>JAPDVR010000006.1:38092592-40492592 GCA_026230005.1 Gila orcuttii | reverse complement strand
TCATTGAACACAGTTTAAAAAATATATATTATTGCTAGTCTTTCACTGATTGTTTACAGCTTAACGGAAGTTACACCCATAATTCGCGCAAAGCGTCATGCGTAGGAATAATGTGGATATAAAATATACTTTATATCACAAGAACATGTGCAGCATGCATTTTTCTTTATGTAAAATATGTCAAAAATCTAAAAAAGAGAGAGAAAATACGGCATTGTTTTAAAAGAAACAATAAAAAATGTATACAACAAATCACCAATTCACCCCTAGGCCCATTTTATTATGACAATCCTGTATACAATTAACTTACAATGTATCAAATGAGGAACTCACTCTCAGGCCCATTTTGTCCTTACATTCTTGCAAAAATAACTATAATGCAATAATAATAATTCCGCCCCTCCCTCACTTCCGGTTCTGGCGCTGGGGTTCTGAAACTGGTGGTGCTGCGGGTCTGCAGCTGGATATATCTCGTAATATATGCACCAAGTTGTATACAATGCCAACCACCAATAATATAAGAGAAGCTTCCCTCATACACTGTGTTGCCGCGAAAATCACAATCAAAATGGAGTCAGACATGAAAGACACACTGATACGACTACTGTCGGAAAACGATCAATCAGTTGTGTTCACCGACATTTCAGGGCGATCTCAAGAAGGAAATCTTAGTTCAAGAAGGAAATTTGTTTTTTGTTTAAATTTTCAGTTCAATAAAGTAACAAACTGTGCTATGCTCAAATCTGAACTGTATTTTTTTACTGTAACTGACAGATTCCGGTCAAAAAACACAACACGGGAGTGGGAGGGAATAGGAGTCATTCTTCGGGATTGGATGTTTTTTCGTGGGATTGGGACGGTACAGGATTTTTTTTGTGGGAGTGGGATGGGAGAGGTTTGAAAATCCACTCCCGTGTCACCCTCTAATGTCCAGCAAATGCTTCCATTTTTCGTGAGGTAAGTGTTTGGCTCCTCATCAGCATCCTCTTCATCTGAAGTTTCCTCATCCGTTTCAATGGGATCTTGGTCCTGCTTTGGGTTGTCTCCTATTTCAGAAGTGTCCTCTGATGCAGCATCTTCCACATCTTCATCCCTAGAGTCTAAAATATAATCCAGAGTCTCCTGAAGACTGAACTGTTTCGCCATGTTGTAACAGAATGAACTGTGAGCTGTTCTGAACTGTGAGTCACAGTTATACCTGAGCTGCAGTCACATGACTTTGTTTTCAAAACAAATGTGCAGAACCAGACAAAATAGTCTGATAGCAGAAAAGGTCATCTGCCTCAAACTCTTTGATCCTGGTATTTGAACTGTGTGTGTGTGTGTGTGTGTGTGTGTGTGTGTGTGTGTGTGTGTGTGTGTGTGTGTGTGTGTGTGTGTGTAAAAAATGCTAAATTGTTTTGTCTCATCCTTTCATCTCTCTTGCACTCCCTGTGTGTGTGTATGTCTGTATGTGCACATGTGTCAGTGTAACCAATTTATTTTGTGGTGGTTCTGCATTTTGGATTTTTGTGTGGAAAATTATAAGAGAGCAGTTGTTTTATAACCTCAAAAATGTATTCCTGTGTGTGTGTGTGTGTGTGTGTGTGTGTGTGTGTGTGAGTGCACATTGTGAATAGTGATGGTTCTGCATTTTATTGGTCAAATTCTAAGACTTTTTTTTATATCTTTACAAATGTATTCCTGTGTGTGTGTGTTTGTGTATTGCTTTTCAGATGTATTGCTTTTATTTAGTTTTCCCTCTTTTGTTCAAAATATTCACAAATTTGCTTACCATGTCATCAACTATCTGATATTCACAGGGGCGTCAGTTTGTGTTGAAAAGTGGTGGGGACACAAGATCAGATGAAAAAACAGCAGGACGGGAAAAATATTGAATAACGGCGCATCAAAAATGGGCATAGCGTAGGCCAGTCAACAACACGAAAATACTCAGCATAAAACCCTCAACAATGTTGACTGCACATGTAACAGTCCCTGCAACACTAGCTCAACCGAACAGTGCCAAAGCACCATACTGTAGAAAACAGCAGCGCGTCAAGTCAATGATTACAATGAAATTCATTACATATGTAAAAGAAAACACACACCATAAGCATACAACGCAACATATCTGCATCAAATAACACCAGATAAAATTAAAACAATGTGGGATTTGCAACCCACATAGAATGCAGTGTAGTTAGAGAACCAAATCCACAAAATGTGAAATCCTCCTCTGCCATCGCAGCGTAACCAATATAAAGTGCCGTGATAAATACTGTCATTATGTATGCCACAAAAAACACACACTAAAATCCAAACTATTTTAAAACTATAAGATGGCACGCAGACCCTCTCTCTTGCATGCACAAGTACACGCACGCACACACACACACACACACACACACAAAGCCAATTTTTTTTTATTTATCTGTAAATTACTTAATCGGCTACAATTAACTAAATCAATCACAGTGCAAATATGCTATATAAAAACTCCCCTACCTGTACTGTTGATCAACATCTTAATCATGTTAAAACTTCAAGAAGAACTAACGATGTTAGCCGGCTAATACATGGATGAATGAAACCTCCTCCCCAACAATTCGAGGTTTGAACGTAGCACATGTCCATCATTTCCTGCTCAGGCCAGAGCGCAAATCCATGAAGCTGGAAAGGAGCGGTAGTCCCATGAAATTTCTAACTAACGTTAGCTAAATTCCCGCTTGAGGGCCGAGAACCGGCTTCTGTTGTTTACAGACCACGCAGCCTCTGTGTAGCTAGCTAAACGTAGAGTTCAATATAAGACTGACATTGGTCAGTAGCCAATCTGCATGTTCGCGGCGTGGTTTTGCGAAGGGTCAATTGGACGGAAACTTGCCCAATATGGCAACACTGCACAGGATAATCAATTGTAGAAAAATGCAGTAACTTACCTAGCTAAACATTTAACCTGCAGTAGCCTAATTTACAGCAACCCAAACTGCACAATGTCTAAGAGGAAGAAGGGAGGAGACTACTAAGGGAGGAGGAAGAAGGGATTAGAAACTACTTTGGCAAACAGCGCTGTACTGTAAGTGATGATCTTATTATGGAGTAGAGCTTAGATTCTCTGCCCGAGCCCGAACTTGACTCGACCCTCGGGCCGGGTCGGGCCGATATTTCCCGTCACTATCCTCGGGCCGGGCCCTTGATCTAGAGACGTGCACTCCCAACGCAAAAGAGTGCGGCGCGGGACTAGATTTGATGGAGTGCGAGCGCGGGCGGTATGCACTCACTCTGTGTATGCGGGTTGTGGAAGAATAAAACGATTCGCGGGACTCCCGCAAACTAGAAATATCTATGAATAAAACATACATTTTTATTCATCTGTTGCAGAAAAGCAACAAGAACAACTAAAACAAAACAGAAACGATTTACAGGCCAGAGTTTCTTTTTATAACATGTTTGCAGCGTTGAGCGATATAGTCAATCACAGACATATGTGTTGATTTCTTGAACGCAATGGCCAATCAGAAGCATTTAAGATAGACTCCCCTCACCGCTCAAAACGGATTTTTTGTTCGGTGCTGAATTCTGCATGCTGGCAAATCCTCTAATTATAACAAACAAAGTGTATATATTATGAAAGATTCATTGTGCAGTCAGCTTCATTGATAATAACAGATATGTGTGAGATCGCAATGAACTGATGAACTGATCTTTTTAGGAATTATTAAGGGAGCGCGCATTCAGACATGCCAAACCATGCAATAACGGTTTTCCTGCGCATGTTGTAGACTGTTGCTTAGCTGTAGTTGATAGTGTGGCCTACTGTAAGGATTAGGTCTCGGGTTAACATTTTTTCATTATTTTGCATTAGAATCAGCAGCAGCCAGTTGCAACTCCAGGAGCTGATGGAGAGCAGGAGAAAAAACCAGAGAGTTTATAGGTGAGATTAACATACTTTAGAAAAAGTAATGTATATTAAGATTTAATTTGATCAATTTAAAAAGTGGATCTTACACTTTAAAAGTATTTGACAATTTAAAAAATATTTAAGATGTTGCAGACATTGTAGACTGTTGCTTAGTTTATGGTGTCTTATTTGGTTGTGGGTTAATATGTCATAATCTCACACCAGCTTCAGCAGCAGAAGGTTTCCACTGTAAGTGCTGATGGAGAGCAGGAGAAAGAGCCAGAGAGTTTAGAGGTTAGATTTAAATAGGCTACTTCAGAAAAAGTTATTTCAATTGTGTTATAACATGTTTACAAAGTGCATCTTACACATTAAAAGTACAAGACATTCATATTTATTGTACAATTACATTTATTTTAATAGCATCTGCAGCAGGCAGTGGTTGGTGCTAGGGCTGATGTCAGGGAGAAAGGGCTAAATCCGAACAATGAGGATGAGGAATCTGAGCATGAAGGCACTGTAGATGAGGAACAAGTAGAATCTGAGGCAGACCAAAATTACCCTTTGACTGAGCCACATCACCCTCATCCCAAGTTTATTGAGGTGCAGAAGTTGGCCAACTTCGATGATCCTCCCCTTGGACACTGGTTAAAACGGAACCACAGCTACAACAGCCCTGTCTTTCAAAACGAAATGCTAAGTTTAATGAGCAATTCCATCATTCGCAACATTGCAGAGGAAATCCTGGCTTTACCAGTGGTCCAATATTCAGTAATAATTGATGGAACACAGGACGTAAGTGGCACAGAGCAGGAGTCCATCTGTTTCCGCTACGTTGATTCCGACTTGAAACCACTAGAGGAATTCATTGGCCTCTATGAAACTTCTTCCACCACAGGTGAGCAGATTTCTAAGATTGTCTCTGATGTGCTACTCCGTCTGAACCTACCCCTTTCAGGACTGCGTGGCCAGACCTATGATGGAGCAGCCAATATTTCAGGACATCTGTCGGGAGTACAGGCTCACATCAGAAAAGAACAGCCACTTGCTATTTATGTTCAATATGGGCCTCACTGCGTCAACCTGGTCACGCAAGCAGCTTGCTCAACCACACCGATTGTGAGAGATGCATTGCAGTGGACCCATGAGTTGGGGTGCTTGTTTGGACAATCAGGCAAATTTAAGACCATTTTCAAGTCTGTTGCAAAGTCCACAAGTGGTTCCTACATCACACTCAAACCTTTGTGCCCAACACGATGGACAGTGCGCACCCCAGCCATTGACGCCATCCTTGGTCAATATGAGGCAGTTTTGGCTGCATTGGAAGAGATGGCTTCGTCCAACACATCCGACACAGCTTCTAGAGCTAATGGCCTCCATGAGCGGTTCCAAAAGGGCACCACAGTCCTTGGCCTGTTTCTGGCAAAAGAGGTGATGATGGAGTTAGACGGCCTGAACACTTCACTGCAGGGGAGAGGGAAAACAGTTGGAGGCATGTTAAGTGCAGTTGACTGTGTGAAAAAACACTTTCAGAGCCAACGAACAGAAGAAGCTGGTTACATCTTTGGACATCGAATCAATAAAGATGTCACATTCACGAAAGCCACAGAGATGACATGCTGGCCCAGCTGAGCCCTACGTTCCATCCACAGATCAGGAGTACTACCGTGTACAGTTCTTCCAAGTCCTTGACATTAATGTAAGTGAGTGTGTTTGGTCATTTAAAAGCCTTTATAAATAATCTTGATCTTGATCAAGTATTATGATAATTATGATACTAGTATGCATGATTGTGTAATCTATGCTATGTTTTGGTATATGTTTTTAGAAAGGCCTGTTTTACATTGACTTCCATAGTAGGAAAAAAAAATTGACTGATTCCCAACATTCTTCAAAATATCTTGAGTTAAACGGAACAAAGAAACTCATACAGGTTTGGAACTTGAGGGTGAGTAAATGATGACAGAATTTTTTTTTTGGGTGAACTATCCCTTTAATATTTGATGCTTTAAGTTTGGTACTAATGTTCTCTATAGGTAATGCTAATATTTTACTGTCGGCCTATCTTTCTGTCTTCAGGAAACATTTCTTCCGGAGAAAAATGAATGGTAAGTATGAAACATTTTTTGTAATGTGCGTGTGCTTTTAATTTCCTGAATTTACAATGTATATTCAGAGTAAACAATATATAGCGGAAAGGGTGTAGTCTCCTACAATTATAATATTTAATAGAGCCGTTTGTTATGAGAGTAATGTATAGGCCTGTATTTTGTCTAGAAAATTTTATTTTGCGATCTTTGCATTTTACCACAAAAAATATAAAATACTAAAACCATATTTTAAAAACACTGAAGAAGAAGGGCCAAAAAAATAACAATTTTTTTTACCCATGCAGTCTTACAAATTATGAAGTCTGGAGGACTGCATGGAAGCAGCATTGGAAGGACTGGACCCTATCCACTTTACATGGAAAGTTTTGAATCCCTTTTAGAAAACAAAGAAGTATCTGATGAGGTAACATTTCTTTTGTCTTTTATAATTCAACTTTTGTTTTCATATGTGTATGTAAATAATTTGTTTCCAAGGAATAGTTCACCCTAGAGCTGCACGATTCTGGATAAGTTGAGTATTAAAGTTTTTTGTTTCAAATACAGATCACGATGATCCCACAATTCTGAATAGACAACTAAACAAAATAACTTGCAATTTACTAGAGGTTCTGATAAAATGTTAATTTCTGCAGTCTATTTAAAAATGTTTAATAAATTTGATTGGATTATTTTAAAAAATATATATATATATGTGTATAAATATTAATTAAAAAATCAGTTTGAATGACAGATTCAATGACTCACTCATAAAGACTTCACTTGTTTCATTACTGGATGAATCAGCGTTTTGAACAAATCTTTTGAATGAATGATTCAATGACATATTTTTTAACAATCACTTTTCGCCATGTGGTGGCATAACGATTTAATTAATACAATCGTTATTTGAAGCTTCAAATTAAATTCAAGTGCTCAATAAGTTCATATCACTGTTATTTTAACTGTACTATATGCTGCTCTCAGGGCAGGAGTACTCAATAGGTTCATAGCGCTGTGTTATTTATAGTGTATAATGCACTGCTCTCAGGGCAGGAGTACTCAATAGGTTCATATCGAGATTCTGATCTTTTACCAAATTCGTGCTGCTCTAGTTCACCCACAAATTAATTTTTTTTTTTTTTGTTCCAAACCTGTATGATTATGACCTGTATTGAAGATATTTTGAAGAATATTGGTAACCAAACAGTTGATTGGCCCACATTGACTAGAATAGCATAGCATATAATTTTATTTTTGGGAGAACTATCCCTTTAATGCATGCAAGTTACTTTGGATACAATTGTTAGAAATACAAATGTAAGGCAACCAGAAGTTTTCTGTGTTCTTCCATCTTTTCACATTTCACATTCATCCTCAAAAGCACTACTTTTCTCTCTTTGTTCTTTTGTTGATGCCTCCTCAGATAATACAAGAAGAAGAAGAAGAAGTTTTATTTATATAGCGCCTTTCCAGAAGCTCAAGGTCGCTTTACATTGTACATACATTGCATTTAGACACCCATATATTACAGTCACATAGGATACATATAATCACATTATCCAAAATGCATGTTAAAAAGATATGTTTTTAACTGGGTCTTGAAAGTAGCCACAGAAGAGGTATTGCTTAGTGTAAGAGGTAGCGAATTCCATAATTGAGGAGCATTAGTACTGAAAGACCTTCCTCCTACAGTAGACAACCGGAAATGAGGGACGGACAGTAAACCGAGTTCAGCTGATCTGAGAGACCGTGTAGGACGGTAAGGGTGGAGTAGGTCAGACAAATATTGTGGAGCAAGACCATTTAATGCTTTGAACGTTAGAAGCAGTACCTTAAAGTGGATACGTGATGCCACAGGTAGCCAGTGAAGTTCATAAAGCAGAGGAGTAATGTGTGCAGAACGCCTAGTAGAGGTGAGGACTCTCGCTGCAGAGTTTTGAACGTACTGTAATCTTGCAATATGTTTTTTGGGAAGACCAAGAAATAAGGCATTGCAATAGTCGAGGCGTGATGTGATTAATGCATGAATTAAGGTTTCAGCATCAGCTAAGGTGAGAGAAGATCGTAAGCGAGCAATAATGGATGCCTTGTTCCATCTGTTCAGCAGGGTAAGATTAACTAAACTACTTTGAACATTTTCTTTATAAGGGAAAGACACCAGTCCTCCTTGAGTGCCGTTATCCTACAGATATGTGCGCTAACATTAATCAAACTTACCTGAGTGTAGGGGTGGGCAATGTAAATTTTTTATCATGTATTGTGAAAATGTCTTTACGTATATTATATTTTTTATATATGGCCTCCCCTACCTAGGAGTTTGCATGCCTAGTGCACTCCAGGAGGAGGGTTGCTTTACAAGAATTATTGGATCATTACCAGCGACACTTGTGAATGGAGAGATTAAAATGGTAAGAATAATATCTTTTCAGCTCCATTTTCTGACCCTCCAATCACAAGTGTTGCCGGTACTGTTCCAATAATTCTTTATCTTTGTTTCCACTCACCTTGTTGATCTTGTGAACTTGCACCAGAACAACTACACAATACTTTCCATACAAGTGCACACATTTTTTGTGCACTTGTTTAAAATATCTGTAGTAATTTAATAATTTTATTGGAAAATATGGTAAATACCTTTATTTTTTAATTTAGAAGCGACCAGATGTTTTGGTGATTATCCATACCCTGACTCAAATTCTGAATGGTACTGCACGGGCAAGGAGCTGTTATTTTACCAAGGTAAGAATTACTGACAAAATCAGGGCTTAACGCTAAGGATTTTTCCTACTTGCCCGGTCGGGCCAGTGGTTCAAATTTATTTGCCCGGCCACCAAAAAGTAATAAATAAATAAAATACAATACAATAGGCCTAATTATTGTTTTAGTTGTTTTTGATCCATGTAACCCATGTATTTTCAGGTTTCTCCATGTAGGTCTAAACTACTATTTCAGGTACAGAAATAGTAATCAAATGTAAAATATCACTGCATAGTCTGTATAAATTCTGTATAAATATAGATTAACCATTATTACAGTTATTTATTCAAGAGCAGTGAGTGATATATTTTTTCTGACTAACATTAAAACAAAGACTGCAGCAGGAATATATTAGGCTGTTGTCACTTTAAGAGCTGCACGAATCCAGTATAGTGCATTTTCTTGTTTACGTTCACTTAAGACATAACAGACTGTTTACGATGATATTCGACAAAACAGTCATTTTGACAATTTTGTGTGAATTTGTCCGTTCAAGCTCAGGAAGACGTGAAAGAGCCTTCACACACTGAGACTCAGAGCTTTGGTTGTGTGATGCTGCACACACAAAACTTATCACACAGTGCGCGAATACCAAACAGAGATGCGGGTGCTTTCGCATCAGCTTGTGCTAGAATATTTAAGTTGGCAAGGCTTAAAAACACATGCAAATTATGAACTTCTGTGAAGATGTAGCACTGACTCGATCGGACAAGTGACAGTTCCGTCAACTGGCCCGAGTGTCTTTCACACCGACCCCAGGCCACCGGATAGTCCTTATTGTCGAGCCCTGAACTTTAAATGCCAGTGTTACAGGTAGAACCAATATTCATTGCTAGTCAATAGTTGTCAATTTGCTCCTAATAAATTAAAGATATTACATACATTTTACTTTTTACATTCATATTTTTTCTCCTTTTAAGAAGAACATATTTGAAAATAAAACAGAGGTTGTTGGTCCCTATTTGGAGGACGGGAATCATTAGACGTTTTTTGTAAGTCACTCACTAAGAAAACATACATTTTGTTGTGAATAGTAATGTGCATATTATGAACATGTCAAGCATATTGGCATATTTCTTATTCATATTTCCTGTTGCTGTTTTTTTGTTCTAGCACTGCAGTATTGTGGATCGAACTGTTACTTACCTGAATTCACTTGGGGATACTGAGCAGCAGTATAATAAAATAGCAGAAAACTGGAGGTACTGGCAAGTTTTAATTATTATTTTTTTTTTTGTATTTCTATATAAACTCTGTATAAACTGTTTTGCACATCTACTTTACGTATTTTAACCTTTACCTATATTTTAGCACATTTGCTGTATTTAGAGTTTCTCATTGGTTGTTTCCTGTTGAAAAAGTAACAATGCAGCAAATATGTTTTCTATGTGCTTTAGATAAGTCAGGAATTTGCGGTATCTGTCACAACACTGTGCCTAGGAAGAACAAGGTAAGTGACACAAATGACATTTTCAATATTTTAAACTGAAATTAAAGAAGCATTCTAAGCTTAAACAGATGTTTCTCCAATTCTTGTTTCCAGTGGTTGATTTGGTACACCTGGGGCCAGTTGCATAAACTTGGCCATTATGTTAAGACTGCCTTAAGATCTAGTATGACCAACTAGCAGTTAGCTAGGGTTCATCAGTCTTACATTTCGGATTTGATTTGAAAAAGTTATGAACAGTCTTAAAGAAAACAAATTGATGACATACTTGTAAGACTAGTCTTAGCAGTTTATACAACTGGCTCCTGCAGATTAAACTGTCTAATTAGTTGGAGAGTAAAAAAATAAAATAAAAAAATGGCCCTCAGGAATTTGATTACCTTGACCTAACCATTTTCCATGCAAATGATCTTTCTAGGAAAAATGCTTAACCTGTTTAGTAAATATCCATAAAAATTGTCTGCCTGGGAATCAAGAGGATGTGAAGTGTCTTTTTTGCCAAGGTAGTAAATTTTGGAACAAATGACCCTTGTGCCTACATTGTAAAATAAACCTTTTAATATATCATAGTTTAATAATGCATTTTACATTTTGAGAGGATGATAGACTGTTATTAAATTTCATTAATAGATAGTCTGTTCATTTTAATATTATTTCTAAAAACATGAATTCTGTGAGAAGACAGCTCAGAAGAAAGCAACCGAAATAACAAAGAAACTGAGGGTCAAGACAGCTCAGGACACAGCCAAGAAGATCAGACAGGTACATTTTTAAATAGGATCTTGGAGTTGCTTAAACGTTTGTGTACACCTGACCTCATCATGCATGTGAAATTTAGGTCATTAATATTGAGATATTCTGCCCTTTGCATCTGCTCTATAATGGCTTTAATTATTGCAAATTATGCTGCCTGTAGATCAGCCCCATTATTTTTTAAAAACTAGTTATTTAATGATCTCATGGCCATTGTTCAAATCCTTCTTTCTTTTGTATTCCTATGTATCTAAGGCCCTGTTTACACCTGGTATTAAGATGTGTTTTGGCCGATCGGATCACAAGTAGACGAGGGAGACACATTCCAGTTTTAATCTGTCTCTATTGTCCACTTTTAACCAATTCTGTCCTGATTTCTTCAAGGGGAGGGTCTATAAGTGGGTAAATGTATGGGTTTTTATAACAAAATAAATTTGCACATGAATTTACACGGAGACGGCAGAAAAACACACGGAGAGAATCAGCTTTCATTCCTGCTCTGACAGCTGCAAGACAAGCCGAACGCTGTGAGTGTGTTATAAATCAGGGATGGAGAGAGAACATTGTGTTTGTTCGTTTTCGCCTACCTCTGGAAGTGTTCGAAAGTGTACAAGATCAAAACGTTTGGCCCCCGTTTACATCTGTATTTAGTGTCGTCCACTTGTGATCCAATCGACCAAAACGCATCTTAATACCAGGTGTAAAAAGCACCTCAGCCTTCTCAAAGGTCATTATAATGTACATAACACATTGATATTTCAGATACCTGGTCACATCAGATGAACTACAGAGGAGGTGCTCTCTACCAGAGAGCTACTCAGCGAACACTGTAGTGGCTTATCTACGGAAGGCCAAGGGACAAAAAAAGAAAATTACAGAGAAGTTGGAGGAGCTGGAGGTGATGCCCTCAAAGCGCACAAAGTTAACTTCACACTGCTCCAAAGTTTGTGAAGGTAATAATAATATAGTAGTAGTAATAACTTTAATAATCCTTGTTTTGTGGTTTTCAATCATAAAATTGTTCTAATAGTAATATTTTACATAACATAATTTTCACTGAATTTCCATATTACTTGCTGTATTGTTATACATTTACCATGTATAAATAAAAAGTAAATATAATCATAGAAAAGTTGTTAATAGCCCCTTAACTTAGTGCTATGTTGTTTTACAACCAGTTGTGGAATATAATATGTACTGTCCACTTTAATAGGAACACCTGTACACGATTATTATTTTTATTATTAGCTCATTCATGAAGTTATCCAATCGGACAATCATGTGGCAAATGCACCCTGCATAAAATCATGCAGATACAGGTCAAGTGCTTTAATTAATGTTCACATCAGTCATCCGAATGGGGAAAATATGATCTCTGTTTTTGGTTCTAGATAGGCTGATTTGAGTTTCAAAAAAGACTTTTGTGTGTATGAAACATCCCAGTAGATCAGCAGGTTTTGAAATACTCAAACCAGCTAATCTGGTACCAACAACCATGCCACTTTTTTTTTTTTTATTCTGATTGATGTGAACATTATCTAAAGCTCTTGAATTGTATCTGCATGTTGTTGTTGTTACATTATGGTGCTGCCAAATGATTGGCCAATTAGATAACTGCATGAATGTACAGGTGGTCTTAATAAAGTGGATGTTGAGTGCCTCCACATACTTCATCTTTCTTTATTTTCTTGTACTGCTTGTAAGTTGGACATTATTACAAATAATTATGTTTTGTATAATTATATTTTAGATGAATGCTGTGATCTGGCTGGTGACATAATGTACCTGGCAACAAAATTAATCCCCCAGAAAAGAGTGGGTCAAGCAATGTTAGAAGAGGGGAATGTCCATGCAACCATGGCCAAAACAGAAGACTGCAGGTAATTTAGTTTGTAGTAAATTGTTACTACACTTGACATTAACTGAATGATTAAAGGTCAGTTGAACTGGAAAACGAAATACCTGTTGCTATTTTCAATTGCAGGAAGACATTGAAAGCTGTAAAGGAATCTTTAGAGACTAATTGGGACACATTTGACCTGGCAACACATGGTCTTGGCCCTGCTGTTATAAAAGGCACTTTTTCATTAATTGATGCATGTCTTAAGGAGAAGATGAGAGCACTGAAATCAAAAGACTCCACAGATGAGTAAGTTTTTTTCCCCACTTTATTTTGTACTTCCATTGTTTCAAATGCTTGTTTCTTGTTGATGTACACTGTTCAGCAGTACAAAAAATAAAACATTACAAAGAATTGCATGTTTTTTTTTTTTATCTGCTTAGTTATAGATGAAACCTCAATACATAGTCAGGACCCTGTTTATGATGCCTTTTTTAATATACTCAAGTAGTTCATTTATATTTTGATTCTATTGTCATATCAGATGTTTTGCTTTTATTTATTCAATTTATTAATGGCAGATGCCAAAGACATTTTTAGGGTTTAAAACATTTTCTTCTGTTTTTTCGTTTACAGATGTAATTCATTGTGACTACCTGTTTTGACTTCTTTATCTGTTGCCGAAAGGCATGTAGTGCAGTTATTTTTCTTTTTCTTGACAAAATACTGAAGTTTGAAAAAACTAGTTTGTGTGCCCTCTCTACCATCTTGTACAGCTCCTTGTTTTCAATGTATGCTTCTGATTGGCTCCATTCCATAAGGTCTGTTAACATGGTCTGGAGTTCAGGTTTTGGCTTTCTGTTGAGTGCTTTCTGGCTATCTGGATGTTTAGAGATTAACTCGGGTGTCAGTGGAAGGTAGAGGATGTTGTGAACCAAAATGCAGACACATTTTTCGTTATGACTATTTGCTATGCATGTACAAAAATTTGGGCTTTTGTGATTTATAGTTGCTTGCTAGAAAGATTTTTCTAGCAAGAGTAGACCTGATGTCTTGAATATCTAGTATTGTTGCAACTATTCTCGATAAAACTATATGTTTGCACAGAGAGCCGCTTCTGGATCTTCTGCAGTCACATTTGACCATGGCCAAATCAACTGTGTGAGACTGATTGCTAGTATCTGGTGGAATAATACATGTGCCATTTTCATTCATTTTAAATTTTGAATCCAGCCCCTTCTCAATCATAGACTTGACAGCATTAGAGAAGTCATCAGCGTTGTCTCCCTTGATGCGCCCACTTGTTGCCAGCTCATCCATGTAACTGAAAATTACACAATCATTCATTATTAATTTAAATTAGATGTAGCAGAAAATAATTGAAAAAAAAGTATATATATATATATATATATATATATATATATATATATAAAGCAGAGTAAAACCATTTTCATGGTTACTGAAGATAACAGTAGATGTTACAATAAACATTTACCAGTAATATTTGTGGACATCTCCACACAGCAGGCTAAGGAGCTGGTCAATCCGCCTGTCAGTGTTCCCCTTCAGGAATTGATATTTCATCGTGAAGAAGAATCTATGCAAGAAAGACCACCAACTTGCCACAGTCAATATATTTAAAACAAATTAGTTATGCGTTAAGGCATTTTATGACAATACTTCTGGGTTTTTCTTGTTCGTTTGTTTAAGAAAAGGCGATAGAATAGGGATTGTCACACCAAGGAAATGCAGAATATGAAAAATGTTCTGGCAATACACATTTTAAAGGGATAATTTACTCAATTAAATTATTTTTGATTAATTACTCTCCCTCATGTCATTCAAAAACAAGAAGTATTTAGTTCATCTTTGAAACACAAATAAAGATCATTTTAATGAAATCTGACAGCTACACAACTGAAACTTTGACGCTTCAAAAAGTTCATAAAGAGATTGTAAAACTAATCCATAAGAATTGAGTGGTTTAGTCCAACTTTTCTGAAGAGACTTGATTGCTTGATATGATGAACAGATTGAATGTAGGCTTTCATTCACATTAACATTGATCATCCGAACTTGCTTGATGCGCAAGAACAAACTTTTTGCTGAAGCTCAAATGTGTTGCGTAACACAAGAATTTACATTTTTGGGTGAACTATCCCTTTAAGTAGGCTACCTGTTATTTGGTGTGTTAAAGAGAAAGTTCACACAAAACTGAAAATGTTGTCATCATTTACTCAAGTTGTTCTAAACCTGTATGAATTTCTTTTTTCTGCTGAACGCAGAAGAAGATATTTTGAAGATAATTTTATTGAGCTTCATAGAATGGGCAAAAATACTATAGCTAACGTCAAATGTTGAGCAGAAAAACAAAATTCATACAGGGTTGGAACAACAAGTAAATTCAGTGAACTATCCGTTTAAGAATGGGTGTACATTAGTTAAATTACAAACAAAAAGACAAGCATTAAATATGCTTAAGGCCTGTTCACACCGGGACGAATATCAGTGCGCGTTATTCGTCAGCGTATTTCAACGCGTTTTTTGTGTTCACACCCAAGCGATTTTCGCTGACGATAAGCCGAGTGAACATGCAAATTCATTCCCTGACACTAGATGGCGCGCAACTGAAACTCACCATCAAGGCTCATTTGATCTGCAATAACACTCCATAGCAGGTCTCTTTTGTCGATATTTTTGTAGTCGCTGTCGCGTTTATCATATAGCTCTTTATGCTCCGAGACCAACAAGACCAGCAGCTCAACATTCATCTTGCCCATAGACATCTTGCTTTGCATCTTCCTCGTCTTCCGGCAGGGTGGCGTATATCTTCTTCGCCGTTACGTTTGTGACCGTTTTGTGTTTGAGCGCCCCCAAGTTGTGTTTTACTGTAACTTCAGAAGCACCAGACACGTGAGCAAAAGCGCCAGTCTCATTGGTCGGGAAGTTTTTGACGCGGCACGTCAAACTAAAAAAACGAACCCGAGGCGTTTTTTTTAAATTGACGCTTTTACGCGTGCCGTTTTACGCGTTGGTGTGAACACTCACATTGGCGCCCTTTGTTTAGTCACGAGGCGTTAAACGTCGGCGAATAACGCGCGCGAAATTCGTCCCGGTGTGAACAGGCCTTTAGAATGCACAATTCAATACTTTTTTAGTGATAAGAAGGCAAGCTCGTTATTACAATTAAATAGAAATCATGTACCTTTCTGCCTTGTTGTTGGTTTCACTGTTTTCATGATTGAATGATCTGCCAAAATTAGACCACAACTCCCCCCAAGAAATCCACTGATTCTTCAAATAGGTAGATACATGTGTACTACCAAGGTAGGAATCCAGCTCTTTGCACTTTGTGGAAGAAGTGTGGATAAACTCCTCTTCCTGAAGAACATAGAAACATTTTAAATTAACCTTTCAACAGTCTAAAAACAGAAGCTAAAGAACATCTGAGTAGAGGAAGAATCTATCTACAAGGCCTGAAGACTTTATTCACAGCTTTGTCAAGCCTAAATAGTGTGGGAAAATGGTTGTTTAAGGTTATAGCTGTGAAAGAGTCTTACCGTAAAACACTCCTTCATTGCAACCATTGCTTGAATCACCATGTTTCTCTGGCGCACTGGCAGGTTTCCTCCATCTCGTTTTATCAACCACCTATGCACAGCCTACATGTTAACAGAAATAAAAGTTTTAGATTCCATTAGCATTATTTGTGTAAAAAAACGAAACCCTCAATGACATTTTACAATAGAGTGAAATTCTGAAAAGGCAATTAAACAAAATATGTAATTTACTACAGTTTCTGAGTATAATTGCAGCAGTCCATTTAAAATTAGTTTAATTAATTTATGTAATTCACACACACACACTTTTTTTGAATGATTCAATGACTCCCTCATACTTCACTTGTTTCATTACTGGATGAATCAGTTTTTGAATGAATGAATGATTCAATGACAAATATATTTTAAACAGTCACTTTTTTGCCACTTGCTGGTGTAAACTTTCAAAAGGTGATTTCAGTAATTTTGTGATAATTTGAATTATTGTGACTCTGAAAAACTGAAAAAAAAAATGATACTGTGTGGTTGAAAAGACAACTGCTCTCTAAAAACGATTCAGGGGACCTATTACCAAAACTAAAATTTATGGTTGTTAAAAATTCTAAATTATTGATTTAATTTAACCTTTTAAGTTGCAAACATTATTTTATTGAATAATGGAACTGTCTTTATAACTTTAACTTAATTTGAGTAATCGACTTAAAACATTGTTTATGCTAATTTCATTTGTAGCTGTCATAACTCCAAAAATTGATGCAAACAGTTGGGTTAACACATAGCGCTGACACAGATTTGAATGTTCACTGTGATCATACTTGTTAGAGGTTTAATAGCCATATCGTTGTCATTTCGGAATAAGATCGCATGGGTGTTTAAATGAAGATCACAATTTTTTAACAATTAATTGTGCAACTCTGGCTCATACTAATGTTCTTAAGGGATTTGTGAATTATTGGTAATAATCATTCAAATAAATAAATATACAATATATTTTAGTTTTTTCAGAAGTACTTTGAAATAATGAATTTGCTATGTGAACTGTTCTTTCTTCTACCTGCAGCACGTGAAACCAGCAAACGAGGACCTTTGCTGAAGGAAAAATCTGTTTTATGGCATTGTGCTCTTTCAGGTCCCTGTCAATCATGACGGACCTATACAGAAAAGGGAATACATGAAATGCATGATTTTAACAGGCTTTTGTTAGACAATATGGAGAATTAAAGGGCTCCTATCTTGCGTTTTTTTTACACTTGAACAGAGTTTGCATATTACATCAAACTATTCATAAACATGATGGCAATAGTTTTCCATGATATGGGCTGTTTAAAGCAAATTATCATCTGAAGAGCAGTTTAATTACATAGGGCACTGACCGGGGAAGAAAACCAGGATTACAGCTAGAAAGCTTTTCCAGGCAGAGATTGAGTGTGGCTGTAGATTCCTGACTGATGATGAAGTATGCAAATGGTACTCCTCTTCCAATACTGTTACGCAGAAGAAGTGCATAAAATGCATAGCCATATGAGGTCATCCCTTTGTAGGTGGCATCCATGAACATCATGGGATGTGGATGTTCCTTAAGTAGTTGTTTTTGCCAGGGTGTTTGTACAACAATTATCAACGGTTGTTCATCAGATAATGGCTGATAAAAACAGATGTTCTCCTTTAGCTCTGATGTGGCGAGTATATCCACACTGACACAATCTTTTACATCGGGAAAACTGAGCGCATTGATGCTCTTTCTGATTATTCTTATATCCTCTGGTGTAACATAGTATCGACGATTGTGTTTGTCGAGATATCCATGCCTTTCTGCCCAATGAACACTCTTCAGAAGTGTTTCTGAGACAGATAGTCCTTGCTCAAGCCACATGTCAATAAAAACCAGAAGCTCTGGGTCAACACGATTTTTTATACCCTCTTCCTGCATGTTGACGTCATGTCCGCTGTGTTTCAGAATTTTGTGAACGATAGCACCTGTAACTCCAGCATCTTTGATTAACTTGAAAGACACATACGCCTGGCAAGAATTAGCCCTGGTTTGAGTTGGTTGTCCTTTGCTACTTCCAGTTGCTTTGTTTGATCTCTCACATGCATAATAGTATTAGTCCATGTGAGTGCATACAGGAGATTTAAAATAGCTGTGAGTTTCCTCTTCTAATTTCTTGATATAAGATTGCATGAAGTCCTCTTCTTCAAAAACAACAACTTCTTGGATGACCTCAGGATCTGTAACCTTCCTCAGCTTTCGTTTAACACCTTTAATCCAAACGCTCTCCATTTTTTCAAAAGGGGGGGGGGGATTAAGAGAGTATTCAAAGCCATATTCAGAAAATAAACATAACCATCTACAGATTCTACTAATGAACAAATAAGTTTATCCCTATAGAAGTAGAATATAGTGCCGTTTTATTGGCCTCAAGAGCAGCAGCATTACCCATTATACATTAAAAATAACAGCGATATGAACCTATTGAGTATTCCTGCCCTGAGAGCAGTGCATTATACACTATGAATAACACAGCAATATGAACCTATTGAGTATTCCTGCCCTGAGAGCAGTGCATTACACACTAAAAATAACACAGCGATATGAACCTATTGAGTATTCCTGCCCTGAGAGCAGTGCATTACACACAAAAAATAACACAGCGCTATGAACCTGAGTACTCCTGCCCTGAGAGCAGTGCATTATACACTATGAATAACACAGCGCTATGAACCTATTGAGTATTCCTGCCCTGAGAGCAGTGCATTATACACTAAAAATAACACAGCGCTATGAACCTATTGAGTACTCCTGCCCTGAGAGCAGTGCATTACACACTAAAAATAACACAGCAATATGAACCTATTGAGTACTCCTGCCCTGAGAGCAGCGCATTATACACTAAAAATAACACAGCGATTTGAACCTATTGAGTACTCCTGCCCTGAGAGAACTATATAGTACACAAAAAAATAACACATTATGAAACTACTGAGCATTTCTGTTTGCAACGCTTGGGCAGGAGATAGCATGTGATAGCTGTTAATGCTAACGTTAATGCTAATGCATTAGCTGTCTTGGTGTGGTCGACTGAAGCAGGCATCAAAATGCATCCGATTCTACATTTAGACGATAATTATTAGTTTTGTGCATTTGTAATGTTCCCCAATTATCTTAGTAAACTTTAGAGGCTGTTTATCTGTGAATTTCAACAAAATATATAATAAATTCACTTACCTTGGCTTAAATGCGATCTTTCTCCCATGAACAGTCAACGTACTCCGTTTGTAAATTCTTTCCCTCCAAATTTCCAAATGGCTTGATCCCACCTCTACTTTAATTTCATTGGTTGAATCTGTGAACCAATCATTTTCTTTTCTGCCCTTAGAACAAGTTTGAGTAAGTAAAACTCCCATCTGCTATATTTTTCAGCTTGACAAAATGGTACTGAACAAATCATTTTACTACAGTTAATCAAAATTATTCAACCCCTATTGCAAATCAGGTTTATTGGTACGTTCAGCTGTTTGCAATGAACAAATCAAATATAAGTAATTAAAATATCTCAACACAATTAAGTAATGTTTCAAGTGGTTTCTCCACATTCAACAGAAAATGCAACTTATATTGACTTCTGCAGTCTCAAATTTATTAAACTTCCTGAATAGAATCCCACACAACAGCACAGTTTTCTCACCGCATTTATTTTGTTACTGAAAGGAAAATACACTCCACAAATTTACATATTCATTAAATGCCATTGGGGATGTTCACCAAGTCTGCTGCCACTAAGCAAAGACCGGAAAATAACTTTTTCATGAGTATATCACCGTTATGAATGCCAGTGCAGATGTGAGCATTTTACGTTAATTTTGAAATTAGCGCTTTAAAGTTTCCTTTTCGGTTGAAACTCTTTCCACACTGTTTGCAGGTGAAAGGCTTCTCTCCAGTGTGAACTCTCCTGTGGACTTCTAGGCTTCCACGTTGAATGAAACTCCACATTGTTGGCAGGTGTAAGTGTACGGAGCCCCTAAAGGGACGTGGTGGTGGAAAAAAATTTAGGATGGGAGAATTATTATTTTTTTAAATCTTTTGCATTCCCTCGCAAAACTTTTGCGTTCCCCCGAGAAACTTTGCGTTCCCTCGCAAAACTTTTGCGTTCCCTCGCAAAGATATTTGCGTTCCCACGCAAAAGTTTTGCGTTCCCTCGTGTGACATAATCAGTTAAGTGATTGACAGTTGTGGTGTCCTATCAGGGGAGAGTATGATTTATTTAATGCGGGTTGGCTGTATCCGGAGATACGTCACGTCTTTGCTCCGCCCCGCGTGCGTCATTCACTTGAGTCTCAGGTATGTGTTGATAGCGTCTGGTTTAAATCAGGTGTTTAGAACACTACTGATGTGTTTTCACAACCCAGGCTCATTGAAAATACGTTATCATTTTAACTTCCGACTTCCAATTGTCATTGGAAGGAATTGTCATCCAATTGTCATTGTAACTTATTTGGATTGTATTGTAGGTCGCTATGACCTCTCTTTGCCTGTTTGGAGCTGCATTACATGCCACAAAACATGGACACCTGAGCTGCAGGACCTTATCCAAAGTGGTTACTGGCCAGGCTCTGTTGCATTTCAAACTATATATCAGGTTGACCTATTCACATCTTTCGAGCAGTTCAAAGTATCTGCACCAGGCCTCTCAAGACAAGCGTTTGTGAACATGTTATAGCATAGGTCACAAGCATTTGGACGGGTACATTTAAAAAAAAATGACATCTAATTTTATTAATGAACTTTTCCTTGCCCCCAATTAATTACGTTTTCTTTTTCCCACTGCTAGATCGATACTATTTGTGGCAAAACATTCCAAAAAGCATTTTTGGAATGGACATATTGTCGTCATGAGAAAGAGAAGCTCAGTGGAATAGATCATTTCTTGTGCCCTGCATGTGTCCCAGATGCAGTTGCAGTGTCTGCAGATGGAAACCGTAAACTATACCGGTTTAACAAAGCCAGAGAGTAATAGCGTAACCAATATATCAAAGGAATATTTTTATATATGTTTGTTAGTGTATATTGGCCATACATTCCAATTTGTTCCACTGTAATTAATATAGAGTAGAGGAGCAGCCTTTCTACGATGGAGTTTTCATTGCCAAGGATGAAGATGTGGCAACATTTGTTGATATAATTCAGCAAAGGACCAACCCAGTATGCTTCCATAATTGTATTAGTATTTTTGTTGTTTAACTGAAATATTACTCTTTACTTTAATGTTGTTTATTATTATTATTATTATTATTATTATTATTACTACTGTCTTACAGGTACAAGGGAAAGGCACATGTGGACAATCCACATGGGCTGCTGCCAGGGAGACCTCAAAGAAGTCCAGTAATAAATTGGATGAGGAAGGATTGGAGGTGGCAGTTTGCAGACACAACATCTTGCTTAAAGGACTGAACATGCAGAGGGGTGAAATATTTGCTTATCCAATGTTTTTGCAAAAAGAAGTGGCTTCAAAAACAAACTGCAGATTCTTCTGCACAGACATCATGTGTCGATATTGGCCCTACTTGCAAAAGGTTGCACTGGCAGTTCCATGTCTGCAGCCGTTAACAGAGATGAAGCCTTTTCTTTCTGTTATGCACGCAAAGGGACACTCTACCAGCTGTGAGGTAACTTTCTGTTTTAAATGACATAAAAACAAAAAAATCCTGAACACTAGCAGTACTTGCGCACGTATCAAAATACCCTATTAACAACGTTTCAGTCTCATGACCTTCATCAGTAATATACCTAATTTTTTTACCTGCAGTTGTGTAAAGGTAATCATTGATCGATTGTTTTAAATAACATGAAATTGTACAAGGTCTTTATAATAATAATAATTATAATTCGTTACATTTATATAGTGCTTTACTCGGTACGCATTTTCACTTTAATCTTCTTTTGTCTGTTAAATTGTGCTGGTTTGTTTGATAGGTCCTGTGGAGTGGTAAAAATCAAACGGGAGCAGGCACTACTATAGGGGAAGAAGTTGAACAAGTTAACAGTTTTTTATCACGTGTTGCTCTTACAACAAAATATATGAGTAAGGCTGGTAAGTGTCATATGTACACAGCCTTGTATTTTTGTAATCTGTAGATTTAGACAATAGAATATAAAATTTCATTGTCAAATTTAAAAATGCATTTTGGCGGAAAATTATAGGGAATTTAAGTAATTAGGGAATTGCTCGGTTTATTATTATTTAATTTTATATTTGTGCTCATATTAGTTGTTTAGCTTTTCATAAATTATGCAAAGGAATTATCCATTTCAAAATGATAATTCTTTCATCATTTACTCACTCTCAAGTTGTTTCAAACCTGTATGATTTCTTTCTTCTGCTGAGCAAAAAAAAAAAGTGTTGGTAACCAGACAGTTGATGGACCCCATTGATTTCCATAGTCTTTTTTGTCCTACTATGGAAGTCAATGGGGTCCATCATCTGTGTGGTTACCAACATTCTTCAAAATATATTTAGTGTTCTCTTGAATAAAAAATTTGAGGGTGAACAACTTGAACTTCCATACAACTTGAGGGTGAGTAAATTATGACAGAATTTTCATTTTGAAATAAACTATTCCTTAAGCTTGGAATATCAATGGCCAATGAATAGGCATTTAAGGTTTTATATATATATATATATATATATATATATATATATATATATATATATATGTACATATATAATAATAATAATTCATTACATTTATATAGCGCTTTATAGCACTCAAATCGCTTTGCATAGAAGGGGGAATCTCCACAACCACCACCAGTGTGTGTGTGTGTATATATATATATATATATATATATATATATATATATATATATATATATATATATATATATATATATTGTGTGTGTGTGTGTGTGTATAAAAGCTGTGTTTTTTTCCATTTAGCGCGAGTGGACATGATCACCCTTCATGCCAAAGGATGGAATGAGAGAAAGAAGAAGAACCTGCACATTTACTTGTCTAGACGGTATATCAAGGTACCACACCTTTATAACAGTGTTGTTTTAAATAATACATTTACTATTCATTTATTTTTAAACAGTCATATTCAGTTAAGTGTATAATCTCACCTATGTTTAAGACTGGGCAAAAGATGAAGGAAGCCAAAGATGATATTGAGGCTGTTAAGGCAATCTTGGCTAAGTCCAAAGAAGAGCTGCAGCAATGGGTGTGCGACGTTAAGCGATGGGCAACTCGAGGTGCATTCTCAATTTTTGCTTTCCCATATTTTTATAGTTTTTATATAAATTAAATATCATTATTTTTAATCATATATTTGAAATAATTAAAATCTTAAAATACTGTTCTTGCTTAATGCGTAGTTAATGTCCTGATTCAGTAGTCTGATATGCTATTTAAAACAGTTCCCGATGGCAATAGAACTGACGATCCAGTGGGGTTGCAGCATCAGATTGAAGGGTTGTATTTTGGCATTCAGCAGAAAAAGAGAGATTTGTATCGCCTTACAGGTAAATAAAATGCTTTATATATCCGTTGTAGGGGTGTGACGAGATCTCGTGCCACAAGATCTTGCGTGACTAATGTTATGAGATGAAATTAGCATAGAGTATGCCACAGTTACATTCACATTACATGCCTCCACTGTCGTTTGGCTGTTTTTATAAAAATAAAAACCATTGTAAACGTATGCTCTGCTCATCCAACACGAGTTGCAATTGCTAACAGTACAACACGAATCACAGTTCACTGATTGAGTGACGATTGTGGATGATTTGTTGTGCAACAGCCTAAAATGTCTTGTTTTGTAGAAGACGCGCTCAGCACCGCCGCTCCCGGTAAACAGTATGTGCGATCGCGAATTTGAAAGTGAAAGTAAAACATGAGCTCCCTGATGCGTGCAAATTAAGCTGCAGACAATAGCCTTTCTCCTTATATCAAACCTATATCTCTGGAATGTGTAGATGTGACTCTGGTTTCTGTTTTGGTCTGTTTGCACTTCAATACTGAGAGAGTACTTTGATTATAGTTGCACTTGCATTTATTGTTTCCACTTAATATGACTTTATTTTTGTTATTTATACTGTTTTTATTTCTGTTCAATTTGTGGAAATTAGTTGAATTAAGGTCACACACAGCTTCAATCAGAAGTTCTGGAAGCTCACAATTCGTGTACAGTAAGGTCTGAAGAGACTCATGATAAATCATACAGGAGAAAAGCAAGTCAGTTGAGTTTGGCAAAACCTTTTAAAGTGCTTGTATATTATTTATTTCAATGCATTTAATAATGCATACTCAAAGTAGTACTGAAATGACATTCATTAGAAGATTATCAGTTAAAACGATTCAAAATGCATTTGGTCATTAAGGATTTAAATAAAATATTGTGCACAAATTGTGTCTCGTTCTCGTGAACCCAATCTCGTGTCTCATCTCGTGAGATAAGTGTCTCGTCACACCCCAAATCCGTTGTTTCTTATTTAGATCATCATAATTGCTTTAAAGAGGCTGTTATAATCACTAGCTCTGTCAATTTTTCCTTTGTTGTATATGACCTAGATCGCAACAAGCAGCGGCACAAAGTCCGACGACGGATTGTGGAAGAGAAGAAGAAGTTGTCCGATGCAATCTTCCACTACAATTCTCTTCCAACAAGTACCAAAGCCTTGAATTCCGTGGATGACTTGCTTGCTGCAGAAACGGCTATCTGGCCATGGGAAATGGGTATGACCTTGATTTATGTAAAATATTTATTTAATTGATAAACTTGCAAAAAAAAATATTTTTTTGGCTTGTTACATACCAAGTTCATTTTCAATTTCAGTTGATGATGCTTCACTGGCCATAAAAAAAAAGTTCTTTGACAAGCTGATGCAAGTACAGAGACTTGAGGAAGAAGAGGCTATACTTGTGGAGGAGATGAAGAGACACTGGGATCACATCTGCAGAAGCTTCAAAGATCTAAAAGATCAGACTGATGCGTTGTCAGATGGCCTAACTACTAAGAGTAAGTGTTTTTGTTTTCTCTGAAATCATTAAATTTAATAATTGTGCTTCTCATTGGTTTAATAAATAATTTTGACAGGCATGGTTCTGTTTTTTTTTTTTTTTTTTTTTTTTTTTCATATTTATTTACTTTTTTAAGCCTATCCATCGGGACTGTCAGAGGATGCATATTGTGGCTTGCTCTGTCTTCTTCAAAGGCAGCTGCATGATCTGAAGGCTGAAAAAGAAAGGGTGAAGGAAACATATCACCAATTAGTGACTGGATGGGATAGTTTGGATGTCCTTGAAGAGGATGACTGCGGCGACTATGAAAGCATGTGTACAGATTCCTATGAATCAGCTGACGAAGACAGCGTAGATCCACATTTCTGATTTTCCAGAGGTCACTAATGTAAAAATGTTTTAATTTTTTTATTAACTTTTTTTATTTTATCTGCATCACAATGTCCAACACTGTAGATTGCACTTCTGGAGTAAACGATGGTAAAACAAACACTACTGTATGTATTAAAAAGTTAAATAAATGTTTGACTCACTCTTTTTGTGTAAAATATAAAACTAAACAGTTTCGGGGCATGCTCTATCATGAGATTTGTGTTTTGTTCAAACAAACAAAACTTTTTGTTTTGTTTCCTGTTCGTTAATTTATTTTAGCAAAATTGCCTTTTGTAGGATCATCCACATGCATAGTTTTCTGATAACATAACTGCAATAAAGTAATAGCTTAGTTAACAGTTACTTGTTTACATAGGATATATGATGTATTTTATATTATTTAAGCACCTAAAACCTTATCATTTTTGCGATATTTAACTTAAAGAACTTTACTTAATTTCCTTATATTGGAAATATATTAATTTCCTGGATGTCTTGGAATATCTGAAAGCAATGTATTATATCTGATATCTAATATGTACCTAATATGTCATTATTAGCATAACAGCCTAACTTGTACCTGGCCTTATGGAAAAGTAACAGCTCTTGTAATTGTTTATCTAAAGCATTTGTTACAATAAGGATATATTTACAGGTAAGACCATTAATGGATCCTTATTACCATGCTAAGGTCAATATTAACTTTTTCTTTCTTTATCTATAGCATTTGTTCTGAAAAACTTTTTATAAATTATATAAGTTAGTCAAAATTGACCACAATGAAACCTGATCAATTCTAGTGAATGTGGTCATAACTAGTCTAAATTGATTTGTAATTTAATGTTGGTGCAGGGCTGGATGATGATTTCTCCTCGCCTATACGCCCTTCAGCCAAGTATATACACACTACACTTCAAAGCAGGCTTCTTAAACTGTGCTAAAAGAGACAGTTCACCCAAATATATATATATATATATATATATATTTTTTTTTTTAAACATGACAAAATATATTTTGAAGAATGTGGGCAACCAAACAGTTGATAGACCCCTTTGACGTTAATAATAGGGAGAGAGAAAAAACTCAATGGGGACCAGAAACTGTTTGGTTACCCACATTTTTCAAAATATATTCTCTTATGTTTAACAGAAGAATGTAACTCATACAAATTTGGAACAACTTTAGAGTGAGTAAATGATGACAGAATTTAGTATTATCAATATAATCCATCCACCCATTCTCCAGACAACTAACCCTCTTTAGAGGCATGAGGCTGAAGTGCCTACCCCAACATCTTGGGCCACAGGTAGAGAAACACTCTGGATGGATGACCAGTCTATAACAGAGCTCGCACACTCACATTCACATCTTAAGGAAAGATAATGTCTCCAATTGGCATATGATCCATGTCTTTGGACTGTGGGAGGGAAACCAGAAAAGCCTTAGGAAATCCAAACAGGCAGAACATGCAAAGTCCCCACAGAAAGGCATCCTGGCTTAGATGGTATTCCAAACGGTGACCTTTTAACTGAGAAGCATCAGTGCTAAATAATAAAAATAATAACTGTAAAATGAATGCAGGAAAAATATGCATATAAAGTGTCTTGGCTTTTATGTCTATTTCACAACATATTTTCCTGCACTATTGAAGTTATGCACTGATATGAAATGTAACTGCTTTTTATTGTGTAACAATGTGCATATCAGAATATCAAGACCTTAGCAACTGTATTATTTCCTTTTCACATTACAATCTCTTATGCTCTTTAAATGATATACTTCCCTCAGCTTGCACACAATGGTTCTGGGTCCTAACAAAAATGGTTAGGGTTAGGATTTGTCATGGACAAAATTCTCCTCACTTCAGGGGCTTAGTGGAACAAATACACAGACTCCACGATCTGCATGTGCAAATGTTTTAGTGACTGGTAACCTGTTGGGTAACACCATGGGGAGTGATTTTTATGTTCTGGGGTTGGTTATGTTGCCAGTCCTATGTTACCCATTTTTATAAAGCACCCAATGAACACATGATAAATGGCTAGGGTAACGGCCACAGGATTAAGCCAGGGGTATAGGACCCTGGGAGCATACATGTATCCCCCATCCTGGTAAGTCCACATGCTCTTTTATTGTCATTTTGTTATGTGCACATATGAGGAAATCAATGAAAATATATTACTTTTGTATGATCATTTGCAATATTATATTAAACTATTATCAGGTTAATCACAGTCCAAATAAGATGTGGTACAACCTAATACAGCACTTGGTGGCATGGTGGCTCAGTGGGCAGCACTGTCGCCTCACAGCAAGAAGGTCTGTGTCCTGAGCCAGGAGTCTTCTGGAGTTTGCATGTTCTCCCCATGTTAGCGTGGGTTTCTTCCGGGTGCCCTTACAGTCCCAAGACATGCAGGTTAGGTGGATTGGATATGCCAAATTGAGGAGTGTGAGTGTAAGTGTGTCCTTGCACTCTCAGTGCTCAGAAAGGGCATCCAGCGTAACACCTGTGTCAAATCAAATGTGTGTGTGAAGTGGACCCTGTAAATGAGTGGGAATAACTCTAGGAAGATGGATGGACATACTAAATACCATACAGTGTCACAAGACACATAATCCACACTTTTACACGCAATTTTAGTGTATACACATTCCAGGTTATAAAGTGCTAAGTGTGTGTATCATACCTGAGTGACATGCTGGTATTGAAAATTATGACCAAGTAAATTATGAATGTGGATTACAGAGCAATATGATTAAAAGTAAACAAACAGAGGTAAGAGAAATAACAAAGTTCTGGCATGAAACTCTAGATGGCGCAGGCTAAGAGGTCCTTTAACTCACCTGTTCATAATCACATCATTCTCTATAGGGCACAGCTGATTGGTTTCTGCTGTGTCAGTAGCCAATGAGCTCGCTGCTCAACCTTCAAATACATGGGCAGCATTTGCTTTAGCAGTGAAGCTTTCAGAAACCCTTCACCTCTATGGATATGCTATGGGTAATTCAAGTGAGCTATATTGTACAGCAGTAGCAGCATGTCTTACTTGCTCACAGTAGCGTGAGGTGTATGTATTGAGAGTAGCAAGTCCCATACTTGCTCTACAGCAGCAGCACCACCAATGAAAGCAGCAGCAGCGTAGCAGATCTATTCCGCCAAGACCAAACATATAATACTTTCATACCCATTACCAAGCCAATCACTCTGAGAGTTGTCATGACAAAACTGTCTTATTAACTATCATAAAATGGGTAAAAGCAAACTTTTCATTTTTTGTTTACTTTATCCCAAATCACTGCTAATTATAAATTAGATAAATAATAATTGAATAGTCAGAACAGACATTTTAAATTTGCCTTTATTTTTGCTCATATGACAGTAGTATGATATAGATTTCAAACTGCAACTAAACAGCCTTTAGAATTTTGCTAACTTAACTTAAATTTCTTTTAAAAAATAATTAAAAATTAAATCCCGACGAAAGATGATGGTTCCCAAGAGTCTTTCCATGTCATTCCACTATAAAGAACAAAAAACAAAAAACAATTCAGATCAAGTAACTTTTATAAACCTGATTTAGGCACAAACTATAACCATTTAAAATGTACACTGCAAAAATGCTTTCTTACTTGGTATTTTTGTCCAGTGCAACTATATAAAAATTCTTAAATAAAGATGTCTTTACTAAAGTAGTAAAATACCATAAGATATTAAGTCTTGTTTTCTGGGAATATAAATCAAAATTAAGTAAGTTTTTGCTTAAAAGAAGCAAAATTATCTGCCAATGGGGTAAGAAAAATAATCTTGTTTCTGTTTAAATTAACATTATTTTTCTTACCCCATAGGCAGATAATTTTGCCTTTTTTAAGCAACAAATCACTTAATTTTGATTTATATCTCCAGAAAACAAGACATAATATCGTATGGCATTTTACTCATCTAGTAAATGCATCTTGATTTAAGAATTTTTTAGATATTTGGACTGGAAACAAGACAAAAATTCTAAGTAAGAAAAGCATTTTTGCAGTGTATTGAATGAATATTGAATAGAATATTGATCTCACAATTCAGTACGTACCATGATGCGCAGGAAGCCCATTTTACAAGGACTTCTATGTTCCCCTGTGGTACAAATGGGAACAAAATTTGTATTGTATTAGAGAACAATTAATTTAAAACCAATATCTAATATATCTATATAATGTAAAATTTATTGAATCTGGATGATGACACTTTTCTGAAGAGCTGTTATATAGCTGAATTGAACAAATTCATAATTGATTCATAGATAGATAGAATCAAATTGAATTAATACTGATTTGACTTCAGCTGAAAAATTACACTATTGTCTTTTTTGGAGCTGCTTTACAGCTGAAAAAACGGTTTACACCATCAAATCACTATTTTCCTGTTGATCCCTGTAAAGCTGCTTTGAAACCGTCTGTATTTTTATACAACACTATGAAAATAAATATGACTTGTGTTTAATCAGTGGAATCAAACAGTTTGTTTTTTTCAGACTACTTTAGCATATTTAACAGCACATTAAATGTTCAGTTAATGCTATTTTTAGAACTTTATGTAGTATATAAAACTTGCAAAACAGAAATAAGAATTTGTTAAAAAGTGTTTTCAGTAGGGATGCACTGATATGAACATTTTGCCCGAAACAGATAACCAATAATTCTTTATATTTGAAAGCCAATAACCGATATATATATCAGCCGATAAATTTAAATCCAAGTTTTATATAATTTTCAAGAGCCTGATTACAAAAACAAAAGCCTCACCATTAAAACCCATGTCCCAAGCACACAATTATAATGATGTTCTCATAATTGTATGTAGCTTATATGACTGACTTGTGCAGCACATGTTGCACTTAACTAAATTTTCTTTTTCGAAGGCATGAATTTCCAATCATATTTCAAGCATTTTAAAACCATAATGGTGAACAGTGCGCCTTTGAACTGTTTCAGCTGAAGGAAACACATTATTTATAGGCTTTAAGATATCAACCAAAAAATTATTTTTGGGGCCAATAACGATAACATTAAAATGAACATATATCGGACGATATGGTGGCCATAGTTTTCGTGCATCCCTAGTTTTCACTTACTTTATTCATTCTTTTTTTTTTAATTTTCTGGAATGGGAAGCTGTTGTTCTCCAGCCGTTCCTGGCATTCAGCACATTTGTCTGTGTTTAAAAGGAAACAAAAAAAGAACAGCCTCAACCATATCATTACAGTCAGAGAGCAGTTGAGTGTATAGAGCCAGAGCTAGGGCATATCTGAAGCATACAGTATATTTGCCTTAGATGTACTTCCCCTGTATGCATCTGGTCTCCTTTCCTTTTTTTAGATGGCTCTGGGAATGAAAGATTATATTGTTCAAACAAAATGGGAAGAGAAATTTCACATTGATAACTAATTGTTTAAAAGCTTTATGTATCATTTTACCTTTTTTTATTTTGGTTGATGGTTTACGCTTTTGGGACCTAGGTGTGGAGGTCACTGGCTGTGGGTCCATCGGTGGTGCAACAGTGATGGGCTGGTCAATCTGTGGTGCATCAGTGATGGGCTGGTCAATTGGTGGTGCATCAGTGATGGGCTGGTCAATCTGTGGTGCATCAGTGATGGGCTGGTCAATCTGTGGTGCATCAGTGATGGGCTGGTCAATTGGTGGTGCATCAGTGATGGGCTGGTCCATAAGTGGTGCATCAGCAGTGGTACTGGTGTTCAATTCAGTGTCTGGGGCAGTCCCTTTCTTCTTCCCTCTCTGAAAATGAACTTTAGGATGACAACAAAGTTTTAAATTCATAGCAATAACAAAAATGTTTCAAAATCAGTCTGTAGAATAAGAAATTATAACTGAATCCTCTGTAAAAAAACTGATACATTGGCCAACCTAGTGTACACTTACAAATAAACAAAAAGTCTACAATAAATGGCTGTAGGTAGTATACGTTTATATAAATGTAATGCAAGAAATAGCAGGAAAATATTAGAAAACAAACTTTTTAAAATTGCTTCATAGACAGTCTTCAACCTCTGGAGGAGATCATCATCTAAAACATGATCACCCCCTAAAATGGCATCAGCCACAATTGTGTAGTCTGTGTTCTTCCCAAGAAGCAGTATGGGATGGAGGTCCAGGGCAGCCAACTTGTCAAGCTAAAAAAAGAAAATGCATTTAACTACTTTATACACAAAATTCAATCACTTTACAATAAGGTTCGTTAACATTTAAACTTAGTTAACATTAACGTTAACATTTAAACTAAGGTATGTTAACATTAGTTAACTACATTAGTTAACAGCATTTATTCATCTTTGTTAATGTTAATTTCAACATTTACTAATGCTTTATTAAAATCTTGTTAACATTAGTTAATGCACTGTGAACTAACATGAACAAAAAATGAACAGCCATATTTGTATTAACTAACGTTAACATAGATGAACAAATACAGTAACAAATGTATTGGTCATGTTTAGTTCATGTTAGTTAATACATGAACTAATAATGAACCTTATTGTGAAGTGTTACCAATTCAACAATAAATAAGTTTGCTTAAAGTAGATACATCAATCTAAAGACAAAGGACACTGGTCATTATCAATGAAAAATAGGCAAGAACTATTGTTTTTAATGTAAACTTTTACATTCAATTAAATTGTTTAATTAATTATTTAAACAGAAATTCCCCCTTCTTGTGTTTCATGAGCAAGATCCACTGTCTCTATTACAAAATGTTACTTATTATAACATTTAACATTTTACTGACATGTAACATCTCACATACTTAACATAATAAAACATTTATTTTAGAAAAATTATATTAAACTAAATGACTAAATAACAAGGGGTCACTTATCACTTAAAAACCTGCAGTTAAACACTTACCAAACAATAACTGCTGTTAATAACTACAGTCCTGTTGCAGTTTTTTTGCACGGAAGCAGCCCAGTCAGATTTCATTAATTTGAATTTTTGCCTTTTCTTCTGGAGTTTTGCCTTGTACGGTTGGCAAGTCTTGCATGCAGGACAAGTTTTGAAGGCCACATTGATAGTGGCCTTACAACTTGGGCACGTCTTTTTGGTGCTTCCAGGCATTTCTGGAAAGAAAAAAAGAGCAAGATTAGAAAATAGTATGTCTAGTGTATGTAATAAATAAACGCATGCTATCTAAAAAGACAAAAGATATATATATATATATATATATATATATATACATACATATATATATATATAAAGAGTATCCTATTTCCTATGGTGTATGTAACTACTAATTAAATCAATATTAATTCCAATATTCTGATCATCAGGATATGATGTAATATTAACAACATTGTTACATCGTTGTTGTTTTGGAAATAAAAACTAGAAATGATATGGGGGGCTAACCCAAAGCTGTCTGCTAACATGTAAGTTAGGCCTACATTTAGGTTATGGACAATAAACATATCTGTTATCTTTCATGTATTTGATGTCACTAAGACATTCTCTTATATTATGGAGTTCAACATGTACTGTACCTACACAATTGTTTTCGAAACCCGTCTTTGTCCGGGTTATAGCTTAAATAAATTAATTATATGTAGAGTTAAAATTACTCACGTGCAGATTGAAGAGACGATTGTGAACGTTATTACGTTCAACACGACAAGACGTTTTCCCGCCCCATTCAACCCGAGCAGCAGCCTATGACGTCAAACAAATACGTTTTTTTTTACGTTGTGCGCTTAGAACCCCCTCAAATAAATAAATAAATAAATAAAATATTCCCTATGACATAATAATAAAAAACTTCAATACAACAATTCCAGGCTTCACAAGTTTCAAGACAATAATTATAAATATTGTTATGAGTTTTCTCTTTTAGAATCTTTATTTTTTTAAACACAAATCATGTATGACAGACCTATTTATGGTCGTCAATACAAGAACCCACAGAGAACCATGTATAACCATATAACATTATGATAATTGTTATAATCATTATAATTTACTAAATAGGCTACACTACAGAATAAAAGTAGCCTACCTTTGTGACGTTGTTTCTTCCACAGATCCAGCCCTCCGAGCAAGATCATCGTCCAAATTCGCTCACAGCCATATACACATTAATTATACTGAAATGATTCTCAAAATCCATTTTTGTGAAATTACTGCAGGAAAGGTGTAAAGATCAGTGACTTGTACTTGAAACTGCTCTATATTTGATATATAAAATAAATCTGACAGTCGTTTTTTGTCTGGTCCAGTAGCTGCCTTAATTAAAAACAATCTTGAAGAAAAGTTTTTTTTTTAGGCAAAATTATATTTGGCAGCATTGGGAGAAATGGCGTAGAATGAGACTAAAATAAACTTTTATTTTAATTATGAATAAGCTAATGGGTTAAAATGACTGGACTCAACATGTTATAGATTAATCGCTCCAATTAAATGTAAGAATCAATCAAACGCAAGAACAAATAAAACACATTTCCACAAGAAACTATAACAGCCACAATTTTAATAAATGAAAAAAGAAAACACCTCTTTAACACCATTTAACATTCAAAAACTGTATCCATAGTCATACTGTTGTTATTGACAACAAAATTACACTTCTACACAACTTATCTCTTATTCTATGGTATGGTTTCTGGCAATGCAGTGTCATTTAACTTGGCATGTGCACTGAAAAAAAAAACAATTATTTAAATATAATTGATCATTTAAAAAATAAGCATTTCATTTATTATGCATATGCTAGGCATAGTAACACGACTGAAATGTCCAAAATGTGCAGAGAAGCAAGCTTACTGAAAACAAAAGAACAGATAGACTGAGATGATGGGGTTAATATAATATTTTATGTAACGTTACCAGGGTTAATTGAAGCTGGGTGTCCACTGCCCACTAATAAACTTCCTGTACGTTTCACCGAGTAGGCTACATAACATCGTGTCTGGACCGCTTCCCACGTACCGACTAGGACAAGAAAGGTTCAGTAGACTATTTGCTCTAAATGAATGGTTAATATCATGGTGTAATGAACAGAAACTGCTCTTTGTAAATAATTGGAATCTGTTCTGGGAGCGACCTAGGCTCTACCGTGCTGATGGCCTGCACCCCAGCAGAATCGGAGCGGCTGTGCTGTCGGACAACATCTCCAAGACGTTACACACCATCTGACTAGTAAGTCAAAGTCCAAATCACAATCTCTGCTGTCCCAACTTAATTGATACAAGTAGTGTAGAACATTATATAGAAACTGTGTCTATTCCTCGTCTAGTGAGGCCAAACAATAAATCTAGTGTAGGATCTAGGAAAAATCTTATTGTAATTAAACCAGAAAATCTAAATCTCAGTGAACAAAAAGAATTTCTAAAACTAGGTCTTCTAAACATTAGATCGCTCACACCTAAGGCGGTTATTGTAAATGAAATGGTCACAGATAATAATTTCGATGTTCTGTGCCTTACTGAAACCTGGCTTAAACCAAATGATTATTTCGGTCTAAATGAGTCTACTCCGCCAGGATACTGTTATAAGCATGAGCCCCGTCCGATCGGTCGTGGCGGCGGTGTTGCAACAATCTATAGAGATATCCTAAATGTTACTCAGAAAACAGGTCACAGGTTTAATTCGTTCGAAGTGCTTGTGCTAAATGTTACGCTCTTAGATGTAAGAAAGAAATCCCTATTATCTCTAGCCTTAGCGACCGTATATAGACCTCCAGGGCCCTATGCTGATTTCCTAAAAGAGTTTTCAGACTTTCTCTCAGATCTATTGGTCAATGCCGATAAAGCAATAATTGTTGGAGATTTTAACATACACGTAGATAACACAAATGATGCGTTAGGGGCTGCGTTTACAGATTTATTAAACTCATTTGGGGTCAAGCAAAACGTCAGTGGTCCCACTCATCGTCTAAATCATACACTAGATTTAATTATATCATATGGAACCAATCCAACCGATATAGATATTATAGCGCAAAGTGACGATCTCACTGATCATTGTATGGTAACGTGCATATTACGTACTGCTGAAATTTGCCATGTTGCGCCACGTTATCGACCAGGCAGAACAATCGTTCCAACCACTATAGATAGATTCACAAATAGCTTACCTGATCTATCTCAGCTGCTCAGTGAACCCCAACAAACAGATGAACTAGAGGAAATGACTAGCAGTTTGAGCACCATTTTCTCTAGTACATTAGATATTGTTGCACCAATTAGATTAAAAAAGGTTAGAGAGAAAACTAAAGCACCATGGTACAATAGTACTACACATGTTATCAAGAGAGAAACTCGTAACTTAGAGCGTAAATGGAAACAAACTAATTTAGAGGTCTTTAGAATCGCGTGGAAAGACAGTATGTCACGTTATAAAAAGGCTCTAAAAGCAGCCAGGGCTGAGCATCTCCGCAAACTAATAGAAAATAACCAAAATAATCCAAGGTTTTTATTTAACACCGTGGCTAGACTAACAAATAAACAGACATCACCAGAGCAAAATATTCCGTTACAGTATAGTTGTAATGATTTTATGAATTACTTCAATGAGAAAATAGAAAGCATCCGAAATACAATTGTAAATGTACAATCCTCTATGGTGTCTTATGATTCAGCCACAATTATCGCCCCTCAAGAACAACTACACCGCTTTACAACTATAGGACAGGAAGAGCTAAATAAACTTATCTTTGCAGCGAAACCAACAACATGTTTATTAGACCCAATACCCACTAAACTACTGAAAGAAGTGTTACCTGTAGTGGAAGAGCCTCTTCTCAATATTATTAACTCGTCTTTATCTTTAGGTCATGTTCCAAAAATATTTAAGCTGGCAGTAATAAAACCTATTATTAAGAAACCGCAATTAGATCAAAATAACTTAGCAAATTACAGACCCATTTCAAATCTTCCATTTATATCTAAAATACTAGAAAAAAATTGTGTCCGCTCAATTGTGCTCTTTCTTGCAAGAAAATGATATCTATGAAAAATTTCAGTCAGGATTCAGACCGCATCATAGCACAGAAACTGCGCTAGTTAAAATTACAAATGATTTACTTTTAGCTTCTGACCAAGGCTGTATCTCAATACTAGTTCTACTCGATCTTAGTGCTGCGTTCGACACTATAGATCATAAAATACTCTTAGATCGACTACAAAACTACACTGGTGTTCAGGGACAGTCATTAAGCTGGTTTAGATCGTACTTATCAGACCGTTACCATTTTGTCTGTTTAAATGGTGAAAAATCGAAGATAACGTCAGTAGACTATGGAGTGGCGCAAGGATCGGTGTTAGGCCCTCTGCTATTCTCAATATATATGCTGCCACTGGGTAATATTATAAGAAAACATGGAATTAATTTCCACTGTTATGCTGATGACACTCAATTATATATTTCATCAAGACCAGATGAAAACACTAACTTATCTAAATTGACAGAGTGTCTTAAAGATATAAAATGCTGGATGACGTGTAATTTCCTGCTATTAAATTCAGATAAAACGGAGGTATTACTTATTGGTCCAAAAAACTACCCACAAAACCTCGTACAATACAACTTTAATTTAGAAGGATGTCCAGTTACTTTATCCACTACAGTAAAAGACCTGGGTGTTATACTAGACCGCAACTTGTCTTTCGAAAATCATATTTCATATGTTACAAGAACAGCCTTCTTCCACCTTAGAAATATTGCTAAGCTACGTAACATGCTATCTGTTTCTGATGCAGAAAAGTTAGTTCATGCATTCATGACCTCAAGACTAGATTACTGTAACGCTTTATTAGCTGGTTGTCCTACATCCTCAATAAACAAGCTACAGTTAGTGCAAAATGCAGCTGCTAGAGTTCTTACTAGGTCAAGAAAATATGATCATATAACACCAATTTTATCATCTCTGCACTGGTTACCTATTAAGTTCCGTATCAATTACAAAGTACTATTACTGACCTATAAAGCCCTAAATGGTCTAGCTCCTGTATATTTAATGGACCTTCTATCGCCCTACAATCCATCGCGTTCTTTAAGATCCCTAAATTCGAGGCTTCTGGTCATTCCTAGGATATCCAGATCCACTAAAGGAGGGAGGGCGTTCTCGCATTTCGCTCCTAAACTCTGGAATAGCCTTCCTGATACTGTTCGTTGCTCAGACTCGCTCTCCCAGTTCAAAACTAGATTAAAGACGCATCTCTTCAGCCAAGCATTCACATAATGCTTGCCTCTTATACTACTGTTGAACCAGATCGAATGCATTAATATTATGAACAGCAGCTACGCTAATTATTTCCCATCTGCTTTTCTGCTGTTATCTCGGGACGTTAGTCCCGAGGTAAATAGCGTTCTTCAGCTACAGTCTGTATCCAGCCTCTCACGGAGACTTCAGAGTCCCCAACACCTGCGATGAGACGACTCGACGCCTGTGAAGAGACGACTCAACGCCGGCGATATGTTATGCCCTAAATTAATACATGATGATTAACTAACTGTATTTTTTACGTACATTTCTGAAATGCACTTTCTGTAAAGCTGCTTTGAAACAATATGTATTGTGAAAAGCGCTATACAAATAAATTTGAATTGAATTGAATTGAATAACAATCACCTGACTGAAACGTAAAGTCGTAACGTTCTGGCAAAACTAATTCTTTATGTTGTCGATATCCTATTATATAGGCCTATTCTGCTTACAGTTAACTCATACTCAGTAGTGAGACACCTGAGACACATAGCTATAACAAGTTACAAATTAATAAATGGTCGCCGTTCAAGCATTGTAGTGCCAACTAGTTTTGTGCAGTTTGGTACGTAATCAACACGGTCATTTTCTCGCGATTCCCTGCCGTTTAATTTCAATAAAATACAGAAAACTAAAACCTACAAATGCATTTTTTATAATTAATTGTTCCATTTACTAGGCAATACCATAATCTTTCGGTAAACACGTAAGTTACCTCGGAGAAGTGCGATCCAGAAGTATATGCTCATCGGACGTCTATCCTCAGTCACGCATCATTGGCACATCAAAAGCGTGGGAAAAATACCTAATTGATATTAAAATGAGTGTATACTGAGAAGTCTGAACATAATTTACTGATATTGTCGCTTTTATAACCTTTAATAAACACATCTTGAACGGAGAAAAAATGATACCACTTGGCGCCTCTAGTAGACATTTCACCCGAAAAGTGCAGGGAAACGTACCTGGAGGTACGTATTTCAGGTTTTGCAAAAATGTAGGCAGAGTAACGTATTTCCAATGAGCCTGGGTTGTGTTTTCATCCCTTTAAATTGTAGCTGTCCATCAGCACTTTTCCGACGGTGCACGTTATCAGTTCGGAGTGAGTGTCTGTTCACCCTTCAGGTATGTTCTGTCTCTGTATTGAGTACTGGGGTGCGGTAATAGTGGGTCGCTGTGTTACTATTAATGTGTTGCTTCCTGTACCCCAGTTAATCGGCGGTCTTGATGATTGCTGTAAACAGTAGCCAGAGGGAATTATATGTGAGGAATATTCTCTTGTGGTAAGTGTTATGTAAGATGGATGGAAATTGTAGTAAAAGAGCATTAGTAACATCTCGCTTCCTTTAAGGCGTGGGTCTTCTCTCTCATCCTCCGGACCGTTCTTCGCTCTCGTCTTCAGTACGAGCTTCCTCCTGTTTTTGCAGTGAATTGCGCTTAGTATAACCTGAGTGCGTTTGAGAACCACGTGTCTACGCTGCGATCGCGCCATGGGCCAGCAGCAGGATTGTATCGTGTGCTTCTTGTGCATGGTGATAGTGGTGGTGTTGCAGTGGGTGACACTTTTGAAGTGCCTGTGTGTGTGATCTAGTGCACGGTGACGTGTGTGTGTGAGTAGGATTGCGCTTTTGGAAAAGCCATTAAGTGGTCCTTCCGCCGGCAGACTCAGCCTGGTGGTTTGGTATATTGTTTGTTTGTGTAACCTGTGAATTGAGTTTTGTAGATCTTGCTGCTCCTCCTACCCTCGTGGGTAGAGGACTGCTGATGTGGCCATTATATATTGCCCGCTGTGATTACCTCTCCTGTTAATTGCCATTATTTATGCATGTAGCGCTGTGCGCTCCCTTTTTTTAACAAGAACATATTATTTTTAATTATCTTTTATACGTTAATAAACACTATTTTTGTAAATTGTTTGTACATGTCTCCTGACCTTCCTGACACACACGAACCTGTGACCTAGTTCAAACTGCTGGGTTATTTTGATATTCCCTGATTTATTCAGGGTGGCGTAGTCGACAATTATCACGATAAGATAAAGTAACATCCTATACCGCTTATTGCCACACTCGCAAAGATATTTGCGTTCCCACGCAAACCCTTTTGTGAGCTCGGACAGACACTTCCTGTTTAATGTCCCGCTGGCAGTGCTTCAAAGCTCCGTACGTTAATGGAGCGTTTCATAGTGTTTGAACTTGGACTCAAATATAAAGAAATGCGGTCAGTGCTTAACTCAAGGAGTTCAGTGAAGCTGGCAATATTCAAATAGGCTATTCGAACTTCCCGGATCAATATTCTTGAGCTAACCGTTGTTAAAACACAAACGACACCTATTTACAATCACAGTAACCTAGACAACGAGCTAATTCTCCTCATAATATAAATTTATCTCTAAACAGCCGATTGAGAGACAAGTCAAAATAAGGGGCCGTCTGCAAAGTGCAAATCCCCAAACCCTTCTGCACATTTTATATTATTAAACATATTCTATAGTTTCACTATGACACTACTGTGGCCAAATTCAGTTCACACATCACCACTCTCCTGCTGGTTATACTACAATACTTAGTTTGATAAAAAAAGCATAATTGTTATGATTTTTTATGAAATAAAATGCCATCGATATTCAGTAAGCAAATATAATGCACAAGCTATGATTGTAACTAGCTGCGCACAGTACCAATATAATTTTGTGTAAATAATAGGCCTACTTATTTTTTTATGTGCAATTACTTCCCATACTAGCTTTCCTGTAGCTCAAACAGTAGTGTTGGTGCTTGCAATGCCAAGGTCATGGGTTCGATTCCCAGGGAAGAGCAAGAACTCATAAGAATGTAAATGTATACCTTTGGATAAAAGAGTTACATTTACAGTTATGCATTTGGAAGACAAAGTGTTGTATAACCAATATTAGAGCAGTGATGTGTGAACTAAATTTGGTGTGTTACAGTGAAGATATTTAATATTTTTCATAATATAAAATGTGCAAAAGCAGTGTAGTATGACCAGTGGGTCACCATTGATGTGTAAGCTGAATTGGGTGGCACTACAGTTTGTAACATTGAAGTTAATGACTATTTTTGTATTTTTGAATATGAGTTGATGCTGTAGTCGTTTTTTGGGTTATATTGCACTTTGCAGATGGTCCCTTGACTTGTCTCTCAGCCGCCTGCACATAAAGATCCATTTAGCCTATATTATAAAGCTCGTTTTGAGGAAAATTGGGTTGTAGCTAGTTGTCTAGGTTACTGTGATTGTAAATAGGTGTCGTTTGTGTTTTAACAACGTTTAGCTCAAGAATATTGATCCAGGAAGTTACTTGAGTTAAGCACTGACCGCATTTCTTTATATTTGAGTCAAGTTCAAACACTATAAAACGCTCCATTTAACGTACGGAGCTCTGAAGCACTGCCAGCGGGACATTAAACAGGAAGTGTCTGTCCGAGCTCACAACAGGTTTTGAGTGGGAACGCAAATATCTTTGCGAGGGAACGCAAAACTTTTGCGTGGGAACGCAAATATCTTTGCGAGGGAATGCAAAGTTTCTCGGGGGAACACAAAAGTTTTGCGAGGGAACGCAAAAGATTTAAAAAAAAAAAATTCTCCCATCCTAATTTTTTTTCCACCACCACGTCCCTTTAGGGGCTCCGTAGTAAGTGTAACCCGTGACACGTGATAACGACTTTGCGTCAACTTTACTAACGGACCAGTGGGCTCAAAAGATTTAGGTTCGTCCGGGGAGAGAGATGGTGCAGCAGCAGTGAACACTCAGACAAGACAAGATGAGTTGAGAACAAGTTTAAATTTATATTGAACCAATAAAACTAAAAGAAATTAATACAGAAAAGTTTTATATTCAAATGTTCTTGATTTTTCCCCTTTCTTCCTTTCAAGGTTTTATGACTGTTTCTCCTTGTTAAAGGAGAACTCCGGGCAATTTTTAAGTTAATCTTGATCGTTATACCTTTGTGAGTAATGTCTATAGAAAAAAAAAAAGAACCGGATTGGTGCTTGCAACACGGAGCTGTTCCCGCAAATTCCCAGAGCTCCCACTCAGCTAAAACGGCAGTTATGGGGGCATATACATAAAGAGTGTCTTTGTGCCTCATAACAGACACAAAATGCAATTAAAATGTCTGTCCAACATGAACAGGCCCCTTACATGTGAACAAGATGTGTTTAGCAACTTAGCCATTGTTTAAATTCACTTAAATAGTGTTTTAGACGACTAGCTGTAGTCTCGCGCTGAAGTCCCGTGGGAACTCAGTGTAGCCGGAAAAAAGTAAACAGTGTGCACGTGGGAGGAGCGTAGTGTGTGAAGAGTGATGATCTGAGTTGCTCACAAGTGAAGAAGAAATGGTTCGCGTTTGTGCCGTTCCGAATTGTGGCAACAGAATGCGAAAATACAAGAACTTAAATTTTCATCGTCTTCCTTTCCATGACCTCGAGATTCTGCAGAACGGCTTGATGTGCAAACTCCCATACAAGTACTACGCGCTAAAGATTACCGCATTTGCAGCGAACACTTTGACAAAGATGACTACACAGACTCAACACAGCGGGGCCGGTTGAAGAAAAAAGCCATTCCGTGGACGAAGACGGGTGCAACCACTGTAGGTAATGTAAACTTTATTTATCCTTCCATTTGGGCACACACGGCTTGAGCTGTGCAGTAATATGTTTTTGTAGTCTTATTTGCAAAACTTTAATTATTTCACTAGCTTCTAAGTCTTCAATTATATTTGTATATATAATATACTACCACCTGCACACTGGTATTTACCTTTTTCCGGCTACAACTGAGTTCCCACGGGACTTCAGCGCGAGACTACAGCTAGCCGTCTAAAACACTATTTAGGTGAATTTAAACAATGGCTAAGTTGCTAAACGCATCTTGTTCACATGTAAGGGGCCTGTTCATGTTGGACAGACATTTTAATTGCATTTTGTGTCTGTTAAGAGGCACAAAGACACTCTTTATGTATATGCCCCCATAACTGCCGTTTTAGCTGAGTGGGAGCTCAGGGCATTTGCGGGAACAGCTCCGTGTTGCAAGCACCAATCCGGTTCGTTTTTTTTTCTATAGACATTACTCACAAAGGTATAACGATCAAGATTAACTTAAAAATTGCCCGGAGTTCTCCTTTAAGGTAAGTTGATATTTCGTTTTAGGTTGTATAATACTAATAAGGATACTAGTGAAGTCTGTTTCAATATTGATCCATCTAATTGACTTCTTTTCTTTCTTTTAATACCTTGTTATTAGATTGTTCTTTTAGTTAGTCAACTAAATGAACATTGACCCATATAACCTCAACACAGATTTAATAAAATAAAAAAAGTTAAACAAAAACAAAATTGTTCACTCTGAAAATAAAATACCCCAAATTGTCCATGTCAAATGTCAAATGTTTTCTCAATTAACAGATCAGTTCATAAACTCAGTCCCAAAAGTCCATGAGGTGCTTAATTCAGTTGTCTAGTTCTATCCCGGATGAGACGAAATGAATTGATGTGCGATTCTATCCGACCGTTCAAAGATAAGCAAGTTCAGTTTCTGTTTCTTCCAACAGGGAATCGAAGGATTCGTTAACCCTCTGGGGACCAAAAATGCATTTTGCTCGTTTTTTTTTTTTTTGCAATGCAAAATAAACTCAAAATGCTCTGTTAATTTTGATCTTTCATTTTCGTGTTATACATCAATCGATCAGTTTCTATTTTTTTTCTGTATACTCACAATAAAAATAAAGCGTTTTGCTTTTTGCTCTTCAGCTCGTCCTGGATACTAGCGACGAAGAATCCACATTTTCATCAGAAGAAGAGTGCGACTACTCTGATGACAACCGTTTGTATTTTGAAGAGCGACTTGATCCAGCCGTGGATAGAATTTCGGATGAGTAAGTATTTAGTCTTACTTCCATTAGTTGACAAGCTATTCAATATAAACATGTAGCTTACATATTATACTGGGTGGACTATTTTCCACTTGCCATCCAGAGTATTGACATTTGATATATTCAACACGATCTAATGAAAGTGCATATCTATACCATGAATTTAATATCTCGTACCATTTCAACGTCAAAATTTTTTTTTTGTTTGTTTTTAGTGCATATGCTACGCACTGTAAACCCCTTGGTTAGGAAATTTGTATGTGTAAATGATATGTTTAGATCATTATGTATGAAAGCTAGAATTTAGAAGTTATTTTAGAAAACAGGCCTAGTAGGTGTTTAGATTATATTTTGACTAGTTTAAATGCTGCCTCATTATCATTAACGATGCATGCACGCAAATATCAGTTGTAAATGTGAGTAAATGTGCTGAAGTGTGAAAATATACCCAGTTAATGAATTGCGCAAATGTGTTTTGTTTGCGGTGTGCCTCTCCGGTAATGGCCCATTGACACGCATATAGGCTTATTGCACGTGTCTAAAATTATTTACATCAGTTATTCATTATAGACTAATGCTACTATGGTTATATTTATGTAATAATATTCTTCAACTTTTTTTAAAGGAATGTAGCTTCATCACTACCTCCGCCTGCAACTCGGAGTGCGCTTAGCAACACAGTCAGAAATCAGAAAGAGTAAGTACATATTTACCTACAATTTTACAGATGTTAGTTCAATTTTGTTTATACTTAGTGTTAATACAATATGAGCCTGTATGACTTTATTATTTATTTTTGGAGATTGGTTGATGATGTTACATGTTTTGTGTTATCAGCATTGCTAAATGTCTATCAGTTATGCATGTGCTGGAATACTACTCTGTAAAATATATGATAATAATAGTTTTTAACTTTTTTTAAAAGGAATGTAGCTTGTTCACTCTCGCCTTCCACTATTTAGTTACATTTTGTTTATATACTTAGTGATGATACAAATGTATATGTGCCTGTGTGGCTTTGCAAAAAATGTGTTGTTATGCATCCACAATATAACATTTATTGATTGGTAATGTTAATATAAAAGAGCTTATATTGTGTTGCTTTATCAGCATTGGTAAATGTCCATCAGTTATGCATGTGCTAGAATAGTACTCTGTAAAATATATGATAATAATAGTTTTCAACTTTTTTTAAAAGGAATGTAGCTTGTTCACTCTTGCCTTCCACTGCAACTCGCAGGACACGCAGCAACGGAAATCAAAAAGAGCAAGTACATATTTATCTACTATTTTTTACCTACTACTGTGGCTTTGCAAAAAATGTGTTATGCATGCACAATATTACAATTATTGATTGGTAATGTTAATATAAAAGAGCTTATATTTTTTTTGTTTTATCAACATGCTGATTGCCCTGACATGCTGATAGTACTTTGATCAACCTTTATTAACCTTTATTAATATTATTATTTTTATAGGAATGTGGCAAAGAGGGCCAAGACAAACATTCAGACGAGCAACAAGGAGTCCACTCTGTCATGGAAAACAGAAACTGACATTGATATGGTTCCACAGACTCTGACATTCCTGAGAGATTCCTAGCCCTAAAAGTAGCACCTAAGTCTGGGACAGCTTAAAAGAAGTCGAGAGGACTCCTAACTCACTAAGACCTATTCTCAAAGGATCTTAAAATGGCCGTGCGACGCAGTGTGTTGGAGACACTTAATGACACGGAGTTATTACAAAGATACCGCCTTAACCGTGAGGGAATACTGATTGTTGTGGATCTTGTTAGGGATGCAATAACAGCGCCAACTAATCGCAACAACCCAATCAGTGCCGAATTGAAATGTTTGATAACACTTCGCTACCTGGCAACGGGGAAAATGCAATTATGTAATGCCGACGATCTAGTGATATCCCAGCCATCGGTAAGCAGATCCATCCACCAAACAATCAATGCACTTTGTAGACCCCATATTATTCGCCAGTTCATAAGTTTTCCTTTGGACATTCGCCAACTCCAACGAAACAAAGCCAGCTTTATGGATATTGCCGGTGTGCCCGGAGCTATAGACGGGACACATATTAAAATAATTGCACCACGTCAGGATGAGGACGTGTTTGTGAATAGAAAGAAAACCCACTCCATCAATACCCAGATTGTGTTCGATGCAAACTTCACAATTCTTGATGTTGTTGCAAAGTGGCCCGGATCCACTCATGACTCAAGGATATTGATGGAGAGTGGTCTGAGGCAACTGTTTGAGAGACGTCATGTGCCAGCTGGATGTCACTTGGTGGGGGACAGTGGCTATCCCTGTAAGTCGTGGCTCCTTACACCTTACCTCCGTCCACAAGTGGGACCACAGTTAAATTACAATAGGTAAGTGTACATGTTGGCTATATTATTTAGGTGCCATAATTCAATAGCATGACCACAATGTCAAAGCTTATTACAAATTATAGTGGTGGCTCTTGGTGTTGTTGGTTAAATCAATAATGTTTACTGTTCCTTGGTGTATGTTTCAGAGCATACAAGAAGACACGCAGTGTGGTGGAAAGGGGGATTGGACAACTAAAGCGACGTTTCCACGTTTTACATAGTGAAATCCGCCTTAGTCCAGAGAAGACGAGTAAAGTGATCACTGTGTGTGCGCTTCTTCACAACCTATGCCGGCAAAGGAACATACCACAGACAGGAGATGGTGATGAGTTTGACGATGATGATGATGATGATGATGATGATGACAATGAACAACCAATTTGTTGATGAAGTGGAACTATGTGGACTGGCATTCAGGGATCACTTTGTCCATACACACTTTGGGTAAATAATCACATGCACAAATGAGTAAAGACACATTTTTGCTCAATTTAAGTGTGTTTATTCCCTTTGCATTTTTGCAATCTTTACAGTGTAATATTCAGACTTTAATTGTATTAGCCTCTCTTTTGCATCAAGGACCCTTTTCTGCCTTTTTAACACACGCATTTCCATTTTCATCTTTTTTTCTTCCAGGGGTGATGGCCTTGCACCAGCAGCAGGACTGAGGGGAGAGGCAGGTGATGGGATTGTGGAAGAGGAAGCTGGAAGAGGTGCAGTAAGAGGAAGAGGAGCTGGAAGAGGAAGAGGTGCAGTAAGAGGAAGAGGAGCTGGAAGAGGAAGAGGTGCAGTAAGAGGAAGAGGAGCTGGAAGAGGAAGAGGTGCAGTAAGAGAAAGAGGAGCTGGAAGAGGAAGAGGTGCAGTAAGAGTCAGGGGTGGAAGACGCGCAGGAAGAGGAAGATGACTTGCACCTGAAGGACCTGGGCTTCCATTTGGCCTGTAACATAAATTGTAGCCTGATAAAACATCTTATAATTTGTGAATAGTTTTTTTGTGTTGGTGGGTGGTTTGCACATAATGATATTGTATGTCCTTCATTAAATATCACCAAAAATGTACAAGTATTACAATCATTGCATAAACAGCCTACCCCTCTATTTCCATTAGCAGTTGCATTGCCGGATCAGTTGCACCCTCAAGGCCTGTTATGCTGGTGTCTGACCCAATGACACTATACACCACCGATGCAATGTGGCTCAGTGGCTTAGGTGCTGATCCTCCTCCTTAACACATACATGGAAAGTTTCACCAACTCAAAAGCATTGCCATAACACTTAAAAACACACTTTAATGTAAGAATATTGTTTGATATTTGTTTCATAATTCATTACATTCATGACAAGCAGGAAGTTTTTAGAATTACATGAAACAATAATGATATTATATATTTAATAGTATAGGCCTACCTGTTGCCATGCTTGCCCGTTTAAAGGCTGCAATCTCAACCCTCGACTGCGATTGTAGCGCATACCACCGCTTCTCGCAGTCGTCCGGGGTCCGCGACACAAGCGCGAATGCTGCATTGATCTGCAAACATATCCTTTCCCATGTCTCGCGCTTAGTTTTGCTTGATATCCCAGTGCCGAATTTCCCTTTTATTATGTTTTTTTTTCCAGCACCAACTGGGCCAGCAGCAGTAACTGATCCTGCGTCCAGTTTGGCTTTCTTTTCCGTTTTGGCGAGTTCATAATCCACCGTCATTCAACTATTACATTACTTCAATAGGAGCAACATTTTCCTTGCTTTAAGTAGTCTATTTAGGCTAATAGGATGTCAATTAACCAAGCAAGTGTTAATGCAAGTGTCGTTTTTCATTATTAGGCAAGTGCCGGTTTTCATTAGGGTATTAGGCTTAATTTAATTTAATTCACGACTTTTCTCTCCCTCTCTGCCTTTTTAGAATTACACTGGGGCCTGCACAAACATGTCATTATATATGCATTTCGATGACATTACTATTATTATTTTGTGTAGGACACAGACATTTTAAGATATCGTAATTCCATGATTTGTTGCGTCTGTGTTATGTTCCGCATGATGGCCCTGTCATCTAACAACCAATCACCATGATCATTGCGAGGAAACTCGTGCATGAGAATTGACGTCATCCATAGCAACGATGACTCACTCTTAGTTTAGGAGTTGTCAATTTTCCTTACTAAGAGTAGGTCTGAAAGGCGTTGTGAATAACGTTTAAGAGAAAACTCCTAGCTAAAATATTTTAGTGTGATTTAGGAGTACTCCTAGTGGTAAAATAAAATTCTTTGTGAATACGGCCCCTGGTCTGAATCTCATTAATATTGATAGGCCATTACCACTCCCACGCATAAACCTCTTCTGACAAAAAAAACTGTCATACAAAGTATAAATTAATGTTATTGTTTTATGTGAACGATTAGGCAGGATGACTTTCACATCATTTTGAAGCCAGAACTCGAAGCGACAACATCCATTAGTCAAAAGTCTTGTAGACACATATTTAGTATGTGTTTTGTGGTCTTATTTCAGCAACTTTTATTTTTATTTTTTTCAATAACCATGCATAAACATTATTCTCTTAAAAATACAAACATGTACATACATGTTGCTCACATATTATGGTAGCCCCGTTTGTGCTATATAGAGTGAATTTACACCTTTGCCATTAACATCTTTATAAATAACTGAAAAAAGCACAAATGTCAGTGCATGTCAAAACATCCCAAGGGCCCCAAAAACACCTTGGTCCCCAGAGGGTTAAACAGGTGGCTCGCCAGTCAAACCCCGCCGTTAAGCATACAGGAAGAGCTGAGACAATCCAGGAATGATTCACACTTCGTTTGATTCACATTAACAGTGGATCACATTCATCAGCTGAGCATCACAGAACTCACATGGAAACAAAAACAGAAGGAGAAAAAACCTGGCCAAGGAACGTGTTTACATGTACATCGAAGAACCAGGGAAGTTCCAGATGACACACGTTCCAAAATGTCACTCTCAACATACACTGCTTCTCTCTGAACCATCAGTTCTCGCTCAATTTGGAGCTTTAAATCTCCCGGAGCAGCAACAAGCATCCGTTCGCGTCAGAGGTTCACGGAGAAAAGAAAGATCTAGAATGCACTGCTTCTCTAAAAGTGCCGCGATAGCGGACGTTTAAATGACGTCACTCAAAGTGCGACCTTATTGGAGGCTTTGCAAAGGAAGATAATGCTATTGCAATATTTTATGTTTCTCTATTTTTATATCATTAATTCGTTTAGTCTTAAATTTGCTCTGTCAGCATCTTTCATACTTTTAATCAGTTATTTAATTTGAAGTTCATTCTGTCAGAACCCACTAGTAACCTGGGTTACATAAGGGATCTCTGCAGTGTGAACTTTCATGTGGACTTCAAGGTTTCCATGTTGACTGAAACTCTTTCTACACTGAGGGCATGTGTAGGGTTTCTCTCCAGAGTGAGATCTCATGTGGACTTTAAGGTTTCCATGTTGACTGAAACACTTTCCACACTGACGGCATTTGTAGGGTTTCTCTCCAGAGTGAGATCTCATGTGGACTTTAAGGTTTCCATGTTGACTGAAACACTTTCCACACTGACGGCATTTGTAGGGTTTCTCTCCAGAGTGAGATCTCATGTGGACTTCAAGGTTTCCATGTTGATCAAAACTCTTTCCACATTGTTTGCAGGTGTAAGGCTTCTCTTTGGTGTGAATTCTCACGTGGTTTTCAAGGTTTCCTTTTTGGTTGAATCGCTTTCCACACCGTTTGGAGGCGTACGGCTTCTTTCCCCTGTGAACTTCCATGTGAACGTCAAGTTTTTTTTGCTGACTGAAACTCTTTCCACACAGTTGGCAGGGGTGCATCCCTTTATTGTGAATCCTCATGTGGTTATTAAGGTGTCTTTTTTGTATGAATCTCTTTCCACACAGTGGGCAGATGCATGGCTTATTTCCCTTGTGAACTTCCATGTGGACTTTAAGGTCATGAAGTTTATCAAAACTCTTTTCACAATGATAGCAGGTGTAACCCTTCTCTTTATTGTGAATGCTCATGTGAGTGTTAAGGTTTCCTATTCGAGTGAATCTATCTCCACAGTGTTGGCAGATGAAATTACTTTTAATTTCTGTCTTTTGAGCTTTTTCTTGTGATGAAGTCTTTTGAGTCTGTGAGCAACTCAAAGATTTTATTTCAGTTGTGAAATCATGAAGATTCTCATATTGATCTTTCTCTTCCATTTCATTCAGCACTTGATTCTCCTCTTTCAGCGCCATCAGGTCTAAGGCAAACAAGACAAATAAAAGTTAACCATAGTTTAATGGCACAAAGCAACAGACATTAAAACATGTTAAGCATTAAAACCAACATACTAGATTATATATCCACTTGAAAAAGGTGTTAAATGTGTAGTGACTGAGACCGATTAGACACACAATTATTTACTATATTTGATAAATAATCCACAATACCCCTCACCCGACAAGCAAACTACGAGTTAGACTTCAACTCCGTAAACCCCAAACCGGGTACTGGTTACTATAGCAGCAAAAACACAATTTCTACACTTGAGAAATGGATAAACGTATCCAAGTTCCCCATCTCTAGATTTTCCTTTTGTATTGTTTTTGCCTATGGATTGATTCACACTCTTTTGAAATGTTTTAGATTTGCTTAACGTAGTTCAAATATCAGATGTAAAGCATGTTTAGCATCTATGACCTGCGATTTTAATTTCCTGAGTGTGCATTACATTGTATTTTGATAACTGTTATTTATTACTATTGTAAGAATCTTGAAAGTTCTTCCCTCAACTAATCTAATTTATGCAAAACACCCACTAGTAGACAAAGGATCACTACGTCATAAAGACTTAAAACACTCCATTTCTGGTCATACAGACTTAAGAAATATGAAAAAGTAAACTGTATGTGGGCACATAAAAAAGTAGACATTTAACAATCGAAATAAAATATTGTGCTTTTGTAAAATAAAGAAAAAACACAGGGTGTGCTTTCTGCCTCTCCGTCTTCGTGAACTTTTTTTCTGGAGCATGTCTCTAAACTATTTACCCAGGCATGAGCTATATATCTTTATAATCATTTAAGTGTGTACTTTTAAATTATCTAATTCAAAACTAAAATAAACATTCTGTTTATGTAATCTATATAAAAAGAGAGAGATGTCAGCCATTCTAATTATCGTTCTCACAGCTCATTATTCTGCTAATCTGACGCAACACATTCAGACGTGTAAATGCCCACATAAACTCGGTAAAACACACTACATTTAGTCAGATTAATGTACTATGTCGTCTTGCGAGGCTGTGAGGAATAATCCTGGGACATTTACCTCAGAACAAGTGCTGGTTTATCCAAAGGATCCAGCTGAGAATTGTGTAAGTTTTTTATTCTTCTGCTTTGTTCTAATCGCGATATAGAATAGTGTCTGTAAACGCAAAAAGAACGTTTAAATATGAGTCTGTACTGATTAAATTTGAATCATGTTTCTGTGTGTGAATGAATGAATGAACGAACGAACGCACAGATGGGCACTGTTACAGACGAAATAAAAGAACATTTTGTTGACTAGTTTTGGATAGATTATAAAGTTTTTACTCTAAAATAGACATCAAATAAGCTTTTGTTAGCAGTTTCTGCTCATATGTTTAATATATAGTATGTTTTGTCAATAAACTAATCAACTAAGATGTTATAGTGTTTGTTCCAATGTAAGCTATATCAAACTAATGAATCCTTAACTTTGAAATATGTATGATAAAATGTATTGGCCCACTTTAAAAAAGAATACTTTATAAGACATTTTTATGGAAAAAGACAATTTTCTTTTCAAGATGTTTCCAAAATGATTTGTTTTCAGGTATGACTAAAAATGTGCTTTTGACTTTCATTTATATTATATATATATATTATTATTTTTTTATTTGCATTCTTACTTGTGCGACACACCTGAATGAAAGGCTTATTATGCGGGCCATTGTCTTCTCAGGTGTGAATCAGAGCCTTATTCATGATCGGTTTGGACCATTCACGCCCCTTCCGGATATTGCCTTTCCAAACAAAAAAACATTTTACACAATTTTTAATCAATGTATTGTTTTATGTGAATGATTAGGCAGGATGATTTTCAGATCATTTTGAAGCAAAAACTCTAGGCGACAACATCCATTAGTCAAAAGTATTGTGGACACATATTTAGTATGCGTTTTGTGGCCTTATTTCAGAAACTTTAAGTTTTAGTTTTTTCAATAACCATGCATAAACATTATTCTCTAAAAAATACAAACATGTACATACATGTTGCTCACATATTATGGTAGCCCTGTTTGTGCTAAATAGTGTGTAATTACACCTGTGCCATTAATATGTTTAAAAGCAACTGAAAAAAGCACAAATGTCAGGGCATGTCAAAACATCTCAAGGACCCCAAAAACACCTTAGACCCCAGAGGGTTAAATCTGCAGGACAGTAGTTCTCCAGGAGCAGGGTTGGAGACCCCTGGGTTAGACAGACGTCTCCTCTTATGGGCACAATGCATTGGCCCAGCCTCCCCCTTTACACTTTTCCCCCAGTTGTGATTCTCCCACTGGTTCCTTGATATATACACCACAAGTAGAATCAGATCTGACACAGCAGAGCTTAACAAGGTGACTGCGAAATATTTGGTGTCAAAGCGAAATGTAAAAGCGCCTGTTTAAGCGAACTTGTCATTGCACTGTTTTGATGTGTTTTTCATTATGAATAATAGGCTAATGAACTAACCATTCAAGCAATACGCCCTGAATTGGTGCTAATTTAAAAATGAAACTAAAGTGCACGGCCGCAAGTGTCCACGGGTGCGGAGCAAGCGGCAACATTCTAATCTGAAAAATTAAGCCTACCCGGAAGTGCGAAAAACTGCAATACATCGAAAATCCGCTAGGGGCAGGTCCCAAAAGGGAGCAAATGTCCATAGACCCCATGTTAATATGTCCGTTTTCACAGCATAAATTCATGTTTTTACAGGTTGGTCCCATGGACTTTTATTGTATTTTTCGATAGGTTCCGAGTGCCTGACAACTGTGAGGGGGGTGGAATTTTTTCTAACTCGTTAGTTTAGATCGTATTTAGATATAAAATGCATGACAAATAATGGCTCTGGAGGAAATATTACCATTCTGCTCACATGCTCTGGTGTGAGAAAATGTGTTCTGTCTCGTCTCGGCCATGATCTGACAACTCATCATACCACCTCTGTATCCTTTCTGAACATTTGTATTGAAATATCGTACATAAAATGGGTTGCTCTGCTATAAACTGCACTAACCGACACTGTAGGAGTACTTCGCTCCATTTTTTCCGGTAAGTGACATTCCACTACTATTTCACGTAGTTAGCACTATTTAGCATCAATGTTTGTGGGCAGTGGCACTACAACAGTTAGCATTAAATCGCCTCAGATAAGTTAGCGTCCGAGGTATTTTACCTATGGTTATAACTGACGTTTGAAACACTGTAAATGCATCTGCCAAATGAATAAATGTAACATAAGAATAGACTGATATGTCCCACATTGGAGTGTTAATATATTTTGAGCATTTTTAATATACCATTTTGAGCATTAACACTTTTCTTGCCTGTGTCAAGTTTCCCTGTAGGTGATCCAGACAGGGTGAACCAATGGGTGCTGAACATGAGGAGAGGGAACTGGACTCTAACTACAATTCTCGGCTGCGAACATCGTAACCACAACTTACCAGCAAATTCAGATGGGTTGTACTCTTCAGCAGCTTTGCAGTGAATGTAGTACAGATAGCTGAGGCTGCCGCTGCTTGGCTGAAGAGGCGCGTCCACCGGCCGGCTCAGTCTCACACAAAGCCCGCCCTTTTACCCATATATGGATTGGCCAGAAGGTGGGCGGGGTTAGGATTTCCCAAGATTTTCAAAGATGGCGCCGCCCATACCCCCCATTAACGGACTAAAACCGTTATTCAGAAAGTCTATGGGTGACGTCACAGACGCTTTGTCCATTTTTTTTACAGTCTATGGTGCGGAGTGAACAGAACGGGGGAAGCTATTTTCAGTTCATTCCTATGGAAAAATGCTTGCTCTATTCTAGGGATGAGTAGGGTTGGGAATCGTAAGAAATTTTCCGGTTCCGATTCCAGTTCCCATTCAATAAAAATTATTAAAACAACTAATAAAAAATAGAAGAGGAAAATGCACAATCCTTTTTGTGTTTATTTCTTAGACTTGTCGAATGAGTTTAAAAGACTGGTAATGTCAACAAATTCAAAATATTAAGCAATTTTTGCAAAAATAATGAATTTTCCAGAAGGAAAATAAACATTTCTGTATTCTCTAGGATAATTTGGGACCTCTCCTGGCCTTATTGTATCTTCAGCAGTGGAGAATACCCTCTCAGAAGGGGTAGAATATGCTTGAACATACATGTAAGATCCAGACAGGTGAAACATAATATTTTTAAAATCGGTTTGAATGATTGATTCATAAAGACATAAAGAAGGCCATTAATGGATGGATCAGCGCTCTAGCGGGTAATAAACTGAACTGCATGCGTCTTGCGTAAGAACATTGTAGCCGGAGCTACTTCTCTCGGTTTATGTCTATGACGCGGGTGAGTCACGCAGGCACTGGGCTACTCCGCAGCGGTGCTGACCCGACCAGTGTAGTCTAAACGCTTATTAAAGGCTTACCGTAGTGATTAAGGATAAGACAAAAACACGGTTTGAAAAAAGGCATTCATGATGTACTCACTCATATACATTTTATAAATTCTGAACATTAAAGGGGTGGTTTACTGCTTTTTTTCTTTGCATGATTGTGTTTATGGGGTGCAATATAACATGTCTTCATGTGTTTTTTTTTTAAAGCCTTATTTTTCATAAATGTCACCTTTATTGTAAGCCGCTTTCTCCTCTGTCATTTGAACGACCGGTTGACTTCCTGATTCTATGAAACCACTCCCTCAGAAACAGGCAATGGGCTCAGATTGGTTAGTTGGGCCGGTGTGTTGTAATTGACTAAACTGCGTAGCGCACGTTGTCCGGAAACTTCACGCCCATTACCTTTACGGGTGAAAGTTGCATGTGCTCCGGTCAAATGTAAATAATGGTGTCAATATCAGTTTGAGCCAGAATCAGACCCAGAAAGCGGGAATGAAGAGAGTCAAGCAGAACCTCCCCACGGCTCTTACAAAACGTTTCTGAATGGTACATTTTTTTATTATTATTATTCTATTCTATTCTACTATTATTATATAAGAATTTCGATACGCTGTTACTTGAAAATGCTACTGCTGCTTGTTAGCTTTTGAGATACGGTTTTCTCCTTATTAAACATTTAATATAACTGAATAAATGACAGAGTAATACCGTTTTTTTAAAGTTATTGTTTTATCAATATAATGAACAACCGTTTATCTATTCACAAAACTTAGTTTACTCCATGTATCGTTTTCTTTAGGTGTACACGTTTGTCTTATACACACAAAATAGCATCGAACTAACTGGCTACTATAAACAAACAGCGTTGGCATTGGTTTACGTTCTTGATCAAATTGAAAAATTACGTCATAAAAAATACATACAAAATGAGTTCATAATTACAAATTCAGGTCCAAAATGTTTGTACGCGTTTGTCATAGACACACAAAATAGCATAACTAAGTGGCTAAAGCCAGCGCTGGCATTTGTTTACGTCCTTGATAAAACTAAAACATTACGTCTGAATTTATACATGCAAATACATTTAAAATGATTAAGTCTTACTTACAGGTTGTGGCCCAACAACTGCTGCCTCTGGTTTTAAAGTTGGAACTGCTTCATGCTTTAGTAACAGTTTCTTGTTGAATCCGGCATTGAATTTGTGGAGATTCTAGAAGCTGTCTTCCGTAAAATGCGCAGCACAGAGAGCTAAATTACGATTGTAATTTTCAGGAACATAATCAAACATAAATTGTAGCCATTGTTGACGAACTACAGCGTCCGTAGGAAGCCCGAACACAGAAGACCTGACAGCTGGGTGAAAATAACACACTTTCGACGGCATGGCTACTGCTCTCCACTATAACTCTTCCTCTTCGACAAAGCCGCAGAAATATGGCCATGCCCCCTTTTTTGCATATTCCGGAGGGAGGGTTGATTACGGGTTAGTTACGTATAAAACCCGGGAAGTATCTCGTTGTAGTCTCATTCGAGTCGTTTTTGTAGGCATTAAACTTACTGATTTTTAAAAGACGATATCTCTGCTTACGTTGAACTTTCAGTGCAGCAACTTTGCAGATACTGTTCATGCACCAACAGCAACATTACACACTATTTAATATGAAAAAAGTGAAATCGCAATCAACCACCCCTTTAAAGAGTTACAGACTGCAGCTTTAACAGTCGTCTTTATGGATGTTTTGAAGCATCAGATGTAATCGATACACTCGTTATTTTGAAGGCAGCGACTTTCAAAAGGTGATTTACTCTATTTTGGTTGCTACCATAGACATCAGTGTTTATACTTGAACTATAAACTTTTATTTCAGTACTTCTGTCATCATTTGAATATTTGTATCACATATAAATATTGATACTGTGTGGTTGAAAAGACTGAAAGTAAAGCCGTTTCATATTGACTGCTCTCGTCAACGACAGCGCAAACAGATTTGAATGTTCCGGAGTGAAGTTTTTGTCATTTAGGAATAACATTGCATGGGAGATTCGAGATCGAGATTGTTTAAAGGTTAATCGTGTAGCTCTACTGTCTTATACTCTCTCTCTCTCTTTCTCTCTCTCGATATCTGGAGCAAAATGTATACGAGTAAGGCCAGTGCATTAATTACCATTTTAATATTCATGAGGTGAGACGTCGCTATTAAAGGATAAGCTACCAGCACTTTTGCCCACACATCGCACCAGAACTGTTTTCGGAACCGAAACTTAGGAATTCCGCACGGTTCCGGTATTTTTCAAAAACACTAACGGTTCTGGATAAGAACTGATTTTCGGTTCCCAACCCTAGGGAAGAGTCACGATTTTCAAATATCCGAATAGGTTGTGCGATTATTATCTTCAAAAATCCACACGTTTTCGGTTCTGTTTCGGTGGTGACACGTTCATGTAACTAGAGGGTGGCGAGATGCCAATAACGTACCTAAAAGCTGTCAATCAACTCTCAGACAACAGAAGAACACATTTTCTCACACCAGAGCATGTGAGCAGAATGGTAATATTTCCTCCAGAGCAGAGAGCGTCTTTATGAAGACTCAGGGCCACTGGCTCAGAATGCCATGTGACATGCTGGTTAGAAAATGTGTGAAATAAGTAGGGCTGCCCAGGCACGACTAAAGTTTTCTAGTCGACTAGTAGTTAATTTAAGTCGTTAGTCTAATCACATATTACACTGTATGATCTGATTATATTGTCTGCTATATTTGCTTCTTATTTATTAAATCCAGGGTTGATGATACATTGATTAAAATTAAGATAAAATTTACGAGATAAAAGATAAAAAAACTAAATTCACTTTAAAGAAAGGCTTTCTAAAAAACAAAACTTAAGTGGTCAAAATATAAGATGTATATCTTATGATCCTATCTTACTCATCTCATGCAGTTCCCTTTTCATATAATCAACATAGATGAAATAAAAAAATAACATTATTTAAACAAATAAGAAAGGTATGTTTCCGTTTTTTAAAGTTAATTTAAAGCGTCACACCGCTACGCTTCACTTACATGGTCTGGGTGTGAAGCCTATACATGGATGTGTGCGTGCATGTGGGGAGGGGTGCGATTTTCGAATAATAATCGTATAATACCCAGCGATCTTCGAATATTATTTTTGCTTAAAATGCATTTTAGGTTAGTTTTCAAATTACTGTCAGTTCATTAGCCTATTCTTCTTAATGAAAAACACAACAAAACGGTGCTCCTACGCACCATTATGAATGCCCGTGGGGATGGGTGCATTTTACGTTTGCCTTTAAATTAGCGATTTAAAACCCCCCGCTGATGATACCGATATTACCGGTGTCGTCACACGTCGATTAACCGTTGGGAAAATATCCTCACCGTCACATTCCTAGCGCGGATAGAACAAATAGGCAGAGACGGCAAGCATTTTGGTAGCTGTTGTAAGAAATTAACCCTCTGGGGACCAGAAACGCGCCGGTGCGTTTTGCTTGTTTTTTTTCACATAGCAGAAAAATAGACTTAAAGTACTACCATCATTTCTGTTCAAATAGAGTTAAGAAATATGAGAAAATAATCTGTTAAATGTCTACTTTTTTATGTGCCCACATACAATCGAAATAAAATATTGTACTTTTGTAAAATAAAGAAAATAAACAGGGTGTGCGTTCTGCCTCTCAGTCACCGTGAACTTTTTTTCTGGAGCACGTCTCTAATCTTCAACAAAACTCAGCAAATACTATTCACCCAGCTATAAGCAATATATCTTTTAAATCATTTGAGTTTGTACTTTTAAATGATCCGATTCAAAACTAAAATAAATATTCTCCGTTTATGTCATCTATATAAAAAGAGAGACGTGTCAGCCGGGCTAATTATCTTTCTCTCAGCTCATTATTCTGGTAATGTGACACGCCCACGGAGAGCACGCGCTATTCAGACGCAAATATGTGAAGCAACACATTGAGACGCGTTAACGCCCATAAACTCTGAAAACACACTATATTTTTTAGTCAGATTAATCTACTGTCGTCTTGCGCGGCTATATGAGGAACAATCTTGGGACATTTACCTACCTCAGAACAAGTGCTGGTTTAGCCTATTTTCACCACGAGGAGGAGCAACAGATTCAGCTGAGAAGTAAGTGTTTTATGCGTGTGCTTTGTTCTAATCGCGATATAGGATAACGTTAGTGTCTGTAAACGGAAAAATAGCATACTGTTTAAATGTGAATCATGTTTCTGTGTGTGTGTGTGAATGAATGAATGAATGAACACACAGATACGCACTGTTACAGACGAAATAAAAGAAAACATTTCGTTGACTAGTCTAAAATAGACATCAAATAAGCTTTTGTTAGGAGTTTCTGCTCATATGTTAAATATATAGTATGTTTTGTCAATAAACTAATCAACTAAGATGTTATAGTGTTTGTTCCAATGCAAGCTATATCAAAATAATGAATCCTCAACTTTGAAATATGTATGATCAAACTACGACATTTATGGAAAAAGACAATTTTCTTTTCAAGATGTTTCCTACTCTAACTTTGAACTGAAATAAAACCATGTCTATATGGTGAAGGGTGTGATAGAGGTGTCTAGACGTATGCACCCTGTATTTTAAGATTTTTTATTCCTCTTTTTAGTCAACTTTAGTATGAGTGTGTTCACTTATTCTAAGCTGTGTGTGTGTGTTGTAAATAAATCCAAACAATCTCCTCATTCTTTGTGCAAGGCTCCTCATAATGATATGGCCTGATAGCACACCTAATAGGGCCATTATGGGAGGGTCTTTGTCTTTCTCAGGTGTGAAATGCCACACATATTAATGAGAGATCCACGCCTACTCGCATAAAGCTTTCTCAAACAAAACACGTCATACACATTCTAAAAGACTTTATTGACTTATCTGAATGAGTAGTCAGGATGATTCTCACATAGTTTTGAAGCAAATATTCTAGACTATGTGATACAATTTTCAAAAGTCTTGTGAAGAAATAATCAATATGTTTTGTGGCCTTATTTCAGAAACTTTTATTTTTAGTTTTTTCAATAACCATGCATAAATATCTCAAAAATACAAACATGTACATACATGTTGCTCACATATTATGGTAGCCCCGTTTGTGCTATATAGAGTGAATTTACACCTTTGCCATTAACATGTTTATAAATAACTGAAAAAAGCACAAATGTCAGTGCATGTCAAAACATCCCAAGGGCCCCAAAAACCCCTTGGTCCCCAGAGGGTTAAGAGAACCAGGTACTTGTTCTGCACGTTGTGCTCGAGAAAGCTAATGTATGCAACTAGTGGTAAAAAAGTGCTACCGTGTCACGAATTAAACCCTGTACACAGAGCAGCTGCCCACGCTCTCCAACACACAACACGATTACCGGGAGCAACCACAGCTGACGTACTGGCGTCAATGACTGACAGTGTTTACGGCTTGAAAATACACGTGTGCACGTAAATCTGTGTAAAATAATAGCTAAGATAAAAATCCAAACAAGACAAAAAAGACAAAACTGTCCATTTCAAATCAGCATGCCAGTTATGTAAATACACATGGCATAGTGCTGTATTTAGTATACCGGTTCATACCGAATACCTGAGTTTAATGTTGTTATGATATGAATTTTTAATATACCGCAATACCAGTGTATGCTGCTTTAACAATGTTGGGAACGCGGCGCGACACTGTTTGAGAGGTCTATTCACTGTGGTGATGCACAGCTGTATGTGTTACACATCTGTATCCTCCGAGATCCACGCTGCGCAATTTGGGGGGTCACACCAACAGGCCATCTTGCATACAGGTGTGCTATACACAGCCCCAAATGCCACACCCACCTGTTTCTGTATGGTGACTTCAAGGCAAAAAGGCCCGGCTGCAATATGGGAGCATCTTACGGTACGGATCCACTTTTGCGACACGACTGAAACGTGGTGTCGCGGCGCCTCCCCACATTTGTACGTTGATGGGCGTTCCTCAAGTTTACCGCTATGGGCGTGGTTTTGAGCCGGCGCCCAGTCTAAAACAAAGGACCCTCGAGAGACTACTTCTATTGGATAGATGCGTCGCGTTTGACGGATTCATTTGCATAAAGATGGGCAACGGCCAGCTTTTTGACGTGTAGCATTTTTCCAAATGAAGCGCTGCCTTCCCGGGATGCTTTGCGGGCGTGTTAAAGTCGCGTGACATCACCCATAGGAATAAAGTGGAGGGCGGCGCGACAGAAGTGTCGCACGGACAAGTGGATCCGCTTCATGAGGCCAGTGCTGACATATGTCAAGCAGGAGCATCCTACTGTGAAAGTGCTACATTTTCTGAGTGATGGACCCTTCTCACAATACCGGCAGCGCGGAAACTTTTTCCTCTTCTGCACAGAATTACACAAATGGCACATGGAACTATTTCGAGGCCAGTCATGAGAAGGGGGCTATAGCGGCTGTAGACAACGCAAAACAAAAACCTGCAGCCGCGAGGGGCTAAACACTGAGAGACAGAAAACACTGTGACGCGCAGCAACTCAGTTCCACTCGACGATCTCATTTCAATCCTTTATTCGTCTTCGACACGTAAAAGTACAACAGGCACTGCAGTTACCATGTCATAAGAATTCCGTGGAAGTGCGCGAGTGCGAGTGCGGGTGCGGATGCGGTCAACAGAAAGTGTTCGCTCCCAGGCTCACCCCCTCTCTCTGTCAAAGCCATAAAACCCAGGTGATCCAGTGAAGCAAACATATAGGCCACTATCACTTCCGCCCAAACTCCGGTGGACACGCCCACCACCTACAATACGAGTGATGTGAATATTATGAATGAGACATAGAACACATGTGAGACTTACGCTGGCTCCTACATTCCGGCCCCTAATTATTTTAACACAATAATTATACAACTGCACATTATGTAGGAGATCAACACACATATTTCTTTTCTTTTTTTTTTTTAGGATAAGACAGTCCATTTAAAAGTGTCCTTTCTTCTTTAGACCAAACGAAATAAAGAGACAGAGTCCTTTGTCTTTGTAAAGAATAATCTTCACAATCAGAGTCAGTCATGTAAAAGAAAAAAGGCCCGTATAACAGTCAAGTTTAAAGTCAAAGTCTATGAAGTTCAAAGGTCAGTTGGATATCCTCATGGCTCCTCTACTTCCTGTAAAAGACAAATCTTAGTAATAGGCCTGTCCAAATAGCTGGTCTTTGTCCTAATTCGCACTTGACGAACAAGTCCTCTTCTGTCAGAGATAGTTTGCACAATCCTTCCTGTAAGCCATGAGTTGCGAGGTGCTGAGTCGTCAACTATGAGTACAATATCTCCAGTAAGGAAGTTGCGCTTGACACCAGACCACTTCTGACGCTCCTGAAGAAGAGGCAAGTATTCCTTAATCCAACGTTTCCAAAACAAGTCAGAGATGTACTGAACTTGTTTCCATCTGCGACGAGCGTAGATGTCCTCCTTTTTGAACTGACCCGGTGGCAAAGATGGCATGATCTTGAGTAGCAACAGATGGTTAGGGGTTAGTGGTTCCAAGTCGTTGGGATCAGTGGATGCCTTAGTAATAGGACGGCTGTTAATAATAGCCTCAGCTTCACAGAGAACTGTGTGAAGACTTTCCTCATCAAGGGTCTGCAACTTCAGGGTAGAATTCAGGACCTTCCTCACAGACCTTATCAACCTTTCCCACACCCCTCCATGATGTGATCCTGTGGGAGGATTGAAAACCCACTTAATTCCGTTCTGAAGGAGAGTGTTGTTGATTAAAGCAAGATTCCAACCTTCCATTGCCTCTCTCAATTCTCTCTCTGCACCGACAAAGTTGGTTCCATTGTCTGAGCGCAGCTCTAATACTTGTCCACGTCTTGCTGTAAAGCGTCGAAGAGCATTAATAAAGGAATCTGTGTCCAAGGACGATGCAACTTCGATGTGGATTGCTCTTATGGAAAGGCATGTGAAGAGAACCCCATACCTCTTCAATGTACTCCTTCCTCGCTTAACTTCAAAAGGTCCGAAGTAGTCAACTCCAACCCGAGTAAATGGAGGTTCATCAGGAAAAACTCTGTCGCGGGGTAAATCTGCCATCTGCTGCTGCCCTGGAGCTGCATGCAGTCGTCGACAGACAATACATTTAGACAGGGTTTTCCTTATAGCCACACTAGCCCCAAGGATCCAATATCTTTGGCGCAGGCTAGCTAGCATGTGATTACGACCACTGTGTCCCACCTCTTGATGTATGTGCTGAAGAATTATGTCTGAAATGTGTAAATCTTTTGTCAATATAGCAGGATGCTTCGATTCTTCCGGCATAGCCGCTCTGCTAAGTCGTCCTCCAACTCTCAGAACACCATCTTCAAGTATTGGATTGAGCTTGTAAAGGTGACTAGTTCCTTTCACACTTTCTCCCTTTTGCAAGCTGTTGAACTCTCCTGGAAACCTCCTTCTCTGACAAAACTTAATAATCTCCAACTCAGCTCTTCTGAGTTCATCAACTGAAAGAAGACCACTACCAGTTTGAGCCTTGATACTCTGCATCTCCTTTTCTATTTCTTTTCCTTGTTGGTCCTTATCCAAGCCGGAATGAGCAAGAGTCATGCTCATTTGCTTCCTCTTCTGACTGAAGTACAGTAATAGACTCTTCAGCTTAAGGAACCAACCAACCATCTTCTTCAGACGGATCCAAGAGGAGAAGTAATTAATCAAGCGAGTGACTGCATCGATCTTCTCTTCAGCCTGCACGGCATTCACAATCAAACTCATCTTGACCTCAGGGTCATCTGGCAGGATTCTTATAGAGCCATCTGGGTTTTCAGGCCACCCTTCTTCAGGCCCAACAAGGAACTTAGGTCCAGACACCCATGTGTTATCTTTCAGGAGTGATGTCACCTTTACTCCCCTGGAGGCTAAATCAGCAGGATTGCTTGTGGTGTTAACATATCTCCACTGCGATGGATTTGATACACTCAGTATCTTTGAAACCCGGTTAGCTACAAAGGTACGAAACCTTGTGGTCTCATTGCTGATGTACTTCAGTACGGAAGTACTATCAGTCCAAAAAATTGAGTCCTGAAGTTGCATCTGCAGCTCCTTCCTCCACAGCTCATCCATTCGACCTGCAACCATGGCAGCCGTCAACTCCATACGAGGGATGGTGATTGGTTTTAATGGAGCCACTCTAGCTTTACCCATTATGAAAGCACAGTGAACTTGTCTGTCTATGTTGTTTAATAACAGGTCACTGTTCCGTAGCCACTCTCACATGCATCAGCAAAGTGATGTAACTGAGCAGAAATCACTTCCCCAAAATCCATTGGTTTTAGGCATCTGTCAACTTCAAACTTTTCGAGCTGCCAGAGCTCTTTCAGCCAACTTCTCCACTCCTGTGCAGACAAGTCTGGTATGAGGTCATCCCAACCAAGGTCCTTTCTGCACAAGTCTTGAAGGATCTTTTTGGCAGATAAGACCACAGGTGCCAAGATTCCTAAGGGGTCATAGATTGAACTGACCGTGGAGAGGATCCCTCTTCTGGTTAAGGGTCGATCTTTGATGAGGACTTTGAATTTAAAAGTGTCGGACTGAACACACCACTGTACGCCCAATGCTCTTTCTACAGGAAGTGTGTCATTGTCCAAATCCAAATCCTTAACCTCTTTTGCTCTCTCTGTTGCTGGGATAGCTGCCAGCACGGCACGTCTGTTGCTGATCCACTTCATGAGTTGAAAGCCCCCTTTCGAACAAAGGGCACGAAGGTCTTGGTAGAGTGCTATCGCCTCCTCCTCAGAAGCCACTGATGTAAGGCAATCATCCACATAGAAATTGTGCAGGACTGTTTCTATTACTTTGGAGCTGAATTGCTCCCGATTATCTTCCGCACACTTTCTGAGAGCAAAGCTTGCACAACTTGGCGAAGATGTTGCTCCGAACAGATGCGCAACCATTCTGTGCTCCACCAGGCTCTGCTTATGGTCTCCATCCGGCCACCAGAGAAACCTCAACAGATCCGAATCCTCAGCTGGTACTCTGACTTGGTGAAACATAGCCTCGATGTCTGCCATGAGTACAACAGGCTCCTTTCTGAATCTGGTCATGACTCCAATTAGCATGCTGGTTAGATCGGGTCCCTGTAGGAGCTGAGCATTCAAAGATGTTCCCTGGAATGTAGCACCGCAGTCAAAAACGACCCTGATCTTTCCTTTCTTCGGGTGATATACACCATGATGTGGTATATACCATACCCTGCGGTCGCTCCGATCCAGATTCTCAGTTGGTACCTTCTCTGCATAGCCCTTGGAGATGATGTCATTCATAAATGCAGTGTAATCAGCATGAAATGGGGCATCCTTTTCAAACCTCCTTGTGAGACTCATAGCACGTTGTTCGGCAACTCTTCTATTGTTTGGCATATTTACATCCTTTTTTCTTAAAGGTAAGCCAACACTATAATGGCCATCCACCAACTTAGCAGATTTTGTAACATACTCCATGAACTGACAGTCTTCTCTTGATAACCCCATCTGCTCATCCTGACTACATTCAGGAAAATCTGCCTTTAGCTGCTGTTTCCACAGATCGTTGAGGTTTGCAATAGAGATCCTATTGACAGTGACATCTGGCCGCCCACAAGAAGTTTCTCTACTTTCATAGCCCCTAAGAGGTCCATTTACAGTCCAGCCCAGCATTGTTTTGACTGCGTATGGGCCCCCCTCCATGCTTCGAACGACTTGCCATGGCTCCAGTGCTCTGGGAACGTTGGTTCCAATCAGCAGGTCTATATCTGAATCAATCTCCCTTATATGGACATGTTTCAGATGTGGCCATCGCTGGAGGTCTTTCTGGCGAGGAATGTTGCCTCGATGAACTGGCATGCTTTTCTGCGTGTAGATATCAGGCAGTTCACAAAAACAATCACTATCTAATTCAGCCACTTCTAAATCTGAAACAATATGGCTTCCAACGACCTTCTCCTGACCCATAGTCCTAAGGAGAATACCAGTTCTTCGTCCCCTGACATTCAGCTTGTTCATCAGCCGTTCTGTACAGAATGAAGCTGAGCTCCCAGGATCCAAAAAGGCATATGTAATCAACACCTTATGCCCTTTCCTAGGTTTAACTTGAACTGGAACTATGGAGAGTGTACAGTCTTGGTCACCGGCCCCAGTGAGACCACTGGATTGAACAGAGATCAGAGCACTTCCCACTGCTGTCTCAGATTCTCTTTTGGTTTGCACTAAATTAATTTCTTTCTCTTTTGGATAAATGTGGAGTACAGTAGGGTGCCTCAGACTGCATACTTTGCATGAGAGACGCTTCCTACAGTCTCGGCTCATGTGCCCAATGCACAAACAGCCAAAACACACCCCCTCTGTCTTTAAGAAAGTAATCTTCTCATTATGCATCCTCTTTTCCAACTGGCGGCACAGATCCAATGTGTGCTCACCTCCACAAAACATACAAGCCTTCATACCAGCTGAACTTCCCTCTTTTAATTTTGTTACAGGTTCAACTTTCCTTCCCACTGTTGCAATGGTGGTAGCAAAGCTACTCCCCTTGGCTCTAGAGCGAGGCTCAAACCTAGATTTCCTTACGTCCCTGTTTACTGTTGTTGATGGTGTATCCTGTATATCCCCGAACAGTGGATCACTTGCGATCTTCACTTGTCTTTCAATGAAGCCAACAATATCTGTAAATGTGGCTCTCCGGCCACTCCTTTCCTGCAACTCACAAGCCACAGTTCTCCATCTGTCCCTATGTTTGTAGGGCAACTTTTTTACGATGGTCAGCATAGTGGTAGGCATGTTCAACTCTTCCATATATCTAACATCTTCCATGGCGTTACAACATCCTCGTAGAAAAAGACTATATGCCTGTAGAGATTTCACATCTTCAGGTCTTATTGGTGTCCATGAAAGAGCCTTTTCCATGTATGCTGAAGCAATTTTCTGTGCATTACCAAAATGCTCTTGTAGCAAAGCCTTAGCCTTGGCATATCCTCTATCTTGTGCCGCATGTTGACAACTTCTGACAAGCTCCCTTGGCTGCCCCCTGGTGTACTGTTCTAAGAAGTACAAGCAGTCTTTAGGATTGTCAGCCTTCTCTTCGATGCTGTGTTCAAAAGCCCTCATGAAGGTATGATATTGCAAAGGATCGCCGTCAAAAACCTGAATGTCTCTTTTAGGCAGAAATGAGAGAGATTGCTGCTGAACCAATAAAGCAGTTATTTCATTTTGTTTTTCCAAAACCGTAATTATTTGATTTTGATCACTGCTGCTTGTCACCAGTGTTGCCGATTGATGACTCCTGTGCTGAAACAGTGGACGTGACTGTACTGTATCTTGAGGTCCTGTGGCTTCGGGACGTCCTGATGATGCGAGTTGAGATTGTGCTGGTTGTATAACATTTTTCACTTGAGGTTTTGTACCCAAGAAATGTGGATTGGGCTGTCCCAGTATTGGGATATTCCTATCAGGCACGAATGTTTTTGCATCAGCACTAAGTGTTTTGGTTTTCCTTTGTCCCCTTTCTAGATAAGAATTCATGCCATTGGACTTCACAGATAGATGACTTGAAACACGAGACCCTCCTGAGCCTCTCAGCACATTCACTTTAGCCACTGATGCAGCTATTTCCACTTCAAGTTCAAACTCTTCACGTTTTTTCCTTAGCTGTTCCTCTTGTTCTTCTAATGCATGTTTGTCTTTTAGTAGTCTTTGTCTTGCAATGAGAGCAGCCATATCTGCCTCGGCTTTAATGCGTGCTGATGATGTTGTTGACACACTAGACCTTGATCCAGCCGAGCTCTGCCTACCATTAGAACATTTGCTTCCTGTGTTTGACACACTATCACTAGGTTTGACTTCATCTTGTGTGACGGAGGCTTGAACATCTTGCTCAGCGTGATTTGAAACATTGGGCTCATTATCATCATGAGGTTCAACCAACTTGTGCATTGATTCCTTTTGTGATACGGGAGCATCACTTGTGACAACGTGAGCAATAGTACTGCTTGTTGGTCTCCCCAGTTCAGAAAGCCATCCTTTTGCATCCTCCATAAATCCATTGTGGCATTTTAGTACATTCACAAACCATTCATTTTGCTTTTCCTGCTCCTCTTCAGGAAGTATGGGAATCACAGACTCATGTAACACAGTAGTTTCATCCACCATTTGACTCATTTTCTCAAGATGGGATCGCACTTGTGGGGCATTGTCATCCTTTTGCATGAGATCCTTTATTGTCTGTATTAGACCTTTAATTTTATGAACATTTTTTCTACGTTCCTTTTGCAGTGTTTCAATTTTATTCACCAAGGCCTTGGAAGTGAGTTTGATTTCTCTCCTTTGTTCATCCATCTCTGAACCATTGACATTTAAATTCAATTTCGATCCACTTGTTGCCATTTCCCTATGTACCACAAATCATCCAAGAATCCACGCCGTTCAATCAATCAATATTTTCTTCAATCAATCCACCGCTGCATCATAAACCACGTCCAAAGACCAACAATAAACAACACCGGAAAGCAACAATACGTCCCCTATGGACAAGCGGCAGTAACCTATTCACACTGTGTTCAAACAAACAACTTACACAGCACAAATTGTCAAGTTACTACATACCGCTTCAGTTGCTGCGTTGATTGTGGCCGGGTCTTTATCCTCCGAGTGGTAACGTTCATGAATGAACCGCCATCCAATACAGCGGTGCTCCAAACATTTACGTGTTTCCTCTGATATCCAAAGCGTTCCGTTGTGATCCGCGAAATCCGTGTGAACGGCTCCTTTCCGTAGAACAACACTCTGGTTTTAAACGTTTTCTGTTGACTAATTATAGCGGCTGTAGACAACGCAAAACAAAAACCTGCAGCCGCGAGGGGCTAAACACTGAGAGACAGAAAACACTGTGACGCGCAGCAACTCAGTTCCACTCGACGATCTCATTTCAATCCTTTATTCGTCTTCGACACGTAAAAGTACAACAGGCACTGCAGTTACCATGTCATAAGAATTCCGTGGAAGTGCGCGAGTGCGAGTGCGGGTGCGGATGCGGGTGCGGTCAACAGAAAGTGTTCGCTCCCAGGCTCACCCCCTCTCTCTGTCAAAGCCATAAAACCCAGGTGATCCAGTGAAGCAAACATATAGGCCACTATCACTTCCGCCCAAACTCCGGTGGACACGCCCACCACCTACAATACGAGTGATGTGAATATTATGAATGAGACATAGAACACATGTGAGACTTACGCTGGCTCCTACAGGGGCTCCTGATGGAGTAGGAGGTGCACTGAAGAGACAAGCTGATGGTCTTGTCAGCAAAGGCCATGACATCACTGATGCAAGGTCTCTGTACTCAGCGCTGATCAGAGCACACACCACCATCAACCTGTTCTATGTAGATGAGGATGATATAGAACACGCAGTGCAGGTTATGCCTCAGAATATCCCAACAGTTCCCTCAACTATGCACCATCATAGCCTGGCAAGCCAGACCTACATCAAGATGTTAGGTCTGGCAACTAATCATTGGCATACCACAATCCGAGGGGCGGGATGAACGGTTGTGTTTCAAAATCCCAGAGCAACGAACGGTTGTGGATGAGTGAGTGCCATGCGTTTTCCCACCAGTGTATCCGGTCGTCAAAACTCCGAACACATCTTCCTTTTTTTAAGAATGACTTAAGTGACGTTCTCTTAACTCCAAGTCCTCCAGAGTCACGGCCAAAGCCGATTTGAAAGACCGCTGTTCGCCAGCAGCAGCGGTTGTTTTCAAGTAGCACGCGGAACCGTCACAACTCTGCCGTCATTATGTTAAGCCCGCCCACCAACTCTATACACGATGTGATTGGCCTGACTAGAGTTTGGTTTTTCCAGCTCGAAAGCCAACGGAGAGTTGCTAGACTACACTGGCTGCAAAATAATTTTTGCTGCCGCTAGGGTGCGTCTAGATTTCTTGGCTACCTTCATCAAGTTGTGACCTTAGAAAGAGGTGGCCTTATCTGCCGTGATGCAAGTTGTACATGCGTAGCTATGAAGAGGCTTCAGTGCCAGTGCCCTGGATCTCAGGCCTTCAGTTTCCTGCATGACAACCAAACTCCAAGACAACACAGTTGACTGGACCAATTCCGAGGTCATTGGAAAGTGGTGTGTGGTTAAATATGGTAATGACCTTTACCCCGGGACTGTGATGGCGACAAATGATTCTTACGTCCAGGTGAAATGCACGCACAGCAGAGGTCCGAACAGATTCTCTTGGCCTATTAGAGATGATGTACTTTGGTATCTATTAGATGATGTACTTCATCTCATCCCTGCTCCTTTGCCAGTCACTGCCCGCCGTGTGGAGATACAGAGAGATGTATGGTTAGAGCTTACAAAGTAAAATTTAAAGTAGCCCTGTCATTATCTTAGATCAGAGAGGTATTTCTGTTAAATGAAATTGCCTTAGAAGTAAGAACTTTTTGCGGAAGGTAAATAATTTGAACTGTCACTACTTCCATTTTCTATTCCATATTGGTTTTCTGTGGTACTGTTTGCTTTTTTGAATGGCAGCTGTTTCTTTAACTGACACAATATACATAAAATTGTTTTTAGCAAAGAGTTTTTACTTGTTAAATACTACTAAGTGCATGATAAAGTTGGAAGTTTTTACATCTAATTTCCTTTGCTGAAATTTCTTTCCTTTGTTGAAATTTTTAACTTTAACATGTAATGTGACATTTGTATGGCTGTTCTCAGAATTTATTTACAACAAAAATGTCATACCAGAAACAATCAGTTTTTAAAAGTCAAGTCAAATTTTATTTCTATAGCACATTTAAAAACAACAGAGTTGCGCCAAAGTGCTGTACAGAACTACAATGTGCAATTAAAAAGCATCGAAGTAGACAAGGCAGAAGACAGTTATAGACATATTAAATGGATTGTGTCGAGTGTAATAGCTTCATATAAAATCAATCAAAGCAATTTAATTAAAAGCCAGAGAGAATAAATACGTTTTAAGAGGCGATTTAAAACTAGATAACGCCGGAGCAGACCTCACAGCGAAGGGCAGACTGTTCCAGAGTTAAGGTGCCGCGGCAGAGAAAGCCCGACCACCCTTGGTTTTACAGCGAAAGCGTGGGACAGTTAAAAGAAGCTGATTACGAGACCTAAGAGTTCTTTGGGGAGTGTACAGAGTCAGAAAGTCACATATGTATTTTGGTGCAGCACCGGATAGCGCCTTGTACACAAAAACTGCAATTTTAAAATCGATTCCTAACTTAACTGGAAGCCAATGTAAAATTTCTAGGATAGGAGAAATGTGATCTCTCTTTTTTGTACCAGTAAGAAGTCTCGCTGCAGCTTTTTGAACACCTTGCAGGCGAGAGATTGTAGTTTGAGGCAGACCACAGTACAGGGAGTTACAGTAGTCCAGCCGTGATGTAATGAAGGCGTGGATTACAGTCTCTAAATCTTTTGGGGAAAGAACTGTTTTACTTTTACAATCGATCTCAATTGAAAGAAACTGCCTTTTACCACTGAGCTGACTTGTTTTTCAAAATTAAGTACCGAATCCAATGTAAATCCGACATTCCTTACATAAGGTCGAACACTAACAGGGAAGGAACCGAAATTATAGGTAAATGAGGAGCTAGATGGGCCTACAATCAAAATTTCGCTCTTACTTTCATTTAATTGTGAGAAATGATTTGCCATCCAGCATTTTATCTCCTCAAAACAGTCACACAGGGCTTCCAGGGGATAAGACTAGGGCTGAACGATTAATTGCATTTGCGATAATATCGCGATATGATGAAACACGATTTTGTAACCGCAAAAGCTGCGATTACACTGGTCACGTGACATGCGAGAGAAAAGCAGTCTGCAGATCAAGCATCAACTTGGCACGCTACGCATAGGTCTGGCATACAGGAAAGAACAGTTTATTTTTAATGTATGTGATATTGTGTTATTTATTCTCTCTCCAACAATTCTGGATCGATTCAGAGAATTTCAGAATCGAGTCTGAGCTTAGTTTTTAAACACAGATGCGTGATGACGCTGCGCGTGCTTCTAATTTCTCTCTCTCTCACACACACACACACACACACACACACACACACACACACACACACATGACACTGCTCGAACCTTCCGAAAAATAATCTTTCATAAAGTTCGAGGTTTAAGCGAATTACAAGGACAGTCGCGGGCTTCATTGCACAGGTTTTGCCGCTTTGATGTTACTCTTGCAGTGCGCGGTCTTGGCCGCCGGAATTTTCCTTACAAATGCTCCACAAAGGCATTATTTATGTCTTTTGGAATGCAGTTGGCTTATATATTAAAAATATAAAAATCACTGAGAAAGCTGCTTTCATTTTAAAATACTTACGCGCGCTTTGTGAAGAGCGCTCGTGCATGCGGCTGTGAGCGACTCATTAGTTAAATGTACTTGCATCTCAAAATGCTTTTATGACGCGAAATTAATGTAAACACGGTCAGTTATATCTTAACCCAACAAGACAAACCACATTTACAATTTCAAAAGAGATATGTGCATTAGTGTGAATGCAGCTTATCGTATCTAAACTGAGGGGGGGAATCACTCCAGCTCTTGAATGGAAAACGTTCAGACAGCCTACTTTTAAATACTGAAAGCACTCTTTGTTTATTGCTTGTAATGTTTTTTTTTGTTCCTCTTTATTTACTAGCTCTTATATTTTGAAGCTATATTAGTTTATAGCCTATTTAACATTCTTAACATGTAATTGGTTTAATTAAATGTGTTTATATATATATATTTTTTTTAAGTATTTATATTTACACATGTAATTAAATACATATTTTTAGTGTTAAGATTAATTAATAAGAAAAAAAGTAGATCGGATCATGAGCTGCCTAAAGATTCCCATCCCTACTGTACAATGATTTATTGCTTGTCTTTGTCAACTAATACAGAAGGTAAAGAACTTAAAAAGTAATCGCATATTAAATCGCAATCGGAATATTGGTTAAAAAAAAAAAAATCGCAATTAGATTATTTTCCATAATCGTTCAGCCCTAGATAAGACATATCAGTTTTTATCGGTAGATAAATATGCTTTCTCAAATATGGCACCCAATGGCAACATATAGAGTGAAAAGAGGAGCGGGCTTAAAATGGACCCTTGGGGCACACCACAAAGTAGGGGAACAGATGCAGAAGTAAATTTCCCCATATTTACTGAGAAGGTTCTGTCTTTGAGATACGAGGCCAACCACTGTAAGGCAACACCCTGAATGCCCACCACTTTTTCCAACCGATGCAACAAGATACTATGGTCGATCGTATCAAAAGATGCGCTTAAATCTAGTAAGACAAGCACTGCGTGCGATCCGGTGTTGAGGATTTGCAAAAGGTCATTGTTGACCTTCAACAAAGCAGTTTCTGTACTGTGCATAGATCTAAAACCAGACTGAAAAGTATCAGAAATATTAGATGTACTGAGATAAGTGGCATAACTGGCAATGCACGACTCTCTCTAAAAGTTTAGAAATAAAAGGCAACTTTGATATAGGTCTTAGGTCTTAAAAGTACTTACCCTTGTTTTGTCCTGTTGATTAATTATTTTGTAGTTGTATTGCCAGTTGTTTTTCATATGTCCAAAGATGATTTGTTGTAATAAAGATATGTTTTCTTCTATGATTGTATTTTTCTATATAATTCTAGATTACCTCCCATATGGGAGCAGATTGTCATGGCCTAATGTTCCATAGGTAACTAGTACGTATATGGAAGTAAATAAGTTCATAACTCTTGTCCATAATGCATGCAATTGACTGCAATGACAAACAATAGGTGACTAAAGACACTCTCGGATATTGAGAGTATTGAGATATCAGTCCTGTTACTGTCATTAATTTGATATTTTAAAAGAAAAATTACATTTGACAGTCAAACAGATCTCACAATAGTAACCTGCACTATATTGCATTTTGGACAAGACCCTTTTTAAATAAATATCTGGTCAAAGTATACATATTTCTTAATTGTAATGTGATGTCGTCCCTGAAATAGGACATTTTCAGTAATCTGAATGGCAATTATGATATTAAACAGAATTGTTTTAAATATGACAATCTGAATGAAAAGAGGGACAAAAATACTACTTACAATTACAAATATGCAAAAGTTTGCACATAAGGATTATATGTAGTAACACTTTAGTCAGTAACAGGACTGAGGAAAATATCAGAACATAAGCTTGAGATGGCCCAACACAATTTCTTGTCATGTTAAGATGTCTTAATTTAATGGGTATTGAAAAAAAATCAGTTTGAAACAATTATATTAAAAAAATTTTTTTAAAAATTGTAAAGGCACTGATTTCGTGGAATGACCCAAATAAAACCACCTTAATTAGGAAACAATTTCTGTAGAGCTGGACATTTTAAAAAGGATCAAATTACTAAATTCAGCTTTGAGAATGAAACTAACCTGTTTGTTCCTCAGTATCTTCATGTTTCACACTGAATGTTTCTTCAATCTTCAAGTCTTTACTCTCCTCTTTAATAAACGCCATCTTTGTTTGTTCCTCAGTTTCTTCTTGTTTCACACTGAATGTTTCTTCAATCTTCAAGTCTTTACTCTCCTCTTTAATAAACGCCATCTTTATAATAGTGAGTCACGTGGATCTCAGTCGCTTCACCAGGAGGTTTTCTGTGTGTTTGTCCTGTTTAAGATGAAAGAATAATTAACAGAAAGAAAAATAAATCCACACTAAATCTCTGTGTGTGTCTCAATCAGCTCTAGTTCAGTAGTTCAGTGCACTGGTAAGAATCAGTCAGAGTGAGAGTTAATAGACTTTGCCTTTTGGCCTGCTTTGTTAGGGACACTTAATATTCAACAATATTATTGAGCTGCCTGTATTTACACCATTATATTAGAACTGAACTAGACGATAACATCACAGTTTTCTCCAGTGCAGCTATATATATATATATATATATATATATATATATATATATATATATATAACAACAAAAATGAACCATCCCTGAACAAACTGGACTATGACACTATTTTCTTCTATAAATCTGCTGTTACAGCAGAAACAAACTTTATTGCATTTTGTACCTGTTATGACAGTAACGTTAAAGCTGCTTTGAAACAATCTGAATTGTAAAAAGCACTATATAAATAAAGGTGACTTGACAAAAACCACTCAAAACTAAACAAATTAATAAAAGAACAAAAATCATACAAACTACATTTATAAACTGATTCACGATAAAGGGAGCGAAATGAGACGCACATTTCATTACTCATGCGTTTACTCATAAAAACAACGTTCATCCGTTTTATTATGTTGCATTTACAAGTAATTAATTAATTTCTCAGTTGTATAAATTGTTTGAACGGGTTGTTTCGATTTAAACACTTTAAATGATTAAAACCACAAACCTTTCTTCAGTCGAATCACATCAGATGCAGTAACACGGCGCAGCTTTATGACATCACATCACCACACCAAAATAAAAGTCCTGTCTGCACGCTACAACTTGTAGAAATATGCATAAAGAAAAACACATTCAAATATCAATTTAACGGATGAATCAGAGATTCCAAATGCTATCAATACCATTAAGATTTTTTTTCTGAATGATATCCAGACAAGGATAAAGTCAAGAATCTTTACAAAGGATTGTAAAAACAAAACAACTTTAGGATATTTTAAACTCTTTAGGAATTTGTAGATCAAAATGTCTGATTACAATGTGTGATCTAACTATTAGATATATTCATCTTATTCCATCTCAGTATCTCTACAATATTGGGGCATTAAATAAAATCAAATTTCAACTTTATTTGGTTAAAATTCAAAGGATATTACATTGATTTTGTCTGTCTGAATGGAGTACTTAAAATGGTTACTGAGAAAAACATAAATAATCAGTAATCGAGTAAAAGCAAATAAAAGCCTTACACGTTTGTGTTTGACTTGTCCATTAAATTAATTCCTTTACCCATTAAAGTGTGACAATAAAATATAAAATGAGCTTAAATGATTCAATTATGATTTAAGATCTAATGTAGGCCTACTATCTCTCTCTCTCTCCACACACACACACACACACACACACACACACACACACACACACACACACACATAGTGAATAAGGACATTGTGTGATAGGATCAGCTGTTATTAAATGTGCTTATGACACTTGGCAGTGATAGTGCTTATGTAACTGTAGGAATGACAGAAAGGTGATAAAGTCTTTCATTATTTTTATTAAGAAATAAAAGCTGTTTCACAGTGTTGGGGCTGAGTGTATTTCTCCTCTTAGATAGTACTTCCCCAGGCTTAGAGAACACTCTTTCACATGGTACAGAGGAGGCCGGGGACACAGAAACTGTAATGCCAATGTATGTAGATGGGGGTAGACATGTTTCTGCATTCTCCAATATTCAAGTGGATCTTTAGCTCTTTATGTTTGTCTCTGTAAGGTATTTATCCACTTCTATGATCACATCAGAAGTGGCATTTGAGCTTTGTTTGTGCATGTCTACAGCACTGTCCAACAGAAGACAATCGTTTCCACAGAAGTGTGAGGAGAAAAAAAATATTGATTGGGAGTGACTGTACATGTACATAAACTGAATATAAGACATATCAACGGTCAACAATTATAATGAATAAAATAAAATAAGTAAAATTTTAAATAATAAATAAATATATACTTCTTTTTTTTTTTAGAAATGCATACATACATTGGAAGCTATAAACTCAAAATATTCCCAGGGGAAGTCTTCCTTTTTTTGGCTGTTGCCATTGCTCTAAATACAAACCCTTCACCAAACACCCTATCCCCTCTCCTCTCCTCTAAGCCCACCCTAACCCCAAATAACAATAATAATACCTAAAAAACACCAAAAGTGCAAAGATTTTACAAAAATAAAAAGACACAACAACAACAAAAAAGAATAAGTAGTTTTGGTTATTTAAATGTAATGTATTGATTAACTTTCAAAGTACAGCACTCTCCTCACAAACCCATCAACCAGACTGAGCCAACAAGGACTCGTTAAGTAAGATCTGGGGTTCGAGCCTTCAGTTCTGACACCCAAAACGAAACGCGCACGTGATTGGACAGAAAGTGAGGCTTCATTTGTCATCGATCACGTGACTCTGGGAAACCAATACACAACCCGATACGGGGCTTCAATAGAAATTGTGTCGCATGTGCGATACCCACATCGAAGCTTCAGTGTCATACATAACATCACTACTATAAAGTGAGTTTAGAGACCATGTGACTCATTGCTGTGGATCCTAAAGCTGGATTATGCCACATATGTGATTTTGTATCAACACTAAGGTTTGCACTGGGAAGATTTGGGATTTGCATTCTTGGACCTGAGCTTTCATGGACATTGTTTCCTATAGTGTGGTCAATGAATTTTCAACTTCATAAACCTAGTCATCGTTATCATCAATCAAAAACAGATAAGACTTTCATTTCTATGTTGCTGGTTCTTAAATGGTCAAATGTGTGAGATATTTTGTGCGTCTATGAAAGGGTTTTCAAATATAAAAAGATGCAATGAATGAGAAGAATTTATTTATTTTCTGCATGTCACAGACTTGTTAAGGTTTGTAATAAACACTTCCAGAGTACCTTAAACAACATACAGTTAGTGATTCCTACCCTATAAAAACCATCAGTGATCAGTGTAGTGAGGTTCGATGTGTGTGGAAATAAGAAGACAGGGTCGGCTTGACTGGGACTCGCACTTTATTGACTCGTAACAAATAAATAAAACAAAAGTTGCGCCACATGCGCCTCCACCGTAGACTTAGCTACAGCAACGTTCACAGAACAAACTCTTCTCCAGCTCAACTGTGTCTCCAGCTCTCAGTCCGTGTGCAACGTGCGAGTCCCGAGTCCTGCTCTCTCTCTCCCGCTCTCTCATTCCTACTGGCTTATATGCGGTCTCTCCACGCTAATCACTGCAATCAGACACAGGTGTTCATCATCTGCACTTGACCTACTTACTCACCGCACAGCTGACACTGGCTCCTCTCTCGTTACAGATTTCACAAAACCACGCCCCCCTTGCCACAATCAGTATTTGTGCAGACTGACCACACGTAGGGTATAAGTTAACCTCATGAAATCTTTTAAATGTGAAAGTAAGAAAATGGAAAAAACTTAACAATTACAGTTACTTTGCTAACGAAATAAACAAATTCCATTTGCAGGGCTCTCAAGTTTTGAAGACAGGCAAGTGTGACAAACCCCCCCGCAGGGAGGCGGGTTTGACGGGTCACGGAAATTGGGGTGTTTCATCATAATATGTCAGTCATCCTGTGATAACGAAAATATGACTAGGCCTAGACTACTTGTTCTGAGCAGGTGTTGTCAGTGAACAGGCTGTAAAACTGTTGGCTAAGTTACAGACACTCATGAAAAACTTATGCTAATTATCAGGGAAACATTCTCTAACAGCAGTCAAGTTGTCATTGTTTGTGCCAAACAAGTTGTGAATTTGTTGTAATATTAAAACAGGAGATCATAACTTACTCTGTGCTCAAAGTGATGCTCGGAGCTTCAGTGGTTTCCTCTGTGTGTGAACAAAACTTGCTTTTTTTCATTGGTTTTTGCGTTAAATCTTACCCAGATACAATAGTGCTATTTTCTGATTGGCTATTGTGTAGCCAATTTCTTTTTTTGATTGGCTGATAAGTGGCAGGCTCGACTAAGAACTCCAGGGGAGACGCGCTTGATTCCTGCCGGGTCCATAGTGAGAGCGGCGCTGCCAGAGAAATTTTGGTCGCTGTGGCATAGTAAATATATTATAAATAGTTTTTCCGCGTGAGAAATACAAGGTGTGGCGGGAGTGTGTGACAAAAGACCGAAATGCGTGACACTTGAGAGCCCTGCATTTGTGTGGTGTGGCTTTTGTGTTCATGGTCAACTGCAAGTTTAATTTCAACATGCAGTTTATAGGACGTTTACTAGACTTGGTCTTTAATTAACATTAACACTGATTTGTGTGCAGTCTACATTACAATAACTGTCCTGGTTGTAGCCTTAATGCAATTTGTCAAAATCAGTGATAAGCAAATTAATTGCATTCCCGCTGAAAAAACAGTGTTCTAGCGTGAAAATGTGTAATAACTATATAGCGTGAATAAATAGTGTTGCGCGGCTTTTTCTTATAAAACTCACAACACTATGGATGAGCAAGTTGTTGCGTTTGGTGTGGCATTGCTCTACCTGCGGAGAAGACGTCGGAGATCGGTATGGGTGCATGATATTCTCCAAGCCCGTCTGCAGCTTGAAGAAAATCACCGGCTGGTGCAGGAGCTGCGGCTGTATGATGGCAGGTTCCAGTGATACTTCAGACTGGACAGGGACCAGTTTGACAACCTGCTGTCAAAAGTGGGGCCACGAATTGCGAGGCAGGACACCAACAATCAGCGACTCGCAATTTGTCAATGGTGAGGTTCGTGATTTTTCTTTATGTTTTAATTTGTTTCTTTATATTTTTATAAGTATTTCGTTTTGTATTTTCAATGGGTTGGATATTGTTTTCATTGGTTGTTAAATGCTATTTACCAGTTGTGGACGAAGTATTAAGATCCTTTATTTAATAAAGTAGTTAAGTTATAAAAATACTCTGATTCAAGTAAAAGTCCTGCGTTAAAAATGTTACTTAAGTAAAATTATAAATTATATATATAAACATTACTTAATTTAAGTATAATCGGGAAGATTGACTTAAAGGAGTAAAAGTGATCTGTGACTATTATACCATTATATCATTAGATTATTATTACTCATGCATTAATGTAAACGCAGAATTTGAACTAACTTCTACTAACTACTAACTTCTGTTCACCACAGATTCATTTTGTCTAAGTAATTATTAGTTTTTTGCAGATTCTTGGCCACTAGAGACTCCTACCACACCATAGCTTTCAGCTATGGTGTGGGAGTGAGCACCGTGGCAGGGATTGTTGGAGAGGCTGCCAGGGCAATATGGGACGCCTTGGTGCAGGAGGTCATGCCAGTGCCCACCACTGAGGACTGGCCAAGCATCGCCACTGACTTCCTCCATCGGTGGAACTTTCCTAACTGCCATCGATGGCAAACATGTTGTAGTCAGGCCCCCGGACAACTCAGGGTCCCTTTTCTTCAACTACAAGGGGACTTACTCTGTTGTGCTCCTGGCAGTGGAGGATGCCCAATACAGCTTCCGGGTAGTGGATGTCGGCAGCTACGGGAGGACAAGCGATGGCGGTGTTCTGGCTAACTCCACCTTCGGCCAGGCACTTCGAGATGGGTCCCTTTGCCTGCCACAGGATGCTCTGCTGCCAGGTGCAGAGCATTTGGGAACACAGCCACACGTGTTTGTGGCTGATGAGGCCTTTCCACTCCTCCGAGACCTCACGCGGCCTTTCCCAGGACACAATCTCTCCGGCAGGCACAGAGTTCTCAACTACAGGCTGTCAGGGGCAAGGCTGATTGTTGAGAATACCTTTGGTATTCTCACAGCCCAGTGGCGTATGTACAGTGGAGTCATGGAGATAAGCCCTGCCAACGTGGACGCCTGTGTGAAGGTTACCTGTGTCCTGCACAATTTCATAAGGAGGTCCACTAGCTTCACCAGGACGCCCATCTGCTGGAGACAGAGAAGCTGCTGGCCTACAAGTTGTCACCCGAGTGGGCAGCAATAACGCCACACAGGAGGCCATCCATGTCTGGGAGAAATTTATGGACTATTTCTCCACAGAGGGATCTGTCCTCTGGCAACCTGTGGCATAAGCTATGGCTTTAAACAGCTCTTTTAAGAGCCACCAATTTAAAACACATTTTAGTTCATATTCATGGTGTCTCAATATTTTCAGTATATTAAGTACACAATTAGTGTGCGAAAATAGAGCACTTAAAGTACATTATGGAAGTGTACTTTTAATTTCACCTGGGTCCCCTACACGTTTTCAATATGATATGGTAGAATATGATAAATTTGTAATAATATAAAACACAACCAGAAATGTTGACAATATTTTATTGCCTATTTACTATATATAATAACGTAAAAAAAGAGAATACCTTTTAAACACTTTTTAAACGTTTTACATTTAAACATACGTTTTAAACACTGTTAGAACAAATAATTTCATACAGAACACAGTTTTGAACACTGTTAAAACAAGGACAAGGTGCAGCTGACAAGACTGCGAGGGAAATAAGCTTACAAACACCCCTTGTCAGCTGCCCCCCATTACTCTCTCCCCAGTGTTCATTGTGTTCAGCCTCCAGACATCTGGCCTCATACACAAGCCTATGTATTTGAAACTTTAGGTCCTGTCTGGTCCTCACTGACAGTGTCCTGAAGTCTTCCAGGAGGCTTTGGAAAAATAGACTGTCACTGTCCTCATTAGTGCTAGCTCTTCTACTAACAGCCTCCAAAGCTGCTAGCATGCGCTCATCAAAATTTGTGCTGTGGTGTGCTCTCTTCCTCCTCACTGCGGAGGGCTGAAGGCCCTGAATGCTGGGCTGGCTCTGGCTTACACCTGCTTGTCCCTGAAGGCTGGACTCACACTGTGTATTGTGTGTGTGTGTGTGTGTGTGTGTGCTGTCTCCTCTGCCTGACTTTCCCGGCCATGGCATCTTCTCTTTACTCTGGGGTCAGGGCTTCTCCAACCCCCCCTACCATATTACGGTCAGTTAATCTGTCCTCTAGGAAGGGGTTGAGGAAGCCCATGACCCCACTGTAGCGCCATGGCCAGACACTGCTCGCCCCTGCTCCACTCCGCTTCCTCTTTGCCTCCTTTCTGAAGGTGTCTCTAAGAGACTTCCATCTTTTTCTGCACTCATCCCCTAGTGATAAGACAATAGAAAATTGTATTCAATGTGACTATAATGACATTTATCATTATTTTCTCCAGCCAAGCAATTTGTTGATAATACCACAGGGGGAACACGTATAGTACACTTTTGATTTGTTTTTCCTTGCATAATTTTTTTTATTATTAAAAAAAATGCAGAAATGACTGCTTACATTTTAAAAAATGTCAGAAATATTTTGTACTTCAAATGTAACATACTGCGAAATTAGATAACTATGATTATAACCACTGATAATGACATCTAATGAAATTTGGCGGGCTAAAGTAGGCTATAGTACAGCATCAGTAAATAGCCATATCATAGTTGCACATTTAATTATGTAGAGACAAAAACTGATCTTTTAAAAATTGTACAGTTAACTTTAGTGACTGATTTGCATCAACAACTGTTTTTCGTGCTATAGCGCTTAAGTTAGCATGCAATTCCCACATTTTTTCCAGAAAATATATGAGGTTAATGCACATAAGCAACTCACCAGAAACACCAACAATTTCAGACACCTTGGTCCACGCGTCGTTTTTTTATTTATGTCCCTGTACGTAAACAGGGACAAGTCATAAAGCAATGGGAAACATGAAACAGAAATGATTTCCATTTCCAGAAACTTCTCAATTTTGCTTGGGAACTAATGTGGTTGGAACCAAAGTTTACTTGACTGTGTTCTCTGGAATCCTCTCAGACGGAGGACTTCTACATTCCGTTTGGTTGCCGCTGAACCGCGTCATAGCTCATTACCATAAAGTTGCCCTGACTTCAACTTCTCCTCACCGCTCTCGCCGTCCAAGACGCGCTGTGCCGCAACGCACAGTAATGCTAATCGTAAATTCTCTAAGATTATTATTCACGTCGGCACTAATGATGTTCGACTTCGCCAGTCAGAGATCAATATAATTAACATTTCAGAGGTGTGTGGACTCGCAAGTCCAATGTCAGACACTATAATTTGCTCTGGCCCCCTTCCTGTTCGCCGGAGTGATGAGATACTTAGTAGACTGTGCTCACTCAATGGCTGGTGTCTGCAAAATAACATAGGGTTCATAGACAATTGATAAAAATTTAATTGATGTTCAACAAATAAAAAAATATATAATACAGATATGAATGATAAAGCTTGGGTTGCTTAATATTTTATACATTACTTCAAAAGCACGTATTGTTACTGATATGATTACAGATTATAACCTAGATGGCAGTAGGGGCATCTAGGTTAGATGCCCCTACTGCCAAGGACCTAGGGGCAGTCATGGCCTAATGGTAACAGAGTTGGACTGGTGACCCAAAGGTTGCTGGTTTGATTCCAGTACCGGCAGGAATATGAGTGAGGTGTCCTTGAGCAAGGCACCCAACCCCCAATCGCTCCCCGGGCGCCACTCAAGGCTGCCCGCTGCTCCGGGTGTGTGTGTTCACTACTCACTACTCTGTTCCTAATGTGTGTCCACTTACTTGGATGGGTTAAATGCAGAGGTCAAATTCCAAGTATGGGTTACCATACTTGGCCATCACGTGTCACTTTCACTTTCACTAGATGTGCTGTGTTTGACAGAAACCTGGCTAAAACCAGACGATTACATTAATCTAAATGAGTCCACCCCCCAAGATTACTGTTATATGAGCCTCGTCTGAAAGGAAAAGGTGGAGGTGTTGCTGTAATTTATAGTAATATCTTCAGATTATATCTTGCTTAATGTAACACTATCTAGTGTAAGTGATAAATCCTGCTTGACATTTGTGCTGGCTACTGTATACAGACCACCAGGGCACCATACAGACTTTATCAAATAATTTGCTGATTTTCTATCAGAGTTAGTACTGGCTGCAGATAAAGTCCTAATGGTTGGTGAATTTAATATACATGTAGTTAATGAAAAAGATCCATTGGGATTGGCATTTAGAGAAATTCTGAATTCTATTGAACTCTATTGGAGTTAGACAACACGTGTCAGGACCTACTCATTGCCGTAATCATACTCAAGATCTAATATCACATGGAATCAATGTTGATGTCGTTGAAATTCTGCAGCAGAGCGGTGACATCTCAGATCATTATCTAGACTTGTGTAAACTTCATTTACCCAAGGTTGCAAAGCCGAGTCCGTGTTATAAATATGTTAGACCTATCACTTCTGCAACTAAAGATTGCTTTATCCAGAGCCGATCAGCCCTATACGCACACTACGCAAGTTGCGTAGGGGCCCGCAAATTACTCAAGGCCCCGCCTCCCCCTCGTGTCAAAGCGCATCAATCAAAGTTTACAACATCGATGAGAAAATTAAGCGAAACTATCCTTCTAGTCACGAATAGAGAGAAAAAAAACACCATGAGAGTGAGTTGCGGGAACATCAATCAAGTAGACTTGTGTTCTCTCCTCTCCAAGTTTGATGTCAGCAAAGAACGGTAAAGTTAAGTTGATGTGCATCACTCGCTCTAGTCGGTCTGTCTAACCTAGCAGCAGTTCATCTGGTGTTTTGTTTTTTGTGTCTTGCTTGCTAATGCCGGCCACTTTATGTCTGGCGAAAAAAAGTGAGAGTAAAATACAACTATTTATTACATTTGATAAACGACAACGGGCAATGGTGTTTGTTTATAAACTGCAGCTCGGAAAAGATAACTGCGGCGCGCGTTAACATGCGTTCATATGCGCGTGCACGAAATGAAACGCACACTTTCCAGCAAAACATCAGTGGGGTCCAGTACAAATGGCGTGATGACACTCCTAATTATAGCCCCATTATAGCTACATACTTTTAAAACAAGACAATGATTATCTACTCTCCTTAGTCAGTAGTTACTACTCTGCAATAAAGCAAGATGGAAAGCAATGTATTGACATTGACTATTAATTTATAGGCTATATTGCCTTTAAAATGTTGATTGGCTGGACATACTGGTCAATATGGATGAACATCCCTCAGTAAAGGAGGGAGGATTGTAGTCGGAGCACTGGGGTGTCAGGTATGACTGTGGCAATGGCAAATGGTTTACATGGCTAATGGGTCAGGTAGGAAGGCCCCTTATTAGAATTTTGCCTAGGGCCCCAGGGAGGTCAGGATCGGCTCTGGCTTTATTAATAATCCTCCTGATCAGTTTCATCTCGTCAGCATCCCAGATAGCTTAGAAGAACTCGATATTGTGACAGAAACTTTTAACTCTCTCTTTTCCAGCACTTTAGACACAGTTGCTCCAATGTGCTTAAATAAGATTAAAGGAAATAGACCAACTCCATGGTACAACGAGCACACTCAGGCCCTTAAGAGAACAGCCAGAAAAAGAGCATAGCTGGAAGAAAACAAAACTAGACGTTTTTCGCATTTTGTGGAGAGAGAGCACGATTACGTACAGAAAGGCATTAAAAACAGCTTGAACGGCTTTCTCTCGTGTGAGTTTGAATGTGCATGTTAAAGTTTCCTTTTCTGTTGAAACTTTGTCCACACTGTTGGCAGGTGAAAGGCTTCTCTCCAGTGTGAATTCCCATGTGCCTTTTAAAGTGAAACTTATTCCACACTCTTCACAGGTGAAAGGGCTTTCTCCAGTGTGAACTACCATGTGCATGTATGGCTGCGTTTACACTTGGCATTAACATGCGACCTGTATCTGGATGTGTCAGAGCCGGGACTAGAACTCGGGTCTCTGGCGTGATAGTCAGACTCTCAATCCCTGAGCCACTGGAGATGGTGAACCCAACAGTGAGACGCACTCAGAAGAAGATGAGATGCAGAAATAGTTTTAATACGAATGACAGAAATCCACAGCTGAAGCAAAAATCATCAAAAGTAATCATCAAAAAGCAAAATCAGTCCAACGGGGCTTTTCACAAAGAATATTCAAAAAAGTTCCCACAGGTATTCAGCAAAAAACTCCAGAGGAGAAAGTCCACAAAAAATAAAACAGAGAAGGGAACAATCCACAGGCAAGATAAATTAAATGTCTCAGAGTTAGAGGACACTTACTTGGGCAACCGGCTTTAGCACAACTGAACACCAAGCAAAGAGGCTATGAGACAGAGAGACTTAAATACACACATCTGAATGACACACATGTGAACCTAATAACACTAATTACAAATTGAATAAGCAGGGCAAGATAGCACCATGAGGACCTCTAGAGGCTAAAACATGATATGACAGCCAAAACACTGACAGGATGTTGTCCACATACACATTGAAAAGACAAGTGTAAACGCACTTCTGATGGGAATGTTATCCGATCAGCGTGTCCAGGTTCGGAGGTAGTCGAGGAAGCATTGTGATCGGATCTCAGTGTAATGTAAACGCAATCCAGCCATCGTGTCTGCATTCACAGGTGGACGTAATTTAAATCCCCGCCCAGTCTCCCCGCGTGGCTGTCAGAAAATAATGGCCAGACGCAGTTTAGACAAGAAATGAAACTTATTTGAACCTTACAATAAATGTCAGTCTTATTTAGACTTACATGATACTATGTGTGTCATTTTTCATTTTAATTTTGCAACATTATCTGAACGAGGCGATCGCCTGTACAATCACAGTCAGTCATGAGATCTTAAAGAGCTGCATGGGAATCGGAATTTTTTAAATGTTTTAAATGTTGAATGTTTTTATTGTTTCAGCATGTTTATCAATCTCCCATTTCTGTCAATATAGTCATTGCACGCTATAAGCTTAAACCCAGATGATCGATGTGACTTGATCAACCCAGTTATTTTTGTATGATCAACTCTGGAAGTATTCCTTCGTTCAAAAAAATTAATTTGATCTAATTACTGGAGATTGAAAGTAAAGTGAGTGAGTGAAAGCAATTGGGACATTGTTTAATTTGTATCATCTTTACTCTTAATCTGGTGTCGTGCCACAAACCTAATTTATGCAGGAAACAGAAATCCGATCGGTTATCCAGATACAGAGGCTACTTAATGTGAACAAATGTAAACGCGCCATGTCCTGATTGGCTAATGATCCGATCTGCTTGATCGGATCACGGTGATCGCATGTTAATGCCAAGTGTAAACGCAGCCTTAAGGTTTGCTTTTCGGTTGAAACTCTTTCCACACTGTTTGCAGGTGAAAGGCTTCTCTCCAGTGTGAACTCTCATGTGGACTTCTAGGCTTCCATGTTGACTGAAACTCTTTCCACACTGAGGGCATGTGTAGGGTTTCTCTCCAGAGTGACATCTCATGTGGACTTTAAGGTTTCCATGTTGATTAAAACTCTCCACATTGATTGCAGGTGTAAGGGCTCTCTGCAGTGTGAATTCTCACGTGGTTTTTAAGGTTTCCTTTTCGGTTGCATTGCCTTCCACACTGTTGGCAGGCGTACGGCTTCTTTCCCATGTGAACTTCCAAGTGAACGTCAAGTTTTTTTTGCTGGCTGAAACTCTTTCCACACAGTTGGCAGGTGTAATGATTCCCTTTATTGTGAATCCTCATGTGGTTATCAAGGTGTCCTTTTTGTCTGAATCTCTTTCCACACAGTGGGCAGATGCATGGCTTATTTCCCATGTGGACTTGAAGGTCATGAAGTTGATCAAAACTCCTTTCACAATGATAGCAGGTGTAACCCTTCTCTTTATTGTGAATGCTCAGGTGCCTGTTAAGGCTTGCTATTCGAGTGAATCTGTCTCCACAGTGTTGGCAGATGAAATTACTTTAGTTTGTCTTTTGAGCTTTTTCTTGTGATGAAGTCTTTTCAGTCTGTGAGCAACTCAAAGATTTTATTTCAGTTGTGAAATCATGAAGATTTTCATATTGATCTTTCTCTTCCATTTCATTCAGTACTTGATTCTCCTCTTTCAGCGCCATCAGGTCTAAGGCAAACAAGACAAATAAAAGTTAACCATATTTTAATGGCACAAAGCAACAGACATTAAAACATGTAAAGCATTAAAACCAACATACTAGATTATATATCCACTTGAAAAAGGTGTTAAATGTGTAGTGACTGAGAAAGATTAGACAAACAATTATTTACTATATTTGATAAATAATCCACAATACCCCTCACCCGACAAGCAAACTACGAGTTAGACTTCAACTCTGTAAACCCCAAACCGGGTACTGGTTACTATAGCAGCAAAAACACAATTTCTACACTTGAGAAATGGATAAACGTATCAAAGTTCCCCATCTCTAGATTTTCCTTTTGCATTGTTTTTGCTTATGGATTAATTCACTCTTTTGAAATAATTAAAATATCACGTGAAGCATGTTTAGCATCTATGAGCTGCAATTTAAATTTTCTGTATGTGCATTTACATTATACATTATATTTTGATAACTCTGTAATTTATTACCATTATATGAATCTTGAAAGTTCTTCCCTCAACTAATCTAATTTATGCAAAACACCCACTAGTAGACAAAGGATCACTAACTTTCCTTCTGAAAGTATAACTTATTCACTCACTCCCCTCCTAATGGAGTGACACTATTACTCTTAAAAAAAATCACTGATTACAAGATCACATGAGCTTTTGGAAATTTTGGGGGAAGATTTTGCCAGAAAGTTTTTGCCAGGCTGCGGCCTTGTCTTTTCAATAATTAAAGAACTGTATTAACCACGTCAGCGAAAGTCAACTGAAGCCTCAAGAACTTGTATTATGACACTCTTTTAGCACTTGAGCCATGCAAGTATCAGACTTCATCTTATTATTTCATACATTAAGTATCACCTACCTATTTTCACAAAGGTGTTAGAGCGAAGAAACTGTGGTTTTCTTAAGTCTGTTGGTTTGCTGAATATCAAATACTGTCATAACTTGACTCTTTTATTCTTTAGTGTAGGGAGGTTTAGACTGAAGCAGAGTAAACTCAAACTATGCTTGTGTTAAAAAAGTTTAATGTTTAGTACAGTTAACCCTCTGGGGTCCAAGGTGTTTTTGGGGTCCTTGAGATGTTTTGACATGCCCTGACATTTGTGCTTTTTTCAGTTGCTTATAAACATATTAATAGCAAAGGTGTAATTACACTCTATTTAGCACAAACAGGTCTACCGTAATATGTGAGCAAAATGTATGTACATGTTTGCATTTTTGAGAGACTTTTGGGTCCCACTTTATATTAAGTGGCCCTAATACCTGTGAACTTACATGGTTACTAGATATGTACTTAGTATGTAACTACAGTGTAAATACACATTGGTACATAGTATTTACAATTGTAATATTTGTGTAACTACACATATGTAACAACCCACGGAAAGGTATGTGTAAGTACAAATGTGTAACAGGACATTGGTAACAACACTTTTTCCACTACAGTAAGTACACATGTGTAACAGGCATTATGTAACTACATTTTGTAACAACAATATGTATTCACACAAGTTGTTCCACTTCCACACGCAGTCTTCCATACTGTAGTTACCAGTTAAGAACACACTGAAACCATGATGATTCCTATGTGTTTACCATGTATTTACTATATGACCGGCAGGACTTATGTTGAATTACAGCTAAAGTTTTCCCTTGTGGTACCAGTGTACTTACATGGTAACTCCTCAGGAAGTCTGCACTTGATACAATGTGTTAAACTGTCATAACTTACATGTATTATGCAAAACCCAAACCTCTGTGCAACACTGTATTAACAGTGTACTTACATGGTAACTCCTCAGGAACTGTCCACTTAATATAAAGTGTAAAATGGTCATAACTTTCTGTGTATTATGCAAAACCCAAACCTCTGTGCAACTGTACTAACAGTGTACTAACATGGTAACTCCTCAGGAACTATGCACTTGATATAAAGTGTAAAATGGTCATAAGTTACTATGTATTATGCAAAACCCAAACCTCTGTGCAACACTGTATTAACAGTGTACTTACATGGTAACTCCTCAGGAACTCTGCACTTGATACAATGTGTTAAACTGTCATAACTTACATGTATTATGCAAAACCCAACCCCTTTGCAACACTGTATTAACAGTGTATTTACATGGTAACTCCTCAGGAACTGTCCACTTAATATAAAGTGTAAAATGGTCATAACTTACTGTGTATTATGCAAAACCCAAACCTCTGTGCAACTGTACTAACAGTGTACTTACATGGTAACTCCTCAGGAACTGTCCACTTAATATAAAGTGTAAAACGGTCATAACTTACTGTGTATTATGCAAAACCCAAACCTCTGTGCAACTGTACTAACAGTGTACTTACATGGTAACTCCTCAGGAACTGTCCACTTAATATAAAGTGTAAAACGGTCATAACTTACTGTGTATTATGCAAAACCCAAACCTCTGTGCAACTGTACTAACAGTGTACACATAGGAATCCTCATGGTTTCAGTGTGTTCTTAACTGGTAAATACAGTATGGAAGACTGCGTGTGGAAGTGGAACAACTTGTGTGAATACATATTGTTGTTACAAAATGTAGTTACATAATGCCTGTTACACATGTGTTCTTACTGTAGTGGAAAAAGTGTTGTTACCAATGTCCTGTTACACATTTGTACTTACACATACCTTTCCGTGGGTTGTTACATATGTGTAGTTACACAAATATTACAGTTGTAAATACTATGTACCAATGTGTATTTACACTGTTGTTACATACTAAGTACATATCTAGTAACCATGTAAGTTCACAGGTATTAGGGCCACTTAATATAAAGTGGGACCAAATATGTGTCCACAAGACTTTTGACTAATGGGTGTTGTTGCCTAGAGTTTTTGCTTCAAAATGATCTGAAAATCATCCTGCCTAATCATTTACACAAAACAATACATTGATTTAAATTTTATAAGACACCTTTTGTTTGGAAAGGCAATATGCGTGGAGGCGTGTTCACACCTGAGAAGACAAAGGCCGGATAATGTGCCACATACATAATGAGTTGCATATTAATTAGCCTCACACAGGTGTGTCACAGGGTCCCAAAGAATGCAAGGACAAAAGAAATTATCTATATATACATATTTTACAATTTGAAATTGTAACCAATTACAAATAGGTTACAATTACAACAACAATTACAATTTTAACAATATTTCAAGTGTATTCTTTCTTTGCAAAAAGTATACATTTTATCATACGTTGTAACGATGCGGGAAGAATGAAGCGAGAAGTGAATCCAAATGCAAGCACATTTATTAATAAAACAAACAAAGGAACCTCAGACCAGGAACACCAAAACAGCAACCATTACAACATTAACAACTCACAAAGACAGGGCTGAAACACAGGGCTTAAATACAGGGGTAAACGAGCTAAACAAGATAACAAGAGGGCGTGGTTAATCAGAAACACCTGGGGATACTTATAAACTAGAAAAACTACAAAGGACTACAAAACATGACACAGCACAGGAAATAACTAAAGTTCACACAAGACAAGGGAAACACAGGACAGACAGGAACAAGACATGAACCCACACCGTGACATACGTATTAAAAAAGGTAAGGATTCATTAGTTTGAATATTGGAACAAACACTATAATAACATCTTAGTTGATAATTCAATATACCTACTTTATTTTTGACAAAACATCATATAGTATATTTAACATGAGCAGAAATTGGTGAACAAAAGCTTACCTATTTAATGTGACAGTAGTCTTTTTTTAGTCAAAACTTTATAATCTATCCAAAACTAATCACAAAATCTTGTCTAAACATTCATATTTAGTCTGTAACATTGTGTATGATATATTAGCATATACATGTTAATTTGCAGTTTGTTGCTTATACAGACATTTTATTTCAACATATTTCAGTCTATTTTTACTCATCTTAGTAGGCTATAGCAATATAGTTTGGATGTGTTCATGTAAAAATAACGTTTACTAATGTAGGTGCGAGAGTGAATGAACGGCACAGACACGCGCTGTATAACTGTAGTAAACAAAGTACGCACGCCTGTGCCGTTCATTCATCATTTAGCCTACACACAGACACGCAATTCATATTTAAACAGTCTTTTTGCGGTTTATAGACACTATTCAATATCGCGATTAGAACAAAGCACTTAAGAATAAATGACTTACTACATCAGCTGGATCCGTTGCTCCTCGAAATGAAACTACCAGCACTTCTGGTACATTTTCCAGGGTTATTAGACAGTATTATTCCTCACAGGGTAGGGATACGCTGTGTTCACAGCGGTAGTAAGAAACTTACTAAACATGATTTTATAATCCAGCTGGTGGGCGTTGGCATGTTTGCATGGCTTGCCTTAGATCATTTGCATTTGAATACCGCGTGCTCTCCGTGGGCGTGGCACATTAACGTGTAATGAGGTATAATGAGCTGGAAAGAAAAATACTGACATCTCTCACTTTTCATACAGATTACATAAACTGAGAATATTTGTTTTTTTATATAAATTAATTCATTTAAAAGAAGAGAGTTCAAGCTTCATTATGGAAAAACACTCGTGCCTGTATGACAAGTATTGACAGTTACAGTTCATTTTTCGGACGCGTTTCAGAATGGACTTCACTGACAGAGAGAAGGCAAAACGCGCATCATGTTTATTTTTCTTTATTTGACGAAAAGCACAACACTTTGTTTTTATTGTGAGTACCCACAAAAAAAATGGACACTTAACAGGATCTAATGATGTACAGCACTTATATGTAAGATCAAAATCAACAGAGTAATTTGAGTCTTTTTTGCACTGATAAGGAAAAAAGTGAGCTGGTATCGCCGGCGATACCGCCGACCCCAGAGGGTTAATAAAGTCTTTGTTTGAATCCCACTTTAAGTTGTTCATTGGTCTGCACCTAAATGGTGTCCCTAAACATGCTGATCACCGTTTAAAGCATTTATTTTGCCATCACTTGCTATATCCAGCAAATTAAACTATCAGATTGAATGGTGGTCCACACAAAACTGTATTTTCTGCCTGCTTTTTTTCAGAGTAAATTTATGTGTCTTAACAAAAAATATGGAAGAAAATGAATGCCAAATGCGCCATTTAACGCGCTTGCTAGCCTGGTTAAAACCAGACCCTTCTCAGTCGTAACTGAGTTAGGGTCTGGGGAAGGTTCATTGACGGCTCATTTCCAAAAGGGCGTCACCAACGGACGTCGCTCAAATGCCTCTGTGCGCAATTGGATAGACCTAAAACCAATCAGATCGATCGTCATCTTGTAAAGCCCGCCTCAACGTTTGTGATTGGTGCCTCAATTTGGAAAGATTGGAAATGAGTTTGAATGGGCTCTTCGCCAGACTAATTTGCAGAGCAAATCTAAATTTGCCGGAAGTTCGTCTGGGTTTTCCCAGGCTACGCGCTTGCATTTTTGTGGGCTGAAATTCCATCTCGGCGACTCTCAGCATTCAAGGGCCAATTCGATCCTTTTGCTGCATTTCATTATATAGACAGAACCTCTTTCACATGGAAATGTCACCGGGTGACGAAGGCAGAACTAAAGATCAGCGCGTGATTCCCTTGGGGAACACTTCCGCGGTAACACCAGGCCGGTTCCGGTTCGCTGTCATGGCCGACCAGAGAGGAAAACGGGGAAATTAGCAGCAGCTGTATCAAATCAGAGTTGATTATGGTGGCGATTAGGATGCGCATTTCCAGAGGGGATATAAAAGCAGAGATTTGAGAATCAAAGTGAGAGAGGGTGCACGCAGTAGGCGAGAGGCCGAGGGGCCGAGGCCGAAGCAGCGGGGGAGAGAGAGAGAGAGGGCGGGGGAGAGAGAGAGAGAGAGGGGGGGGAGAGAGAGAGAGGGGGGGGTAGAGAGAGAGGAGGGAGGGGTAGAGAGAGAGGAGGGGGGGGTAGAGAGAGAGGAGGGGGGGGTAGAGAGAGAGGAGGGGGGGGGGGTAGAGAGAGAGGAGGGGGGGGGTAGAGAGAGAGGAGGGGGGGGGGTAGAGAGAGAGGAGGGGGGGGTAGAGAGAGAGGAGGGGGGGGGTAGAGAGAGAGGAGGGGGGGGTAGAGAGAGGGGGGGAGAGAGGGGGGAGGGGGGGAGAGAGGGGGGAGAGGGGAGAGGGGGGAGAGAGCGAGAGAGAGGAGATTTCAGCTGGATTGCGGGTGTAAGCCTTGATCGCACAGTGAGTCTGCTGAATTGCAGTTCTAGTGTGGGAATGAGCACGAGTGAAATCTTACAGTGTATTGGTGATGAATATGCGAGTGTGGGAATGGTGTTGCTGCTGTTCACTCGCAGTCCCAGCTGTTCATATTCTCCCTCTGTCTGAGCCCCGAAGAACAGAACGCCGAAGAAGAGAACGTGGAAGCTGTGAATTATGTTCATTCCCCTCTCTGTCTGAAACTGCTGAGTTACGTTCATTTTATGTGCAGATCTTTCTCTGTCTGAGCCCCGAAGAAGAGAATGCGGAAGCTGTGAATTATGTTCATTCCTCTCTCTGTCTGAAACTGCTGAGTTACGTTCATTTTATGTGCAGATCTCTCTCTGTCGCCAGGAATGAAGAATCACTGAGCTGGTGAGCGAATGTGAAGCTATGAGCTGTTACTGACCCTCTGATGTTCAGAGCTGGAGGAACCATTGAGCCGGTGAGCGAATGAGAAGCTAAGAGCTGTTACTGTCCCTCTGATGTTCAGAGCTGGAGGAACCATTGAGCCAGTGAGTGAATGAGAAGCTATGAGCTGTTACTGACCCTCTGATGTTCAGAGCTGGAGGAACCATTGAGCCGTCTCTGTCGCCAGGAAAGAAGAACCACGGAGCCAACTTTTTAAGACTTTTTTTCTAATAAAGAAACATTATTTATTTTAACCTCATGTCTGCCTCATGTGTGTCCACGGTCATGCTCCTCGGGGCGGTGTTGCAGTTTAGGGGTGGGCGGCCCGCTGGCGCTCACCCCGACCTGTGACAGAAACGTGCTAACAATGGAAATTTGCATTCAGCGGTTACACCTTCTGAGAGCAGAAGACCATTTGCCTGAAAGCCACACCCTTCTTGTGTGCAAGATATTTCTAAACTCTTAAGAACTTTCTTACCTTTTGTTTTACTTCTTTGAGAATGAGACCTTTGTACCAGTCGCACTGAGATATTTCAAATGATACCAAACATGCATAATACTGTATGATAATTATTCACATTAAACCATATAGATTCTTGGGTGAACTTTGATCTCAGCATGAGGGAGAAGGAGTGGGGGATGAGGGGAAGAAATGTAGATTAAGATGATTCTGACGTGAGACTTTCATCTCGGATGGTGATGCTACCTTCACAAGAGTAAGTAAGTAAAGTTTATTTATAGAGCGCTTTTCACAGATAAAATCACAAAGTGCTTTACAAAGTGCAACCACAAAATAAAACAGTATACAATCAGTAAAAATTACAACATTTAAAGAAGTGAGTTCAAATGGTAATTTCCAGTAAGGTTCTTTGTCTTCTTGAGGAGTGGTCGTTCCTCAACCTGTTCTTCCAGTTTCTCCAGCTTACACATATACATACAAAACGTTGCCATAGCTTAATGGGCAGTGATATAAGAGCCCAAACTCCCACCTTATTGGGGATGCAGGCTACAGTATATAGACTACAGGCAAGCAGATGGACTAACTAAATATGAACGTTGTAACGTGCAAAGTTCCCTTTTGAAACGTTTACTCGTATTGAGTCGCTAGATGCTATGGGGAAAACTGCTTTTTCTCAGATTTATTGAAGCCTTTTATTCAATAATGCACTGCTACTGCACAGCCATAACAGTGCAGAGATCTGAACACGCACATATTGGCTGAGAAGAGGGAACTGCACAAACCTATGGCAAAGTGGCGTATCTGCGCAAGCCAATGTGGACGGGGCATTTGCCTGTATAAACAGCTCACTTCGCCATAGCATTTCAGATTTATTCCCCTTCAGCGACGATTTTCCAGCCTCATTGATTCTCTATCAAGCCTTGTCACAGTCTTTTCAGAAAGCCAGATGACTGAGCGATCGGATTTAGTGAGCTCACGCCGGTGCAGATCCTGCGTGCCTCACTTTCTCCATAAGGAGAGATTTCTCCTGTGATTTTAACCCGCGCAGACTAGCGCCCCTTGTGTGAAGCGAGTGGTAGGGCTGCTCGATTATGTAAAAAATCCTAATCACAAACGATTATTTTAGTCAGTATTGAAATCACGATTATGTAACACGATTATTTCACTTTGGGAACGTGTTGCATTTATTAAAAAGACACATTTCAACAATTCTTAAAAAAAAAAAAAAATCGAAATTTGAACATTTATTGTACTTTAACTATTAAAATAAATAATACTTCAATAAGTATTTTAATAATTCCCGCAGGTCTACCACTTATAATGTGGGAAATTCCCTCGCAAACATTGATTCACTTTAGCATGTAGATTGTATGAGTAGACTAAATTAATCCACAGAGCATTGCATCATAACTAAAATTGATCATTTTCACTTCTTTTTAAGTCTTATCAGTTTAAACATTCAAGGGGCTTCGGGAGGGGCGGATGTGCGGGTGTCATTCAGAACATGAGACAAAATAAGATTGTTTTTGCAAAACAGAACATGGCAAAATAATAGTTTTTACTTTATTGTACTATTTTGATGATCGCTGGGAGCCGAAATCGAAATTCAGTTAATTGCACAGCCCTGCGAGTGGCGATCCTCTGAAGAGGATCTTCACAATGACACAATGTCATTGGCTGCTTTTTGACGCAAAGGATTGGTCTGGCTCATTTGATGATCCTGCCCCCTTGATGTCTAGGGACCAGAGCGATGGCAGAGCTTGACTAGGCACAGAGTTATTCCATGTTCTTTCTAAGGCCTTTGAGGAGCTCAGACTCGACTCGGCTACCCCTGAGGAACCCACACGCAGCCGTCTGGATGAATGGTTTCTGCTGGGGCGCCAGCAGGCACCTCGTCAGCGAGCAGCACTATTCTTTCCTGAAGTTCAAATAATAAGATGTAGGCAAGCTTCTTATTTTCAATTATATTTTTTATTAAATACAGGTTAACTAGTTTTTATAAAAGGTACGGATATATAAAACGAAAATAAAAGTAAATCAAAACCAAGTTTACAAGCTTTAACTGCAGGAGGCGCAATGGCAAGGCATCTAACACCGGAGAGGCTGTCCTGGGGTAATCAGCGTCTACCAGGACATGCCATTCCAGTCCTTTTTAAAGTCCATCAAACTTTTTGACATTTTCAGAAATCCCCTCCTGGAATCTCCCTAGGACTTGTTCATTTGGCAATCCCCTCATAATTCATTAGTCCAATCCAAAGTCTTGAACTGTCATAAATTCTGGACATTCCTTTCGGACCTGTCTACATAAAGCCTTTCATCTTTACGTCCTCCTCCTGACCTTTTCTCCATTCTGTGCCTCGTCCGCAACACATACGACTGTAATGCTTGCATTTTTCTTCTTTCTTTAGCAAAGCTCTAATACATTTTCAATTTCTCTATACTCTGCCGTTTGCTGAATAAATGCTTACAACATTTAGTGTGGTATGTTTTTCTTTATAACCCATTTTCTCCATAAATGATTTTACAACATCAATTGCAGTGTCTTCTTTTATAAACCATTTTCTCAATAACTGATTTTACAACAACAATTGCAGTCTTCTTCATAAAATTATAATAGAATAATTGCACATTCGATTTCAGTTCTTTTATTATATCACTACAATACATGTTATTTTGATTAGATAATCATCAAGTGTTCTAAAATAGAAGCAGAAAAAATGAGAGACTATATATATATATATATATATATATATATATATATATATATATATAATATAGGCCTACATTTATGTAATTTTAATGCTCTGGTCTTTGCAAAACCAGCAATGAAAGTTTGAGAGGTGGCACAACGTCACATACATCAACAATAGAGGTCGACCGATAGTGGATTTTACCGATACCTATATTTAGGTTGACCGAACATGCCGATAACTGATAATTCAACCGATATTTTTTGGATTAAAAAAAAACATAACACTCCAAGTAAAACAGTGCTGAACTGAAATGTGCTAAATGAAATAAACATGAATATATTCAAATGAGAAATACAGAAAGTAATTTAAACATTAAAATATTACAGGTTTCTTTAGCTATAACCTAGAAACATAGGCTACGTAAATTTCATAGGTAACACTTCCCATCTGCAAGTCCCATCTGTTAACAAGGATGTATTAACTAGCTTTCATGAACTATATGCATTAGGCAATATACGTTTTTACTGCATGTATTAATATGAGCAATACAATTGTATCTTTATCATTCATGTTAGTTCATCATAGTACATTAACTAAGGTAATAACAGATAAAATAAGAATTAAAACTCAATTTCAAATGCATTAGTAAATTTAGAAGTATTATTCATTGTTAGTTTAATTTCAACAACTTTTTATTAACCTTAGTTAATGCTAAAAATTGAATCTTATTGTAAAGTGTTACCATTTCATATAGTTCCAAAGAGTCATGCTTAAAGATGGCCATTAACATTTAATAAAAACCTATATTACGTATATAGCCTATGTATAGACTCTCACTTTATTTGCTTCTATTTTAGAACACTAGATGATTATCAAATCAAAATAACAAGATGTATTTTAGTGATAAAAAAATAACTTAAATCGAACGAGTTTCTGATTTGTTTGTTTCTGTCGGCTCCATGAACAAATCAATGTTGAGAAAGCAATCACGTCACTAGCTTTAAAGCATTTTTGAGAAAATGTTGACTTAGCCTGAAAATTTGAACAAGCACAACTTACAGGTCCAACCCCCTTGGCTCTCTGCTGCGCTACAGCCCTCCCTCCACAGCTCCTCCCCCACAGCGCAGCCTGCCGTGAACGCGCAGGCTAGTAAGCAGGACCACCGATGACGGCGGATTATAAACAGTTATAGAACATTCACTAATAGGGACGAAACATCAACAATATGCTTTACATTGACTATGGCCTGCCCATACTTTGACTACAAACTTGGTCCTCAAATCATTATGTATTTTGCAATACATGTAACTTTATAACGTTGCATTTTTTCTATAAGTTATAAATAGCTAGTAAGATGACGTTAAAGGATTAGTTCACTTTTAAAAAAACTTTTGCTGATAATTTACTCAACCCCATGTCATCCAAGATGTCCATGTCTTTCTTTCTTCAGTCGAAAAGAAATTAAGGTTTTTGATGAAAACATTCCAGGATTTTTCTCCATATAATGGACTTCAATGGGACACAAACGGTTCAAGGACCAAATGACAGTTTCAGTGCAGCTTCAAAGGGCTTTAAACGATACCAGACGATGAATAAGTGTGAGTGTGGCGAACAGGACGGCCGAGGGACGTGAGAGAACGGCGCGAGGCCGGTGGTGCGATTGCTAATGAGCAACACCTGTTGAGCACACCGGTCTCGCATCTCTCACGGAGGAGCGGAAGCATAAAGGGGGAGCGACGACGTTGATGATCGAGAGAGGAACAGGCCTGATTTTAGTTGTTTGGTTTTTGTATTTGTGTTTTATTTTAGCCAGCAGTCGTCCGCGAGGGGCTGCTGGCCGTTATGTTTATTTTGGGTAAGCCAGCAGTCGTCCGCGAGGGGCTGCTGGCGGTATTTTAGTTTGTTTATTTTATTTTTAATAAAGTTTGTTTAAATGTTCGCCGGTTCCCGCCTCCTTCTTCCCTGAACTTTGTTACACTGGTGCCGAAACCCGGGAAGAGGGAGGAACGCGCTGTCAGAGAGTCCTCGCCGCTGTGGGGAGTCCGCGGTGCCATCGAGCATGGTGCGCGAGTCGCCGCCGCTCGCCGTGGGCCGGAGCCTGCTGCCATCCGCCGAACGAGGGGAGGAGCAGGGAGCGGGGGACTCGCGGCCATGGACGCTCGAGGCGGTACGCTGGAGTGAGTTGCCGGTGGGACGGTCGAGCTCGCTGCCGGCCGCCTGGGTATTGGAGGGGCGGCTGCCATCCGGGAGGGAGAGGGGGAGTCGCCGCCGCTCGCCGTGGGCCGGAGCCTGCTGCCGTCCACCAGCGAAGGGGAGGAGCAGGGAGCGGGGGACTCCTGCCGTCTGCCCAAGGCACCCGAGGAGCCGTCGCCGTCCACCGGGCGGCGGAGGAGCGTCGAGCCGTCCACCGAGGGCTACCCAGCGTCACCGCCAGGCGCCGCGGAGGAGATCGCCCAGCTGGTGGGGGACCAGATGGCAGCGCGTTGTGGGAACTGGACCAATTTTATTTTATTTTTTTTCCTCTTTCCCCTCTCTCGATCTGTCGCTCCTCATGCTTCCGTCTCCGTTTCCCTCGGCTTGTCGATCCATACCCCCCAGGGATCGCCGCCGCCGGGGGGGAGTAGGCACAGGCTCGTGGGTACCCCCCGGCCTGTGAGGGGCGATGGGGGTATGTGGCGAACAGGACGGCCGAGGGACGTGAGAGAACGGCACGAGGCCGGTGGTGCGATTGCTAATGAGCAACACCTGTTGAGCACACCGGTCTCGCATCTCTCACGGAGGAGCGGAAGCATAAAGGGGGAGCGACGACGTTGATGATCGAGAGAGGAACAGGCCTGATTTTAGTTGTTTGGTTTTTGTATTTGTGTTTTATTTTAGCCAGCAGTCGTCCGCGAGGGGCTGCTGGCCGTTATGTTTATTTTGGGTAAGCCAGCAGTCGTCCGCGAGGGGCTGCTGGCGGTATTTTAGTTTGTTTATTTTATTTTTAATAAAGTTTGTTTAAATGTTCGCCGGTTCCCGCCTCCTTCTTCCCTGAACTTTGTTACAGTGAGACTGCTGATTCTATATATACACATTTTAATCATTGATTGTAGAGTGCCCTCCACTCGTGGTAATTATCTGAACGTGCTCCTCCCGAACTTTGTTAATAAAACATAATTTTTCATTATAGTAATGTCCAAATATTGCTTCCCAGATAATATGATTTTCAGGCTGTAAAACTGAAGAAAATTCAAGGGCTGAAAATATGAAGACAGGATTTGAACAGAAATATTTTACAGGCCTTGGTTTTGGGACACATTCTTGATATAGACAAGGTTTGAACAAAATCTGAGACAGTACAACAACCTGTAATTCAATTTTAACCCAGAAGACTCTGACAGTGCACAGGCACCTGCCTGATAAATAGCCTATATCAATAAAAAATAAAATAAAAAAATAATTGCCAAGACATATACATTTATCTACGGGAATAGAGCAGTGTAAATATTGCATAAAGCCATTCTCAACCTTACAGTAAGCTACTAGTATGACACTCCATCTGACATGATTTCTGTTTAGCAATCAACGATTGTTGTTATGCACTGGGCTAACGTTTGCAGGTTTTAATTTGCGGGTAGTTAACGTTACAGTTACTGTGCTGTAACTTTGGCAATGTTCACTGCATATTCCACAAATGAGCGTGCCATAATGACATACAATACTAACATTACATTATCACACCAAGTACTTTCAGTCACTGGCTGATTACACCTGACCACTTCATGCGTTTTCTGTGATCTGACAGCTGTCCGATCGTGAAAAGACCAGGTGTAAATGCCCTCCGAAACGCATTCGAGACGGGTTTGATTCCGATCGCTTAAACCACTTCAGGAGGAGGTCTGGGCCGCTTTACAGACGAAACTGGACAAGTGTAAATGCATCTGGTTGTTGAAACCACATATGTAAATTTTGCTCCTCCCAAAAATGCTAAAAAATAAACATGTGAGAGCGTGTTATAGGCTATATGTAATGTTATAGCCAGATATGACGGCGCTACTGCAACACGCATCACCGCAGATGAGAAGCTGAGCATCTATTCATCAAGCCAACGAGCAAACTATCGCAAATCTAGAAAAGTAAGTCGCAGACGCTTAACACACAATCATCATCATTAAAAGTAAAGAAACGAAATGATCTTACTAGTGCTGTTGCCGCTCCCTCTTATTGCAGTCTTTGATTTTGATTTTAGCTGATGATCAATAAAATGCAGCTCATATCTGTTGCTTTCGATTACCGTAATTTCCGGACTATAAGCCGCAACTTTTTTCCCACGCTTTGAACCTCGCGGCTTAAACAATGACGCGGCTAATATATTGATTTTTCCCGCTTTCAATTTTTTTCCTCAAAAAAAAAAAAACACATTCTGTGACGTGCACAGTTTTTTGGCGGCATGAAGCTTTAATTAGACCAATGAAATTGCCGAACGGGTTAAGGTCAAACAACTTTTTTGTTTACTGTTTAGATTAAATCGAGCGCGCTCAAACTTCCCATCATTCTGATAACGGTAGTCATTTTGTCACCCTCATAATGGCAAAGACACGGAGAAATGCATATGATGCAGCTTTCAAGTTGAAGGCGATTGATCTGGCTGTTGGAAAAGGAAATAGAGCTGCTGCACGGGAGCTTGGTCTTAATGAGTCGATGATAAGACGTTGGAAACAGCAGCGTGAGGAATTGACTCAGTGCAAAAAGACGACTAAAGCTTTCAGAGGGAAGAAAAGCAGATGGCCCGAACTAGAAAATGAGCTCGAAGACTGGGTCAACACACAGAGAGCAGACGGCCGAGGTGTTTCAACTGTGCAGATCCGACTGAAAGCCAAAACAATCGCCACCGCAATGAAGTTTGAGGATTTTAGAGGTGGACCATCGTGGTGTCTCAGATTTATGAGACGTAAAGGCCTGTCCATCAGGGTACGGACGAGTCTGTGTCAGCAGCTCCCTCCCGACTATGAGGAAAAAGTTTCAAACTTCCACAAATTCACTGATGCAAAGATAGCGGAGCATTCCATTGGCCCGCACGACATCATAAATATGGATGAGGTTCCTCTGACATTTGACCTGCCTCTCACTCGGACTGTCAACAGGAAAGGCGAATCATCCGTCACGCTGAAAACAACTGGGCATGAAAAAACGCACTTCACCTGTGTTCTGAGCTGCACGGCATCGGGAGAAAAGCTTCCATCGATGGTGATTTTTAAACGCACAACGATGCCAAAAGAAAAATTCCCGAGAGGAATTGTTGTGAAAGTGAACAAGAAAGGATGGATGACGGAAAGCCTAATGCATGAATGGCATACGGAGTGTTACGGCAAGCGACCAGGAGGATTCTTTCACAGGAACAAGGCCTTGCTCGTTTTGGACAGCATGAGGGCCCACATAACAGATTCGGTGAAAGAAGCCATCAAGAGGACAAACTCAATTCCAGCTGTGATTCCTGGGGGCACAACAAAGTATTTGCAGCCACTCGACATCAGTGTGAATCGTGCATTTAAGGTGGCGCTCCGTGTTCAGTGGGAGGCTTGGATGACAAGTGGGGAGAAATCCTTCACTAAAACGGGCCGCATGCGAAGAGCAACTTATGGTCAAGTCTGCCAGTGGGTCCTGACAGCGTGGAGCATTGTCAAAAAATCCACTATCATCAACGGGTTTCGAAAGGCTGGACTGCAGCGTGTTGAAGAGGGCTCAGCGGGGGATTTGGCTCCGGATGAAAGTGACGAGAGCGACAATGAAAACGATCCAATATCGGATGAAGCAATTCTGAGGCTATTCAACTCCGACACCGAAGGAGAAGACTTCAATGGTTTCAGTGCACAGGAGGAGGAAGATAGTGACCAATGACTTTCTTGGTAGGCTGTTTACTGCTATTTTTATTTTATTTTTTACAAGCCGTGTTTCGTTAAAGCCTATTTATTTTTGTGATAAGCCGTGTTTCGTTAAAGCCTATTTATTTTTGTGATAAGCCGTGTTTCGTTAAAGCCTATTTAAATGGTTACAAGCCGTGTTTCGTTAAAGCCTGTGTAAAGTCCATTTGTTTCAATGTACCGGTAGGCACCTGCGGCTTATAGACATGTGCGGCTTATTTATGTTCAAAATAATATTTTTTTTAAAATTCAGAGGGTGCGGCTTATATTCAGGTGCGCTCAATAGTCCGGAAATTACGGTAAGTGAACTTCATTAAATCTGCATATAGCACGGAACTGAAGATCGGATTTATATCAGTTTTGCAAAAATACATTTATGTGACCAGGTATAAATGGAATCGTTTTGATAAATCAGATAGCAATCCGATCTGAGAAAACGCATGAAGTGGCCAGGTGTAAACAGCCCCTAATGGCCCTTTCAGACAGGACGCGGAATGTGCTGCATTATGGAACTCATTTATTTGAATGGCTTGTGCTGCGCGAGGACGTTTTGTTGCTGAGTCGACCAAAGCGGAGCGCAGCATTGGCAAGCTCAAGCGCACGCCGCGGTCAAAGTTAAAAATAGTTCAACTTTTGGCGCTGTACTCTGTGACGATTACCCACGCGGCCAATAGAAACGGGGCATCCAAACAAGCGCGGAAATCTAAATGAAAACTCCGCCTACTTTTGCTCTGGCCAGCGTAGCGCAAATCGCTCTGTATCTGAAGGGCTACATTTTATTTCTCCATTTAATAAATTAACTATTCAGTCAGATAGGTATTTGTTGTGAAAGAAATACAGTTAGAATTTCAAGCATTTTCAAGCATTTTATCCAAAATTTAAGCACTTTTCAAACCTTGAAAACACATCATCAAAATTCAAGCATTTTCAAGGATTTCAAGCACCCGTACGAACCCTGAGGCTTTCACTCGTTGGCGAGGGCTAAAAAGCAGCAAAGGATGTAACTGCGATGCTGACCAGGCTTTCTTGTTGATGGACTAGTAAGTAAATCTCTTATTTTTAAACTTGAGTTCTACACTGAACAAAATTATAAACGCAACACTTTTGTTTTTGCCCCAATTTTTCATGAGCTGAACTCAAAAGATCTAAGACTTTTTCTATGTACACAAAAGGCCTATTTCTCTCAAATATTGTTCACAAATCTGTCTAAATCTGTGTTAGTGAGAACTTCTCCTTTGCCGAGATAATCCATCCACCTCACAGGTGTGGCATATCAAGATGCTGATAAGACAGCATGATTATTGCACAGGTGTGCCTTAGGCTGGCCACAATAAAAGGCCACTCTAAAATGTGCAGCACCACTGTCTTTGTATACTTCCTATTTTAGATTAATTTCCTAGTATTTAATTTACCATTATTTATTTTGATCGAAATTTCAGAAATGTCTTAGATTGTAGGTCATCTTGGACCCTGTCAAGGACAAAGCTACACTTGATATCAAAAGCAGCCTAAATGTTACGTTTGCACCATATTGTATATGACCCGAATAAATAAAACCACCTTAATAAGGAAACTCATTTGACATTCTTCAAAAATATCATTAATCTCTGTAGAGCTGGACATTTTAATAAGGATCAAATGACTGAATTCAGCTTTGAGAATGAAACTAACCTGTTTGTTCCTCAATATCTTCATGTTTCACACTGAATGTTTCTTCAATCTTCAAGTCTTTACTCTCCTCTTTAATAAACACCATCTTTATAATAGTGTGTCACATGGATCTCAGTCGCTTCACCAGGAGGTTTTCTCTGTTTGTCCTTTTTAAGATGAGAGAAAAATAACAGAAAGAAAAATAAATCCACACTAAAGCCCTATTCGCACGGGATAAGTATTACCTGGTGACCTCTAGTCATTTGTAATAATTGCGGAGTTTGTCTGAGATCTTAATCCCGTGCGAATCGGCCATGTCTGTAATTTGTAAAGTAAAAATTCCCCCGCAAATTACCTACTATATTTCGCCGAACACCGAGGTCCTGTGATAATATTAGTCCCGTGTGGATCGGCATCTCTCTGATTTTGCCGGATCGTATATCATTTTTTTCAAGGTTTGTGTTTCATGTGTGCCTTTTTATCCATCTTTCGCGAAGAAGGGAGGCTGGTTTGGAGTGTTTTGATAGTATTTTGGGTGCTGGGTCATATCGCTATACACAACTACACAATTTGCAGAAAGTGAAAGCTGAAAATCATCAGAAGAGCAAAAACAAAAAGAATGATTACATGGAGATGAATGACATGTATAGCAGCATGCGGTAAGGAACTTTATTCTATTTATGTCATAATATATCATACAGCTAGACCTATAACGAAAAGACATTTCCAAGCAATAGCCTATTGACGTCATATCCGGGAGATAAGTCAGTAAATTTGAGTAAAATCACAGGTTTCGGTTATCCCGTGCGAATGCGCCACATGAAATTCAGATGTGGGGGGGTAATTTCTAAATCACACGAGGTCCCCAGATAGTACTAATCCCGTGCGAATAGGGCTTAAATCTCTGTGTGTCTCAATCAGCTCTAGTTCAGTAGTTCTACCAGAAAGACTCGGGAGATAAATTGAAAAGCTGTATACATTTATTGACCGCTCAGCAAGCATAAATTTATGAGTTCTTTGGCATAGGCCCCGTCTTTAGCGAGCAAAGCGAGGTTAGCCGAATCTGCATGTCCCGCCTGAGATGAAGGCGGGGGCGCAGCCGACCCCCAAAGAGAAGTGGAAGAATAATTCCACAAGGACGGAGCCCACCCCCAAAGAACTGTAAATAAATATACCCACCAGTCGTGGGTCCTGCGGTTCCTGAAACGAGAAAGAAGAATGCAGATAAGATGATAAATATTTATTTGCGAAATTATTTATTTATATATTTATATTTATTTATATAGAACCGGGCCCAATGGACCATCATGCTAGACCACATAAACACGAGGTCAGCTTGACCACAGGCCATGATAGACCAGATAAACACGAGGTCAGCCTGACCACAGGCCATGATAGACCACATAAACACAAGGTCAGCTTGACCACAGGCCATGATAGACCACATAAACACAAGGTCAGCTTGACCACAGGCCATGATAGACCACATAAACACGAGGTCAGCTTGACCGCAGGTCATGATAGACCACATAAACACAAGGTCAGCTTGACCACAGGCCATGATAGACCACATAAACACAAGGTCAGCTTGACCACAGGCCATGATAGACCACATAAACACAAGGTCAGCTTGACCACAGGCCATGATAGACCACATAAAAACAAGGTCAGCTTGACCACAGGCCATGATAGACCACATAAACACAAGGTCAGCTTGACCACAGGCCATGATAGACCACATAAACACGAGGTCAGCTTGACCGCAGGCCCTGATAGCCACATATAGAAAAAAGCCATGGTAGGCCACACGGCCATGAGAGACCACAGAGACGAGGCCGCTTAGGAGCCACACCGGCCGCTAATGCCACATGAAGACAACCTATAAGACAGATCTGCTAAGCCACACAGAAGGTCGCGATGGACCACAGACCACGTATGGCCACATGTAGGACAGGCTTCAATAGGCCACACATAACGAGCTAATCATAGACACAGCCATTAAGCTACATAAAACCAAGACCTCTAGAGGTCACTAGGCCACGATGGACCTTGGAGGACAAGGCCACGGTAGGCCACACGGCCATGGGAGACCACAGAGACGAGACCGCTTAGGAGCCACACCGGCCGCTGATGCCACATGAAGACAAACCTATAAGACAGAGCTGCTAAGCCACACAGAAGGTCGCGATGGACCACAGACCACGGATGGCCACATGTAGGACAGGCTTCAATATGCCACACATAACGAGCTAATCATAGACACGGCCATAGAGCCACATAAAACCAAGACCCCTAGAGGTCACTAGGCCACGATGGACCTTAGAGGACAAGGCCACGATAGGCCACACGGCCATGGGAGACCACAGAGACGAGACCGCTTAGGAGCCACACCGACCGCTAATGCCACATGAAAGACAATATTCACGAAACAAGGCCACTAGACCAGACAAACCAGGCCGCGATGGACCGTAAGAACAAAGCTATGATAGCCTGCACAGACCATGGCTAAACTAGTGGCCGAGGAGGATCACATAAAGACAGAAGACGAGCGGAGACACCGCGGGACAAAACACAAACACAGAGACGAGTACAGAGGGGCGTTATCAGATAGTGCAAGTTGAACTGCGCTCAAGTGGATAACGTAGTACCACCACCACCAGTAGTTGCGAGAGGATTTACCTGGATTATTAATGGAGAGCTTGCTGGGCTTCAATGATAATTTTTGAATCAGTTCTTATGTAGGATTCGAAAGCTGAGGAAGACCATCTTCCCATTATTTTGATAGCTGATGTAGACACTCCTCGTTCGGCTGCTGTGGTGGCTGCCCCAATCCGGAACGAATGACCGGTATAAAGGGAGGGGGGTAAACAGCAGCTTTTGAGGGCAGAACCTAAATGAGTCCTAAACCAGGTTTTGGAGAGAGGTGCTCTTTTTTTTTTTTTCTTTTTTTTTTTAATCGAGACAGAATAAGCTAATTAGTGACTAGAGATAGCTACGATGAGCTACATAATTCATCAACGACCATCCGGAATGTTGTCTATATGTTTACACTTCTTGAGTCTCTCCATCTTGAATGATCCCGGTTGAATGAAGCGAAAAGTTTAAAATTGTTGGTGAGAGGTAATCGAAGCTGCAAAACGAGCTGTTGAAACTCCGACCCCTGTGCCGGGAGTAGCAGCCCTGCCACATCCAAAGGGATAGACAAAACGATATGCTTAATCGCCTTCGAAATGACCATTCCAGCATGGGATTCAAAATTATCTGTGGGCATTCTGAGCCAAACCCCACATACACACCGGAGACCCACCACATATCCTGCGAAAAGGGCACAATTATACACATTTTTATCTTTCCGATACAATGTGATTGGCAGGCGTTTATCGGAGGTTTACTACAGGTCTTGGATAAGCCTTAAGTAGCAAACAAAGAGAAGGTATCACTTGCGTGAATTTGAATGCCTGCGAGCAAACTATGAATGGAAGAAATATTAAATTACGATTTCGTAATTGTAGACGAGGAAGGAACAATCGGCTGTGATCAGGATGTGAAAACAGGAATCTGAAAAGAAAAGCAAAACATTACTAATTTAACGTAAACTCTGTTAGAAGAGGGCAGGGTGATGGATCCGGGTTGCTGAACGGCAAAAGCCGTCTGAAAGCCTTTAGCAAAGAATGAAAGCGCGTAACTATGGCTTTGCATTGGCAGGAATAAGCACAACCTTTATTATGAAATTGAAGACGACTGATAGCCAAATTAACGTCTCAGGAATGGCATGATCGCCTAACAATAAGATCTGCCTTGATGACAACCATGCTTTGTTAGCACAACGATATAATATATTTTGCGACCACGTCAAATCCCTAAGGACGCTATAGGATGATTTTGTGAAGAACGGACGAAACGAACCATCTAGCCTTTACTGATCTAGATATCCGAATCTGAGATTGGACATGCACCCTTTGTCTAGTGTGTGTTTTTTTTTTATTTTTATTTTTTATTTTTTTTAAGAAATTCTTAAACCGGCTAAATCTGACTCCTTAATACGGTACTTACCTGAAGTAAGGTGACGGCGTCCTGTCAAGAAGCTACTATCATTACCTGAATGATACTTGATCTGTTATCTTTTGAGCGTAGGATCCTTTTCTCAGATGCGCAGCATATGCCTGACATGGCTCCCAAGTTGCTCTTTGCAGAAATAGCCCCATTCATCGCTGGCCACAACAGTTGAGACTCTTGAATAGAAAGATACATGAACATGTAAATCATACAGTTGAGCAAAGACAATGCCACTCGAGTCTCCTTCACTGATTAGTTCTGTTGACTGGTTTGACTTGATGAAACTAATATGACTGTTAGTTCTACTGAGTTAACAGTTTTTGCTAAGGATATGTGGCCTTTGAAAGGAGCATCCTTAGTCTGCATTTTTATGTACATTAATGTGGAAATACCCATCACATAAAATATTTCTATCACACATATCAGTGGATTAAGTAGTCACCAGGAAAGGTTGAATATTACAGCGATTGTACACATTTCCAATATTGTAGATCTAATTTCCATTAAGGGACTTATAATATGAATTTAAAGTATAGGCCTAAATATGTTGAAAATAGTTGAGATATCCACTACAGTATGCATAACAGCCAAATGAACAACTTGCGCTCTTTAACTCAGGTTTATTTATATATTTTTAAATCAGTTACTCAGTTGTTAGTGGGTATTTGCAAACTGCCCACGAGAGCGTGGTATCGACAACGCTGATATTATTAGATTAGTACTGTGGAATATCGGTGACGCGAAACTTGCTTACACTTGCTTACACTTGCTATGACATTTCCCCTTTAAGGCGAGCTAACCGGCCCCGTTGCAGTCTGCAGAACAGTAGTAATTATGAAAACGTACGCCACGTCGCCGTGGACTCCAATTTGAACTCTGCCGCTGGTGTAGGAAGCAACGGAGAAATACTTACCTGGATGAAGTTTAATCATGAAAGAGGGGACATATTAACAGTGGCTGATGGAAGCGCCTACCAAAACTTGAAAAACCGACTTGAAAGCCTTGGAAGTGGAGCTTGAACTTGAACCAGCGAGAGAAGATCGCCTCTCGTGACTTGCAGAGTTGTTGATTCACTACGGTGGATCGGTGATCTGTGGGATAATGTACCCGTGCAGACAGCGAGGTTCTTTTGCTGGACAAGTTGTTGAGGATGACATAGTTCTCTTCCTGCCGGGAAATGGAAACTGATTGGTTACCCGTGGTGTTTTAGGCCTAGAGGAGCAGAACTTCTCATGAGAGACCTTGGCTGATCAAAAACTCTCCGAAGACCACTGTGCCTACGGGGAGATGCGGCACTGAACGCGGGAACCTCGACGTGTAGCAGGAGATACGGCGGGACATATCCATCGTCGGAACTCAATAATAGTAAACAATATGCGTGTCCTGAAACATGTTGGCTGGCGACTGAACGAGAGCATGAATGGCAGTGTCAGCATCTGCGAACTCAGACAAGTGTAAGTACCAATTTTTTATACTGTGACTGTTAACACCTGATTGGATAGGAATGAGGTAATACATGACGCGCTGATTGAGTCTTCCTGACAGAACTTAAGCTAAAGCTTTCATTTCAGTGCACTGGTAAGAGAGTCAGTCAGAGTGAGAGTTAATGGACTTTGTGTTTTGGTTTGCTTAGTTAGGTACACCTAAAATTCAACAATATTATTGATCTGCCTGTATTTATTTTTACTAAATTAATAACTTAAGCTAGACTACGAAGCTATTTTCTTCTAGATCTGCTGTACAGCAGAAACAAATTTTGTTGCATTATTTTCCTGTTATCACTGTAAAGCTGCTTTGAAACAATCTACATTGTAAAAAGCACTATATAAATAAAGGTGACTTGACAAGAAACACTCAAAACTAAACAAAAATTAATAAAAGAACAAAAATCATACACACTGACTAAACTTGCATTTAGTATCTAAATGTGTAAACTGATTCACGATAAAGGGTAGCCTGGCAAGCCAGACCTACATCAAGATGTTAGGCCTGGGAACTCACAATTGGCATACCTCAATCCGAGGGGCGGGATAAACTGTTGTCTTTCAAATTCCCTCTGCGCGCAATAGGACAGCGCAGCAACCAACCAGAGCAACGAACGGCTGTGGCTGAGTGAGTCCCATGCTTTTTCCACCAGCGGAGCTAGTTGAAATATTAAACTTTTGCCGTATCCGGTCGTCAAAACTCCGAACACATCTTCCTTTTTTAAGAATGACTTAAGTGACGTTCTCTTAACTCCAAGTCATCCAGAGTCGCCGCCAAAGCCGATTCGAAAGACCACTGTTCGCCAGCAGCATCTCCTTTGTTTTCAAGTAGCAGGGATATCACCGAAGGAACTCACGCGGAACCGTCACAACTCTGCCGTCATTATGTTAAGCCCGCCCACCAACTCTATACACGATGTGATTGGCCTGGACAGAGTTTGGTTTTTACAGCTCGCATGCCAACGGAGACTAGCTAGACCACACTTTGCTGCAAAATAATTTTTGCTGCCGCTAGGGTGCGTCTAGATTTCTAGGCTAGATAAATTCATTGTATAAACTGTTTGAACGAGTTGCTTTGATGTAAACACAAATGGTCAAAAACACAAACCTTTCTTCAGTCAAAGAGTATAGAAGAACAAGAGGCAAAACTCTGATGCTTTTTTGGTAACAGCCACTAGGTGGCGCTTCGGTAGCGCAGCCGCCATTTTGGGGTGAAAATTCCAACTGGAGTCACTGGACAACAGCACAGATAACAGTTAATCCTATCATTAAATACACATTTGAGGTAGTTTTTTCTTGCTTGATTGAGTATTTCCATTTTATGCAACTTTACACATTTACTACTATTATTAGTTACCAACTCCACTAGGCCTGAAATATATTTTGTACGTTTTAATCCCCTGGATCATGCTACAATCATGATGATCTTATAGAACATGATGGACAGTGGCTGTGTTTTTTTGTTTACATAGTCTTGCTTTAACGGTCATTAATATAAGCTATACTGCAAAAAAACAAAACAAAAAAAAAACAGTTGACTGTAAAGCTATTCTATTGCTGTTATATATATTTATTGTCCAACATTCCAATTATCTGATATAGCATGTCCTTTACTTCATTTTATATGTTGGTATTAATTCAGTGTTTGTAATGCTAATACTTTTGTGGGTCTGTGAAATAAACTGTTAAAAGGGATTTGATGATCACTAGTCTAGTGATTGTACGTTATTCTGTGTTGTCATCATTCAGTTTGGATTTGATCTTTAATGTACTTTAAAAAAAAAAAAAAAAATAAATTACAAAGCAGCTGATATTGCCACAGCGACAGCAAAAAGCTAGCAGATAGTGATGGGAAGTCCGGCTCTTTTCAAAGAATCGGCTTTTAGAGCGGCTCGTTCGCGAACGACACATCAGCACTAGTGGACTGCCGAGTCGCTTTCACCCCAAAATGGCGGAAGCGTAGCGCTGCTGCTGGGCGCTGGTGTTGCAATGGAATGTTCTATTGGCTTTCACTTCTTGTCAATATACGTTCTTTGCTTCAGTTGAATCACATCAGATGCAGGAGCGCGGCGCAGCTTTATGACATCACATCACCACACCAAAATAAAAGTCCTGTCTGCACGCTACAACTCGTTGAGTTGCATACAGAAACACATTCAAATATTAATTTAACGGATGAATCAGAGATTCCAAATGCTATCAATACCATTAAGATTTTTTTTCTCTCCAAGAGATTCTTACCAAAATATAAGCCAGCATGAATGATATTCAGACAAGGATAAAGTCAATAATTTTGGTCTTCCCATTACAAAGGATTGTAAAAAAAAAAAAAAAAAAAAACTTTATGTAACAGGTTAAAGAAAGACAAATATTATTGCAACCTTTCATTTTCTGTTTTGTGAGTATGTGAGTTTGTTTCACCAAAATCTTGTATTGTTCAGTCATTTCATGGTAGCTTATTAGCCTGGGTTTCCCCATGCTGCCTTGCTGCAGCGCGATTTTATTCACGCTGCTAGGCAGTCTGGATACCATGGTCCAGATTTTCGCCTCATCTAGGGAACCAATCACAGAACGGGGAGGGAGCAGCAAGAGGATGATGACGTCTATGTGACACACCGAAGCAGTTTGTTTATACCTATGGATCCAACATGGCAGCAGATGCAAAGTTACCTTTCGATGCAGCCTTACGGCCGTTTTCACACCGCAAGCGTGAGCGGCACTTGAGTATGGAACGCGATCGGGGCCAATAGTCTTTAAACGAAACGCGTGGAATTTGACCGCGTCAACACGCACTGTTTGTCCACATTAACACGGCAATTTTTTACGTGTTTCTTTTGAACGCGTAGACACGCTCGTTTTGGTCGTGTTAAGGCGTCAGTTGTCATCGCGTTACTTAAGTGCGTGTAAAGACGCAGTTTTACCATGTTAAGACGACCAATTTGAACGTGTTTCTTAACGCGCACATTCTGTACGTATTGAAGTGTAATATTTTAAAAAAGCAGACTTACCTTTACATGTACCTAAATATTAATCCTTTAGTTTATTGTGGCATTGCTTTACTGACTACTGTGTTAGAGTAAAGTAATGTTATAATGTATATTAAGTAAGTCAAGTAAGGAATAATTGACGACAGGCCGTTGAATTATTAGAAAAATAATGCACACCCGAGGTGGTAATGTGGTCACGACGCGAAGCGTTAGCTACAAGTTATCGCGAGAACAGATTTAGATCAGGCATACTACTGGCATACTAATGAGGTCCTAAGCTGGGACCCAACACTTCGGTGGGAACCAACACTTCACCACACCAGTTACACACTGCATGCGTTAGCAGAGCGTATTTTTTTCGGCGCCCATGTTAACAGATTAGAGCATTCACACCGCACGCAGAGGCGGCGCGTAGCAGGAGCAGCAGTGCCGCGAACATTTCGGCACAGTCTATTTTTGCTGCACCGAGGCCCACGAGGGGGCAAAAGGGGGCATTGCCCCTCAGATCTGATTTGTACCCCATCAGTTCCATTTTTGTATTCATGGTTACAAATGAAATGTTTAACCTTTTGAGTGGTACGGTCCCACATATGGGATTTAGAATGTTCAGTGACGTGACATCACCGTCAGATTCAAACTGTGTTTTCGCGCGTTGGCTGGCGCTGAGCTATAGACGGACGAGCTCCGCGCTGTCATATATCACAGTGTTTTCATCCTCATAATGTTTATTTTAGGTTTCAGACATTTAAATACACGTAAGCACTAGTAAAACAATTCATTTGGAGTTTGTAAAATAAACACTGATGTCTGTGGAAGCAGCAATAACAATTTATTCAAATATAATTTGCCGACGTGTTTTATTCATATCAGACAAACATAGTGTAAGTAACTATAAAGTTTACTCTATTCTTTTCACAGTTCACCGGTCACTTTCTTACATGTATTTCGGGAGAAGCTGATGACTGACAGGACTCTCTGAACTGCAGCGCAAAGAAACATGATGGCGCCCATCTCACGTTATAGATCAAGATCAAGATTATTTATAAAGGTTTTTAAATGACCAAACACACTCACTTACACATTTTTGAGAATCTGAATATCAGATAGTTGATGACATGGTAAGCAAGTTTGTGAATATTTTGAATAAAAAAGGGAAAGCTAAATAAAAGCAATACATCTGAAAAGCAACACACACACACACACACACACAAACACACACACACACACACAGGAATACATTTGTGGGATTATAAAACAACTGCTCTCTTATTTTCCCCCAAAAAATTTTTATCCAAAATGCAGAACCACCACAAAATAAATTGGTTACACTGACACATGTGCACATACAGACATACACACACAGGGAGTCCAAGAGAGATGAAAGGATGAGACAAACAATTCAGCATGCGCACGCACACACACACACACACACACACACACACACACACACACAGTTACCAGGATCAAAGAGTTTGAGGCAGATGACCTCAATATTTTGTCTGGTTCTGCACATTTGTTTTGAAAACAAAGTCATGTGACTGCAGATCACAGTTCATTCTGTTACAACATGGCGAAACAGTTCAGTCTTCAGGAGACTCTGGATTAAATTTTAGACTCTAGGGATGAAGATGTGGAAGATGCTGCATCAGAGGACACTTCTGAAACAGGAGACAACCCAGAGCAGGACCAAGATCCCATCGAAACAGATGAGGAAACTGCAGATGAAGAGGATGCTAATGAGTATCCAAACACTTACCTCACGAAAAATGGAAGCATTTGCTGGACATCATCGCCACCTCCTGCAAAATATTCAAAGACAGCACTGCAGATGACCCCAGGAATAACAAGGTATGCATGTTCTCATGCTGAGGACATCAAATCCACTTTTGACTTATTTTTGACAGAGGAAATTCAGGAGATTGTGCTTGAAATGACAAATGTTGAGGGACGAGACAAATTTATGCTAATGAGTGGACGGATCTGGATTTGGCAGACATTCAGGCCTATATTGGAGTTGTCATTCTTGCGGGGGTTTACCAGTCCAACAATGAGGCCATGCAAAGTTTATAGCATCCAGATTCTGGAAGGGCAATTTTTGGTGCAGTCATGCCTTTGAAAACCTTCTGGAAAATGTCAAGGGTCATCAGGTTTCATGACAAGCAAACAAGAATTGTTTGAAGTGCTAATAACAAATTAGCAGCAATTCGGCTTGTGTGGAACAAATGGGTTGAACGTCTGCCAATGATGTTCAATCCTGGCCCAAATGTCACGGTGGATGAGTGCCTGGTGCCGTTTAGAGGGCGCTGTCCATTCAAGCAATACATACCTAGTAAGCCATGGAAATACGGCATCAAAATTTGGGCAGCATGTGATTCTGAAACAAGCTACGCCTGGCAAATGCAAGTCTACACGGGCAAGTCTGTGAGTGGACAGCTGGAAAAGAACCAGCGGATGAGAGTTGTGCTTGATGTCACCAAAGGCCTGTGGGCTCTTCTGTGACAATTTTTTCACTTCACATGCCCTTTCCCAGGAGCTGCTGAAAAGGAGAATCAGAATGGTTGGGACAATTCGAAAAAATAACTGCCTGCTTGCAACAAAAGACAGAGCTTGCTATTCTTTAATGTTTGTCTTTACGGAGACACAGTCCCTTGTGTCTTACTGTCTGAGAAAACGGAAAAATGTGCTTTTGCTTAGCACACTGCACAGGGAGGCCTCAGTGAGCAGCAGAGACGACAAGAAGCCACAGATCATCCTGGATTACAACGAATCCAAAGGAGGAGTGGACAACCTGGATAAGGTATTTATTTTATTTTTTGTATTTTCTATTTTTATTGAAATGTGAATAGTAGTTATAAAGTGAGTGTCATATTTATTTTGCAATCAAACAGCAGCTGAAAAGTGTGTGTGTGTGTGTGTGTGTGTGTTTGTGTTTGTAATATTGCAGATGGTAGCCACTTACACCTGCAAAAGAAAGACTGCTCGTTGGCTGCTGGTGCTGTTTTTCAACGTGCTTGATGTCTCTGTACGAAAAGCCCACGTGCTTTGGTCTAAAATCTGTCCAGAATGGCACTCGGGGAAAAGCAACAAGAGAAGGTTTTTTCTGGAGGAGCTTGGAAAAGCTCTGCAGACCTGCCAACCTGTAGGTTCACCTGTGGTGAAATGATAAAAAAAAATCATAGAGCAAGTGAATAAGGTAAGGAATTGCGTAATTATTGGATAGAATCCAACATATGGCTTCGGATAGGGTGTCGAAAATTTTGGGGCTGCTTTTGCAACCGAATGTTAAATAAAATAAATACTATAAAATAAAACTTTTTCCACCAGTTAAAATGCCATGAGTCCGGGTGGATTGGCATTATTTTGAAAGCCGAAGTGATGTCTACTTTTGCCAACCATGAGCCGCGTCCGGCAATTTTGATCATTTTTATGGCTTGTTCAATATGATAATGAAGAGAATATTCTTCGAGTGGGATGAGACTATTGATACCATGGAAACGGGGAGTTGTTGAGGGGCTGAGAGATCAATTATCATGTGCTTTTTTTCCTGAAAATTTTCTTGTGTTTCATTCATCGTGAAGCATGCAAGCGATTTGCAAAGATTAATATTTAAAGGTTAATAAAACGTTACACTTCCTTCTGGAGGTGCAGCAGGAACACGAATAGTTGGTACGGATTCTGTTTTCAGGACCAGCTTCTTAGCAAAACCAGATTTACACTGACGCTCGTTTAGAAAGCAGTCTGGTGAGAAATGATTAGCGCAAACATAAAAGCATTGACGTAGATCGTTGGGAATATTCCCTTCAAAAATAAAACTCAGCCACTGCGTCTTCAGCGGTTCGAATTTAGGAACATTAGAATGACTGCTGTGTTCCTTATTACAGCCAAGAACAGAACACCACAATCGCTTAGACGCCATTCTGCTCCAGTGTATCAACAATGGCGGACTACGATGACAGCTCGCTCAGGGCGGGTCTGTGTTGAAACGCTGCTGTCAATTATCAATCGTGGGAGGGGCGTCCGTTTTATTGACGTCACAAAATTGAATGGCTCAATTTGAGCCAGGGGAAAAATAAGGAGATTAAAACCAAAACACTGGATGGATTTTTATCATTATATGATGGTTGTGTACAGGCACTGCCAACACACATTTCAGTACAATCAACAAAAGTGCATGTACCATTATATGACCCCTTTAAACTCCAAACATTATAATGATTTATCTGTCATCCACCCTTGATTAATTGGAATGTTATGTTTTCATTACTTGGTGCGCCGGACCCACGGATTATGATCCGCGCAACACTATCGGCAAACTATTGGTTTGAGAATAGACATAGGTCGGTGTTGTGCCTAATTTCGACTGACAGAACCGTCACAGTGGAAAAAGTGTGTCTGAGCATGTGACTGTCTGTCCGAGTTTTGTCGAGACCCGGAGGCGGCACTAAATTTGACGGAGGCGGCCGCCTCGTAGCACAACATATTACCTACCCAATTGAAATAGGCCTTAAAATGTTTAATAAATTACATGACTAGTAGATTATATAACATTATAAACCAAAAATATACCTCCAGCGCCGAACTCTGGTTTCAGCGATAAATGTGTTGCACTGGCAGATACCACAGTAAAAGATACGCAGCAAGAAGAAACACTAGTGGTTCACGCCTGCGCGCATACTGCTGTTTTGGCGCGCAGTGTTCTGATTTGCTTATTTCCCATTTACTTGTTTGGTGGAGGCAATCCAGAATTACTGTTGGTGAAATTATAATCAGACCCCTCCAAAAAAAAATTCTTCGGATCTGCACGATTCACACAAGTCACCCAAACTGACGTGAAAAAAGCAGGAGGCGCCGAAAAGCGCGCTGTATGCATCCCTGCATGCGGATTTAAAATTTACTGTTAGCCCTCTGAAATAGCCCTCTGTTAACATCAGAAATTCATGAAAATAAGCATATGTCCTTCATAACTGGTGTAACTTTTTTTACATATACTTGTCACTCGGGTGGTGTATGCAGAGTAAGACGAGAAGTCGAATTTCTAAGAACAATAAACTTTTACTTATAATAATAAATTCTCAGGGTACAAACAGGCAGAAGATACACACTGTTGACAACAACTCGTAACATTTACAAGGACAGACTGAACAGAAGCAAACTAAATACAAGCACCAATCAAACATAACAAGGTGAAGACAGGTGACACGGATGAAGATAACGATGAACATGCTGGTAAGTGAGGGAGTGAGTTCAGGTGTGGAGACAAGGAGGATTCTGGGGAGTGTAGTGCAGACTAATGCCGGGCGTACACCAAAAGACTTTGAAAAGATTTAGAAAAGACTTTATAAGATTATCAGCTCACATCTAAAGACTTTGGGTTCACAGTTTTTAGTCTCAGACTAAAGATTTTACAAACACTGAATCTTGTAGTGACACTATTTACAAGACTACAACTAGATTATTTTAGCTTTTTATTCCCGCCAAATTCCTCCCATCATGCTCAGCAGTGATTTAACAAAAATGGAGGAGAAGCAGCTACAGTTAGCTACTGTGGCTTTTGCCATTGCAGTCATTTGCAGTGAAAGAAAAAAGAAAAGAAAGCGTCAGAGGAGATGGGCACGGCCTTGGCTGCATGGACGGGGACAGCAAGGTCTGTCTGTCCTTCAAAGGGAACTGGAGGTGAGTTATGTCAATACTGTTATAGCCTAAAGGCCAGGGCTCGACATTAAGGCTTGTCCGGGACAAGTGGATTTTTTGTAGGACAAGTAGAAGAGAAAATTAGTTGTCCGACCGGACAAGTTAAATTTCAAACAAAATAAAAGGACAAGTGCCTCAAAAAGTTAATGTCAAGCCCTGGGCCTACTATTGCAATCATGTACTGCTAACTATGCTAATGCTATGCAGAATACCTTGTGCTAGCTTGAACACCCAAGTAAAACCACCCTTTTTTAACCAGATAACAGACAGAAGTGGATTCAGAGAGTTACTCCGGATGACTTCTGAGGACTTTGAATATATTTTACAAAAAGTGGAGCCACTCATCTGGAAAGAAAACACAAAGTTTCGTATGGCCATCAGTGCAAAAGATAGACTCTCAGTGACACTGAGATTTTTGGCCACAGGTTTGTATGAGGGACATTATTGCTACTGTTGTAGAAACCCATTCCTATTTGTACACCATCCTCCCAAACAACTCATGTTGGCCTGTTGATGAAATTATAGAAATTTACTTGGTAGATATTAGGGGTGGGCGATATCTCGGAATTTAAAATATATCAATGTATTTTTTAAATACGTTGTGGATTTTTACATATATCGTAGATCGAGATATAGCAAAATATATCGAGATAAATTTTTTTGCTCCATATTGCCCAGCCCTAGTAGGTATAAAAACCTTTTTTCTGGTAAGGAAAAAAGTCAATATCAGGAATGTGTAATCACCATCACATCCAGCCGGCTCCCTGAGACAGCTCCCACGAGTGGGTCTCGAACTTGTGTCTCTGGTGTGAGAGGCGGACACGCTAACCTCCATTACACATGCATAGTTACTGTTACCTTGTTCATGAATTAAACCAAAAAACTATTTCATCTCATCTAAGGATGCATACTTTTTTTTCAAATGCCAAAATGATCTTTCCATTTTTTTGTATGTTCCATTTATTAAATTAAATGTAACTGTACACTATTCTTTATCTGCAAGAGACAAGACAATTGAAATTGTGCAAGTTTCCACCTGTTCTGTTACAGTTAGATGGTGATACTTCTATTTCTTTACTGCTTCCATTCTAGGTGAGAACTTTAAATCCCTGGGATTCCAATACCGCATGGGGAGCACAACGGTTTCACAGATCGTCATCTCAACGTGTGAGGCGCTGTATGAAGTTATGAAGGAGGATTACCTCAAGGTGGGAAAACTAACATTTTAACAGAATATGGGTCTATATGTAATCTTACATTATGTGGTGCCCATAGCAAGTTAAAGTCAAACATGATCACTTATTGTTATCTGGATGTGTTTGTTTGCCATTTTATTGTAGACACCAACATCAGAGGCTGCCTGGAGAGCTGTCGCCGCAGAGTTCAAGGACAAGTGGCAGTACCCAAATTGCCTGGGTGCGCTTGACGGAAAACATATCTCCATTCAGCCCTCCGGTCACTCAGGCAGCACATTCCGGAATTATAAAGGCCACTTCTCTGTTGTTTTAATGGCAGTAGTAGATGCCAATTACAAATTTGTTTATGTAAATGTAGGAGCCCAGGGCAGACTGTCAGATGGTGGTTTATTTGCCCACAGTGACCTCCACAGAGCAATGGAAACAGGCCACCTGAATTTACCCCCACCAGAACCCCTGCCTAACACCACCACTGTCATGCCATATATGTTTGTTGCTGACGATGCATTTCCCCTTCGCACAGACCTGCAGAAGCCATTTCCCCACCGACAGCTAGACCATGACCAAAGAATCTACAATTACAGGTTGTCGAGAGCAAGACGGGTCGTGGAAAATGCCTTTGGCATTCTCGCCAACAGGTTTCGGGTCTTCAGAACAACCATCTGTCTACATCCTGACAAGGTTGTAAAAATAACACTAGCCTCATGTTTGATCCACAATTTCTTGCGAGAATGCAGATCAGAGTATGTGCCACCAACCTTGACAGACCAGGAGACTGATGACCATGAATGGATCCCTGGATCCTGGAGACAAGAAGGCCAGGGAGCATTCCATGATCTGCGAACTGGCCACGCACGCAATCCTACACAAAGGGCTAAAGACCGGAGGGACCTGATGAAGAAGTACTTCAACTCACCGGAGGGCCAAGTACCATGGCAGGAGCAGCACATTTAATGTGTGCACTTTCCCTTACACCACATGTATGTATGGTTATATATGTAAGTAAATCCTGTTCAAGTCTGCATTTTCATTTAAACAAGGAACATTTCTGTTTTTCTGGCAAAAACTGTACTGCTGCACTATACTGGTTAAATCAATTGAATAAATAAATACATTCAAAACAGTGTGTATTCTTCTTTTATTCCAAGTAGAAAAAACACTTCCACATTGTAGACAAAAATGGGCTAACAGGCAACACCCCTTAAATTCTAAACAATCACATCCTCATATTTTTGGGGGGTTTTCTTTTTAACAACAGCACATTAATTAGCTGTAAATACTAGCTAATTCAGCCACAAGAGCTGAGGTAAAGTGCAAATAAAAAAAAAAGAAGTGGAAACTCAATGCGTTTCAATTTGCAGTGCTTTGGCTAACAGGCAACACCTCTTAAAATCAAAAAAATGACATCCTCATTTTTTACAAAAGCATATTAACCTGCAAATATCAGCTAAATCAGCCACAAGAGCTGAGAAAAAGTGCAAAAAGTAAAAAACAACAAAACAAAACAAAAACAAGCAAACTCAATGCGTTTCAATATGAAAGTGCTTGAACAGCAGCAACATTTAAACATGTTTCAGTCCACTGTAATTCACGGAACTAACAAATTTCAAAATGATAGACCTACTGGCCCAATGTTAAATGTTAACAATACTAACAATGTGACACTCAAACTATTTTAATTATCCGCACTGTCTTCAAGGAGTTGCACGTAACTTGGTTGCCCGTGGGGAAGAGTGTATGCGTGAGATGTTGCTGGGTGTGAGGTCTGAGGCTGAATGTGAGGCTGTATTTGATTATGTTGTAGCTCTCTTGGTATGTATTGTGGTGGTGTTTGCTGTGACCAAATGTTAAACTGATCATTAGATTTTGCCCACTGTTGTGCCCTGCCTGTCAAATCCTGATCTGCTTCTTGATATTCATACAGTATTGTCATAATTCTCTTTTTGGCTCTTGTTTTCAAAATTGGGTCTTTGATGTGACAGACCTCGACTGCAACTTGTCGTCCAAACCCAGACTCATCTTCTATTCTATCTTGCTTTTCCGGGTTTAAACCAAATTTCACAGTGTTGGACATTTCTTTCAGGACTTCAAGCTTCTCAAGCTCAATGTCACTGTCATTGGGACGTCTTGCCTTTTTGTTTAATGGCTGGCGGCCTCTGGGCGCCGATGATGGTGGGCTTGAGGACCTTGATGATTCTGGTGTAGATGCCCTTGGCGCAATCTCCAAAGAATTTTCCCCAGGAGAGGACACTTCGTCATCAGCCACTGTCCCCTGTGTGTCATTGTCGTCAATCTGTTGGACAAGATATCAACATGTATCACATTATGTTGCATGATCCAAAATATTTCTGAAGGTAGGCCTACAGTGGCGGTGGTATATAAGATAAGATAGACCTTACATTCCCACAATGGGGAAATTCTCAGTGTTGTAGCAGCACAGTGGATAGTTAAAATAATAATAATAATTAATAATAATAATAATATAAACAATATATACAATAAATAAACAATATATGAACAATATTAAACTGAGTCCTTGGTGTGTGTGTGTGGTCTACAAGGAGCAGTGCTAGTGTGAAACAGTCTGACTGCAGCAGGAAGGAAGGACCTGCGATATCTCTCCTTCACACATTTGGTGTGAAGGAGTCTATCGCTAAAGGAGCTGCTCAGTGCAGTGATGGTGTTCTGCAGGGGGTGGGAGTCACTGTCCAAATTATGTGATTATCATCATTAAATAATAATAAAAATAATAATAAACTATCATTATTATTAAATTATATAGAGGCAACCATACAGTCATGTGAAAAAAATAGGACACCATGGAAGCCTGTCTATTTTTCAACATACGGTCATGTAATAACAATTTTAACACTACTGAAGGACCCAGTGATTTAAGTAAACTATTTAAAAATAAGGAAGGCCTTTTTAAGACTCTCAGTGAAATGTAATTTTAAAAGAATGCAATTTGAGGAGGAATAAATTAGGACACCCCCCATATATTTCCCCCACACTGCTTATGAGTGTGGAAAAAGATTTAAAAAGATATCAAAGGACTTTAACATCAACCATTCCACCATTTTACCTCACTGAATTAATTTCAACAAAGGGGGGTATCACTAGTTATTAGGGGTCCTAATTTTTTCCTCCATTAAAATAGGCATTTTTATGCATATTTTTTGTTTGAAGAGTAAAAATATGTTAATGTATATTATTTAATTACAATAAATCACTTTCTTTTCCAGGAATGAAAAAAAAAAATTTAAATTAGACATTGTTATGTGAACATTTCTTAATAAAGAGTTGACTATTTAATGGGATGACCTAACTTTCTCACATCACTGTATATGGGGGTTATGAATCTATATCATTATATGATGAGAACAATAGTTTGAACTAAATATCTAAACTAGAACTAAATATCTTGAAATATCTAAACTAGAACTAAATATCTTGAAAGGGTATAATTTTAAATGCTGTGTTGAAATTATGAACAAGTGTTTCACAGTGAATAGTCGAGGGTACATAATACAAGAAAATATACATATCCACTATAGAATACAGAGAATGGACAATACTCACAGCAAGGGTAGTCTCAGCATTGCGGGGGGTGACAAATGGCTTAATAAAGTCTAAATGTCGCAATATCCAGTTCTGTTTAGAAGTGAGGGCCTTGTCCCCACTACCACTTGGAAGAGGTCTCAGCAGACGGCAAAACTGTGTCCTCAGAGACATGCTGCGCGTTTTAACTTCTGCAACTGGAACATAAATTGGCTAGCATTAGTTACATTTTCCCCGTTTGTGCAAAGCTAGATTTCCTGTCTTTCTCATTCAGTCTTTCATTCGTGCTCTTGTACAGTAATGTCAATATCAATAGATGCCATTCAATAGAGTAGTAAAGTTAGCATGTTAGCACATAACAGGCATGTCGACGGCTTCGGCAATATCGGACCACTTCTTTTCTTTTTCCACTCTGTCGTGGTATGAATGGCAGTTTACGTCAAAAAGACTCGGCTGCTCTGCCCACAGCTCGACAAGCCGCTCCTCTTTTTCCACTGTCCACTTTCGCCTGCTTGGCGCGGCTCGTTGCGTTTCCATCGTCGCCATGATTCTTTGTTGTGACTGATGATGGCTTCCTGTTTCCTGTTTCCGGTTTTCTGAGAACGATTTTATTGGTTGTTGATTGTTTTACGTCAGTAGGACTACGCTAGGACTTGCGATAATATCAAACATGTTTGATTAGAGAAAGACTAGAGAAAGACTGGCATAAATCGGGTCGCCGACTGCAGATTATCACCTCACATTTAACGATCGAGACGACGGGAGCGCGCCGAGACTTCAGTAAAGATTCCTAAAGACTGCCGTTCTTTAGTCTGGGACTGTGAAAATCCTTTGGTGTAAGCCCGGCTTAAGACAGACAGGTGCAGACGAAGACTGTGACAATACTATGGGAAGACTAGTTGCCATTGCTTATTCTGCTCTTGCCCTCCCTTTGCCAGCCCAAATATAAAAACCTGGACACGCCCCTGGGGGGAATAGCATCTGGTCTCAGCCTACTCTTGAAATTTTTGGTTATGACAAATTGGTTTGCCTCAAAATGTGCCTGCAGAGTGACTTGACGTGACTTTTTTTTTTTGTCTACCCACATACTGTACATATCACATGGTGATTAAAGGCACAGTTATACACTCACCTAAAGGATTATTAGGAACACCATACTAATACTGTGTTTGACCCCCTTTCGCCTTCAGAACTGCCTTAATTCTACGTGGCATTGATTCAACAAGGTGCTGAAAGCATTCTCTAGAAATGTTGGCCCATATTGATAGGATAGCATCTTGCAGTTGATGGAGATTTGTGGGATGCACTTCCAGGGCACGAAGCTCCCGTTCCACCACATCCCAAAGATGCTCTATTGGGTTGAGATCTGGTGACTGTGGGGGCCATTTTAGTGCAGTGAACTCATTGTCATGTTCAAGAAACCAATTTGAAATGATTCGAGCTTTGTGACATGGTGCATTATCCTGCTGGAAGTAGCCATCAGAGGATGGGTACATGGTGGCCATAAAGGGATGGACATGGTCAGAAACAATGCTCAGGTAGGCCGTGGCATTTAAACGAACCAATTGGCACTAAGGGGCTTAAAGTGTGCCAAGAAAACATCCCCCACACCATTACACCATCACCACAGCCTGCACAGTTGTAACAAGGCATGATGGATCCATGTTCTCATTCTGTTTACGCCAAATTCTGACTCTACCATCTGAATGTCTCAACAGAACTCGAGACTCATCAGACCAAGCAACATTTTTCCAGTCTTCAACTGTCCAATTTTGGTGAGCTCTTGCAAATTGTAGCCTCTTTTTCCTATTTGTAGTGAAGATGAGTGGTACCCGTTGGGGTCTTCTGCTGTTGTAGCCCATCCGCCTCAAGGTTGTGCGTGTTGTGGCTTCACAAATGCTTTGCTGCATACCTCGGTTGTAACGAGTGGTTATTTCAGTCAAAGTTGCTCTTCTATCAGCTTGAATCAGTCTGCCCATTCTCCTCTGACCTCTAGCATCAACAAGGCATTTTCGCCCACGGGACTGCCGCATACTGGATGTTTTTCCCTTTTCACACCATTCTTTGTAAACCCTAGTAATGGTTGTGCGTGAAAATCCCAGTAACTGAGCAGATTGTGAAATACTCAGACCGGCCCGTCTGGCACCAACAACCATGCCACGCTCAAAATTGCTTAAATTACCTTTCTTTCCCATTCTGACATTCAGATTGGAGTTCAGGAGATTGTCTTGACCAGGACCACACCCCTAAATGCATTGAAGCAACTGCCATGTGACTGGTTGATTAGATAATTGCATTAATGAGAAATTGAACAGGTGTTCCTAATAATACTTTAGGTGAGTGTAGGTAACACTGATGACTCCCTGCAATGAGACTGCACCCTCACCATGAGTCTCAGCTCCCTGGGTTTTGCAAGGCTTTGCTTGTTCCTTATTTCTAGTAAATAATTTCCATGTGAAAAAGTGCAAATAAATGTAAGTATAATTACCTCACAAATTTTTTTGTTGTTGTAATTTTTATTTATATTTAGATTGCTCCTGCTGACTTGTGTCAACCATTTTTTTCTCCTCTCCATGTCAGTGGGGAAGCCATACATTCGCACACCTTTCTCTGAGCGATTGGAGCATGCCGCAAACCATGGTGGAGACTATGCAACGACAACATGAAAGAAAGGACACATACAAAATGCCTGGCATGCTATTCAATTTATTAGAAATGTATTCATGAATTGCTGTAAATAGTTAATTGCATTTATTTGAATGAAAATACAAAAAAAGTAATATCGTAATATATTATTACAATTTAAAATACCTGTTTTCTATTTTAATGCATTTTAAAATGTAATTTACTCCTGTGATGCCAAGCTGAATTTTCAGCATCATTACTTTTGAAAGGCAGTGTACATGTTTATATATATGAGTATGCTTAGGTTGTTTTAAACCTGAATATATTGTGTATATGAATAAGTAGTGTAAGAATTGTATATAATTGTAAGAATCGTAAATAATAAGCTTCATTTCACTAAATTTTACATTTACTTACCATCATGTTACTGCTGCTAATAGTTCATTGACCCATTGTGCGGTGCGAGCTGAAAATCACCTGTCACCAGCTTGTCTCTGTACTATGTGAAAGTCATAAATATGACATTAGTTACCATGAGATTAGTGAAAACAATGAACATGAGGTAACATAAAAAGGCAACAGCAACCCTAGCCTGAAATAAGTTTAGGAAAATAACGGTAATCGAACACTAATCTTCAAATATTAGCTGATTTGATCTTTTAAAAACAACATCGCTGAAACTAACATACTCATGCTACATACATATTGTAGGTCTGGACCAATCAGACACACACTAATTATTCATATTATTCACATGCTAAGAAATAATTATTCTTCTGTGGCCATGGAAGATACCCTTTTCTTAGAATAAATTAATAATCAAAAGAGTTCGTTGGACGAACTGATTAATTGATTCTAATATTAATTCAGCCACATCAAGTTAATCCAATTAACTGACCCAAATATTCATAATTAATAATAACAAGTTATTATTGATTATTAATATTTCCAAAAAGCTGAGTTCCTTACATAATGGTGGAGAATTTTAGGGCATCGTATAAAACATAGTATGCAAGCAGACAGTAATCAATCATATGTTGTCCCATAAGTTGTTATTAACATCTCATACATCTCATACACACGCACAAGTATCTGAAATCAGCTAAACTATAGCCTGAATATGCCTTCCTACGAATGGCAGAAAGTTTCTCAAATGCTATAATGCATATCAATCGTACGATAAGAAACTCCTGATATTAGCGAAGAAATCCTAATTTCAGATAGAAGTCGAACGTACGTTAAGCCTTCTCTGACGAAGAAATCTCAGATTAGCCGCGCGTATAAATGGTACCAGAACAAATTAATCTGATTATGGACGAAGAAAACTCCATTCTCAGCATTTTGAAGGTGATCTGAGCGATGCTCCTCAGTCACCAATCAAGGCCTTGTTGTTTGTTACGTCATTGTATTCATATTAAACCGCCGAAGCGCTCATATGAAACAATCGCGTCAAATTAGTGGTATAAATTCTAGCCTAGCTAACTAGTAATTTGCCAATGTCTGGGAAAGAACGGTGCTGTTTGATTTGTGAAAGAGTCACTCACATGCAACATCATGTGCCTAAGCGAGAGACTCAGTGCAAACTTTCAGCACAGCTTGTCCGCTGCTCCGGCCGATCTGTGTTGTTGGTTAGCATTGCGTCCGGAACGCGAGCAGGCGTTCCTATCTAGTTTTTCTGACAACAGCACCAATCTCACAGACCCTCATGTAAACAAGCGGCGGTTGTAGCCAATAGCTCCCTCAATCCTAACTTACACGCATAACTTACAAGTAAAACCCTCTACCTCGAGTGATAGTTTTAGCACCGCCTAAAAACTTAGACACGTTAGAGCGTAAAGTGTAACCTTAAACCAAAGACTATAGATTTTGCGTGATTTGAACTGAGTGATTTGAACACGAGTAATGAGAGTCAAAGCTCTTCGAGGCTTTCAATCAAAGGAGTCAACTGCGTCACAAATGATTCTTTGTTTGAAGCGCCCTCGCTGGCGACCCCTGCTGGTCAAAACAGTGGAAGTGTAGCGGAAACTCAAATCAACGGAACACCTTTTACAAACCAATCGCAAAGGTTTTATCAAAAGGTGTAATCAGGTAATGGCAATCCGCGAGCTACCTAATATCGTTTAATATGAGGTGTCTTTCAAGGCACAATATATTAGTAAACTGTAGGGCTCGTTTAATGAAAGCTTGACTTGAAAGTCAATCAGACCCTTTATCAAATGCGTCATTAAATGTGTACGAATCTATAAAGTGATACGAGATCACATAGAGACCAGATACACACTGGTTCACGAACCGTTGAAATTTAAAACAATTTTGAAACAGCTATGACGCGTAACGAAGCCCAGTTTAATAAAATCACGTGACCTTAGCAGTGATACACACTCCGAATGATTTGAGACGAATGATTCACCCTGGTGTCAGAGCTTCACGAAGCACGTCTCATAAGAGGGTTAAACCACACTCTTCTCTCTCTCTTTCTCCCTCTCGACCCCTTCCTCTTGGTTTCACTTTCAGATTGAAACCCAGATACTGTGGTTTTCATTTGTGTTTCTTTTATTTCGACCTAAACCTACCCCTATCGTATTCTGTGTCTTCACACCTGTTGAGCCTGAATATTCCTATTCGGTTAAGTTGAATTTAATTGAATTTGGGATTTAATTAAATCAATTTCCTTATTCAATTTCCACGCTAGTTACCAGAGCTATGAGAACACTCGATGTTTACCTTTTTATTTTTTTTTATTTTATTTCAATTTATGTACCTTTGCTTCGACCTGAATTCTCATATTCAGCTAAACAGAGCTTAACTAAATTTGAAATTTAATTAAATTACCTGCTTCCCTTTCCTTTTAGTTTCTCAGAGCTATAAGGATGTTCTAACTTTACCTTTACCTTATTTTAGATCACTAGTCACTATCCTCATCTTCTCTCTCTCTCTATAGGATTACAATATCTAGCGACTGTTGTTTCCTTAGCGAGTTACACAGGTCATTAACATCCTACTTCCTGTCTGTGTTTCACCCCTCCTCACTCCTTAGCACCAAGCTAAGTACATGAAGTACGGCTAACACAAACGCACAGTAGGCCCCCGACAGAACTGGAAACACTTCCCGTTGTTTCTTCGTCTGTTGACCCTGATGTTTGATGCGTCAATGCTAGTTTAGTCTAAACAGCAGCTTACCCATAAGTGACACTGTGTCTCCTAGCTAAATTTAAATAGGTAAACCACTCCTCTCCTCTTCCTTCCTGGTTTCATCCTATTTTTATTTAATTTAATTTATTTTTTTTTGTTTGTTTGTCTGCTTCATTCTATTTGTAACATGTGAGAAGAACCATCAGCATTTTTGAGTGATAATTGTGACATGTAAAAGCCCAGTCATCAGTCGACGCTGCTTAAAGTACGTCAACTAGGATACTCAAAACATTTTGTTATGAGTAAGCTCATAGCTCACCACCTCAGTAGAAACTTGCATTTGCCTTTGCCCTCTCTATCTCGTGTCCCACAAGTGTGCCAGTAGGCCTCAGACATCCATCCCTGCCTCCCACCAGGACCCCCTGGAGACCCGGCAGAGAAAGGAACAGTTAGACGACAACGAAAGCGGACGTCCGGCCTGAGCCACCAAGAGCTGACCAGAATCATCTTCTCCTTGGCCGCGCTCCCGCAGGCCTCAAACAGGAGGTAAATGAACTAATGCTGCCAGCCACAGAATTCCACAGAGAACAAACCATGCTCAGCGTGAGAGGACACAGGACAGATGCAAGGACCCTGACAGAGCAGAGCAACTGAAAGAGATCATCAGTTTTCAGGTGGACGACAGCTCTGAGCACCTGCAAACCGACGGGTAAAGAACTGTTTCACTCAAAGAACTTAAAGAAATGGTTGAACTCAAAGAGAGCTAAAGCCATCAATGTGCAGCGGAAGTCCGAACACTGACTTAGCGATGCTGTAACATTATTGACGCACTCCATGTGGTCCAAAGAGAGCTGCAACAGTCCAACCCACTGCAAATGGACCACACAAGAAAGATGTACCCTGCTGACCTTCACATCAGCAGCGTAAGCTTCCCCAGCCCTGCACAAAGGGGGGAGGAGCCAAAGCCCTCGGCTTAACACTTCACCAGCCAGTGTCCTGAGAGCCCCTGCAGCTGCAGGAGGAAAAGGTAACTCAGACAAACCCTGAAATGGCACATGAAGTGACACTCAACAATCTCAAGTGAAAGGTCAGAAACATCCCTGCCAATATACGAGACATTGATTTTCACCTGCAGTCTCCAACCGGTGTGGCACACCGAGACAGACTCCATCTGATCTGGACACATCCAGCCCAGCTGGGCCCTGCCCAGACACCAAGCAGGACAGAACTAGAAGGGCCTGTGCTACCACCACCGACTCCGAACGAGTTTTCTGTGGAACTTACAACAAACCTGTGACGGAGGAGGACACCAGCTTCAAGAAACCTTTCCTCCAAAACCAGTTAGTCACCATATTTTCACCTGCCCCCACGCAATGCCCACTCAACGATGCGTGACCTGATCCAGAAGGCCTCTAACACAGAAGGCCTCCTCAGAAAGGGTTCCTAAGACCCCATTGATTCTGAACTGCAAAACCAGAGGGCACACAGCATGAACACAATGCAAGACTCTGCTAAAAAGTCCCTGGTCAGCATAGGACATAAAACTTTTAAAGTAGATGAAAATGTGTGCTCAAAGAGCAGCAAGACTCTGCATTAGTGAAAGTAGAATTTTACTTATATAAAGAAAATCTTGAATGGACGTGTAAGCCTCACCTGCCAACAGACTATGCACGACTCTTTTGAAACAAACATTTGCTACATGCTGGTTGAATTGGCACTGCTAAACATTAGTTTCCATGACAATGAAGGGTTACAGGAAACACTAGCTCCAAATAGGGCATACGTCACCTTGATGCCAGAGTGTAGGAAAACCACCTGAGCTTTAAACTACTGTTAACCTACAGGCGTGCATTTGACCATTGCGGTCCAACTGGAACACAACATGCGATACGCATTTTGATCACTGGTTGCTGGCTTGTCTAAATGCAGATAAAACGATAGCTGGAATTGACATCTCTACTGTAAGTGAAAGAGTCTTAGATTTCCAACTGGTATCAGTAAGTTCAGCATTAAAGCGTAAGTCTGTTTGACAAAGGAATCTCATCTCAGCAGCTTGTAAACTGTACCGATATCTATCCTGCTTTGGTTAAAGAAATCCAAATTGCAGTATTGCTAAACCTGTTTCTGACAAAGAAAGCTCAGGACAGTGTTATATATACGTAGACCTGGGTGATGCTCCCCTTTCTACAATGTAAAGGCCTTACAAATTATTGTTAGATTGATGTAATTCACCTAAATTTTTAGCTGCATCTACAAGCAGAGAGCTACCTAGCGATCAAAACTGTTCACTCGCTGAAAAGTCAGCATTTATGCATGAGAGGGACGGAACTATATAGGCTTAGACAAGCTTTGACTTACAGCAAATCTACTTCCTTACTCTGTAAACAAATAGAATAAGTTGTGTAAAGTAAAGAGAAGAGTTCCATGAGTACAATTAGGAAATGCCAAAACACATTTGCATTTTACTGAATGTAACATCAAGTTCTTGAAAGACTTAAAGTATAGGCGCCCCCTTTTAACCCGTTTAAACATGCATAACTCAGTAAAATGTGTAGACATTCTTCAGGTACTGTTGAATTGTTCTGACATGCTCTGGTTCCCATGACAACAACTGGTCACAGGAAGTGCTAACTTGTGATGTCACTTTGTAAACAAACCAGCCTAGGTGGCTAAGCTAACCTAACCTAGCGTCCATCCAGCTTAGGCTAAGCTAACCTAACCTAGCATTCATCCAGCTTAGGCTAAGCTAAATAATAACTTCTACAGTTAGCAGTTAGCATCATTCACTTGAAGCCTTAATTACAGCTTTTGTTTACACAGTGCAAAGTATTCTAGAATACTTTCTTTAACCCCAGTTAGGGTTTCTAATTCTTCACTTTCCGTACTTTCAATTCTTCTCAGCTAAATTTCACCTTCACTAGTTAGGCATAGTCCTGGCTGAGCGCTGTAGGCTAAATTTGCAGATGCCCTGTCAATTAAGGCGAGACACGGCAGGCAAAAACATCGTTTTTTTTTCACTGGTCAATTTTGAGATTTTGGGATATTTGTCTTCAATAACATGTCTTCTTTCAGACTTGTGATGAAAAAAAGTCCGAAATACACATTTAGGTCTTTATTTTACTACACTTTGTCTGTTTGCGTCTGTAGATTTCTCATAAATTCATCAAAACTTGTCGTTATAAATCATCATGCTGATCCGCGCTCGCGATCTGCACCCTGTCATCACACACACCGTTAGAAAGCCCTCTCTCTCCTGAACAAGACTGCCGGATCCAAATATGGTCATTTCCTTTTCATCAGCAACCAATCGCGAAAGTAAAAGGGGGGATTTTACTCTAAATGCGCAATCTCATTGGCTGATGCTAAATCTTTAAAGCCCGTTTTCTCAAAATGACTTTTCTGTCATACTCCAAGTCCGAAATCTCCACTTCAGTAGCACCTATATACACCAAACTTTCCAGTCTTGTACCTAGTTATATTATGAAGACATTTACAGAGGGATTTGTAAATATATTATTCCTAGCCTGATTTATATAACATTTTATTCCCAAAAACATGGCGAAAATAATTTTTTTAAGGCTATTGGCAGTATATTCTGATTTACAGGATAACAAAAGTAGATATCCATAAATCCCTCTGTAATTTTTTCCCCATCTGATATGTGAACACAATGAAAAAATAATTTTGAACCTGGCTTTGTCCAATACTCAGATTTCGTTTTTTAAAATATATGCAAAATAGCGCATATTTAATTAGACAATGCCTCTTTTGCATATTTAAACATTAAATTACAGAAAACTTGTAATACATTTTTTTCTCATCTTAATGTAGGTAATCAACTGGCAAAGTTTCATGGTGATATCTGATAGTTAAAAAAATTACCCTATTCACCTGTAGTGTCTCGCCTTAAACTTAAGTTTAACTACATGTAAACTGTGTAGCTAGAGAAGAATTCGTATAGTAATGAGAATTTCCATCAGCATGTTGACTAAACCTTTGGAGGGACACACACAGTGTGGTCTTGAACACGCAACCGCTGTAACCCACTATGGAGTGTTGGTCCAGGCAAATCCAAAGTTTAGTCACTAGTGCTACTGATTATTCTCACATTCAGATCATTACCGCTGTTTTGATTACTTACTTTATTTATTTATTTTTTATTTTTTTATTTTTATTTCCACTTTGATAATAATAGCAGTCAGCTATTCCCTTGTCTATTCGGTCATCTATATGATTTAATTCCATTTCCTCTCTTGTTCGAATGTGGTTCCATTTCCCATTGGGCCCAGAAAGGAAACAAAGACACCTTTATTTGTGATTGTGTTTATTTTCAACAAGTGCACTCATTTTTGTGACCCTGCAACACAAGTAATTTCAACAATTACTAGGGCATAACTATAGTCCTGAGGATTGATAATAAGCATAATTTGAATAGGAAAGGTGTCCCTTTTCCTCCTATCCTTCACTTCGTCAAGCCGTAGTGAACCACCATTTAAGTCCAGAGAAATAATTTAGTCATAAGAACCATCTTAAGTCATTGATTTCATCTCGGCTATGCCCTTTCCAGGAAATACTCTAGGAACCACACAAGTCTTAGCCTCCGAACATCCACAGCTAAGATGATAAAGATACAAGAGACACATCACTAGCTAGATACACATGAAACACCTAACTTTATGCTACATATCTAGCGAACCCATTAAACAGTGGTTCTGAACTTTTAGGGTCATGCATTAGTCTCTCACCACAAGTGTGCCAAAATGTCACAGAGCCTCTGCTTAACCTGACCCCAACCTTCCAGCTTACCAAAGACTATGACAAACCAATGGACACTATGAGAAACCAGCTCTAACCCCTCCAACCACCCACGAACGCCGTCTGCACCCACCGACAACCGGTGCCCCAGACAACTGAAGTCAACAAGCACACGCTGCGTGCACAGGACAACACTCTGTGTTATGCACCTGATGACATCGCTGCGCCAAAGCTTGTGGTGCCACCGTGCAAAAGGGGGGGTCATGCCAGTGTATGCCCATGACCATGTGCTGCACACCGCAGCACCAGAACACCGAAGCAAGTGGCATACCGGCGTCCTCGAAGCGGAAAGACTGTCCTAGCCAACAAAGGACGACAGTCGCTGAGATCTTTCCCCCCTTTCTCTCTCCCTCTCCCCTTTGTCTGTTCCAGGATGCTGCTGTGGTTAGTCTTCCTGTGCCTCCAGCCAACCAGAGGACAGCCGCAGTCGGTCATCTCACCAGGTCCAGTATCAGGCAGCGTCCCGAAGGAACAACCGGGACTCCTTATCACCAACTGCAGGACCCACACCCAGAGAATGTATGTTCGACTCCACTCCCTCGCCCACGCTGAGGCCAATGTCGAACACATGCTCAACCAACTTGAAAAAAAAACTGTCACACAAGCAGAGCTAGATGGACACAACCGCCGCTGCCATCGGAACTCTGTTAACATTGGCATGTCCAGTGTCAACGCACTGAACCTAGCCACCGTGAGACAACGTGTGGCTGAAATTCAAACTGAAATCCCACAGCTAAAAGGGCAACTCACAACACAGAGTGCCTCCCTGCCGACCATCGTCAAGACATCGAAGGGAACTGTGGTAATTCTCAACACCCACAGCGTTCTGCTGAACCAGACAGTGAATTCCATGAAACAGCTGCTTACTGTCTTCCAGAATGACTTTACTCAAACTCAGCTGGTCTGCAGTCTCTGATCCAAGACACACGCTGCCCTGCTGAGGCCAAACCTGAATCAAAGCTGGAAACCTCATCCTTCTTCAAGAACCACAATTTCACCCTAACTCCAGAATGACAGGTGACACCCAGTCAAGGCACCCTCTGCCCCAACACCTGCTGCAGAGACCTGTACTGGCTACTGTCCACATCAACCGCCGTGGAACGACCACCGCTCCAGAAGACGCGAGCAACCAGAGGCCACCATGGCCTTCCAGCCTTCTATGACAAAGGTGTGTCTGATCTCTCGGCACTTTCAACTTCGATCATGGTTGTCCTTGAGGGGGACAACAACGGTCGAAAGGGGGGAATGTAGGGTCTGGACCAATCAAACACACACTAATTATTCATATTCATTATATTTAATGAATATAAAGGTCTATGAAACTCTCCCCCAAAACTAACCTCACAAATGAAGTTACTTTGTCAGCCGGGTGTCCGGTTACAGAACACTTAAAGACTGATAACAGACTTTTACGACCTCAAAGGAATGTGGCCACATGCGCCACATGCTTAAGAGAGAGAGACAATCTTTAATTAAATAAACTTTGCGGTATTACTCTGATCTATGAAGGAACATGCCTTACAGAAACTGTGATGATTTACTGTCTTGTGTACTATTAGGTATAACAACATGGTATGTTTGATTGGGGTGTATGTGGTTGCACAACCACCCAACGGTCAATATAACCTCACCTGTATCATGCTTCCTACCTAATTAAGCCTCACCTCACATCCTCATTTAATGACACACACTTTGATGTACATCACCTTCTTCTAGAATGCAGTGTGGATGTGTGATAGCTATCTGAGCATTAATGAAGGTATAACCACGCTAGGGACAAAGACCCGTAAATCAACTAAGAGCCACTTTCCCTCTCAGACATGTCACCTTTCTGATTGGCCGAGTTCAACCCTTAGGGGAGGATCTTTTCCAGGCTTTATTAGAGACAGTCCACATGTGACCTCCCGCTCTTAGTTCTTTCATCCAGCCGCAACACTGTTCTGGTGATACTGGGGAACCCCCTCCCCCTCCACGGGGGCCCCAGGGCACAGCAGGTCTGGATCCCAACCAGATCCGGCCTCGTGGAAGAGAGAGGACACTCTCTCACAAAGAACCAAGGACAATCTCAGGAGTTTGTAACAAGGACTCTAACCCACCATGCAAGTTCAGCATATCTTCTTCATCCAACAAAGAAGAAAATGATTGAGACTTCAACATCTGACACTCGCAGAATCATCAACAACTTCAGTTTTCAACAACTTTGATAATAGTGTACGCTACCCAGGCATGCAAGTATACTTTTGATCTGATGCTTTGAAAATGAAATGCTGATGTTCTTCTCATATAGTTACATGGAACTTCTCAATAGTTCCGTTTTCGGTTTCGTTCTATCACTCACCTATTTATGTATTCATGTGTGTATGTTGTTTAGTTTATTTATATTCATATAAATATCTAATTTTAGTTAATAAAACTTGTACATAATATGTATTTGGTTCTGTTTTGTTTGCAATACAAAGTCACTTTTACGATTGCGGTTTTTGCTACTTGCTCAAAGTGCTGTACATGCTAAGAAATAATTATTCTTCTGTGGCCATGGAAGATACCCTTTTCTTAGAATAAATTAATAATCAAAAGAGTTCGTTGGACGAACTGATTAATTGATTCTAATATTAATTCAGCCACATCAAGTTAATCCAATTAACTGACCCAAATATTCATAATTAATAATAACAAGTTATTATTGATTATTAATATTTCCAAAAAGCTGAGTTCCTTACAATATGTTGGTGTGTTATATAAATATATAAAATAAATGCATTTATTGACTACTAACTACCAGAAATCGCAGTTCTATCACTCTACTCTAACAGTTTGAAATACCCGCCAAAGCACTTCCTGGAACTATCTGAAGTCTACGTGAATCACGTGACGATCAAGCATTTAGAACTTCCGTTGTCGCAACTCTCTCTCATTATATGGCTCTGCCCATACCATAACCCCACCGCCACCATGGGCCACTCGATCCACAACATTGATGTTACGGGTTTCAAATTCTGTAACTGTATACTTGTTTTCTTTTTAACTTCAGACATCCACCATTATGCTAAGGTAACAATGTAAATCATAAACCCTCTTTGGCTGTCAATAAGTATTTAAATGACTTTTAGTGACAAAACATGAATCGTCATACACATAGGGATAACTGTTCAACTTATAATACATTTTAAATATAGACCAGACACATAACTGCTTCTGTATAACTTTAGTAATAACTCCCCTTTACGTTTTAACAAACCTTCCCCTCTTCTCTTAACATTAATCATTATTTATAGCCTGTCAGGATACCTTAAACACTGAAAATAAAGCATTATCAGGATGTAAGGACATCAGCACACCTATTCACCCATATAGCTACAACACCCATATACTATTCAGCTGCTAGCGCCATTGTTCACAAACCCATTTCCCGCGGTTGTAAACGCGGTTCTTTAATTTGGCTACACACGTCAAAAATTCCCTGACCAACTCATTACAGCTTTAATACACCACATACACTTCAGGAGGAAACTGTTTTTTGACATTCTTTCACCAAGTACCAACCTGGAAAACAGAATCACGAAGTCAGTGAGTGAAAGAGCGAACCGCCATCTTCGTTCCAAATCTCTATCTGAGAGAAGAGGAAGGCGGTCGTCATCTAGGTACCGTGATGCAACAATACCCGCACTTTGGTTCCGTTTTGATTTGGTTCCCCCCTACATTAATATTGTATAACACAATAAAAGTTGAAATTCTACTAAACGCTGTGCTGGTTATTATTTATCCCATAAAGGTGTATCATATTGACATCATCAAACCGCTCACCCACACGACGCCATACACGCTGTCTGCTATCTGCCCTGTACAGTGACAGTTTGTGCAGAAATTCTTTGGTTATGCAAACCGATTGTTGCAGCTGCTGTCGAGGTGGCTGGTTTCAGACGACCGGAGGTCCTGGGCTGGTGTGGTTACACGTGGTCTGCGGTTGTGAGGCCGGCTGGCTGTACTGACAAATTCTCTGAAATGCCTTTGGAGATGGCTTATAGTAGAGAAATGAACATTCAATTCACGGGCAACAGCTCTGCTGGACATTCCTGCAGTCAGCATGCCAATTGCACGCTCCCTCAAAACTTGTGACATCTGTGGCATTGTGCTGTGTGATAAAACTGCACATTTTAGAGTGGCCTTTTATTGTGGCCAGCCTAAGGCACACCTGTGCAATAATCATGCTGTCTAATCAGCATCTTGATATGCTATACCTGTGAGGTGGATGGATTATCTCGGCACAGGACAAGTTCTCACTAACACAGATTTAGTCAGATTTGTGAACAAAATTTGAGAGAAATAGGCCTTTTGTATACATAGTAAAGTCTTAGATCTTTGAGTTCAGCTCATGAAAAAGGGGGCAAAAACAAAAGTGTTGCATTTATAATTTTGTTCAGTGTATATACACACACACATACATATATATATAACAACATTAACAAAAACATTTTGTATACATTATAAGGGATTACGGTAATAAGTGTTTAAATGATCGCAGGTGTACGCTTGGTAACACATGGCACTGATGCTTTTTGGCCTATATTCAATTTCTTTGTTTTTTATTTTTTATATACAATATAATTGAAACGTTTGTAGGTCAATATTGTCTCATTTATCATTGTAGCCTGGTTTAAGTTGATTTTTTGTATACTGTATATTTATTTTTGAACTGACAGTGGTTAATTAAGTCAAATAATGGTATGCGATAGTGTCAGTGGTAATATCATTGTGTTCCTGACGGTCAGTGTTAGAGGAACGGTGTAACAACTCAGGCTTAGCCTGACAGTTAGCCTGCCTTGGACCAGGTTAGTTTCCCAGCATAAGTTGCCAGAGTAATGCAAAATAAGCCTGGCTTGTATTCTAATCTTGTTTTGTGAAACAGCCCTCTGGATATATCTTGAGTGTGCTTACAAAATATATACACTACCGTTCAAAAGTTTATGGTCACTTCGAAATTTCCTTGTTTTCCATGAAAACATACATGAAATGAGTTTGAATAGGAAATATAGCAAAATGAATAGGAAATATAGTCATTGACAAGGTTAGAAATAATGATTTTTAATTGAAATAATAATTGTGTCCTTCAAACTTTGCTTTCATCAAAGAATCCTCCATTTGCAGCAATTACAGCCTTGCAGACCTTTGGCATTCTAGTTGTCAATTTGTTGAAGTAATCTGAAAAGATTTCACCCCATGCTTCCTGAAGCACCTCCCACAAGTTGGATTGGCTTGATGGGCACGTCTTACGTACCATGCGGTCAAGTTGCTCCCACAACAGCTCAATAGGGTTGAGATCCGGTGACTGTGCTGGCCACTTCATTATAGACAGAATACCAGCTGACTGCTTCTTCCCTAAATAGCTCTTGCATAGTTTAAGCCTGGTTCACACGGCAGGATAATTAGGCCGATTTTAGCCCCGATTTACCCCTTCCGACAATCTTAAGGATGCTCCGATTATCGTAAAATAATCTGAACAGATATTCCTGCTGTGTGTGGTGTGTTGAGTGCTCTAGTCTGCTCGGAAGGACGTCGGGACCGCTCCGATCTCAAATCGGGGATATCCAACATGTTGGATTATTTTGGCCCGATTTCTCCTCGTGTGTGGTTTCCCCCGGGGACACACGAGCACGCAGCCTGTGGACTGTGGCATGTAGCCAATCAGAAAGCGAGGTGACGAGGCGCAGAGGAAGTACCGGGAAACAAAATCAAAACAGCCGGCGGCATGGCGCACCAGAAAGTCCGGTGGACGTCGGAGATGGATTCGGTTAAAAACAAACTACAAACTATCGCCACTGCATCCTCTTCGTCCACCATGATTGTTTACTCTGAAGTCACATTTGATCTCGAGGGATTTTGCGAGATTTTCCGTCTGACCTGGGAATGCTCGGGAGACAAATCGGTTCGTGTGTGATGTGTTGATTTTGCCGTGTGGCTGCGCACCACACACTGTACGACCAAAACCCGTGATTTTTTATCGCCGTGTGTGGGGTCTCTCAGGTTTGGAAAATCGGCCGACAATTTTAAAATCGTCCCGTGTGAACCAGGCTTTAGAGCTGTGCTTTGGGTCTATTGTAGATTTTTCCCTAAACCTAACTACGTACCTGGAACCTAATTATTTTCGTAAATAAATTTATCTAGGGCATCCAGTCAATACCCAAGCGTCTACAATCGACACTTAATAAATATCTGTGGCATCTACAGTCGACAAATCGACACTTCAAATGTTAGATGTTAAATAAGGTTATATGTAAAAAACATGGTTAGTTTAATATTCAGTTTAAAATTTCCACCAAAGGTCATTGTCCTAATGTAGGAGGAAATTGGCTCCAATCAAGGCATTGCAAAATGTAGTGATAGCCTTTTCCTTCTTCAAGATCCCTTTTACCCTGTACAAATCTCCCACTTTACCACCACCAAAGCACCCCAGACCATCACATTGCCTCCACCATGCTTGACAGATGGCGTCAAGCACTCCTACAGCATCATTTCATTTGGTCTGCGTCTCACGAATGTTCTTCTTTGTAATCCGAACACCACTTTTTTCCAATCTTCCTCTGTCCAGTGTCTGTGTTCTTTTGCCCATATTAATCTTTTCTTTTCATTGGCCAGTCTGAGATATGGCTTTTTCTGTGCCTAGAAGGCCAGCATCCCGGAGTCGCCTCTTCATTGACGTTGAGACTGGTGTTTTGCGGGTACTATTTAATGAAGCTGCCAGTTGAGGACCTGTGAGGCGTCTGTTTCTCAAACTAGACAGTCTAATGTATTTGTCCTCTTTCTCAGTTGTGCACCGGGGCCTCCCACTCCTCTTTCTATTCTGGTTACAGACAGTTTGCGCTGTTCTGTGAAGGGAGTAGTACACAGCGTTGTACGAGATCTTCAGTTTCTTGGCAATTTCTCGCATGGAATAGCCTTCATTTCTCAGAACAAGAATAGACTGAGTTTCAGAAGAAAGTTCTTTGTTTCTGGCCATTTTAAAACTGTAATCGAACCCACAATTGCTGATGCTCCAGATACTCAACTAGTGTAAAGGCGGACAGTTTTTTTTGCTTCTTTAATCAGCACAACAGTTTACAGCTGTGCTAACATAATTGCAAAATGGTTTTCTAATGATCAATTAGCCTTTTAAAATGATAAACTTTGATTAGCAAACACAACATGTCATTGCAACACAGGAATGATGGTTGCTGATAATGGGTGTTGTAGATTTTTCCCTAAACCTAACTACTCTAACTTAAACTTCGGCGAGTCTACAGTCGACTACAGCCTTTTACCTAAACCCCTTATTTCAGCGAGTCTACAGTCGACTACAGCCGAGTTAACATTGTATTAATTCTAACTTGTTTTCTAACTTAACCTAAACTGTCCTGCTGCGCAGCAGAAAATATCAGACAGACTCCAGCAAATGTCCTTTAAATGTTTTAATCACGGCCAGGAGAGTTCGAGCAGTTCTCAGAGAATCTCCCTAGAAGAAGCAAGGCCGGCTGATCTCTGACAAATCCCATTGAGAATCCCACCCATAAACAAGAATACAACAGTTTTTTATAGAATAGACATGATACATTACCACAAGTTTTCAAACCCAGACATCTCAAAACAAAATCATCATGACTAACATATCACGCTCTCAATCATCACGATTGGTTACATTGTTAAAACAAGTCCCCCCTTTCATTACCCTTTGTTAGTAGCATCAGCAACTTGGGTGGTGATGGCGCAGTGGATAAGACACATGCCTTTGGTGTGAGAGACCCGGGTTCGAATCCACTGTGAGACACCAATGTGTCCCTGAGCAAGACACTTAACCCCTAGTTGCTCCAGAGGCGTGCGACCTCTGACATATATAGCAATTGTAAGTCGCTTTGGATAAAAGCGTCAGCTAAATGAATAAATGTAAAGCAAAAATATCCTGTATCATCAAAAACATTGTGAGGGGTTAATATTTTATTCAATCATTTCACAATATAAAACGGTTAGTCCAATTTCAAAGTTCATTTTGACCAAAGTTATATTAAGTCAAAAGTTTAGGAGGTTAGAGTTCGTCTAATGGCTACATCCTAGAGAAAATAGGAAGTAAGCTCAATTTAGATTTATTGTTAGAATCAGGAATGGTTTTAGTCATCTTCAGACATAGGGAGAAAAGGAAGTGTTAGAGTTTATCACAAAATGTTAATAAACTTCAGATCTTTATGGTTAGTAACATAATTAATCTTTATCTATTTAAAAATCCATCACATGGGGGCCTCTGTACGCCTATGTAGATATTCCATTACAAATCATCTGTTTCAAGCTACAATAGTCATTTACAACATTAACAATGTCTACACTGTATTTCTGATCAATTTGATGTTATTTTAATGGACAAAAAATTAGCTTTTCTTGCAAAAACAAGGAAATTTCTAAGTGACCCCAAACTTTTGAACGACACTCATACATATAAATAATAAAAAGATAGGATTATGTATGTGTTGATCTTCACTGAAGGTCTTAATGGCCTTACCTGGAATCTGTGATGGCATTTTCTTAACTAAAATTAGTATTTACGTTTATTTATTTAGGTGACCTGTAAATGCGAAAAAAAAAAACATTTCCATTTCGAAATATTCCTTTCTAATTGCCTGAAAAACTAGGTGACTTGTGCCAACTTCCCCTGTATCTGGAGGTTTCACACAATCACCAATATATAGAGAAAATAAACAACAGGCAAAATAATGAAATGTAAACTGATTTTGTTAGTGTTTTTTTTTTTTTTTAAATGGGTTTATATATATTTTTACTATAAATATTTAATTTGGTAACACTTTACAATTCGGTTCATTTCTTAACATTAGTTTCTTAACGAATTAACAAACATGAACTAACAATAAGAAATACATTTCTTACAGTATTTATTAATCTTTGTTAATAAAAATACAGCTCTCATTGTTTGTTCATATTAGTTTACTAATGTTAACAAATACAACCTTTGATTTAAACAATGTATTAGTAAATGTTGAAATTAATATTAACTAAGATTAATACATGCTGTAGAATTTGAAAAGACACTTTATAAAAAGGCACTTAAAACGGCCAGGGCTGAGCACCTCAGCAAATTAATAGAAAACAACCGAAATTATCCAAGGTTTTTATTTAATACCGTGGCTAGACTAACAAATAAACAGACGTCGTCTGAACAAAATACCTCGTTACAGTTTAGTAGTAATGATTTCATGAACTTCTTCACCGAGAAAATTGAAAGCATCAGAATCAAAATCGTAAACGTTCGATCTTTGCTCGCGCCTTATAATTCGGCCGCAATTATCACTCCGCAAGAACAATAACAATGCTTTACAACCATAGAACAAAAAGAGTTAAATAAACTTATCACTTCATCTAAAACAACAACATGTTTATTAGATCCTATACCAACTGAACTACTGAAAGAAGTGTTACCTATAGTGGAAGAGCCTCTTCTCAATATTATTAACTCATCTTTATCTTTAGGTCATGTTCCAAGAACGTTCAAGCTGGCAGTTATAAAACCTCTTATTAAGAAACCACAATTAGATCCAAATAACCTAGCAAATTACAGACCCATTTCGAATCTTCCATTTATGTCAAAAATATTAGAAAAAGTTGTGTCCGCTCAACTCGGCTCTTTCTTGCAAGAAAACGACATCTATGAAAAGTTTCAGTCTGGATTCAGGCCACATCATAGCACTGAAACTGCGCTTGTTAGAATCACAAATGATTTACTTTTAGCTTCGGACCAGGGCTGTATCTCAGTACTAGTTTTACTTGATCTTAGTGCTGCGTTCGATACTATAGATCACACAATACTCTTAGATCGACTACAAAATTACACTGGTGTTCAAGGACAAGCATTAAGCTGGTTCAGGTCATACTTATCTGACCGCTACCATTTCGTCTACTTAAATGGAGAAAAATCGATTATAACTTCGGCAAACTATGGAGTGCCGCAGGGATCTGTGTTAGGCCCTTTATTATTCTCGATATGCTGCCACTTGGTAATATTCTAAGGAAACATGGAATTAGTTTCCATTGTTATGCTGATGACACTCAAATATATATTTCATCACGGCCAGATGAATACGCTAAATTATCCAAATTGACAGGTTGTGTTAAAGATATAAAAGTTTGGATGACGCGTAATTTTCTTTTATTAAATCCAGACAAGACAGAGGTAATACCTATCGGTTCTAAAAACCGTCCACAAAACCTTTCACAGCACGACTTTAACATAGTAGGATGCCCTGTTACTTTATCCGCTACAGTAAAAGACCTGGGTGTTACATTAGACTGCAACCTGTCTTTTGAAAAGCATATTTCATATGTTACAAAAACTGCCTTTTTCCACCTTAGAAACATTGCTAAGGTACGTAATATGCTATCAGTCTCTGATGCAGAAAAGTTAGTTCATGCATTCATGACCTCGAGACTAGATTACTGTAATGCTTTATTAGCTGGTTGTCCTGCATCTTCAATAAACAAGCTACAGTTAGTCCAAAATGCAGCCGCTAGAGTTCTTACTAGATCAAGAAAATATGATCATATAACACCGATTTTATCATCACTTCATTGGTTACCTATAAAGTTCCATATTAAATACAAGGTATTGCTTTTGACTTATAAAGCTCTAAATGGTTTAGCTCCAGTCTATTTAACGGATCTTCTATCGCCTTACAATCCATCGCGCTCTTTAAGATCACTAGATTTGAAGCTTCTGGTCATTCCTAGGATATCCAGATCCACCAAAGGAGGCAGAGCATTTTCACATTTAGCTCCGAAGCTCTGGAATAGCCTTCCTGATATTGTTCGTAGCTCAGACTCGCTCTCCCAGTTTAAAACTAGACTGAAGACGCATCTATTTAGCCAGGCATTCATATACATTTTTTATCTTACAGTTACTGTAAATTCGGCCTCTAGTTCATAAACGCCTGAGGAGAACTGGCCCCCGACTGAGCCTGGGTTCTCCCAAGGTTTTTTTTTCTCCATTGGGTCATCTGATGGGGTGTTAGGACACCATTAGGTCACTGGATGGAGTTTTTCGGTTCCTTGCCACTGTTGCCTTTGGCTTGCTCAGTTGGGGATATTCAAATTAATTAACCAATCATACCATTGATCAGCTCTACCAAACTTGGATGTCTTTTTTTCCAGTAATAAACAAACATTGTTAAGTTGTTTTGATTGATACTGTGAAGCAGCTTTGATACAATCTGTATTGTGAAAAGCGCTATATAAATATATTTGACTTGACTTGACTTGACTTGTAGAAGTATTATTCCTTCTTACTTCATGTTAACTAAGGTAGTTAACTAATGTCAACTAATGAACCTTATTGTAAAGTGTTACCATATATTTTTTAAATAAAAAAAAACTAAGAAAACATTATTTTAGTTATTAAATCAACTGGTTAAAATTTACAACAGTACATACAGATTTGGTCAGATTTTTTTGACTAGGACAAATAGAAATGTAACTGAAAATCCATTCTCTGACAGTAGGTGGCGCTTATGGAACAGAACAAATAGAGCCGTTTCCCTGGTAACCTCCATTATCAAAGCAGTGCTGCAATAACCACAATTGTATTAGGCATTATAAGGAGGTAAGATGAAAAGAAAATGCCCTCAAGGAATAACAAAATAAAAAAAGATTTTCAAATATTCGTCAAAACTAAAATAAAAATCCACATTCAAATGCAAAAACGATGCATTTGAATGATGTAAGAGTCTAACAAAATCATTAAAACACAACAATGACTACCCAGTTTAACTTACTTGATGTGGTGCTGTTGTGTTGTTCATTCGAAACATTGAACTTTATCCTACAGAATTAGTCAATTACAGGCCAATCTCGAATCTACCTTTCCTGTCAAAGATACTAGAAAAGGCAGTATCTTCACAACTATGTTTGTTTTTAGAAAGAAATGGTATCTGCGAGGATTTTCAGTCCGGATTTAGACCGTACCATAGTACTGAGACAGCTCTCATTAGAGTCACAGATGATTTGCTCTTATCATCCGATCGTGGTTATATCTTTCCATTAGTGTTACTTGATCTTAGTGCTGCATTTGACACTATCGACCACAACATTCTTTTAAATAGACTCGAAAATTATGTTGGCATTAGTGGAATTGCATTAGCTTGGTTTAAATCATACTTATCTGACCGTTATCAGTTTGTAGCAGTAAATGAAGAGATGTCTTATCAGTCAGTATGGTGTACCACAAAGCTTAGTACTAGGACCATTGCTGTTCACTCTGTACATGCTACCCTTAGGAGATATCATTAGGAAGCATGGCATTAGTTTTCACTGTTATGCTGATGATACTCAGCTCTATATTTCTTCACGCCCTGACGAAACTTACCAATCCACAAAATTAACGGAATGCATAGCTGATATAAAAAACTGGATGACTAGTAATTTCCTACTACTTAATTCTGAAAAAAACAGAGATTCTAATTATTGGACAAAAAACTTCCTCACGTAATAACCTAGAATATTGTCTAACACTTGATGGCTGCTCTGTCAAGTCCTCGTCGTCAGTTAGGAACCTGTGTGTGCTCTTTGATACCAATCTTTCATTTGAAAGTCACGTGTCTAGTATCTGTAAAACCGCATTTTTCCACCTTAAAAATATATCTAAATTTCATCATATTCTCTCAATTAAAAATGCAGAACAATTAGTTCATGCGTTCATGACATCAAGGCTAGATTATTGTAATGCTCTACTGGGTGGTTGCCCTGCACGTTTAATAAATAAACTACAGCTGGTCCAAAATGCAGCCGCTAGAGTTCTTACCAGAACCAGGAAGTATGACCCAGTTCTGTCAACACTGCATTGGCTACCTATTAAACATCGTATACATTTTTAAATATTGCTGATTACTTACAAGCACTAAATGGTTTAGCTCCCCAGTACTTGAGCGAGCTCTGAACGCATTATAGTCCTTCACTTCTATTGCGATCTCAAAATTCTGGCCAGTTGATAGTTGCTGGCTGTAGATCCTTTCCCTATTTAGCACCAAAACTTTGGAACAATCAAACATTGTCCGGGAAGCAGACACAGTCTGTCAGTTCAAATTTAGACTAAAAACATCTCTTTGGCTTAGCATACACAACACATTATAGACAGCTAATTTTCGGCCTACATCATAAAAATTTGTCATATATATATATATATATATATATATATATATATATATATATATATATATATATACACACACTGTATGAATGAATGAACAAACGATCTAAAAAATATATATTAAATTCAACGGAGGAAATGTGGGAATTAGGTTAAACTGGGCTTGCTACGATAGTCGGTGTTACCGGTGTTACGTGGTATTCAGTCGCAACACCGGTTTCATCACTTGCCCACCCCGACACCGCAAAAAAAAGAAAAGAAAATTTTTTAAAGCGTTAAAAATATTTAACGCAATTACGCAGTATCCGCTAAGTCCTGCGCGCACACACACACACACACACACACACACACACACACACACACACACACGACCCACAGAAAAGACGCGCGTCAGTATCGAGTTCTCTTTCGGTCTTGAACAAACCATAACACACACAAATTATGCCAAAATGTCTGTTTTGTTGAGTGTCCTCATAAGAGTCTTAAACGATTTAAATAAAGTCTTAAATGAACGTAGAGATTTGTGAGAAACCATAGTGGACGTTATTGAGTGCACTTATTCAATAAGTTACCACATTGCACTGCATTGACGAGTGTACAGCTTATGTACGCTCAACGGCTGTCTGAATTCGCTCACTCGTTTTCATTCACTCCTTCAAGTGAACAGTATTAGTGGACTAACGTAGGGAATAGGCCTTACTTATAGAATGAGTGTTTAGGGGGCGATTTCGGATTCAACCCATGTTCTCAAGAAGTGAAAAATAGAGGACACTGACAACGTGCTGACAGACAGGACCGAGTAGGTCATATTTAATGTGGAAAAAAGTCTCAACTTTCAAATTTGTTCAGTCAAAGAAAATTAAACAATAAATATACCTACCATTTTGTGGCTCTTTAATGTGTCGTGACAGATTGCCTCGGTTAAAGCCAAGTTCAAATCCACCGACGTTATCAACTAACTCTCCTGACTGCTTTGGCGGACAAAAATTTTGGATTTTAGTTGGTCAGATCGCATGTCAAACAAATTCCCTGCGAAGGATGAATTGACGCTAATTTAAAAGTTAAAGTGAAGTGCACACTGCCGCACCAGCTTTTTATAAGCATTGTAAGAAAAAAGTTTTTGTTTCGTTTTCAAATTAGCGCCAGTTCAGGGCACAATAACAAAACAGTGCTGCTCCGAACGACCGCAGCAATATGCATGCCTGTGCAAACGCGCGCATTTTACGTTTGACTTTAAATTAGCGATTTAAAAGCCCCCGCCGGTGATATCGGTATTACCGGTGTTGTCACACGTCGATTAACCGGTGGGAAAATATCCTCACCGCCACATCCCTAGGTTAAACTGAAACAAGGAATGTGGTGTATAATTGTGTGAAATGTATGATGAAACTTGGCTAGCAATTTCACCAAGCAAATACCAAAAAATAGGTTGCAGCAGTTTGTCTTTCGACTACACTTGTAAAATCAGCGATGGGACTGAGCTCAAATAGCTTCAGTGTCAGCGACTTTTTATAGTACAAAATCGTTGTCAATCAAAAGGAGATGCAGTCTTTCGACAGACCCTCCAATCATCACGCAGAAGCCCGGAGTCCAGGCCAGCCCACTCCTCCATTCACCCCAGAGACGCTGAGCGTCCGTGGGCGGGACATATTATCCAATGACCATCTAGTTTCGAAGCACTGAAAAAAACTGTTCAAAGCAGCCCCATTGAAGTCAACAGGGAAATGCACTGTGACGCAACGGGAATGTATGAGAAGGAAATCGAGTCAGCCGACCTGCTATATGTAGCTGATTCTGAACGAACTCCTCTTCGAGATGAACGTGTTCTAACACATTTTAGTCAATAAAATGTTAACATTTGACCATTATTTTTTTTTACATTATAGGGGAAGCCGAGCTTCCCTTGCAGTCTTAAAGAAATCCCCATTGCTCTGTTTATCCCGAGGTTCGCAGTCCGCCGGATCCAGACCATATCCAGATCTGATGAAGGACCGTCGCATGGACACGACAACAATGCATCCCTGAAAGTGCCAGCCTCATCAGCCCTGTGAAGGCCTCATGGACACCTCAACAAACTCGTCTCCATACAGGCATGTATCAAAATTATTCAACCCCTATTGCAAATCAGGTTTATTGGTACTTTCAGCGGTTTGCAATGAACAAATCAAACAAAAGTAATTAAAATAGCTCAACACAGTTAAGTAATGTTTCAAGTGGTTTCCCCAAATTCAACAGAAAATGCAACTTTTCACTTCTGCAGTCTCACAGTTATTCAACTTCCTGAATAGAATCCCACACAACACCGTTTTCTCACCGCATTTATTTTGTTAGTAAAAGGAAAATACACTCCACAAATTTACATATTCATTTAAATGCCACTGGGGATGTTCACCAAGTCTGCTGCCACTAAAGCAAAGACCAGAAAATAACTTTGTCATGAGTATATCACCGTTATGAATGCCAGTGCGGACGTGAGAATTTTACGTTCATTTTGAAATTAGCGCTTTAAGAGCCCCGAGCGGTGATACCGGCTGATTAACCGGTTGGAAATATCCTCACCGTCACATCCACAACATGAACCCTGATGTTTTTCTGTCTGAAACTCATTCCACACTGATGACACACAAAAACGCTCTCTCATGAGTGTTTGCTCATATTTCAAGGTTACTTTATATTTGAAACTCTTTCCACAGAGATCCTATATGAACGTCTTTCTCCAGTGTGAGTTTTCATGTGCATGTTAAAGTTTCCTTTTCGGTTGAAACTTTGTCCACACTCTTGGCAGGTAAAAGGCTTCTCTCCAGTGTGAATCTCCATGTGCCTTTTAAAGTTTCCTTTTACAGCGAAACTTATTCCACACTCATCGCAGGTGTAAGGGCTTTCTCCAGTGTGAACTACCATGTGCATGTTAAGGTTTCCTTTTCGGTTGAAACTCTTTCCACACTGTTTGCAGGTGAAAGGCTTCTCTCCAGTGTGAACTCTCATGTGGACTTCAAGGTTTCCATGTTGACTGAAACTCTTTCCACACTGAGAGCATGTGTAGGGTTTCTCTCCAGAGTGAGATCTCATGTGGACTTTAAGGTCTCCATGTTGATCAAAAATCTTTCCACACTGTTTGCAGGTGTAAGGGCTCTCTGCAGTGTGAACTTTCATGTGGACTTCAAGGTTTTTATGTTGACTGAAATTCTTTCTACACTGAGGGCATGTGTAGGATTTCTCTCCAGAGTGAGATCTCATGTGGACTTTAAGGTTACCATGTTGATCAAAACTCTTTCCACATTGTTTGCAGGTGTAAGGCTTCTCTTTAGTGTGAATTCTCACGTGGTTTTTAAAATTTCCTTTTCGGTTGAATCGCTTTCCACACTGTTTGCAGGCGTACGGCTTCTTTCCCATGTGAACTTCCATGTGAACTTCAAGGTTTTTATGCTGACTGAAACTCTTTCCACACAGTTGACAGGGGTAATGATTCCCTTTATTGTGAATCCTCATGTGGTTATCAAGGTGTCCTTTTTGTCTGAATCTCTTTCCACACAGTGGGCAGATGCATGGCTTATTTCCCTTGTGATCTTCCATGTGGACTTTAAGGTCATGAAGTTGATCAAAACTCTTTTCACAATGATAGCAGGTGTAACCCTTCTCTTTATTGTGAATGCTCATGTGACAGTTAAGGCTTGCTATTCGAGTGAATCTGTCTCCACAGTGTTGGCAGATGAAATTACTTTTAGTTTCCTTTTTTTGATCTTTTTCTTGTGATGAAGTCTTTTCAGTCTGTGAGCAACTCAAAGATTTTATTTCAGTTGTGAAATCATGAAGATTCTCATATTGATCTTTCTCTTCCATTTCATTCAGTACTTGATTCTCCTCTTTCAGCGCCATCAGGTCTAAGGCAAAAAAGACAAATAAAAGTTAACCCCAGTTTAATGGCACAAAGCAACAGACATTAAACCATTTATACATGTAAAACATTAAAACCAACATATAACTAGATTCTATACCCACTTGAAAAATGTGTTAAATGTATAGTGACTGAGACAGATTAGACAAACAATTATTTATTATATTTGATAAATAATCCACAATACCCCTCACCCGACAAGCAAACTACGAGTTAGACTTCAACTCCGTAAACCCCAAACCAGGTACTGGTTACCATAGCAGCAAAAACACAATTTCTACACCTGAGAAATGCATAAACGTATCCAAATTCCCCATCTCTAGATTTTCCTTTTATATTGTTTTTGCCTATGGATTGGTTCACACTTTTTAAAAATGTTTTTGAATTGCTTAACGTAGTTCAAATATCAGATGTAAAGCATGTTTTATGACCTGTGATTTTAATTTTCTGAATGTGCATTTACATTGTAATAATAATAATAATAATAATAATAATATAGATTTTATTTATAACGCACTTTTCATTCCGAAGAATCTCAAAGTGCTACACAGTAGAACGACAGTAACTAAAAATAATAAAAACAATCAGCACATAAAAGCCTTTCTGAATAAAAAAGTGAAAGTGTCCAGGCTCTGTACTGCTCTTAGCTCAGTCGGGAGGTGGTTCCAAAGCCGCGAAGCAGTTGAACAGAAAGCTCGATCCCCCATGGTAAGAAGCCTGGTGGTGAGGACATGAAGCAGCAAGTGGCCAGTTGATCTGAGGGTGTGGGGGGAGGATTTCAAAGTGATGAGTTCCTGTAGATATGATGGTACATATCCAGTGATACAATTTTGAGTGAGCAGGAGGATTTTGTAGTCGATCCGGAATGAAACAGGGAGCCAGTGCATTGAGTGTAAAATAGGAGTTATATGATCATTGCCCGGTTGCATAAAGCACCTTAAAAACCCTTAAGTGTTACTTAAGGGTTTCTTTAAGTGAAACGTCATAAACACTTAGAATTTCCCTTAAATGCTGTTTTTTCACTTAAGTAATCCCTTAAAAAGTGTTAAGTGTTGCATAAAACCCCTTAACGGTCATTTCCCTAAGTATAACTTAAGGTTTGGAAATCGTAACCTTAAGAGTAACGCGGACAAAAATAAGACGACATGGCTGAATTTATGTAATTTTGGTCTGTCAGCAGAGTGGTTCACCGGGTTGCGGGGGCTCTTTCCCGTCATTTAAACGCAACGGTCAAGCTGTTGGTCAGTTTTGTAATCGTTAGGTCTTAACACTGTACAGCAATAAAGCAAGGCAAGGCAAGGCAAGGCAGGTTTATTTATATAGCACATTTCATACACAATGGTAATTCAAAGTGCTTTACATAGAAGAAATTAAAATAATCAAAAGAAATCAGAATAATTCAAACAGTTTAGAATAAAAGATAAAATACAGAAATAATCAAAAGAAATCAGAATAATTAAAACAGTTTAGAATAAAAGATAAAATACAGAAATAATCAAAAGAAATCAGAATAATTAAAAAGCATAACAGTACAAACAGTCGGACGAACAGTGGTACAGTGCTCATTCAGTAAATGCACAGCTAAACAGATGTGTTTGGAGTCTGGATTTGAATGTGACTACTGTAGGAGCACATCTGATCTCTTCTGGAAGCTGGTTCCAGCTGCGGCTGGCATAATAGCTAAAAGCAGACTCGCCATGCTTAGAGTGAACCCTTGGTATTTCTAGCTGATGTGATCCTAATGATCTGAGTGATCTTTTGGGTTTATATTCAGTGAGCATATCTGCAATGTATTGAGGTCCTAGGCCATTGAATGATTTATATACCAGTAATAATACCTTAAAATCAATCCAAAATGTAACTGGCACCCAGTGTAAAGACCTGAGGACTGGTGTGATATGTTCATATTTTCTGGTTCTGCTCAGAATCCTAGCAGCAGCGTTCTGTATGCGCTGCAACTGTCTTATGGTCTTTTTAGGAAGGCCAGTGAGAAGTCCATTACAATAATCCACCCTGCTGGTGATGAAAGCATGCACAAGTTTCTCTAAGTCTTGACTGGAAACAAAGCATCTAATTCTTGCAATATTTTTCAGGTGATAATATGCTGATTTAGTTATTGCTTTGACATGACTACTGAAACTAAGGTCTGACTCTAGAGTCACACCCAGATTCCTGACTTGATTTTTAGTTGTTTGACCCCTAGACTGAAGGTATGCGTTCACTTTGAGAACTTCATCTTTGTTTCCAAACGCAATGACTTCAGTTTTGTCTTTGTTTAACTGAAGAAAGTTTTGGGACATCCAATTGTTTACTTCATCAATGCATTGGAACAGAGAGTTAATGGGGCTGTAATCGTTAGGCGATAGGGCTAAGTAGAGCTGTGTGTCGTCTGCATAGCTGTGGTAAGCGATTTGGTTCTCTCATTATTTTGCTCATTGGGAGCATGTACAGGTTGAATAGGAGTGGCGCAAGAATTGAGCCTTGAGGGACTCCGCATGTCATGGGTGTCCACTCAGACTTATGGTCTCCTATACTCACATAATAACCTCTCCCTACCAAGTATGACCTGAACCATTTTAGGACTATCCCAGAAAACCCGACCCAGTTTTCCAGCCTGTCAAGAAGTATGTCGTGATCGACAGTGTCAAATGCAGCACTGAGGTCGAGTAGTACCAGCACTGATAATTTGCTTTTATCAGTATTTAAGCGAATATCGTTTACTATCTTTATGAGAGCTGTCTCTGTGCTGTGGTGCGGTCGGAAACCAGATTGAAAATTGTCAAAGTATCCATTTGAGCTTAAGAATTTGTTCAGCTGATTGAAGACAACTTTTTCAATGATCTTGCCTATGAAAGGAAGATTTGAGATCGGTCTATAGTTGTTTAATATGGTCTTATCCAGATTGCTCTTTTTCAGGAGGGTCTTGACAACTGCAGTTTTCAGGGAGTTAGGAAAACTCCCAGAGAGAAGTGAGGCATTTACCACTTCGAGGAGATCTGCTTCTAAACTGTGTAACACCTTTTCTAAAACAGATGTGGGAAGTGCGTCAAGGGCGCAGGTTGATGTTTTAAGGTGCTGTACGGTTTCTTCCAAAATGTTGCCATCAATTTCTTCAAAATCAGACATAGTGACTACTTTCTCAGGTTGTGGTCTGAACTGCCTGACCCCAGCGCAACTCAAGGATGAGCTGGTCACCTTTCTGATATTATTGATTTTCTCAGAGAAGAAAGAAGCAAACTCACTGCACTTGCTGTCTGAGAGCATTCCACTGGGAATCTGGCTTGGGGGGTTTGTCAGTCTCTCTACAGTAGCAAAAAGAGTGCGTGTGTTGTTTATATTGCTGTTTATAATATTCGAGAAGAAAGTCTGTCTAGCTTTAGTCTGAAAGTCTGTCTAGCTGCCTAGTTCCTTATTGAAAGCATGGATGTTGTCTTTGTAGATGTTATAATGGACTACAAGTTTTGTCTTCCGCCACATGCGCTCTGCTTTTCTGCATTGTCTTTTCATATTTTGCACTGCTGTTGAGTTTCTCCAAGGTGCTTTTTGTCTACCACTATTCTTCCTGACTTTCACAGGAGCAATATCATCAATTACGCTCTTAACTTTTGAGTTAAAAGAATCAAGGAGAAAATCAACAGAGTCAGCAGATATGCTTGGTGTTAAAGATATAGCCTTCATAAACAGTACACTAGTGTTCTCATTTAAGCATCTCTTCTTGACAGACACAGATCTAGCTTCAATGGCAGGAGAGATCAATATATCAAAGAAAATGCAAAAATGATCAGACAGTGCTACATCCTTAATAACAATCGATGAAATGTTTAGACCCTTACTGATAAGTAAATCTAGAGTGTGTCCATGATTATGTGTGGGTCCATGTACATGCTGAGTCAGATCAAAAGTTTTTAAAACAGTTTTGATTTCTTTTGCCATATTGGTTTCTGCATTATCTATGTGAATGTTAAAATCTCCAGCAATGATAAAACAGTCAAACTCTGAGGAAATAGTTGACAACAGTTCTGTAAAATCATCAGCAAAGGCTGGAGAGTATTTTGGAGGCCTGTAAACAATGATAAGTAAAATGCGTGGAGCACCTTTTAACACAATACCCAGATATTCGAAAGATGGGTAATTCCCAAATGATATTTGCTTACATTCATAGACATCTTTAAAAAGAGCAGCTAAACCTCCACCTCTTCTAACAGCTCTGCAGACACTCATAAAAGTAAAGTTAGGAGGGGCTGTTTCATTGAGGACTGTTGCACTGCAGCTTTCTTCTAGCCAAGTTTCATTTAGCAACATAAAATCCAGGTTGTATGTGGTTATTAAGTCGTTGACTAGAAGTGATTTATTTTTAAGTGAGCGGATGTTTAAAAGTGCTAACTTAACAGTCTTACTTTTTCTCCCCACAGTAATCTTAGTTTGTCGTGTAATAGGCACCAGATTAGATGGGTTTGCTGTACGGCTTTTGAAGGCCTTAGACTTTCTATCATGTAATCGAACAGCAATAGCGAAAGATACAGGCACACTGGGTTCCCGCTTGTTCTGTAAACATTTGAAAAAGTTATTGTTATCATAGCGGGGACCCGACACATATCACTGAGAGCTGGTATCAGTTGTTTTTGGTTTACCTCGAGCAGATGGAGGAGGGTGTGGGCCCTGGCGCTGTGGCAGAGGCCGAAGAGCTCTCACAGGGGGAGGGCGAGCTGGGCCCGCAGGCTTTGGTGGTTGTGGGGCCTGCCGTTTTTTGGTTGGTATCTGGGGGCTCGCAGCAAAAGAGTGGGATAGTCTGGTTCCAGCATAAACCAGTTGTTCCATTTTCTCTGAGAAGCACAGAAGTGGAGATGCTGGTGAGAGGGATAACGTGTCCGGTGAGGGCTGTTGCTCTGGTGTTATGGGAGGCTGTAATATGCTGTCCTGGTTTCCTTGGCCGTTTTCCAGAAAGTCGTCCTTGGGTGCTGAATCTTGGAGAAGTGCTAGTATGTCACAGTCTGTCTGTGGTGAGCTCTGTGGGCAGGGCTCAGCTGAGATTGTGTCCGTGAGCAGAGGTTGTTGTTGCTGAGTGGTGTTATCATTGTCCTTGTGTGATGTGTCAACCGCATGTCCATTCAGGTGCTGAAGTGAAGTCCTGTGGTCATTCATACTGTATCCAGGTGTGTGTGTGCCATTCAGGTTGAGTGGATTGGCACACACTGCAGAAGGATGACGGAGGGAGAAGTAGATATTGTCCTTTAGCACTCTAGAACCAAGTTTGTTTGGGTGGTGGCCATTCTGTTGAAACAGTTCCCTCTGACTCCAGAAAAGATTGAAGTTGTCAATGAAGTTCACTCCTTTTATATTGCAGGTTTTTTGCAGCCATGTATTAAGCCCAAGCAACCGTGAAAACCTGTTTGTTCCTCTTGCTGGGAGTGGTCCACTGATGAATGTTTGAACTTTCAGTCTTTTAAGTGTTTCAAAAAGTTCATTGAAATCCTTCTTAAGGAGTTCCGACTGCTCTTTATAAATATCATTTTTCCCCACATGAATGATGAGTCGATTTGCAGTCTTATGTTTCATAAGAATGTTCTGAAGTTCCCTGTTTACATCAGAAGTTGTTGCTTGTGGAAGACAGCACGTAGTTGTATCCCTGCTGCTAATGTTTCTGATTATGGAGTCGCTCACTATCAGAGTCCTGGGCCCGGCTGCGCTCTGAGCTGAGTGCCGCTGTCTGCTCGACCTTGAGCCCCAGTTAGCATCAGTGTTAGCTACTGGCTGATTCAGTCTGTGTTCATTCATCCAATTTGGGGATTCCTCATTCATTAATACTTCAAATCTGTTCTCAAGATGTATAGGCGGTGGTAGGAGACCAGTGTTTGCAATCCTTGTCATAGCCATATCTGGGGTAGAGGATGCTACTGCGGCAATATGTGATGCTCGTGACAATCTGATGTCTCGAGTGCCTTTGGGTCTCGCTCCCTGTTTGTGCCATCGATTTGTAAGTCGATCGGCTTGTTTCTCTACACTCAGTATAGCCTGTCGAGGAGCACTAGATTCATGGGACTCACCGGCTGTATGCTGAGGGTGTCCATGATGAAGCTCTGTTGTGTGTTCCGTCTGGTTTGGTGGTCCCGCAATTAACTTTGTTTCAAGAACTGCAATCCTTTGTAAAAGTCTGTGGCAGTTAGAGCAGCAAGTAGATTCCAGAGGAGGCATTTTCTTATCCTTATGAATGTCCTAATGGAAGTTGTGTTTTCTCTTCCCCGGAATGTAAGCTTTCAGTGGGAGGCTGGTCGAATAAAAGAATCTGCTTCTTTTTTTTTTTCTTTTTTCTTTTTGTAGTAATCCAAGCGTTTGAGCACTGTGTTGATTTGCTGAAGTTAAAATTAGGTGATAAACGGAAATAAAATATAAAAATGTAAAAGCGATAGAGCAAAGCGCGGAGCAGTAAGGAAGAGCGTCCGAACAGTAGCTGAGCAGGAAGTCCGAAATCAGAAAGCGAACTCTTCACCACGGTGCGGTGCATACAATCTTAAAAGCGTAGTCTTGCTAAATCTTACCTGTTTTGTTGGCTTCTTTCTTATAAGCGCTCAACTCTTTTTTTGCGACCAAAGAGATGTTTTCGTATTTAAGGACTTCCTGAACCGTCCTCTTCACGTCAAGATTCATTGCATTGATTTTTTCCGTTATTTCTTCCCACTGTTTCCGTTGTTTTTTTGCAGCAGTTACATTGGGATTTAGTTTGCTTTTCAATATTGTTTTTCTTTTATCATATTCGTCAAGAAGAATGCATTTCTCCTCCTCTGTCCAATTAGGCTTTCTCTTTTTGTTTTCTTTTTCCATTCGATATCCTAGCCTACTTTATTTGATTAAACTGCGAAATTGCTAGTGTTTGTGTTTTGCGTATCTATGGCAACAACAGACTTTTATAACGTGAATCCAGGATCGCTGTCGTGAAACACTTAAATGTTTCCCTTACCTAAGAGAACCGTTTCCCTTACCAAAGAGAACCGTTTAAGAGATTATATGCAACACCCTTAAGTTATTCTCTTAGGTAAGGGGAAATCGCCCCTTAAGTATCATACTTAAGGGAAAAACTTAAGGTGCTTTATGCAACCGGGCACATATTTCCGGACTCTAATTAGGACTCTGGCAGCGCTATTCTGAATGTATTGTAGCTTCTGGATATTTCTGCCAGAAATCCCAATGAAGAGTCCTTTACAGTAGTCCAGCCTGGTGGAAATCAAGGCATGAACAAGTTTCTCTGCATCTGGAAGAGTTAGTAGGGGACGGAGTTTGGAGATGTTTCGAAGATGGTGGAAGGAAGTTTTGCAAATGTGTTTAATGTGGTCATTGAAGGCCAGCTGCGAGTCAAACCGAACCCTTAGGTTTACGACTGAGGAGGAGATGGTGATGACCTGGTTGTCAAAGATGAACTGAAATGATTGTATTTTGATAACCCAACTGTTATTTATTACTATTATAAGAATCTTGAAAGCTCTTCCCTCAACTAATCTAATTTATGCAAAACACCCACTAGTAGACAAAGGATCACTACTGTAAGGCCCGGCTGGATCGGCCAAAAGAAGGTTTTCCGGTCTCTGTGCGTTCCCGTCTTTCTGCGTGGCAAAATAATTTGATTAAATGAAACACATTTTCTCAAATGTATTAACTCGTTATTTCATCTGACTCCATAAATGTAAAAGGTTTTAATGATATCTTTACATCATTAAGTGTGTGCGAATGTTTGACTATTCTTTTTAACTCTTTACTGAAAATCGATCAGAATAAAATCAAATGTTTACAATTTATTATGTCAGGTAAATGTATCACGCCAGTTGCATAATCAGTTCAAAGATACAAACATTAAATGCTCTAGAATAAAGAGAGAAGATGCAGTACCTTGACATTATAAAAAACTACATGATGTGAAGTGTTTTGCGTAACTTCGCATCACGTCAAATTGCACGTCAAAAAACATTGTCAATATTTTCTGAGACCCCCCAAAATTTCACAAATCACGTTTTAGCCCATGTCTTAAGGGGAGCTGAACTCCCCCAGATCCCCCGTAGTTCGCACCCTGCCTAAATGGTGTCCCTAAACATGCTGATCAACGTTTAATGTATTTATTTTGTCATCACTTGCTATATCCAGCAAATTAAACTATCAGATTGAATGGTGATTCACACAAAACTGTATTTTCTGCCTGCTTTTTTCAAAGTAAATTTAGGTCTCTTAACAAAAAGTATGGAATAAAATGTATTAAAAATGTTTTAAACAGAATGGTGAAGTGGCGTATCTGCGCAAGCCAATATGGGCGGGGCATTTGCCTGTATAAACAGCTCATTTCGCCATAGCATTTCAGATTTATTCCCCTTTAGCGACGATCTTCCAGCCTCGTTGATTCTATATCAAGCCTTCTCACCATCTTTTCAGAAAGTGGCTCCACTCCTCGTGCTCTCCCGTTACCTTTCTGGAACAGCGGAGCCAGACGACTGAGCGATCGGATTTAGTGAGATCACGCTGGCGCAGATGCTGCGTGCCTCACTTTCTCCACAAGGAGAGATTTCTCCTGTGATTTTAACCCGCGCAGACTAGCGCCCCTCGTGTGAAGCGAGTGGCCTCATCTCGTTCGACGGATCTGAATAGAATCTTCACAATGACATGATGTCATTGGCGGCCTTTGAGGAGCTCAGACTTGGCTACCCCTGAAGAACCCACACGCAGCCGTCTGGATGAATGGTTTCTGCTGGTGGTGCCAGCAGGCCCCTTGTCAGCGAGCAGCACTATTCTTTCCCAAAGTTCACGATGAACTTACTTAGTGGCGGGCCCCTACTTGGCCCACCAACGCACTTCTACATCCACTGCACCCTCTACCATCGACGGCGTCATAGAGAAGGTCTACGAGAAGAAACACGTCGTTCTGATCAATAACCAGAGGTAATGCCTAAAGCAGTTTAACAATGCCGCCCACGCTTGGTATTGTTAAAAAAGTACCCATGTAGCCCCGTACAGCCGTCTATAAAACAACTTCGTTAAAGCCCAAACAATAACCAGAGGTTATGACTAGTACATTGAGGTCATAGCAAGCATTGGAGTGGCATTATCTTAAATTGCATTTTTATCTAGCCGCCCAAGTAATCAACTGCATAACAACTTAAAGTCAAGCAGTTAGTCAGAAATCTAGAATCCCACCTGATGTGCCTCATGTTCCATCTAACCTGGGATCTAGTATGTACTTAACCTTGAATGCAGATTTGCAGGAACAATGGATACAACGCAATCTACTAAATTTAATAATTTTATTAGAGTAAGTCAGAATAAAATCAATTGTGACAATTTGTGATGCGATCTGGGAAAACCCACCAAATTTGACCCATTACAGGTTTTGATACCATATAAAAGCTGGTATCAAACCCTTTTCAAAATATATTTTAATTTTTTTCATAGCTTGTTGGTAGCAAAAGTTATCAGGAACGGAATTGAGAAAAACAGGTTTAATTAACTGTCACCGTCTCGCTAGCGGGACGCTTGGCACTCTTTTTTATTGCCTTTTATTTCATATCACATATTTTAGCAATCATCATAAATTAGGTATCATTAGAAAGCTTACAAACTCAGAATTCATCCTGTGAAAACCGTTTTGAATTAGCAGATTGAGGCGAGCAAGATCATTTAAGTGAGCAGCTATTTCGGACTCCGTTGTTCTCTTGATCTCCATCTCGAGATAACTGTAACAATACGGGTTTTATAACGTTAAGAGTTTAAACAGGATTGGCGCGAAATGCGCATTGATACACCTTCACTGTACATGTTATGTGGTTTATTTTGATAGGTAAACTATCTTTGTAGTGTTAAGAGACGGACAGGTATGGCCAGGTATTCAGAGTTTACACCTTTTGAGGGCAGGATACCTTTTGCATGAAATACCCACCCTCCTCTGTATGCAAGATATCTCTAAACTGCTAAAAAAATTGATTTTTGGAATGAGACCTTTGTACCACTTTCCCTGAGACTGACACCATTTTAAATTACACAAAACATGTATAGCGTTGTATGATAATTTGTAACATTAAACCATATAGCTTTTTGGGTGAATTTTAGGTGATCTCGGCATGAGAGAGAGACGAGATGGTGAAGGGAGAGAAATGTAAATTAATACAAAACTGAGCGGTTCAGTCTTGGGCGGGGATGCTAGTTTCTCAAGAAAAAGTTCAAATGTTAATTTCCAGAAATGTCCTTCTCAGGGAGTGGTCGTTCCTCAACCAGACTGCCCGGCATTTTCTAATTTCTCAAGTCTTACAATAGGAAGAGCAATGGCCAGTTTAGTGGTGCTGGAACGCAAGTCATCGCAGGCCATGTACTCCAGCTCCAATTCACCCAAAAACGATGCCAATTCAGCAGCCAGCCAAGCCAGTGCCTGCCACTACTCAGCAACAGCAAGGACCCTGCGCCACCGAAGCAATCCTGAACATCCAGGAAGAAAGAGGGGAGGGTTAAGTCTTGCTGCGGCCGGACCACCCTCCAGGCCGAGGAGTGGAAAGCCATCCCCGGCGTGTCAAAATGGGTACTGGACACGGTGACGCTAAGTCACTCGCTCTAATTCGCTCGCAGACCAACCTGTGTTGGGGCATAGTCAACACGTTGTTGACTAGCAAAGGGAGCCATGGACACAGTTCCTCCTCCAGCCGCTACCTTTTTATTTCCAAGAATTAGAGGTCGACCGATTCATCGGTTTTGCCGATAGATCTGTACCGATAGTTGATTGGTGTTTGACAAAAACGTGGTTTGGGGACTGGATAGAGTTGTTGGGTGACAGAGTTGTTGTCAGCTCGTGTTGTGTGTAACCCCCTGTTGCAGATCATTTACATAGTGTTATGTAGTGTGAACACCACAAGGACTTCAAGACTCCAGAGCAAGTCATGTAGTCTAAACAGCACAACGATCTATAAATAGAAGCAAATAAAGTGAGAGACTATACATTAATATAGGTCTACATTTATGTAATTTTAATGCTCTGGTCTTTGCAGATAAAGATGGCCATCTTTAAGCATGATTCTTTGGATTTAATGAAATGGTAACACTACAATAATATACAATTTTTAGCATTAACTAAGGTTAATGAATGTTGTAGAAGTATTGTTCAATGCTAGTTTGTTAATTTCAACATTTACCTATACATTTTATACTTGTTTTAATATTTATTTGATCCGTTAACATTAATGTACTACTATGAACTAACATGAATGATCAAGGTACAATTGTATTGCTCAAATATTAATACATGCTCTAAAAATGTATATTGCATAATCCATATAGTTCATGAAAAGCTAGCTAATACATCCTACATGGGACTTGTAAAGTCCATCATCCAAATGGGACTTGTAAAGTGTTATCTATGAAATGTACGTACGTTTCTAGGTTATAGATAAAGAAACACACATTCGACCTGTAATATTTTAATGTTTAAATTATTTTCTAATTTAATTCTATTTTTTATTAATTAGTTTAAATTAGAACTTCTCATTTTAAAATATTTATATATTTATTTCATTTAGCACATTTCAGTTCAGTTTTCTAAATGTCACAATCATTTGTTAACAGAAAAGTATTCATTACTTCAATGAGCTCATTGTTGAATGAATCCTCTTGGAAGCCTCCTCACTCCTCGTGGTGCAATTAAAGAATTGAGATGTCCTTCAAGATGACTGAGCTTGATTGGTTTCCGGGTCATAGGATGAAGGACAGAAGAGCGAGGAGACAAGGAGAGATATTGGCCGTTTCTCAATACCAAGTACCCAAACTTCGGACTTGCGTCCTTGGTAGTTCAGACTTGCCAAGTTCGACTCAGGAGAACGAACTCCCGAGGACGAGAGGATGCGAGTCCGGTTATTCTGCAAATGGAACAGCGGCGTTCTTGATCGCGCTCTGGCTACTCCAGTTATCTCTTTGTATATTTTAGGCAACAATAAAATGAAATATGGTATAAAATACAACTCTGCCTCTTTTCATCAGCAATACAACGAAATATGTAATAAAACACCACTCTGCCTCTTTTCATTTCAAAAAAAATATGAAACATTTTTGATCATTAAAACTGACATTTAACAAACAAGGACAGGGTTGTGTCATTTTATTTTATTATACATGTACATACAGTGAAGAGAATGTATAGTAAAATAATGTATATAAAAAAAGTTTTAATGATCAATAATATCCAGTATAAAAGTATAAGTAGCCTGTAATGGAAATTTTACATTTAGATGTGTTTCTACTTTTAGATGTGTTCTTTTATCTTTTAGATGTGTGTTAACTTTTATTAACATTGAGGATTTATGTACTCATAAGCATTTAAAGGAAGATGTTCATATAAGCTAAAGGACATTATTAAAGATATAACCGAGCTGTTAGAGATGCATAAGTTAAGATAAGCTTTCTGGAACAAAATGTATGTGTGACAGAAAACCAAGTAGCAAAGGGACTATGTGTACTCCAAGTGACCTATTGGGTACTTCAAGTGTGAAATGTATGTGTGCAGCTTTTGATCAAACCAGAGATAGGCAAAAGGTGTGAATTCGAACAGTAGCTAAAAATAGGAAATCTTAACGAAGATGTCATTGTTCTGTCTAGCCGAATTTATGTCCAACAAGAGATCTTGAATAAACACGTTTCCTTTTAAGGTTACAGAGGCAATCTTCTGAAACAGATGCAGCCTACTCAGGATGTGTTAGGGTATATAACCTGGGGAAGGGGATCAGCCCTTCCCCTTCTCATATAGATGCTGTCTGTATGTGAATGCCAATTCAATTTTACTTCTTGCAAGAAATTTGATACTTTGACTTTTCAAAGGTTTCCACTTGTCTCCTTCCTCCTAACTTTTCGAATAGAATTATTTCCACGACAAGCCTAATAGGTATAAGAAGCTATACAATGAGAAATAAAGCAAACATTCAGTCAAACATAAGTCAGCTCTCTAATAGGCTACAAAGACAAAGTTAAAGTTAAATAGCCTAAATATATAAAGTTATGAAAGTTCACTTTGCCCACAGCCAAAACGATTTGCCATGGAACAAACTGTAGATTAATGAGACCAAAGATCGCCTTATACACAAGACAAATTATATCTCATATAACCACTAGACACATCAGAGCCAGCGGCAAACGTCAGAAGGAGTATCCGAGGAAAAGCAGTTCCAGTCGGGGTTAATGAGCGCTGAACGCCCGGTGACCGCCTGGATCTCACAACTCCGAAAACGTCAGATACATTTTTCAAATAGGCGGTATCTTTATAAATAAACCACAGATTTGAGCTTTAAACAACTACATTCTCGCCTGAAACACTATTAAAATTACATTTTGTGATACAATAACAGTAGTATTTTTATATTACGCTGGGTTTCTCCTCTGCTATTGACGCTTGCTGGTTGGTGCAAGATGCATTCTGGGATACCTGGCCGTCTCAAGTCCGCCCAAGTCACCTCTCGATGCATCCTCGGTAAAAGGGGCGGATCAAGAACACACCCGGGGATTTGAACTGGACTTGGCTAGATGTGAACTTTGAATTGGAACAGTACTTTGGCAGCGACTGATGATGTTTCACAAGTCCACAAGAACACAAGTACAGACAAGAACGCATATTGAGAAACGGCCTTTATCTGCATATTACAGCGATCTCTGGAAGCTTTGTTTGTTTTGGGACTTCCTGGATGTCACATGATTATGGCTCTTCTTCGTGTGTTCCATATATATGGACTGCGTGTGCACAGGGCGCCCTCAGTGACTGATGACGTTTCACAAGTCCACAAGAACACAAGTACAGACAAGAACGCATATTGAGAAACGGCCATTGAGAAGCACCCCAGGGATCTCCAACTCTACTCCTGGAGAGCTACTTTCCTGCAGACTTCAGTTCCAACACACCTGCCTGTAATTATCAAGTAACCCTGAACAGCTTGATTAGCAGGTGCAGGTGTTTGATTGGGGTTGGGGCTTAAATCTGCAGGACAGTAGTTCTCCAGGAGCAGGGTTGGAGACCCCTGGGTTAGACAGACGTCTCCTCTTTTGGGCACAACACATTGCCTCCCCCTTTACGCTTTTCCCCCGGTTGTGATTCTCCCACTGGTTTCTTGATATATACACCACAAGTAGAACCAGATCTGGCACAGCAGAGCTTAACAAGGTGACTGCGAAATATTAAAGGCAGGGTAGGTAGAAATCCCCAAAAATACTTTTTTTCCAAATATGTTTAAACTGTCTTTATATATCAATGCATAATTAAAATGTAAGTACTCTGGAAAAGAAATTATAAAAATCGAGTGTCTGTAGTCCTCTCAGGACTGTAATAAACACAGCTCATTATTCCATTCAGGACGAAAGAAATGATTGGCTGGGGCGACTGTCACTCTCCCTCGCTACCATGGATACCACCTCTGCTGATACAGGAGCAGCCCACATGCGCGCACCCGTTTGAAGAGGCACGGAAGCTAGTAATAACAATTATGGCAGAGAAGGAACAGTCAAAATTCTCAGTACCTGCATATAGAGGCAGCGAAGTCAAACAAGTTAAAAAAAGGAAGACAGTATTTGAAAAGGCTATGAACAAAAAGTCTTTGGATAAATCAAGAAATCATACGAGAGTCAATATCGGCGTGGCTTTCCAGCGGTGGTGACAACTGAGGGATCTCAAGGGGCTGAAAAGTGACTCCATGATGGCTTTATTTCTGCTGGACAGGTAATCTTGCTGTTTTCATTTTTATGGCATTTATTTTTTCATGAAGCATGTATCACTAGCACACGTAGCTACCTAATATAGCTACCTAACGTTACGTAGCATAACTAACATTACACTGGCTTAGCTATGACAGTGTAACTTTGGTGTCGACTGGTATAACGTTACTGTTAGTGAGCCAGGGTTGAGACGATAAATAAGCAATAGCCCTATCTGCAGTTGAAAGCTGTTTTGTTTAATTTCGCCAAATCTAACTTTAGGTTAAAAAGTTTAGGGAATCTATTTTTATACCTAGCTTTACCCTCTGCCTAAACTTTGTTCCTATGTTCACCGTGAACTCTACCTGCTCCGTTTTTTCACGTTTGGTTTGTTGTTATATGCTCTACATATGTTTACCTATGTCTTTATGTTGTATCTGTATGTGCTATACAATATATGTTGTGTGTGTTATATTATCTTGTGTCTGCAATGCAGTTGTGAGAAGGTGTTTGAGTGTATGTTACTCAGTTTATCTGTAAACAATCTTATGTTATGAATCTTACAAATTCACCTTCATCACAGTGTAACTGATAGTAACGGCAAACGTGTATCAATGAAGCTATTTATAGCTTTGCCTTATATTGAGTTTGATTCCGTTACGAGCTAGTAAAATATTTTAAACTTTACCAGTATCGATATGCAAGCTTGATAGTGAGTACTAACAGCCATGTTAATTGTTTATATTCATACTGATAAAGTTAGTTATTTTATTACTTGTGATTCTGACATGATGTCACTACATGCACTGCACTCCTCTCTGCTCGGCGCTGGTAAACGCGTCCAACTCTTCCAGCTGAGCGAACGGCCGGGATCGCGCGTTCATGTGTTTTGGGGGCGTGGCTTTGGAAGGAGCCGAGAAGGGAGGGGGTGGGAGTTAATGGAATAATGAGCTGTGTTTATTGCAGTCCTGAGAGGACTACAGACACTCGATTTTTATAATTTCTTTTCCAGAGTACTTTAATTATGCATTGATATATAAAGACAGTTTAAACAAATTTGGAAAAAAGTATTTTTGGGGATTTCTACCTACCCTGCCTTCAACTGTCAAAGCGAAATGTAAAAGCGCCTGTTTAAGTGAATTTGCGTTGTTAAGTTTTCAAATTAGCGACAATTCAGGGCGGATTGCTTTATTGGTTAGTTCATTAGCCTATTATTCTTAATGAAAAACACAACAACAAAACAGTGCTCCTCTGCACCATTATGAAAGCATTTTACGTTTGCCTTTAAATTAGCGATTTAAAACCCCCCTGTAACGAGGTTCAAAGTTGTGGGAAGAAGGAGGCGGGATCCGGCGAACATTCAAACATTTTAATATTCAAAATAAAACAAATACAAACACAAAGGAACCGCCAGCAGCTCTTGGCTACCCAAAACAGAAATAAAACAACAAAATTAGGCCTGTTCCTCTCTCGATCTTCACAGTCGTCGCTCCTCCTTTATGCTTCCGCTCCTCCGTGAGAGATGCGAGACTGGTGCGTCTCACAGGTGTCATTCATTAACACTCACGCCACCGGGCCTCGCGCCATTCTCTCACGTCTTTCGGCCTCGTCCTGCTCGCCACATACCCCCATCGCCCCTCGCAGGCCGGGGGGTACCCACGAGACTGCCATCTACTCCCTCCCCCTGTAATGTTTTAGACTGTAGGTCATCTTGGCAAAAGACGACATCTTGACAAAGCTAACCAGCAATACTTGATATCAAAAGCAGTCTAAACGTTACATGTTTGCAACATATTGTAGTGAGTAACCTTTCTTGGTATTGCGGTTTCAAATAGCCCACCATAATCTGTAGTCTGAGCCTGTCCAGGGCTAATGGCAATGGCAGATATGTTACTAATTAGTTTCAAGGAAAATCATTTTCAAATAATGTTTTTTTTTTGTGCCAAATACCCCTGCCCTGTATTTGATTTATACAAAATAAGGATTTTATTTGATACTGCTGTAAGAATAAGTAATATGGTTTTCAATGTTTTCAAATTAGAAGTTGATTTTGGGTTTAATGTCACACAAGTAATTGTTAAAGGCTACTTCCGTATTATTTTTCCTAGTTTAATGCGTGTCGTAATAAGAAATGGAAGTCGGATCTTCTCAGCTGGAAGGAAACATTAGCATTTGTCTGGTCACGTGATCTCAACATGTCTGACCACATGAGGTGACCCGAATAAATAAAACCACCTTAATAAGGAAACTCATTTGACATTCTTCAAAAATATCATTAATCTCTGTAGAGCTGGACATTATAATAAGGATCAAACGACTGAATTCAGCTTTGAGAATGAAACTAACCTGTTTGTTCCTCAGTATCTTCATGTTTCACACTGAATGTTTCTTCAATCTTCATGTCTTCATTCTCCTCTTTAATAAACGCCATCTTTATAATAGTGAGTCACGTGGATCTCAGTCGCTTCACCAGGAGTTTGTCCGTGTGTTTGTCCTGTTTAAGATGAGATAATTAACAGAAAAAGTAAATTAACAGCTCTAGTTCAGTAGTTCATTGCACTGGTAAGAGAGTCAGTCAGAGTGAGAGTTAATAGACTTTGCCTTTTGGCTTGTTTTGTTAGGGAGACGTAATATTCAACAATATTATTTATCTGCCTGGATTTACACCATTATATTAGAACTGAACTAGACGATAACATCACTGTTTTCTCCAGTGTAGCAGCTATATAAATAAAATTAACTAAATAACTTTTTTACATCAAAAATGAACCATCACTTAACTTACTTAAGCTGGACTACGACACTATTTTCCTCTAGATCTGCTGTACAGCAGAAACAAACTTTATTGCATTATTTTCCTGTTATGACAGTAAAGCTGCTTTGAAACAATCTGAATTGTAAAAAGCACTATATAAATAAAGGTGACTTGACTTAAACCACTCAAAACTAAACAAAAATCATACAAACTAAATTTATAACCTGATTCAGGATAAAGGGAGCGAAATGAGACGCATATTTAATTACTCATGCGTGAATGCGCTTTACTCATAAAAAAACGTTCATCCGTTTTATTATATACACAATGTTGCATTTACAATTAATTAATTAATTTCTCAGTTGTATAAATTGTTCGAACTGGTTGCTTTGATTTAAACATTTTAAATGATTAAAAACACAAACCTTTCTTCAGTCGAATCACATCAGATGCAGGAACGTGGCGCAGGTTTATGACATCACATCACCACACCAAAATAAAAGTCCTGTCTGCGTGCTACAACTCTTAGAGTTGCATACAGAAAAACACATTCAAATATTAATTTAACGGATGAATCAGAGATTCCAAATGCTATCAATACCATTAAGATTTTTTTCTCTCCAAGAGATTCTTACCAAAATATAAGCCAGCGTGAATGATATTCAGACAAGGATAAAGTCATAATCTTGGTCTTCATATTACAAAACAATTTGTAAAAAAAAAAAAAAAAACAATATTTTGAACTCTTTAGGAATTTGTAGATCAAAATGTCTGATTTCAATGTGTGATCTAACTATTAGATATATTCATCTTATTCCATCTCAATATCTCCACAATATTGGGGCATTAAATAAAATCTAATTTCAACTTTATTTGGTTAAAGTGTATGACTGTAAAGGATATTACATTGCTTTTGTCTGTCTGAATGGAGCACTTAAAATGGTTACTGCCTGTTCTGGTTCAAAAATGTAGAGCAGGGTGAAAAACTCAATCTCATTTTCTCCTCCAATCATTGTTTTACATTTTATTTATTTTGTAAATGGTGTTTGACTTAGTCTTTGCACGTTTGCTTTCTAAACGTTACGTGTGACCTTTCAATGTGATTACACACTGAGAAAAATCCTGGAATGTTTTCCTCAAAAAATTTAATGTTCTTGGAACATCCTCATGATGTTATCTGTACTTAAACCATAGTCTGTCTAAATACTGGATTCTGATTGGCTGGAAGGTGTACAATAAAAGCCTTTAATGCAGATGTAGTTTCAATCACTGTTCTACCTATAAACATACAGTCTGATTACAACATTCATGGAACCATACCTTATGGTGTTATTTATTTGTACTTGATGAATGTTCTCGTAATGTTGAGAGTAAATGTTCTGAGAACAACTTCTTTGCCAGATGGAAAGAAATAGAGAATAGTTACTCAAGTGGACCACCATTACAAGCATGATGGCTGACAGTCATTAATCGTTTAAAAAAAATTAAATATAAAAATAATAATCCATGGATAAAATCTTCCTATGAAGAACTGACTCTTTTTTTTCCTAATAAAAAAAAGTGTAAATGCAATTTAAATAAAAATAGCAAACTGGTGGCACCTGTTGACTTCATTTTATGAATCGCCATGGAGTTCAGCTAAAAAGTCACTGACATCTTGGATGGCCTGATGATGAGTAAATTAACATCACATTTTCATTTCTGTTCTTTTAAATATAACACATATTCTCAAGTGTACTAAGAAAACATATTTTTACCTGGAAAGAAGGCCAGCGTTCCAGGATTTCACCAACAGGTAGTTTTTTTTGTCAGTCATCTTAACTTCTACAATTTGTAGTCTTAGTTGTTCAAGGCCTGCAGCATCTATGAAGTCACCTTCTATGATGCTCTCAACTTTTTAAGTTGTATTTAACAACATACAATATGACTTAAAGTGCCCCTATTATGGATTTTTGAAAATTACCTTTCATGTAGTGTGTAACATAGCTCTAAGTGAATGAAAACATTTAAAAGCAAAATTTTAAATCTGAAAGTGCACCTTATCTAATGTTTATAGCCTTTCAAAAGTAAGATAACCCCTTGTGACCCCTTCCTTCCCTTTACCACTGTTCAGATAAAACATTGTTGGGATAATTCGGGTTTGCGTGGCTACGCAGACGCGACAAATTTCTGTATTATAAATTAAGACCAGACAAGTAGTTTGTTGAGGGTTGATTTGTGAAGAAGGACTACACACCTGCGCACATATATATTCAAACGCAAATACCTATCGACTGAACACGTGATGCGCATGTGCGCGCCGTCTGCGTTTTCGCGGGTTTGCGTTTTTGAGGTTTGCGCAGAGATAACGGATAATGATTTGCACCTTCCAACCTATTTCAGGGAGTGCATTCTCGAGACACCTGCCACTGTTTTGTGTGGATGGGCAGCCGGAACGTTAAGAGTTTTTCTGTTAGAACGGTGTCGTGTCAGCGGCCACTAAGTTAATAACTAATGATCTTCGCAATGGAAGTGAATCAATCAAAACTATAATAATAATAATAATACATTTTATTTGTAAAGCACTTTACATTTTAGACAAACCTCAAAGTGCTACAGGTAAGATCATAGAAGCAAGGTAAAAACATCAGTGTAAAATATAGAAAATAGTGCAACGACATTTTTGTACAAGGTTAAATCTCATAAGATCTGCTAAAAAGAAATGTTTTTCTGTTTACTAACTAAATTTAACTTTAAAACTAACTTTAGCTGGACAATAACTTTATACTAATGCTGTTGTACAGCCTAAACAATCTGTTACGGTAATTTCTATTATCACTGTAAAGCTGTTTTGAAACAATCCTTACTGTTAAAAGCGCTTTATAAATGAAGGTGACGACGTCAAGACAAAACATTAGCATATTGCCCGCCCACTTATTGCGCACGCAGACACCAGGGAAAACATGAACCTCAAACACTGCAGCTGATTACTGTGGATACTGGACAGCATAATGTCAAGAAGACGCTGTGCTCTACAATGTGAAGGTAAAGACAGTTTTTTTTTTTCACTGCCCAAGGACAAGCATGTTAAGAATCAGTGGTTAAAATTAATCTTTACCACGATACCACATCTGTATAATCCTAAACTTTTGCTGTGCTCCCTTTATTTAACTGACGACTGCTTCTCAAATCTCGGAGCTCAATGCAGGATTCGCACACCGCTTGCTCTTGAAAGATGGTGTTCAAAATACTTAGTTTTGAGTTTTATATTGTGTAGGTCTCCTGCTAACTGGCTAACTCACATTATTACTGTCTTACTGAAAATACTTCTGCTAATCAGTTGTGGGACACTATTACCTAAAACTGTGTCTATTAATGCAGATTGTCTGTCGTTCTCACTACTTTGAGGAAAGATTAAGCATGGAGCAAGATTTTTTTTTTTACCAACATTTATGTTACATCAGTCATTCACACTAGAGATAGGCTAATGTATGCACTGTTATTGATACAGTTTCCACATGTTCACTGCAATAAATTAGATAAATACTAAATAAATACTCTGTAAATAAATAAGTATAATTAAAATAATCGGTTTGTTGATGGGAATGCACTTGTTAATGCTGATGGTGAGGAATTACAGTTGTAACATCTCATAATGTACCTCAAACTGAGTAGAGTATCACTGAGAAATGTCCTACAAGAGTTGCTTTTGATATGGAGGTTCGGGTTGAATGAATAGTACTTTCAATGTTTTATCATCAGCGCCCGGATTGATATGGTAAAATCGGCATCATTGTTCATTACTGTCTTTAGTTTACGGTGTAGGAAGCCTCAGGACAAGTAGAGCTGACGTTGTTTTGGCAATGGGTGGTTTTGTTTTCGACACTCGCTCTACGCGGTTGACCAATCACATCAGACTGAGACGTCTGGCCAATCAGAGCACAGTATCATGGGGAAAGGAGGGATTTAGAGAGATTGATTCATCTGACGAGTTGTTTGAGAATCAATTGAAAATGTGGTGATGTGCAAATGTATATTTTGAGAGCAATGTTTATCTTAAGCAAGGTACCCATTTTCTATGTCTTTGTTTGCCTTCCCAGGGGAAGATTGAGAAATTGATAGATTGGCTCCCCTGCAAACTGTGGTGTGTTGGTTGTCTTTCACACCAGATACTCACAATTATCCACAAAATTACGGTGTTCCAGCAGACATACACATAACTTACAACAATCACATACTGTAGGCTACATGTACACACATACAGTATCTCACAGAAGTGAGTGCACCCCTCAGATTTTTGTACATTTTTTAATTTATCTTTTCTTTGGACATTTGAACTTCGGGGTATACTCACTTTTGTTGCCAGCCGTTCAGATATTAATGGCTGTGTGTTGTTATTTTGAGGGGACAGTAAATTTACACTGTTATACAAGCTGTACACTGACTACTTTACATTGTAGCAAAGTGTCATTTATTCAGGGTTGTCCCATGAGAAGAGAAATTAAAATATTTACTAAACTGTGAGGGGTGTAGTCACTTCTGTGAGATACTGTAGACCACAACTCAGTCTATATATTGTAACACACCTGTATACCTGCTGCCTTATTGGATGTGCACAGTATGTTTGGGAATTGGTGGGAGAGTGTTGTCTGGAGTGATTGTAAGTTATAAACTATTGTTGATTCAGAAATGTATTCTTTTTTGTAACGTTATGCACACCATAATCCATGCTTGCATATCTGTTTGATCTAATTACTGCTATCTTAATATTGTTTTTGTTCATTTATGACAACTTTTTATTCATTTGCATTCTGAAGTAGTAAATATGGTTACTTGAGATGTTGATGCTGTAACATTTTATAAATTCAGAGTGTCAGGTGCCAGTTTTTATATTTCCATACTGTGGATTATTCAGATCTTTGATTAGTCGTTACATTGTGCATACTTTTGTTCGAATTATGCTTGACCAGCTGTCCCCTTGCTAACTAAACACCATTGTCTGTTTTTCCATATACACCAAATTTTGTCACCAGTGGTGTCATTTTATATTCAAATTCACCATAGTGTTTTTAATTGGTATTATTATGACATTGGTTAATCTAAATGTCCCTCCACTACAATTAGAAATTAAACTGGAATACAGGTTACAATGTAAACATTACAGCTTTGATTATCAAGTGATTATTCATTATTGACTTTTTTACCAATCATCTCTTACCCTTTTTTTTCCTAGTGGGAAAACATGGCCTCCAACCTGGGAGGCTGCCTGACACACACACACACACACACACACACACACACACACACACACACACACACACACACACACACACACACACACACACACACATTCTCTCTTTTTCTATTTCTCTCTAATAAAATAAAATCAACAAATGTTATGCTGAGTATTGTTCTGTTGTAATCTTAATTTCTAAGTTAAAAAAAGGCTAATACTGAAATGACATCACAATTTTGAACCTTGCACCTATCCTAGCATGATGCTGTTTAAGCTGATTTGTGTGCAGGGGAGAGGTGGTGGCACACATCAGTGGCGGCTGCTGGTCTTTCAAACAGGGGAAGCTCATTTTCGGCCTACATGATAAAAATTGTCCATTTATTTATACGTAAATTCTGCCCAACATTCCTTTTCAAGAAAATGGTCTGTGACCCTGTCTTACCAACTAGGCGTCTTTTCCAGTGACTTGACCAGTGTCCTCTCAATGGCCAGCAGAGTTAGGTATAATTGTATAAATGTAATAATAATAAAGGTATAAATAATAATATAATAAAGTATAATAATACTACTACTAATAATTGATTATTTTAATAATTATTGTTTTAATTAAGTATAAGTAACAATTTCGACAAGCAAATACCAAGAAATAGGTAGCAGCAGTTTGTTTTTCGACTATCACTTGAAAAATCCGCGATGGGACTGAGCTTCAACATCAGCGACTTTTTATTGTATGAAATCGCTGTCAATCAAAAGGAGATGCAGCCTTAGAACAGACCCTCCAATCATCACGCAGAAGCCCGGAGTCTAGGCCAGCCCACTCCTCATTCACCCCCAGCGGGACATGTCCGTGGGCGGAACATAATCACAGCGTTTATCCAATGACCGTCTAGTTTCGAAGCGCTGAAACAAACTGTTCAAAGCAGCCCCATTGAAGTCAATGGAAGCTGGATTTCAACAGGGAAATGCACTGTGATGCTACGGGAATCTATGAGAAGGAAATCGTGTCGCGACCTGCTGAATGTAGCTGATTCTGAATGAACTCGTCTTTGAGATTAACGTTTTCTAACGCATTTTTAGTCAATAAAATGTTAACACAATAGTAGGCTACATATTTGACCATTATTTTTTTTTTGACATTATAGGGGAAGCCGAGCTTCCCTTGCAATCTTAAAGAAATCCCCCCTGCTGACAAAAGAGTTCATGTCTAACCCCCTTTTATGACACTATTGCATCACAAATTAGGCTGCCTCAGCCATTGTGTAAAGGTGATATGATCGAGACACATAAGATGAGTGATACTCCCTGTTGTGAAGCTCGTAGCTCATCCATGTTCTTATCCTCCAAGCTTGACTAGGCCTAGGCTACTGTTCTCACTGGCCTCCCAAAGAAGTCCATCAGACGACTGCAATGAATTCAAAAAGATGCAAGTATTTTAACCAAATCCAATAAAAGAGTAGCCTGGGAGCCAGCCAAACTTAGCCCCACCCACAACATTTGAGGTCGGGAAGTTTTGGTCTAGCATTGCTCCGTTGAGGAGCAACTACGAACCAGAGCAGTTCAGAACAGAAAAACTACTAAATGGTTTTGTTCAGAGCTAAAAATGCAACTGTGTTTAACAAAGGACAGATGTTTCTAGTGACAAAATATTAGCTTTCAGTATGGTACGATGTCTTTGTAAATGACGTTTAATTATAAAGTATTTCATTCATCCCGGATCTCCCTAACAGAAACGCTAGAAGGTAGACATTAGATTTCGGCCTTGTGTCTGTTATAGAAGATATTGACAGTGCCATAGCTTTAACACTAGGAAAGAATGTTGAGGCAATTGGGGAGAAGAAGGATGGTTCGGGTGTGAATTCCTACAGGATTCACCCCTTGTATCGGTTGAAACAAACCCCATATTCACATCCCAATGGAGCAGTATCAGACTCATAATCTGACTAGAATTTTGAGTATGACAACGTCAGGCTAATAAAAGAGAGCACATCACTCCAATCCTCACAAGGTTACTCAATAACAATAGAAACAAGCTCTTAAAAAAAAAAAAATCAGTGTGCTCAAAAAATAATTGCCCTCCCCACTCCAAATCTACCATCCCTTGTTGACACTGCCAATACCCGCAAAGACCATAGACCATGACCCCATCCAGTCCCTGCTTTGTACTCCTCCTGAGGTAGCGCAAAAAACACAAGTCTAGAGTGAGTCCTGGAGTTGATAATTCAAAGTGAAGTGAGTGAGAGTGTGTGTGTGTTTATGTGTGTCAAGCAGTCTCCCAGGTTGGTTTTCATGGTTATAGTAATATAATGCAAAGATGTGTTATGGCACCTACGGCCATTTTGATCTGGACATTTGTTAAGCTCTCCTTGGAGCTCAACATTACAAAGACTAGGAGCTATGCTGTGGATGCAGAGACAAGACATCACCCCTGTTCCAGCCACTCAGTATCAAAGGTCAGCCAGTGGAACAGGTGCAGGTCCCTGTCCTTCTCACACACAGACGCAACGTACAAACACATGGCGCAATGACTCCACCTGCTCAGGAAACTCAGAAGTTTTCAGGTCAGGAAGGACGAGCTTTGGTTTACCACTCCCTCATCAGTTATCACCTTCAATATTTCCCCCTTATACAACCAACTCATCATCAAACACAAAACAAGACTCTCCCGCATAGTAAATCAGATTGCTATAATAATTGACTCCTCCAAACTCCCTCTATCAGAACTGTACAGTGATCAGGAAAGCCAACCTAATCACAGAGGACCCCTCTCACCCCCTCCATCATTCCTTCCAGCTACTACCGTCAGGTCGACGATATAACATACCATGGACCACAAAAATGTCTAAAATAATTCATCCCCTCTGCAATAGCCATCCTGAACACCGCTCAGTCAGCTGCTACCTCAAAACCCCCTTGTATTGAATTATGTCACATGTTTTCTAAATGTGAGTGGATCCCTGTCAAAGACAAATTTCTGTAACCTTTGTTGAATTAAAGAATAAAGTATATCTTATCTTCCACAGAGGGTGTGTTTCATGACTTGTTGGACTTACCATGTAAAGAAAATTTGAATTGTTAAAGCAATTCTCACTTACACATATCATCATAAAGTAAAACAAACATGATTGGATGCTCATTTTTCACTTTGAGACCCCTCACAACTAACCAAACATGTATTCATGTTGTATGAATGAAACATGTTCAGAAACTGTGTGGGCAGACACATAGTTCAAAAGCAAAGCATGGTCAAGATGATGTGATGAGGTTTTAATAGACGATGATGGACTTTTAACCATGAGGGAACGGAATGAGCCAGGGACTATGGAGCTAGAAATGTGTCTTTATTACATGCGAGAAAATAAATGATCTGAGAGAAAAAAAAAAGTTTGAGAGAAAAAGTTATCACACTGATAGCAAAAAAGCATTTCATGAGAGAAAAAAGAATATTTGAGAGAAAAAGTTTCATACCAATAGCAAAAAATAATATTTGAGACTAAAAAAAGTTTTGAGAGAAAGTATTTTCTCATGGAACATAAAAAAATATAAATTTGAAATTTTTAAAATTATTTCTGAGAAAAAAAATTTCTCTCAAAATACTTGGAAAAAAAATCTCAAATATATATTTTTTGCTATCAGTGTGAAAACATTTTCTCTAAAAAAAAAAGTGTTTCTCTCAAAACGCTTTTCTTTGCTCTCGATGCAATTTTTTGCTCTTGTGTCAGGATTTTGCTTTAGCTGTGAAAATTGTGTCATGGGCGGGGCCACGTTCTTTTTTTCCTATTGGAATATTCCTATTGGCCAGTCGGGTGAGCATCGTCTTGTCTTGGGAGTCGAACTGAATCATTACACCATTGTTCGCGTTCGGTTCACCTAGATAGATGCCTCCTCTGCCTTAGAGTTTAGATTCTCTGCCCGAGCCCGAGGTCGGGCCGATATTTCCCGTCACCATCCTCGGGCCGGGCCGGGCCTTTGATCTAGAGACGTGCCTAACCCAACGCAAAAGAGTGCGGCGTGGGACTAGATTTGATGGCCGAGTGCAAGCGCGGGCGCGGGCTGTAATGCACTCACTCTGTGTGTGCGGGTTGAGGGAGAATAAAACGATTCGCGGGACTCCCGCAAACTAGAAATATCTATGAATAAAACATAAAAACGAATACATTTTTATTCATCTGTTGCAGAAAAGCAATAAGAACAACTAAAACAAAATACAAATGATTTACAGGCCAGAGTTAAATTAAGTATTTTGTGATCATTTGTACAGAACCGAGGAACAGTCTTTATATGAGGGCTTGTTTATAGCCAAAGATGATGAAGTTCTGACCTTTCTGGAGAAAATCAGAGGAAGCAGCAGGGCAAGAGTAAGTTTGATTCTGCATACCATAATCTGTTTATTTATGTGTGTAAGATGTGTGTATATTTGTTGAAATGAGTAACAGCTGACTTCACAGGCAAATGACAGTGGGACGTGTGGGGTGTCGAGGTTCAGGGCAAGTAAGGAGACATCCAACAAATCCTCCTCAAAAATTGATCAAGAGGGTAGTTTGCAGGTGGCAGTTTGCAGGTGTGTTGGTATTTCAGGAGAGTGTTATTGTACAGTGTCATTTGTCATTCATGTTGTGGACACTTTAATCTATTTATTCATCTGAATGTCATTTTTTGATGTAAAGTAAAAACAAGAAATGTGACTGTGTGTGTATGAGAGAGAGGAAGAAAGTGTGTGTTGGTGTGTGCGCGAGGATTTTGAGCAACTCTTTGTGTAAGTTGATCATTAATAACCACATTGTCTCTTATCAATCAGACACAGGATATTATTGTGTGCCCTGAACCACTACCGTGGAGAAATCTTTGCATATCCAATGTTTATTCAAAAGATTGATAGGCATCTATCCTTTTCTCAACATGTGAATATCGTCTATAAGAAATCTAATTTCTCTTGAGAAGGTTGAAGAGTTTTAATGTTAGACAAAATATCATGATAACAGTGTATTACTCTCTTGTTGAATCAGTTATGACCTTTAATATTGCATCCTGGTTTAATTTTGTTTCTGCTAAAAATAAGAAAAAATTATCCAGGGTAATCAAACAGGCATCAAAAATGATTGGGGCCCCGCAGATTCAACTAGTAGACCTCTATAATTGTGTAGTAAAGAGGAAAGCAGACACCATCGTTACTGACCCCTCTCATCCTTCGTACAGCTCGTTTCAGTACAGCTTCGTTTCATTAGTATATTGGGCTTGAGCCTTTATTGATTACATAGTGTAAGGCAGGCCTACTTTTTTTCCTTGTAACAATTTTAAATTGTGATGTGCGTGTGATTGTACTGTGTATATGTGAGCGTTTTTAACCAAAGACAAATTTCTATCACTGGCTGATAGATAATAAACTTTTTTTAATTGAATTTGAATTTGAATGTTATGAGAACAACATTCATGGAACATCCTTATGGTGTTATTTATTTGTACTTGATGAATGTTCTCGTAATGTTGAGAGTAAATGTTCTGAGAACAACTTCTTTGCCAGATGGAAAGGAATGGAGAATAGTTACTCAAGTGGACCACCATTACAAGCATGATGGCTGACAGTCATTCATAGATTAAAAAAAATAATAATATAAAAATAATAATCCATGGATAAAATCCTCCTATGAAGAGTTTGCAGCCATTATAATTTAAATAAATGATTTAAAGAGTACAGAGAAAATATTGAGATGGCTTGCAAACTAAAAACATATCAAAAAGAATATTGGGATCAAAATGGGCAACATCTTGTTTATGTAGTCTTGGATAAAGGTGGAAGGAAAGGTGTTATTACCTTTAGTATTGACATTAGGCTCTGCATCCTGTAAGGAACTTAGCTATATGAAATATTAATAATCAATAATAACTTGTTATGATTAATTATGAATATTTGGGTCAGTTAATTGGATTAACTTCACATGGCTAAATTAATATTACAATCAATTAATCAGTTCGTCCAACGAACTCTTTTGATTATTAATTTATTCTAAGAAAAGGGTATCTTCCCTGGCCACAGAAGAATAATTATTTCTTAGCATGTACAGCGTTTTGAGCATGTAGCAAGATCAAAAACCGTAAAGGGACTTCGTATTGCAAGCAAATCGGAACCAAATACATAAAGTGCATAAGTTTTATTAACTAAATCATAAACATAAATAAACTAAACACACATATATACAGAAATACAGAAATAGGTTAGTGATAGGATGAAATTGGAAACCGGAAGAGGGACTATGAGAAGAACCATCAGAATTTCATTTTCACATTTCATTGAATTGAATACTTGCATTTGTAGTGGGAACAATTCTTGAAGTTGTTGAAAATTGAAGTCGTTGATGGTTCCGGCAGTGTCAAGTGGAAGTTGGTTGAGAGTTCTCTTTCTCCAGGAACACATGGCTGGTTTGGTCAAGGCCTGGGGCCCTGTTGAGGCCACGCCGAGCACCCAGGAGAAGTGAGGAAGTCGGAAGAGTGGGTGATTGGAGTCGTTGTTGGTTGGAGTCTTTGTTCCAAAACTCCTGAGATTGTCCTTGGTTCTTTGTGTGGGAGTCTTCTCTCTCCTGCATGATCCCATTTCTGGTTGGATCGAGGCCTGCTGGGCCCTGGGGCCCCCGTTGAGGGGGAGGGGTTCCCCAGTATCACCAGAAACAGTGTTGCGGCTGGATGAAAGAACTAAGAGAGGGAGGTCACATGTGGACTGTCTCTAATAAAGCCTGAGAAAGATCCAACCCCTAAGGGTTGACTGGACCAATAAGCAATGTGAAATGTCCGAGTGGGAAGGTTGCTCTAGTTAATTTACGAGTCTTTGTCCCAAGCGTGGTTATACCTTCATTAATGCTCAGATAGATATAACACATCCACACTGCATTCTAGAAGAAGGTGATGTACATCAAAGTGTGAGTCATTAAATGAGGATTAATTAGGTAGGAGGCATGATACAGGTGAGGTTACATTGATCGTTAGTTGGTTGTATACCAAGGTACATACCATAATATATACATAATAGTACACGAGACAGTAAACCATTTACACTGTTTCTTTCACAGTTTTATGCATGTTCATTTATAGATCAGTTAGTCTATGATTAATGCAGCAAAGTCTGTTTTAAAGAGGGTTTCTGTCTTCCCCATTGTCTCTCTCTTGTGCATGTGGCCACATTCCTCGGAGGTCGTAAAATCTCCTTATCAGCCCTGTAACATGACACTGTTTCTGCCCTTGTGTTCGTTCGTTTGGGCTGTTAGTTTTGGAGTTTCATAAACCTTTGTATATAATGAATAATTAGTGTGTGTCTGATTGGTCCATACCCTACAATCCCAAATAAAAAGCTGCATTACCTTAATGAATTCTGAAGTAGCCTCACAATCTTTGAACTCTGCATAGCGCACCTCCTGCAACGTGCGGAGCGCCACTGCCACAGAGCTACTCAAAGTCTGAGCAGCCAGGGAGACTTTGATTGAGTTTATAAGGAGAAATGAAGTGCCCATTAGCGCTACAAGGTACAAACATCATCAAAAAGTATAAAAACACAATAAAGCCCTAGAGCCCAATACTATTGCGGCCCTCTATACATTAATCATCATACAAACATACCTTCATCTTCTGATTAGCAAAGTTCACATGCTTATCTGTGAATCTGTTGGCAGCATGTAGTCCACTTTTCTTTTGGACATTGTTCAGATGAACTATGTACTTCCAATTGATACTGCCAGTTATGCTTCTAATTGGGCTGTATGCCTGCAGAATCAGATTTTTTTTTCACTGCACACGTCAAATGTAAATCACCATATTCTGCACAATTATGTAAATACAATCAAAAGTATAAAAAGCAGAGAGAGTCAACCAGAGCAAATATGCCCAACATATTGCATGTCAGCTTCAGCATGTGGCCAAGCGTCCATCATAACAAAAACATCGTCATGGGTTTCTGGATGTGGGAAATGGGTCTTCAAGGGCTCACAGGGGTCTACTTTTAGATCGCTCCCAAGTTGAGTGCACATACGACATTGGATGCATGACCATCCTTTGTCATGCACACCATTCTTATCTGACGATGATGCAGCTCTTCTAATGCACGCTCTACTAAGACTGTCTGTGATTGTGGTGTGAGGGACTTGGTCAAATAATACGCAATTGGAGCTTTCCAATAACCAAGAAGCCCAACCACCATAAACACAAGAACATCGGAAGCCATGTCAGTCCCATTCAATCGATCCCCCATGTCCACATATCCAAATATTGTTTGTGTCTGAGGGTCATACTGGACGTGATTTTTGATGGACATGGCATCCAGCATCAGAGTGACACATCCGTACTTGACCTCATCTTCCTGACGCCGTCTTTCCAGCATGTCCAACACCATTTTATTGAGACCAGGTCTGGCATCAAGAGAGCTCAGCCTCCTTAGTAAAATTAAAAAGTAGACATTTAAAATTAAAAAATCACATAGCCATTTAACCACTAACCCAAGTATCCCTATTGTGGACATTGGACATACAAAAAATAGCTATAATATAAACATGTATCAGCATGAGACATGGGCTGTTAGATCAGTAAGTTTAACCATTCATGATAATATTGTCTGTAGTGCTTAATGTAATTCAGTATAAAATTAGACATCATGAAGAATACCTTTCAAATTAAGTGGGATGTGGCAGGTGAATATGCAGGGTATCTCTCAGGTAGTGATATGACTTTGGACCATGCAGATGGAGCGTAAGGGCAAAATCTTTCTGGGCCTTGGTGTACTCTATGCTCTGCCTCGACAGGAGATGAACTGGAAGATCTGAAATTCACTTAGCAAAAGTGATTCAGTAGGTATGCTTTTAATAGTAACTAGGAAGTCAACAAAGAACATAAAATACACAAAATATATCTGAGTAGCATTCAAGGTTGTCTCTCAGCTCTTTGTTGATGAGATTTTTCTCCTTCAGTTCCTCCAGAAGAGCCTGCATGTTCATCTTGGCCCTCTTTTCTCTTCTCAAGGCATTGCTCTTCTCCCGCTGCAGTTTCCTCACTCTCGCTGAGGCTTCTTCAAGTTTGGCCTTTATAGCCTTAGGGCAAGCAGGCAATGCATACAAGTGGTCAGTGGCCTTCCGCTTGTGACTCAAACTCCTCTCTCCAGTGGCTCCCTGTTGTTTTGCCAAAATATACAAATATATAAATAGTAATATGGAAATTAATAAGTTACTTTAACAATTCAATCTTCACTTTTCAATTCTGTGAGCCTAAATACATGTTTAGATTCTCCAATTTTCCAACAGAAAACACAACAGCATACATTTAAGAAATTGAATAGGCTTGTCCACTTATAAGGCAAAAATATGTTTTGTGGCTCTGGACAAAAATGGCTCTTTTGATTGTAAAGGTTGCCTACCCCTGGGTTTAGTTTTAATGTTCACACATGTTTATTCATTCAAGTGTATGAGTGACGGAGCAAGTGAGATAGCCAGTAGTTCTCAAACTTGGTACACAAAGTACCACCTCAAATAATATTGAGCTCTTAGGGGGCTTTCACACTGGCAGTTTAGTTCGGAACGGGGCACGGTTCGCATGAAAAATCGCTAATGTGAACGCTGTCATGTGGACCCGGGTGCGCACTGGGTCCACAACCCGAGACTACCTGGAGGAGGTGGTCTGAGTTCGGTTGCTCCCGAACCGTGCTGCGGTTCGCGTGTATGTGAAAGCAACACTGACTCGGGTGCACACTTGTTCAGGAAGTAAAGTATCCTGCGCATGCGTTTTAGCCGATTATGATGTATTTAGTTAAATAAAACACATGTAAGAGATGAAGATTTACCCTGGATACGAGCAAGAGTGAGTCTGCAGTGTATTCGCGTGTAGTGCGTGCAATCAGGGCAACAAATTAATGGAAATCCACTGTCTCCTCAAAAGAGTCCATTTGCAAGCAGCAGAAAGACAGCTTATGCGACACACACACACACACACACACACACACACTTAACCTGCGTTGTTACTCAGCTATGCATAATAGCACCGAATTAATAAAAAACACAATATATTGACCTGTGTCGTGTTTTCTATCATGCGCCATGCACGTTTGCAATGACGTAAGATGCACGCAAACGCACCAGAGTTCGATAGAATCAAGTTGAGTGTGAAACCAGACCAACGCAGCGGAGGGCGCTGGGAACAATCGCGCCTGAGCTCGGACCGCAGCAAACGAGCCCAGTGTAAAAGCCCCCTTAGACTACTAACACCATCATAGTGTCAGGAACCAATCAGACTCAACATCCTTCACCACAAAACGATCACTCTCTCCAGAATACTAATCACCTGCACCTGTTCACAATCAACAACCTCATCAGCAAGCTCTATAAAAACACTCACTGTCAGATCAGTCTTTGTCAAGCCTCCAACAGGAACAGACCATTACCCATTGTCTCCCGAAGTCTCTGATGCATCCAGTGCCAGCCAAGTAATGTATACTCACCTGTGAAATACTAACCTCTGTATCCCTGTTCCGCTGTCTCCAGAAATCCTGTCTGGATCCTTGTTCCCCGAGATCCTGTATTCTCCTGAGCTTCCTGTGTTCACGCTGAGTTGACTTGCTCGTGATTGCATCTGAAAGAGAAAAGACAAGTATTAAAGAACCGTGACTGCTTGACATCAGCTAACCTGAAGAGGTCCTGCTCACCTGTAATCTGACACGCACGTAGTGATCTTCACCGAATCTGCACCTGAACTTTGAATACTCACCTTTGCACTTGTCACTGTAAATAAAGCTGTGTTTGGATTCACTTACCTCTGTCTCCGTGCCTGTAACCTGACACATAGACCTTTCTGGGTACCACCAAGATAAAGGATTTAATATAACGACATGATGCTCTCATTTGTTTGTAACAAGCCATATGATGCTCTCATTTGTTTGACATACCACATGCAAACACTCACAACATCAGGTTGAGGTACATCCTGAGACAAGTCCATTGGCAGGTTGTCTTCCGCTCTTCTAGAGGTGGTTGTGCTTCTTGTTGCTACCAGCTAAAATAAAGAAGTTTTGAGTGTCACTCCTGAAGTGCTCACTGCAGCGCAGTGTCCTGTCAGAGGCAACAAAACCATCCCTTCTTAGGGCAAGTTCCCATTGCCTCATCTTTCCGGTTTTGGGAAACCTTAAAAACGTGAGAAATGTACCTAGATATATAAATTATTGTCAACATTTCCAACCCTTTTTTCCTTCTTTCAACATTAAGGGTAAGGACAAAAATACACACCTAAATTATATGTTTTGGGTAATTGTATGTGTGCATGTATGTACTTTAGAATAAGACAACCACACTAAACTACGTATAAAAAGGTGTCCAAAAGAAACATTCAGCGATTGTGTAAACAAACTTCTAAAAAGCTTTGGGTCAACAACAATCTTGTAATACTATTATGTCATAGCCCCGCTGTTCTTGTGTAACAGGACCTGTATTGTACATACATCCACTAAGTAACTAATGATTATCCCAAATATAATCATAATATTGTCATATCTTACAGATGAAAAGTGATCCCACGGGCTCTCGTTTTGAGACTACGGCGATTGGAGCATCCGTAGGCTGCACAAAAGTCTGGTATCTTCTCTTATAAAGCCATCAATTTCCTGTATCATAATGTAAGATGTTTTTAACAAACCAAACCGATTGGAAATCATGTGCAACTTAAGTTATATTGAAAAGAAAGAGCAATTCTTCCTCTCCCACGGATGTAAAATTGCTGGGTAGCAGCTAAATCGTAACGATAGCTGCTACTAGGTCTCACTCAAAGCTTCTTGTTATTAGCCAGCTAGGCTAATTACTACAACCACAGAGCTCGAAATTAACTTTTTTACTTGGTAGCACTGGTGCTCCCAACTTCAAAAAGTTAGGAGCAGCAGCAAAAATTTAGGAGCACCCACCAAATTTGATGTTTAGCTCTGCCAGTAGAGCGGAACGACCAGCAGCATCCTGGCAATTAAAAGCCTTAATAATCAGTAAATATAATAATAAACTTGTCCCTGCATTTTTTGTGCTTGCCACTCTCTCTGTGTATTGATTCAGTTGTGAACGCTGTGTTGCCTGCAAACTCTGTCCCACAGGTTTTACAGTGAATGCAATGCATTGAGCCATCAGCATAGCGGAGCCACTCGAAATCTTTTAGCCACTCTCTCCGAAAGCTGTACGATTTCTTTTCAGCTGGTGGGTCCACATTAACCACATCACCAACACCAGGATTATTTGTGACTTTAGGTGACGGCTTACAAAGATATCTGTCAGCGTTCGTTTCATCTCTCTTATTCAGCATTTTAAATTTTGCGCGGTATTCAGCTCCCTGTCACGTGACAACGGAGAGTAGTGAAAGGGAGTGGGAGTGATTGACAGCTAATATTAACCAATATAAACCTGATCCTATTACGGGAGAGGTAGGAACCTTGGGCACAATCCAGGCCGGGGTCTCAGCTCGTGAGAGATAGCCGGCCCGAACTCCAGGCACAATATGTTGACCGAAAGCAAGCAAGTCCCTACCATGCGAGCAGGAGAACTGATTTAACAGAATTTTTAACTCACTGGCTGCAGTGGCTCAGGGGCGGTCTCTGCAGTGCAGTTGCACGAGAGAAAGAGGATAAAGAGGAACTCAAGGATTTATATTACCTGCTCCTCAGGAACCTGACGATCAGGACGTGCTACCCATGCTTCTGCATCATGATGAGCTTTGAAAACACAGAGGCAACATAATTTTGAGGGTGAAGGAAAACAGCCTACTCCAACCCATCTTGCAGGAAAGAGAGCACTGAAATGATCGAAAGCTTTCAGGATCTCCTCACGGAGAGAAGATGCACTCAACGACTAGGTTCCACTTCTAAAGCGTAAGCACACTACCTTTTCCAGGGGGTGCTTGCAGAAGTGATGGTAAGTGTCACATGATCCTGTGATAGCCGCCTGAACCTCCGCATTCAGTGTAAGACCGCCCGGAATCTCCAAGGGTAGAATGCGGGTGCCATCGTGCCCCATCCCTGAAAAAGTGTTCAGGGGAAGTCAGGAAGGCTGTCGATGGGAACAGGTCTGGTTGGGCCAATAAGGGGCAACTATGAAGACCTGCTCCCTCCTGACTTGGCACCGTAGGTGCAAGCGACGGGCGCAAAAGACAGGAGCACTGCTCAACACGACATGTGAAGATCACTGAGCTTCAGGAGCATTTCTGCTCAGCACTTGAGTGTGATTAGTTCACTGAGCTTCAGGAGCATTTCTGCTTAACACCTGATTGTGAAAAACTCACTGAGCTACAGGAGCATTTCTGCTCAACACTTGAGTGCGAAGAACTTCACTGAGCTACAGGAGCATTTCTGCTCAACACTGAGTGTGAAAGGATTCACTGAGCTTCAGGAGCACTGCTGCTCAACACTTGAGTGTGATGAATTCACTGAGCTACAAGAGCATTGCTGCTCAACACCTGAGTGCGATGAACTTCACTGAGTTTCAGGAGCATTTCTGCTCAACATGAAGTGTGATGAATTCACTGACTTGAGCAGGCGCCAGGCGACCATGAGTCGCAGTCGCTTTTAGGAGGCTCACTGGGGAAACGCATTTCTGCGGGCCCCCGGGGCAGCTGAGAGCCAGTGTCTGTCCAAGGGTTGTCGAAACCGGAGAGGCAACTGAGCGGCTCCGGAGTGGTCATGACCCAACTGGACCCCAGGGGATGGAGTCTCCACTCACCCTGGCTATAACTGTCGTGAGGCTCGTTGGTGGCACGATTGAATAGGCCGGGAAAGAATGGAACGAAGCGTCCTCAGAAGCTTCTGACTCCAAGGAGGAGGTGACGGGTGAGTCGTGACATGCGAGGGAAGCTTAGCAACGGACGCAATGTCTAACAACTCGAGGCACGAATGCCCGGGTAGTCGAGGGTCGCCCAGGCCCCCATTAAAACACGCCCTTTGTACATGGCTCCTCAGTTGATGAGGGTTTGGCAGCAGACCGGAATGAACTATAGTCAAACAGGATGAGCTGCTCTGCCACGGTCACCTCGGGACTCGATCGTGAAGCTAGAGCTGAAGCGGTCATCATATGGAGGAAGCCAAATGGCTGCATCTACCATATGCCCCAGGAGCCTCTGAAAGTTCTTTCAGTGGGACCCTTTCTTACTTCTAAACACACCAGCTGAACACACTCTCATTAGAGAGACGTGTTGAACCGAGTCCACCTCCAAAACTGAAAAAGAGACGGCAGCGGCGGAACAGACACACACACAGCACAACAAAGACTCCACCCGGCCCTCACCCACGGGGAGGGAGTGACCAACTCCAAGAGCATCCTCATCCATCCCTGGGCGGCCCGCTCCGGAATGCTTTCGCTGTTGCTTGCCACCTGGCTTGGCAGCGACTGGAGCGGGCTGGGCGTCCCTACTGCGGCCGGCTCCATGCTGAGGCCTGGGTGGAGGCTGCTGCGTAGGCCCAGCGGGAGCGGCGGCCGGGAAACGCCCTCGGTGATGAGCAGGCGGAGGAACTGTGCCGGATGACGGATAAGGCGAGTCTCGATCTCAACACCGCGACAGTCATATTCCTGCAATGAGAACATGAGCCGTCCACAAAAGCTGCCTCAGTGTGCTGAACATATAAATATAAATATATATATATACACATATTTATATACACATAAATATATAGCTCAAACACGTGATGCAACAATTGTGACCGTCACAGAGGAAAAGGGAACAACCGCATCCAGAAACGCACAGGTGGAATGACATCTTGAATAAGACGCAAACGCACCCGTGTTGCTCTTTCAGGAAATAGCACCCATCACCAGTGCCGGAGCACACAGGGGAATGACTGTGGCAACACTGAACAGTGAACTGAAATAGTGAAGCACTCACTTTTCCGCCCTCTAACCAGCCGTCAACACACACAAACATTTAGAATTTGTTGCTGTTAAAACAGCAGTTGAGAGCTCAAAGCTCGCGATCACCACTGCACTCGCGCTGTAGAACACCAGCACTGGGAGAGTCTTCCTGAAGAACACCGACACACTCGCTTGTTGTAACAACAGCACTCTCAGAGACATCAAACAATCGGCTCCGAAACGAAAGGCAACTAGTGCGTGCATCCACTTCCGTATTTATACCCCGCGGGGGCAGAGTGTGTGATGCGAATCACGCACGCCAATTCCATTGGCTCGTTCAATAGTACTCAAAGATGATAGGCTCCCTGGCGTGATCCCCATTTCAGTCGGCGTCGACTACATCAGACGTTATCGACTGAAAGGGAACAGGTTGCTTTCATTCTCATAGGTGAACTCAGTCATTTGATCCTTATTAAAATGTCCAGCTCTACAGAAATGAATGACATTTTAGAATAATGTCATATTAGTGCCCTAATTAAACCATTTTATTTGAAATGGAGCCCAGACATTTTGAGATCAGACAAATATGTGTCATCTTTTTTTTTTAGCAAATTCTTAAATGTAATCAAATTCAGTTAGAATAAAAAGACACTATAGGGCTTTTACCAATCAAATGAAATCGGTATCAACAAAATCCTGACTGACTTGGTGGCACAGAATCTGAACCTGAAGTGCCATTTCCTTGTATATACACAGATTGTATAGTGCTGCTCATCAATGCATTTACACTGCAATTACAACTGCACAAAATAATGTTATGAGATTAATGTTTTAAATAGAGCAGTCAATATTGAGTCTAAGGTTGTCAAAAGTACTAGTATTTTGGTACCATCTGTATACCGGTAGTACAGAGTACCAGGATTTTTTGGTTCCTGCAGATCGGTGAATGCTTTTAAATATGTAAAGCCTTGTTTTTACTTTCGGCTGTCTCCACACCTCGAGCTTCCGCTGACTGCGCACCTCACCTCCCCAAACGGGCGAGGTGTTTATATTTGACGCGCTCGCCGTTGTACTATTCTTTGAAATGGCAGGGGGCGACTCTGAGTAACTGTCCTTTCAACCATCAGGAAGAAGGTACTCAAAACTTCCTTGGCAGGACTGTCATCAGAAGTTGTAGTTCTGAAAACTCCAAAGTAATTGAACAGTGTTGTCGTTGTCTATTTTTTGTGCTTTAAAATATTTTCTATTGAGGTAAAAGTACTTATAACAACATTTACAGGGGCTTTACAATAAGGACTGTCTGATGGCCCGCAATCAGGCCAGTGCTGCATAGTCACGAAAGTTTATCATTTGCATATGTTAGGGAAGAAGACATGAAAGAGAACTCAATTCAGTACCTCCGCGTGCCACGTGAGAAGTTTTGATCACAAACATCCGAAACACGTGCACAGAAAGAGGCTTCTCAGACAGGGCGCGGATACTGCATTGAGTTCTTTCATGTCTTTTTACGCTTGAACGAACAAATTCACACATTGTAAAATGTCCGTCTTGGCAAGTATCCTCGTAAACCTAGTCGGTTATTTGTTACGATACGAATTATCTCAGAAATGAGAAATAAAATCCGCACCGCCGAGAAGAAAAAATACAACTTTTTCTTGAGGTAAAAAAAATAAATAATTTATTAGCACCACTGAACTTAAAACAACCTTAATACAGCTGGTCTAGTGGGGACTAAAAAAAAAAATAATAATAATTTTTTTACTCTTTTGGCCTGGGCAAGCCTTTCAAGGGCCCGTTTTCTCTGTTTTGCCATGTGCCTCTTTCGGGCCACACTTTCTTCCTCCACCACTTCTGCCCTATTTACAGCAGCACTAGTGGATGGCTGGCAGCAAAACTCCACCCTCCTTTCGCTGACTTTCAGCTGCCGCTGGGCTTTGTCCCTGGTTCCAGCCGAAATGATGTTCCCACACAGCCTTCTATCTACAGGCTCAAATTTTGAATCATCTCGGCTGAACATATCCACAGCACTCAGCTTTCTGCTCTGTAGAGTATATTTGACAGTCTGGATAGCACTGAATGTGGTGATGTTAATGCTTGTACTTTTCTTGTCAATGATGTTGTCCATTATATTAAAAGAAGATTCAACTAATGGGCCATGGAATATTGACATTGCAGCTTTCACTGCTTCACACAGGCCTGGATATTTTCCAGTATCGTCGACACAGGCCCACCACCTCACAACATCATCTCCATCTTGGAAGCTGGGCAGGGGCTGATCTACGTTGTACTGGAGAATTTCCTGGTGTGTGTCAACATCAGGCAGCAGGTGATCCATCATTGCAGTGAGTTTCCTCAGTTCAGACCCAGTTTGAGAGTGCCCTCTCAGTATTGGGTCCATGGCCGACAAACACTGGAGGGTCTTGCTCTGCAGTGGCAGCTTTTTTTGCAAGTATCTGGCACACGTGATGTATGCCCCGGAGACTTCCTCCAGGAATGGCTTCAGCAGCTGAAACAGATCAGCAACACTTACTATACTATTGTTATCATACAAACTCTGCAGAGGCTCCTAATCAATCATTAATCATTCTAATTGCAGTACACAATTTAAAGTACTCACAGGGTGTTGTGGATGTGCCACTCTGAATTGATTAGCCTTCTGCCCCACATACATCTCCCTCACAGGCAGCAGTTTGTTGTCCAATTCCATAGTACCCAGAGTTTTGGGCAGCGGGTTCAGGTGTTCAGATTTGACAAAGCAGGCAAGGAAGTTGGTAAAGTCTTGAAGCTGTTTGTCATGCAGTTTATGAACAAGTGTCTGACTGCCCTATAAAGAAAATAACATAACATACATTGAACATTGTGGTTCAATGTACAAAAACAAACGCAAGAAATGCATACCAATTTTAACTCAGGACTCCCGAAAGATAAATACAAGGATTCACTTAGATCACCTCACTATAGACCCTTTCACACAGTGCGGTGATCCCGGCAAATTGCCAGAACGCCTTCTATGTGAACGCAAACACGTTCATTGATGGTATCAGTCCCGGAACGCGCCCTGTGCGAACAAAAGCCAGGACCAATGCCGTAAGGGGTGTGTCATAGTGCGACTCTTAATAAGGAGATGGGGAGGCAGAGGAGATGGGGATGGAGATGCAGAGGAGATGGAGATGGCCCTGAGCCTAAATGCTGGAAGGCCAATGGCTGAGGGAATTCCTGGAGGAACTTCATCAGAGCCAGTCACTCCTGAAGGTTCAAGTGCCTTCATAAAATGTAAGAGGTCTACATATGTGTTATTTTTTATATAGGCTGTTTTTGATATTTCCATATATTTTACTTTGGGTTGGGTTTTTTGTTGCTCCCAACAGATTCTGATGGTAATATCTGTCTTTTGGAGCCTCCTGTCCCAACAGAACCCCAGACAGTTGTAAGTAGCCTACTCAATACACCAGAAATTATGACAAATAGTATTAATGTGCTCAACCAAATGCTCATCTTGACAGGACAATGGGGATGAAGAAACAGTTTCTGCTGCCACAGAGAGGCCTACAGAGGAAATGTTAATATTATGTGTCTACACATCAAACAATCTACACATTCACATTTCTTCACATTATTTATGTGGAGTAGCCTATAGAATCTAGGATTATATCTAAGTATAAACGGATATTCTTATCCCCCCCCACCCCCCCCCCCCCCCCCGCCGCCCCTTTTTTGTTGAATTTGAATGAAGTGTGTTTTAACCATAGATATAATAGAGAGTAGACGCCCTATCGACCGCTACTACCTACTGGCGCGGATTAGCCGTGGGGCCACCATCTTAGACCGGTCACCCACTCCACACAGTGTAATCTGTTTGGCAGATGCAATGAGCTTTCAGCGCATTTAATTAATCACACCTCACTGAATACCGAACTGATTTTCACGCTGTTTTTTTTTTTCTGCAAAGGTCATACATGTAGCTATGATACAGGACACATGGTTCAGCGTATTTTAATATTCATAGTGGGCTTAACAGTAATAGAATATTCTGATATATGATATAAAGTGACCAGACGTCTGTGATCAAAACTGGGAACATAATCCCCGAAAAGGGGGGAAAAAACTGAGACATTTTGAATATCAATCTGATTGAAAAACCTAATGTTGTGTCTTCAAAAACAAAACGGGGACAGATGTAGTTTTTTTCTAGCCTGGCTCCGCCCTCCTACGTACTTCCGCTCAATTTTCATTTTCCTTGAGTACTAGGTCTGGGATTGTGCTGTACTCTTTGGTTTTCTCCGATCAATTTTTTACCGGGCCAATCAGCGAACAGAGGGAGTGGCTGAGAACGATGACGTTGATGTCGTGTGTTATTTTGAGTTGTAGTTCAGTAATGTCAGCGGAGAAAGATGCGAGCGAAGCCATTCGTGCCGTTGTGGCAACGCTGACGAATATCAAGTCAAAGCCGGAGCAAGTTCAATCTTTGCTTAGTTTTGTTGGTGACAATGATGTTGTATGCGCATGACATACGTCACGACCAAACGTTAGCGATTGGTTATGGCAGATCCAGAGTGACTCTGGGCGGATCCAATAGTTTTAGACTTCAATAGAGTACCCGCCTACAAGGAAGTTAACTCTTGTCAATGGAGCGGTGCCAGACTCTATGTACAAATGAAATGTACGAGAGTCTGGTGGGACCAGGCTAGTTTTTTTCTATATTTACCAGGAATATTTACCATGAATATGCTGCCCAGTGCTCGGCATCTTAACTGCCGCCACGCAACGTAACTAGGAGTATGACCGGTTAAAGATGGCGGTCGCATTTCTTGCGCCCAGCGGCCAATAGGGCGTCTATCTCTATATTATGTCTATGGTTTTAAATCCTGTAGAAGGACAGTCAGTAACAAAAAGCCCCATTTGTGTGGGGATGTCTGGGTTTTACACTGGATAAATTAATAAAACAGTAGTGACACGTAACCTGGAAAATATCTTCATTCACCAACTTGCAACACAGACCGCCTTACTAAAACACACATGTGGGAGATGCGGAATGGATAAAAATAACTAAAAAAATAAAAGAGGACTTGAATAAGCCCATTAATGGCATGTTTGAGTCATGCTCTTAACAAACTATGTTTTATTTCCTCTTTCCATATTGTGAATAATAAATGTGTATCATTTTGATTTGCTTGTTACACAATGGAGCCTAACTTATTGTAATAATTATTTGACGTAGCCTACTTTTACACTCACAATTACTCCTTGGCATCTTTTTATTGTTTGCGTGCTGGAGGTACGCTATTACGTTGTGTGCAGAGTGATGGCACTATCAAATAGTCTAAAGAGGAAAGTTTAGATGTGTGTCTAGCGCACAATCAGATCCACAAACTCTTTTGAATGTCTTTCAGAACTTTTCAAATTAGAAGCTCTCAATTCATCTCATAATAAAACATTGCTGCAAAAACGTTCTCATACTTTTTATTTTGAAGGCAAAATCACTAAAGATGATGTGATTGTGAGTAATTGTTGCTGTCATGACAGATCTATTTCAGAACCAGAACCAAAAATAATTTGGCTGTTGGCGTGGGCCAGATATTATTGCTGGAGGGCCAGTTTTGGCTCTGCGTCTGCGCTCTTGGATCCATCAGCTTTGCCTCCGTCGGTCGTCGCCAGGATGTCATCAGCCACATCTACACCTCCTCCCTCCCTCGACTCTGCCGGTGTCTCGTCGTTCCACCATCACCATCCCTTCTCCATCTCCTCGTCCCCCCTCCCTCATCTTCACTGTCAGGTCGCACCTTTCAGGAGTGGAGTATAATGTCTCAAGAATGTTCTGTTAGTTTCATTATTCTGTGACTTTTTAGTTTGTATTCATTAGCTCATGCGTTTATGGGTGAATATGTTTTGAAACGGGTTTCAAAGTGCAAGTTTTTGAAAACAGTCTCAGTGTAAACAACAAAAACGTGAATCTCTGAAGATGGTGACGTCATGCACATCCATATTACGAGTTCAGTCTATAGTGTTTCATCGCCATCTAATGGCCTAGCAGCAGAATACCAGGTTTTTAGTCGTTTTTAGCGGATCCGTGTGAAAGTGGATTGTTTTGACAATGGTGTCGTCTGTACGCCGAAAACTCAAGGAAAAACTTCTCTGTTTTATGCATATCGCTGTCGTGTAAACGTACCCTATGTTCTTGTGTTTTCAGTGTTCAGTTGTCCTGCCTCGTTTAAGTTATGCACTGTATAAGTTGCATATCTATCTACTGGCTATCTGTGAATAATGTGATTCATGTAAAGAATTAAAACACCCATAACTCTAGTTAGAATCAAAATATAGTTTTATTATCTGCATATCATGTGTACAGTTGATATTCATAACATTAATGTTGAAAGTAACCAAATTAAACTTCAAAATAAACTAGTTTAAACAATGGTAAAGGCCAAATCTGTGTGCTACAGAGTGCTTTTTGTGTTGGTAAAGATGAAGTTCAGGAAGATATGTGAGATTTTGTTAAGTGAACTTTATTTAATTGCTTCACAAATCTATTGAACAAGTCAAGTTTGTGTTGAAAGATTTTCATAATATGTTTTAAGTATGTTTTGCACGCAGCGGAAACTGGCAAAAATGCCAGAGGAAATGTTGAAAGTATGAAAAAAGTTTGTGTTTTCCCTCTTGATTGAGGTGAAGTCCATCGTCTTTGTACAGGTTTTGGATTATTTTTCCATTTTTGAGAAATGTTTTTGAAGTGTTCAGAAATAGAATATTTCTTGTTTGTGAAGTCCAGTGTTGAATCAAGCTGTTGCATTGTTTGATTGTAGTTTTCATTGTGGAGTCGTCTCTCACTCGTGGTAAAATAGCGCTGATTGCGAAATACAGAACGTGTGGATTGACCAGTGAGATTCTTGCTATGAGAGTTTTCATTCGCTGGACGACAGTCGATGCAGACGCTCCACTTGCAATGTCGTTTGTTCCGATGTGGAGAATCACTATTGTGTAGTTGTGTAGTTTCTCAAAGTGTTTTATGTGTTGTTGAACGGATCTCAGGAGAGTTGTGTCTGGATGAACCCAGCATTGAGTATTTGGAAAGTAGTCCTCAATATCCTGACACATTGAGTCTGTGAGGAAGCAGACCTGTAGACCTGTGAGAGAGAAGACATGTTTTTACTGTTTTCACTATATGAATTATGATTATATTGTATGTTTATTAATATTGCATGTTTTACCTTGTGGTATGATGAATGTTCTTCTGTTGATTGTAGTTGTTATTGTGCCTTTTTCTAAGGAGAAAGAAAAGTAAGTAATGAATGATTTTGCAAAGTAATTGTAATCTTCCATATGTAAAAAAAAAAAAAAAAAAAAGAATTATGTACAGAAGAGTTTAGCGACAACTGTAATATTGATCAAATTTCACGGTTTATGCCAAAAAAATGTTTTTGTTAGATACTGTTGCATAAATAAGAGATATGAATGAATGGTTTTCATTATTTTTTATTCAGATGTTTATATAATATTTTGTTTGGGCTACTTCTGTATTATTTTTCTTAGTGTGTCGTAATATCGAAAGCCCATCTTGGAAGTGGGATCTTCTCAGGTTAAAGGCAGCATTAGTATTTATCATGTGATCTCAGCATGCCTGTCCACATGAGGCGACCCAAATAAATAAAACCACTTTAATTAGGACACTCGTATGACATTTGTCAAAAATATCATTAATTTCTGTAGAACTGGACATTTTAATAAGGATAAAATGACTGAGTTCAGCTTTGAGAATGAAACCAACCTGTTTGTTCCTCAGTATCTTCATGTTTCACTCTGAATGCTTCTTCAATCTTCACATCTTCATGTTTCACTCTGAATGTTTTTTCAGTCTTCATGGTTTCACTCTCTTTAATAAACTCCATCTTTATAACAGTGTCACGTGGATCTCAGTCAGTTCACCAGTAGCGCTGCAGTCTTCAAGTGTGACTAAAGCAGTGAAACATTGTGGTTTAATACAGATTTCAGGGGGCCGTCCTTACAGGTGAAGATAAAGCAAACAAAGCATGTAAAGGATGTAAGCAGTTCTAGGCACTTTCACCAGCTCTAATCCAATCAGCTGAACTATAGCAGTGATTATCATAGAGATCAGGAAGAGTCACACCTTCATCCATTCATTCACACTAAACTCAGCTATTGATCAGCATCAACAACGACACCAATTAAAGTAATGAGGCAGAAGCAGCAAGAGCCATTAAAGACAAACGGTGAAAAGCCACACAATTTACATTAGTATTCCCACACACCTTAAACAAAAGAGATTCATTTTAAACATTTACCCTTCTGCTGATTTTCTAAGGCTAAATAATTTCACTAAAATAATTGTCTTGAAAAGTGTGACTTGTCGCTGTATAATCATGATAAGTGTTGTTTTTGTCTCTGATGCTCTTGATGCTTCTGCATCATTACTTTCATTGTTGTCATTGTTCTTGCTAATACATTTGAGTATAACAATAACAAAGAGTTTAACAGGTATTAAGATCTTGAATATACAGAAGGGTGTACTCTTCTTATATTTCACTGACTACTTGTTACTAGTGATGGACACTTTTGAAACATGCTTCATGAAGCTTCAAAACCTTTACGAATCTTTTGTTTCAAATCAGTGGTTCTGAGTGCGCATCAAACTTTCCATCAACAGCTTCAACACTCACAAGGACTTCGTAGACCGTTCTCGTACATAATCAATACAGCAGCAATTATACTCTAATACAATCACTAAGCTACGTCATCATTTATGATTCTGATAGCTACTTTCTCACCTCACACATCCGGTCCTGTAGAAAAAGGGAAGTGACAAACACAGACACACAGATGCAGCTTCTTCAAGGATGGAGTTGATCGAACTCCAGCTCTGATCAGGAAACTTTTCCTAAACATACTGATAAGATGTACTTTCTCTCATTAAGAGGTTCAGACAATATTCGTTTTTGATTGGCAATTGATGTGCCTTTGTTAGAAATTCATATTTTGTTTTTACAATCTCTAGGATACATTTTCCAATACTTAGTCTTTCAATTTATTACCATCCATTCGAAAGGGAAAACTTAGGAATTGTGATCTGTAATGTAAACATGGACCATGTAACTGCAGTGAATTATGAGCAGCTGATGTCTATATCGTTTTGTAAAGAAATTTTACACACACAAAACATTGTATAATGCTGCCTGATGCTAGTGTTTTTTAGGTCTGTGTTTTATGATTGAAAAGGTGTTTTTGTTGGGAGAAAACCTTTGCTAGTGTTCTGGGAGAATGAGTTGAGACATGAATAAGTGTTTCTGTAGTTTTAGTGCATTATGAATGTGAAATTAACTGCTGTGAAGCTGAAAGTTGGTTTGGAGAACTGAGTGAAGAGTTTTGAAAAAGTGACCGAAGTATTGAGAAATGTGTCCTAGCGATTGTAAAAACCTTGCAATCCATTATAACAACCCTTACGATTGGACATGAAATTCAATGAAAAAACAAGCTGTCCTTTCAACATAATTACTGCAAAAGACAATTTTGTGAAAATTGAATCGTACCCTTAGAAAATCAGCAGAAGGGTAAATGTTTTAAATGAATCTCTTTTGCTTTAGACGTGTGGGAATACAAATGTAAAATCATGGTAAATGAGGCTTTTCAGCTTTTGTCTTTAATGGCTCTTACTGCTTCTGTCTCATTACTTTAATTGGTGTCGTTGTTGATGCTGATCAATAGCTGAGTTTAGTGTGAATGAATGGATGAAGGTGTGACTCTTCCTGATGTCTGTGATAATCACTGCTATAGTTGAGCTGATTGGATTAGAGCTGGTGAAAGTTCCTATAACTGCTTACATCCTTTACATGAAGAAACATACGGAGTGAAACATCATGACGAGAAGATTGAAGAAACATTCAGAGTGAAACATCATGACGAGAAGATTGAAGAAACATTCAGAGTGAAACATGCTCATTTGGTCGGTGATCGTACACCCTCCATCTCCAAACAGAGAAGAACTCCTAAATTGGGTTCAGAAAAGGAGAGTATGAAGGGAGGAATTGCATCATCATACGGGGCTGTGCTGAAAACCATTCATTCTCAAGGCAAAAGTGGCGGAAGGCAACATTGTCCCAAATGATGTAATACAGAGTCATGCCAGGCCTCAACAGCCCTCTCTTTTCTTCAGGTGGAACCAGATTCATTTGTGTTTGGTTCGCCCTCAAATCCTACAGGTGAAATGGAGATGTAAATAGTTTGTATATGGTTTTAAATAAGGTGACGTTACGAAGACAAATTACCATTCCAATTTCCTATGTATTACTTATTTGATAATTCATTAAAAGTGGAGTATATCAATCCTTCTAGCTAATATGGACCAGCTTAGTCAAGTTACGTCAAAATCCTGACCTTGATGGAGACAATAATCAGTTAGAAATAAAATAGCCTACACATAAAGAACCGGAGAAGACGGCGCCTGCTAAAGTCCTGCTGTTTGGAGGTCAGCCTGGTTTTATTTTTCTTGTATATACTTTCAACTATTTAACTGCATTATTGTGTTGCTTTATTGGTAGCAGTTGTAGACTAAACTACTTTACTCTTCTTGTTATATCAGATGAGTTCAATGACCTCCATTTATTCCTTTTGGGTAACAATATATGAGCGATTAAAGGCTGATCTGATCATCTGATTCAAATTTGGGTTTGCTATTAGGGAGAAATGTATAGAGAGACTGGCACTGATGTACAATCCTGGTCTCAAGGTGGTTGGATTCAGGGGCCGGTGCTCTTTCAAGCTAAATATGGGATCAAACTCCAGGCAGCCTGTGATGCAGAAAGTTGTAACTGCTGGAATAAGCAGGTGTACACAGGCAAACCTGCAGCACAGCATGAGAGAAACATGGGCAAGTGAGTTGTGAATGAAATGACGCATGGCCTTCAGGGACATATTGTCGCATGTGACACATTTACTTTTTGACATCTTATGCTTTTGGCATGAAGCTCCTGCAAAACAAATGAGGAACAAGCCGGAGCCTCCAAGTGCACTGACAAACCCAAGAGGTAGCGCTCGCTTCTCATCGCTGTTTGCCTCATACTGTCCACCCCTCCAACCCCCCAAAGTGCTTCTCATGAGCACCGTGTTAGAATAAATAGTTAATGAATACTTAAGAACTAAGGAATTCTGTAAATAGTTAGAATACTATTTAGTACTCTTATTTTATTTACTTATTTATTTAAACTGTTTGATCTATATGCTTCCTGTTTTTTAGCTTGTTGGTCATTATCTGTTTTTCCTTTTGATTACTGTTCACTGACATTTTACAAAATGTTGTGACATGTTCATTAAAAAAGATTTACAATGTTCAGGTTTGGCTGTAATCATAATGCAAAAACTAACATTTCAAATCACTATTTCTAACAAAGAAATCTAAAACTTGACAAAAAGTAGCCTTTGAGATGGTTTAAATATATATTCAAATCTTCCACCTAATAAAAATATGTAATTATTTTTTAAAAACAACTAGGCAATTCACAAGCTGCTCTATAGAGAGCTATACTAGAACCTAGGCTGCATTCCAGTCCACTTTTAGACACGCACTTGCAAACTTCCCTAAGCACTTCCCCTCGGGGGAATCCCTGCCACCATTTTGAAGTGTGTTCCACTTCTGAAGTGGACGAGGGAAGTTTATATGGACAGACCCTCGCTCCCTCGATTTTGACAGAGGGAGCGAGTCTACTTCATATGTACACTTCAGGCAGTTCCATATACCACAATGCAACACGATTGTGACGTCACCGCAGATCTCGTCTTATCACCACCACCAAAAACAACTCTATGATATTAGAATTTTTTTATATAAAACAACCCAAACACACCTATATACATTTGGATGCTGCATTAAACAAGTTCTTAAAGGGAAAAAAATGTAGATAATAAATCAACTCCATAGCTGATTCCAAGTGATCAAGGGCTTAGGACTTTCCAGTTCAGCCCATTGCAGTTTCCGCCAGTAGTGGGCACTCGTGCAACGTAAGCAATGACGTACATCCGAGTAAACGAGACGGAGGGAAGTTAGCAAGTGAAGGGCATGACAACTTTGTACTGGAACGCAGCCCTAGTGTCATGATTCCTGTCTCCTGTGGACCTTTTGTCATTTCCTGTCTTGTGCTGTGTTTTGTAGTCCTTTGTAGTTTTTCATGTTGATTAGTCTTCCCCAGGTGTGTCTTATTAACTTGCTTGTTTGCGTCTGTGTATTTAAACCCCTGTGTTTCCTGTGTTCTTTGTCAGGTCTTGTCCTACACGGATGTACGTTTGGTGTTTCTCGTTCTGTAATTGGTTCCCTGGTCTCTGTTATGGTTTTGTGTTTATTTTAATAATTAAACTATTTTGCATTTGGATCCAGCTCTCCCTTTGTTTCTTGAGTTTGCCCTGCGTTACACCTAGTGATTACACCATGACATTACACGTTTTAACTTTTTTTTTTTACTTTTACAACTAGATGGTGCTAATCTGCTTTTCAAAAATGAGATTTTTAAAGGCCCAGGGCCTCATTTATAACCGTTGCGTTGCACAAAACATGCCCTGAAAGAGGCGTATGCCACTTCCGACACATAAGTTGAAATTTATAAAAACAAACTTGACGGGAAAATTTGAGCACCTGCATGCAAACTCTGACCCATGTGTGCGAACATCTGGAGACGGAGCACTTTGGTGTCACCGATGGTGAGCTGACGACAGATGAAGGAATAAAGAAGGAAAACCACTTTAAATCTTCATTATGAGTCCTAATCATAAATACAGTGCATGTTCACAATAACAGTCTCCCAAATGTTGTCTGCAAGTAGCTTATTTTTGAAGTGTGGATCCATCACTGTAGCCTCTTCAAGGAAGTGCCTGATGTCCTCATTCTTTAAGAAAATAAATTCAAAACAAGTAATCTGTAAATGGTAGTGAAGCACTAAGCAGTAATCTGTACTTGGCATTTCATGATTATTTTAATGATCAGTGGTAGCTGGGTAGTGTATTTTACTGTCTGCTGTACCTGGTACCGCTTGGACAGATCTTCCCAAACCTTTTTCTTGATTCCAGCCACAAAGAGTGTGTCATTCTCTTGAACTTGAAAGTGTTCTTTCTGGCCACAGGTTGGAGTACGATACACATAGAGTGGAAGTGTACATTAAACTCATGAGCTTTGTAAACTCCTCTGCCTTTTTGAAGTCTTCGTCAGTGATGCGTTCTAATCTGAAATTTGTAAACAGTGAATCTTGCAATTAATCAGATTCATCATTATCAGTTATCCTATATCACATTCATTCCTTCTACCTGTTCCTCTCCATTGAGCCTCTCAGCCTTGGGTCCATGGAAGCTGCTTGAATGGCAGGATATTGCTCAAGAAATCTGTCTATCATTAGATAGAGTGAATTCCAACAAGTTCTGACGTCCAGGATTACTGTATGCTGTGGCAGGTCTGAAAAACAATTAATAAAACTTAATTAATAAAATAAAACTCATTATTTAGTGATATTGTCACAGGCCGGGGTGAGCGCCAGCGGGCCGCCCACCCCTAACTTGAGTACCGCCCCGAGGAGCATGGCCGTGGACACGAGGGAGGCAGACACGGAATTTAAAATAAATATATGTTCTTTATTAAATAATAAAAACAATATTAATAGTCTCTTGAACATTCCCTCTTTCGGGACACTCTTCTTCAAGGCTCAGACAGAGAGAGAAATTAACATAATTCATAGCTTCCGCATTCTCTTCTTCGGCGTTCTCTTCTTCGGGACTCAGACAGAGAGAGATCTGAACATAACTGAACGTAACCCAGCAGTTTCAGACAGAGAGAGGAATGAACATAATTCACAGCTTCCGCATTCTCTTCTTCGGCGTTCTCTTCTTCGGGACTCAGACAGAGAGAGATCTGAACATGACTGAACGTAACTCAGCAGTTTCAGACAGAGAGAGGAATGAACATAATTCACAGCTTCCGCGTTCTCTTCTTCGGTGTTCTCTTCTTCGGGGCTCAGACAGAGAGGGATATGAACATAAATGAACGTAACTCAGCAGTTTCAGACAGAGAGAGGAATGACATACTTCACAGCTTCCACGTTCTCTTCTTCGGTGTTCTCCTCTTCGGGGCTCAGACAGAGGGAGAATATGAACAGCTGGGACTGCGAGTGAACAGCAGCAACACCATTCCCACACCAATACACTGTAAGATTTCACTCATCCCACACTAGAATGCAATTCAACAGACTCACTGTGAAATCAAGGCTTACACCCGCAATCCAGCCGAAATCTCCTCTCTCTCGTTCTCTCTCGTTCTCTCTCGTTCTCTCTCTCTCTCTCTCTCTCTCTCTCTCTCTCTCTCTCTCTCTCTCTCTCTCTCTCTCTCTCTCTCTCTCTCTCTCTCTCTCTCTCTCTCTCTCCTCCCCGCAGCCTCCCTCCGCTGCTTCGGCCTCGCGGCCTCTCACCTACTGCGTGCGCCCTCTCTCCACTTCATGGCTGCCGCGTCTCCCTTTTATAATCCATTTTGGAAACTGCGTCCCAATGGCCACCCCAAACTCTCCTCCCCTCACACCTGTCAGCAATTCCACTCATCAATCACCCCGATCGGCCATAACACACGGGGAAAACCGGAACCGGCCTAGTGTTGCACCGGAAGTGCTCCCCCGTAACAACAACTTCCGTGCACAAGGTTCCGGCTCCGGCCACCCCGTGACAATATTAAATGACTTACTAAGGAGATGTTGCTTCTCTTGGAAAACAGTCTTGGCCATTGAAGATCTCTTCAGCCATACAATGACACTTCTGATACGTGCACACCATCGAGAAACAGAGTCAATTGAATAGATTTTCTGTGCAGCAATGTTCAGTGTATGTGCAAAGCATGCCATTTTTTTAAGCTGGAGTCTACTGACAGCTACATTCATGTTTGCAGCATTGTCCACTGTGACTGCAACTTTTTCTCCCTAACTCCAAACACTTCCAAAATTGTCTCTATTTCTTGGGCAACATTAGGACCTGTCTGTAATGTAGTGGTCCTGTGTAATGCTGGTCCACCCATTACTTGTAATTGCTGCACTGTGGATGTTTTTCAGAGCGTCAATTACATTCTGCTTTTCAGTGTCATACCAAGCAGGAATAAGCTGGTTGGCTAAACAGTCCCTAGAGGGTGGGTGGTATTTGGGGTTAAGACACTTGGTCATCTCCCTAAAATGAAGAAAAAAAGGAAAATTAAATATTAAAATGAGATATTATGTTCAAATGAACACCTCTGAAACTGTCTTATACATTTTCTCTCTCTGTCTCTGCATAAAACCTAGTTATAAATTATATTTATGAGTTATATTTTTAGTATATTAATTTACAAGTCATAAATAGTAATTCAGTTAACTTTATAATAAATGGTAGTTCAGCTGCATGCATGTGCCTAAACACTTACCTAAACCGTGGGGACTCAATGGTGGAAAAAGGATGTAAACCTTTCACTAGGCATAAAAAAAAAAAGTTTGGTTCCGGTTGGTTGTCAGTTGAGGTCATGGGTCGGTAGGGAATTTTTTTTTATTTTTTTTTTCAGTGGCAGCAAGGGATAGGTAGGAAATTTTTTTATTTTTTTTATTTTACTTTACAGTAACGATGGATACTCTATTTTTTCATAACATAGCCTACCTGTACTACATGTACTCTACCACTTTGTGTGTCCCAGCATGTTACACACACACACACACACACGCACGCATGCTGATTTTAAATGCGTGTACTTTTTTCTACTCCTAAAAACCAGACATCTCAAGCAATGTTTCATCTAATAACTTTAATAGTATTAACCTCAATACAAACCTTCTCAGAAAAGTTTGTTTAAGCTTCTTTTTTTTCTTAGTTTGCTGCATGGTTAAAAAAATATAGGCATAGCCTATAGTATATGTTTTATTAACTCACGGGGCGCGTCGACACGCGCAACCACACACGTGCCTGCAGACATTTTTTTCCGAGCAAGCAAAAGGAAGCGAGCAAAAAGAAGTACTGTGTGGGACCATTTCAGCAGAAAGGAGGACGAAGTTACCTGTAAAATATGCTGCGCGGTATTAAAATACAGCAGTAGTACAAGTACGATGCAGTATCATTTGCGAAGCAAACACCGAGTGATGAAGGGCAACAAACTTTGCCCTCCATGAAAGCAAATGAAAGGCGCTTCCCGAAGCTGGCCACTCTAGCCAGACGTTTTCTGTGTATTCCCGGGATATCTGTGCCATCGGAGAGGGTGTTTTCAGCCGCGGGTCTAACTGTCAACAGACTGCGCTCCAGACTAACCCCACATCACGTTGACATGTTGCTTTTTTCAAATAAAAATTAGACAAGAGCTGCATCCGAAATCGAATACTTCCCTACTATATAGTATGCGAAAAACAGTACGCGAGCAGAGTAGTATGTCCGAAATCTTAGAATTCGAAAAACAGTAGGCGAAAAGTACCCGGATGACCTACTACTTCCGGCGAGATTCTGAAGTGCGCATACGATGGACACTTTACTATCCCATGATGCCACAGGAGAGGAGTTGTCGTCGTTATATTTAAAAATGGCGGAAACCGGAGACGCGGCTGTTTTCAAGTGTAAGTACTTTAGAAAACACTTTTTGTTTCTTTGTGGTTAAATTGTATTTGTTTAACATCATATAAGTAAATGATTGACTTGTTAAAAGTTTAAATAATGTATTGAGGGTGTCCTTTTCCAGCCAATTCAGAAAAAGTATAGTTTTATCATTATTATTACGGAATAGACCAAGCTAATTTTTATTCAGCTAGCTAACACTGTTTTCTTTAAACATAACGTTAGATGTTCTTTGTTTAGCAGTTTAATGAGTAAATTGAAACGATTTTATTTCTCCTTTACCAGTGTTGATATTATGAAAATATTTGTTGGCTACATAGCAAGCTACTGTTAACAAGTGTACCTCAGCTTGTCAATGTAACATTAATAGCAACCTGGTCTCACAGGATTCCGTGAAATGTCCACGGGCCCTTAACTCAAAATCCGTGGAGCCATCACGGAATCGGCCCAAATTCCGTGATGCAGCGACGGATATAACTCCAACGCAAGTCAATGACACTGACCTTCCGTGGTCCACACACGGATACCCGTTTCAATGACGGAGTACAGAACTCACTCAACGGACGTGCTTTCTCATTTGGAAACGCAACATTTGAAGTATTAGTTTCTTTTCCAACATCAAAAGCCATAATGACGTTAACCTGACTGTTATTGTAGCTATTGCATTGTCCTGTCATCATACAAATTCAGTTTGTTTCAGTTAGCCTAACCAAAGTCCCGTGATGGCACCACGGAACTCAACAACCTGACCTCACTCACTGGATGTTGTAATGTTGCTGGCTTGTTTAGAAACTTAAGCCTTATGTCGACTCTGCTGCAATGGCATAATTAACTTGACATTTTGTCTCGTCCTGTCATCATAAAATCCAGTTTGATGGCGTTTCACACCTATTGCTCGCTTGGCTATAGTCAGAACTAGCTGTGATAGGAGCACAGAGTGAGTCTGTGCTGAGACCACGGATAACTCCAACGCAAGTCAATGACACTCATCTTCCGTGGTCCACACACGGACACCCGTTTCAATGACAAAGAACAGATCTCACTCAATGGACGTGCTTTCTCATTTGGAAACGCAACATTTGAAGTATTAGTTTCTTTTCCAACATCAAAAGCCATAATGACGTTAACCTCTATGTTATTGTAGCTATTGCATTGTCCTGTCATCATAAAAATTCAGTTTGTTTCAGTTAGCCTAACCAAAGTCCCGTGATGGCACCACGGAACTCAACAACCTGACCTCACTCACTGGATGTTGTAATGTTGCTGGCTTGTTTAGAAACTTAAGCCTTATGTCGACTCTGCTGCAATGGCATAATTAACTTGACATTTTGTCTCGTCCTGTCCTCATAAAATCCAGTTTGATGGCGTTTTACACCTATTGCTCGCTTGGCTATAGTCAGAACTAAAATCTGTGATAGGAGCACGGAGTGAGTCTGTGCTGAGACCACGGATAACTCCAACGCAAGTCAATGACACTCATCTTCCGTGGTCCACACACGGACACCCGTTTCAATGACAGAGAACAGATCTCACTCAATGGACGTGCTTTCTCATTTGGAAACGCAACATTTGAAGTATTAGTTCCTTTTCCAACATCAAAAGCCATAATGACGTTAACCTCTCTGTTATTAACCTCTCTCTATTGCATTGTCCTGCCATCATACAAATTCACTTTGATTCTGTTAGCCTAACCAAAGTTCTGTCACTCACTGGATGTTTTAATGCGCTTGCTCATTTAATCTAAGTCTTCAGGTCGACTGTTTTACAATGGCAATGCAGCCTATAATCAACTTTACATTTGCTCCGTCATTGTAAAATCCAATTTGATCACGTTTTCCATTTAGCCTATATCTTTACATTGCAGAGAAATGCCTCTGTGCCTCTTGTGACATTACCACGGATCTGGAATGGATCTGTGGCGGACCCACGGTCAACTTGGTCTCGTTCTATGCGTTGCTTTTGTTGTTTACTCATTAAACTTGAATACTTCAGGTCAACTGTGTTACAATGGCGCTATTGCATTGTGCTATCATTAATTCAGTTTGATCAAGTTAGCCTTCCATGGTCGACACACAGATTCCCTCAACAGCCTGATCTGGATGTTGGTTAATGTTGTCTGCTCATTTAGTCAGAAAGGCTTCAGGTCGACTTTACAATGTAAATGGGAAATGTAATTAAACTGACATTTTGCCTGACAAAATAAAATCCAGTTTGATCATGTTTTGCAGCCATTTCTTTCAGTGGATTAAAAAAGAATCTGTAATGCAACCACCGATTCATCCGTGGGAGACACACGGACTACAAACTCAGGTTTCACTCAATTAATCGTTATTTTGTTTGCTCATTTCAAAATAATTCATTTTCATGGCGTTACTTTTTGGATTAACCGAAATCGTGTGATGGACCCATTAATCATTCTTGTCAAAGTGAATTAAGTAGGACTATAAAGTCATTGTATAAAAGAAGGACATTGTTATTGTTAGGGCTACTCATGGATTACCAATGCATGAACATTCAGTCGGCGGAAGAGTGACCCTAGGCCTATGCACAATCCACATTTACAGAAAACAGGCAATCCATTTCAATAGTCATTACATTGTCATCACCTGATCTGGTTAAAGTAGGCAACATTAAAGCATGGAATGCTTGTACAAGGGATTATTATTTGAGCAGTATTGGGAGTGTGCTCATCCCCACATGTGTGGTGCAGGGCAAAAGGGGGCTGGACACAACTTAAAATAATGAGATGCCCGCACTCTGCTATTTTTCCCATACATGTATTGTGCTGCAACGTTTCGACCCTGCATTTTTCCACAATAAAAGTATGGGAGAAATAGCAGAGTGCGGGCATCTAATTTTTTAAAATGTATTACTCATATGGACAGAGTTGTCAAAAATACACACTTCCCATACTCAAGTAGGAAGACTTTTACATTTCTTGTGAGACAACGGGAAATAATATTCAAGGTGGATTTTTTTTATTTCCTTAAGACCATAACAATTTATCCTCTCTACCATTTCCACAAAACATCATGTGAACTAGTCAAGAAGGAATGAACTTACAGAGAAACAAGCATTGTGATATACAAAGTAGACAGGTGGTGCATAGACAGGACAATAATGCAGTGTAGACAGTAGTATACAGTTGGTTTACCGAAGGTGGTTTAGAGTAATATAAATGAACTATAAATATGTGCAGTGAATTAGCAGTTACCATATAAGAGCAGAATAAATATGGCTATGTAATATGAACAATGCATGAACAACATGATATGTGCAATGTAGTATCTGTAACATTATAGTAGTAAGAATAATGCGTATGCAGTGTAAGAAAAACAAAATAAATATGGATATTCAGTATGAACCATATAGACATATGTACAGCTATGTGCAGTGTGGTAACAGTACCATTGTAGTGCAGAAACATTATGAGTAGTAAGAATAAGTGTATGTTTCAGGATGAATAGTATGAAGAGCAGTAGAATATGGCTATGTATAAGTGTAATTACAGTGTACATGTATATTTGTACATAAACAGAACACAATGGGTCTCATTCATGAGACACGAGCAGAACGAATTTGTGTAAATCGTGTGTAAAGTGGTTCTGGTGTAAATTTTCAGATTCATTAAAATGTTTGTATTTTCCAAATGTTAGTTGGTACGAAAGAAATCTACACCTGCTCCCAGCTACGCGTAAATAGTGCGTTTAACATCCGAACGTTTTGCTCATTAATAAGGCTGCATTTTAAAATCACCTTAATCGGGTACATATTTACACAGCATTTTGAAAAAATATTATATGTAGTAATTACATACGGTTTTTCTTTTTACTTTTATTATGAGAGCCAGTAATAGCATCTGCAAACGGAACACAAGTCCGCAAGTCTTTTTTTTTTATATTTTTTTTATTATTTTTTATATTCAAGCTGTTTATTCAATTTTTTTTTTTTTTTTTTTTTACAAGTCTGCAAGTCACAAGTGTTGCAGCCAAGCTTCATGTCGAACCATTTTCTTTTCACTTCTGGGACTGTTCGATTAACAGATGAAACTCCATTAACTGCATCTGTAATATGCTGCCAGGCATTTTTACCTAAAGCATTTAGGTAAAAGCATTATTTGTCACGAACACACACAGGAGAGAGAGATCCAATTGCAGTAGTTTTTAATTAAAGGGCAATCCAATCTCGTAGTCATCCAGGCAGGGGTCAAAATCCAATAAGGCAATCTAACACAAGAAACTAAACAAGAAACAGGCAAGAACAGGCATCAGAAGTGTGGTGACATTAAACAACGAATCCGTACACATACTAACACAGACAGGGAATATATACACAGATTTAACAAGACTAATGATAATGACTAACAATGAACAGCTGGGAACAATGATGACGGGGAACAGCTGAGTGCAATGAACTGATGAGTGACAGTGACAGACAGAATGCTGGGAAATGAAGTCAATAGTGAAGGACACCGTGATAACGAGGACCTCTAGTGACAAACAAGGGAACACAACCAGACACTGTGACATAACCCCCCCTCTACGGAGCGGCTACCAGACGCTCCACGACAACACTAAAACACAACACAAGAGTTCAGGAGGGAGGTGGAGGATCAGGGGGAGGGATGGTGGGCCAGGTCCATGAAGGGGAACAAAAAGGGAAATAACGACTTAGCCGGCGACCAGGGCGAAGTAGACTGTCTGCTTCGCCCTGGCCGCCCGATGGACTGTCCATCGGGCGGCCAGGCCGAAGCAGACAGTCCATCGGGCGGCCAGGGCGAAACAGACAGTCCATCGGGCGGCCAGGGCGAAGCAGACAGTCCATCGGGCGGCCAGGGCGAAGCAGACGACCCATCGGGCGGCCAGGGCGAAGCAGACAGTCCATCGGGCGGCCAGGGCGAAGCAGACAGTCCATCGGGCGGCCAGGGCGAAGCAGACAGTCCATCGGGCGGCCAGGGCGAAGCAGACAGTCCATCGGGCGGCCAGGGCGAAGCAGACGACCCATCGGGCGGCCAGGGCGAAGCAGATGACCCATCGGGCGGCCAGGGCAAAGCAGACGACCCATCGGGTGGCCAGGGCGAAGCAGACGACCCATCGGGCGGCCAGGGCAAAGCAGACGACCCATCGGGCGGCCAGGGCGAAGCAGACGACCCATCGGGCGGCCAGGGCAAAGCAGACGACCCATCGGGCGGCCAGGGCGGTGAAGACCCCTCGGGCGGCCAGGGCGGTGAAGACCCCTCGGGCGGCCAAGGCGGTGAAGACCCCCTCGGGCGGCCAGGGCGGTGAAGACCCCTCGGGCGGCGAAGACCCCTCGGGCGGCCAGGGCGGTGAAGACCCCTCGGGCGGCCAGGGCGGTAAAGACCCCTCGGGCGGCCAGGGCGGTGAAGACCCCTCGGGCGGCCAGGGCGGTGAAGACCCCCTCGGGCGGCCAGGGCGGTGAAGACCCCCTCGGGCGGCCAGGGCGGTGAAGACCCCTCGGGCGGCCAGGGCGGTGAAGACCCCTCGAGCGGCCAGGGCGGTGAAGACCCCTCGGGGGGCCAGGGCGGTGAAAACCCCTCGGGCGGCCAGGGCGGAGCAGACCCCTCGGGCGGCCAGGGCGGAGCAGACCCCTCGGGCGGCCAGGGCAGTGACTCAGGCGCCCGGCACTCAGGCGCCCATGACTCAGGCACAGGAACAGCAGACACCAGCACAGGAACAGCAGACACCGGCTCAGGTACAGCAGACAACTGATTGGAATTCATTAACACACACACACATTTCACTATCAAATCTGACGTTTACGAAGTATTTGTGAATCAGGAGAAAAATTTTCGGGAATGTCTCTACGCGCAAATCACTCACATATTTACTTGTATATTTACGAATGTTTCATGAATGAGACCCTATGAGTGGGATTGGGCTAAAAAAAAAAAGGAAAAGGAAACACAAAGTTGACAGATTGAACATCGTTTTTTTTTCACTGGTCAATTTTGAGATTTTGGGATATTTGTCTTCAATAACATGCTTCTTTCAGACTTGTGGTGAAAAAAAAAGTCCGAAATACACATTTAGGTCTGTATTTTACTACACTTTGTCTGTTTGCGCCTGTAGATTTCTCATAAATTCATCAAAAGTTGTCGTTATAAATCATCCCTCTGCTCCGCCATCGCGATCTGCACCCTGTCATCACACACACCGTTAGAAAGCTCTCTCTCTCCTGAACAAGACTGCCGGATCCAAATATGGTCATTTCCTTTTTATCAGCAACCAATCGCGAAAGTAAAAGGGGGGATTTTACTCTAAATGCGCAATCTCATTGGCTGATGCTAAATCTTTAAAGCACGTTTTCTAAAAATGTCTTTTCTCTCATACTCCAAGTCCGAAATCTCCAGTTCAGTAGCACCTATATACACCAAACTTTCCAGTCTTGTACCTAGTTATATTATGAAGACATTTACAGAGGGATTTGTAAATATATTATTCCTAGCCTGATTTATATAACATTTTATTCCCAAAAACATGGCGAAAATAATTTTTTTAAGGCTATTGGCAGTATATTATGATTTACAGGATAACAAAAGTAGATATCCATAAATCCCTCTGTAATTTTTTCCCCATCTAATATGTGAACACAATGAAAAAATAATTTTGAACCTGGCTTTGTCCAATACTCAGATTTCATTTTTTAAAATATATGCAAAATAGCGCATATTTAATTAGACAATGCCTCATTTACATATTTAAACATTAAATTACAGAAAACTTGTAATACATTTTTTTCTCATCTTAATGTAGGTAATCAACTGGCAAAGTTTCATGGTGATAGCTGATAGTTAAAAAAAATTACCCTATTCACCTGTAGTGTCTCGCCTCAATTACAGCAAGCTTTGATTGTGAGGCAGTTCATGGAGAGAATGCTGAGAAGGCTTCAGGAAGTTCTGCGACGTCAGCCTGTGGATTTGGATTATTTACACTTTGTTTTAAGTCATGAAGTGGGACTTGTACGCTCTTTTGGCAATGTAGTAGAACTGCCTCAAGATGTTGTTCGTGCTTTATCTGACTTACTAAGACTTATTCGTTTACAAGAGGAGAGTTATCCAGCTGCTACCTATGCAGAGGTTCTGGGTGGTGATAGGGGACAGCCAAAACTTGTAATTTCTAAAGAATGTCTTCAAAACCTAATCGACATGCAGTTGCCCATCCCCTGTGTAGCTAAGCTCCTGGGTGTCTGCAAAAGGACAGTGTATCGGCGGATGCGTGAGTATGGACTATCAGTTACGGGATCATACAGCAATCTTACAGATGAGGAGCTGGACAATCTTGTGCGCTCAGTTAAATTGAAGATGCCGCATATAGGCTATAGAATGATGAAGGGTGAACTGCAAGCTATGGGACACCGTGTCAGATGGGACCAGGTTTCAGCATCCATGCACAGGGTGGATTCTGCAGGGATCTTGGAGAGAATGGCACGTTTAGGCTGTGTTGCTAGAAGAACATATTCTGTCAAGGGTCCCCACTCACTGGTCCACGTGGACACAAACCACAAACTTATCAGGTACGTGTGTGTGTGTGTGTGTGTGTGTGTGTGTGTTATGTTTCACACATAGACGTTGAAACAGGGGGGGGCGGGGGTTTTTATAATGCCTATTCCGCATATCAATGCACGCATAAAGCTTGCCACAAAGAACCGGCCAAAGTAAGGATTATGCATTAAACATTTGAATTGTTTATTAATAAACTAGTGTTTTCTGTCAGTTTTCGGTTCATTTATGAGACGCGCTCCAGTTCACGCGCCGTCGCCTCAGTGTCCTAATTATATTGTCTACTATATTTGCTTCTTATTTATTAATCCAGTCAATTTGTTGATGAAAACATTGATTAAAATGAAGATACAATTTATACAAAACGAAATTCACTTAAAACCAAACTTAATAAGTGGTCAGAATTATGTCTGACCCATTCCAAATGTTTTCCGATATATGGTGACTCAAGCACTGATGGACCAAAGAGCGCACATTTCGACATTTGCAGTAAAAACTTAAAAATATAAATTCTCAGAAAATGCATTTAATACCAATATATTGAAACGTCTGTTTATATACTCCATTAATAAAGGAGTCCAGACATTGGAAAAATATCAGTCCACATGCATTTTATATTTAATATGAGGGAAATAGACATGCATGCATGCGTGACACAAAAAATCTTTAACTTTTAGGTAGCTAAATATTTTTCAGCAAATTCTACTAGACTAACGTCACTCATAAATCATGAAATCTCACACATCCACCATCTCTTGAGTCTTATTAAAAATCTTTAACTTTTAGCAAGCAAAATATTTTTTTAGTAATTATGTCAATTACACTAAGGTTAGATTTCATTGAAGGTAAATTGGAGCGGCCACACTGAGCTGTGCGTTACGCCCACAGACGTGAAGTGAACGAGACAGAGGCTGTCCGGTACTGTCTGAAATGGTTAACTCTGTGGCGATGCATGTGCAAAACAGATTTAACTAATCATAAAGTCAATCAGGATACATTACACAGCCTACTATTATGATTATTTTAGCATGGTTCTTTAGCGTTAGGCAGTAAATGCATTGGTTTACCATAAAAAAAACAGGATGAGGATGACATACAGCCAGGAAAAAGTCTGCTGTTGCTACATTGGTTTAACTGTTACATGAAATAAAGAAGGGGAAAAAACTGTAATTTACACACTGAGGCTAGCTTAATTTCTCATATTATAGGAGGATGTCCCATCTAAAGTGCAGCTTTTACAAATAATTGGACTTCACTCTTTGAGACTATCTCAAGAACATCATCTTGAATACTGACAGTTTTTCTTTAAGGTCTTTGCAGTGTTTTTTTCCAGTGATATATACCTGAAGATGCTTCCCATCTTTGCTGATTAAACCTTTTTGAATACCCTATTTTTTATTGTAATTTGGTTAAAGCAGAATCATGAAGATAACTTTTTTTTAAAGTATAACCACACAGTAAGAAAATAAACGAAAAGAAAAGAAAGCAATTCTGTAGTGGAAAGATTCTAAAGGTTACATGGGTTCATGGTAAATAAAATCTGAATTGACCACCTTAATCATTTGTGTACACAATGTAGAGCTATTATAATTTTCAGAGGTGATACACTTTCTGAAAATTAATTTTTCCTTTCAGATATGGTATTGTTATCTTCGCTTATTTTGTTACGATGCTCCAGATAATGTACCTGGTTTCTGCAAATAATAAGGCATCAACAGCACTTGGCTTCTTCATGAGCTCAGTTGAAAAGTTTGGCTTTCCATTAAGGTAAGAAAACAGCAAGAGCATGATTGTCTTTTTAACAAAATTCATTGACAGAAATTAAAATAATTATAAAATGATTACTTACTGTAAAGAGGGGAGACAATGTAATCACAAATAAATACAAAATACAGTAATCAACATATTTTCAACATATTACTGAACTACATTTATGCAAAATTAACTGAATTTTTGGGTGATGATGCTACCCCATTACATTTTAAAATTGTTCTTACGTAGATGTAAAATAAAGATGTCCAATCTACTGTGGGGGAAAAAAGAGAAACATCTCACACAAATCAAGCGGTTAATTAAAGCTACAAAACCTAGTTTTTACTCAACACATTTACACAAACTGCACATGTCCTACAAATAAATGAATTAACCTTCATTCTAATTTCTACTAATGGGTAAATGTGTAAAATATCATAAAGTTATTTACATTAAAGACTAAGACAGCAATGTGTATTTGGACCTTACATGACCTGTATAATTGTGCATAAATCAATAAAAATATATGATTAATATGTCTGATTAACATGTTGTTGTCTGATTAACATGTTGTGTATGCTACTTGCATTGACAGTCAAAGCAGCCTCAACCCTATGGATGAATGAAAATAAAAACAGCTATTGATAGTGAATCATACCTCAAAAACAAAAAGAAAACAAACCATGCAAGAGAGACATTGCTTATTTGTATCAGATTATTAACGCAGTGAATGTGAATAAGTGAATTACCTTGAAATGAAGGTGCTGATGGCAGTGGGTAGTGGAGGTAGTGAAGGAGATACGAAACCTAATAAGTAAATTAAATAAGTAATTTTGATCCCAAAAATGTTATTCAAATCTTAAGGGCTTAATAAGTAAGGGATAATGTATAGCGAGGCGGTTGTTATAGCAGCCTGAAGGGGTTGTATTCACTATAACAACCGCCTCGCTATACATTATCCCGCTTATTACATGGCTACCTACCAAATAAATCAATAATATGACACAAAATATTGATTTAAAAAGGAGTTTATTGATTTAAAAACGATTACATTGCCAAAGTTAACAGAACTGCGTCCATAGCAATGCTCGGTTTTTCATGGCAACGGTGTGTTATACTTCGCAGTTGTCTGTTATCAAGAAATAACAGACCGCATTCTACATTGGAATTCAACCAAGCCATGTAATAACCTCTTTTAAATTAAAATATGCTGTTCCATATCTATTGTAAATGCAAAAAAAATGAGAATGTGATAGACAGCCAGTTAAAAAGATTACTTACTGCAATGGATGCAATAAACTGGCAATATTTTACAGACATGCGTTCACATCAAGCGGCAACATTCTAATCTGAAAAATGAAGCCTACCCGGAAGTGCGAAAAACTGCAATACATCAAAAATCCGCAAGGGGCAGGTCCCAAAAGGGAGCAAATGTCCATAGACCCCATGTTAAAATGTCTGTTTTCACAGCATAAATTCATGTTTTTACAGGTTGGTCCCATGGACTTTTATTGTATTTTTCGATAGGTTCCGAGTGCCTGACAACTGTGAGGAGGGTGAATTTTTTTCTAACTTCGCTCCATTTTTTCCGGTAAGTGACATTCCACTACTATTTCACGTAGTTAGCACTATTTAGCATCAATGTTTGTGGGCAGTGGCACTGCAACAGTTAGCATTAAATCGCCTCAGATAAGTTAGCGTCCGAGGTACTTTACCTATGGTTATAACTGACGTTTGACCAACTGTAAATGCGTCTGCCAAATGCACGTTTTAAACAGCTTATTGTACACGCAAGTTAATCACAGAGCTAAACTAATGCGCTGCTGCACTGTAATGCACACACAGCTCACACATTCATTCAGAAACATTCAGTAGAGCAGTAATGTATTGTCAACACTGTTCTGTGATTTTTCAGTAAAATAGCTTAGAAACTGAAAAGTTCTAGCATATATTTCTTGGAAACTAAAACCCACAGCTTCACTATTAGTAGAGAAAATTAATTCACATGCAATCGCTCTATAATGCATTCTGCCTAGCCTAGTCTGCCAGTCGATCTTATAACGTTACAGATAGCTGAGGCTGCCGCTGCTTGGCTGAAGAGGCGCGTCCACCGGCTGGCTCAGTCTCACACAAAGCCCGCCCTTTTACCCATATATGGATTGGCCAGAAGCTGGGCGGGGTTAGGATTTCCCAAGATTTTCAAAGATGGCGCCGCCCATACCCCCCATAAACGGCCTCAAAACCGTTATTCAGAAAGTCTATGGGTGACGTCACAGACGCTTTGTCCATTTTTTTTTTACAGTCTATGGTTCACATACAAGAAAAAGGGAGAAAAATAAGAAATCACATATGATTCACTATTATATGAGTCAAATATTGCACAGGCCTGCATGGATGGACATAAAAAATAAAAAATATGATGACCGTGTTTATTGTTGTCATGTTTCATCAGTCATAAGTCTCTATCAACTTTTCATTCGGCGTTAGCTTGACCAAGGAATGTCTAATAAGGGGAGAACTGTCACTCTCAGTAAACTTCCGGCTTCTGAACTGGTTGCAGGCTAGAATTGCGAAACATTATTGGATAATTCTTATAATTGACATTTCTCTGGGCCAATCGGAATCTTAGCACTTTTTCTCTTGGCCAATCGGAATCTTAGCAGTTGCGTCAGAATCTTGAATCACACAGCGTCAACTGAGCTCGCCATTGGATGAGACACCTGACTATCACGCGAGTCAGATGGAAACTCATAACGTGAAGGAATCTTATGTGAAATTCGAGGTAAACTTCACAATAATAATTGGGAATGTGCGAATTAGACTAAGTAAGACCTATTGATTTATATTTGATAAACCTTTTTTAATCAAATAATATAAAATAATGACTAATAGAAGTAGGCCTATTTTATTTAACTAAGTACTAAAATTGTATATAAATTGATATAATAACTTATTTGCCTGGCTAAAAGCGGCATCCACCTCCGACTTCTGGTTATTAACGGCAACTGATGTCCGGTTTTATTGGCAGGTATGGCCGACTGCTGCCAGCTGCTGATTTTTTGCTGAACTTAATATAATTACTTAATATAATTATTTTCAAACAAACAAAGGAAATGTCAAGGCCAAGCAGATAGGCCACGAAAAACACGTCCCACCTGGATTGAGAGATTTTTTTAAACATTAATTTTCAATGTAAATCTAGACCTATTCATGGGGCCGAATCAAGAAGTGCATCCCAAATTTTCAATGTTGCTCTATTTCTCTGTTCTTGTCTAGTTTGTAGCAATGAAACAGACAACACCACCATTCAACAATGTATTTATTTAAGTACAACATTAGAAACAATGCATCTGACAAGCTGAATTCGGTTGAGGTGTCAGCGCTGCGACAGAAATGTGTAGCCTTGCCATACAGGGATGGTTTCGTGGCCATACCCCTCCACTAAATAAAAAAAAACACAATCAATCAATCAATCAATCAGTTTAAACAATCAATTCAAGTTAAAAACTCTAATAATATAGTTGACTACTGACTTCTGACTATGACTTCCATTACTCTGGATGAAAACTTGCTGTAAGTATTTCACAAAGTTGGTATTTTTCCATACACTACACCCATAATTTCACGTTTTCAATATATGAGATGACTTATTATCCCTCAAAATGCCTGGGGAAATGATATTTTATGCTGAATTTAACATGCAATTTGATACATGTCCCACCTTTCTCAATACCATGGACTGTCCACTAAATTATTAGCATTATGCAATGATTTTTTTGAGATTATGAAACAACACCCCAACACATTCTGCCAAAAAATTGCAATAGTACCCTACTTTACGGTTGTGCTAAAGCTCTACCTAACTATTATGACCTGTACATTTTCCTTCCTTGTACATTCTTCCCACCTTGGGGCACCATTCAAGTTAACTTTAAGCCCATCTTACTTGCATACACTGTACACTTGTGCATGCTTTAGGCAAGGCAAGGCAAGGCAAGGCAAGTTTATTTATATAGCACATTTCATACACAATGGTAATTCAAAGTGCTTTACATAGAAGAAATTAAAATAATCAAAAGAAATCAGAATAATTAAAACAGTTTAGAATAAAAGATAAAATACAGAAATAATCAAATGAAATCAGAATAATTAAAACATCAAATAAAATACAGTACAAACAGTCGGACGAACAGTGGCACAGTGCTCATTCAGTAAATGCACAGCTACACAGATGTGTTTTGAGTCTGGATTTGAATGTGACTACTGTAGGAGCACATCTGATCTCTTCTGGAAGCTGGTTCCAGCTGCGGCTAGCATAGTAGCTAAAAGCAGACTCGCCATGCTTAGAGTGAACCCTTGGTATTTCTAGCTGATGTGATCCTAATGATCTGAGTGAACTCTTGGGTTTATATTCATTGAGCATATCTGCAATGTATTGAGGTCCTAGCCCATTGAATGATTTATATACCAGTAATAATACTTTAAAATCAATTCTATATGTAACTGGCAGCCAGTGTAAAGACCTGAGGACTGGTGTGATGTGTTCATATTTTCTGGTTCTGCTCAGAATCCTAGCAGCAGCGTTCTGTATGAGCTGCAACTGTCTTATGGTCTTTTTGGGAAGGCCAGTGAGAAGTCCATTACAATAATCCACCCTGCTGGTGATGAAAGCATGAACAAGTTTCTCTAAGTCTTGACTGGAAACAAAGCATCTAATTCTTGCAATATTTTTCAGGTGATAGTATGCTGATTTAGTTATTGCTTTGACATGACTACTGAAACTAAGGTCTGACTCTAGAGACACACCCAGATTCCTGACTTGATTTTTAGTTGTTTGACCCCTAGACTGAAGGTATGTGTTCACCTTGAGAACTTCGTCTTTGTTTCCAAACGCAATGACTTCAGTTTGTCTTTGTTTAACTGAAGAAAGTTTTGGCACATCCAATTGTTTACTTCATCAATGCATTGGCAAAGGGAGTCAATGGGGCTGTAATCGTTAGGCGATAGGGATAAGTAGAGCTGTGTGTCGTCTGCATAGCTGTGGTAAGCGATTTGGTTCTTTCTCATTATTTGGCTCATTGGGAGCATGTACAGTTTGAATAGGAGTGGCGCAAGAATTGAGCCTTGAGGGACTCCGCATGTCATGGATGTCCATTCAGACTTATGATCTCAAATACTCACATAATAACCTCTCCCTACTAAGTATGACCTGAACCATTTTAGGACTATCCCAGAAAGCCTGACCCAGTTTTCCAGCCTGTCAAGAAGTATGTTGTGATCGACAGTGTCAAATGCAGCACTGAGGTCGAGTAGTACCAGCACTGATAATTTGCTTGTATCAGTATTTAAGCGAATATCGTTTATTATCTTTATGAGCGCTGTCTCTGTGCTGTGATGCGGTCGGAAACCAGATTGAAAGTTGTCAAAGTATCCATTCGAGCTTAAAAATTTGTTCAGCTGATTGAAGACAACTTTTTCAATGATCTTGCCTATGAAAGGAAGATTTGAGATCGGTCTATAGTTATTTAATATGGTATTATCCAGATTGCTCTTTTTCAGGAGGGGCTTGACAACTGCAGTTTTCAGGGAGTTTGCCTTTTGCCTAAAGGATGCCTTTAGTCCATGTTATTTCTTTTTTGATGATTAATAAATACCCCATTTCTTTCTTTCTACATTAAGGATGCCTTTTCATCTAATTGAATTTCAAGCGAGCGAGGACATTGCTGTTGTGCCAGTTGACTGGTATGATGATGGGATGGTGTACTGGCCCAGCTTTAAGAGCACTGAACGTGTGAAAAGGGCAGCTGCTAACGAGGAGAAGCATGAGCCAAACTGGCCAAGATATGATGTTAAGGTCGTCAGAACTTGTGGTATGCCAATTCATAAAATTCCTGTTTAAAAATAATTTCATGGTTGCTTCTCCTACTTGAAATAACGTATTATTTCTATGTTCTGAAAATGCACATGAAATTGTCTTTGCCTTGCATTGTTTAAAATATTCCATTTATATCTACTGATGCTATTCGTGGCCAGGTCTCTCTTGTATTTTGTGTTCTCAATGAGACCAACCTGGTTAAATAAAGATAATAATAATAATTATTATAATCACCGTCATCATCAATTTAATAATATTCTCTGCAGCTCAACAGCTAATTTGAAACTCATGTTCATTTTAACATATTCAACTTTAGACAACTACAAAGACGCCATTAGGCGTCAATATGAGACCGGCTGCAACACCTCTGAGCTACAGTCTGAGGCAGAGCAGGAGGGTGAGCTGCCAGATAAAAGATTCAAGAAGCCATTGTAAGTGTGTTCTGTCTTGTTTTTGTTATGTTTCTACAGTAATAGGAAGTTATTTCCCGTAGCATTCAAAAATAGACCAGAGATGCTTGTACTATATGTATATTTGGCAATTTTGGGATTGCAATAACCATAATGGTTAGTTAACAGCCATCGTTTTGGGGACTCTGATGAGAGTGAAGAAGAGCCAGAAACGGGTGACTTTGCATCTCTGAGGATGCCACGACCTTCCAACTTGCCTGGTATATCAGTTGAAGTCTCAAGCCAAAGCCAATTGCACCGGCTGAGTAAGGAATAATCTCTTAACATCGAAATAACAAATCATAATATTAATATTAGATATATGGTTAACATTCTTAGTGCTAAAGATATTCCCCTCTCCTTGTATCCATTCCTTCAGCTCCACCATCTCGCCAAGTGCCGGGCAGCAGAGTAACTACTCCTCAGCCTGGAGAAAACTGTCTAGGTAAACACTGTTCTCTGAAATAATAGACAGAGACAGCTGCTGTCAAACTAGCTAAAATGGAGTGACGCAAGTAGCTTTGCAACAGAGCGGTCATTTGAAGTCGAGAACTTTTCTACCCCACCTTCACCTGAAGTGGAGGAGGGTGAATTGTCTGTGGACATGCGTTGATTTGCGTTGAGAATGAGACATGAGAATGATTTGCGTTCTTAACTCCCGCATCGCGATCGGCATCCGATTATTCTTATATTCAGTCATTTTGAGGTAATTTTTTCCAGGATTATTATTACTATTACGTTCATTATATTTTGCTGCTATGTGAAAAAAATAATAAGAAGGAACATAAATTGTGATTAAAAATATATGCTCACTCACATCATGACGCCGCTGCGGTGGTGGAGTCCATGCAGGAAGAGCAGCGTTTGGCAGCGTGAGCTGTGTGGAGAAGCCCATTTCCACCTCCATTGCGTTGGAGAAGCAATCCCACGTAAAATGCAGGTTGCACACTGGAGCGATAGGCGAGATTAACTACTCGTAATTCCAACTCCTGACACGCTACAGTAGTTTTGACGGAACCAGATGCTTTTATACCAGGGGCTGCCAAGGGCGTGGTGAGCTCGCACCAAGGGCGTGACAGAGTGACGTCAGAGAGTATTCTACATCAGAGAGTACCCCTACTGCAGGAGCTTTCCGTTTAACCTGAAGAGGGCAGCACTCAGACGTTTTTACACCATATATTTGAAAATTAAAACACTTTATACCCAAATGTCAAAAAATTTACTCGAATCAATGAACAGCATTTATGAAGCTCCATTCTTACAGATAATTAACTAAAAAAAGTTGTTTTAGTGTTTAGTTACCCTTTAACAGATCACAACCATTTAATACCAATTTCTCATCCTTAGCACCTGACCATGGGGCAGGACAGCAACACCACTGTTCACCACCTCGACTCCCTGCACCCGCATTTAACATGCGGAGAGTTACTCAAGGTAGGGACTGATTTCTGAAATATTAGTGAATAGAAAGGCCCCATGTGTATTATCAGTCATGGTTAACAGATGACTACCATTTAATAAAAAAATGTCCCCCTCTCACACCACCCACCTCACTATGGGCCAGGAACGGCAGTCCCTCCACAACTCCCTCAACCCCCCGCACCAGCCCTCAACATGCGGCGAACAGAGGAAGCCTGTTCAAGTGTCACCGGGTGATGAGGTGATTATTAAGAAAATGAGCGGCAGGTGTGGAGGGGGAGGAGCTTGAGTGGTGATTGGGGCACATGCTCCCAAAGTGGAGTATAAAAAAAGGCCATTTTGTAGAGAGGGACAGTAAAGACACAGAGAGAGAGGCACAGAAAGGCAGCGGAGGGAAGCCGCGAAAGAAGAGAACTTGAGGTATGTTTATTCCTCCCACAGTCTGGAGAACCCCAAGCCAGTGGCATGAAGGATCCCGGCGGAGATATGAGTGGAGGCTTAATTCACTGGGAGGTATTGTGGATTGCAGTGTCTAGTGTGGAAACAAGCACGTTTGAAGTCTCGAGTGTTTTACTGATTGCACGAGTGCGGGAAATTCTAAATTCTACTTCCACTCATAGTCCCAGCTGTTACTGACCCTCTGATGTTCAGAGCTGGAGGAACCATTGAGCCGGCGAGCAAATGTGAAGCTATGAGCTGTTACTGACCCTCTGATGTTCAGAGCTGGAGGAACCATTGAGCCGGTGAGCGAATGAGAAGCTAAGAGCTGTTGCTGATCCTCTGTTGTTCAGTCTCTGTTGCCAGGAATGAAGAATCACTGAGCCGGTGAGCGAATGAGAAACTATGAGCTGTTACTGACCCTCTGATGTTCAGAGCTGGAGGAACCATTGAGCCGGTGAGCAAATGAGAAGCTAAGAGCTGTTGCTGATCCTCTGTTGTTCAGTCTCTGTCGCCAGGAATGAAGAACCATTGAGCCGGTGAGCGAATGTAAAGTTGTGAGCTGTTACTGACCCTCTGATGTTCAGAGCTGGAGGAACCATTGAGCCGGTGAGCGAATGTGAAGCTATGAGCTGTTACCGACCCTCTGATGTTCAGAGCTGGAGGAACCATTGAGCCGGAATGAAGAATCACTGAGCCGGTGAGCGAATGAGAAGCTAAGAGCTGTTACTGATCCTCTGCTGTTCAGTCTCTGTCGCCAGGAAAGAAGAACCACGGAGCCAGCTTTTTAAGACTTTTTATAATCCAATAAAGAAACATTGTTATTTATTTTAACCTCCTGTCTGCCTCGTGTGTTTCCACGGTCTGCTCCTCGGGGCGGTGTTTCAGTTTAGGGGTGGGCGGCCCGCTGGCGCTTACCCCGACCTGTGACACAAGCCTGAACTACAGACCAACATGGCGAGGGGGAAGAATGACTGATACCATACCCTGCTCTGGTGAGCAATAACTGACAAATACTGGAGGTTCATTCTGTGCCACAGATTTTAGAAAAAATTCCCACAACCATCACATATTTTCTTCAAACTTTGTCAATAACTTTTGTCATTAACTAATGTCAGTATTACGAGTAATGAGGATAAACACTGAAACGTGATAAATTTTATACACTACATTTTATCAATATTTCATGTTTGTCAACAGCGGCTGAGGTCCACATCCTTAGCCTGCTGGAAACTATTAAACAGCAGCAAGACCAGCTTGTGGCAAGGGTGAACTACCTCAGCAGCTGAACAGCACCCCGGGGCCAGATGTTGAGATGCCTGACAATATCCAGTTTCCCCTGGAACAATTGGAGGCAGTGGAGGGATTTGATCTGTTTTTAAAGGAACCGTGAAATGGCCCAGCTCGACAGAGAGTGGTGAGTTTTCTTATTTAATATGAATGGTGCCATTAGGTTTATTGATTGTCCATGATTATTGCAAATCTTCTATTGAAGCAGTGGTAAGATTATGTCAGTGAGTGACAATCTCTCTGGTTTGACATTGTGTGTAAAGGTGGCACAGGTCCATGAGGGTGTGATCCAAGTACGTGTTTCACGAGTTCACTTACATACAATTAGAGGGGGTAAAATTTAATGTGTATTTGGCGTGCTGTCTGGGGGGAGGGGCTCCGAGCTCTGAGTTCGACCCGAACACAGAGTACTCCCCCTGAATGTAAATGGTTAGGACTAGAAGAGTGGAGAAGGGGTGGTGGAGGGATGCTGCTAAACTGTCAATGGATTGAGGTGAGACTGCTGAATCTATATTATTGTTGATTGCTGAGTGCTCTCCACTCGTGTTAATCATCTGAACATGCTCCTCCCGAACATTAATAAAATATCATTTAGAGAAAAAAAAAATCCAAGAGAAGAGGATTTTTTTTTTTCATTACAGAAAAAGGAGAAACAGAAGTTTTCTATCTTTTTCTACATTTCTGGACACTTTCAAAAGGAACAAAAACATTTTAAATGCACCTTTAAATTCAACTTGAGCTTAGAAATGTTTACCTTGCTGTCTATTTAAAAAAGATGTCTTTGCCTTTTAGATTTCTTCTTTGGCCACCATTGGAGGCCAGGATGTGAAGAGGGTGACCTGGAACATCCTGGGCAGGCTCTTCACAGATGAGGTGTCACATCCGATCAACTGGAAGGGAGTTAATAACAAAAAGCCCTTCAGTAGGATGGCAACAAAGACCTTGTTTTCAGTAAGTATATAATTCAAAGTAATATTAAATAGTCAATAGTTTGTAAATGTTAGGGAAGCCTTAAAAATTGCAGCAACCATCTTACCAGTGTGACCGTGTAGCCTTTTTTTTTTTTTAGACTGGCTACTATACCATAGACCATTTTTTGACGTTTGATGTCCTTTTTTGGTAACACTTTATAATAATTGAAAAACTGAATAATTGAAAACTGTTATTTACCTGTTACAAATGATCTGTATGTGTATGAAAGGCATTTACAACACTTTCTGCACCCTCTAATTGCTGCATACTTACAAAAACCATTATTTATTAAAAATTGATGAAACGCATTTTCATGTTTTAGTAAATGATTAGTTAATCATTAACTAGTCAATTGTAAATTACTTAAAACTGAATCTACAAAACATACATACAATAATTAACATATCACTTATTAATAATTTATGAATGCATAGTCATGTTTTGTAAATTAGTGAATCATTTATTAACCATTTGTAAATGACTTGTAACGGAATTTACAAAACATACTTAAAATGTTAGTATATCACTTGTTAATCATTTGTGAATGTTTTCTAAATGATTAGTTCATCATTAATTAACTGACTTATAAATGACTTACAACTGAACGTTATTAAAGTGTTACCCTTTTTGGTAACTCAAAATCAAACATAGTATGACCATGACTCCCTGAGCAGATGATGGCAACTTTGCATGTACGCATATTTTCAATCAGGTAGGCTTATGTCTGATGTTATGTTCAACACAATGCAATAGTTAGCGCATCAGTAAAAACCTGACACGGTCACTTATTTAGTAGGGAAAATAGGCTACTAAAAATATTCCTGTTAACTATCAGGCAATGCAATAATGATAATAATAAAAAGCCTACCTTCTGACATGTAGTAAATCTTCAAAATTGCTGTGAGACTCCCTCCTTTTGATTCCTTCAGTTTGTTGCTAGCACTGTAAACGGTGTTGACCATAGATGCACTTCTAGAAAGTGGAGATACCAACTTCCGGCACAATCTTGGGCGAAACAGTGGCGTACCTGCACTTGTGCGTAAAAACGCAACTACGGTCGAAGTTTAGGGATTGGAATCAGTAAATTGTCATGTCAAGAGAAACGCACCCCAGGTGTGGGCAACAGGCCCATCATGTTATCAAAGTAAATGCACGCTAACGTATTGGCTGGCTGGTGGTTGCGATAGTTTTGCTTGTGTACATTTGTCTTGGATCTCCATAATAATAATAATAATAATAATAATAATAATAATACACACTGATGGAATGCAGTTTTGTGTGGGTTGTAAATTACCATGTGAGTTGTATTTTAATTTAGTGTTGATTTTGTAATGGTTAACCTAACACTAAGGTCTCTCGTGCAACATATAGCTTGAATGTTAAGTTGCTTTGGATAAAAGCATCAGCTAAATGACTAAATGTAATGTAATGTTAACCAGGGCTGTAGTGGAGACTAAATGCAAGTAAATGGAGTTTTACCCACCGCTCAAATGTCAGAAATAGAGTTTATCCACCTGTTTATGTAATGTTAAGAGTATACCTCCAAATAGAATGTTATAGGACCCTAACAAACTCAAAACATTACAAAACCACATACAATATTAGGGATGTCCCGATCCGATCCACAGCATCGTGCCGATTCTGGCCCAGAACGCTAGATCGGAGATCGGAGGGGAGAAAAAATATGATCCGATACCTATCCAACAATGCTTGAATAGCATTTCCCTTGCTGCGACATCCAAGCGGCGCATACTGGGCGGTTTTGGAATCTATTTTGCGGGCAAAAAATGGGTTTGGGCGGGTGGATAAAAATAATTGGGCTGGTTTCGGATCCGTTCGGCGGGTTTTTGTAGCCGAAACACCGGCACTTCAGACGCGCACACACACACACACACACACACACACATCTCTGGCTGACGTGCCCCCTAAACTCACAACAGACACTCCATCCCACTACCTTCGGTGTACTATAAGCACGGTTTTGCAATCTGTCGTCTCAGTTTATAAACCGTAGGCTGTAAACTGTATGCTACACAGGATTTTGACGCATATCCAAGCAAGGGTTTGTGCAGAGTGTGGAGCGCGTACTGCATGGCACGGAGCGCGGGCGCAAACACTTCCGTTTTCCTTTCAACAGTGGAAACAACTTAAATTACTCTATCATTTCTGGTCATACAGAAAATAACTTATTTATATATAACTTACGTCAATATTTATTTTTTTGCGCAACTTTTGGTGTGCATTCAGTTCAAATTAAAATGTTGGTGTTCAACTTTGCGTTTTAAAAATACAACAACCGTTAATTTTTCGTTTTACGGGTTAAAAAGGAAAAACGAATGGACACAAAAGTACACGGATCAATGGGTAATTTTAAAGCTTTTTAATTTTAAATGATTAACTTTAAACCTGTTGGTAGCTTTAAGTAGCCTACTGAAGTAGCCTGCCTGCCTGTATTTTTTATTTTTTTTGTAGTGTTTGAATAAAGGGTGGCAGTCTTTCATAATCAACTGTTGTTGTGGACTATATACTGGAGAAGTATTTGTTCTCCATTTGAGTGAGATTTTTTTTAGGTTGCTAATTGAGCAAAGTGCTTCCATATATTAGGCCTAGTATTAGTTGAAGAATAAAATAGAATAAAATAAAAATATCGGATTAATATCGGTATCGCAAATAGCCAAAGCTGCGGCATCGGTATCGGTATCGTAACAAAAAGTGGTATCGGGACATCCCTATACAATATGTGCTCTGATCAAGGGACCATTTAATACCACTGATATTGTTTGAACATTTTGGGTGTCTTTAAACATCTGATAGCGAAAGACGCGACACACCTTACCATGATCACGAATTCAGTTTACCCACCTCTAACTTTAACCACCACAACCCTGTTTATAACTTTGTACGTCATGTTTATTTTTAAATGTAATCTCCTTAATACCCAGCTATCTCATATATTGTATCGTGTAAGCATACTTGGCTTTGGATGCTACATACCATAAACATAAACATATCTGTCTGTTTAATTACAGGTGCTGTGAGAAAAAACTCGGTGACACGGTCAGCCACGGTTGCGGAGGTCACCAAGCATGCAATCAGGTGGTTCAACCTGGCGGCAGATCGGGCAACGAGGAGACATGTCCCACCTCCACCCACACAAACGGAGTAATAGGAGAAATGATAAACATTAAACCATCTTTTTATTGAACTTCTTGTCGTTCACCAGTTATTCATTTTCTGATATTTTAGCTGTGCATAGTGCAGCATTTCATTCAAGTTGTAGCCTAATAGATAAAATATTTTATGTTTGCACCAACCTAGGCCTATAAAGCACTAAATTAGGTTTTGATCACAAAATGCATGTAGATTAGCCTAGCCAACATAGGCTACTTAACAAAACCAGAATAATAACTTTCCATAAATGTAAATGTTAATTAGTGATTACTTGTAATTGTACAGTAAATTGATGTGTTGTATTGAAACTTTTCTGTTAGGCCTATTTACAATATTGTTAGGTTAAAATACAAGGCAATGCAAATTTAAGCTTAGGTCTATATTGCTGTAGTAGCCTAGGCTATCCCTAGTGATAGTTTTTGGTTTTATCCTATAGTTTATTTTATTTTATCCTACAGCCAGAACAGAAGGGATTTTAAAAATGAGATTAACGGGTCCAAAACGGACCCGGGCCAGATGTGCCAGAATTTTTATGAGTCCGTTGCGGGTCCGCGGCGGATATATGTATCAATTTGCGGGTCCCAAGCGGAGGTAAGGTTTTAATTGCGGATGAAGTGCAGAGCCACAGCGGGTCCGCAATCCGCCTTCGTTGCGGATCCGTCACTGCGCGCAAGTGGACTCTGATACGGGTCCTTTCCGGAAGCCGCGAGACCTCCGCGGCTCCTTTTGCTGTGTGGGGAGGAAGCTCGATCCCCGTCCTGGATCTGTCCATTAGATGTGAAGACTTTATTAACCCTCTGGGGACCAGAAATGCATTTTGCTTGTTTTTTTCCACATAGCAGAAAAATAGACTTAAAGTACTACCATCATTTCTGTTCATATAGAGTTAAGAAATATGAGAAAATAATCTGTTAAATGTCTACTTTTTTATGTGCCCACATACAATTGAAATAAAATATTGTGCTTTTGTAAAATAAAGAAAATAAACAGGGTGTGCGTCCTGCCTCTCAGTCACCGTGAACTTTTTTTCTGGAGCACGTCTCTAATCTTCAACAAAACTCAGCAAATACTATTCACCCAGGCATAAGCAATATATCTTTTAAATCATTTGAATTTGTACTTTTAAATGATCCGATTCAAAACTAAAATAAATATTCTCCGTTTATGTCATCTATATAAAAAGAGAGACGTGTCAGCCGGTCTAATTATCTTCCTCTCAGCTCATTATTCTGGTAATGTGACACGCCCACGGAGAGCACGCGCTATTCAAACGCAAATATGTGAAGCAACACATTGAGACGCGTTAACGCCCATAAACTCTGAAAACACACTATATTTTTTAGTCAGATTAATCTACTGTCGTCTTGCGCGGCTATATGAGGAACAATCCTGGGACATTTACCTACCTCAGAACAAGTGCTGGTTTATTTTCACCACGAGGAGGAGCAACAGATTCAGCTGAGAAGTAAGTGTTTTATGCTTGTGTGTTATGTTCTGGGTGGATGGTAAGCACGACACCGTATATCTTCAATGACTCGTATTTATTTCCATCTTAACTTCACATGTATTGACCGTAACTTCCCATGTCTAACCCCTCGTCCTCTCCTTCTTCCACCCCCTCCTCTATGCTCTTACAACACAGCGTCTCTAAAGGTAGCATTAGGAATACACAACATTTCCCCTCTTTGTAAAAACATTGTTCTTAACCCAACTAGACGGAAACATGTACTCTGAATAAAGTAGTTGTGACAACCTAGACAACTATCCAGTAACAGTCCGTATATTATATTCAATGTATATAAAACAGTGACATATCTGTTACCTAACTCACAACATAATACATGAACGGTCAGTATAAACAGTCAGTTGACATTGGAACATATTAATAACCTTTCTTTACTGTTACTTCAACCACTATTATAAACCAAGACGTGGTTAACTCTCTCAGAACAGTTTTTTCTTTCTTGAGCTACACTTGCGCAACTTGGATGTAAACAGTCCTGTTTAGTGTATCTCATAGTCCTTGTGCCAAACAGGCTTACGTCTCATACGCGAGACTTTCACAGCACTATGTGTAGTGTTGTGTGTTTGCTGCGCTGTGTTACTGGCACAGTCAATCAATTCAGGTGAGTATGACAGGTGAGCAGCATTCCACTTTTTTCCATCACTGAGCAGAAATGTGTTGGTTCCCACTCTCTCCTCTACTCTTACCGGAGCAGAAAATCTAGGATGACCTTTTGGGGTTGCAAGAGGAAGTCTTATTCTCACTCTCCCTCCCACACCAAAGAGAGGATTGCGAGCACCGCGTCTGTGATCAGTGTATAGTTTCATTTTGTCCTGTTTCTTTTTCACATTTTCACAGACCGGCGTGAGATCACATTTGCCCTCCCCCTGTAAAGGCAGGATGTTAAGCTTGGTTCGCATCTTCCTCCCATATAAGAGCTCATATGGTGACACACCCGTAGTAGCGTGAGGGGTTGCACGGTACACCTGGAGCCACTCTGTAACAGATTTGTTCCATGGTTGTGAGTGTTGAATGGCTGTCTGGATACAACCTTTCAGTGCACGGTGAAATCTTTCAACAGCACCGTTAGATGCAGGATAGTACACAGATGTACGGATGTGTTTAATATCTCGTTCCTTCAAAAACTCAGCGAAGGTAGCTGAGGTGAACTGTGTACCATTGTCCGTAACAATACCCTCTGGGTTGCCATGACGACTAAAAACTGTACTCAGAAATTTTATAACATCCACAGTAGTTGCACTACTAGCAAATGCAAGCTCAGGCCACTTGGAGTGATAGTCTGTGAGTGTTATAGCATATCTGCAAGCAGGGGTGGCGGTTTCAAATGGTCCGACTACATCCAGACCCAGTTTTTTCCACGGACCCTCAGGAAACTGAACTGGCTGCAGAGGTGCTGGATGCGTCACAGAAGATTTGTCATTGGACTGGCAGGGAATGCATGTAGCGATAGTTGACTGGACCTGAGAGTCCATCTGCGGCCACCAGTAAAGATCCCGCAACCTCTGTTTTGTGCGGACTATTCCCTGATGAGACTCGTGTGCCAAGGAAATCAAGGTGTGTCGTAGGGCTACAGGAACTAACAACCTTGTTCCTCTAAAAATGAAAGCATCTTTCACTGCAAGCTCATCTCTCACTCTGAAGTATGGAATCATGTCCTGACTCACTGCTTTGATGGAGGGTGACCAGCCATGTGTAATTTGCTTTCACAGCATCTCCAGTTCAGGACAGGCAGCACAGGCAGTTTCAAAGTCAGTGAAAGAGAACATAATATGGAGGAAATTAATGCAACAATTTCAGGCTCTAAATCAGCAGAGTCATCATCAGATGACGGTATGGGAAGACGAGACAAGCAGTCTGCTGTGTGGTTCTGGGAGCCCGGCCTATAGACAACGTCATAATCAAAACACAGCAGACGTGCCGCCCAACGAGCAATCCGAAATTCCGCCCCTCCCCGTGCCTTTTGTAGTGAGTAAGGTGGTGAGTGCCTGATGGTCTGTGCGAAGTGTAAAGCGATGGCCCCACACGTATGTTCGCCATTTCTCAGTAGCCCACACACATGCCAGGGCCTCCTTCTCCACTGTAGAATATTTCTTTTCAGCATCAGTGAGTGTGCGAGAAGCGAAAGCCACTGGTTTTTCTGTTCCGTCTAATTGCACTTGGGTGAACACTGCGCCCAACCCGTAGTCGCTGGCATCCGTTGAAATGACTGAATGCAGTGTGGGGTCATAAATGGCAAGAGCTGGACTGGACACAAGCATTTGTTTAATGTTCTCAAAACTGCTTTGAGCAGCAGGCGTCCAAGAAAATTGTCCCTTTTCTTTAGCGCACTCACGCATTGGGGCAACCACTGTCGCAAACCCAGGAAGGAATTTTGAGTACCAGGACACTAATCCTAGAAAGGATTTAAGAGATGCTGCATCAGATGGGGGCGGAGCTTCACGGACCGCATCCAGATGCTCTCGATCAGGTAGGATTCCATTAGCGCTGATTACATGGCCCAGGAATCGCAGTGAAGTCCGTTTGAAATTGCATTTTTTATCATTTAACACCAGCCCAGACTCTTTCAATTTCTGCAGTACAGTACTGAGGTTGAAGTCATGGTCCTCAGCCGATTCTCCATACACGATAACATCATCCAAGTAATTTTTTGCACCTGGCACGCCCTCCAGGATGGTTGCCATCATCTTTTGGAAAGCAGAGGGTGCCGACGCCAGGCCATAGGGAACCCTGCAATATCTGAACAGACCGTCATGAGTGATAAAAGCTGTAATATCTCTACAATCCTCATGCAGGGGAAGCTGATAGTATGCATTATCCAGATCAATAGTAGAAAATACTGTAGCACCCCTAAGGCTGGTAAGCATTTCATCAATGTGTGGTAATGGATAACAGTCAGTAATGACAGCTTTGTTAACTTCTCTTAAGTCTGCACACATTCGTATTCCACCTGTTTTCTTCCCAGTAACAACGATGGGGGACACCCAGGCTGAAGCATCCACACGTTCGATGACACCTGCTTTTAGCAGACGGTCTAATTCAGCTGAAACAGACGCTCTGACTGCAAAAGGTAAGCGTCGCAATTTCTGACGCACAGGTTTTACTGTGTGGTCAATTTTTGCTTTGTGGACAAAGTTCTTTACACATCCTATTTCAGTATCCGTCAGGGATGTGGTATTGGTGGCCATGACAGAAGTGCAGGCATTATCGCCCTTTATTTGAAGTTGTAGGGCAGAAATCAAGTCCATGCCTAACAAAGCAGTCCCTTTATCCACAACGAAGAATGTGGCAGCAGCTGACGTGTTTGATACACACGCTTGTGCTTGCAGGCATCCGAGTACAGGTATGCATTCCTGTGTATAAGTCACCAGACGGATGGCAGGTGTTGATAATTGTGTGGCACTGAAGTGATGTTTATAGATGTGAAGAGGCAGTATAGACACAGAAGAACCTGTATCCACAACGAATTTTACTGTGGTGCCAGATGAAGCAGGAGTATTGACAGTCCCTTTGCAATGCAGTTTCTTTGGCACTTCGGCAGAGTTCTCTAGATACAGCACTGTGACGTCATGTACTTGCACCTCGCGCACATCACTCGCTGAGGCTGAACGACACACACGAGCAAAATGTCCCTTCTTGTTACATAATTTACAAAACACCTTTGCAGCTGAACACTGTGCCGAGTTAGCTAGGTGTCTGTCTGAACCGCATCTGAAACATGACTTACGGGTTGAAGAAGCGGGGGCAGCAGTCGGATGTGACCAGGGTTTCCCGCTCGCGTGTTGTGACTTGACTTGTACAGCTCGCACTGGAGCATCTCTATCGGCCGTCATTCTCTTTGCGTGCTCAGCCGCGGCTTCTAATTGTGTTGCAAGGGTAGTTGCTTTCTGTAATGTTAGGTCCGGCTCGAGTAACAGTCTCTGTCTAATATCATCACTGTGCAAATGTTCCAGCAATTGATCGCGGATCATATCATCCCCTTTATCACCAAAGTCACAGTTAGCGGAAAGTGCATGCAAAGCAGCAACATACTGTTGTATGTTTTTGTGCGAGGCTTGTACTCTTTTTCTGAACGTATGCCGTTCCACGACAACATTAATTTTAGGCATGAAGTGTTTTTTCAATGCATCAACAGCAGAATCGTATGTTTCACCGGTGTCTGGCAGTGCGTAAAAGATCCGTTGGCCCTCTGCGCCCAAACAGTGAAGTAATGTAGCCCTCCTCCTAGCTACAGGCCATCCATCACCCACTGCGTTGATTACCGTCAAATAGTTCTCAAACATGCGCAACCACATGTCGAATGGCATGGTAGGCTCTCCCGGGCAAGCCAGGAACATTGACGGTGCAGAGACATGCACGGACATGGTTGATCAATAACTTTATACCAAACTTAGTATCCTCGTCGCCAATTTGTTATGTTCTGGGTGGATAGTAAGCACGACACCGTATATCTTCAATGACTCGTATTTACTTCCATCTTAACTTCACATGTGTTGACCGTAACTTCCCATGTCTAACCCCTCGTCCTCTCCTTCTTCCACCCCCTCCTCTATCCTCTTACAACACAGCGTCTCTAAAGGTAGCATTAGGAATTACAGTATAGGACACAACACTTGTGCTTTGTTCTAATCGCGATATAGAATAACGTTAGTGTCTGTAAACGGAAAAATAGCATACCGTTTAAATGTGAATCATGTTTCTGTGTGTGTGTGTGTGTGTGTGTGTGTGTGTGTGTGTGTGTGTGTGTGTGTGTGTGTGTGTGTGTGTGTGTGTGTGTGTGAATGAATGAATGAATGAACACACAGATACGCACTGTTACAGTTCAATTCAATTCAATTCAAATTTATTTGTATAGCGCTTTTCACAATACATATTGTTTCAAAGCAGCTTTACAGAAAGTGCATTTCAGAAATGTACGTAAAAAATACAGTTAGTTAATCATCATGTATTAATTTAGGGCATAACATATCGCCGGCGTTGAGTCGTCTCTTCACAGGCGTCGAGTCGTCTCATCGCAGGTGTTGGGGACTCTGAAGTCTCCGTGAGAGGCTGGATACAGACTGTAGCTGAAGAACGCTATTTACCTCGGGACTAGCGTCCCGAGATAACAGCAGAAAAGCAGATGGGAAATAATTAGCGTAGCTGCTGTTCATAATATTAATGCATTCGATCTGGTTCAACAGTAGTATAAGAGGCAAGCATTATGTGAATGCTTGGCTGAAGAGATGCGTCTTTAATCTAGTTTTGAACTGGGAGAGCGAGTCTGAGCAACGAACAGTATCAGGAAGGCTATTCCAGAGTTTAGGAGCGAAATGCGAGAACGCCCTCCCTCCTTTAGTGGATCTGGATATCCTAGGAATGACCAGAAGCCTCGAATTTAGGGATCTTAAAGAACGCGATGGATTGTAGGGCGATAGAAGGTCCATTAAATATACAGGAGCTAGACCATTTAGGGCTTTATAGGTCAGTAATAGTACTTTGTAATTGATACGGAACTTAATAGGTAACCAGTGCAGAGATGATAAAATTGGTGTTATATGATCATATTTTCTTGACCTAGTAAGAACTCTAGCAGCTGCATTTTGCACTAACTGTAGCTTGTTTATTGAGGATGTAGGACAACCAGCTAATAAAGCGTTACAGTAATCTAGTCTTGAGGTCATGAATGCATGAACTAACTTTTCTGCATCAGAAACAGATAGCATGTTACGTAGCTTAGCAATATTTCTAAGGTGGAAGAAGGCTGTTCTTGTAACATATGAAATATGATTTTCGAAAGACAAGTTGCGGTCTAGTATAACACCCAGGTCTTTTACTGTAGTGGATAAAGTAACTGGACATCCTTCTAAATTAAAGTTGTATTGTACGAGGTTTTGTGGGTAGTTTTTTGGACCAATAAGTAATACCTCCGTTTTATCTGAATTTAATAGCAGGAAATTACACGTCATCCAGCATTTTATATCTTTAAGACACTCTGTCAATTTAGATAAGTTAGTGTTTTCATCTGGTCTTGATGAAATATATAATTGAGTGTCATCAGCATAACAGTGGAAATTAATTCCATGTTTTCTTATAATATTACCCAGTGGCAGCATATATATTGAGAATAGCAGAGGGCCTAACACCGATCCTTGCGCCACTCCATAGTCTACTGACGTTATCTTCGATTTTTCACCATTTAAACAGACAAAATGGTAACGGTCTGATAAGTACGATCTAAACCAGCTTAATGCCTGTCCCTGAACACCAGTGTAGTTTTGTAGTCGATCTAAGAGTATTTTATGATCTATAGTGTCGAACGCAGCACTAAGATCGAGTAGAACTAGTATTGAGATACAGCCTTGGTCAGAAGCTAAAAGTAAATCATTTGTAATTTTAACTAGCGCAGTTTCTGTGCTATGATGCGGTCTGAATCCTGACTGAAATTTTTCATAGATATCATTTTCTTGCAAGAAAGAGCACAATTGAGCGGACACAATTTTTTCTAGTATTTTAGATATAAATGGAAGATTTGAAATGGGTCTGTAATTTGCTAAGTTATTTTGATCTAATTGCGGTTTCTTAATAATAGGTTTTATTACTGCCAGCTTAAATATTTTTGGAACATGACCTAAAGATAAAGACGAGTTAATAATATTGAGAAGAGGCTCTTCCACTACAGGTAACACTTCTTTCAGTAGTTTAGTGGGTATTGGGTCTAATAAACATGTTGTTGGTTTCGCTGCAAAGATAAGTTTATTTAGCTCTTCCTGTCCTATAGTTGTAAAGCGGTGTAGTTGTTCTTGAGGGGCGATAATTGTGGCTGAATCATAAGACACCATAGAGGATTGTACATTTACAATTGTATTTCGGATGCTTTCTATTTTCTCATTGAAGTAATTCATAAAATCATTACAACTATACTGTAACGGAATATTTTGCTCTGGTGATGTCTGTTTATTTGTTAGTCTAGCCACGGTGTTAAATAAAAACCTTGGATTATTTTGGTTATTTTCTATTAGTTTGCGGAGATGCTCAGCCCTGGCTGCTTTTAGAGCCTTTTTATAACGTGACATACTGTCTTTCCACGGGATTCTAAAGACCTCTAAATTAGTTTGTTTCCATTTACGCTCTAAGTTACGAGTTTCTCTCTTGATAACATGTGTAGTACTATTGTACCATGGTGCTTTAGTTTTCTCTCTAACCTTTTTTAATCTAATTGGTGCAACAATATCTAATGTACTAGAGAAAATGGTGCTCAAACTGCTAGTCATTTCCTCTAGTTCATCTGTTTGTTGGGGTTCACTGAGCAGCTGAGATAGATCAGGTAAGCTATTTGTGAATCTATCTATAGTGGTTGGAACGATTGTTCTGCCTGGTCGATAACGTGGCGCAACATGGCAAATTTCAGCAGTACGTAATATGCACGTTACCATACAATGATCAGTGAGATCGTCACTTTGCGCTATAATATCTATATCGGTTGGATTGGTTCCATATGATATAATTAAATCTAGTGTATGATTTAGACGATGAGTGGGACCACTGACGTTTTGCTTGACCCCAAATGAGTTTAATAAATCTGTAAACGCAGCCCCTAACGCATCATTTGTGTTATCTACGTGTATGTTAAAATCTCCAACAATTATTGCTTTATCGGCATTGACCAATAGATCTGAGAGAAAGTCTGAAAACTCTTTTAGGAAATCAGCATAGGGCCCTGGAGGTCTATATACGGTCGCTAAGGCTAGAGATAATAGGGATTTCTTTCTTACATCTAAGAGCGTAACATTTAGCACAAGTACTTCGAACGAATTAAACCTGTGACCTGTTTTCTGAGTAACATTTAGGATATCTCTATAGATTGTTGCAACACCGCCGCCACGACCGATCGGACGGGGCTCATGCTTATAACAGTATCCTGGCGGAGTAGACTCATTTAGACCGAAATAATCATTTGGTTTAAGCCAGGTTTCAGTAAGGCACAGAACATCGAAATTATTATCTGTGACCATTTCATTTACAATAACCGCCTTAGGTGTGAGCGATCTAATGTTTAGAAGACCTAGTTTTAGAAATTCTTTTTGTTCACTGAGATTTAGATTTTCTGGTTTAATTACAATAAGATTTTTCCTAGATCCTAAACTAGATTTATTGTTTGGCCTCACTAGACGAGGAATAGACACAGTTTCTATATAATGTTCTACACTACTTGTATCAATTAAGTTGGGACAGCAGAGATTGTGATTTGGACTTTGACTTACTAGTCAGATGGTGTGTAACGTCTTGGAGATGTTGTCCGACAGCACAGCCGCTCCGATTCTGCTGGGGTGCAGGCCATCAGCACGGTAGAGCCTAGGTCGCTCCCAGAACAGATTCCAATTATTTACAAAGAGCAGTTTCTGTTCATTACACCATGATATTAACCATTCATTTAGAGCAAATAGTCTACTGAACCTTTCTTGTCCTAGTCGGTACGTGGGAAGCGGTCCAGACACGATGATCGTTGCCTCAGGCGCTGTGCTGCGTACCGTCTCGATCAGGCTCCTGTAGTCCTTCTTCAGAACCTCCGTCTGCCGCAGCCGGATGTCGTTCGTTCCCGCGTGCAGCACCACAGCTCCGACGCGCTCGTCACCGATCAGGATCTCGGGAACATGTGCAGCGACATCTAGAACACGAGCACCAGGAAAGCAGTGAGTGCGCACATTACCCTTACCTGAGGTAGCGCGGACATGACGGACGATGGAACTGCCGATGATCACGGCGTCGTCACGTTCCGACTCGCGAAGAGGGGAGAAGCGGTTCCGGGTGGAGATCTCGAAGACCGGGAGCGGTGGAGAGGTTCTTGGTCTGGTCCTGGCTCGTGTCTTCCGCTGAGGGATCACCCAGGGTCCATGGCTTTGTGTCGGTGCCGGAGTGAATGAAGCCAGAGATGATCGCGTCCTCCTGGGCAGAGAAACGCACGGAGTAGACGAAGTCAGAGTCAAAAAGTTACTAACCACTGACTTGTGAGCATCGGCGCGTGATGTTTCAAGCGCTGATCGCCGATCTCGCAGCTCGGCTTGCCTCTCTAGCAGACCACGGATCTGCTTCTCCACGGACTCCAGCTCCAACAGCACCGAATGCAGCTCGAATGTGTCCTCACCTGCACTCAGAGGTAGCGTTAGACACACATCCGATATATTCGCCATTATAACAGATGAACAGTAAATTAGTAGTGATACTACCAATATCACTACTAATTTAGGACTGAAATCCTGGATATAACCCGTATCCTTTCAGTGAAACGGGTGTAAAATCCGACGGTCGATTGGCGCGAGGCCACGCGTGAAATGCTAGTGGGCTAAAAGGCTAGTAGCTGGGATTCGCAAAGTTGGATCTAAGTAGCGATATCAAAGCAATCCGATTGTTTTTTATAGGGAATAGTATCGAGGATAAGTTCACACGATATAAAAATAGAAAGTACTTGTTTATAAATGAGTGGTAAAGAAGAAAATCAAGGATTAATGAATCAATTCGACGGAGCTCCAAACACAAACAATCACCGCACGCCTACAGACGAAATAAAAGACAACATTTCGTTGACTAGTCTAAAATAGACATCAGATAAGCTTTTGTTAGGAGTTTCTGCTCATATGTTAAATATATAGTATGTTTTGTCAATAAACTAATCAACTAAGATGTTATAGTGTTTGTTCCAATGCAAGCTATATCAAAATAATGCTGGCGAAGCTGGCTCTATTCACAGGGCTCAGGCAGACAGAGAGAAGATGAGGATTTTACCACTAGATGGTTTCCTTCATTGGCCTCAATTCAAACAAAGATGCAAACGATGTTTCCACAGTCAGGACCGCCTCCCCAATGTCTCTGCATTACACTTCCACTCGTGTTTCACTATAACCCACACAAATCCACACACGTGAATATATTAATGTACAACACTGCAAAATCTCGTCACTCACAGATTAGGGCGTAGACAGGGGATCTGGTCCACTGTGCATCGCTACAACCTCCTCGACTTCTCCCGATGAAGCATGGGGTTTTCAAACCTTCTCCAGAAAGACAGTTTTACAACTCCTGAAGTCTCATCACATCCTCCAAAAGATTTCTCATATCACAATCCAAACATCAACAGCACTTATCTCCTCCCATCACGGTTTTCCTCTCCACATCCGGATTCGCCCGAACCCCCGCAGCTTTCCTTTTCCCTTTCTTCTCGACGCTGAGTTGAAGATGAGATACCCTTTTATCCTCCCCGAATGACAACGTGTCCCAATCGCCATCGTGTTCGCGCTCTCCCGCACCTGTTTCGAGTCTTTCACTAATAATTCTCCGTCTCTCCCCGGTGCTTCCGGGTTGGTGTCTTCCGGGTCCCACACCGGAAATCCTTCCCGCCCGACAACCGACCGTGATTAAGGTTCCGCCTAACTTGGTAATGTTCTACTGTCTATATAATAAAGTAAACAACCAAGCAATTAAAAAAAAACTTGTAATTAAGACTGTAACATTGACTTACCTGTCGAGGAGAAAGCAGGCAACTTCAGCGTCTCTTTTGAATTCTTTCTCCTGAATTAGCTCTTTCCACCGGGAAAAGGCAATCCCGACATTCACTCGTGTTTTTTTTTTATTCCGGTCACGTTTCCTTTTACGATCATTTTTGGTCTGTTTTGGCGAAGAGGATTTCTTATCCAGTGGCTCGGCATAGGTATATGGTCCGCCATTAAAAATAAAAGTGGCAAGCGCCTCTCACTGCTCTGCTCCTCCGTTTCTGCTGCTTTCAGTCACGTGACGCTGACTCTGAACGAAAACGCGTTGGCCTAGAACTTTTTGTCCCTCTCTGCTATTATAGTTTTTTAAGATGGCGGAACTACATGGAAGCCTCCGTGGACTTACCCGTCCCATGTATATAAATATAATAAATTCTTCGTTTACGAGGATAAATCAGATAATTGAGGTATTTGTACACCATTGGGGACATATTTATGAATAAAAATATTGATTTTAGATTATAAATTACCTAAAAATGTACTTATAGTCCCTTTAAGGTTTGTATTCATTTCGATATGCCACTAGAGGGCAGAATAAGACCGGGAATTAAAGAACGCATTGTAGTTATGTAATGTTGACCTACTGTTTTCATAACACTGGATATTCTACTAATTTATACTTTTCTAAAATGTTGCACATTAATCCTTATTTAGCAATTACACATAGCTTTGTGCTAGTTTTGTTGTCAGTATTGCCAGAGCCCATCTATGGAGAGCCTTGGCACTTCCTATTAGCCCCATTGTATCATCTTGGTTGCAGCTCCATTAGAATTCCACTGGAGGTGATCGCGGGCGATCTAAATGTATCTCTTTCTCCTGCTTGTCATTGAATCAACGTAGATTTTATTGTTGATTCCGCAAGTTCAATATAGATTACAGTCCAAAAGTCGAATGAACGAGTACTTATGTCCTTTTGATTTCTTGCAAGTTAGGCCGTTGTTGGCCGGAACGCACTAGCATTCTGCTAGACGGATTTGCGACTGATTACGACCAGAGACCCCGTTCGATGGCACCTGAAGCTAGAGCAGAATCAGAAACATTATCTTAAGGAGGACTTTCTGTCGACGTAAATTTTTGTGTACTTTATTTATATTTTCCTGTGGGCACTTTTATTTTCATATTGTTATATATGTATTGTAAAAAGTACATGGGTATAAATGGAATTTGAGTGTTTTTTCTATTCTTGTGTTCAATGTGTTTATATACAATGGTACGGTATGACAACCTTAAATAATCCAGTCAATATCCCGCTCAATAACATTTCATTGATCATAGCATAAATTAGAAATAAAGATTGAAAATGCCTCGTAGGTGTGCAGTAATACATTGTTCCAACAGTGGGAATGGATTGTCCTTTTCATTCCCTGAGGACAAAAAAAAGGTAATGTTCTTTCTTGCTCCTGTATAAATGGTCATAGGCTACCCGTCTATTAGACATTCTCTGGCGCTACCAAGTGTTTGGACTCGAGCACTTAACTTACCTTCACCAATTGTTCCATACAGATCGTTTGTTTACGATTTAACAACTTCAACATCTGCTATAGACTGTATCGTTTTTTAGGACTATGTCATGGGCTAATGACCTTGCACATAGTGAAAACAATCTTCACCACTTCTCATTGATTTTTATTAATTCACTGATCTTTACAGATGGGTTTGTTGTAAGCCATTGAATTTAATTTGAATTAACCATCTGCCCTGCAACACATTATAAGCTACACATGTTTGTTAAATGAGGAACATGGTCTAGGCCAGGGGTTTTCAAACTGTGGGTCGCGACCCATTTGTGGGTCGCAGATTGGGAAGAGGTGGGTCGCGCAATCACTATTGGCTGCAGCTGAATTTACGTTTCATGAGTGACACATACAAACAGGTTGCACGATGAACCAACGTTAAATAGAAATCTCTATTGCTTAGAACGATTTTAAAGTTAGATAAATATGTCAGTATTGTGTTTCATGAAGCGCGCGGTTGCGTGCGACTTGTTGTGATAACAATTTTCACCGTCTCAGAGCGGCTTCGTTTCATTAAGCGGTTTGGTGCGCATTATTAACGAGAAGAAACTCGTTTACTCCAATCACTGCATGATCTCATTCTGCATGGGATCGCATTACACCAGAGAATTCAAATGTCACGAAAGGCTGATTCAGGTCTGGGCTGCGTTTCCCAGAAGCATCGTGAGCTAAGTTGTTTGTAGCGACCATTGGTGGCAATGGTTCTGCGATCTACTTTGGCATACAATGCTTTTGGGGAACGCATTAATCTCTGTCGTCTGTTCAACACAGCGCTGTTGTCTTTCAGAGATATGGTCGTCGTAAGAGTGCGTTGTTTTGTGTTCCCTCGCATGCATTTTGATACCTACCAACGCATAAGGAAAATATATAGGCTATGTAAAAAGTATTTAAAATGTATGCACACGAGCACGAAAGCGTTTTCTGCGCTGAACAACGCAATGAGTTTAACAACACTCGCAGCATAAATATTCGTATTGAAATTCTATAAAATTATTAGTCTATTATTTTTTTTTTATATTCTGATTTTTTGTCATATCAAACCTTTGGTTAAGATTAAGCTTACTTAATCTTTTTCATTTCTTTACATTTGTTTTGCCATATGTTTGGGTAAATCAGTTGAGGCAGCAGACAAAAACTACTCAGTATTCTTCACATTATTTCAACAGCCATTAGGCTACTATTTTAATTCTCAAACTTTTTGATAATGTACCATAAGTTTGTATTGCAATTAAACTTATATGACATAACTGCTCTAAAGAGGACTAACGCCTCCCACCCCACATTCATGCTTTGAAATTATTTTGGTGGGTCTTGAGATAGATTATTCTTGTCTACGTGGGTCCTGGAATGGAAAAGTTTGGGAACCCCTGGTCTAGGCTACATGACCTCCTAACACAGACAGATAGATAATCACATTGAAACAGTAAGTATACAAAACATTGCAACGGGCAAGTTTATTCACAGTTCAAGAAATAAAAATAAAAGGCATCAAAACATTAAGATAAAGACCAAAAGAAGAAAAAGATGTTAATCTATAATCTATATAAATACATCTTATAATACATCTACAGTACAAACATCACACCAACAGAACTGTAAAACTGGGAGAACACAATAACCAATAGTAAATTAGTAAATTAACAAACATGAAAAATGATAGGTTACCATACTACAACAATACTGAACATACTGAACATTCAAACCCCTGGCGACGACAACTCGGTGCAGGAAACCAGGAGAAGGAGAACTTCCTGAAAGAATGCATCAGTATTCTGTATCTGTGCACCTCAAAATTGAATCAGGACTGCACTGAGGTAGTGCAACACACAATTACTTATCAAATAAAAAGTAGCCTGCTGAAACTAGGATTTTGACCACCTGTTTTTTTTTTTTTTTTTTTGGTGGAACCTATTCTCCGTAGTTCCTTAGACACAACCAATAGTAAAAAAACAAAAATAAGAAATGATAGGATAGGTTACTATACTACAACACTAGACTAACTACAATTAAAGAATTCAGGAGTATGTGTGTGTGGGAGGGGGCATCTCAACAGAACAATAACCAAGAACAATAACAAGTGGAAGACCGATCAATAAGAACAAGTGGAATACCTAACAATAACAAGAACAATAACCAATGGTAAATAAACAGGAGATTGTTGGATGATGTAAATAAAGTCCATGAAGTCTGTAACACAAAGGTGGTTCAACAATAAAAAGGAGCAAACTGCTAGTGAAGAACCAATATGTGGATAAGGAAAATTATGATTCTAATCCAGGTTTCAATTTTCATTTAACATGAGACGAAGTGACCTCAGACTCTCCATGCCACACGAGGAGTTAATGCAGGGGGGATATGTTGTATGTGAAATGCATTTTGAGGAATGCTTTCTTGTAAAAGTGAGTTGTGCATTTGGAAGGAAATGACAATTTAAAGGTGCCCTTGAATGTGTTGAAATAATATTTGAATTTTGTCTCTGATATCTACATAGAGGGTATGTGGCTTATTTTTCAGGGGTGTTTTTCAAAAACGAGATTTAAATAAGGAGAAAACAATGGTGTTTGAGACTCACTGTATGTCATGTCCATGTACTTAACTCTTGTTATTTAACTATGCCAAGATAAATTCAATTTCAAATTCTAGGGCACCTTTAAATAAAAATAATACAATTAATAGAATTACTGATACATTGTGCTGTGTGCTTCAAATAGCACAATGGAAAGGCGGCACTCACCAGTGATGCCATCCCTACATTGGTGGATTGCAACAACCCGGCACCACTTACCTCCCCACCTCTAAAAAGGCGGAAAAAAACTGAAGGTAACAATGACAACTGAGGCCAAGACCATACAAATAATTAATTAAGACACAAGACCATGAAATTACATTTACATACATTACATTAAATGAATTAACTTTAACTGATCCTTTGATATTAATTGACTGATTAAATTCTCAAAAGCTAAGCGGAGACAATCTGAGGAGCAGGAAGAAGAGAGGGATATAATAGACACAGAGGGAGGGACAGAAAAAAGCACAGAGGAGACACCAGAAATTATAGAGGAAAGGACAGAGGAGACTCTAGAGACACCAGTTGAGACACCAGTTGAGATAGAGGAAAGGACAGAGGAGAGCGCAGAAGGGACAGATGAGTCAAATAGAGGAAAAGAAAAGAAAAAAACAAAAGAACAGGCTCAGGTGACCATTCCACTCAGCAGTCTCCAACAAAAGGACCAGGTGATGTTCTGATCTCCTTCAATTTCAAGAGAGTGACTGTAGCATTATCACAGACACACATACAGGATGCCTTTTTTGTTATTACAGAGAATTAAACAACTAGAGGCACGCCTTGCACGGCTGGAAAGGCTAAACCGGAGGAAAACGAAGCCAGCTGCCAGGCCTAAAAAAGCCAAGTAATGTCAATGAAAGGCAAAAAAAGCTGCCTTTAGAATTATAAACCCTTGATTTAAAGGAACACCGTTTTTCATATTAAACTATGTTATTCCCTTAAATAAGACGAGTTGATACATACCTCTCTCGTCTCAGTGCGTGCACTCAATCGCTCTGGCGCGCGGCGACACTTTGATAGCCCAGTTCATTTATTAGCTTCATTAGAAGCGACCAAACACCTCCACGTTTTCCCTATTTAAATACAGTTACACGAGTAGTTACACGACCAAGTATGGTGACACAAAATAAAACGTGACGTTTTTCTAAGCGGGTAAAATGGATAACTACTATGGTGGAGTGTTCCTTTAACAAAAAGGGAATGCATCTTGAATCTTAAAATCTACTTACTTGTTCTTCCGTAGTCCCCATGAAATTATGGCTGAGATGCTCCAGAGGTGTCCTGAGGGCTGCCGGAACTTCATTAAGGCACAGCTGTCAGAGGCAGTGAAAAAAGACAGAGGAAGAAGGTTTGACCGGAACATTCAATTCAATTCAATTCAAATTTATTGCGCTTTTCACAATACATATTGTTTCAAAGCAGCTTAACAGAAAGTGCATTTCAGAAATGTACATAGAAAAAATACAGTTAGTTAATCATGTATTAATTTAGGGCAGAACGTTGAGTCGTCTCTGCACAGGCGTCGAGTCGTCTCTTCATCTCATCGCAGGTGTAGGGGACTCTGAAGTCTCCGTGAGAGGCTGGATACAAACTGGAGCTGACGAACGCCATTTACCGAGATAACAGCAGAAAAGCAAATGGGAAATAATTAGCATAGCTGCTGTTCATAAAATTAATGCATTCGATCTGATTCAACAGTGGTATAAAAGGTAAGCATTATGTGAATGCTTGGCTAAAGAGATGCGTCTTTAATCTAGTTTTAAACTAGGACAGCGAGTCTGAGCAATGTACTAATTGGCTAATACAAAATGCATTAACCAATTTCAAAGGTGCAGGCCGTAAAATGTGACCAGGGAAGACCTAATGTTAAGGCTGTGCGTAAACTGGGGGCTAGACTGGACCCTCTGGGAGGTGAGGAGTCCCACTGCATCCTGGTGGGGGTTCAGAGGGTTCCAGTGATCTTTGATGTACCTCACCTTCTCAAATCAATCAGGAACAACCTGTACAAATATGGCCTACAGGTAAGCACAGTAAACAAAGCAATCACAATTGCAATGACACATACTGAACATAAAACATAACACAATGATTCACACACCAGCTCGTATTTATTTATATCCTTAGACGCAAGGAAAAAATGTTAGTTGGAATCACATTACCAAATTCTATGAGCTGGACAAGCTTCACACCATTAGAATGGCCCCAAAGCTAACCGAGAGGCACATCCACCTGCCCGCATTCTCAACGATGCGCGTCAGTTTGGCTACGCAGGTGTTTAGCCACACTGTCTCTGCTGGTAAACTTTATCCATCTTTTCAAAGACTTTTCTTCAATAACTAACTGCAGATTGTAATGTGATACTGACCACCTATTCAATTGTCGTATCTGTTGTGACCCAGGCATTTCTGCGATGGTAACATTGCAGAGATGTCAGCGGAGGCAAAAGATACAGCTGACTTTGTAGCAAAATTAAATCATCTCTTCGACGTGCTAAATTCTAGGTAATTATGTAAAAAAATAGCACCTTAACTTCAAACATACAACTTAGTAACTACACCCGATTAACTACGACCTACCTTTCTACCTTCACCCCACTAACTACGACTATCTACCTACAACTATCCTACTTGCAGATCCGTCAAGGACTCAAACCCCAGGCGACGACCCCTCGGTGCAGGAAACCAGGAAAAAGAGCGCGTGCAAGCCTTGGAAACGACCTGTGCTACCCAAACAGAGAGCAACGCTAAATTGCTATCCAAAGTCGTGGATCTCGAGTCACGTAGCCGGCGTAATAACATAAGAATTATTGGACTACCCGAATCCATTGAAGGGCCCCGACCATCTATCTTCTTCTCAGAACTACTTGCGGAAGTATTTGGGGACGGAGTACTGGAATCCCCTCCGGAATGTGATAGAGCACACCGGTCGCTGGCTGATAAACCGAGGCCGGGACAGAGGCCCAGACCTGTTATCATTCGGCTACATAAATTCCAACAAAAGGAAAAGATCATCCGTGAGGCCAGAGCGAAGAGGGGAAAGCTTCATTACCGCGGCACACCTATTTCCATTTATGAAGAATATGCGCCGGAGGTGATGGAACAACGCTCCAAGTACAGAGAGGTGCTATCTGAACTGTATAATCTCGGCCTAAAACCAGCGCTGTTGTTTCCGGCCAGGCTTACTATCGTAACGAGGGATGGTGATAGGAGAAGATTTCATCGGTCACTGAAGCCAAAGACTACATCGCATCTATTCATCCTGCAGTGGTCTAAACTCGAAGTTGACTTTTGGAGTAACTCAGGGCTGGATCGACTGATTCAAGAAGCGGTATTCGTTAAATGCTTGGATTTTCACACTGAGATGTGCGTATTATACATAACTTTTGGTTGTTATATATGAAAGTGGTTACTCTAGATCTATAACGTTAGATGTCTTTTATTTAGCATTATGGAGGCATTGTTTTGTATACACCCTTGTGTCCACTTAGTTCAGTGATTTAGTTCATTTAGATCAATGTACACTTACAGGCGTACCAAATTATTATTATTATTTGTTAATTTATGTATTCATTTTTCTCTTTTCCTTGGGTTAGGCCTGGTGCTTGTGGTTATTATACACATTTTGTTTTAACAATTTTTTTTGGCCAGTCCATTAGACACAGACTAAGGTGTCTGTAAGTGTTTTTTTTTTTTTTTTTTTTTTTTAAATTTTAAGTTACACACCCAGTGCCTGAGAGACTAGTTTTACAGCTGTAGTGCCTACAGTCTGTGTGTGATGCACATTGTATGACAGGCAGTACTTGGTTATTATACTTGTTTTCTTTGTATTCATTTTGTTTGGTTCTTAAATCACAGGCTGGACTAAATACTAGTGTTATCCTAAATGGATTTGTGTTTTGCGCCTTCTATTGCATCACGCTTATTCTTTGCTCGTAAGAATTTGCAGTGATGCTTATAGTAGTGGCGCTTATAGTATGTGCCTTTTCGAATATATATGACTGGGTTGGACTGTGATCCATTCGTTGTTCACTTGAAATTTTCATTACAAAAGGGGGGGTTGACATTTAAAGGTGGTGGGAATGAGACGGTGGAAGTCTTGTATCGCTGTAAAGCGTTGAGCCGTGTTGCTCGGACAATGTTCGTGTTTTGGGGCAATGTTTCTGATGAGGTCACAAATACGTTTTTTTTTTTCGTTTTTTTTCTTCTTTTCCTCTCTCTCCCCGTTGCAGAAGGCCATGCAGTTCCAGTTACTACAATATGCATCGTTCTAGATGGCTATTGATACGTCAAGAATGAGTAAAGGTGTGCACCTGATTTCATGGAACACCAAAGGAATGAATAAGGCCATTAAGATTGGTAAGGTAATGACGCAGCTGAAACATTTGAAGGGGGATATTATATTTTTACAGGAAACGCATCTTAAAACATCAGATATCCAAAGAATCAAAAAGCCTTGGATGAGTCATGTGTTTCACTCGAAATTCTCGGCCAAAGCTAGGGGGGCTGCTATTATTATTACCAAGAATATATTGTTTGAACCAGCACATATTATTGAGGATGTCAATGGCCGTTATGTCATAGTATCGGGCTTGTTACAGAACCTTACAGTAGTCCTAGTCTCTATTTATGCTCCCAACTGGGACGATGACCAATTCTTCATCAACCTCTTTGCTAAAATCATTGCGTCATTGCCTTTACTACTTTGCTAGCCAGGCGTGCCATCCTCCTTAAATGGAAGCATGCTTCTCCTCCATCACATGATGATTGGATAAGAGAGGTATTGCAATGCATCCACCTTGAAAAAATTAGACACTCTCTTAAAGGTTCGCTGAGATCATTTCATAAAACTTGGAGCCCTGTACTGACTACTATTGAAGGCCTTATCGTGAAGTCAGGACCTCCTGATTAGACTTCTGTGGAGAGGGGGGAGACTTTTCTTCTTTTGTTTACTGTCTTATAATAACAACTTTTGTTGTTTGTTAACAACTTATTTTTATTTATTATTTTTATTATATATGTATATATATATATATATATATATATATATATATATATATATATATAAATATATATAAAATTTTTTTTTTTTTTTTTTTTTTTTTTTTTTACATGAGAGGTATGAGTGGCCTTAGGGGTGGGGTGGTTGATTGGTGAGGGTCTATATTGATGTGCGGAACTGTTCTGTTGATTTCTTTCTTTTCTCTCTCTTTCAGACACCTTGTTTCATTTTACATCTGTTGTTTGTAACACCCTTTATATGTCTGCAGAAAACTTAATATAAAAAAAATATATATATAAAAAAATAACATCTCAAATTAAATATAATGCGTCTTTTATAATAACAATGTTATAATATTTTAATGATATAGGTAAAAATATAATAAATATGTAATATAGTCAGAGAAAACCAATTTTCATTCAAACAAATCGACGTACACTACACATTCGAGTTAATCGATAAAATCGATTTATCGCCCAGCCCTAGCTGAGGCACACACTAACGCCCCCACCCCCACCCCCACCCCCACCCCACCACAGAATAAACCACCACCGTGCCAGCACGGAATGTGCCTCTCCATAAACAGCATCCTTCTAGTCCACAAGAGGTGCACAGATGCTGGAATGAAGTATCTGTGCACCTCAAAATTAAATCAGGACTGCATTGAGGTTGTAAGGAACTCAGCTTTTTGGAAATATTAATAATCAATAATATCTTGTTATTATTAATTATAAATATTTGGGTCAGTTAATTGGATTAACTTGATGTGGCTGAATTAATATTACAATCAATTAATCAGTTCGTCCAACGAACTCTTTTGATTATTAAGTTATTCTAAGAAAAGGGTATCTTCCATGGCCACAGAAGAATAATTATTTCTTCGCATATACCGCACGTTGAGCCAGTAGCAAAAAACGTGATCATAAAGTGACATTGTATTGCAAACAACGCAGAACCAAATACATATTATGTACAAGTTTTATTAACTAAATATAGATATTTATATGAATATAAATAAACTAAACAACATACACACATGAATACATAAATAGGTTAGTGATAGGATGAAATTGGAAACCGGAAGAGGGTCTATGAGAAGAACCATCAGAATTTCATTTTCACATTTCTTTGAATTGAATACTTGCATTTGTAATGGGAACAATTCTTGAAGTTGTTGAAAATTGAAGTCGTTGATGGTTCCGGCAGTGTCAAGTGGAAGTTGGTTGAGCGTTCTCTTTCTCAAGGAACGCATGATTGGTTTGGTCAAGGCCTGGGACCCTGTTGAGGCCATGCCGAGTACCCAGGAGAAGTGAGGAAGTCGTAAGGATGGGTGATTGGAGTCGTTGTTGGTTGGAGTTTTTGTTCCAAAACTCCTGAGATTGTCTTTGGTTCTTTGTGAGAGAGTCTTCTCTCTTTTCCATGAGGCCAGATCTGGTTGGGATCCAGGCCTGCTGGAAGGCCTCTTGGCCCCCATGGAGGGGGGAGGGGGGGGTTTCCCCGTATCACCCGAGACCGTGTTTGCGGCAGGATGGAAAACCAAGAGAGGGCGGTCACTGTTGCCTGCCTCTAATATAGTCTGAAAAAGAACCAACCCCTAAGGTTTGAATGGACCTATGAGTAAGGTGACATGTCCACGAGGGGAAGCGGCTCTTAGTTGATTTATGGTCTTTGTCCCCAGCGTGCTTAGACTGTTCATTCAAGCTCAAATAAACATAACAAATTCAAATTGCATTCTAAGAGAAGGTGTGATGTACATCAAAGTATGTGTCATTAAATGAGGATTAATTAGGTAGGAAGAATGATACAGGTGAAGTTATATTGACCGTTGGGTGATTGTGCAACCACATACACCCCAATCAAACATACCATGTTGTTATACCTAATAGTACACGAGACAGTAAATCATCACAGTTTCTGTGAGGCATGTTCCTTCATAGATCAGAGTAATACCGCAAAGTTTATTTAATTAAAGATTGTCTCTCTCTCTTGAGCATGTGGCGCATGTGGCCACATTCCTTTGAGGTCGTAAAAGTCTGTTATCAGTCTTAAAGTGTTCTGTAACCGGACACCCGGCTGACAAAGTAACTTCATTTGTGAGGTTAGTTTTGGGGGAGAGTTTCATAGACCTTTATATTGATTAAATATAGTGAATATGAATAATTAGTGTGTGTCTGAATGGTCCAGACCCTACAAGGTAGTGCAACACACAATTACTTTTCAAATAAAAAGTTAATAAAATAAAAAGCTGAAAACTAGGATTTTTACCACCTGCTTTTTTTTTTTTGTTAGAACCTATTCTCCTTGATTCAGGGCAAAGGGGGCCACAAATACAATCCAAGTGTGAGAGAGTTCACTGCTGCGCTCAGGGGATTGAGTGTTTCGAATATCCTACCTGCCCTCTCTGCATCGGCTGCATCCAATTGCGAGGTGGATGATGGAACAACCCTTCAAGCCACAGTCTCAGAGGACGCAATCCCCTCCACCTCTTCCACAACAGCTCCAATGGGCTCACTGGCACTCCCTACCTCACTGACAACAGAGATCGAAGACAAAGAACTGGTGTTGATGTCGGAGATTGTGGAAGATAAGGTCATCTCTACAACACAAAACACTGCATTGAGACACTGCTACAGTCATAAATCACATGGAACAGACTTAATCATGCTCATATTCAATGTAACACTGCATTTTCTCTTACTTGTAGACTGTTGGCGATTGCATCGAGGAGGAGGGCCTGTTCTATTTCGCTGGCTGGCTTGTCCGGGTCCTTCAGCAGGAGGAATCCAGGCCTGTCCACACTGCGAGGTGCTGCTGTTGGGTGACATCAAGACCACAGCTATGCCGCAAGTGTAGACCACCCCTTCCTGGAGGCCAAAAAATATACGCATCGGCGAACCTCATGAAGCCATCGGAAATTTTTTTTCGCTGCAATCCAGCTTTTGAAGGGGGAATTTGGGAGGCACATAGACACTTTCTGGCCTCACAACAAGATCACCCAAAACATGGAAAGGACTCTGGGCAGTCTGGGGGTGTTCAACAGCCTCTTTATCTCGCACCCTGAGCATGCCAGCCTATTGGAGACAATAGCGATTAAAAAATTTGTAATGTGCAAGCTCGGGGCAGAAATCCGCGAGAGGAACACGAGGCTGAGCAAACAGCAAAGCGCCATAGCAGCTCAGAGAAAGCTGTCCTCCTTCACGGCCTGAATGAAGCTGGAGCTGGAAGACCATATTGCTGTGGCTGTTCCTGTGGAGACGCTTTTTCTTAACATGAACAAAGTTTAAAACAAGTAGCCTAAATACATTTTGGAAGAAGCTACAAATATAAATGATCATTTGAGGGTTTTTTTTTTAACCACATGGAACGATTGTTATTTATTAATTTGCCATTAATTTGCCATTACCATTGTTCTACATTGTTTTAAAGAAAATCAAACTTCAATTAATGCATCCATGTATTTTAATTGAGCTCAGTAAACTGCGACATCCGTAAATTAATGATATTAATATATAAGGTCCTTTTACTTTTCACTATTGCCACCATAAATTGGCTAGGCTAAATAGCAGATAACCAGCCGACAGCCAGCCGAAGAAATCAATGTCGCTGCCATTTGATTGATTGATTTATTAGACAGTAAAAATAAAAAATAAATGCATAACAAGATGCCATTACAATGACACTACACATTTATCAGAACTGTCAAGGATAACACAAGAAAGTTACAAAACTTATTTCCATTGTGGTCCTCGTTATAGTCCGATAAAGATGGCAAGCAAACCACAGATGACTATAGAGCACCTTGTACACTCAACCACACAAATACATACACATCAGTAATAAATATTCCTTAAGACTACATAAAACTAAATCTAATTAGCATTTAGCAACCATTCACCACATGCTTGATTAAAACAGCGATCTGACTGCCGTAACTTAATCTCAACTGGGAGTTTGTTCCATTCAATTGCTGCCATGTACAAAAAGGTGTTTTGCCCAGAACAACTCTTAAATCTACAAGGTACTATGTCTGTGGCACTGCTTCTAGTTGAGTAACTATGAGAATTCCTAATAAGCTTAAAATAATCTTTAAAATACCTTGACTAATTCCTATGCAAAATCTTTCTTGTTAATCTCAGTTTCAACTGTCTCACCCTATTTTCGACTGTCAACCACTTTAAATTCTTAAGTTCAAAAGAGCCAACATGGTTCCTATTTTTAATGTTTAAAATCAACCTGACTAATTTATTCTGTGCTGTTTGGAGTTGAACTTTTATCCTCTTGGGGGTACTACTGTACCATGTAGTACAGGCATAATCGAAGAGTGGCTGAATTAGAGCATTTGCTACCATTAGTAAAGTTTCTTTATTTAAAAAATGAGCCTTACGTGTCAGAAATTTAATTCTTTGGTTCACTTTTATAATAACCCTTTGACCCATACTTTCGCCACTCAAAGAACGATCTAAGTCACATCCTAAATATTTAACACAATTTTTAACTTCAATCTGGGTACCACCCACAGAAATTCTAAGCTCAGGAGTCCTACTCAACCTTATTTTTGAACCAAATAAGATAGATTCAGTTTTCCCTAGATGCAAAGACAGTTTATTCTCAATCAGCCAATCGCTTATATTATTTAACTCATCACTTAAATGGTTCTCAATAACTTTTATATCCTTATGGGAGAACACCAAGGCTGAATCATCCGCATAGAGAAAGAGATTACAATTGCAAACAGATTTCATATCATTTATATACAAAAGAAACAACAATGGACCCAGGACACTACCCTGTGGCACCCCACATGTTATTTCCATTTCCATTCACATGCCATACTGTTAAACCCTAGAGCTTTTAGTTTAATCAGCAAAATCCGGTGGTCAACGGTGTCAAATGCTTTCTGGAGGTCTAACAATACCATGCCACAGAGTTTACCCAAGTCGATCTCTCTTCTTAAACAGTCTGTCAAATACAATAAATATGTATCTGTAGAATAGGATGTTCTGAAACCAGATTGCAATTCATAAAACAAATTATACTTAATAATATAATTATTTATTTGCTCTTGTATTATTCTCTCCAATACTTTTGATACAGCTCCCAAAATAGAAACTGGTCTATAATTGCCCTCTTCTAATTTACTCCCTTTTTTATATAGCGGAACAACCCTAGCAAGCTTCAGATCTTTTGGAACTCTACCTGACATAATTGAAAGATTAAAAATATGAGTGAGATAAGGAGAAATATATTCTGCAGCATCTTTTAAAAATCTGGCAGGTATTTCTTCTAGACCAATTGCCTTCGAACACTTAAGTTCATTAAATAACTTTAATACCTTATCCTGTGAAACAATAGAAAGGCCAAAAGAGTCTGCTACCACTCCAAGCTTAGAATAATACTGAAACATGACCTCACCATCATATAACCCAGGTTTTCTAGGCAGTTTTTCAACTAACTGCCCAGCTACGGAAGTAAAAAAGGAATTAAATGTATCTGCAACCTTTAATTGATCAGAAGATAACTCCCCATTTATGTTAAGGCAAATATTATTTGTCTTTGTCTTAAGTCTATTACTGTACCCAATTTGTTTCAATGACTGCCAGAGTTTCTTTGGGTTACCTTTATGCTCAGTAAAATTATCGTGAAAAAAATTCCTTTTACACGTTTTAATCATCTTTTGCACTATATTTCTTAGCTTCTTATAATTATCTAAGTCAACCTGCTCCTTGCTCTTCTTAAAAACTGAAAAGGCTTTATTTCTCTTACTAATTGCTTCTAAAATGTCACCATTCATCCATGGCTCTGACCTCAATTTTACTCTAATAGTTTTTAAAGGAGCAACTTTATCTACTGCTTTTAAGAACATATTTTTAAACTGCTCCCATGCTTCATCAACATCCAAACATAACACTAAATGCCAATTCATTGAATTTAAACACTCAATAAAGACCTCACGACTATATTTTTTTAATGACCTAATCTTAATTGTGTTTTGTTTCTTCAATGCAACCTTATACTTTTTCCTTGTTCAATAAATTAATGAGTGGTCACTCATAGTACAATTTACGACCCCACTCAATCGTAGATTGATCAGATACCAAGATGAGATCAATCACAGTTTGACTCAATTTAGCCACTCGTGTTGGCTCTTGAATTAATTGCTGTAAATCCAAAAACTGGCAAAATCTATTTAAAGCTTTGAACATTCCATGATCCTTGTTAGAAACATCAGTATTAAAATCACCTATCATTATAACATCACCCTTATAATCACTGCCGGGGACAGAAGATTCTTCCAACAACTGATAGAAATTATTCTGATCAGGAGGTCTATACAGAGCCCCAATTAATAAAGGCTTACTTTTAGTTAAATGTACATCCAACCACATAGCTTCAATAAGATCGTGATTTAAATCCATTCTGCGATTAAAACAAATATCAGCCCTAATATAAACACACACTCCGCCCTCATTACGATTTCGATCTTTTCTTAAAACAACATAATTTTCAATTTCAATTTCTGAATCACTGATCGAGGCATCCAGCCAAGTCTCTGAAAAGCACACAATCCCAACTTTACTATTACACATCATCAGTCTTATCTCATCTAATTTGGAAAGAAGACTCCAAACATTAAGGTGTATAATGTGTAGACCTTTGGTGAAACTGAAGTCCAGGATCGGAGGCTCTGCTTGTAGCTTTTCCCCCACGGAAGAGCCAGCATGAGTCTGTGCAGTCCTTTCTGTGTGTCCCCTGCCGTCAGCTTCCAACTGATGACCACTCCGTTGGCACAGCCCGTCCGATGGTAAAGAAACTCCCCCTCGCCAGGGTTCTTCTGAGCCGTCCATTGTTACTCCCACAGAGAGGTGTTCTCCGACCTCCACGTGCCCACCGGCTCGTTGTTCCAACTTCTCCTCTGGCTCCGCCATCACACACCTGCCGTCCAACACACCCCCTTTCCAGTGCCAGCTACTCTCAATGCCCGCCGTCGCAAAATCTCCGTTTCCCCGAAGAGATTGATTTTCAGGCCCAGGGCACTGATGAATGTCTCCCGATAGCAAAAGGCAAAGCGATATGATCAACTTATCTCTCCTGCGTTCTCTTTGAACAATGCCATGCGTGTATTTGTCTGTTGAGTACCTCCAAGAATTTGCGAGGATCACGTTTCGTCCAGCGCTTAAAAGCTTGCAACTGCCAAGCGGTTTTAGGACATATTCCCATTTACAAACTTGGACATTAAAAATTTGGTGGTTTAAAAAGTTGCAAACAAAAGAGTATGTTAAGAGGGCTACAAGAGCACCTGTAGCACCTGTAGAGCTTGCCGCCAATTACAATGCTTTGCCATTACCATTGTTTATGGATAAAAAAAAACTCATTAACACCAGTGAGAATTTAAAAAAAAAAACTGTAAGTAATATACATATGTAAAATATTCGCGCATTTTCCTTTTTACATTAGCTAACTAGAACTCTTTGTAACTCGTGTATTAACCGAAAGAGCCTTACCTCAAATAGCAGCTGGTGTTATCGTTGCCGATGCCACGAGAAAGGAAGCCATGAAGTGGAAGTGCCGAAGTGAATTGCCGTAAAGCAGAACCTCTGGCAGTATGAAAATATGTGACGTCATCACATTTTTTTAACAGATTTTTAGAACAGATAAGTGAACTTAAAAATGCAATTTTCAGCTGAGTGTATTATCTTAGCCCTTTCAAATTACTTGACAAAAAATTACATCCTGAGAAAAGTGGATTTCTGGGGGTGAAACCCCATAGACTCCCATTCATTCTGCACTCGCCTGCGAGTCCAGCCAGTCCAGAAACCGGAAGTAACCAGACAGTGCCAATTCTCTTCTATGAGACATTCTCTGGTATTTCTCTTTCAGCCAGCTTTATAGTTTATCTATTAGATTTGGTTTATTTGTTATTCTCATTTAATCACAGATAGCCCCACGCTGTTATCTGTGCTCACAGCCGCACACACAGAGAGGCTCATTTCAGATAGTGCGCGAACTCCGAATTGATTCTTCTTTCGCGTCCCCATTCGGTGAACATTTTATACACACAAAGTAAGCAAGTATTCTCGTAAACACATTCGGTTATGTCTTTGTGAACGATTTAAGAAAGAACTCGGATGTGTATCATCATTATACAGCCGTGCATTCTTAAAGTGACAGCAGCCTATAAATACATGCTGTTGTTTGTCTTTAATGTTAATCAAACTACAAAACACAGCTTTAACAAAGATTAATCTATTAAGTTTATACAGTAAACAGTGTTTTTTATAATTTTATATTTAATTACATTTTTGTAGGCCTACCTGACATGAATACTACAGTTAGACCTTACTTTATAAATGTTACATTGTATTGATCTATGCTTGTAATTGCTGTTTGTTCTTTTACTGTCTGTTCACTTGCCTTTAATATTGTTTTAACTTTATAAGTTAGGCTAGTAGTTTTTGCTGTGGTATTGGAGTAGGTTAAGTGATAAGTGAGCTTTAAGTGATAAATGGAAAGCAAAGTTACCCCAAATTATTATTATTATTATTTTGCTGATCCAAAAATTGATCCAATCCGTGACTCAAAAAACGTAATATGATCCAAATCGTGAGTTTTGTGATCCAATGAACCACTACCGCATATATTCAATTTGAAATTAATAACTTATTTTAGTAATTATATTGGTAAAATTAAAAAAAGGACATTGCAAGAGAAATCAACTAAAATGTAACCAATAGAACATTATCAGACCTACTCCATTTTTGGACTATGGTTGTAAGTTTTAAGTGTCAGTAATTCTGCTCATGATGGGTGAAACTGCAGCCTTTATGTATCCCTAAACATGTGTACATTTATATGTTCATAGATTGACCAATCGACAGTAACAACAATGGATGACAACTAGTGCTGTCAAACGATTAAAATATTTCATCGCGATTAATCGCATTAATGTCATAGTTAACTCGCGATTAATCGCACATTTTTATCTATTCTAAATGTCTCTTGATTTCTTTTTGTTCATTATTTTTTCTCATTTTAATGCTCTTATCAACATGAAAAAAGTGGATTGCTTGCTTTGTGCACATTTTTTTTTATTGAAAACAACATTGGCAATACTGTGTTCAATTTCACACTAACATTCTCACTTGGAGCAAATAATTTCTTTGTAACACAATTAACACTGTCCATCAATAAAAGGGTGAAAGAAATACTGACAAGGTACTGATATTGACGAGGGGGCGGAGAATTCGCATCAGCTGTGTGTGTGTGCTTGGCCATCAAGTGGTATTTCAGACTGGACGTGCTGCGATGATGATAGCTCAGTTCATAACGACAAAACACACAGATCACTTTGGTCTAGTCAATGAAACCATTTGGCAACTTTTTAAAAGTAAACTTTCCATTCAGAATCTTATTGGCATCCATTTCGGCGTCTCGTGTTCGTCATCCACTCAAAACGTAACGTTAACCTATTTGGCCGGCTCGCAAGCCCAAACAAGTGTGTGCGCGTGCCTGTTTTGTTTCCGGTCTAGCTAGATCCACTTGCGCTTTGGTCGACGAAGCAACAAAACGTCCTCGCACGGCGCAAGCCCTTGAAATGAATGGGTTTCATAGCGCAGCGCCGCGCATGCCGCGTCCTGTTGCAAAAGCATGTGAAAAAAACTACAAAGTTTGCTAGGCCAAAAAGACTGTTAATCTCGCGATAAAAAAATTAATCGCGTTAAAATGGTTTTGCGTTAACGCCGTTAATAACGCGTTTAACTGACAGCCCTAATGACAACACATTGGAGAGATTCCTGCCAGCCCTTGGTGATAGGGTTGCGTTAAGGCATTACTGTGGCAACGGCAAACACGTTAAACAATGACAGAAAACTAAATCTTCTAGAAAAACTAAGGAAGAAAATTAAACTTGGACATGTCTCAAACTTCTAAGAGGCTGCCAGTGAAAAGAAGGAATGTGGGAACACGAGAAAGTCATTGATTGGAAACAAAAATGCTTGTAAAGATACAAGACGGGTTGAACTCGGATGGATGCACAATGAAAAACAAGTTCGAACCAAATGTGGTGGTGGGACAAGAAAGCTGGCTGTTCCAAAAACTGCTGGTTATGATGACCTCATCCAGCTGGGAAAGGAGCTTTTTTTCCCTCGGGGTCAGTCAAAGAAAGGTCCTGAAGTCAGTTTCTCTTTCAAAATATATTATTTTCAAGAGTGTGAAATCCCACATGATATCACCATTGGAGGGCTGTATGAATCGGTTAAACTGGGAGTACTGAGATTCTACTTGGTAACACTTAATCTTGAAATATCTGAAGCTGCTTCTGAGGATCTTCAAAGTTCAGACACACCATCAGAATGATGATTGATGAAATCAAAATGATGACTGCTACATAGCAGACGAGACATATTTGTCATCTGATGATGAAATACAGTTTGGTCCAGTGGAGGATCCTGACTACAACTCTGATGATACCCTTTCCATAGATGCACCTCAAGAAGAGATAGTCAAGAGAGGTAGCACATTGGTTAACACATAAAGATTCTGCTCCGAAGATGCTGAGACTGCATCGTGTCAACATCATTCATGATATGGTGGAACAGTTCAAAGATGCCAATGTTGTGGAGGCCAGACTATCAGTTATCTTTGTTGATGAATGTGGCATTGATGCATCGGGTGTTGCACGGGATGCATATTCAGGTTTTTGGGAAGCTTTATAGGTCAGTAGTAGTACTTTGTAATTGATACGGAACTTAATAGGTAACCAGTGTAGAGATGATAAAATTGGTGTTATATGATCATATTTTCTTGACCTAGTAAGAACTCTAGTAGCTGCATTTTGCACTAACTGTAGCTTGTTTATTGAGGATGCAGGACAGCCAGCTAATAAAGCATTACAGTAATCTAGTCTTGAGGTCATGAATGCTTGAACTAACTTTTCTGCATCAGAAACGGATAGCATGTTACGTAGCTTAGCAATATTTCTAAGGTGGAAAAAGGCTGTTCTTGTAACAAATGATATATGATTTTCGAAAGACAAGTTGCGGTCTAGTATAACACCCAGGTCTTTTACTGTAGTGGATAAAGTAACAGGATATCCTTCTAAATTAAAGTTGTATTGTACGAGGTTTTGTGGGTAGTTTTTTGGACCAATAAGTAATACCTCCGTTTTATCTGAATTTAATAGCAGGAAATTACACGTCATCCAGCATTTTATATCTTTAAGACACTCTGTCAATTTAGATAAGTTAGTGTTTTCATCTGGTCGTGATGAAATATATAATTGAGTGTCATCAGCATAACAGTGGAAATTAATTCCATGTTTTCTTATAATATTACCAAGTAGCAGCATATATATTGAGAATAGCAGAAGGCCTAACACCGATCCTTGCGGCACTCCATAGTCTACTGACGTTATCTTCGATTTTTCCCCATTTAAACAGACAAAATGGTAACGGTCTGATAAGTACGATCTAAACCAGCTTAATGCCTGTCCCTGAACACCAGTGTAGTTTTGTAGTCGATCCAAGAGTATTTTATGATCTATAGTGTCGAACGCAGCGCTAAGATCGAGTAGAACTAGTATTGAGATACATCCTTGGTCAGAAGCTAAAAGTAAATCATTTGTAAATTTAACTAGCGCAGTTTCTGTGCTATGATGCGGTCTGAATCCTGACTGAAATTTTTCATAGATGTCATTTTCTTGCAAGAAAGAGCACAATTGAGCGGACACAATTTTTTCTAGTATTTTAGACATAAATGGAAGATTTGAAATGGGTCTGTAATTTGCTAGGTTATTTGGATCTAATTGCGGTTTCTTAATGAGAGGTTTTATTACTGCCAGCTTGAATATTTTTGGAACATGACCTAAAGATAAAGACGAGTTAATAATATTGAGAAGAGGCTCTTCCACTACAGGTAACACTTCTTTCAGTAGTTTAGTGGGTATTGGATCTAATAAACATGTTGTTGGTTTAGATGCAATGATAAGTTTATTTAGCTCTTCCTGTCCTATAGTTGTAAAGTGGTGTAGTTGTTCTTGAGGGGCGATGATTGAGGCTGAATCATAAGACATCATAAAAGATTGTACATTTACAATTGTGTTTCTGATGCTTTCTATTTTCTCAGGGAAGAAATTCATAAAATCATTACTACTATACTGTAACGGAATATTTATGTCTGTTTATTTGTTAGTCTAGCCACGGTGTTAAATAAGAACCTTGGATTATTTTGGTTATTTTCTATTAGTTTGTGGAGATGCTCAGCCCTGGCTGCTTTTAGAGCCTTTTTATAACGTGACATACTGTCTTTCCACGCAATTCTAAAAACCTCTAAATTAGTTTGTTTCCATTTACGCTCTAAGTTACGAGTTTCTCTCTTGATAACATGCGTAGCACTGTTGTACCATGGTGCTTTAGTTTTCTCTCTAACCTTGATGTCTAACCTTACCACGTTCAAGTAATGTGCATAAATGTGACTCTCTGAAAATTCTTGAGTCATGCACTGATCCTGGCCATTTTGCTTCCACATTTGTTATATGGAACATAGAGTCACACACCATCTAAGAGATTTTAGTCAGTCAACTGCATACTTTTTGATTACATTCCTTTTTTTTAATGTAATATATTACTAATCTGGAATATTATAAATTGTAATAGTAACTTACCTGCACATTTACACTGTGAACCCCCTTTCGGTTCACAAAATCCCCTTCATTGGGCCCTGGTCGGGCCTTGATGGGGACGTGTGTGCAGTCTATGGCACCAATCACGTTAGGGAAGCCTGAAGGACTCATACTGTTGGTCATACTTTTTGGCATGGTCACGATTGCATGTCATTAACAATTATAAATGTACCTGCAATAGCAAAAAAAATTCTGCTTTACAACCTGGGGTCTTAAGTGGCTTGGAAATACCACAAAATCCCCAAAAAACTGCTTGAGTGCCAGGTAAACTTTGCAAATGGCACGACAGACAGCACTTTTCACTAAGTTCTCTGCATCTCCAATAGTGTAAAGGAACGTGCCACTCGCAAAGAATCTCAGGGCAATGCACACAGTCTGTGCAGTTGTCAAAGCCCGACTCCTCCGTGTTGAACATTTAATGTGTGGTTCCAACAAATTAATGATGTATATCACCCTCACGAGAAAAACGATATCTTTCAACAATTACACTGTCGCGCTGCGCTAAAGGATCCTGTCTATCCTGCAATACGCGATTAATTCGGAAAGCTCTGTGAAAGCTCTTGCACCTTCCACAACAGGTTGCTGTCGTAAAAATGGACAAGACATGGCTACGACAGACTTCCCGTATCACCTCCACTTATAAAGCCTCAATCTAATCCTGTTTACATGAAATAAGCCTGCTCGCAAACAGGTTCAAGCTTAAGCACCTGTTGCTATGACAGCAAGTCTAGGATGCGCTTCGAAGAACCAAACAATCCAAGATCACGCCAAATCGTCAACAGTCAAATCCAGCTAACTGAGTTAGCGACGTACGAAGAACAGGCCCCAGCTCCGGAGGCTTCCTAAAGCTCAGCGATTGTACACACTGTAAAGACAGTAACGATGATGTCGATTTTACCATGTCAATCCAAGTGCGAGTCCGATGATGAAACATTGGAAGAACTAGTTATTCCACCTGAATCTCCATCGCAAGGACAACTTGAGCAGGACATTTCTCAGTGATACACTACTCAGTTTGAGGAACATTATGAGATGTTGCAACTGTAATTCCTCACCATCAGCATTAACAAGAGGATGTCCATCAACAAACCCATGTGTATATTTATAATTTATTGCAGTGAACATGCAGGAATTGTATCAATATGTTCGCCCAGCACTAAATGAATGACTGATGTAAGATGTAAGAAGGTTGTAAAACAAATCTTGCTCCATCCTTTGAATATATATATATATATAATTCAAGATAAATGTTCTTGAAGTCTTGCCCTAAAAAATAGAAATAAATATTAAATGCTAAATATGCAGTCAATTAAAAAAACATAACCTCTCTTAGCTGTGTGTGTATGGAAGTAAAATAATGCCAAATGTTTTTGAAACAAAAAGCATGTTGAATTGTACTACTTGTATTTTAATGCATTGTATTTTATATATTCTGTTGAATATTATAGGTTGTATTTTTAATCAGTTTGAATATTTTGGAAGTGAAATATGAAAGGTGAATATGGATTATTGAAATTTTACTAATGAAAATGTGTTTGAAATGTTTTGAATTTAAATATTCACAGCTTAAATATTCAACCATGCTAAATTTCAGCCCATAAAAATGCAAGCCCTAAAAATACAATGCATTAAAATACAAGCAGGGTTAATGCAATGCATTTTTTTTTCAAGTAGTACAATTCAACATACTTTTTGTTTCAAAAACATTTGGCATTATTTTACTTCCATATGTGTGTCTTTATCTTTAATAAAGTGGTGCTTAGAGGTGTAGTAGGACTGCTTTCATTTTCATGTTTACATGCTATTCATAAACAGCAATGCATTTACACTAGCAGTGCTGAGGCAGGTCCGACGATTCTCCAACCTGCGACCAGAGATGCTGAAGGCCGGCTCACAAAGTTTTTTTCTTGCCAGTTGTGTCATTGATGGAAACATATTTTGGTTGTGTTTCCAAAAACTAAGAATGTCTCTGTCATTTTCCATTGTGGGCTTGTGCTTCAAATATTGTTCTAGTTCATCAACCCCTGTGTCCAGTTCAGCATCCTCCACTGGCTAAAGTGTTGCACTGGTCCTGTTGCTGGCCCGGCCATCTCCTCTGTATCTTCCTCTTGCATCTGCTGGGCATTCACCTCAGCTGTAGCTCTTTTAGGGATGCTGGCCAACTCTCCACGTGCACTTTCATATATTTCCTCCCTCTCTTTCTGTGGTGAACATCCGAAGCTGCTTGAATTTTGGCCAGAGCAGCACGGCAAGCTTTTCATGGTGTACCAAAACTATCCGTTCAGCCAAAAGTCCCATGCACCTATTAAATAGAATAGAATAGAATTAGTTGAATAATTCATCTAAAAACACTTCGGTCTAACTATAGCAAACAGTGAAAAAATTACATTTATAACAATAATAATTCCTTTTTTATCAAGCAATGTGTTAGAAATTAGAAGAGTAATTCTTAGACACTTATCTGTGTTTCAGTATCCTGAACGGCACTGGATCAGCTTGGGACTGTGAGATTTGGCAATGGGTCATCAGCGTGGTTTTCCAAAGGGCCACTAAGTTGATTGTACAATACTTTGAGCCACTGAGCTCTTCAAGAAGTCTTTGGATATGTGACTTATGCGATGTATCTCTCCTCGTTCAAGCAGAGTGGACTGAATGTCTTCAAATGCATTAAGCACAGATTTGACCATCTCCAGTTTAGTATTCCATCTTGTTTCACATTCTTTTTTCAAAGGCTGCTTAAATCGAAGTTGTAATCCAGAGTGTTTAAAAATGTTGTCAGGGTCTTGCATTGCTCAATGCAGCTTCTTACTTCTTGCAGTTCTTCCTCATCTCCATGATGCGCTTCATCACCTTCCTTAGACTTCTTGAAGGTGTGCTTCAGCACTGTACGTGTGCTATACAGCTTTTGTGCACCCATCGGGAGAGCGCTCCCTGCACATTTGCACCTTAGTCACTGACAAACACCAGTCTGTCGATCTCCTCTGGGGTCAGACCAAATTTGTTTACTTACTTTTTTCTCATATTTGTCCACAATATGCATGAAGGATGTCCAGACAGAAGAGGTGCCTGTAGGTTTTAACCTCTTTATACTTTGTTTTATAGCTTTTTTCACACATCGCTAATGAAGGTATCCATTATTATAGTCCCGAACCCACGGGTCTACTGTGTAGACCTCTAGTTTAAAGTCATATTGAAATGCACACAAATTAATTGATGATAGGAATTTAAATTTAAAAAGTATCCAATTCCTGACCTCTTTTTTTGCATGATTCACGTTGGTCCGGATTTTAGGATGAAATAATTGGAATTCCGGATTAATCCAGAAGAATCACATCCCTGCATGGACCAGCTACAGTGTTTGAGGGCAGGTCAAGTTCTTCAAAGAGCAAGTGTTTTGAGAATCCTGCGATGAACTCCAAGATTTGAGAAGCAGTCGTCAGTAAAATGGTCAAGTTATTCGCAGGCGGTAAACGTACCATATGCAACATATGCGTTATGCAAATGTGTTGCCCAGTGACGTGTAGCCATAAAGTTTAGGCAGTTCAGAGTCGATTCTTTCTTTTGAGAGACAATAGCTATTTATCGTGCAGTTTCGGCTCCACAACTTTGATGATGTGAAAGAATAGAACATATAGAAAGAAAACACTGACATTATTCACCACAACACTGTTGTAACATGTAATGTTACAAAACATTACATGAGGAATTCAGCTGATTGTAAAGCCAGATTTTCGTCCCTGTGGATGCCTGATGACATCTCTAATCACCGGCAGTTTTTGACAATTCACAGCCTGGGAAGTTTCCGTCCCGATAGTGTGTGGGGAGGATATCAGCAGAAGTGCGAATGGTTCTGATTAACATATGAATGAACCACCTCAAATTTGCCTCAGTGAAACCACAACTTTTAAAATTGAAAAGGCATTTGTGATTGGCTTAAATATTTGCTGATATTGGTCAGCCTGGGCAATTAAAATACCATTTTGAGTAAACCCTTCCCTTTTTATATTATATGTAATAAAATGATGGTTCATATTAGTCTATGACAATAATTAAGATAACAATATTTGTGCCATATATGCTAATATTGTATAGGATATTCATGGTATTTATTTCATACAGCCTATAGTAAGTATACATATAGCCTAACTAAGGACATGAATGAACATATTAGGGAAAGAAAATAGACATTTGGGAGGGACATGTTGATGAAATGTAAGAGCTTTATTGATACAGCATAGAACAAATATACAAACACATACAATTTAGCCAGAAACTAAGGTCTTGGATGGGGCATCACATGTGGCTACATCAACGGTACAGTCTTCTTCATCAGAAATCATATCAGTGGTGATGCCCCTCCAGAAGTCCACCTTGTCCTCAGCCAGTACACTGTACATGTAATCAGTACTCTGTACTGTGTCTTCACAATGAATACTAAGCAACTCTGCTAGCTCTGGTTAGCTGTAACAGAAATTGCTGTGCACAGTTTAATAATACGTCTTGCAGGCCACTAGAAACAATTAAATTAGTGTGTTAAAACAAAAACAAACAGTAAATAACTATACCAAAAATAGCCATAATAGAAAAAAAAAAAACAACCACAGTGAAAATTACTTACCAACAAATGCATTCTTATCTAGGCCTTCATCGTGCAACTCATCGTGCAGCTGGTCTCCGACTAAAAATGCAGCACCTGTTACACATAGCGGGACTTAGTGAAGTGTTTCGATGACTTTGTCTCTGCTGAGGAGTCTTGGGGTGCTAAAGGTGAGGTGACATTTGTATAGCTCACAGGCTAGTCATTTACATATGAAAACTTCACCTAGGCCAAGGGGATGGGAAGCATGGGGTTGTCACCGCCAAGCCAATTCCACGTCAATAATCGGCAGTTCTCGGCCATTTTCTGTGCTGCCATGAACAGTCGTTAACCAGAAACTTCCACCGCAATTTACAGTGCCGTTAACTGACGAAAATCACACTTATCATGCAGTGAGAGCATGGTATTACCAGACTTCATGTAGAAAGGATACTTTCTAGATCAGGAGAACCAGCATGAACCACTAAACAAAGAAACTCCGACAATTCAGGACATTTACAGTAATAATGTGGTTAATCTGGACTGATTTCCTCATATATTTCTGAGTTATCTAGATTTAACTGATGATGATTCGACTCAATCCTTGTTGTTTTTATCTTGTCTCAGTTTTGTCAGAGTCTCAGGTCTGTAAATTCAGCTCTGTTCAGGAGGTTTATTTAATGTAAACTGGATTAGAATAATTATGCTCATACTTTCACTGATTAAAGGATTACAGTATGATCAGATGATCTGGGTTTATATATTTTACATGTATTAATAGACAGTTATCAATTTTAAAACAAATAACATTTTTATTGAATGATACATTTGAATGGATCATTTGTGTGAAAATTTCAGTTGTAATTTTAACAGTAATATTAAAATGATTTTATGTGAGACTACAATAAGAACTGAATGAATGATTTCCATCAGCACAAATAGTGTTTGAGAAAAATACAGATACACACCGTCACTCATCATGACTCACAAACACACACTGATCTTACTGTCTATATAAGGATTCATTACACACATTTATTCTGATAAGTTATTTCACTGACAGAAGTTCATCTGTAGTATTAATGTAATGAAGAGAAAATAAGAGACTCTATAACATCTCACTTTTACTGATTTATCATGCAGCTCAAAGCATTATGGGTAGAATCTCTCTACAGTCTGTTCTCATTCATCAACACAGTTTCACTGATGATCTAGTATAAACACTAAACCCAGGATAGAGTGTGTGAGTGAATGTGGTCTGGACTGTGTGGATGAGGCTCATTGTGTCAGAGACGCTGTAGAAGGACAGAGTTCCTGCACTGTGATCCACATACACTCCTGTTCTCCTGCTGATGGACTTAACAGGGAGTTTAGTCACTATATTATTGTGTCTGACTGAATAACTGGAGGGAGAGCAGTCCAAACTCCAGGACTGATCATTATATCCAAACATACACCCAGTACTCCATCCCTTCCTGCTGATGCTCTTATATGACATTGATATTTCCACATATCCACTCCACTCAATCTCCCAGTAACAGCGTCCACACACACTCTCTCTACACAACACCTGACACACATCATCAAATCTGTCTGGATGATCAGGATACGGCTGATCTGTGATAGTGTTAGTAATCACTCGGTTCCTCTCAGTCAGACGGAGGCGTTTATTCACTGTGTTCAGATCCAGAGTGAACTGATGGGAATCTGATGGAGAGAAAACACATCAGAATCAGGAATTATGAATCTGTCTGATCTTTTATTATAGCTGAACTCTTCATGTTCAATATATCAGCAGTGTCTCAATACAGTTTACCAGTGTGTGTGTGTTCTGGTAATCATCACGTTGTGGGGACAAGAATCTGTTTACACAGTCACGTAATGGGGACCTCTTGCGTTGTGGGGACCAAAAATCAGGTCCCCATAAGGGTGACCATTGAATTCAATAGAGGAACTATTCTGAAGTCACTGGGCGGAGTTTTAGCATTGGCCCATAACACATGATTATCTGGTAGTGTGCGTGTGTGTAGTGGGTGCTCTGCAGCGCCCCCAAACATTTTTGGCTGGTCCAATTATGGTTGGGTACCGCCCACTTCCGGGTCCTGGTTAGGAAGGATTTCAGCAGCAAAGCGAAAATATAAGTATGATATTGATACTTTACACAGAGGACAAAGAAGAAGATTATTTACTGGAGATGCCAACTAACGTTAAGGATCTAAACTTCTGCAGAGGATAAAAGTGAAGCTCAAGGTAAGCACAAATGTATTTATGTTAAACCAATTAGGTTAATTAGATTAGGCAGAGGGCTAACGTTAGCTAGTTAGTGCTAATTGTTGAGGCTAAGTGTGGCCTGACATATTTCTGTGTTTTTCCAATCACATAATCATACAATTTAATGTTAATTACTTAATTTTAACTGAAAAATGTCATCAAGTCTTTAGTCTGACTGATTGCTAATGGAGGGATTCGGTTATTAAGTTTGTTTATGTCTAACGTTAGTTCGCGTTAGTGCTGGACAGTGGATTATTTTATACTTTAAATTAAAGATAAGTTATATTTCTTTTCAGGACACAGGTTTAAATCGCGTTTCCGGGGGTTATCGCACTTGTGTTTGACTTTTAGTTTTGATATGAAGAATTAAAGATCAATAATTGTTTTTACATTTAAGTCTACTCCTAGGCAAAATATAGGCCTAGGCTAACATTACAAACCACAGATCTAGATCAAAGTGCTTCACAGATAAATTAAGTAAATTAAAAAAACTGAAATGTTAAGTAGCTTTAAAAGAATAAATTAATAAACTTCGTTTTAATGATGACAGTAGTTAAAATAAGCAGGGGTTTGTATGGTGATATAGTTCAAAAGAGTAGTTAGGTTAAGGTCCAAATAAGTAGTTAAATAATTGCCTAGGCTAAATTACCTGGGATTAGGCCTATATAGATGTTGGTTTTGTGAGAGATTAGAGCCTAAGTGAAAATGGTAAGTTGATGCCCTCAAGGCTAGCATTGTGCCAGACAATAAATCTGATATTATCCTTGAGTTCTGATTTCTTGTCTTACATTGATACGATATCATTGAAATGCAATGTTACATTACAATAACATTCTTATCTACTTATTGAACATGCTAGTTGAATTCTGCATGTCTCCCCATTTTCACAGTGTAATTTATTTCACACAATTTTTTCTCTATCGGTTTGAAATGCCACCACGAATCAGCCCCCTTAAGGATGCCATGCATCATGTTGTTTCGAAGACTGACAAAACATTCAAATTAGATGTGAAGTATATCAATGCAGTGAAAGGTAAGGTGGTGTGATTTATCATTCAATATTTACCATAATATGCATGTCCTAACCATAATCTTATGAGCGTGTAATGCAAAACTTCTGGGTACATTAATTAGACACCTGGTTACAGATTATCTTAAATCAGCTTCAACTATTTGTCTTTTTTGTGTATTTGGCATCCTTTATGTCTTCTATGTGTGTGTGAAAATGCTTTTTCTGTATATTGCAGGATGTGGTCTATGTGCAAAGGGTGCCTTTTGCAAAGGTGATTTTGTTGTTGAGTACAGGGGAGATATGGTAAATGATGCAGAACTGCAGAGGAGAAGAAAACGTTACCACGCATCCTGTGCTGCATTTATGTTTGATTTCAAGTGGCAAGGGAAAACATGGTGGTAAGAAGTCAAATTGCACCAAAGCTATATTCCTTTTGCTAAACTATAGTAAAAAATAGTGGTCGAACGATAATGTTTTTTTGATGGCCGATGCCGATATCTTAGCGAGCAGGATGGCTGATATATAGATTAGAAAAAAAAATCTTTAAAATAAACATGCTTATAGGCTACTTTAGATGGCAACTTCTTGAATTTGCAATCCTATTACAGTATTTTTCACAAATAAATTGTTTAAAAATATATGAATATAAAGGATGTAAACACTGTAACAGGGCACTCAGTAATTGGTAATTTCGTTCACACTGGTAATCTCATCTTTTCAAATAAAGACTTTTTTTGAATTTTACATACAGCACACAGTGAAAGCGATATATGACACAATGGGCAACTGGATATAGCACAGCATATTTTAAAATGAAGGATTTAAAGTGTTTCGATCATGTCTCCCGTGAAGCTGTTCTTCTGTTCACATTCACCCCCTTCGCACGGACCAACCGTCACTCGCAGGAACACTTTTATGCAGGCTACAAATGCACACTTCACAAGATATAACAGCTGCATTCGATTAAATCTGTAAGGTTTATGAAATTAAATGTTTCTTAGATATTCGGAGATAAATGGTGTAGATGCGCATTTGCTGAATGTTGACGGTAAATGATAAAGTAATTTAGCCTGATTGTTTGCCTTTTCTGTTACAAATAATATGAAAGCAAACGCTTTACTTTTTCGCATTTCATGTACTTTCTTTGTTTACCAGTTCTATCTAACAAAGTATTAGATATGACTGACAGAGTTCGTAAACTAATGAAGACGGAGAATATGAGTGAACGCTGTGTGATCACGTTCTCTTCTCAGGCACTGTGTTCTCAGCGCCGCCCGTCAAAATAAAAGTCCCGTTTTTAACACATCGGCCAATCAGAAAAACTTATCGGCCAATGCCGATATTTTAAAAATGCCAAATATCGGCCTTGGCGATATATCGGTCAACCACTAGTAAAAAAGACACTGATTTGTGGTGGTATATTGTAATACTTGTATTCATCCTTTTCTCATGCTTTCATATTTAAGTATTGATGCCTCAAGAGAAGATGGATCGTTTTGGCGGATAGTTGATGACCACAAACATCAAATCTTACAAATTGTAAGATGAAGAAAATTTACGTCAATGGAAAGCCTTACCTTTGTCTGTTTGCCCTGGATGACATTAAAGAAGGAGAAGAAATTGCCTATGATTATGGAGGAGAAGACTACCCATGGAGAACACAAGTATGTTGCAAAGCACACTGTGTACAGAATAGCTCATATTGTTTCAACATGTCAAGCAAGTTGTTGGTTGAATAGATTAGAATTTGAATCTATTAGAAATCTGTGAGTCTAATTTGTCTATTCCAATAAATTATATCCAAATCTCAGAAAGCCACAATCCAAGTTAAGTTACTTTCAGGTCAGTGTTTCAATTTATACATTAAAGAATGAGGTGGTACAGTCTTAGGCCAATTTTTCTTTCCCCCAAGTGATGTGTAGAATACAATGCCCATATTGCAACTAATGGGTGAAATTCAATCACAAAAATGAAAAAATTGTTTCACATTTTTGATGAAACAATGAAATATTTAGACATGTTTTACTTGTAAATGTTTATTTTTATTTTTATTCTTAATTCATGTGGTATCTGCTTCAGATTTCTCTCTTGTGTTATCATGTTCTAATATCTTGTCATTATGAATGTTGTCTCTTACAGATAACCAGCGTTGCTGTTAATACCAGCGCAGCGAGTGACACTGATCCTTCTCTCCGGTCAGAGACTCAGATGGATGATGAATCTGCTCAAATCAACTCTCCTCAACGGGTACGTTCACATTCATCACTAATGATTTAGGTCTACCGTCTCTCTTTGTCGTGGTTTAGTGATTTTGAAACATATTTTGATGCGTATCTGTTGTAAATTACTACATTAAACCGCGTAACGACTTGTGTCCAGTAGGTTAGTGCTAGTGGAGTATTTAGGGCCAGTTTTATCCTTCACAAGGATTTTTTTCTGGGTTAATGGTTGCTTTAAAATGGACACTCACGACGTCCCCACAACACACTTTCAGTTAGTGTTTGAGTTCAAACTTGTTAGTGTCTGAGTTCAAACTTGTGTGTTGAATTTGATGAAACTAGTCCCCATAAGGAACTATAACATTGTGTGTGTGAAAGGTCCTCATGAAGCTGGTTTTAATCCAGATGTGTGTGAGCGCTAACAGAGGTTGAATTGGACAGGAAGAAGTGTTTTAAATTAAGTTGATTTGTCTCTCTCTCTCTGAAGTCATGTGGTATCTGTTTCAAATTTCTCTTATGTTCTAATATCTTGTCATTATGAATGTTGTCTCTTACAGATAACCAGCGTTGCTGTTAATACCAGCGCAGCGAGTGACACTGATCCTTCTCTCTGGTCAGAGACTCAGATGGATGATGACTCTGCTCAAATCAACTCTCCTCAACGGGTACTTTCACATTCATCACTAAAGATTTAGGTCTACTGTTTCTCTTTGTCATGGTTTAATGATTTTGAAACATATTTTGATGCGTATCTGTTGTAAATTACTACATTAAACCGCATAATGACTTGTGTCCAGTAGGTTAGTGCTAGTGGAGTATTTAGGGCCAGTTTTATCCTTCACAAGGATTTTTTTTCTGGGTTAATGGTTGCTTTAAAATGGACACTCACGACACCCCATAAGGAACTATAACGTTGTGTGTGAAAGGTCCTCATGAAGCCTGTTTTAATCAGATGTGTGCGAGTGAGGTTTACTGGACAGGAATTTTTTTTTTTCTCACTTTATTTTTACATTTCAAATACTATAATATAAAATGTTGTTTATACTGTTTTCTTTTTATTACAGATTGTGATACAGCTCCAAAATGAAAATGACATTTTTGTACCAAGACTGAGACGGACTAAAAGTATCATGGTAATTTCTCAAGTTGCAACAAGAGACTCAATGGCTATGTTTACATGCACACGATGGAGTTTTTCCCTCTTTTGCTCCTCTTTTAAATAGCTAATTTGAAAGCGAAAGTTAAATGTGCCAGGCTGCACTGGCATTCATAATTTGAATTCATTCTTATGGAAGCTCGCTCTGCTCACTCTTTACATGTTTGTGTCACAGGTCGGGATGCCCCCCCCCCCTCTGGCGCAGACCACCCCTGTGAGCGTACCACCTCGAGGAGTTACCCAGAGACACCACGAAACCAGACAAGGTATCAAGTATAAAAAGTATTTTATTGAATTAAAACTTCCTAACTAAAACTTGGTGTCTCCTCTTCCTGGCCGCCAGGGGTGTGCGACGGAGCCGGCACTAACAGTGGATACACGCAGCGGGGCCTCTTCGGGCAGCCAAAGGTAAGTCACGGAACAGACTCTTGCAAGGAATTCACACCGTCGTTCTCCTCACAGCCAGAGGCCAGTAAATGAGCAGATGCTTCTCAGGAGTTCACACGACAGTTCCTCTTCACACCACCAGGGGTAGGTAATGGAGCAGATGCTTCTCAGGAGTTCACACGACAATACCTCTTCAGGCCACCAGGGGTAAGTAATGGAGCAGATGCTTATCTGGAATTCGCACGACAGTTCCTCTTCGGGCAGCCAAGGGTAAGTAAGGGAGCAGATGCTGATCTAGAGTCCATGCGACCGTTCCTCTTCGGACAGCCAGGGGTAAACAATGGAGCAGATGCCTCTCAGGCGTTCACACGACAGTTCCTCTTCACGCCACCAGGGGTAAGTAATGGACCAGATGCTTCTCTGGGATTCGCACGACCGTTCCTCTTCGGGCAGCCAGGGGTAAGCAATGGAGCAGATTCTGGTTCTTATTTGGAACAGGGGAATCAAACACCAATACATGAATGTTTCACCAATCCGCTTCAAGTCATCAGTATTCAAATACTCACGGCAGGGCTTTCTTCAGCGTGAGAGAGCTCAATGGGCAGATGCTGGTACTTGTTTGGAACAGGAGAATCAAACAGCCATACATGAATGTTTCACAAATCCTCTTCAAGTCATCAGTAATCAAATACTCACAACATAGGCTTGCTTCAGTGTGAGAAAGCTCAATGGGCGGATACTAGTTCGGCAGAGCTTTCTTCAGTGTGAGAAAGCTCAATGGGCAGATACTGGTTCTTGTTTGGAACAGGAGAATCAAACAGCAATACATGAATGTTTCACAAATCCTATTCAAATCATCAGTATTCAAATACTCACAGCATGGGCTTGCTTCAGCGTGAGAAAGCTCAATGGGCAGATGCTGGTTCTTGTTTGGAACAGGAGAATCAAACGGCAATACATGAATGTTTCACAAATCCTCTTCAAGTCATCAGTATTCAAATACTCACAGCATGGGCTTGCTTCAGTGTGAGAGAGCTCAATGGGCAGATACTGGTTCCCATTTGGAACAGGAGAATCAAACAGCCATACATTAACCTTTCACGAATCCTCTTCACACTGGACAGACTGGAGCTACAACCCTGTACAGTGCACACTCATCACACAGTAAATGGTTACTTCTGACTCAGCACTCCAGGACAGGGAGTGTAACGGCTGGGAACACGGACAGAGACAAGGTGACAATCCTCACACCGGTGCATACATCAATCACTTCAAATAGTAACAGGTGTTCACTTCACACTAAGCACTGCAACTCACACCAACTCGCAGTGAATAAGGTCTCCGCTCGTTACCCCAGCCGACTCCCTCCTCCTGAGTTGATGAAACAGCACATCCAGACTGTACGGGAAATGCACTACACACACACCACTGACATTAAAAGCTGCAACAGCATCAGACATCAGATTTCAATAGGCATCATCAGATTTAAATAGGCTTCAGGGCAAACTCGCCAGACAGTTGTATACAACACCAGCATTGAGTCAGATAATAAGGATTCCTGGTGGCACTTAACTGTCTCACTTCTCTGTTACTGTTGTCTCTCCTTCCCCATCCAGGTTGAATCGCCGTTTTAGACTCCTTCTCTGCCGTGGATCGCCCCTTCCCGCTCTATCCTTCCAGCTCTGCCTCCTTTCTTCACTCAAACATCCGCTTTTATGATCCCCCTCGTGAACGCCATGATTCAATCTCCGCCCATCTCGCAGCTGCCGCTCGTTTCTCCCGTTTGCGGGATCCAGCCAAACTGTTTTTCCTGGGGCAACCGGCGGGGTGTTTCATTAAATTAGCTCCCCATGGAAACAACACCGAAATAATGGTTCCGCCCTTCGTCACCTGGTGACATTTGCATATGAAGGCTTTTCAGTCTGATTGAGCCATCAGTCTGATTACTAACGGATTATTTTGTTGCATGTAAACGTAACCATTGTCATTTCTTTTTGGTCAGTTATTTTGCTTAGAGCTGCCATCAACATTTTATTTTCATTATCAATTACTCTATAACATACCAGAGAATAAAAAATGTGCATCCCCTTTACTTTACTTTATTTTTGTCAGATCAACTGTCCAAAACTTTTATTACACTGAGAACTTTAGTATAACAAACAATAAGAAGCAGCAAATCATCACATGTAACTTGTAAATGAAAAAAAAAAAAATCTTCACAATCACAATAGTTGCCAATTTATGTCTGTTAATTTACTGATCAATTAATTAAATGCAGCAGTTCTACCCATTTCTAATTAACTTTTTTATTTTTAAGATGAAAGACACGGATCTTCAAGATTCTGGTGAGCTCTTTGATTCTACACCACAGAGTTCAGATAATTATGTTCCAGATACGACTTCTGACAGTGACAGTGATGTTAGCCTTACACTGAATCCAACAAAACGTCAGGTTCTTGATGAACTGGATATTGATGAATCTGGCTCCGTGAGTTGCCCTGACTGTGACACAACAACGTCAGACAAAATGCACAGCCTTATGTCTGAAGCATCTGGAACAGGAGAAGAACCCAGTTCAAGTCAGAACACAATAGATTGCGTAGTTGTTACTGCATACCAAAAAAGAGATGGAAGTAGAGTGTATAACAAGAGACATTACTGCTTGTATTGCTCCAGACCTTACGCTAAGATGGCAAGGCATCTAGAAACTTCACATGCAAATAAATCTGATGTGGCTAGAGCTCTAAGCTTTCCAAAAGGTTCAAAGGAGAGAAAAAAACAGCTGGATTATATCCGCAACAAAGGGAACTATGCCCACAATGCTGCTGTTATGGAATCAGGAAAGGGGGAACTGGTGTCATTTAAACGACCACCTAAAGAAGTGCAGGGAGAGGCTTTCATGCATTGTGCGTACTTTCAAGGACTTTTTACAAGAAAGGTCCTGTGGCGACATATGCGATTGTGGCAGGTTCAATGAAATTCTCCTTGCCTGCATGTGGGTGGTTCGTCTACTCATTGAGTTTCGTCCTATCAGTGGGCTGCAGTAGCGTGTATAAAAGTTGGCTGGCTGGAGTGTATGGTGTCACGAGTCACCGCCCCTCCCGTGTTGTCATTCAGCCGTAATCCAGGGCAGCATGCGAATCCCTGCGGCTGGCATTGGGTTGAGGTTGTCCCTCCTCTGGTAGGTGAAAGTTATGATTGTGTTTTATCTAGGGTATCTACTCGTGTTGTAGCAGCATCCTTGTTGTGTGCAGTCAAAGGTTTAAGTAAGGCTGATTCCAGCATGGCTAATACGGGCGTCCGCGTTTCAATGCGGAAGTGCTGGGTTGTCGCCGGCGCATACGTGGTCCTTCCAATGGACTGGACGAGCCCTCAGCTTTGCCTGTTTATGTCTGCCTGACTGGTTTGATTCCCGGAGATCGCACCCATAAGGTATGTAGTTTTAAATTATTATCACCTAGGTCGAGTGGTGATCTGCTGTTGAGAGAAATTGATTTTTATGAATAGTTGTTAGTAGTTAAATGAAGAGTTTGTCTGATTGTTAACTTGTAATTTTATAGATGTATTGAGTCCAGATTGGTCGCGTCCGCATGGGCAATTTAGCTTCCGTGCGGTTGGACTGCGGGGGCCTACCGTCTGCGGGCACTGTTGCTTTGCTGTTGACAATTGGATCGAGATTTGCTGCCCTGTGTGTGTGTGTGTGTGTGTGTGTGTGTGTGGGTTATATTATTTCTTCGTTTCTTTTGTATCAGTTATTTTTATATTGTGATTGGAATTTGTAATATTTCCACTTTGGAAGCGTGAAGATCTACATTCCAATTTTTGTCTTTGTGAAGTGTCTGTTCAAACTGTGACCATTGTGAGTTGTGTCTGTTCAACTGTGAATCCTGAGGTGTGTAATTTAATTCTGTTGTTTCAGGAGCTGAGCGCGTAAAGCATTGGTGGATTGCTGGTGGTGGTCTTCCTCACGAGTGTTGTGTCATGAGTGGCGCGTGTGAGTGTTTGTTTGTGCACAGGTATACGGGAAAGGTGACTTGCCGTGGAGGCCTTACGTGCCCTTCTATCCCCTGCTGACACGCCTCGGCTCCTTTTTCTCGAATTCTGACGATGCTGACTCCTCAGGTCGTTCTGTGTGTGTCTTGTAATGGTGTTGTTGTCTATATTAAGTGTTATTGATGGTTGTCCTTTGCTTTTAATAAATCTCTTATTCTTAATAAATATATATATATATATATATATATATAATTTTGTATCCACGTCTCCTACCAATTTACTGTGAACGAACCTGTGTTGCTTTAAATTAGAAATTCAATTTTTTTTATTGTCCCTGGTAAGATTCCAGGGTGGTGTAGTCGTGAGCTGATCACACCTCCAAGCTCCTCCTCCGTGTCGCCACACGTTCTTGTAGACTTAAACCTCAGTCAGTCCCCCCCCATTCACGGGGCCTGTGCCTTCAAACATGACCAAACAACTGTGGGGAGTAATCAGTGCCATGAATCCTGACCCAATCACAGATATAATAAAAAATGACAGAGTAATTACTGAAATTGGGCAGCACTTGTTGAACAAAGGAGGGCTATCAGACAAAAATAAACAGTGTGTGCGGGAGAAGATGCGAGAATTGGGAAGGTTGATTCACAAGGCGAGGAGAGTCACCTCGTTAAAAACTATGGAAGATTGTGTAAATCCAAAGAAGTACATGGAGACTGTCAAAGCTGTCAAGTATACGTGTGGGTATGACAGTGAAACGGACAAGTTCATGATTCCATCGCTTGCAAACAAGCTTGGGAATTCCCTGATTAAAGTGAGCAAACTCTTAAAAGCTCGGGGATTAATCTCAAATGACAAACAGCTTGTTAAGAACGCCAGTGAGTTTCTAGAAGTCCATGCGAACAAATGGAACGAGATGATCTCGGCTACAGCATTGAGGAACATCAGTGAAGCAAAGTGGAATGTGCCAACTATCATACCTTTTACTGAAGACGTCCAGAAAATGCATGCATATCTCAGTCAAGTGCAAGACAAGTGGTTCAAAACACTCTCTGAAAGTCCCTCTACCAAAGCCTGGGTGGAGCTGGCAAAGGTGTGTCTAGCCCAGATGATTCTCTTTAACCGGCGCAGGGAAGGAGAGGTTTCGAGCATGCCTTTGTCTGCATTTCTATCAAGAGACACTTCTGATCCACATGAGGATGTGGACTGGGCTCTCTCTGAAGTGGAAAAAAAACTCTGCAGACACTTCACAAGGGTTATCACAAGGGGAAAACGTGGTCGACCAGTTCCAATTCTTCTGACTCCAAAAATGCTATGTGCCTTAGAACTCCTTGTTAAGCAGAGAGAGGCTTGTGCGGTTCTTAAAGACAATGCCTACTTGTTTGCAAGACCAGAAGCCATGACACATTTTCAAGGGTCAGACTGCCTCCGTGGCTTTGCAAATGCGTGTGGCGCAAAGTGTCCCAAGTCACTGGCATCTACAAGACTGCGAAAGCATCCTGCAACCCTTTCAACAGTGCTGAATATGACTGACACTGAGATGGACCAGCTGGCAAACTTTCTTGGACACGACATAAGAATCCATCGTGAGTTCTATCGACTCCCTGAGAAGACCCTGCAACTTGCCAAAATCAGCAAAGTTCTAATGGCTCTTGAGCAAGGAAGATTAGCAGAGTTCCATGGCAAGAACTTGGATGAAATTGGGATAGATCCTGATGGTGTGGTATTTTATTTGACTTTTGTTTGATTTTCTGTTTATCATCTATTCATATACCATGTGTTTTACCATTGCTAAGCTGTACTTTGAACTTCCACAGAAAAAGTTATTGACTGTGATGAGGAAGACGGGAGCATACAAGAGGGACACTGTTCATCTACTGTTGACGGTTTGTATTACTGTCAAAATACACTACTACATTTTGCAGTTATTCATAGTTTTCAGTCACGTAACTTGTAAAGACCTGACTCGCAAAAACATTGTTCTAACATCATAGCCAACATTAAAGAACATGCTTCAGTTTGCTGAACGAACGCTTTTTTGACGAATCGGCTCATTGTGTAATGAATCAAATGCCTCCAAGCTATTCTTCAAAATGTCTCACACTAAACATTTATTCTGGAGTGAATATTTTTTGTGGAGTTTACTACCATAAAAATGATATTTCATAAGAGAAACATGTAAATTAATAAGCCATAACTAATAATAATGAGCCTTTAATTGCCTATATAATACAAAGCCTAATCAGCGCTCAAGCGCACACATAAAGCTCCACAGCGCATTGGCAAACAATGATTATGAATGTTTTTTGAAAAAACAGGAGACGGTCTAAACATTGTAATAATTTATTGATGATGTTTTCGGCTGCAGAGATTAAGTCGACGATGCTGACTTGTCATATGCGCGCCTGTATGCATGTTTCATACGGATTACATAATCAGAGAATATTTATTTTCCACTTGAATTGGTTCATTTTAAAAGCAGACATTTCAAGCTTTCTATAGAGAAATTTCTATATTCTCATGTGTGTGAGGCGAGTATACGCTGAGTTTCGGCTAATTTCTGTGACGCTCAAGTTCACTGAGACAGCAGAAAGCACATCCTGATTGATATGAGTCTAATAATAATAATCAGGTTAACATTAGAGTGAGCGACTTGTAAAGTTGCTACTACTCGCATGTTTCAAGTGATAGGCCATATTTAAGGTCAATGACTGATAGGCGAATGTTTGTATTTCTTGCCGTTATTGATCTGTCCGTCACAGCCTGCGTGATTTCCACTTCCTGTGGAGTTTTATTTCCTGCGACTAACCGACTAATAAAATTGTAGTTGACTATTAGAGGGGAGACCTAATAAATACTGATAATAGGATTTAGAACTTCGGATTGGAATTCAAGCACACACATTTTATCATTTCAATTGTTTTTTCTGTCCACTTTTAGGTAAAAGTACCCAGAAGAAGACACCCTGGCAGCAGACTCGTCAGAGATTCATCACATCACTCACTGTACCAGCAAAGTGCGAATGTGACAAATGTTTAAAAGCTGAACCAGAAGCGATGAAGATCCGCGATTGGAAGACCGTAAAGTTTTACGTTTATAATCGCATTACAGCTTACAAAAAGAATTTGCAGTGCAAGTAATAATAATGTGAAGATGCAACTCTGTCATGGCAGGTTTTGTTCAAAGATGTTTAAGGGATAGTTCACCCAACAATCCCTTTAAAGGGTTAAAGACGTTTTTGGGTTTGCTAACCCTTTAAAACTACAGCAACACTTGTAGGCTATAGAATAACTTTATTGTTCGACCAATGCTTTCCGACTGGTGGCCTTCATCACAGTCATCATAAAACATACGGCAAACAACATTTCAAATAGAGTGTCATGTTTGCAGTATGTTTTATGATGACAGTGATGAAGGCCACCAGTCGGAACGCATTGGTCGAACAATTAAATTGTTCTAAAGTTGTAAATTGTTCTAAAGTTGTTATTTGTTTAAATTCACATGTCTCTGAAAGGAAGCATGTGTGAAAGTGATATATATATATTTGTTTTTATACTTTTAATAGCAGGACTTTGTTTTGAGGTTTGACTTCATTTGAGTTATTTTGTGAAGTTGAACTCAATAAAAGTTGAATTCAGCAATTGTAATGTGAATTAATGTATTGAAGCTCAATTAGTAGTAGATTTTTTTTATAAGTATCAGGTGAATGAGTAGCAGCTGATACTAGGAGGTTAGCTGAAAAAATTACAATTCTAGAAAGAATAGTTTGAAGTGGAAAGGTTTGACTGGATATTTTCCAACCCATTTCATACCCAAAAGTATGAAAACAGTATAAAACAGACAATAATTCACTACTTGCATGCAATCCTTTGTTGCAGTTCTCCATTCACATACAATTCACATACAATCCACTTCAATCACACTAATATCAAACGTAGGAACAATCAGTCGATCCAAACAAATATTCTGCATGTTGAGGAGATGATTACAAGCAAAACACTAGGGCCTGGTTTCACAGACAGGATTTAGATTAAACCAGGATTTGGCCTTTAGTTCAATTAGGACATTTAAGTAGCTTCTATAAACGTTAGAAATAAACATTACTGGTGTGCATCTGGAGACAAAACAATGGCACTTGGACACAATGGACTTTAAATTGTGCTTTCAGTTAAAACAGCTTAAACATGCACTTTAGTCTGAGACCATCTTAAGTCTGGTCTGTGAAACCGGCCATAGGTGTTCTATTCAAGAGTGAAGCTTTGCATCACTTGCACCATTTACAGGCCTCACTACATCTCCACATTAACTAATTGAAGTTGTTTGGTACTACTGTATATTTTAATTCTACTTAGTTGTAGATTAAACCAATTTTTAAGGGCAAATGGACAAATGCAATCTTTTTTACTTAGATTTACTTAGTATAAATACCTATTATTTGTCATTAGTAATATACTTATTGTTCTATCTAGGTCCCCACAAATCAAAAGGGGAAGTTGCGAATTATGCAAATTAGTTTCCCACAAATCAAATGGGAGGTTGTGTGAATTATGCAAAATATGTCCCCACAAATCAAATGGGAGGTTGTGTGAATTATGCAAATTAGGTCCCCACAAATCAAATGGGAGGTTGTGTGAATTATGCAAATATTATGCAAAGTGTGTCCCTATAAGACACGTCCACTCGATTTTTCAAAGGTCCCCATTGCGCATGGTCAAATCATTACTTCATCAATTCAGATACTTGGAGGCGTGTATAAGTTATCAAAGCTATGGTAAGTATCCCTATTTTTTTTCTTCATACCTCTAGAACCTTTAGAAAGGGTGGTCCCCACAGGTGATGATCATAAAGTTGGTCCCCATCCAACATGGAAACCTGTGTGTGTGAGAGAGAGAGAGAGAGAGAGAGAGAGAGAGAGAGAGAGAGAGAGAGAGAGAGAGAGAGAGAGAGAGAGAGAGCTCAGAGGAGACCCGGCCCAGCAGCCCTCCTGCATCTGACTCCTACAGCCAGTCACAGCCTCAGATTATACTCCTCATGGACTCCAATGGCAAGTTTATCGATGAAAAGAGACTGTTTCCGAGAAAAAATGTCAAAAAAATATGGTGCTCAAACACACAGAAGGCCCTGGAGCTGTTGTGTGAAGAGCAGCTGGGTTCCCCTAGCCACATCATCATCCACACCGGCACCAACGAGCTCAGCGAGAGAGAGTAGCTACAGCTCTCATAAACGTGACTGAGAAGGCATCCTCCAACTTCCCCAACTCCAAAATCATCCTCTCCACCCTGCTACTGCGCTCGGACTTCCACCCAGACACCATCAGGCATATAAATGCTAGAGTATCCAGAGACTGTGCCCTAAAGCCCAACGTACACCTGGCTCAGCATCCCACACTGAATCTCAGCAGCCTGTATGACCATGTTCATCTACACAGAAGGGCAGTCCCCATCTTTGCCAAAACCCTGAAGGACATCGCACTCAACCGCAGCTCCAGCGCACCGCAGCATCCTCATGGACACCCCATAGAGCCACTGCAGGGACACCCCTCAAAACACCACCCCCTCCACCACTTCAGCCCTGACCGGAGGAACCCCACGACAGGCTCTGTGTTCCCCCCTGGAACACACCGCATGACCAGGCCTGCAGCCCCCCCGCCTTCTCATCCACATGACCATCAGCAGGAGCAGCAGCCGGACAGCCGGAGCTACGCTGAAGCAGCCAGCCGATCACTTACCCACTGCAGCCCCAGCACAGTCCCCAGCCAGCCGGCCTCATCTCCATCCAGAGACCTCACAAACATCCAGCACATGCTGACTCTGCTGTGCTCACACCTCATGGGTTAGTGACTCACAAAAAAAAAAAAAAAAAAGGAGTAAAGAAAATGAACATGTATGTGTGAGAGTGTGTTTTATTTCTACTTATTTTAAAATCAGATTCTTAGAAACATTTACTATTCTTGAAAAAAAAAAATGTGTATGTGTTTATTTTTATTTTATAATCATTTTATCAGATATTTACAAACCTCATATTATTTAAAAAAAACAAAAAAAAAACAACAACCTTGTATTATTTAAAAAAAAAAATATATGTGTGTGTATGTATATATATATATATATATATATATATATGTGTGTGTGTGTATAGTATGTGTGTGTGTGTATATGTATATATAGCCTATGTATATATATATAATATGAATATGATATCTTTTTAATATTTAATTGACCTAATTTATACATTTAACTTAATTTCTAGGATCATAATATTTTATATAATATTCTTCTTGATTTGTCAATTCAATATACTGATGTCTGTCTTGTTTTGAAATAACAAATGTGATTATTTAATGAGCTCATATTCCCTGAAAGTCACATGTTGGAATATTCAAGGACTGAGGTCCTCTGTTTTTGGTATCAAGAGCCAACATTCGGACTTTAAAAAAGAAATTCTGAATTCTGACCTTATAATACTACAGGAAACATGGAATGTAAGAGATTTGTCCACTGGCTGCCCAATTGGATTTAGGGAAATAGTTTTACCATCAACGAAATTAAGAGGGGTGACTCAGGGCAGGGAGTCAGGGGGAATGCTGATATGGTATAGAGCACAACTCATAGACTCAATCACAGCTATACAAAACGGAAAAAATAACATCTGGTTAAAAATCCACAAAGACATTGTCTCCACAGACCATCACATATTCTTGTGTGCTATATACCTTCCCCCAGCTGAGTCTCCCTATTATAATGAAGAAACCTTCTCCATCCTGCAGGATGAGATCAGCCATTTCCAGACAAAAGGGAATGTGTTAATGTGTGGCGATCTAAATGCCAGAACTGGAAATGAACCAGACTTTGTCAATACACAGGGAGACAAATATATCACAAACACCAGCCACTCTCTGCCCTCATACCACCTCAGAAACAATTATGACAAGTACACAAACAGAAGTGGGAAAAGCCTCCTAGAGCTCTGTCAATCACTGGGCCTGTATATAGTGAACGGTTGTATACGGGGAGACTCTTTTGGTTGTTACACCTTTAATTCTTTCCTGGGTAACAGTACTGTAGATTACTTCATCACAGACATTGACCCAGTGCATCTCAGGGCATTCACAGTCAGTCCTCAAACACCTCTGTCAGACCACTGCAAAATTACACTGTATTTAAGACAAACTCATAGCAATGAATCACACAGACAGCCCTCTCGTTTACTGAAGCTGCAACCACCCTACAAGTGGACAAATAACAGCACAGAAAATTACCAAAATGCAATAGAAAGTCAAACGATCAAATTATTATTGGACAAATTCATAATGAACACATATTCACAAAATAAATTAGGCATAAATCTGGCACTTAGTGACATTATCAAAATATTCAACCAATCAGCTTCCATGTGCAATTTGAAAAATAAATCATCAAAAAGGAAACCAAAAAACACCAAAGAAATGTGGTTTGACAGTGAGTGCAAAAATATCCGAACAGCGGTACGAAATCTTTCAAATCAAAAACACAGAGATCCTGACAATGAAGAACTCCGCCATCAATATCACGAAACCCTTAGACTGTACAAACAAACTCTAAGAGTAAAAAAGGAAGAACACACAGAACAACTATTTCAAGCAATGGAGGAATCAATAAATACCAGTAACTTTTGGAACAATTGGAACAGACTCTATAGACCACACCAGGAAGAATTGGCCATTCAAAACGGGAACATATGGAGGACACACTTTGAAAATCTGTACAAAACAACTGAAACAAATCCTGCTCGAAATGAACTAAAAACTAAATTAGAAATCCTGAAAGAAAACATTAAAGACAATCAGAACCCCCTGGGTTTCTGCCCAAACACAGAACACCTGACCACATATACACCCTTCACACGATCATTGATAAACATGTATACCAAAATAAATCCAAAGTCTTCGCTTGCTTTATTGACTTTCAGAAGGCTTTTGATTCGATCTGGCACGAAGGACTCTTCCTAAAACTATTGGAAAATGGGATTGGAGGGAAAACATTTGATTTGATCAGCACCATGTGTAAAAATAATACATGTGCTGTAAAAATAGGGAATAAACGAACAGAATATTTCTCCCAACAAAGAGGAGTCAGACAAGGTTGCCCATTGAGCCCTACTCTATTTAACATATATATATAAATGAACTAGCCAAAGCATTAAATAATTCCCCTGCCTCCGGCCCGACCCTGACTGAATCAGAAGTTAAATGTCTCCTCTTTGCAGATGATTTAGTCATTCTGTCACAAACTAAAGAAGGACTACAACAGCTCCTCGACATTCAGTCAAACTTGGGCTCTCAAAATTAACCTCGCAAAAACCAAAATAATGATTTTTCAAAATAGATCCAGGTGTAGGGAAAATAAATACATCTTCAGAGCAGGAAACCAAGTCCTCCAACACACCCACGAATACACATATCTGGTTCTAAAACTGAGTTCAACAGGGAACTTTAATCTGGCTGTGAATGAACTGAAAGCAAAAGCGATGAGAGTCTTCTACATGATTAAAAATACTATTCGACATGAAATTCAAATTCAAACCTGGCTAAAAATTCTAAAAGCAATAATTGAACCAATTGCTCTGTACGGCAGTGAGGTATGGGGGCCTCTAAAAACCCAAGATTTTTCAAAATGAGAAAAAGAGGAAATTGAAACTCTGCATACCTAAATTTGTAAAAGCATCCTAAAAGTAAACAGAGCGACACCAAACAACTCGTGCAGAGCTGAATTAGGACAATATCCCTTACTGATCACTATCCAAAAAAGAGCTGTGAAGTTCTACCAGCACCTGAAGTGCAGTGAGCCGAGCTCAAATCAGGCTGAAGCCCTGCGGTGTCAGGAGCAGAACCGGCACCGGAGCACACTCTCACAGCTGATGCTGAAACTACAGCCAGACCAGCACAGCACTATCTGGCCCAACCAAATTATACAATTACAAAAACAAAATTACATCACCTATTGGAAAGATGCTACTAAATTACAAAAAAAGATGGAACTCTATTTACTCCTGAAAAGAGATTATAAACCAGCAGAATACCTGAGCTGTGTGAAAGAGCATAAAGTGAGAAAGACCCTAACCAGATACAGGCTGAGTGACCACAGTCTGGCTGTAGAGAGAGGACAGCACAGGCAGAGATGGCAGCCGAGAGAGCAGAGACTGTGTTCTCTGTGCTCTCAGAGAGAGGTGTGTGTGTGTGTGTGTGGCAGCCGAGAGAGCAGAGACTGTGTTCTCTGTGCTCTCAGAGAGAGGTGGAGACAGAAGAACACTTCCTGATACACTGTGATCACTATCACAGCATTAGATCGGACTATTTCACTAGATTCCAACAGTTAGAACCAAATTTTATGGCATTACCAAATTCAGAAAAATTAAATCATATTTTGGGAGAAAAATCTAGCTCAATCACCAGGGTTCTCAAGTCTCACGCATTGGCCGTGAGACACACGCAATTCAACCCGTTCACACACTCACACGCCACACCGTGTATTTCTCACGCTGAAAAAGCAATGCCAACCAAGTTGTTCTGCAAGCTTTATATAACGTTGTATACGAGGCGCAGGCACACAAAGTGAAGTTTCCTGCCACCAGCGCTTATCTCGGCCAGATTGCGTTCGTTATTAGGCAACATATGCGCGAACACACGGAAGTTGACGGAACATTCTAGGCCACCGTACGTTCGTTACTAGGTAACCAACAACATCGCGCGAACACACGTTGTGATGGAGAAGGTAAGTTGGAAGAAAGCTCGTCTAACATTTTTAGACTAGAACATTTAATATATAGCCCATCGTATACATTATTATTGATGCAGTCAAAAACTCTACAACTACTTTGCAACCAGGCCAGAAGCTTTGGCTCAGTTTGGCTAGCTTACGTTATCTGAAACTAAGGGAAATGTTAGTGAGTATGGGAAGGAATGAAAATGTATTTCTTCATTTTATTTTAAATAACATATTATACTGTATTAATAGTCTTTCTAGTTACATTAAGACTACATGTATTAAAGCAGAGTGCTCTGGGTAATATTTTATATCCTGTCAAAACATATTTACAATTTGTTATATTTTTGTAATTTTTGTATATTTGTAATTTTGAAATATAACATTAAAGAGTATATTTGATGTGATGAATTCCTCTGTCATTTATCAGATTTACCAATTGTTATAATTTCAATTTGTGTTGGTTAATTATGAACAATGGGTAAAATTGGGGGGCAGGGCTTTTGATGAAACTTGAGAACCCTGCAATCACAACAGCAGCTAAGTATGAAACAGCCTGCCACAAACTACGAGAGTCAGCCAGTGGACAAAACTAAAGTCAGAATTGTTCTTGTCTTGTTTGAATGTTGGTACAAACGTACAAAAATGTGTGTTTTAAATGTTAAAAATGTGTTCATGCATTTTTTATTTATTTATTTTATTTTTTTACACTGACTGATTTATTGATTTTTATTTTATTATATTTATTGTTTGTGATTATTTGTTCATTGCATGTGTAATGGCCAATGCTTTGGCAATACTGTACAAGTCATGCCAATAAAGCTCATTTGAATTTGAATTTGAATTTGAGAGAGAGAGAGAGAGAGAGATCAAATCTTGCTTTTTTAATGTTTGTATGATAGTTATGCTCTTTGTCCCACTTTGTAAAAGTGCAATATTTTTTGCTTATAAAAGCCAGTAAGGCAAATAACTGAAACGTTTGTACTTTTTTTAATCTCCTGCTTGAACCTAATAAAAGTATTTTTGCATTTTCATATTTTAAATAATTTTAAATAACCCTCTTTTTATATTTCATTTCATATTTCTATTTCAATCTTTGTGCTCATCAAAAAATATCAGATGAAAAACACCTCCACACATTCCACATTTTTTTTTACATTTTAAAATACTTTAAAATCATATGGATATTTCACAATATGTCTGTTTTTACTGTATTGTGGATCAAATAAAAGACTTCTTTCATAAACATTATAAACCTTTGTTATGTACGCTATACAGAGGAGTGTGTGTGTGTGTGTGTGTGTGTTTAGGCTGTTTTGTGTGTTTCAGATTTCATTGGATCCACAGCCTGTCATTCTTCACCAGGGAAGATGATTATTGTATCCTGATTATCACTGTTATTAGAGTCCTTGTATACTGTGTGTTAGATATTTGACGGAAACCTTCTTTGTTAGGATTGTGGTTGTAAAGTGTATAGTTGCATTTGGACTGTTCTGTTTTCTCAAGTCGTCACGTTGCGTGTGAGTAAGTCACATGACATACATTGTGCACCCCGTAGGACGTCCTGTTGTTTTTACACACAGTGGGTTTAGGAGAGAAAACTTTCGTTTTGTTGTTGTTTCATTTTAGGAGAGAGTGCCCCCTGCCAATATCCTTTTCTTTTATTGCCCTCCCCTCATTTTTAGACACACAGACGCTTCTATTAATGTTATACTCTCGTTTACCCCTAGAAAAATATCCAATAACACCTAAGGAACGTAACAACCTTAGCGACCCCAAACTTTTGATTGGTGGTGTGTATTAAATATTTGTATTTATAATATATTGTGGTAAGCAGGACGACGCACCGGTCTCGCGTCTCTCACGGAGGAGCAGAAGCATAAAAGGAGGAGCGACGACAGTGAAGGACGAGAGAAGACCAGGCCTGGAATATTATGTTGTGTTTTGCTTATATGCGGCGGCAGTCGTCCGTGAGGGGCTACCGCCTTTACTTTCGTTTTGTTGTTGCTTTATTTTTAGGATTATTAAAGTACCGTATTTTCCGCACTATAAGGCGCACCGGATTATAAGGCGCACCTTCAATGAATGACCTATTTCAGAACATTTTTCATATATAGGGCGCACCGGATTATAAGGTGCATAGATTCTGCAGTCAAACGTTTGACTGGGTTTGCGTTATGCATCCACTAGATGTGCTAAAGGGAATGTAGCGAGTGCGCGGCGCCGGAGGCGAGCCGTTTATTAGTAAAGCGTGAGCGCGCTGGGGCGGGCCCGTAACTTACATTCGCAGCCTGACTCATATGAGTATTCATGTGCGGCGACTCGCTGACAGCAACAGCTGGCTGTTTTGAATGAGACGACCCGGTTACTGTGAACGGGGAGCGCTTTATGAACATTCTGTGACGCGCGAGCAGCGCCGGGGACAGTGTGTCTGTTCGTGTGTCTGTTCGTGTGTAAACACGAGCAAGAGTTTGCAGGCGAATTTAATAACGCAGAGCGTTATTAACCAATTGATCCAATTAACCAACTGATCCATATATAAGGCGCTCTGGATTATAAGGCGCACTGTCGTTTTTTGAGAAAATTAAAGGCTTTTAAGTGCGCCTTATAGTGCGGAAAATACGGTATAGGATTGTTAAATGTTCGCCGGTTACCGCTTCTTCTTCCCATAACAACATACCTTTCCTACATATATATTTTGATGTACAGTATATTACTAATATTAACTATATATCATGTAAAAAGGATGTCATTGAATGCCACATAACAGATTTGACTAGATAGTTCAAATATCATTACCATTAGTTTCACAAGGATAAAAAAAGCCATGTGAATAGAAATTATATTAATGAGTGTTAAATAAACATCTTAGAAATTTGGCACTGAAACCTTAATTACGTAGATTATCACAAATTGCAGCCAATCAGCAAACAAGAAGGATTCATATTAATCTTTCCAATGGAAAACAAGAACAGGAAAAAAAACATATCAAAGTGTCTATATGCTAAACAGAAGTTGTTTTCACTGGAAGATCAGCAGCTGCGCTACAGAAAGCTGAAAGAAACACTGAAGTAATGAGTCTTTGCTATGGAAGTGAGACTGTCTAATCTGGCCACATTGGTGTAAACTGGCAGGTCGCACACTGTCTACACTGGACACCAAATCACGACAGTGAAAGCACACAGAACACATTATAATCAGGGACACTGGACGCGCGGATGATGCACTCACGGTCTTGCGCTACTGACAACAGGACTAATGCATTTTGAACTTTCGTGTTGTGTAGAATGTAGTTAGAATGTTGCAGACCATTTCTTTTGCAAGTAATTACAAGTTTCATCTCGTAAATCTTCAAACAAACGCAAACTCTTGGTTCCTGCTCAGCTACTGTTCGGACGCTCTTGCTTACTGCTTCCGCGCTTTGCTCTATCGCTTTTATATTTTTATATTTTATTTCCTTTTATCACCTAATTTTAACTTCAGCAAATCAACACAGTGCTCAAACGCTTGGATTACTACAAAAAAAAAAGCAGAATTCTTTTATTCGACCAGCCTCCCACTGAAAGCTTACATTCCGGGGAAGAGAAAACACAACTGCCATTAGGACATTCATAAGGATAAGAAAATGCCTCCTCTGGAATCTACTTGCTGCTCTAACTGCCACAGACTTTTACAAAGGATTGCAGTTCTTGAAACAAAGTTAATTGCGGGACCACCAAACCAGACAGAACACACAACAGAGCTTCGTCACGGACACCCTCAGCATACAGCCGGTGAGTCCCATGAATCTAGTGCTCCTCGACAGGCTTTACTGAGTGTAGAGAAACAAGCCGATCGACTTACAAATCGATGGCACAAACAGGGAGCGAGACCCAAAGGCACTCGAGACATCAGATTGTCACGAGCATCACATATTATTATATATGGCTATGACAAGGATTGCAAACACTGGTCTCCTACCACTGCCTATAGATCTTGAGAACAGATTTGAAGTATTAATGAATGAGGAATCCCCAAATTTGATGAATGAACACAGACTGAATCTAACACTGTAGCTAACACTGATGCTAACTGGGGCTCAAGGTCGAGCAGACAGTGGCACACAGCTCAAAGCGCAGCCGGGCCCAGGACTCTGATAGTGGGCGACTCCATAATCAGAAACATTAATAGCAGGGATACAACTACGTGCTGCCTTCCACAAGCAACAACTTCTGATGTAAACAGGGAACTTCAGAACATTCTTATGAAACATAAGACTGCAAATCGACTCATCATTCATGTGGGGAAGAATGATATTCATAAAGAGCAGTCGGAACTCCTTAAGAAGGATTTCAATGAACTTTTTGAAACACTTAAAAGACTGAAAGTTCAAACTTTCATCAGTGGACCACCCCCAGCAAGAGGAACAAACAGGTTTTCACAGTTGCTTGGGCTTAATACATGGCTGCAAAAAAACTGCAATATAAAAGGAGTGAACTTCATTGACAACTTCAATCTTTTCTGGAGTCAGAGGCAACTGTTTCAACAGAATGGCCACCACCCAAACAAACTTGGTTCAAGAGTGCTAAAGGACAATATCTACTTCTCCCTCCGTCATCCTTCTGCAATGTGTGCCAATCCACTCAACCTGAATGGCACACACACACACCTGGGTACAGTATGAATGACCACAGGACTTCACTTCAGCACCTGAATGGACATGCGGTTGACACATCACACAAGGACAATGATAACACCACTCAGCCACAACAACCTCTGCTCACGGACACAATCTCAGCAGAGCCCTGCCCACAGAGCTCACCACAGACAGACTGTGACATACTAGCACTTCTCCAAGATTCAGCACCCAAGGACGACTTTCTGGAAAACAGCCAAGGAAACCAGGACAGCATATTACAGCCTCCGATAACACCAGAGCAACAGCCGCCCTCACCGGACACGTTCTCCATCTCTCCAGCATCTCCACTTCTGTGCTTCTCAGAGAAAATGGAACAACTGGTGTATGCTGGAACCAGACTATCCCACTCTTTTGCTGCAAGCCCCCAGATACCAACCAAAAAACGGCAGGCCCCACAACCACCAAAGCCTGCGGGCCCAGCTCGCCCTCCCCTGTGAGAGCTCTTCGGCCTCTGCCACAACGCCAGGGCCCACACCCTCCTCCAGCGGCTCGAGGTGAAACAAAAACAACTGATACCAGCTCTCAGTGATAGGTGTCGGGTCCCCGCTATGATAACAGTAACTTTCTCAAATGTTTACAGAACAAGCGGGAACCCAGTGTGCCTGTATCTTTCGCTATTGCTGTTCGATTACATGATAGAAAGTCTAAGGCCTTCAAAAGCCGTACAGCAAACCCATCTAATCTGGTGCCTATTACACGACAAACTAAGATTGCTGTGGGGAGAAAAAGTAAGACTGTTAAGTTAGCACTTTTAAACATCCGCTCACTTAAAAATAAATCACTTCTAGTCAACGACTTAATAACCACATACAACCTGGATTTTATGTTGCTAAATGAAACTTGGCTAGAAGACAGCTGCAGTGCAACAGTCCTCAATGAAACAGCCCCTCCTAACTTTACTTTTATGAGTGTCTGCAGAGCTGTTAGAAGAGGTGGAGGTTTCGCTGCTCTTTTTAAAGATGTCTACCAATGTAAGCAAATATCATTTGGGAATTACCTGTCTTTCGAATATCTGGGTATTGTGTTAAAAGGTGCTCCACGCATTTTAATTATCATTGTTTACAGGCCTCCAAAATACTCTCCAGCCTTTGCTGATGATTTTACAGAACTGTTATCAACTATTTCCTCAGAGTTTGACTGTTTTATCATTGCTGGAGATTTTAACATTCACATAGATAATGCAGAAACCAATATGGCAAAAGAAATCAAAACTGTTTTAAAAACTTTTGATCTGACTCAGCATGTACATGGACCCACACATAATCATGGACACACTCTAGATTTACTTATCAGTAAGGGTCTAAACATTTCATCGATTGTTATTAAGGATGTAGCACTGTCTGATCATTTTTGTATTTTCTTTGATATATTGATCTCTCCTGCCATTGAAGCTAGATCTGTGTCTGTCAAGAAGAGATGCTTAAATGAGAACACTAGTGTACTGTTTATGAAGGCTATATCTTTAACACCAAGCATATCTGCTGACTGTTGATTTTCTCCTTGATTCTTTTAACTCAAAAGTTGAGAGTGTAATTGATGATATTGCTCCAGTGAAAGTCAGGAAGAAGATTGGCAGACAAAAAGTACCTTGGAGAAACTCAACAGCAGTGCAAAATATGAAAAGACAATGCAGAAAAGCAGAGCGCATGTGGCGGAAGACAAAACTTGTAGTCCATTATAACATCTACAAAGACAACATCCATGCTTTCAATAAGGAACTGGGCAAAGCTAGACAGACTTTCTTCTCGAATATTATAAACAGCAATATAAACAACACACGCACTCTTTTTGCTACTGTAGAGAGACCGACAAACCCCCCAAGCCAGATTCCCAGTGAAATGCTCTCAGAGAGCAAGTGCAGTGAGTTTGCTTCTTTCTTTTCTGAGAAAATCAATAATATCAGAAAGGTGATCAGCTCATCCTTGAGTTGCGCTGGGGTCAGGCAGATCAGACCACAACCTGAGAAAGTAGTCACTATGTCTGATTTTGAAGAAATTGATTGCAACATTTTGGAAGAAACCGTACAGCACCTTAAAACATCAACCTGCGCCCTTGACGCACTTCCCATATCTTTTTTTAAAAAGGTGTTACACAGCTTAGAAGCAGATCTCCTAGAAGTGGTAAATGCCTCACTTCTCTCTGGGAGTTTTCCGAACTCCCTGAAAACTGCAGTTCCCTTTCGTTGTCACTCCGAGTTACGTCGGATGACGACGAATGGGGTTTCGCTTAGAAAGCCTATCAACTTCGAGTATTACAAAACGAGCCAATGGCAAAGAAATGCCATGGGTCTGCGGAATTTGCATGACGTAACTCCACCCCACCTCGTGGGTATAAAAGGAGGAAGTCCGCAACAGCAGTTTATGTTTTCGCTTCGGAGCCAAGTGTATTCTTCTCTCCACAAGCCAACTCTGAATTATCAGCTTCACGAACGAGTGCCTCGAGTGTTGGTGTGACGGCGATCTCCGGCGAGTGCGTGCTTCCTGCTTATCTCTGCAGTGGTTCATCAGAGAGCGCGTGCTTCCCCGGGCGCTTCAACACTTGAGTTTTCTCTCTAAAAGAGCGCACGCGGCACGTCTTTTTAAAGACGGCTCGCCCGTGCATTTAAAAAAAAAAAAAAAAAAAAAAACGAATGGTTGCGGCAGCTTGGTATCGGACTCTGATGGGCACGAGCGTTGTCTGGTATGTTTGGGCTTGATCATACTAGAGCAGCGCTCGTGGATGACCCATGTTCTCTCTGTTGGAACATGATCATCGCGTCATATAGGTCGAGACTCTGTGAACTCGCAAGAGTGAGAGTCCCCTCATCCACCCCCCGATCTTCGGCTGGTGGCCAGGGTGACCTGAGGGTGTTGGTCTGGAACAAGGCGCCGACTCCGTGTCCGTGACCCCAGCCTCCCCTCAACGGCGGTGCCCGCTAGTGAATAGGTGATTCCCACGAGTCTACCCTCTGGTGGCCCGTGTGTTTCATTTAAAGCTACAGAGGATGATACTATGTTTGTAGCAGCTTCACAAGGTGGGTTTGATTCTCTGCGAAGTGACGACTCGTCACAGCTGCCACCCTCTGGTGTGCATACGGCTGTGCCTGAGTCTGATCCAGAGATGACGGCCATGCTTTCCTGGGACGATTGGTTTTTGGGTAAGGCCGCCGACCCTCGTCCACTGCAAACCCCAATACCTTCCCTCCCGGACGTGCATGATGAGATCTCGAAGTCCCAGAAGACCCCCTGGTTTTCTCGGGACCGCTCGCTGATCTCATCCGCCTTTCCCCCCTCGATGGGGCCGCTGTCACGGGTACACTGGGGTTCCCCCGGCTGAACGCTCTGTTGCGATGCTATGTGTCCTCAGAGTGCTTCTTCTCGGCGCAATCCTAAGCACCCGCCCGTGGTCTATGGTTTTCGTCTACATTTGTGGCGAGATCCTATAGCACCACGGGACTGGCAGCCGCCTCTCTGCAGGCCATGGCCATTCTGCTGGTCCTCGACCCAGATGCACATTGACTTGCACGAGGGCGGGACTGACCCAGGGCTCTTCACTGAGTCGCGCGCCGCCACTGACCTTGCTCTCCGAGCGACGAAAGTGGCCGTACGCTCCCTGGGTCAGGTGATGCCTACCATTCTGTGGCTGAACCTGTCTGATGTGCTGAATGTCGCGCGGCCCCGTCTGTCCGACGTTCCCATATCCCAGGTCGGCCTCTTCGGCGGTGCGGTTGAGAACTTCGCCCAACAGCTCTCAACCGCCCATGTGCAGACTGACGTGATTCTGTCCCGATGGCCCGCCGTCCGCTCAGATCCCTCGGTCTGCCCACTGCCGAAGGCGCCCCCCCCGCGGCTCCCACCCCGCCCGTTTAAAGAGACGGGCCGGCTCTGGAAGCCGCGGGCGGACGCCACAGCCCTCTCCAGCCCCGCCCCCCGCTACGTGCCGGGTTAAGCGGCGCTCCTGAGACGGGCTCCACAGAGATGGGACTCAGTTCTTCCAGGAGTTGGTAGCAGGACCACTCCTTTCCCCGGTGGAGGGCCGGGGAAAAATCCTTACTCCTAAGAACTGACTCTCCCGTCTCTGGGAAGACAGAGTTCTCGGACGACACAGAGCGCCGCCCACAAGCCGTGCTCTCCTCGTCCCCCTCTGTCCCAGAGGTGCTTGACACGGCGTGCCGTCCACGGACCGCTTCGCCCCTGTCCCCCTCTGTCGCCAGACCCCTGCCAGAGCAGGCCCCCGCGGGACGACCAGCATGGTCCTCCCCTGGCCCCCTCTGTCAGGGCACGGTTGCTAACTGTGCCCTCACACCGGGCCGCTATGCCGTCCACGTCTGGGCCAGTTACTCCGCTTCGCTGCCCCTCCGGGGGGACGCCTGTCGTCCGCTTGATCCCGCTGGTTCAGTTCCTGGGAGCCTGGTTAGAGCTTCCCCGTCTGTCCCGCTGGATCGCGCGCACCATCAGGCTCGGCTATGCGATTCAGTTCGCACGGTCTCCTCCCCGCTTCAGGGGAGTCCGCTGCACTTTGGTCGGTGGCAATGCCCCTATCATGAGAGCAGAGATTGCCACCCTGCTGGCGAAGGGTGCAATCGAGACTGTCCCTCCAGCCGAGATGAGGTCCGGGTTCTACAGCCCCTACTTCATTGTCCCCAAGAAAACCGGTGGGTTACGGCCAATCCTGGACTTGCGCGTGCTGAACCGCTCCCTTCACAGGCTGCCGTTCAAGATGCTCTCCGCCAAACGCGTTCTCGAATGCGTGCGGCCCCAGGATTGGTTTGCAGCGATCGACCTGAAGGACGCCTACTTGCATGTCTCCATTCTTCCTCGACACAGACCGTTCCTACGGTTTGCTTTCGAGGGGCAGGCATACCAGTACGCAGTTCTCCCTTTCGGGCTAGCCCTGTCTCCTCGCACCTTCACGAAGGTCGTCGAGGCTGCCCTTGTTCCCCTTCGGGAACACGGGGTTCGCATCCTGAGTTATATCGACGACTGGCTGATCCTAGCTCACTCTCGAGATCAGGTTTGCGAACACAGGGACCTAGTGCTCCGGCACCTAGCTCGTCTGGGCCTTCGGGTCAACTGGGAGAAGAGCAAACTTTGCCCCGTGCAGAGGATCTCTTTTCTCGGTATGGACATCGACTCGGTCGCCATGTCCGCGCAGCTTACGAGCGAGCGCGCGCAGTCACTGCTGACTTGCCTGAGACATCTCAGGAGCAAGAATGCGGTTCCACTGAAACATTTTCAGAGGCTCCTGGGGCATATGGCATCTGCAGCCGCGGTCACGCCGCTCGGATTGCTTCATATGAGACCGCTTCAGCTTTGGCTTCGCGACCGAGTCCCGAGGTGGGCATGGCATCAAGGCACGCTCCGGGTACCAGTTACTCCGACCTGCCGTCAGTTCCTCGCCCCGTGGTCGAACCTCAGTTTTCTCAGGGCGGGTGTCCCTCTGGAACGAGCTTCCCGGCATGTTGTGGTCTCCACGGATGCCTCCACCATGGGCTGGGGCGCCATGTGCAATGGACATGCTGCTGCGGGCTCCTGGACAGGACCCCAGTGGCTATGGCATGTCAATTGCCTCGAGTTGTTGGCAGTACGCCTTGCCCTGCACCGCTTCCGGGCGTTGCTCAGGGGTCAACACGTACTAGTCCGCTCAGACAATACCGCTACTGTAGCGTACATCAACCATCAAGGTGGTCTACGCTCCCGCCGTATGTCACAACTCGCCCGCCACCTCCTTCTATGGAGTCAGAAGCATCTGAGGTCGCTTCGAGCCATTTTCATTCCCGGAGCCCTGAACTGTGCACGGCTTCAGCCCCTCCCTGGAGAATGGCGACTCCATCCCCAGTCGGTTCAGCTGATTTGGGACCAGTTCGGGGACGCACAGATAGATCTGTTTGCCTCTCACGACTCGACCCATTGCGCCCTGTATTTTTCCCTGACCGAGGGCACGCTCGGCACGGATGCACTGGCGCACAGCTGGCCGCCGGGCCGCAAATATGCGTTTCCCCCAGTGAGCCTTCTTGCGCAGACCTTGCGCAAGGTCAGGGAGGACGAGGAGCAGGTCATTTTGGTCGCGCCGTATTGGCCCGGCCGGACCTGGTTCCCCGAACTTGCACTCCTCGCGACAGCACCTCCCTGGCCCATTCCTCTGAGGAAGGACCTTCTTTCTCAGGGACGGGGCACCCTGTGGCACCCTCGCCCCGATCTCTGGAGCCTCCACGTGTGGCTCCTGGACGGCTCGAGGTAGGTTTGAGTACCCCTCCACCAGCGGTGGCGGCTACCATCACTTCCGCTAGAGCGTCGTCCACGAGACACGTCTACGCGTTGAAGTGGAACCTCTTCGTCGTCTGGTGCTCTTCTCACCGAGAAGACCCCCGGAGATGCTCGATCAGCGTTGTGCTTTCCTTCCTTCAGCAGGGGTTGGAGCGAAGGCTGTCTCCCTCCACCCTTAAGGTCTATGTTGCCGCCATTGCCGCACACCATGACCTAGTCGAAGGTAAGTCGGTAGGGCAGCACGACCTGGTCATCAGGTTCCTGAGAGGAGCGAGGAGACTAAATCCTCCTCGCCCTCCTCTCGTTCCCTCTTGGGACCTCTCAGTGGTTCTAACTGCCCTGAAGAGTGCTCCCTTTGAGCCCCTGCAGTCAGTCGAGCTTAAGTTCCTGTCAATGAAGACAGCGCTCCTGGTTGCACTGGCCTCCATCAAGAGGGTAGGGGACCTGCACGCATTCTCCGTCGACGAAGCGTGCCTGGAATTCAGACCGGCTTTCTCTCACGTGATCCTGAGACCCCGGCCCGGATATGTGCCCAAGGTTCCTACCACTCCCTTTCGGGACCAGGTGGTGAACCTGCAAGCGCTGCCCCCGGAGGAGGCAGACCCAGCCTTGGCACTGCTCTGTCCAGTACGCGCTCTTCGCGCCTATGTAGACAGGACGCGGTGTTTCAGGACCTCAGACCAGCTCTTTGTCTGTTATGGTGGGAAGCTGAAGGGAAAGGCTCTCTCCAAGCAAAGGTTGTCTCACTGGATAGTGGACGCCATTGCCTTGGCTTACCAGCAGCAAGGTCGACCGTGCCCCCTTGGTGTGACGGCCCACTCCACCCGGAGTGTGGCATCCTCTTGGGCTCTAGCGCATGGCGCCTCGCTAACAGACATCTGCAGAGCTGCAGGCTGGGCGACACCTAACACATTCGCCAGATTCTATAATCTCCGAGTGGAGCCAGTGTCCTCTCATGTACTCGCTTCAACTAGCTAGTACCGGACCTGCTCAGGTGTCTTCGCTTGCTCGCCATTCCACTCCACGGACTGGATACGTGCGATATTCTCCTCAGGTGAGCTTCCCGAAAGCCCTGAGTTCCTCCAGCACTCCTGACGTCGGCGCCAGTGTCTATTGCCTGCGCGTCGGCTAGGTGCCTCCCGTGTGCATGGTCCCTCCCCTGAGCGACCCCCACATGTGTATTTCCACTGTAAGCCTCTCTGAGCCTGTGTCTTTCCCTTGGCAAGCCACCTTGCCACCCCTGGGGTTGAAATATTCCACCTGCGGCTGGACACCCCAGTGTTCTCCATATGTTTCCTTCGGGTCATATGTGTATTCTCTAAGTCCCCCCCTCTGGGTTGGCATTAATTGCATACTTCCCCTAGCTTGGGATATGCTTCCCAGTGTACCTTGGTATTCCTGTGTTAAATGGAGTCCTTCGTCCAGTCTATGACAGGGATCTCGATTTACGCAGGGCACTGGAAGACAGCTGAGAAGGTGGCGTGATTAGACTGGTAACCCCATTCGTCGTCATCCGACGTAACTCGGAGTGACAACGAAAGGGAACGTCTCGGTTACGTATGTAACCCTCGTTCCCTGAGTAGGGAACGGAGACGTTACGTCTGCCTGCCACTTTCCGCTGTACCGCGGGGATCGCCTGAGCTCAGTCTTGGCTCCTCAGCGAAGAAACATAAACTGCTGTTGCGGACTTCCTCCTTTTATACCCACGAGGTGGGGTGGAGTTACGTCATGCAAATTCCGCAGACCCATGGCATTTCTTTGCCATTGGCTCGTTTTGTAATACTCAAAGTTGATAGGCTTTCTAAGCGAAACCCCATTCGTCGTCATCCGACGTAACGTCTCCGTTCCCTACTCAGGGAACGAGGGTTACATACGTAACCGAGACGTTGTCAAGCCCCTCCTGAAAAAGAGCAATCTGGATAAGACCATATTAAACAACTATAGACCGATCTCAAATCTTCCTTTCATAGGCAAGATCATTGAAAAAGTTGTCTTCAATCAGCTGAACAAATTCTTAAGCTCAAATGGATACTTTGACAATTTTCAATCTGGTTTCCGACCGCATCACAGCACAGAGACAGCGCTCATAAAGATAGTAAACGATATTCGCTTAAATACTGATACAAGCAAATTATCAGTGCTGGTACTACTCGACCTCAGTGCTGCATTTGACACTGTCGATCACAACATACTTCTTGACAGGCTGGAAAACTGGGTCGGGTTTTCTGGGATAGTCCTAAAATGGTTCAGGTCACACTTGGTAGGGAGAGGTTATTATGTGAGTATTGGAGATCATAAGTCTGAGTGGACACCCATGACATGCGGAGTCCCTCAAGGCTCAATTCTTGCGCCACTCCTATTCAACCTGTACATGCTCCCAATGAGCCAAATAATGAAAAAGAACCAAATCGCTTACCATAGCTATGCAGACGACACACAGCTCTACTTAGCCCTATCGCCTAACGATTACAGCCCCATCATCTCTCTGTTCCAATGCATTGATGAAGTAAACAATTGGATGTGCCAAAACTTTTCTTTCTGTGCCAAAAAGTCATTGCGTTTGGAAACAAAGATGAAGTTCTCAAGGTGAACGCATACCTTCAGTCTAGGGGTCAAACAACTAAAAATCAAGTCAGGAATCTTGGTGTATCTCTAGAGTCAGACCTTAGTTTCAGTAGTCATGTCAAAGCAATAACTAAATCAGCATACTATCACCTGAAAAATATTGCAAGAATTAGATGCTTTGTTTCCAGTCAAGACTTAGAGAAACTTGTTCATGCTTTCATCACCAGCAGGGTGGATTATTGTAATGGACTCCTCACTGGCCTTCCCAAAAAGACCATAAGACAGTTGCAGCTCATACAGAACGCTGCTGCTAGGATTCTGAGCAGAACCAGAAAATATGAACACATCACACCAGTCCTCAGGTGTTTACACTGGCTGCCAGTTACATATAGGATTGATTTTAAGGTATTATTACTGGTATATAAATCATTCAATGGCCTGGGACCTCAATACATTGCAGATATGCTCACTGAATATAAACCCAACAGATCACTCAGATCATTAGGATCACATCAGCTAGAAATACCAAGGGTTCACTCCAAGCATGGCGAGTCTGCTTTTAGTTACTATGCCAGCCGCAGCTGGAACCAGCTTCCAGAAGAGATCAGATGTGCTCCTACAGTAGTCACATTCAAATCCAGACTCAAAAAACATCTGTTTAACTGTGCATTTAATGAATGAGCACTGTACCACTGTTCGTCCGACTGTTTGTACTGTATTTTATTTTATGTTTTTAATTATTCTGATTTCTTTTGATTATTTCTGTATTTTATCTTTTATTCTAAACTGTTTTAATTATTCTGATTTCTTTTGATTATTTCTGTATTTTATCTTTTATTCTAAACTGTTTTAATTATTCTGATTTCTTTTGATTATTTTAATTTCTTCTATGTAAAGCACTTTTAATTACCATTGTGTATGAAATGTGCTATATAAATAAACCTGCCTTGCCTTGCAACCCAAGAACACCTCAACACCCCGTTTTTAAGATATTGCTTCCAGCGCCCCCTGATGTTCTCCGAACGCCCCCGTTGAGAAACGCAAATTTACATGATCAACTATAAAACTATAAAACATGATAAAAAACTATATCATGTTTTCTTTCACCTTCTACAGGAAGAACATGAAGACACTCAGTGAGTTTTTCTGCTTGTTTTCTTAGTGACTTACATTGTAGGAAGTCATTCCTGGTTCTGGGAACAATGTTGGTGAAAGTGACTGTGGAAATCAACAGACATGAAGAGTGTGATTATCATGTCGAGAGAAAATTATCCCTGCATCCGTTCCTAAGACATTTCTAATATCTCTTCTACATGATATGAGATGATGGAGGATCAATTCTGAGAGCTGATGAATCTCCAGGACTTTACCTCTGTCAGAGATCTTCTTCAGCTCCTCTTTGCAGAAATCCTCCAGTTTGTCTCTCAGCTGATGGACAGATTCTCTCACGCCATCAAAAGAGGAGAGAGAACTGAAGGGATTGTCATTTACATCTGTAGATTCAGGAGGAGCTGAGAGAGACTGGAAACTCTACAGAAAACAGAAATCAAAGCTCATCACCTCACAAGATCACATCTTTAGTAGTGAAACTGGTGCCATCAAGTTCCTGGATTTCACATTGTTATAAAAAAAAGTTTTGAACTGTTGCAGTCTGGAAGCTCAATATATCTTTCGGAAAAAAGTTTCCCCAGAGATTTCCAGGGCTGAACTGCATTTGTAAGTGTGTCTCTTTCAATAGAAGATCAGATGAGAGTCTGAGTGATGATGATATAATAACCGAACACACAGATCAACACTTCAGTCAACGGCTCATTCTGCTGTCATGAAATGTTTCTCTGTGAGTCTCTTGCTCAAGTCCACTATGATCCTGTTCTTCTAGATCTCTGTTACCTGCAGGAAATGGATGTGATCCTGTGTGTGTGAAAGCTGCTCCAGCTCAGCGTCTCTCTTCTTCAGATCATTGATCTCCTGCTCCAGTCGCTCCAGTCGCCCTTCAGCTCGACTCACTGCAGTCTTTTCCTGATCTCTGATCCGCTGTGTTGCCTCAGAGCGGCTTCTCTCAATGGAGCGGATGAGCTCAGTGAAGATCCTCTCACTGTCCTCCACTGCTGTCTGTGCAGAGCGCTGTTACACACACATCACAATCACACAGTGGCTTCAGTGAGTCCTGACCGAGACATCTCAAACTTCTCTTCTTCTCCAGACTCACCTTATGAGACGCCACAGCCTCTCTCAGATGCTGAAGATCTTTCTCTCTCTGCTGGATCCTCTGCTGGAACAACCTCTGCGTCTTCTTCAACTGGTGCTAAAGGACAAGCCAATGACAGTGACAGCAATACTACCACAAAATCATCATGTGAACAGCTTATATGAAGCAAATACTGATGTGAGATTAGTATGGAAATGTTAAAAGTCTCAAACTAGGGATGCACCGATAGCACTTTTTCCAGAACGAGTCTAAAACCGATACTTTCATTTTTAGTACCGAGTACTGATTGCATTTGTAATTTTTTTAAAATATTGTGTAGATAAACACACCTTTCTCCCCTAATTGTGCCTGTTAAAATGTTTTGTAGGAGCTTCTGTTACTTTCACTGTTCATTCTATTGCTTGTATATTTTATCTTTCATTAATAACACAGTGAATATTTAGCAGGGCTCAACGCTAAGGATTTTTGTCTAGTATTTTTCTCTTTTCCAGTAGGTTTTAGTATTAGGCTACCAAAACGCATTCATTTGTGCCGTGAAAACATACACTTAGTCATGGAAATAAAAGGTCATCAATTAAGACTTTTCGTCAATGTCTACAATATTTCATCAATGACTAGTTGTAAGTTCATACCTGTTTCTCAGTCCTCTGTGCTGCCGCTGATACAGTGTCGTGGTTTTTATGTTCATCCATCACACACAGCACACATATACACTTCTGATCAGTGCGGCAGAAAACCTCGAGGAGCTTGTCGTGTTTCTGGCAGATCATCTCCTGCAGTTGTCCAGAGGCATCAGTCAGATTGTGTCTCTTTCCTTTAAACCAACTCTCATGTTGTTCAAGGTGATTATGACAGTAAGACTCCAGACACACCAGACAGGACTTGACGGCTTTGTGTTTTCTTCCAGTACAGACGTCACACTGCACGTCTCCAGCTCCAGCGTAACAGTCAGCAGCAAGTTTAGTCTTCTTCAGTTTCTCCACCACTTCAGCCAGAATGGTGTTTTTAGCTAAAGCAGGTCTTGGACTGAAGGTCTGTCTGCACTGAGGACAGCTGTAGACTCTCTTCTCATCCTCCTGATCCCAGAAGTCTGTAATACAGATCTTACAGTAACTGTGTCCACAGGGAATTGCCACTGGATCCTTCAGGATATCCAGACACACTGAACACATGAACTCATCCTTAGAGAATCTGGCTTCTGCCATTTTACAGCATGAAGATAGAGACACAAACACACAAAAGCTCAACTACACTTCAGTTTCACTTTCTCTGAACGCAGGTGATTCCCATTTCCTGGTTCTGTGTTTGAGTGACATGTAGAAAACCGGTTTCTCTGCAAGTCTAAAGGTCAAAGATAATAAAATGTCCACTAGATGTCAGCCTCAAACAGACACTCAAAAGAATATACAAAGACATCAGATGTGATGTTGATGAGAACATGTGGCCAAATGCAAGAGAGAGGGAGGACTAGAACCCTCACAGTACTTTACAATGAGTGATTAGACTACACACGTTGTTGTGTTGACTTTTATTTTATTATCTTCGCAGCCCTTTTTATTTTCACAAATAAAGTACTATATTCCAAGAAAACAAATTGGAGCATTTCTGATTCATCCTAGTTACATATGCTTTAATACATTCAATAAAATGAAAAGGTGTTATTTTATAATAAAATACTAGTTACTATGAAAAACCCTTCACAATTTATGTAATGCTCCTTGCTATTAGTGTATTTTAGGTCACTGTGTTATGAATGACAAAGTATGTTTTTTGAATGAGAATTGTTGCCAGTTTTATGGCGGAAGGAGCTTATTTTTCATTATTTATATTACTTATCCATTCAAAAGGAGAAACTTAGGAATCAGTTTGTACTATAATGTAAAAATGGACCATGTAACAATCTGCGGTGAATTATAAGCAGCAGAGAGTGTCAATCTTGTGTTGTAAAGAAATTGTACACAAAAAATGTATAATACTGCCTGATGTTAGTGTTTTTTAGGTCTGTTTTATGATTAATAAAGTGTGTTTGTTGGGAGAAAACCTTTGCTAGTGTTCTGGAACAGTTGAGAGTTGATTCGAGACCTGAATGAAGTGTTTCTGTAGTTTTAGTGCATTATGAATGTGAAATTAACTGCTGCGAAGCTGAAAGTTGGTTTGGAGAACTGTGTGAAGAGTTTTGAAAAAGTGACCGAAGTATTGGGATACGAGTCCTAGCGATTGTTAAAATCCATTAAAAAAACTTTACTATTGGACATGAAATGAAAAGATGATCTGTCCTTCCAACATAATTACTGAAAAAGATCATTATTTTGGTGAAAATTAAATCGTAGCCTTAGACAGTCAGCAGACGGGTAAATGTTTAAAATCAGTCTCTTTTGCTTTAGATGTGTGGGAATACTAATGTAAAATCATGGTGAATGAGGCTTTTCAAAAAATAATTTTAGCCTAAAACAAACCGTGAAATGTGACTGATCAATGTTACAGTTGTTTATAAGCTCTTCTGTACAAATCCTCTAAATTTTATTGAAAACCTTATGGAATATTACAATAACTTTGCAAAATCAATCATTACCATTCATAACGGACTTGCTGACATGTTTCACATCAAAAGGCCTCTTCCAATGGCAAATATTGAATAAAATTCAGAGCATCATGGTATTATCATAACAAAATATTATCTTCATAATAATTATTCTGTCATGTGATCCTGCCATGTGTTTCCCATGTGAATGTGTCATGTTGTCATTGGTTGATTATGTTCACAGTTCCCTTGTCTAGTCATTAGTCTTGTGTATTTAAGCCTTCATGTTTGCCATGTGTCCACTGTTTGTAAGCGTTCATGTTTATGTTCATGCCTTTGTTTGATGTTTGATTTTGTTTTGAATAAATGCTGCACTTGGGTTCTTCAAACTTGCCTTCAGGGGACTAACTTACACATACCTGAACATAAATGGGATGCATATCAGCAAATCTTCACTGAATCAAGCGATAAATTAGTCATTTGTCAAAAACAGCAACCTATAATAAAGCATTTCTCCCGCTGACACACCTGATAGAGTTACTGCTGCTGTCTGCATTTGTTCTTCTATTAACCCCCTGAGGTCATACCAGCTCACTATTTTTCTTATCAGTCCAAAAGAGACTCAAAATACTCTGTTGATTTTGATCTTACATATAAGTGTTATACATCATTCGATCCTGTTAAGTGTCTATTTTTTGTGTATACTCACAATAAAAACAAAGTGTTGTGCTTTTTGTCAAATAAAGAAAAATAAACATGATGCGAGTTTTGCCTTCGCTCTGTCAGTGAAGTCCATTCTGAAACAAGTCAGAAAATGAACTGTAACTCAGCGAATACTTGTCACACAGACACGAGAGATTTTTCTTTAAGAAGCTTGACCTCTCTTCTTTTAAATTAAGGAATTTATATAAAAAAACAAATATTCTCAGTTTAAGTAATCTGTATGAAAAGAGAGAGATGTCAGTCTTTTTCTTTTCAGCTCATTATAGCTCATTAAGTGTTAATGTGACCACGCCCACGGAGAGCGCACGCTATTCAAACGAAATTGATCTGAGGCAAGCCATGCAAACATACCAATGAGCGTGCTTTGTTCTAATCGTGATATTGAATAGTGTCTGTAAACCGCAAAAAGACTGTTTAAATATGAATTGCGTGTCTGTGTGTGAATGAATGGCACAGACGTGCGCACGCTGTTGTTTACTACAGTTAGCATGTCTGTGCCGTTCATTCACACTCGCACCTACACCTAAACTTTTTTTACATGTCATTTTTTACATGAACACATCCAAACTATATTGCTATAGCCTACTGAGAGGAGTAAAAATGTAAGAAAAAGACTGAAATATGTTGAAATAAAATGTCTTTGTTAATTTGCAGTTTGTTTCTTATACATTTATATGCTAATATATCATAACACAATATGTTACAGACGAAATATGAATGTTTAGACAAGATTTTATTGATCAGTTTTTGATAGATTGTAAAGTTTTTACTGTAAAAAAAAGACTACTGCCATATCAAATAAGCTTTTGTTTGCCAATTTCTGCTCATATGTTAAATATATAGTATGGGATGTTTTGTCAAAAATAAAATAGGTATATTGAATTATATATAGGTATATTGAACAACTAAGATGTTATTAGTGTTTGTTCCAATATTCAAACTAATGAATCCTTACCTTTGAAATACGTATGATAAAATGTATACTTTTTACAAAGAAAGTTTACACTTGTTTTATTGTTAAAATTGTTGTTGTAATTGTAACCTATTTGTAATTGGTTACAATTTCTAATTGTAATATATATATATATATATATATATATATATATATCATTTATTTTGTCCTCGCATTCTTTGGTACCCAGTGACACACCTGTGTGAAAGGCTCATTATGCAGCTCATTATGCGGCCATTGTCTTCTCAGGTGTGAATCAGAGTATTATTCATGATTCACGCCCCTCCCGCATATTGTCTTTCCAAACAAAAAGTCTCTTAAAAAAATTAAATCAATTAACTGTTTTGTGTAAATGATTAGGCAGGATGATTTTCAGATCATTTTGGAGCAAAAACTCTAGGCGACAACATCCATTAGTCAAAAGTCTTGTGGAAACATTTAGTATGTGTTTTGTGGCCTTAAGTTTTAGTTTTTTCAATAACCATGCATAAACAATATTCTCTCAAAAACATATGTTGCTCACATATTATGGTAGCCCTGTTTGTGCTAAATAGAGTGTAATGACAACTTTGCCATTAACCCTCTGGGGTCCAGAAACGTGCCGGCGCGTTTTGCTGTTTTTCTTCCACATAGCAGCAACATAGACTTAAAATACTCCGTCATTTTTGGTCATATAAATAAAATCAATACATGATTATAAACTATAGAGGGTCTTCTTTTTTTTTGTGTACACTCACATTAACATCAATACCGTGTGCTTTTGTAAAATGAAGAAAATAAACAGGCTGTGCTTTCTGCCTCTCTGTCTCCGTTAACTTTTTTTCTGGAGCACGTCTCTAAACTTAAACAAAGCTCAGCGAATACTATTCACACAAGCATGAGCAATATATCTTTATAATCATTTAAGTTTGTACTTTTAAAATATCTAATTCAAAACTAAAATAAATATTCTCTGTAAATGTAATCTATAAAAAAAGAGAGAGGTGTCAGCCGATCTCATTATCGTTCTCTCCGCTCATTATTCTGCTAATGTGACACGCCCACGGAGAGCGCGCGGTATTAAAACGCAAATGATCTGAAGCAACACATGCAAAGTGTCAACGCCCCTCATAAACGCAATAACACAACAAATGTAATCATCAGAATAATGTACTATTTCTTCTTGCGAGGCTGTGTGAGGAATAATCCTGGGACATTTACCTCAGAACATGTGATGGTTTATTTTCATTTCGAGGAGCAACGGATCCATCTGAGAAGTACGTTTTTTTTATTATTGTTCTAATCGCGATATATGTAAACCGCAAAAAGACTGTTTAAATATGAATTGCGTCTGTGTGTGAATGGATGAACTGAACAGTTTTTACCAAACCCTATTGCTATTGCATTCCTGGGTCGCAGAACAAGATGGCGCCTTTGTTTGGCATGGCCGTTGCTGCCTCTCATTTATGTCGTTTTTATTTGTTTGTGTATGTCTCTTTTATGGTCACATTAACCCTGCCTTTAAACCACTGTGTCACCGCTGTTCTGACATACGATCGTGTCACCCTGATGAACATTGGAGTGTATATGGAAGGACTCAGTAACAGCTGGGAGAGTTACAGTCAAACTTTTCCACCCCCGCTGGTGTGCGTACCCAGCCTATTTGATTACCGATTTTTGCTTCGGGGTCGTGGAAATCCAAAGAAGAGACGAAGGAAAAGGGGTTGCAGAGCTGGCATTCGGGTCGCGATGAGGCTGTCTTCGGCGATGGGGGTGCCCGGGCTCCTCTGCGGGCGGCGGCCGCGGTGGCTGCTGCCGGTTTTTCCTCGGGATGCAGGTGCCGGGGGCGCTCTGTCGCAGGGTCGCCTTCGGCGCGTCCTGCCCGTTGGACAGGATCCCCTTTGGTTACCGCCGGGCGGCGGTGGACTTGCAGTTGGGAAACTGCAGTTTGTGTCCGACCTTGCCTGACCAGCGATTGGCCCCACGACACCGCTGGAAATCACGTGACTGTACTAGGTGTTTACTGCCACTACAACCTGCTATTAAGGAGACTGGTCTGCCATCATCGCTCCGTTTAGCGCTGCTAAATGCTCGTTCCATCACAAACAAGGCGCATGCCATCAACGATCTTATCTTCACGGAAAATATGGATTTTATGTTCCTCACAGAAAGATGGCAAAAGGATAAGGAAGCCGTACACTTAAATGAGCTCTGCCCTGCAGGTTGCTCAGTGATTGGGACGCCTCGAACGGCTCGCCGAGGTGGCGGCCTTGCTGTCGTGTATCGAGACAGTTTTTTATGCAGAGGAATCTACTGTGAATCATTTTCCTCGTTTGAGTCACAGATGATTAAGGTCGGTTCTGTTAACATATTTTATTGTGTGTTAATTTACCGTCCTCCTGGCCCTGCAGGTATCTTCCTCACTGATTTTACTGATTTATTAACCTCTATAATCAAGCTGGAGAAAGTTTTAATTATTGGAGATTTTAATCTTCATATTAATGATATGTCATGTATTGCAGCTACAGATCTCCTATCTATTACTGACTCTTTTATCTTTACGCAATATGTCTCAGGCCCTACTCACTTAAAGGGGCACACCCTGGACCTTGTTTTTTCATTGGGTCTTGAGATAGTAAATGTGAGTGTGGAGGATGTCCATGTGAGTGACCATAGTTGTGTTTTCTTTAACTTAAACTTACCACGGGACCCCCCGCCTCTGAGAATTAAGGCTCAGAGGAGAGTTTTTAACCAGGATGTTGCTGGGAAGTTTTCGACTTTGTTTGAGCCATGCCAGCTAAGAGGTTGTAGTGATGTAAATGTGTATGTGGAGTCTTTTAACAGCCAATGTTCAACAATTCTGGATGAAGTGGCGCCTATTAAATCAAACATTGTGTCTGTTAAAAAGCCCTGCCCGTGGATAAATTAATCTATTCAGAGTCTTAGAAGTAAACGTCGGAAAATAGAGCGCTTATGGAAAAAAACTAAACTTGAAGTTTACAGGCTCTATCTTAGGGAATTAACCGCATCTCTAAATGAACTTCTGAAGAATGCTAGAACTAACTACTTCTCTCAGCTAATATCATCTAACAAGAAAAATCCCAAATTCTTATTTGATTCTATTAACTCTATTGTTTCTCCATCTGTTTCTCCAATTGCGTTGCTCACTCTGTCAAATAGTAATGTATTCCTTGACTTCTTTGTTGAGAAAATTAAGGATATCAGAGCTAGCATTTTACCTCCTCCTGCATACAAGGCCTGTACTTTGGCTCTTTCCTATCCGTGTTTCTCTTTTAAACTTGTGTCACTATTCGATGTTACTACTCTACTAGATAAGCTAAAGCCCTCTTATGGCCAGAGTGATGTTCTCCCAACTATGCTGTTTAAGCAGGTTTTTGATAGTATTGGGCCCTGTGTTGTAGAAATGATCAATACTTCTCTTTCAACTGGGGTGATTCCTGACTTTTTTAAACATGCTATTGTTGAACCTGTTCTTAAAAAGCCCAATTTAGACCCACTGCAACCCTCGAATTATAGGCCTATATCTAAACTCCCTTTCATGGCAAAGATTCTAGAGAAAGTGGTAGCAGAGCAGGTTACTATTTCCTTAGAGATACATGATATTTTTGATAAATATCAGTCAGGTTTCCGTAAAAAACATTCTACGGAAACTGCACTGGCGAAAGTTTCAAGTGATATCTTGATGTCTGCTGATTCTGGGAAGCATACAGTATTAGTTTTGTTGGACCTTACATCTGCTTTTGACACTATTGATCACAATATTATGCTTAATAAACTTCAGGCTCTATTAGGGATATTCGGATCAGCTCTGAAATGGTTTTCATCATACCTTACTGGTAGAAGTTTTAGTGTTTACATAAATCAGAAAATGTCCGATACTGCAGGTTTATCGAGTGGTGTTCCTCAGGGTTCTGTCCTGGGACCGATTCTTTTCCTTCTGTATATACTCCCTCTAGGACAGATAATAAGCCAGTTTCAGGATGTCTCATATCACTTGTATGCAGATGACATTCAGTTATACTGTTCCTTCAAGCCTACAGAGTTATTTAAACTGTCATCTTTAATGACTTGTCTGAGTAGGATCAAGCAGTGGCTAAATGACAACTTTTTAATGTTGAATTCAGCCAAGACTGAAACTTTAATTATTGCCCCTGAGCAGAGCATCCCTCAGATAAAGCAACACATTGGTGCCCTAGGTTTGTCAGTTAAGCCCAGTCTCAGGAGCTTAGGTGTTGTTTTTGATGCGGCCATGTCTCTGGAGAAACATTCGAAACTTCTTATTAAAAACTGTTTCTTCCAATTAAGGAACATTGCTAAGATAAGAGCCTTGGTGTCAAAAGCTGAGTTGGAAATGATCATCCATGCTTTTGTCTCGTCTCGCTTAGACTATTGTAACAGTCTTTTTATTTGCCTTAATAAGAAGGATTTGTCTTGTCTCCAGACTGTCCAAAATTCTGCTGCTAGGCTTTTAACCCACACGAGTAAAAGGGCACATATTACTCCAGTTTTATCTTCACTTCATTGGCTACCAGTGAAATTAAGAATACAGTTCAAAATTTTGGTCTTAACTTTTAGAGCCCTACAAGGACAGGCACCCCCATACATCTCCGACCTGATACAGCTGCGTACATCCTCACGTAGTCTGAGATCAACAGGCCAGAGACTATTAGTTGTCCCCCTTACACATTTTAAAACAAGGGGGGACCGTTCATTCCAAGTTGTTGCACCCAGGTTGTGGAACGCTTTGCCTCATTCCATACGCGGCTTGGATTGTGTGGAAAAATTTAAAAGTCAGCTGAAAACTCTGCTTTTTAAAGAGGCTTTTAACTAGTTTGTAGGGTGGTTAGGCTGGTCTAATGTGTACGTGTTGTTTATTTTATTTATTTATTTTGTTTTTGTTTTTGTGATGCAATGTATTTATGAGAGTTGTTAAGGTTTTCTTTTGTTGTGAAGCACTTTGTGATCTTCATCTGTGAAAAGTGCTATACAAATAAATTTTACTTACTTATACTGAGATGAGTGAAAATCGACTGAAATATGTTGAAATAACGTTAAAATGTCTTTGTATTAGCAACGTATTAAACTGCAAATTAATATTTATATGCCGTAATATAGGCTCATAAAAACAACAAACGATATGCCTGTTACAGACGAAATATGAAAGACATTTCGTTGACTAGTTTTGGATAGATTATTAACTGTTTACTGTAAACTAGACTACTGCCACATTGAATAAGCTTTTGTTCACCAATTTCTGCTCAAATGTTAAATATATTGGGCTATGTTTGTTTTGTCAAAAATAAAGTCATCAACTAGGATGCTACTATAGTGTTTGTTCCAATGTAGGCTTTATTCAAACTAATGAATCCTTAACTTTGAAATATGTATGATAAAATGTATACTTTAGTTTTTATAAAGAAATATTACACTTGAAATATTGTTATTTTAATTGTTGCTGTAATTGTAACCTTTTTATAGCAAATAATATATTTACAAGGTAGATGTAAACAAAATCTTAAAAGGTCAATATAAGCCTTCTCTTCAAATTATTTGTATTGTGTTTTATTAGTGACAAATTTGGGGAGAGGATACATATCCAAAACTTTCTGAAAATACAGTATGAGAATTAACTACACAATTACTAGAAATGTTCACCTTGGATATTATACAATTTGCAAGCAAAAATACAAGTGTAAAAATACTATTTTTTTCTAGATGTTTCCAACTGTGAACCAATTTTGTAGTATATATATATTTCTTTTCTTGTGTCCTTGTATTCTTTCTTGTGGCTCAGTGACACACCTGTGAAAAGCTCATTATGCAGGCTCATTAAGCAGGTCTTTTGTCTTCACAGGTGTGAATCAGACCATTATACATGAGTCACGCCCATTTTGGATATTGCCTTTCCAAGCAAAAAGTGTTTTACTAAATTTAAATCAATGTATTGTTTTATATGAATGATTTGGCAGGATGATTTTCAGATCATTTTGAAGCAAAAATCCTAGGCGAGAACATCCATTAGTCAAAAGTCTTGTGGACACATTTAGCATGTGTTTTGTGGCCTTATTTCAGAGACTTTAAGTTTTAGTTTTTTCAATAACCATGCATAAACAATATTCTCTCAGAAATACAAACATGTACATACATCTTGCTCACATATTATGGTAGCCCTGTTTGTGCTATATAGAGTGTAATTACACCTTTGCCATTAACATGTTTATAAATAACTGAAAAAAGCACAAATGTCAGAGCATGTCAGAACACCTCCAGGACCCCAAAAACACCTTGGACCCCAGAGGGTTAATATGTTTATAAGCAACTGAAAAAAACACAAATGTCAGGGCATGTCAAAACATCTCAAGGACCCCAAAAACACCTTAGACCCCAGAGGGTTAACATCCGCTGACGCTCCCCTCTGGGCTCCCGTAGTTCTGAATGGGCTCAGCGTTTGTCATAGAGAGAGACATGGCAAATGAACAAGACCGCAGCAGCACAAGCACACCCGCCAAAAACATTTACAAACTGAATTCGCAGGGCTGCCAACTCTCACGAATTCACTGTGAGACTCACGCAATTGTCACTTTTTACACGCTCTCATGCCACACATCCATTTTCTCACGCTGAGAAAAATCGCGAAGCAAAGACACCGACAGACAAGACAGAGAAGGTTACTATTGATATGAAACAAATTCTCAGCTCTCAAATTCTGTCAATTCCGAAATTCAAACAATAAACACTGTTTTGGCGCTTGTAAATATGACCTGACAGATCAGTGGCGTGCACAGACCTCCTCAGGGGCAGGGGCAGAGGGACCTAAATAAAAAAAATGATTACTTCTTGATTTTTTTTGTTTTTATTCTTTCTTTCCTTGGCATTCTAAGAAAATATGTTGATACTATTAGAATGCATAACACATCAAATGAAAATAGGGAAATTATGATAATATTACTAAATATAATTTACTTTACCAAACAAAACTGTGAGAATCAAGAAGGTAATTATGGAAAATTCATTTTTAGTTTTGTTGATGTTGTAAATTGAATGTATGTATTATATGTATGAAAGACAGTGTTAGCTATCATGAATCAGTAACACTTTACAATAAGGTTTCATTAGTTAACATTAGCTAATAATGAACTGCACTTCTACAGCATTTATTAATCTAAGTTAAAATTAATTTCAGCATTTACTAAAACATTAAAATCAAAAGTTGTATTTGTTATCATTAGTTAATGCACTGACTGTGACATAACATGAATAAACAATTAACAGTTGTAGTATTAACTAAGATATAGCCTACAGTAACAAATGTGTTGCTCATGGTTAGTTCATACATGAGTAATGAACAAATTAACCTATTTGTAAAGCGTTACTGTGAAATCAAAGATATAAGTTCCTTACAATTTAGAGTTGGACATGGACTTAAGATTTAATTTAACTAACTGTTAGATGTATTTCCCCTTGCACTTTTATTCCTTAGATAAAAACGAATGACATTGTCACTCAGAATGCGTCTGAAATCGAGTGATACTTTTATTGTAGTTAAGAATAACTCGCATCCTGCAGCAACTTTTAGAGTAGCATGGTGATGGTAGGATAAATGTAATTTTCCATATTAGCTTAAACGTTACCTGCTGCTCGTTTGAAGACACTCGCGCGAACTGCTGCGTAGTGCGTACCAGAACCGTTAAATGCCTATGAGGCGCTGCAAAGGAAACTCCGCCTACCACTTCTCCGCCAATTTTTTTTTTAATATAATATTTGTTTGTATTATTATTGTTAGTGGCAAGGGTGTGTGTGTGTTTTATTTATTATAATATTTATAATAATAATAATTATTATTTACAATTAGAAAAGGGCACAATACATTTTGAGACAAAAGGGACAGGGGCTTCTAACCCCTTCTAACTTCTAATCAGATAACCGATCATCTGTTACTCTTTACTACTAGTTAATAGTAGATAAACACGAATGATCAATAGGTAAATTGAAAGATACAGTTCAACTTACCGAAATGTAATAAAATCGATCGATCAGTGTTTTTCAACCACGCAAAGAGGTCCATAAAACAGCTGGAGAACAATATGTCACGTAACTTTACATTTACCTCAGGAAAGCCATTTAATGACCATAGCACGTTAGTTGGACTTTAAAAAATTGCTATAGAGAGGAGGATTTCGCTAAATATGATAAATATATTGCATATTTATTATATTTTTACCTATATCATTTAAATATTATAAAGTTGTTATTATAAAAAACGCATTTTTAACCTTTAATAATAATACCAGCATTGTGTGAGATTTTTTTTGGGGAGAAAAATTAACATAACATAACATATTAACGTATCTATACCTAATATTTATCCAAGGGAATAGATATTAAATCAAGATCAGAATCAAATCACTTGAATTGAAATTGTGAAATTTGTATCAAGCAAAACCTGCCATCTTGTCTTTTTGGCTTGTTGTATCTGATTGCACTTTAACCCCTAGGGGGAAATCCAGATAAAATCCCAGAAGGGAAAATCAAAACAAAAAAAAGTTAAAACTTGTTTTTTAGGTCATATCGCCCAGCCCTAAAGTAAATCTGGTAATGCTGTTTGTGGAGTTGTTTAATCCTCCTCTGCTGAGATATTGAGAGATTTAGGGGCGGTTTCCCGGACTAAGATTAAATTAAGACAGGAGTAGGCCTTAATCTAGAATAGTTAGTCATGTCTTAAAAAATGGCTTTCTGAAACACAGTTTAAGTACAGATTACTAACACCTGGACTATGGAGTCCTCAACAAAAATAAACTCGATTAATTTAATACCACCTATGCATATCAGGATTAGCTGGATTGAGGTTGCCTATAAAACATGGAATGAACCAAGAAAAGGTTAAAATTGTATGCAACTGAGAAGCAAATGGCAATGGAAGTTGAAAAGAGAGTGCGATCAAAGAACTTTTCTGAACATGAGAAAAGTCTTTTAAAGCAAATAGTTTCGAGACATCCTGTTATCGAAGATAAACTGCACACATCAGCTGTTGTCAAAGAAAAGGAATGCCTGGACATCTATTTGTAATGAATTTAATGCAAATGAACACATCTACAAGAACAATACAACAACTTCAGGTAAGAATCATAAGTTTTATTATGGCTTTTTAAAATCACTCTTGTATTTATAATAGTAATTTGATACAGGTGTTGTGGAAAAATATCAAAATAAACCTAAAAAAACTGTTGCTAAAGCTCGAAGAGGGAGGTTTAAGACTGGCAGAGGACCTGCAAATAAAGACTGTGATGTGTTGGATGAGTTACTGACAGGAATACTGGAGAATCAGCAACCTTTGGAGAACATACCAGATGATGACCATCTGGACTGTTCAGATGATGGATCGCATGCACCTATATTAAGTATTTGAATTTGGCTTTTGTTTCTCTTCTCTCAAACTTCTATTTGCTTCTGTCATATGATGTGAAACATTTTCCAATTTAATCTGTATTTATTTGACCATATATGAACTGTTCATGTTTCAAGGAGAAGGTCAAAACAGAACTGAAGAATTGGAAAGCAGCTTACCCTCCACATCCTCAGAAGCAAGGGTGGCAATGTCTGCCAGTACTGGTAACCAGAAGAAAAGACTCACTGTTCATGAAAAGTTGGCTAATGATTTTCATAAACATAAATCGAAGTATCTTAAGGAGGAGCATGAAACGAAGATGAAGATACTACAAGTAGAACTGGAGATAAAGATGAAGGAGAGAGAGATGCAACATGCTCAAATGTCACATCAGTACATGAATCTGTGAAATAAATATTGTTTTATTATGAAAAGATGGATGTTGTGGTGTTTTCAGTAACATACTAGACCAAAAAGCTGTACACTTTTAAGAAATATTTGGTTTTATTATTACATGTATCAGATCTAAACAGAGGGTTGAAAGTTAAATAATGGAAAAAGATCTATTTAAAGTGGCACAATGCAAAAGCATCCCTGTATGCAAGTCCTTCTCTGTGGTTTGTTGTAAATGGTGGCACATCTGGATTGTCATCCTCTTCAATTGGGGGATCTGGGTATCCCTGCTTTTTTAGGTAGTTGTGAAGAACAGCTGTTGCAATGATGACAGTGCAGAATCTACTTGGTTTGAATCTGAGTGTTTTCCTAAGGCACTGAAAACGACTCTTCCAAACATGCGCTCGACTAAACCCCTTGTGCGCATATGAGCCTGGTTGTAGCACAGTTGTTCAGCTGTTGTTGGGTGCAAGTATGGCGTAAACAAAAAATCCTTCTGAGCATACCCACTGTCACCAAGCAAAATTCCAGTATGATCTCTTTTTTAAAATTGAGTATACAGAGATGAGTTGAGGAAAATTCAGGAATCATGAGTTGCACCTTTCCACCGTGCAACAATGTTTGAAAACTCTAACTGGGGAGTGCATACACCTTGGACATTTATGGAAAACCAGTTCTTTCGGTTCCTGTATTCCTCAGCATCTGGAGTAAAGGGACGCTTAATGGGAATATGGGTTCCATCGATGCAACCTATGACTCCTGGGAAATTTCCATATTCATAGAATAGTACCTTGTAGTTAGCCTGGGTTCTAGCATCAGGGAAGTTTATGTAATGTGCTTTTAATTCACAAATGGCCCTGCACACTCTGTGAATGACTTTACATACTGTTGGTTCACTGACACCACATAAATCCCCAGTTTCTCGATGAAAGGTGCCAGATGCCAGGAACCTTAAAGTTATGAGCACCTGGAGACAAACTGGAATAGGCTGTCCTCTTTGGGTCACAGATGAAAGCCTGGGATCTAAGAGTGAAATTATCTCCACTGCATTTACTTTATGCATGCGGAAACGATCTCGAAAACTTATTTCATCAAAACGTTGCAATGGGTCACTTCTGTCTGCAAGAACTTGCCTGGCTGGTGGAAAGCGCTGATCATCATTGACATAGTCCAAGTAATCCATGTGTCCTCCAAATGAAATTAATCTGAAGTTAAACCTGCCTCCTGGTAGGATTAATTTAAGCCTCAATTTAGTCCTGAAGTTGCTCTAGTCTTCCTCCAGGAAATTAGCCTATTCAATTATGGACTAGACTAAGACTTAGACTTTTTAAAACCATGACAGAGAAAGCACATTTCTGTTAATCTGATTTAAATGGCAACTTTAGTCTAGGACTAGGCTTAATCTTGGTCCGGGAAACCATCCCTTAATGTTTTATCTTCAGGTGTTTTCATCTAAGGCTGTGGCTGGAAGTCAGTTGTAGTTCTTGTGTTTCTCTTATTTCTGTTCTTCTTGTTCATCTTCCCTTCAGTGATTCTGCTTGTTAACAGCAGGTGTTTGTCACTAATGCTCAATCATCACTTAATTAATAACTTAATTTCTTGACTGCAATGTATTTATTTTAGTGAACTCAACTGATATAATTTCAGAGTACTCATAACTATTGGTTTCTACAATTAAATGAATTAAGGTGATCGGTGTCCTCAAATGTTATGAGTTATCTTAACTTATTGGATTTGATTTTGTATTTGATATTGTGAGCTAGCAAGTGCTCTGAGTTCGTTTAAAATTAAGAAATATCCTTGCTTTAGTGGACTCGATTAAAATAAGTTCAGAGAACTCATAACTATTGCTTATCAAATTAATTAAATAGAGGTAATCTGTGTCAGTAGCTCATTTATTTTAAAGTAAAAATCTAAGCAGTCTGTAGCCATGTATTTTTTCCCCCATATATTATTTGTATTTTATTCGTGTTTCATGCATGTATAGGCTGTCTGTTTAGTTTCATTTTCTTAAGCTCACTTGCACTCTATACAGGTCCTTCTCAAAAAATTAGCATATTGTGATAAAGTTCATTATTTTCCATAATGTAATGATAAAAATTAAACTTTTATATATTTTAGATTCATTGCACACCAACTGAAATATTTCAGGTCTTTTATTGTTTTAATACTGATGATTTTGGCATACAGCTCATGAAAACCCAAAATTCCTATCTCAAAAAATTAGCATATTTCATCCTACCAATAAAAGAAGTGTTTTTAATACAAAAAAAGTCAACCATCAAATAATTATGTTCAGTTATGCACTCAATACTTGGTCGGGAATCCTTTTGCAGAGATGACTGCTTCAATGTGGCGTGGCATGGAGGCAATCAGCCTGTGGCACTGCTGAGGTGTTATGGAGGCCCAGGATGCTTCGATAGCGGCCTTAAGCTCATCCAGAGTGTTGGGTCTTGCGTCTCTCAACTTTCTCTTCACAATATCCCACAGATTCTCTACGGGGTTCAGGTCAGGAGAGTTGGCAGGCCAATTGAGCACAGTAATACCATGGTCAGTAAACCATTTACCAGTGGTTTTGGCACTGTGAGCAGGTACCAGTTCGTGCTGAAAAATGAAAGCATGAAGTGCTCCAAAATCTCCTGATAGCTAGCTGCATTGACCCTGCCCTTGATAAAACACAGTGGACCAACACCAGCAGCTGACATGGCACCCCAGACCATCACTGACTGTGGGTACTTGACACTGGACTTCAGGCATTTTGGCATTTCCTTCTCCCCAGTCTTCCTCCAGACTCTGGCACCTTGATTTCTGAATGACATGCAAAATTTGCTTTCATCCGAAAAAAGTACTTTGGACCACTGAGCAACAGTCCAGTGCTGCTTCTCTGTAGCCCAGGTCAGGTGCTTCTGCCGCTGTTTCTGGTTCAAAAGTGGCTTGACCTGGGGAATGCGGCACCTGTAGCCCATTTCCTGCACACGCCTGTGCACGGTGGCTCTGGATGTTTCTACTCCAGACTCAGTCCACTGCTTCCGCAGGTCCCCCAAGGTCTGGAATCGGTCCTTCTCCACAATCTTCCTCAGGGTCCGGTCACCTCTTCTCGTTGTGCAGCGTTTTTTGCCACACTTTTTCCTTCCCACAGACTTCCCACTGAGGTGCCTTGATACAGCACTCTGGGAAAGGCCTATTTGGTCAGAAATTTCTTTCTGTGTCTTACCCTCTTGCTTGAGGGTGTCAATGATGGCCTTCTGGACAGCAGTCAGGTCGGCAGTCTTACCCATGATTGCGGTTTTGAGTAATGAAACAGGCTGGGAGTTTTTAAAAGCCTCAGGAATCTTTTGCAGGTGTTTAGAGTTAATTAGTTGATTCAGATGATTAGGTTAATAGCTCGTTTAGAGAACCTTTTCATGATATGCTAATTTTTTGAGATAGGAATTTTGGGTTTTCATGAGCTGTATGCCAAAATCATCAGTATTAAAACAATAAAAGACCTGAAATATTTCAGTTGGTGTGCAATGAATCTAAAATATATGAAAGTTTAATTTTTATCATTACATTATGGAAAATAATGAATTTTATCACAATATGCTAATTTTTTGAGAAGGACCTGTATATAGTATTTTATAATAAAAAGTGAGTATTAACAAAAAATGAATAAAACAACCAAAAATATCAGGGGTTAAAAAAACAGTGTTTAAATATTTCACATTTGTATGTTGAATGTTTTACACTTAATACACATAATGTTGAAATTGTCATTTTATGTGCTTTCTTGTCAAGTTGCAATGAACTTTTTTACACCAGTGCATGGGACCAATTTTCATGATCTCGCCTAGGTCCCCACAACCCCACGGGCCGGCAGTGTGTGTGTGTGTATGCGTGTGTGCGTGTATGCGTGTGTGCGTGCGTACAAACAAATGCAATGTCCTTGTGTGTGTGTGTGTGTGTGTGTGTGTGCGTGCGTGCGTGAGCGCGTATGTTAAAAAAAAGCAATCGGAGCGATTAGTCAACACCCTCATAATTCTTTTCTAATGCTTTCATGCTTGACAAAGAGTCCAAATCTCCTAATTATCATACCAAAAGACTTGCACCCTAAAAAAAAAACCTTCAGACAACAACGCTCATGAGCGCTTGAGAACAAATGTCTTCACAATGCTGTCACTACGCCATTCTCGACTCTTTACAAATGCAAATGGACTGTGTGAATAAGTGATTCTTTTAGATCTGTCTAATCCCACTATTGTGAAACTCGCGAGCATGTGAATGGCATGAGAATCACGAGAGAGAATGACTGATATTTCTTAATACTTCAGAGGTTTAGCGGTCTGCTTTGTTTGTCATCGGTTATTCAACTATTAAACTAAACTGTAAAAAACACAATTTTAAATAGAATAGTTGATTTAGGATTTAACATTAACGACACTTTAAAAATATATAAATGTTAATAATGACATCCTTTCTCTTTGAACACTGAAGTGATTACACTGCTGTCAATTGATTGTGGTTCACAGACAATTTTTTTCTCCTTAACAACGATTTAAAGATCCTTTGCGAGGTGTTAGCAAAAAGATTCGAAATAGCCAACATTTGACACATTTGGTTCCTATGGATCAAAACGGCTTTGTTTGGGGGAAGCAGGGTTTTCATGACCTTTGAGACTAGGCTGCTCAAAAAAAGCTGGGTTGTTTTAACCCATGGTCAAATATGGACTAACCCAACCTTGGTTTAAAATTTTTAATTACATTTTTAAACCCAACGATTGGGTTTGGCCATATTTGACCCAAACATGGGTTGAACCAAACCCAGCATTTTTTTAAAGTGTGCTTAATATACTGCATGATAAATCTAATACTTCATTAGATGCTGAATGCTGAAAGAGTGTTTCAAAGGATTGAGTGGCAATACCTGTTCAAGACTATAGAGAGGATGGGATTTTGGGAAAAGTTTATGAAAAGGTTCTAGATCCTGTATGCTAACACTTCAGGTGAGATACTATCTGCCCCATTCAGACTTTACAGGGGAACTCATCAGGGTTGTTCGCTTTCTCCCTTGCTCTTCACCCTATAGCGATTGATTATCTTTATGTAGTTGAAAATTCTCACATCATTTACTTCCAAATAAATAAAAGAACATAAAAGATGATAAGATATTCTGAGAAATGTCTCGTTTTTTTTTTTTTTTTTCATTTATACAATGGGAACTATGTGCACAAATGGTTTGGTTACCAACATTCTTCAAAATATCTTCTATGTTCAACAGAAGAACTCATACATGCTTGGAACAACATGATGGCGATTAAATTATGACAAAATGTTTATTTTTGGGTGAACTAACCCTTTAACCTTTTTTCAGGATTATTGGAAGGCATTTTTACTGGGTCATGTATCGATCTGCAATCTCTGCATGGGAACTAAAATCATTAAATTCATTTATTTATTTGGCAAGTAATAATTTATTGTAGTGTGGTAATCAGCAGTGATGACATAACACACTTTTAATATAGGCACTTTTCTGCATCTGTAAACTTGACACCTATAACACAAAATAAATTCAAAACAAAACAAAAAATTCTGCTGCTTAATCTTACAGATGGGCCTAACACAAATCAACTTAGGAAAATTATTTTATCTGTAATATTATCATGACCGCTCAATTTCTAAAAGCAAAACTTAACCATTTATTTTACATGTTATTTAATTATAGATTAATATTATTTCTCACTATATATGAACATGATTTGATTGCTTAGAATTTTGCAAAATATTTAATTTCAGTCAAGTCAGTAAAATGATCCGATCTATCACTGCTGTGTATGGTAAAGTTACACACACAACTCAATATAAATAAAGAGAGCTTATTTTATATATGTAATGACCATGAAGGATTGTTGTTAGTTTTTTGTTTTCTGGTGTCAGAGATATTTAGTTATGTTTGTTCTTAGTTTCACTTTCATGGACTTTTAATTAGTATTCATTGGTTCCTGTCTTCCTTTGTTCAGCTCTGGCTACTTGTTTGTCTCCATGGTTACTAATATGATTCGTCATTCTGTTCAGCTGTGTTCATCTTGTCATCATCTGTATATAAGTTCCTGTGTTTTTATTGTTCGTTGTCCTGTCTCCTTAATGTGTTGTGGTGTTTATCTGTGAGTTTCATCATTTGTGAGCTCTATTAAAATACCCTTTATCCTTCATTGTCGTGTTTGTGATCTTTACAACCCGTGACAGTTGGGGGCTAATCATGTAATTGCCTGGTCTTGGAAAAATGAGAAAGTCCTGGGGTCAAGTCATTACATACATGGGATGACCACATGTCTTGCCTTATAAGATTCATTATTTAATGAAAAACAAACTTCATATATTTTGGTCCATCTGGAAAGTGTTTTATGACTTTTTAGAAAACCTTGATGGTAATTATTTTATAGATCTAATAGTTAGTATAAGAGTACATAACTGTATATTATACATGGAGATATTTTTTAAATATATATGTGGGCAGTCGTGGCCTAATGATTAAAGAGTCAGACTGGTAACTCGAAGGTTGAGGGTTGGATTCTCAATACCGACAGGATAGCTATGACTGAGGTGCCATTGAGCAAAGCACCTTATCCCCAATCATGTGATGGTTTTCAGTGTGTGTGTTCATACTCGCTGCTCCTAATGTGTGTGACTACGTCGTTGTGCGGAAAACGCATCCCTGAATGGAATCAACCTGACTCAAGCTAAAAAAAACGACACAATATTGTCTTCAGCAGAACTGCTTATAGCTGAACTGAACTTGTTTCTTAATGAATGTACTTTAAATCACTGAACTTAACTGAGCTGAATAAAGACAATATGATCTCGCTGCTGCTTTACAGCGGAATTTGAGCTTGTCTCAAGTTTAAATGAAGTTATTTCTATTTGTTTCCTCTTTATTATTTTGAAGCTTCTTTGAAACAATTCCTATTGTAGCCTATAAATCGCTATAAAACTCGACTTGAATTCACTTGGGCATTTCAGTTAGCAGCTATGTAATTCACCTTGTAAACTTTATTATTCTAAATATGATCAAATATAAAATTTTACCTACAATTAGATTGAAACTTAACGTTATCTTATAAGCAAACAAGTGCAAGAGAAAAATATTGCCACAATTATTTCGCATTTTGCGTCTCGAGCACAATGGTGACAGATGGATTCCAACTGTTTCTTTGTGGCTCTGTTATAAGTGTTGTCCAGTGAAGGGGAAACCTCCAGAAAATCTCTTAACTAGCCGTGGCGATCTCAGAGGCTCCCTAAACGCGTTTTAATAGGGGGTTCAAGTCGGCAGGGGCAATTCAATGGCCAGCTTAATTTAGTCAAAAGAGTTACGACCGTAATTGTGTCCTGTGGAGGCGACACGCATATGGCGCTGTCTTATTGTGTTCAGTCTAAACGCAGACAGGAGAACTCCTGGGACTTCATCTCCCTCCGGCTGCCATTGCAAAATCATGCCATTGACGTCGCTTTGGGATACCCCGCTATCACGTGCTGACGAGGGGTTCACAAGAATTTGATATGGGCTAATCCTATAGAAAGCCCTTTAAATATCCTGAAGCTTTAAAAAAATCCTATTTGAAAAGGGCAGTTTCACACCTGGCACAGCAGGCTAGATTCCAGAAGGGAAAAGGGCACAACAGAAATGCAGAAAAATGTATATGTATTTGTTAAAATTGTATTTTCATAATATTACTACTATTAATACCATTAGTACATAAGAAAGGGCCGCAACTCAATGTAGTTTTTTATGACTGTTAAGTAGTTACTTAGTTATTTTTCTTGAACCTTAATTAGTAGATAATTAATAGTGGTTCTTCAGGAGGTATGACAGACTTCATTAGTTATTAACTAACTGTTACTTAACACAATTATAAAATTCTATTACATACTGATTAGTTAACACATCTTCCTTAGTAGTTAACAGTAGTGAAGAAGTAGTTAATGAAGAATTACCTATTCGTTCTTCAGTAATTCCTTATTAGTTATGCAGTAAGTCAGAAACAGTATTCTAAAGTGTTACCCATTTTTCTGGTAATACAAAAGTATAAACCCGAGTGGCAGACAAGAGTTTGAAGAGAGAAGGATTGGTATTGCACTGCTAATGTGTGATGAGAATGAGGGTGAAGTTGCTGACTCAATCCAGAATTTCTGGACTCCTCAATTAGATTATCTGGAATGTGCTTCAAAAAAAGGCAATTTATCACACAACAAAAATCACTAAAGAGACAAAAAGCCTCCGAATGGTCAGGGGCCATGAATAAACTTCCTGTAGAGAAGCGAACTGTTGATCTACAGTGGAGGATTATTCACGCGGCGTTAGCTACGGACAGACATGTGGCACACCTGAATCCAGCAGTGGGTGAGCATTGTAGGTTTTTTGGCAATGGAGATTTTGAGCATCTGTTTTTAAAATGTATTCGACTTTTAGTCTTTTTGAAATACTTACAACTTAGTTTCAGGGCTTTACATAAGCCCTAACCCTAATTTTCAGATAACATATTCATAGAGTATAGATTTTTATTAAGAAGGAGATTACGTATGTTTATTGAAATCTAATAGGGACAGCAAAACTGGCCATATGGAAAACAAGAAAAAATAAGGGTGTAGAGGTTGCAGCAACAGATTTTAAATCAAGCAAGATTGAAAACAGTATTTGCATATTACAGTTTTACAAATAATGTTCCTGCTTTTTGTGAGATATGGTGTATTAATAAGTTTCTGTTGTACATGATGATAACTTGGTTAGCTTTTTTTCAATGATTTTGTAATATTATGTTTGAATTAAATAATATAAAATATAAATAATATTATAAAATTGTTAGGAAACAATTTTCAAAACAAAATTCCCCCTTAGGAAATAGTTGGCACTAAAATGCCTGCTTTGTGGCATTTCTTAACGTGCTTTTAAAAGACCTCTTTTTTCAAAGCAGGGATTAGTCACACTTTATCTCATTTGCATTAAGATGTCTATAAACCACCCATCCATTGCAGTTTTCTCGAGCTGCACGCAGAGCTGACAGAGTGCACACAGAGACACAGCTTTTCTCCTCCTGGCTTCAGAGAAACAAAATACAAGTTTATTTGACAACTGTTGGCTTTAAAATATTTTCCTCAATTGAAGTTACATACAGCGGTAACTTCTTGACAAACCATGATGGGAGGGATTCCTAGCAGTCGAGTTTTGTGCCGTTGGTGGACAGTGGTCGCCTTTGTACTGCCTTTTCTGTCTACTTTAGCAGTGGGAATGATCATGAAATATCAGACTTACGAAGAGGACGCTTTATTCACTGTCATCGGAAACTTGGCCAAGGACATGAGCTTAAATCCCACAGATGACGCTAAGACCAATTTCAAAATGATGAAGCAGTTCAACGCATCTTTTATTAGGCTCAGAGAAAAAGACGGACAGCTAACAGTTGGAGAACGAATAGACAGAGAAAAAATATGTAAGAATGTGGTCCAGTGTCTTATTGCATTCGACGTTGTGAGTCTCTCGAATGAGCAATTTAAATTAATTCATATTGAAGTGGAAGTAAAGGACATCAACGATCACGCTCCTGAGTTCTCTAGAAAGGAATCAACTTTGGAAATTTCAGAAAACACAGCAGTCGGCACTAGAATCTCTTTAGATGTTGCTATGGACGAGGACGTGGGTTTGAACTACATTCAAAGCTACCAAATATCTGTCAACAGTCACTTTACTATTGAAGTGTTGAGCAGAGCTGATGGGGTTAAATATGCGGAGTTGGTGCTAATGAAAGAACTAGACAGGGAGACACATGCCTCCTATGTTTTGGAGCTCGTCGCAACAGATGGAGGAAATCCATCAAGGTCCAGCACCACAAAGATCAATGTCAAAGTAAAAGACTTTAATGACAATAGCCCTGTGTTCGACCGGAACAATTTTTCAGTTGATATACTGGAGGACTCGCCGGTGGGGTTTCTGCTTTTGGACTTAAATGCGGTTGATCCAGACGATGGATTGAATGGGGAAGTTGTGTATGGGTTCGGAAATCAGGTGTCCTTGGAGATCCGACAACATTTCAGCGTTGACCGAAAATCCGGGCAGTTGACGCTCGAGAGCCCGATTGATTTTGAGAGCAAGAAAACATATGAGTTCGATATACAGGCATCTGACTTGGGTCCTAATCCGAGCCCATCTATCTGTAAAGTTGTTGTTCACGTGCAGGATGTGAATGACAATGCACCAGAAATCACAATTACACCACTACATTACATCACTATTGCCTCGGTCACAGCGGAAATAGCGTACATCACAGAGGATGTTGCTAAAGAAAGCTTTGTGGCTCTGATCAGCACCGCCGACAGGGACTCAGGCGCAAACGGACAGATTCATTGTGCTCTCTATGGGCACAATAACTTCAAACTCCAGCAAGCCTATGAGGACAGTTTTATGATTGTAACGACATCTCCACTTGATAGAGAAGAAATTGCGGAGTATAACTTAACGGTTGTTGCCGAAGACCTGGGATCACCTCCCTTAAGAACAATTAAGCAATATACTATAAGGTTGAGTGATGAGAATGACAACGCGCCTGTTTTCAGTAAACCTGTCTATGAAGTGTCCTTGGTGGAGAACAATGCACCAGGTGCATATATCACAACTGTAGTGGCCAGAGACCCCGACTTAGGGGAAAACAGCAAAATCAGCTATAAGCTCCTGGACACCTACATCATAGGCTCTCCGGTGTCAACTTTTGTCTCTCTAGATTCCGCAACGGGCTCGCTCTATGCACTCAAAAGTTTCAACTACGAGGTCCTCAAACAGCTACAGCTACGTATTCAAGCAAGTGACGGAGGCTCGCCACCACTCCAAGGCAGCGCAATCATCAATCTAAAAATTGTTGACCAGAATGATAATGCTCCGTTTATCACACAGCCTGCACTGAGTAATAGTACTGCCGAGGTTACACTACCCAAAAACGCACCTTCAGGTTACGTTATAACCCAGATACATGCTAGGGATGCTGACGAAGGTGTCAACGCAGAATTGTCATTCAGAATCTCAGAGGGCGTCTCCTCTGTGTTCTCCATTAATAGAGCCACCGGAGAAATTTATCTGAATCGTGAACTCAACTACAAAGTTTACAAGAACTTGAAAATAACAGTAAGTGTCAGTGACAATGGGAGACCTTCATTAACTACAGTAGTCATTATCGATTTCAAGATCATTGCAGGATCTCTTCCCAGTGACCGCAATATATTCCGGCACAGAACTGACGAAGAGATTCAGGAAGGGGATCATTCACTCGTTATAATTGTGGTACTGGCGGGGAGCTGCACACTACTACTTTTAGCCATTATTCTCATTGCAACAACTTGTAATAAACAAAAGGTGAATAATCGAGGAGACAGCCATTCTGGAAATGAGGATAGAGTTAAAGCGGACCACAACGACCCACTAATTCCAATTCACAGTGGCATCGTGTTTGATATTCAACCTTACTCAAAAAGGCCAACTTTTTCTGGCTTCATCCAGACAGGCAGCGATATTTCCTGCAGCTCTGAAGATGGTACGTGTGTCTTTGATCTAAAGGACAAAAGCCGCGGAGTCAAGTCAGAAGTAAGTTATAGCCTATAGTGTCTTGCACTTTGAGATTCCATCTGATATCATTATCTGGTTCATATTCTAAAGTTTTTTGTTGTTGATGATGATATATATATATATATATATATATATATATATATAATTTTTTTTTTTTTATAGGATTATTCCACTCTACCTGGTTATGGTAAAGATGCTCTGAGACTTACTAAAATTTGGAAAGGCACATCAACCATAGCAGCACAAGACCCTCAATTCAGTGGAAAGGACAGCGGAAATGGAGACAGCGACTTCAATGACAGTGATTCAGATACAAGCGGCGATGGACCAAGAAAAGACGATCATCAAAACAGCGTTCAAAATGGTAGCCGTAAACATCTGTGGTGTCTAAATATGTGTGTGTCCATGTCGTGTAAAGCAGGGCGCGAATTATACACAATGGCTTTGAGGGGGGTCAGAGAGTTGACTGGGGATGTGCACACATACCTAATATTATAATAATGCAACTAAAAATAGTGCAAACCAAATAAACAATTAGAAAACTATTATACTATAGTATAATAGCATATTGAATTGTTTTTATTCTAGATAAATGTCTCCCAAAATGTAATTTGTGTGACAATTTACAAGCTTAAATGAACGCATGACAGTATTTATTTGATAACTGCATCCTGCCTGAAACTCAAATGTAAAGTTTGCTTCCGTATTTTAGATACAGAGAGATTCAGCACTGCATGTTTTACTGTATGATTTCCTCACTTATTTAAGTGTTCCTTTTTGGATAAGCATGTTGTGATTTAATTGATTGATTAATCTTTATTAATCCCGATAGGGAAACTGGTTTGCCACCAACCATACAGCCATCAAACACGATACACAACTAACAGACAGCTAAATAAATAAATAATTCTACATTAGGAAACTAATAGACCCTGATTAGGAGACACAAAAAAAAACAAAAAAAAAAACTATCAAAACAAGAGTAGACTAATATTCAACAATTAACAGTGTTCATTAAAATATCTGACCGCTGCAGGAACAAAAGACCTTCTCATGCGCTCACTAGAGCACCGAGGCATTACCAATCTCTCACTAAATGAGCTTCTAAGTCCTTTAAACAAATTGTGTAGTGGATGGCCTTCAAAAAGCAGGACAATTTTTAATTTCGAACTTATCCTCTTCTCCACAGTCACCTCCAATACATCTGGGTTAAGACCAATAACTGAACCAGCTCTCTTGATCAGCTTATTTATCCTATTTTTGTCCTCAGCAGATATATTGCCCCCCCAGCAAAGTACAGCATAAAAAAGAACACTAGCTAAAATCCCTTGATAAAAAAACATTTAAAAGCTTTGTGCTAATGTTGAATGATCTGAGTTTTCTCAAAAAGAACTGTCTCGACTGAGCCTTCTTCATTAGGACATTAGTGTTATCTTTCCAGTTTAATTTGTCATCCAGATGGACACCTAGAAATGTATATGACTGCACAATGTCGATCACCTGACCATTAATTGTAACTGGAAGGACCTTCTCTTTTTTCTTTCTGAAATCAATCACGAGTTCTTTATTCTTCCCTACGTTCAGTTTCAAAAAGTTTGACTCACACCAGCTATAAAAAGACTGAACCTCCCTTCTGTAAGCAAGATCATCGCCCTGATTAAGTAGACCCACTAAAGCAGTGTCATCAGAGAATTTTTGTAACCAGCAGGATGGCTGACTATGTCTATAGTCAGCGGTATAAAGTGAAAATAAAAATGGGGATAGAACTGTACCCTGAGGTGCTCCAGTATTAGTTAAAATAATATCAGAATGTTTGTTACCAATCCTAACAAACTGTGGTCGTGCTAAAAGGTACTCTAGAATCCATGCAATGGTTGTATTATGCAATTTAAAATCAATTAATTTATTAGCTAAAATATGTGGCTGTATAGTATTAAAAGCACTCGAAAAATCAAAAAACATGATCCTAACAGAACTGGCAGTAGTTTCAAGATGACTGTAAATATTGTGAACCATAAATAGTAGTGCATCATCTACCCCCACTCCCTTCCTATACGCAAATTGCAAAGGATCCTGAAAAGCAGACACATGCCTAGTCAGATGATCCAGTACAATCCTCTCAAAACACTTCATAATCTGCGAAGTCAGAGCTATAGGCCTCAGATTAGAAAGATTGCTAGACGCCTTAACTTTTTTAGGAATAGGGACGAGACATAATTTTTTTTTTGCAGGTAGATTTTGCCACTATATAATAATTTAGTAGCATCTTTGCATATAATATCCAGTCTTAAAGACATACTGTAGCAAATGGAGAAATTTCTATATCAGAAATGTGTTTTTATTGAGAGACAAGAGACTGATAATAGGCAGATGTACTGCCTATTTTAATATCAGTTGACAAACATGGTCTAGTAAGCATTTATAATACCTCAACTTTGTCTGTTTTCATAGACTAAAAAGCTTATACCTACTGATAATGATCCTCTTTTTGTCTATCAAGGTCTGTGGGCCTGCACAAGCAAATGCAAGATTTTGGGCCATTCAGATGACTGCTGGTGTCCAACTGCTGCCATGACAAACAGCAATTTAGCACATTCCTTTGCTAAGACGGGTTCACTTCAACGAGACACCCTTGTGAGGGAAAACTACCAAGCCCACATTCCAAAAACAGAGGGATTGCAGAATGTCTGTGAGAAAGTAATGCACAGAGAATATGACTATATAACTATAGTTAATTCACCTCAACAAGTCAGGGTACATTAAATGAACAATAATACAATCCCCAATGTATTCACCAACAAAAACACACTGTTCCACACATGAAGTGTAAAGTTAACAAAACCTGCATTACTGACAGCTGTTGGCAATTTGTTTATTGTGTGGGCATGTGTGAAAAGTGTAACGTTCAATTTTTTTTTTTTCACACAGTCAACTGACCTTGTACATACTATTTTGTTTAAATCCTTTTGAAAAAGCTGAGTATATTTTTAAACATATATGATAAATAAACAAAAGATGACTAAAATGATATTGCCTACTTGATTAAAAGCATGATGATATTTCTCATACTTTTTAATTAAGTAACATTTATCTGAATTCAAAATGTGTCCGTTTATATATTTATTTGTATATTATGTCTGTAATGTTGAGAAAATAAATGGTAAAACATGTTTGAGTTGCATTTGGTTAAATGTCTCATTTTATTTATTATTTTGACTTCTTTTTTATTTTATTTGACTTGAATCTTAAGGGATAAAAAAAATATTTAAAAAGTGCATTAGCTGTAAATGTGTCTTTTACTTACTATACATTCAAAGACATGTACTGATTATTTGTAATAATAATTTTATTAGATGTTTGATACTTTGATATTAATATCCATAACTGAACATACAAATCTGTAATGAGATGCGTCAGTAATGTACATGGTGAATTTCCAGACCTCTGGGCATGGTGGCTGATATGCCTGTGGCAGTGTCTCACAGTCTAATAATCCATATTTTGAATCTTTTCTATTAATACAATATAAAACTAAATAATAGTCCTAGAACAGACACATACACGTCTATGTGGATTAGCCAAACGTTTTCTCCAAACAGTCCCGGTGGTGGTTTAGATGGACTACCCTTTCCTGAGGTCCAAGCCATACCAAGCCCAAAAACACTTAAAAAAATCGGAAAAAAATTCAGGTCACTTTAGACTTCAGATACACCCTTCAGAGCGTGATACACACCATCCTAAAACTATTGTGGTTTATAGAGACAGTTCTCCTTTTGAAGAAAATGTGATTTATAAGATCCAAACAAACATTATTGGGACTTTAAAGGGACAGTGATGTCATTCCTTATTCCTATCCAATCAGGTGTTAACAGTAACAGTATAAAAGATTGGTACTTACACTTGTCTGAGTTCGCAGATGCTGCCATTCACCTCCATCCTCCCCAACCACCACCAAGATGGTACCTTCCCCTCCATCCTCCCCATCACCACCACCAGGATGGTCCCTTCCTTACCTCCGGGGGGTCGGCTGCGCCCCCGCCTTCATCTCAGACGGGACATGCAGATTCGGCTAACCTCGCTTTGCTCGCTAAGGACGGGGCCTACGCCAAAGAACTCATAAATTTATGCTTGCTGAGCTGTCAATAAATGTATACAGCTTTTCAATTTATCTCCCGAGTCTTTCTGGTAGAACTTATTTTAGCTTTTTTGCTCAATTCTCATTCTTACCCAACTTCAAAAGACCCATGGTTGCTCATAACAAAAGTAATTAATAAAATGTACAAAAATAAATAAAAGTGTTGTTTTGCAGTTTGTTTTTGTGATGGCCTCTTTGTCATTCAAACTTCTATTTTTGTACTGAACATTATTACAACCTATAACAGGCAGACAACAACTTGTATCACAGGAGCCACACTATTTAAAACATTAACACAAAAACACCACCACACGGCGACCTCAGTCTTAGACCACACTTTCTTTGCCACTCTTCTGGATCCATGTTCTTTATCAGCATAATTCCCTGGAAGATAGGCAAACAAGAAAAAAATATATCACAAACAAAATGTGTTGTCCAGTTGAAGCCATCAAAACATGAGTTCAGTTAATGCCACAGTTGACAAGAAATTGCAGTTTAATTTTCTTAATAATATCAGTTGATTGCTCACTCGATGTGATTTCACCAAGCCCACATTAGAGTGTGGACAATATGGAGTGTATTAAACCAACATACAGATCCAATGCAGGCGGTCCAAGTGTTCTTAAAAACCAAAGTGATTCCTCTGGTGACAGGACCCTCTAAACTGTATGGACCTCCCAAGTCATATTTGGGTGGGGTTCACTTGTTTGATTCACATGCTTTTTCAAGCTTCAGTCAGTATAATATCTGAGTGTATGCTTAGACAATGTCCTTCCATTTCATTGTCCACATAAAGCATGTTCTACTCAGGCGACTTCACACACACACACACACACACACACACACACACACACACACACACACACACACACACACACACACACACACACACACACACACACACACACACACACACACACACACACACACACACTTACATTGAAATAGGTTGGTAGATTTAACATTTTGCCACAAATAACTTCACTAAGTTGTACATCAGATTTAATTGACCTCTCCAACCTTGGTGAGTGGGCCGAGCTCTGGACTAGTCTGATTCGGGTGGCTGACGGCTGTATGGATGCACTTACATTAAAGATAAAGTCCTGGGAACGTGATACTAGAGAAAATATTTGACATCTGAATAAAAAAAGAAACCATTCTACTGTTGACAGAAAGACCGAGGAAAACCTTGCTTTAAAACTCACTGACAACGAAGATATTAACAATCAGAGCAAGATATTTATAAAAATCTATATTTTGTGAAGATATACCTCTTCAGTATCATCAATTGTGGATTTGTGGTAACACAAATCTTTGGAGCCATTTCATCATCAAGGCCCTATAAAAAGGAAAAAAAACAAAAAAGATCAATTATAAAAAACATCTTGAAGACAAGATGTTCCCTGTGTAGCATTCAGTGAAAAGATATCATGGCTGTATTTCTGTGAGTGTTTTGTGGAAAACATGTCACAGTTCGAATTACGGGGGGTATTAGGGGGGTCCGACCCCCCTAGATGAGACTTGGACCCTCAAAGGGATGAAAATAGTAGTTTGGGGGGTGCTGAAAAAATGTAATAAAATATAATGTATGCCTATCTAAAATTGTATGTATTTAAATGCAGTATTACCATCAAGTACCAACAATGCAGGAAATATACGATTTTCAAACCCTCAGGAGCCCGCTACGGAGCCCGGGAAGTCTGTGGGGGGAAAAAACAATCCGTGGCGACAGTTTCGCAGTCCGTCCCCTCAGTTTATAAACTGTACTCACGAATTCTTAAACTGTTCCCTCGGTTTAACAAATCGATTCGTACCCACGAGTTCCTAATCCGTGCTCTCAGATTTGTAAACCGTACCTTCAGTTTTTGCAATCTGTAGCCTACCCACAAATTCATAAACCGTGCCCACGCTTTTGCAATCCATTCCCACGTTATATTTCCTGTATTGTTGGTATGTGATTGTGATACAGTCATAATACAAGTTAGACAATAATAATACTGGGCTAAGATTATCACAAATAAACACAAGATTTTGACGCATATCCAAGGGTTTGTGCAGAACACTTTCATTTTCCCATCAACAGTGCAAACCACTTAAAATACTCATTTCTGGTCATACAGAAAAAAATACATAATTCGCAACTACTTTTATTTTTGTAAACTTACAATAACAAGAAAACGTGCTAACCACTGACTTGTGAGCATCGGCGCGTGATGTTTCAAGTGCTGAGCGCCGATAATAAATGTGTCTGAAAAAATAACGAGGCATTTTAATTGTTTATTATTATGTGAAGTCTTTTTTTGCATATTCTATTATACTGAGCTTTTTCCTCCCAAAAAAATGGACTTTAAAGATACAAGTAAATGTCGTTTTTTAGAAAATTCAAGAAATTATCCATTTAAAAAAATTTAGTTTAAACGTAATGAGCATAGCCTAAGCTAGTCTATCTGTATTTAGGTGCGAGATAGGTCTTCACTCCCGTCCCAAACATTTCTTCACTCTCAAACATACAGCACTACAGCAAGTGAAACAATTATTAAAATATCGTTATGAATTTTAATGTTTGACGTTAACACATGAATCAGCGCGATTCATTTCAAAACATTGATGCGAGGGAATTCACTTACATACAACCTACTTAAACTTCAAATAAATTTCATTTACAGAGCAACTATGAGTAAAAGAAAAGGGACAGTGGCAGACATCAGGCATTTTTCTGGTGGTAAAAGAACAGCAAGTACTATGGATAAATGGAGTAGTTGACAGCTGTTCTAAGAGAACTCTGACAAAGAAAATCTACAAGCACCGTGACAGTGCAGCACACCAGAGAGCTATAGAGATCAGAGGGAAAAAGATGTATTACCCAGAAACATATTGGAAATTAGTGCTAATTTAATTTGTGAAACCACCAGCTCCTTCAGAACAGCTTATGCTGTTGCTAAAGAGAGATTGGCATTCAGAAAGATGTCATCGCTTATGACACTCCAAGAACTTAATGGTGCTGTAGTGGGGGAGGTGCACAGATCAGACCACTCTTGTGCAGAAATCATAGACCACATTGCACATGAAATGAAAAAAAAAAAGCTAGTCAGAACTATTAGAGAAAAGAACTCTCGCATCTCTGTTACAATAGATGAAAGCACTGTGTTTGGGCGGGCATACATGATCATTTTTATCCGATGTGATGTTAGTGGAGATGGCGATCTTGACAATGTCTTCCTAGATCTAGTTGAGTTGAAGGAGGGCACAGATGCCACTTCCATTTATAATTCGTTGAGAAAAAGTCTGAGGGAAGCTGGCTTTGATGATGTTTTTTTTACAACATAATCTTATCAGTGTTGCTTCAGATGGGGCCTCAGTTTTAACTGGTAGTAAATCTGGTGTAATTACTTAACTTAAGCATGAATTCCCAAAGATAAAATGTATTCACTGTCTAGCTCACAGATTGGAACTGGCTGTAGCAGACTCCCTTAAATCTGTGTCTGGCTGTAACCATTTTGAGATTTTCATTTCTAAATTGTATAGTTTATTCAACCAGTCCCACAAAACCACTCGGTTGCTGCTTGAGGCAGCTGTAGATCTTAACATACAACTGCTCAATATTGACCAGGTATTTACAATTAGGTGGGTGTCAAGCAGCTTTCAGACTGTGAAAGCTGTCTGGAGAAACTACCCGGCCCTGGCCCAATTTTTCAGAGCAGAGAGTGAAGATGCCAGTAACCCAGACATTATGAGGAAAAAGTACCTTGGACTTTATAAGTATCTCACTAGTTCAACTTTCCTGTATGATCTGGCCTGCATGAAGGACATCTTAAAGATGAACTGAACTGAAATTTGAAAAAATGTGATATAACAGATGTATTTTATTTATTCTTATTGGTACAATTATTAAAATGGCAGAATTTGTTAAAAGGGATAAAATGGTACGTTGAAAATGTTGTTGTTGTTACACGGGCGCCGCCATATTGGATTTCAACATTCGACTACGTCACTGGCATGGTAGGCTACTCCGTTGCCAACCAACACTAGCAGAGCTAGCTTCTCTCTACAAAATTTGCCTTTTCAACAAAATTATTCTAGTCGTGATTTGTGCAGTGTCCATGCTCCGGCAGCGCCCGCGCCCACACACTTCCCCCCAAACCATCCTGTACTGTAGGTGGAGCCTGAAACTGGTCGTCCTCCATGTGGTGGTAGTCAGATACTACTGGCCTGTCCCTCACATGCTCAAATGCGTAACTCATGCCATTAAAATTACTCATTTTCGTGTGTGTATATAGGACCTGCAGCTGTTGCCTATATACCTTTGCGGGTCCTACCATGCCAGTGACGTCATCGAAATTGCCAGCGTAACAAACGCAATTTTTGTGCTGCTTGAAAAAAGCTATATTGATATTTTTAGTTAAAATTTTTAATGTAAATTACTTTTAATTGTCATAAACAACATGTTATCAACGTTGATTTTTTTCAGTTCTGTTCATCTATAAGAGAACTGCAGAGCCTTTCGCTGAAATTGCAGCAAAGAGACTCCTCACTTACCAGCAGTTTTTTCTATGTGCAACAGACTGTCAAAATCCTTTCAGCAATGAAAACACGGGGTGTAACGTCTATCTCCAAGGCTGAGCAGTGTGTGTCAGTTGGCCAGTTCAAAGGTGTCACCCTTGTTGATGACCGTGCAGGAAAGATCAATAGACATCAGTTTTTTCAGGCAGTTGTGGACAACTTGACTGCTCGCATGCCAGCCGATGATCTGGTGCAACTGATCCAGCCCCTTGATAAATCTACCTGACCAGAATAGCAGGAAGACCTCATTTTATATGGGGAAGCGGAGGTCCACTTGTTTGCTAAGTTGCTTGGAGAGCGAAGCAGAGAGGCAGTAGAGGATTTCAGAGATTTCCAACATGGCAGAAAGGAAGGAGACACACTTAAACGGCTCACAACAGCAAGCAAGACCTATATGGCAACCTCTGCGGAATGCGCGAGAGGGTTTTCTGCATTGAATGACACTGACAGAAAAGCACGTAATAAACTGCGTGTCGACAGTCTCACCTCTCTCCTGTTTTTGGATTTGAATGGGCCACCAATAGACGGCTTTGACCCCACCCCATTTGTAGAGTCTTGGGTGAAAGCTGGCCATCGCCTTTCAACATCATGGGTTCCAGGGCGAAAGGGCAAAGATTGCCAGCCAAGACCAGTGTGGTCAGTTTTTTCAAGATAATTTAATGAATGAGTCTTAGCTTTTCAGTGTAACATGATTGATTGATACCCTTAACTTGTAAAAATAGATAATTGGTTGTTTGACTTAAATTTTCATTGTAACTTGATTGATTGACTGATATAAGTCTTACCTTTCAAGGTAACATATTTGATTGACAGTCTTTTAAAGCTTTCAAATGTGATGTTGGTTGCTTGACTTTTCATTGTAACATGATTGATTGATTGATAAATACTCTTAACTTAATACATACATAATTGGTTGATTGACTTAACTTTTCATTTTGACATGATTGATTGATTGATTGATAAATACTCTTAACTTAATATATACATACATGATCGATTTATTAATATCTTTACTTCGAAAAGTACCTTGATTGACTGATACTTGTAAAGATACATAATTGGTTATTTGTCTTAACTTTTCAATGTAGTTTTATTGATAATAATAACTGTTGAGGTTTACATGATGGATTGATACATTCGTAATCCTGAATTTTTATAGTAAAATGATTTTGCTTTGCAAAGCACATACACCCTTCTGTGTTGTTTTATTATACTATGCATTACGAATCTACACAAAATCGGAAAGTATATGCTAAAGCCTGGTTCACACGGGACGATTTTAAAATTGTCGGCCGATTTTCCAAACCTGAGAGACCCCACACACGGCGATAAAAAAATCACGGGTCTAACAGTTTTGGTCGTACAGTGTGTGGTGCGCAGCCACACGGCAAAATCAACACATCACACACGAACCGATTTGACTCTCGAGCATTCCCAGGTCCGACGGAAAATCTCGCAAAATCCCTAGAGACCAAACGTGACTTCAGAGTAAACAATCATGGCGGACGAAGAAGATGCAATGGCGATAGTTTGTAGTTTGTTTTTAACCGAAAAATAACGTTATCAAAAGAAAAGGCGATGGTCAAAGAAGTGGAGACAATGCGAGCATGGACGGCTGTTTTGATTTTGTTTCCCGGTGCTTCCTCTGCGCCTCGTCACCTCGCCTTCTGATTGGCTACACGCCACAGTCCACAGGCTGCGTGCTCGTTTGTCCCCGGGGAGCACCACACACGAGGAGAAATCGGGCCAAAAAAATCCAACATGTTGGATATCCCCGATTTGAGATCGGAGCGGTCCCGACGTCCTTCCGAGCAGACGAGAGCACTCTTAACACACCACACACGGCAGGAATATCTGATCAGATTATTTTACCATAATCGGAGCATACTTAAGATTGTCGGAAGGGGTAAATCGGGGCTAAAATCGGCCTAATTATCCTGCCGTGTGAACCAGGCTTTAGATGAGGCATCGATCAAATGGACAATAGGGCCATCTAGTGGTCGATAATAATATGGTGGAAAAAAATACTGACGAACTAAAAGAAATGCACAGTGAAGGCTGCAAATGCCTGATATACGAATGGGTTTACAAGCGGGGACCATACATTTGTCTAATGCCTTTGTAATAGCCAACATATAGTGATATTAGCCAACATTTGAAAAACATTGAGTAGCAAGATCACTATGGTTTAACCGGAGGTCCTACTTTCACTCAGCGGCCACGACCATCGCAACTTAAAAACTTTAGACTTACAATCGCACGCCTTAGCTATACTGTTATATATATATATATATATATACTCTATAGTTCCATAGATATACTGCTGAGGTTTAATGAGGCGATTTATAATTTTTTTTTTGCAATTTCATTTTTAATGTCTTAAGATGGAATCTGCACTAATATTCAGGTAATTTAGCATATTGATTAGTGGTTCTCATGTGTGCCTATATAAAATGGAAATGTAAAAATGGAGAGTGACATCACCAGTCGAAATAGCTGTACCCCCCGTAGCTCACGGTATAATTCGAACAATGAAACATGTAATCTCTAAAACGGTTCTTTAGTCACTGAACAGTCCACATGACTACAGTCTGTAGACTATGAAAACTATACTCTGATGAATACAGTATTTGATTACTTCGTTATCTATTGCCAGCCCACTTGCTAGAATGATTGAAATTCTAGAATAAGTGGCTGTAAGCTTTTACACAGAGTGACTTTTTAGTCCTTTTATAGCTCTTAGATTTGCTATGATTCTTTTTAAATTACATCTTGTCATGAATTTTCATCAGTGCTGTTGAGTGGGTGCCTATCCATTACATGTAACCAAACAACTTAGCATTCACATTAAACCAACATACAGATCCAATGCAGGCAGTCCAAGTGTTCTTAAAAACCAAAGTGATGCCTCTGGTCTCAAGACCCTCTAAACTGTTTGGACCTCTGTAAGACTGGAAAACTAGTTGAGGAACAATCACTCCTCAAGTGGACAAAGGACCCTGCTGAAAATTACCATTTGAACTCACTCTCGTGCACCATTCGAGACGCAAGTCTCACCCCAGAATCATTCTAATCTACATCTCTTTCCCTCCAAACCCACTCTCCCCTCGTGGTGAGATCACCTAAAACTCATCCAAAATATATATGGTTGTAATGTGAACAATTATCATACAGTTTTATACATGTTTGATATCATTTCAAATGTCCCATTCCCAAATAAGTAAAACAAAAGGTAATAAGGTTTTTAAGAGTTTAGAGATAACTGACACACAAAGGAATGTGGTCTCTAGACAAATGGTCTCGTACCACCAAAAGGTGTGACCTCCGAATGCAAATATCCATTGTTTATCACATGTTCCCATGTGAAAGAAGTTTCTGGTATATAATGAAATGTACCAAGGGGTTCGGGGCTTTTTCTGTACCTCAGATGAGCCCGTGAATGTTGAGAGCGGCCGAGACTCTCAGCATTCATGTATTTCCTAATGTCGGGTTTGCATCTTTTCTCTTTATTCCAGAGCATTTGATGTTATTGTATTGATTATATTTCAACTGATTATGAAATCATAATGATACATTTACCTGACATAATAAATTATTACATTTGAGTACTCTAAAGAGTTTAAAAAGAATAGTAAAACATTCGCTCACACTTAATGATGCACAGATATCATTAAAACCTCTTCATTTATGGAGTCAGATGAAATAACGAGAAAATACATTGCATTTAATCAAAAATACTTTGCCACGAGAAAAGACAGTAACACGTAAAGACCTTCCGTGCCAGACTTTAGGCCGATCGAGCGCGTTTACACCTCCCAAGTTATATTTGGGTGGGGTTCACTGTTTGATACACAAACACTCAGATATTATCCTGACAGAAGCTTGAAAAAGCATGATTAGACAATGGCCTTCCATTTCATTGTCCACATAAAGCAAGTTCTACTTCGGCGACTGCACACACACAGATTTCATAACCTCATTTACAATGTCAGGAGTATTTGGAATGTTTTTAAAGTTATCACTGTCAGATGTGTTATAATAAAACCAGTTAAAGTCCCTGTAAAGGCATTTGTAAAAAAAAAAAAAATTTCTAAACACATTATAAATGTTAGAAATGTATTGCTAAAACATATTACAAAGACTGTGAACTGTGAAGTACTGAATTGTGGAGTTAGACCGTTAAACAGTTTTTCACCATTGCTGTGTTTCAGATTTTTTGGGCAGAACTAAAACAGGGTCTTGATGACGCACTGGAGCCCCTGAGCTCCTGGACACGCCCCTACTTGATGACGCACTGGAGCCACTGAGGCTGGCCGCTCCACTAATCGCGAGTTACTGTCAGTACTATTAGTTACTAACGTACAGTCTACAGTTTGCTAGCTAGCTATGCCTTCGTCACGGAAATGCGTACTACCTGGATGCGTTGACGTACAAAACAGATCGGTGTCCTAATTAAAATTTCCGAAAACCGATCACATCTAGAAGAGGTGGATTAATTTTGTGAAGAGCCTCCTTGATGGAGAGCTGAGGATCACAGCCAAAACCCGCCTCTGTAGTGATCATTTTACACGGGAAGGTTTTATAAACTTTCGTCGGAGACAACTGGGATTCACTGATAATCCGCTGTTACTGATGAATGGGGCCAAACCGACTATCTCCCGCCTCGGCCTTCATCCTCGCGTCGCGCCGACAACTGGTGCCATCATCGGCAGTGCGTCCCCACCAATGAGTGTAAATTGCCTTGTGTGCTTATGTTATAATTCATACTTTGCAGCCACGTGACTACCATGGATACCTGGCGGGCAACAAACGCTGACAAAATGGCCAATACTACAATCAATTATACAGTGAGGCTATTTTGTTTCCATAGCACATTAACAAAACGTTTAATAACACTAAAAACAATACAATTACTAAATATGAATAATATCACTAAAATGATATAGGCCTAAAAACAGTCTTTAGTTCAACTCTGCCATCTGTGAAAATCAAAAGCAGCTTCAAAAACTTGTTTAAAAAGAAATATTCTTCTAATTTTTTACTGTCATTAATGTAGGTCCACAAGAGAAATATTAAGCCAGTAAATTAAGATAGTCGTCGCTATACCGTTATCCATCGTCGTCTCTGAGAGAACGCGGCGTTAATGCAGCGACAGATGCTGAAAGCTCAGTCCGTTTCTACTTTCACTTTCGGGGAATGAGCGCGTTTACATGCACGTTCTAAACCCGATTATGCTGAATAATAGTGCATCTAATCGCACAACAACTATCTGGCATGTCGTTTACTCCTCAAAACACCAACTTTTGTATATTAAAACTGGCGACGTCCTGGCAAGATCCTTGATTAGTTTACTGGGTTTCGTTGCTAGAGAACGACGTTCTTGCCCGCCAGCCAGTACTTGTGACGTCACGTGCAAAGTATGAATTATAGTAGGTAGTCCACAGTAACTCGACGGCAGCTTTCCTACGAGTGGGCGTGGTTTCAGCACAGCCAGCAGACACGCCGCCAGCCTTTGAAAGCAATAGACTACTGCTAATTTTTTCAAGAATTTGACAGCTTATTTTATGTACTTGCCAGCTTTTTTATCATTCAAATTTGGCTGGGTGGCTAATAACACATTTTTCTGTGGTGTGACAAACTCAGAACACATACTTAATTTTGATTTTACAGGGACTTTAAATTGTGCAGTCCTATGCTTATAAGTCTTACTATCATGTCCACAGATTACATTTTGCAAGTCCTTTGCAACTAGGACCGCAATTAAGGATCGCCAGGGTGGAAACCAGCGGATCGGTGATTATGTTGTCGTTGAGAGCAACTACTTCTCCGTCGGGTCCCAGCCAGGACAGCTGTATTCCTATATATGTGACACAGCTCTGTGATCTGTTCCTCCCAATCGCCACTGACGTGAAATTTCTGGCCCAGATAAGGATATGTTTCGTGGCGTTCATACAGTCGGAATGGTTTCTGCATTAATGAAAAGACACACACACACACACTTTGAAATAGGTTGGTAGATTTAACATTTTGCCACAAATATCCTCACTACGTTGTACATCAGATTTAATTTAGATGCTTTTTTTTTTTTTTAAATACTCTACACACTGCACCAGATACCTGTCAGGTCTGTTGCCCCTCATGTTTTGTATATTTATCATTGTGGTTGATTACTATGGGTACCAATTCATTTATCTTACAGGTTTAGTACACTAACAGAACATCATAAACACATTACATTTATTAAATGGCCTGAAAGTACTCCTATTAATGATATCTCTTCCAGTCTTCCTGCGTCACTGCAACTTCATATTTAAACAAAATAATGTTGGGCTACTAAGAAAATATTTAATTCTCTAAAACAAACACAATGAAATATTCAATCCAATACATTCCATATCGGTTACATGCGACTTCTCAATGAGACTGCATCTAATTGTCTCTTTAACATAGATTAATAATCCTCCCCCTTTACCCTTGTCTTTGTCCCTCCTAAACACGTTGTACCCAGGGACATTAAACCTCCTAAACACGTTGTACCCAGGGACATTAAAAATACCCAGAGGAGAGAGTTTATTTAGCCATGTTTCTGAAATACCAAGAAAATCCAGATTAGAGTCAAACAATAAGTGTTCCAGTTGATTACTCTTTGAAACGATACTACGGATGTTTAAGTGTCCGCCTAATAATACCTTAAGTTTGGAGCGTGGGTCACAGAGAATTTTAGAGTGATTGAGAGTTTGGAAAAAGTTAATTTTGTGATTTTGTCATTTTTGTTTCCTCACAGCTGGGTTTAAACCCTTTCGTCTTTGCCTTATGACAGTCTGTTTAACGGGACTCATAGTTTCCAGCGAAGGCAACACAGCCAAAGCCAAAGTTTGGGACTCACCGCTATCAGAAATCCGCAGACCCGATTGTCCTCGAGCCACTGGAGAAGAAGTTACACATGTGGTCATCAACATTGCTGGAATGGAGGGAGGATTCGGCGCATCCAGGGAGTCGAGAAGCACTGTGCAAAAATCACTTCCCAGTGCACCCCATCCACAGTTGTCGCCACCATGCGACCGCTGTCTCCCACGGTCCGCTACATGGCCACAAGCCTCCCTCGTAGACGCAAACCGAGCCGGAGTGGAACGCAGTGTATTCGGGAAGCACAGCACCCCACCGGGGATCAGATGAGGCCCAGGGTTCAGTTGAATATCACCAGCCAGCAGAAGAGTTGCCATGAGGTAAAAAGCTGATCGATATGATTGTCTTAATTTCACTCTCTCTGTGCTGGCTGCTTGATTTTTTGGTAGAGTAGCTTTACCATTGTTTAGGAGTATGGCATAACTTGCGTGGTGGCTACTCATGTTGAAAGTAGTACTAAGCCTACAACATTTAATCTCTCGATGCGCAAGTTGGTTTGTATAACAACAACGCTCAGAAAGTAGAAGTAGCACAAACACATAACTTTAGACAAACACTGTTTGTGTAGTATCGGTAGCAATTTGCCCTTGCGGTGCATTTCTTTTGCGTATTTGTTTGAAGCACACTCTGTATTTTTGACGCTTATTGACGCCCTTTGTGTGTGCTCCCACAGCACCTGCCTGGCTGCGAGACACCACCATCTTGATTGATTGCTTGAATATGTGTGCATGTGTGTGTCCAAGCATCATCTCCTCAATATGCATCAAGCATATTGAGGAGGCCTACGTAAGGCCTACAGCTTTGAATGTCACGGGCGTCAGCCCTTGCAGTGCTTTGGCTCTTAGGGAGCATACTCAACCATCCCAAATGAGAGGGAGTAACTAATCTGTCTCTACCTCAGCGGTGAAGGGTGATAACATACGAAGAAGAAAAAGTAGTTTTATTTATATAGCGCCTTTCCGTAGCTCAAGGTCGCTTTACATTGTAGATTACAATACATTTACACACCCGCACACACATTACAGTCGCATAGGATACATACAGTCACATTATACGAAATACCTGTTAAATATATATGTTTTTAACTGAGTCTTGAATGTGGCCACAGATGAGATATTTCGAAGTGTAAGGGGTAGTGAATTCCATAATTTTGGAGCATTAACACTAAATGACCTTCCACCTACTGTAGACAACCTGAAACGAGGGATGGACAATAAACCAAGTTGAGCTGATCTAAAGGACCGGGCAGGGCGGTAAGTGTAAAGTAGATCAGACAGATATGGGGGTGCAAGACCATTTAATGTCTTAAACATTAGAAGCAATTCCCTAAAGTGGATACGTGATGCCACGGGTAGCCAGTGAAGGTCATGAAGCAGAGGAGTAATGTGAGCAGAACGCCTGGTGGAGGTGAGAACTCTTGCTGCTGAGTTTTGAACATACTGTAATCTTGCAATAACTTTTTTGGGCAGACCAAGAAATAAAGCATTGCAATAATCCAGACGTGATGTGATTAATGCATGAATTAAGGTTTCAGCGTCAGCTAAAGTGAGAGAAGATCGTAGACAAGCAATATTACGAAGATGAAAGAAAGAGTTTTTAACAAGAGAAGAAATATAGAGCCAAAAGATAGAGTTGAGTCGAATATAGGGTTGCCACCCGTCCCTTAAAATACGTATTTGTGAAATAAACAGCACGTCCCGTTGTGAATCAATACGGGACGCGGTTTGTCCCGTATTTCCGAGTTGTCTTAAACGCATCATCCCATGCAAATCATTCCACCCGCATTCTGTGAAGACTCGTCCTATTCTACCCTTGATTGGGTAATTCTCGCTGCCATTGTTGGTTTGATTGGTTTGTTTAATACCATCAGGTTCAGGGCCAATCAGAGTCAGAGGAGGGAGGGTCTTTTGGCAGAGAGTTGATAGCAATGCTAGAGCTCAGAGAAATCAAAGCACCGTCTCACAGTTCCTTCATACCTCAAGCATCTCCCGAAGCAGATAGTGTAATGACAGTTTTTTAATCAGCTCAATAATGTTCTGATTGATTACGTTTTCATATGCTGCCTATGCCCATTTGTTAAGAAATAATGTTACAATGTAAATGAATTATATCCATACATTATGATTTGTTTATTATGATTAAGGTACAGTCAGACACATGCATTTTTTAAATAAGAAATAAGAGAGAGATATATTTAATACATTCAATAATAAAAATGTGCATGTGTGAAGAAAATAACTATGCTTAACAAATCTAGAAAATTTCATCCTTTAATACTATAGAATTAACAATAGGTCTGAATACATCAATAAATAAATACATAAATAGATTTTCTTACCAATAATAAAAATAGTGTTATAATTAAATTTAGAAATGTTTGTAGATTATAGGTTATTTATGTGTGGTATCACTGTTTGGATGGTGTTACATGTTTGAAAGACAAACAGCTACTCAGTGCTGCACGGAGTGACAAGAAGTACACTTAAAAAAAAAGTAGGCCTAACATAGTCCAATACTGCACAGTACTACTTCTGGTCTACTGATATTTTGGATGTTCAAGATCCTTTGCTAAAGTCTTCTGCACTATATATTTTTTTCCAATCAAATTTAGTATTTGTTTGAGTATCAACGTATTTGTTTAATTTATAGTGAATAAGTTATGGATCTGTTAATTTAATAAGTTAATAAAGTATGGTTAACATCTCACATACATCTCCGACGAAAGGCAATTTTTTTTTTGTGGTCTCATTGTCACACTTTGTTAACGTTGTTTGTGATAGAGAGTGATTGCATCTATTCACACTGATTTCAATAGCAGATGCTTATTATAATGGCCATTGGTACTGATCTTATTACTTTCCTGAAAATATGTTTTGAGTGATGATATAACACCATTGGTATACCGTCGGGCCTGTGGTCATTGTGGCCCCGAGGGCTTTGGCCCCTGCTGCGGCAGGCGTCCCTTATTTTTTTGTATTGAAGGTGGCAACCCTAGTCGAATAAGACACCTAGGTTGCGAATCAATGACGAAGGCTTAACATGAAATCCATCAATATCAAAGGACTGGTCCATCCTTTTGACTGAGGCAGTAGAGCCGATCACTAACATCTCAGTTTTTTTTACCATTTAATTTGAGGAAATTAAGGGACATCCAATGCTTGATGTCCCTGATACATCCAGTGAGTGAGTCAGGCAGGGATGGCCTATCAGAGCTGGTGGTGAGATCAATTTGAATAGTCAAAAAATACAAAACTGGTGTGCACATCCCAAACACCCAGATTGGGCTCAGGTGCAGGACAACTACGTGATATAAACAAATAAAGAAGTGTGAAGTCCGCACACTGAAAATTACTGCTCCAAAAGAATTTATTAAAAGGCAACGTTTCGAGACATTTGAGATGTCTCGTTGAATTTCTTTTTGGCATTTCCGATCCATTCTATACGGTAACTAGGATGGAAACTATCACCTCTTAAAATAGTATTGCGATCCGTTGATTTTCGGTACAGATCGGTATGGAGTTTCCCGTCACATATATATACTCAAACATCAAGAAAACTAATGCTTACTGGATCGCATTCCATAGTGAAATTCACTCAGTTCTTGAGTTAAGATAATTCAAAAACATTAACTTCTCTGCAGGTGTGGCCTTAGTGATCATGAAAATGTCATCAATATACCGTTTGTAAAGCAAAATCTAAGGAAAAAAGGAATTTGACTTATTTAGAATAAAGTCATTTTCAAAAACTCCCATATACAAGCAATCATAATTAGGTGCCATTTTACTACCCATTGCAGTACTTTTCACTTGTAAATAAAAATCATCCTAAAAACGAAAAAAGTTGTTAATTAAGACAATACTTGCTAAATCCAATAAACATGCTGTACTAGGTTTTACATCCACAGATCTTTGTGTTAAAAAAATGTTCTAAAGCAAATAAACCTTAAGTATGAGGGATGTTGGTATATAAACTCTGAACATCAAAAGTAACAAGAAGCACATCATCAACAGCAAAGTCAACATTATATAATGATTCAATAAAATCCATAGAATCTTTTACATAAGATGACATGGATGTTTTTGGATTTATACCATAAGTATTTTGTCACCTTTAGGGTTGAATGAGGATTTTGATATTAAGCCATTTTTATAGTGATGTAAAAAATTTTTTCATGACTTGTATTTGTCATGTTACTTGTATTTGTGTGATGATCTTTTGTGTGTGCCTAATTAAGGTGATCATCTGTGTCTATTTAAAGTTGACTTCACTCTACATTGATATTGTGCCTGATGAAGACCTGAGGGTCGAAACGTTGCCTTTTAATAAATTCTTTTGGAGCAGTAATTTTCAGTGTGCAGACTTCACACTTCTTTATTTGTTAAGATAAATTTGAATGTCATCAGCATAGCAATGGAATTGAAGTCCATGCCTGCATATGATGTTACCAAGTGGATATATATATATAGATGATGAACAATAGTGGACCAAGAACTGAACCTTGAGGAACACCCTGTGTAAGTGAAGCAGTGGCAGAACTATGACCTTGTATGCTGATAAAATACTTTCTGTCGCTGATATAGGAAATGAGCCAGGAAAGAGCGGAACCAGTGATGCCGATATCAGAAAGCAGAGAGATAAGTATTTCATGGCAGACTGTGTCAAAAGCAGCGCTTAGATCGAGGAGCATCAAGATGTTTATCAATCCTGAATCCATGGACAAAATAATGTTGTTAACCACCCGAAGAAGAGCAGTTTCAGTGCTATGAGATGGGCGAAATCCTGACTGAAAAGGTTCAAAAAGACCATTAACATCCAAATATGATCACAATTGCAAAGCAACAACCTTTTCAAGGATTTTGCTTAAAAATGTTAAATTGGATATTGGTCTCTAATTGTCCATGTTTAGATGGCCAAGGCCTGTTTTTTTAAGAATGGGGGTCACCGCAGCCGTTTTTAATTCTGCTGGGACAATGGCGAAAGCCAAACTACAGTTTATCATATGAGTTATGAAGGGTGCAACCTCGAGGACACACATCTTAAGCAAAACAGTAGGTGTAGGATCGAGCCGCCAGGATGTGGAATTTGACTTCAAAATTAGATCACTTATGGCAACAGGAGTAGTCAGAGTAAAAGCAGAGAGAGAGTTTGTTGAGTGAGCTGAACCAGATAACATTAAATTTGAGTCACTTGAATGAGGAGTGTTTTTGGTGATGGATTCAGTGAATGACTTCAATTTGTCTGAGAAGAATTTAGAAAAGCTATTCACAAGCACCACAGAGCCTGAAATAACATTTTGAGGTGGATTTGTGAGTTTGTTAACCATAGCAAACAGTGATTCCTGCACATGGAATTCCTAATGGTAGAGGAGAAATGAGAGGATCTTGCATCGTTAAGGGCTGTACGGTACTTGAGCAAATGTTCTTTAAAAGCCAAAGAGTGCATAGTGAGTCCAGTTTTCCTGTACAGTCTTTCTAGGCGGCGACCCTCAGTTTTCATCATTCTAAGTTCAGGAGTGAACCAGGGTGAGGTACGAGTAGATGGAACCAGTCTAGTTTTAATAAAAGCATACGTCTCAAGTGTTTGAGACAAAGCATTATTGTAGATACAGCAGATTTCTGACAGACAGACAGTTAGATAGTAGACATTCTGACAAGGTAGAAGCCCTTATTGAAACAGAGAAAGAAGTTGGATTCACAAAATTGAGTTTTTAGGATAAGTCAGCATTTTCTTCAGTGGTGATACAAGCTATGGGTAGCAAAGTAGTCAAGTCACATTTATTTAAATAGCGCTTTTGACAATACAGATTGTTTCAAAGCAGCTTTACAGAGACAACAGGAAAATAATGCAACAAACTTTATTTCCAGAAGAAAATATTGTAACAGTCCAGCTTAAGTAAGTTCAGTGATGTTTCATTTTTGTTGTAAAAAAGTTATTAATTTAGTTTATATATATATATATATATATATATATATATATATATAGCCGCTCTGGAGAAAACCGTGATGTCATCATCCAGCTCAGTTGTCATATAATGGTGTCAATGCAGGCAGATCAATATTGTTGTTGAATATTAAATTAAATGTTAAATTTAATGTCCCCAACTAAGCAAGCCAAAAGCCAATGGCAACAAAGGTGAAAAAAGACGACAGTGGCAAGGAACCAAAACTCCATCAGGTGGCAGAATGGAGAAAATAAAAGTTCTCCTCTGGCCAACGAACCAACAGTGTATGATTATGATTCAGGTAGTATTATAAGTCAGAAGTCAGATTGGATTGGAACAATCAGAATATTATCCAGTTCCATCTGGTTGAAGATCGTAGTCATCACACCGGTATGGAAACAGGTTTTTTGAGGATCAGTGCCGATGGTTGTCGTGTAAATGAGGCCTTCAACAGGGGAGAGTCTAGTTGACACAACCTCTGCAGACACTTCAGGGATGCGTTGTGGTCGTGTCTAGGCGCAGGTCCTCCATCTGATCTTGAAACGGCCCGATCCGGCTGACTACATAATGCGCTGTGGTCGTGTCTAGGCGCAGGTCCACCATCTGATCTGGATACAGCCCGGATTCAGCTGATTACAGTAAACCTCGGAATAAACAGAGAGACTAACATTAGCGTAGATGCCTTTCTTCTTATGATGTAACGAGTACATCGGGTGTTATATACTGAATGCTCCCGATTCCGACCGACCTAATTTATGCAGGCTAATAATCATTTAACTGATTTGAATAATAGGAATGTATAATTTTCTATGTGCATGCCTGGTTAAACAGATGGGTTTTTAGTCTAGATTTAAACTGACAGAGTGTGTCTGTTTCCCGGTCAATGTTAGGGAGACTGTTCCAGAGTTTAGGTGCTAAATAGGAAAAGGATCTACTGCCAGCAGCAAAATGGATAATTTGAAAGATACAGTTAACCTTACCTAAATGTAATAAAATCGATCGATCAGTGTTTTTCAACCGGGGAAAGAGGTCCATAAAACAGCTGGAGAACAATAAGTGACGTAACGTTACATTTACCTCAGGAAAGCCATTTAATGACCATAGCACATTAGTTGGACTTTTTTGGAAAATTAGCTATATAGAGTATTTTTCTAAATATGATAACTATATTACATATTTATTATATTTTTACCTATAGCATTAAAATATTATAACGTTGTTATTATAAAAACGCATTATATTTAATTTGAGATGTTATTTTTAACCTTTAATAATAATACCAGCTGACAGGGCTCTATGTTGACACCATTAGGTGAGATATTTTTTTGGGGAGAAAAATTATTATAAACATTAACGGAATCGATATTGAATAAAGATCCGAATCAAATCACTTGAATTGAAATTGTGAAATTTGTGTCTAGCAATAATAAAAACACTAGCATACCAGTCATTATACCATGTAAACATTGTGTTGTCTCCAAACTTAATAAAATTATGTTTTGACAATCACAATACACTTATTGTGATGCAAGTTGTTGTTTTTTTAAAGCTCCCCAATCCACCCATTTTATGTTATGTTATGTTACATTTTCACTGTTTACAAAGGCAGGGCCTACCATCTTGTCTTTTTGGCTTGTCTTATCTGATGTTGAAATGGATTTAAATCGTAAATCGGATTTTTTATTCAATTCAATTCAAATTTATTTGTATAGCGCTTTTCACAATACATATTGTTTCAAAGCAGCTTTACAGAAAGTGCATTACAGAAATGTACATAGAAAAATACAGTTAGTTAATCATGTATTAATTTAGGGCATAACATATCGCCGGCGTTGCGTCGACTCTTCACAGGCGTTTAGTCATCTCATCGCAGGCGTTTAGTCATCTCATCGCAGGTGTTGGGGGATCTGAAGTCTCCGTGAGAGGCTGGATACAAACTGGACCTGACGAACGCCATTTACCTCGGGACGCTAACAGCATAAGAGCAGATGGGAGATAATTAGCATAGCTGCTGTTCATAAAATGAATGCATTCGATCTGATTCAACAGTAGTATAAAAGGTAAGCATTATGTGAATGCTTGGCTAAAGAGATGCGTCTTTAATCTAGTTTTAAATTGGGACAGCGAGTCTGAGCCTCGAACAATATCAGGAAGGCTATTGCAGAGTTTAGGAGCTAAATGTGAGAACGCCCTCCCTCCTTTAGTGGACTTAGATATCCTAGGAATGACCAGAAGCCTCGAATTTAGTGATCTTAAAGAACGCGATGGATTGTAGGGCGATAGAAGGTCCATTAAATACACAGAAGCTAAACCATTTAGGGCTTTATAGGTCAGTAGTAATACTTTGTAAATGATACGGAACTTAATAGGTAACCAGTGTAGAGATGATAAAATTGGTGTTATATGATCATAATTTCTTGACCTAGTAAGAACTCTAGCAGCTGCATTTTGCACTAACTGTAGCTTGTTTATTGAGGATGCAGGACAGCCAGCTAATAAAGCATTACAGTAATCTAGTCTTGAGGTCATGAATGCATGAACTAACTTTTCTGCATCAGAAACAGATAGCATGTTACGTAGCTTAGCAATGTTTCTAAGGTGGAAAAAGGCTGTTCTTGTAACATATGAAATCTGATTTTCGAAAGACAAGCTGTGGTCTATTATAACACCCAGGTCTTTTACTGTAGTGGATAAAGTAACAGGACATCCTTCTAAATTAAAGTTGTATTGTACGAGGTTTTGTGGGTAGTTTTTTTTTGGACCAATAAGTAATACCTCCGTTTTATCTGAATTTAATAGCAGGAAATTACACGTCATCCAGCATTTTATGTCTTTAAGACACTCTGTCAATTTAGATAAGTTAGTGTTTTCATCTGGTCATGATGAAATATATAATTGAGTGTCATCAGCATAACAGTGGAAATTAATTCCATGTTTTGTAGTCGATCCAAGAGTATTTTATGATCTATAGTGTTATGAAAAATGAAAAAAATCTGGGATTATTTCTTTTAGGCAATATTGCCCAGCCCTAATTCTTGGTTATTACATCCTGAGTATTTTGGTCCAATAATTAAAACCTCTGTTTTTTCCCCCCACAATTAATTAGTAGGAAATTACTAGTCATCTGATTTTTTATATCAACTATGCATTCCGTTCATTTTGTGAATTGGTATGTTTCGTCAAGGCTAAAAGAATTATAAAGCGGAGTCTAACAAAGCTAACGCCATGTTACCTAATGATGCACTATTTTGCCAAAAGTTTTGGGACATCTGCCTTTACATGCACATGAACTTTAATGTCATCCTATTCTTAATCCGTAGGGTTTAATATGGAGTTGGCCCGACCTTTGCAGGTATAACAGCTTAAACTCTTCTGGGAAGGCTTTCCACAAGGTTTAGGAGTGAGTTTATGGGAATTTTTGGAATGGGACGTTGGACGAGAAGGCCTGTCTCGCAGTCTCCGCTCTAATTCATCCCAAAGCTGTTCTATCGTGTTGAGGTCAGGACTCTGTGCAGGCCAGTCAAGTTCCTCCAAACCAAACTCGCTCATCCATGTCTTTATTGACCTTGCTTTGTGCACTGGTGCGCAGTGACTTCTGCGCACTGTGCGCCTTATCATGCGCTGACAACACTCTGTGATTTTATGTGGCCTACCACACTCCGTGGCTGAGTTGCTGTTGTTCCCAATTGCTTCCACTTTGTTATAATACCACACACAGCTGACCATGGAATATTTAGTTGTGAGGAAATTTCAGGAATGTACTTATTGCACAGATGGCAACCTATCACGGTACCACACTTGAATTCACTGAGCTCCTGAGAGTGCTTCTACAAACATTTGTGAAAGAATTGGTCAGTCTGCATGCCTAGGTGCTTGATTTTATACAACTGTGGACATGGAAAGGATTGGAACACCTGAATTCAATGATTTGGAGGAGTGTCCAAAAATTTTTAGGCAATATAGTGTATTTCCCAAGAGTAGCATGTACAGGGTGAAAAGCAACATTCCTAGTACTGAGCCTTAAAGTACTCCTGTCACGTTCCACACTCAGGAAACAAAAGGCAAGATCCAAAAGCAGTAGTTTATTTGAGGGTAATCCAAAATCGTAAACAAGTCCAAGCAAGGGTCAAAATCCAAAGGCAATCCAACATACACAGGAAACAAAACAAGAAGCAAGGAAAACAGGACATCAGAAGTGGCGTGATAAATGCAAGGACTCCGTGACACACACTGAAACAGACAGTTTTATATACACAGGGAATTGTCAATGATAATGGGGAAATGGCTGAGTGCAATGATCAGTGATGAGGAACAGCTGAGTGCAATGATAAGCCAAGGATCGTGGGAAATGTAGTTCATAAAGTGAATGACACCGTGGAGAAGGAGGACATCTAGTGGACACCTGGGGAACACAAACCCAACACTGTGACAACTCCATACTGAACTTGTGATCAATATGACATCTCTTCATTTACTTCTACAAATTGATAAAAGTCATACAAGTATGACTTAAACCATGCCAATGCAATTCTATTCAAAAGAATGTTGTGGTCAATTGTATCACATGCATCACTAAGATCCAGTAACACTAATAGAGAAATACAACCACAATTGGATGATAAGAGCAAATGATTTGTAACTCTAAAGAGAGCTGTCTCAGTACTATGATACGGTCTAAATCCCGACTGGAAATCCTTGCGGTTACAATTTCATTCCAAAAAGGAAAACAGTTGTGAGGATAATGCCTTTTCTAGTATTTTTGACAGAAAAGGTAGATTTGAGACCGGTCTGTAATTACCTTATTCTTTAAGCTCAAGTTGCGTTTTTTTTGTTTTTTTTACCGGAACCGAACAATGTACGGGCTCGCTAGGCTAGTCGCATCCAAAGAAGTATCTAGAGCCACTGTATCCTTACTATCCTCGATTTAAGTTTGGATGCTTGTCTCTAATTCTGAAATATTCCTGTCAGCCTATTTCCCAGAATTTATCACATGTGATACCCTCACTGCTGAGCAAGTGACAATAACAGGAGAAGAGGACATGACACAGTATTTGTTTACTGATTCCGACTTAAACACAGGTTCAGTCCTACAAATCAGGCTGACCTTTATATTTATTTCAAAGTATTATACTTAATCAAAAAATGAGACTATACAGCGAAAAATTATGGTGAGGTGTGGCCACACATTCATATTCACATGACAAAAGAAAATATAAAGTATAAGGAGGTCAATGCAAATACAGTAATTGAACATGGACAAACCATGATGCGATGAATTTGTCAGACTTTTGTAAGAATTAAATCTATTTAGAAAATTATCTGATATGGGCCACATTTAAAAGGACAACTATTTGAGCAGAAAAATCAAAGTTGAGCCACGTTCTACGGTCACATGAACATAGTCTTGATTTTACACAGATACTTATTTTCTGGAGCTTTTTTAAATTGCTGAGCCATTTAAAACTTTCAACAAATAGTTCTCATATGCATCTGTAAGTGTGATAGCTAAATACATTTTTTATTACACTGATCACAATTAAATCTTCCTTTTTAAATCTTTTTCTTCCTTTTCGTACACCTCTTGCCACACTCCAGAACTTTGTAATTTAGTTTCAGAATGAGTTTGCATATGACGTTTTAGGTCTTTTCGATATGTGAAACACATCTTACACTGAGGGCAAGTGAAAGGCTTCTCTCCAGTGTGAATCCTAATATGAATCTCAAGGGTTCCTTTAAGTGCAAAACTTTTTCCACACTGAGGGCATGTGAAAGGCTTCTCTCCAGTGTGAGTTCTCATGTGATTCTCAAAGGTTGTTTTTTGTTTGGAAGTCCTTCCACAGTGATGGCACATGAAAGGCTTCTCTCCGATGTGAATTTTTACATGATTCTTAAGGTGTTTCTTGTCTGTAAAAATCCTTCCACACTGATGACATATAAAACCGTTTTCTCTAGAGTGAATTCTTGTATGGCGATTAAGGGATGCTCCAAATCTGAAACTCGCTCCACATTGACCACATACGAATGGCTTTTCTCCAGAGTGAATTCTCATGAGACAATGAAGGGTTGATTTTTGTGTAAAACTCTGTCTACATTGCGGGCATGTGATTGGCTTCTCTCCAGTGTGAATTATCATGTGGCATTTAAGACTTGCTTTTCGAATGAAACTTTGTCCACACTGTTGGCAGGCAAAAGGCATCTCTCCAGTGTGAATTCTCATGTGGACATTAAGACTTCCTTTTTTTGTGAAGCTTTTTCCACACTGTTGGCAGGTGAAAGGCTTCTCTCCAGAGTGAATTTTCATGTGGACTTTAAGATTTCTATTTTGATTGAAACTCTTTCCACACTGTTGGCAGGTGAAATCATTTCTAGTTGCTGGCTTTTGAGCTGTTTTTCGGGACAAAGTCTTTTCTATCTGTGAGCAACTAAATGTTTTTTCTCTAATCATGAAAACTTGATGTTCCTCATACTGATATTTTTCTTCTGTTTCTTTCAGTTCTTGACCCTCCTCTTTCAGCGCCATCATGTCTAAGGTAGAAAAAGTAAACCAGTTTTATAGCACAAAGTAACAGACAACAAAACCAACAACATCCAACTCATGTTAAGTAACTATTATAACTTATTATCAATATTGTTAAATCTCAGCTTTCTTTAGAACATAAAGAGAAAATATGATAAATATGGAGTGCCACAGGGTATCACAGTGCCATATAAGGTAATTGTCATTAGTTTCAATAGGTTATTCTCAGTTTTACATTAAGTTTATTGCAGTTTATTAAGTTTATTGCTTCCTTTTAAATAAACTTACTGGGTCTTACTGGGTCAAACTAATAATTGTACGCGCTCTTTGTATTTATATACATTTGAATCTCTCACAAAAACTTTGTCTAATTCACAATATTCCAATGTTGATATAAATTACTTCAGGCACGCGGATCTAGAAAATTTTACATGGGGGGGGGGGGGGGGGGGGGGGGCAAAGGGGTGGCAAGAGGTCTTGGCAGGGTGGCAGGGGTAGACGGTGGGAATCCCTATGTGAATTGCTTTAACAAAACAAACACAAAAACACAGTAGTTATTGTTTAATCATGCCCTTACACACTACAAAGGTTTTTAATTCACAACAGGAATAAGCCCAGTGCAGTGTTCAAACAAAACAAAACAAAACAGTGCATCTTTTAAAAAGTAAAAGTATAAAAAGCTAAATGAAAATATTAAAAAAAGTACAATAATTGTGTCCAAGGACTTTTAGCCTTAATGGTTAGGCTCCAGCTACTTTCTTCAACTACTCTTGCCTGCAAAAGTCAATATGTGAAAACCTCTGGTTATCCTTGTATTACATTACACTGTAGGGCCATGTAGCTAATAATAGCCCTTTATAACAAATATAAAATCAGAAAGATTTATCACATGCACACACACCAGTTATGTTTAGACTACTTAATATAATAATCCTAATTGTATATTATTTCCCCAGTTGTAACCTGGTTTCATTGCTGTGATATCTGAGAGGAATTGGATTTGCTTAGCTAATCAAATGATCGATCTCCTAACTGGCACTGTATTGTGTGTTGTAACGTAACGTCTGCGTAACGGCGACCATCAGTAAACGTTATGGATACAAACAATTTATATTTTTTATTAAGCTGTTCTTGTCTTTACTAAAATCAAAATTAGGCTAATCAAAGTGAAGAGTGCTCTTACAAATCAAGAGGGAGCGATTTGACCGCTGATTTTGGCTAACGTAATAGACTCGCTGTTTTTGCTGATGCTGAATCGTCTTTAGCATGTATACATTCATTACAAATGTAACTTTAAGTTAAACGTGTGTTTAACTACACCTGGGGAAACTCACTTCACCTTCAGAGGCTCTGGGGCAGCTCAGTCTCTCCAGTCGGGTTGCAGGGCCACCCCACCGCAGCAGACTCGCTGTGTGTGTGTGTGTGTGTGTGTGTGTGTGTGTGTGTGTGTGAGCCAGACTGAGCGAACGGCGCTGTACGTTTGAATCAGGGACGTACTAAGTATTTGAGGGGGAGGGGGAAGGGGCTTTAATAAAAATTTAATTGTTCACCTTTGGTAAATGTATCGTTTAGTTCACTGTTTTGAGAAGCTTGCGGGTTGTTTTTACAGGTACAGTTTTTGGATCATCAAAGTTAGGGGGGCAGCTGGGGGGGCAAGGCTCTAGAGTGGGTGGGCACCTGCCCCCCCTTGCCCCCCTGTAGATCCGCCCCTGATGCCATCATTAATATAGAATATTCCGAATTCATGAACATTTGAATATTGTGAATTAGGCAGAAAGTGTTTGTGAGAAATTCAACTGTGTGTATAAATAAGAAGAAGGTGTGCGGAATGCCCTTAAATGGTTTGGGTGTGTTTTCACCCCTCTCATCACACCCAGAAAAGATGACGCTCTCTAAAGACACGTTCTCGCCTGAAAGCACGCACAGCAAGATTCTTGCGCTATGCCAAGAGTGCCATCCTCAAAACAAGTTCAAACACACTTTAATACAGACATTAAAGACCTCTGATTAGCCAGCTGTACATACAGGTCTCTACATTTTTATGCATAGCCATCTCGCAGTTTGAGCTAAAATGCACTTTTACTTATTTTACTGATATATACACACACATCAGAGCTGGCAACTTTTGGCAGCCAGTCCCTCCAGACTAGGGATGGGAATTGATAAGAATTTAACGATTCCGATTCCATTATCGATATTGCTTATCGATTCTCTTATCGATTCTCATTGGGTGAGGGAATAAGTACAAATTTGTTTGTTTGTATTAACTTATTGAACTTATAACTTAACTTATTTGTTTGTTAATTATTCTTAACTCGCTGACACAGCACAGAGTATTAGGGGTGTGAACCTACACTGGTCTCACGGTTCGATTACGATTATCATGTCATCGATTCAGTTCAATTCGATATCTCGATGCATTACATGCACTGCATCCTCAATTTTCAATTTTACTTCAAAAGTGATGTGTGCGTGCGTGCGCGTGTGTGTGTTCGTCTGTTCGTGAAGTCGCAGTGACAAAAACAGTGACATTCCAGTTTAAGTTTCATGGGACTAAAGTCTGTTCATGCTGTGTGTGTGGCCAAATGTTTCTGCATATTGGAGGTAGTTCCTTTGACGAAATGGAAATTTTACAAGTGTTGCAAGTGACCGTATATTGTTATGAGGCGCCGTCATACTCTCATTGAGTATGTGCGCGAGTTTGAGTGTGTGTGTGTGTGTGCTCGCGTCTCATATATGTGTGGAGAGTTTGTGTGTGCGCGTGCGTCTCATGAGTATGTGCCTGGAGAGTACCACGCATCTCGTGTTTCTAGAGTTTGCGTGTATGTGCGTGAGCGACTTTAGGTGTGTCGTTGTGCATTTCATATGTATTTGTTTGAGCATTCAGCAGTGTACATATGTTTGACTACTTAGTATACGTGTATGCAAGTGTTTCATATATGTGTGCGTGAATGAAGTTTGATTTAAGCCCTAGACGGCGCCTCATATTGTCGTCTTTTCGCGTAAAATATAACCAAACTTTAGAGCGCTTCTGCCTCGATGCCATGTTTGCTGCGTTCTGAACCAAAACAAGGCAAGCGCGTGTGTGACATCATGGCACATTTGCAACGAGTGGAACCGATAAGCGGAATCGTTAAGCAGGCATACTAACGGTTCCAAGCAATTGGTTCACTGGGCACCGGTTCTGAAGAAGAATCGGTTCTCGATTCCCATCCCTACTCCAGACGATATGAAAATCGGCTTCTACAGCCCGTACTTCATTGTACCCAAGAAAGGAGGTGGGTTACGGCCAATCTTGGACCTGCGTGGGATTTGTCTCTGGTCCTTTCGGCTCTTCAGAGACCACCCTTTGCAATCAGCTGAGTTATAAATTCTGTCTTGTAAAACAGTACTCCTAGTTGCATTGGCCTCCATCAAGAGGGTAGGGGACCTGCATGGATTTTCGGTCGACGAATCGTGCCTACAATTCGGCTTGGCTAACTCACGCGATCCTGAGACCCCAGCCCGGATACGTGCCCAAGGTTCCCAACACTCCCTTCCGGGACCAGGTGGTGAACCTGCAAGCGCTGCCTTCGCACTCCTCTAGGAGTGTTGCTTCTTGGGCGCTGGCACACGGCGCCTCGCTGACAGATATCTGTAGAGCTGCGGGCTGGGTGACACCTAACACGTTCGCTAGGTTTTAAGGCCTACGTGTTGAGGTGGTTTCTTCCTGTGTGCTCGCTTCAACCAGCCGGTAACACCGAAGTTCCCGCTCTAGTGTTGGCTTGCTGCGCCACTCACCTCCACATGGAGCGGATACGTGCGTTTTTTTGCTCCAGTCAAGATCCCCACTCAGGCGAACCCTGTCGAGTTCCTCCGCACCCCTTCGGCAATCAGACGTTGCGGAGCGTCCGACGCCAGGCCTAGTGCTCGTATGCTTGTGTAACTTGTGCTAGGCTGGGTTCCATTTGTGGTGATCCCTGCAGCGATCGCAGGGAGCTGGCCGTGGAAGATACATTGTTATCCAAAGAGTTCCACTGTGTGGGGTATAACGGAACAGCAGTGAACTCCCTCTACGCAGGCCTTCCGCCCCAGCCAGTTGGGGGTCTGAGAGTCTTGCGTAGGGCGTTTTCCATTGGGATCCCAAGTACGTCGTCACGTCAACGTTATGTTCAACGTGAGCAACTGATAGGGAACATCTCGGTTACTGATGTAACCGGTTACCCGTCGCCACGGTTGCTGACCATCGCTGTATGGCCGTCACGATCTCGGCTCCTCAGCGAAAAACAAAGTGCGTGCGCCCGCTTCCTGTTTATACCGCGCTTCAAGGTGCGTGATTCACGCACGCCAATATTTATTGGCTCGTTCTGTAGACACTCGAAAATGATAGGGCTCCCTGAAGTGATCCCAATTACGTCGTCACGTCGACGTTACATTTCCTGTTCCCTCCTTCAGGGAACGAGGGTTACTTCATTAACCGAGACGTTTTCTAAATCAGTGTCGGTTGCTAACATGTCTTCATACATCTCCGTTGTAAAGTAGATGCGCCTTTAGAGAAAAACGCACCTTTCATATGGACAGGATTACATAATCAGACGGGCACGGTACCGTATTGGCTTTTGGACATTTCAAGCTTTATATTGGTATATTTCTCGCTGTTTTCCAGTTCGTTTTTTGAGACACGCTCCAGTTCACATAGAGAACCATGGAAGCGTGCCCTGTTTGTTTTCTTTTATTATACAAAAGCACAATATTTTCAGTTTACACAAAAGTAGTCGAATGATGTAGTATTATTTTCTGTTTCTATTCAACTGCTAAACCCTTTCATGCATAGTGGTCACTACAGTGGACAGCTATTTAAAAAGCATTTTCTTGAATTTGCAAGGGTTTTGATGGCAAAGTTGCACATCAAACTCTTCAGCAGACCCTGGTGCATCATCCTATACATTGCAACCAAGTTGCAAGCCATTGTGTTTTGACTTTTTCCCCCTCCAAACCAAGATGGCCAATGGTCAGTCAGACATGCCAAGTTGCTCCGGAATATCCACCCATTCCTTCTATCCTAGGAGACTCTTGTAGGTAAAAAAAATATTGCAGCATCAAGCAATATCTAATGAGTCATATCACAGTAAAAGTTTCCAAGTTTTGATTTTAGATTGGGAGAAAAATCTGATTAATCACCTGTCCACTATAGTGGACCTCATGCATCAATGGCTATATTTCAGCTACAATTCATACTTATACTGTGAATATTGTTTTTGAAAATACTTTATCTGCAGTGACTTTTTTTTACTGTAAATAAATGTATTTGTATAATTAGAATGTACTTTTCATTGACATCGAAAAAAGTTATGTAATTACATAATTTATTTGACTTGTAATGCATTACTTTACTCATTTCATCAAAAAAGTAATCTAATTACGTAATGCATTACTTCTTAGATCAAAACGTTATATGTTTACGTAATGAATGCTGCTTGTAATGCATTTATTTACTCGTAACATCAAAAAGTAATCTGATTTCGTAATGCACGTTATTGTAATGCGTTTCTTTACTAGTAACATCAAAAAGTAATCTGATTACGTAATGCATGTTACTTGTAATGCATTACTTGTTAGATCAAAAAGTAATCTGATTTCGTAATGCATGTTATTGTAATGCTTTTCTTTTCTAGTAACAACAAAAAGTAATCTGATTACGTAATGCACATTACTTGTAATTAATTACTTGTTAGATCAAAAAGTAATCGGATTAGGTAAAGCATGTTACTTGTAATACATTACTTTACTCAAAACATTATAACAAATCTGATTATGTAATGCATGTTACTTGTAACACATTACTTTACTTGTAACATCAAAAAAGTAATCTGAATGCGTTATGTCTGCCCCAACACTGCTAATTTCAGATGAGATTGAAAAAAACGTATCGCTAGGTTTTCTCAGAAAAGGGCTATGCTAGAAATGTGTCCATCTTGAACATAATCAGAATTATCAGCTAATAAGGGTAAATTGACATACTCTGGCACACTGGAGGGAGCATCTGAGTGGTTTCCACAGTTGTACCTTGACAGGCTGTAGAAAATTCTGATGGAATCACGTCTTCATGTTCTGATATCAAAGATACACGAAGTGCAACTTGTATGAAGGTCAATTGCCTTTGCAATATTTTGGATTTATATATTTTTTTATATCTTTTATAGTTTTCACATGATTTGATATAATTGTATTGATTAGTTTGTTAAATACACATACTTTATATGTTTGATTATTGTATTATGTTTAATACAGTATCTCTTCAGTTTAAACTATAAATGCATGCTGTCCACTCAAGTGGACATCTGAAAATCTCTTTGAAAAATTTGTAAAAAAAAAAAAAAAAAAAAATTCTAATCAAATCTTGTTTTTCATGCCCTAAGAGCAATAAAAACACAGGAAAAAAATCCTGACTGAGGTTATCATAATTCATGCATGAAAGGGTTAAAATCTGTATTCGTGTTTTGGTTGATGCTGAGCCAGAGACAGACGCCATATATCACAACTTTTCAGTGATTTCAACCACATAATCTTTATTTTAGGTTTCAGACATTAAAATACCCATTAGTACTAGCAAAACAATACATTTATATTTAGTAAAATACACACTGATGTCTATGGAAGCACCAATAACAATCTTTTCAATTGTAAATTTACGATGTCCTCTATTCATATCAGATACACATTGTGTAGCTAACTATAACACTTAGGCCTCGTTTACACTGCAGGTCTTGATCCCCAATTCTGATTTGTTGCCTATATCCGATTTTTACCATCCGTTTACACATTCTTTCAATTGTGACCCATATCCGATTAATGCGTTTACAATTGACATAGATCTGAAACGTTGCATGCTTAAAGGGGGTTCTTGCACAGATGGACGAACGCGAAATATGCTCGATGCTAGCTTTGCGATATATGCGAGAGAGATCTCAGGACTGGTGGGAACATACAACACGATCTCATGAAAGTGTGTATCTATAGCACAAATTTTATTTCTCGTGCCGTTTATACACCAAAAATAGTTTTTGCGTGCATATGATACGCACTGTAAACCCCTTGGGTAGGATTACGGGTGTGGAGTGCGTGTGTATTACACGCCATAAAGTGCGTATCATATGCACGCGAAAACTATTTTTGGCGTAAATGGCATGAGAAATAAAATTCGTGCTGGAAGCTGTGTCCAAATGTAAAGCCTGTAGCCAATGTAGCCTTCGTAGGATTTCCTAATTGCGCAACCAGGTGTTCCCGATTACCGTTCCTAGCGCCAAGCAACGGTGCGAGAGTACAGATGCCATCCTGATAATTAATTTGATATAATTGAGTAAACAGCTATGGAGCCAGAATTGGCTATTGTCATTTTTATATTTTATACTTTACTGGAGGACATGGTGAGGATGTTTCAGGATCATGTATTTTCGGCTTAGCCAAGACCATGGCCAGAGCTGGTGCTGCGTCCCAATTCAGAGGCTGCATCCTGACTCCTGAATTGCCGGATTACACTTTAAACTGTTCAAGTATTGTATTTACGTCAATAATGTAATGAATTATGAAAATAAAAGAAAACATACATTATTTATAAATATATATACACCTAAGGTTCAAATGTTCACTTATATCTTACCTTGATGCGATTTTGTAGGCTAGTGTATTCTTTTTATTATGTACATAAATGGACCATGGTGAATATATTTACACAGGTTTTTAACCCTATTTGAATATGCGTCACTTTTTAATCAGGGTAGCCTTCGTCGCGCTGCGATGACGCAATTTCATGAGATCGTGACAGGCTTTAAAGAGGAGCAGTGGGTCCGAAATTTTAAGATGAGCAAGCCAACCTTTGATATAAACGTTTGTCCACATTCCTCTCCTACAACGACACAACGTTCCGTCGGGCCATCCGTCCCTTTGCAGATGCGCGTCGGGGTTTCCCTCGTCATTAACCCGCGGAGACGTAGCCTAATCTAAATCCGATCTGCCTGTTTACATGACAGTCACATTGGCACATAGCTGATTTATATCGGATTTATTTCCACATATGAACGAGGCCTGAAACCGATCTCAAAATATCCAAATGAATGTGTTTTTTTCCTGTTTACACGGTCATAGAACACATCCGATCTGTGTCACATATGAGCAAAAAAATCAGAATTGGGTCACATTTCACTGACAGGGGAAACGAGGCCTAACTCTATTTTTCTCCAAGTTCACAGACCACTTTTATGTATATCAGCAGGAGTGGATGAATTTACACGTTGTCTGACTCTGATTCTATGAATTATGGTGTAAACTAACATGCCGGTATGCAGTTCCTTAAAAAGTTACTGCTCATTTTATTTTGCTCACTAAAGACCTTTAAATGAAGAACAAATGCAGCCAGCAGCAGTTACTCTATTACACTGTGTCAGCAGATTAAATGCTTTATTACTTCATCAGGATCTGGGGCCTCATGTATCAATATTGCGTACGCACAAAAACTTTGCGTACGCCAGCTTTCACGCTCACGGTCGGATGTACTAACAGTGAAATTAACGTGAGAATGTGCGTTCCTCCACGCCAATTTCATGTCTGGCGTACGTACATTTCTCATAGTTTTTGTCCGTTGGCGACTCTTACAGGGAATGAAGTTAAGTTGCAAACATTACACAACTAATTGTTCTACAAGTCTATCGCACTACCACCTGTGGGAAGCATTGCAGGATGATGACTGGCTTATCAGCCGTTTCAGATTTCCAAGGGCTATCCTCTTGGAGCTCTGTGCTGAGTTGGGTCCGAATCTAGAGAGAGAGAGACAGCGAGGAGCCACGCAATACCCGTTCCCTTGCAGGTGCTGACAACACTTGCTTTCCTGGCAACTGGTTCTTTCCAAAGGGAACTGGCAGACCACTCAGGAATAACCCAGTCGTCTTTGAGCCGCGCAATGCCAGCGGTATGGGTCGGGATCATCCGCATGTCTACCAGGTATAAGGATCCCATATGATGCAGTTGACCAGCCAAACATTAAAACGCAATTGCAGCGATAGCCGATTTTCCTAATGTAATCGGAGCGATCGACTGCACACACATTGCTATAAAGGCACCATCTAAAGAAGAATTTGCATATGTGAATCGGAAAACATTTCCATTCAATAAATGTGCAGATAATATTGGTTACCTTCGTGGCAGTCCTGTAGTAAATCCGAGTCTCCCACAGCAGCAGATACTACTCCAGAGAGTAAAGTGTCACCCATAATTGAGGCAACTCTCTGCTCAAAGGGTGTAAGTTCATCGACCCCTTTACCACTGCCTGTTCTGCCCACACTTTGTCGGTGCGCAGCAGTTCTCCATTTAACGTCCACCTTTATATCAGACCATTTCTTTTTAAGTCCATTTACAGTGCGACTTTCAGATCCCACCCCATTGACGGCATCAGCCAAACTCTCCCACTCATATTTTTTCCTTCTGTTATTAATTCCAGGAGACAAAGTTCCAAATATTTTTTATTTCTCGTTTCTACCTCCGATAGTAGCATCTCCGATTCACTTTCTGTAAAGTTTCGCTTCTTGCCACTTGCTTTAGCCATTTTCTTACTGTTTTCTTTTGCCAAAGTGGACTCATTACCATATTTAAATGTATTTAATTAAGGGAGGAGACTGGGTGGGGCGTTGTGCTCGTGCATGTGCGCTCATTTTTACGGTAATTGGGATGTACAAAGAGAATATGCGTGGGATCCTTCATACGCAGAGATTCATAGCCTACATCTGTTTTGTTTTTTTGTGCGTACGCACATTTACAGCTTTGTCCGTACGCAATGTTTTAGTATGAATTCAACGCAAGTCTTTGTACATGAGGCCCCTGGTGTTTCTGAAATATGACTTGTTTATTGCATATTCAATTAATATTTACATTTACACTAGTTATGTTCAGGTAAGTTAGTATAATTCTATTCTGTTTGTAGATTAAGTGTTTTTGAGGCTTTGAATATTGCTAACTTCTATGTGCATCACACAAAACAGTGAAACATATAAAACGCTATTTACTGCATTTCTTTGTAAAAAAAGAAAGAAGCATAATTGACCACTGTTTTCAATCATTCTGGAAATGAAGTCACAGTTTGATACAACGAGTGCTTTTGAGAGGGGGGAAAAGTCCTATAGATTACAAATATAAAGTTGATAAGTCACATTTAATGGATTGCTTTAATACTGTCGCACAATTAATGGATTTTATTGTTTTCAGTTCATAAGTAGATATTGGGTTTAATGTTACACAATTGTTTTGTTTAGGTTATATCTGTATTTTTCCTATTTAATGTGCAACAAAAACTGTTAGTTTTTGTCTGGTCAAAATCAATTTAATGTGGCACTCATATGATATTCTTCAAAAACAGCTCTCATTTCTGTAGAGCTGGACATTTTAATAAGGATCAAATGACAGAGTTCAGCTGTGAGAATGAAACCAACCTGTTTGTTCCTCAGTTTCTTCATGTTTCACACTGATTGTTTCATCAATCTTCATATCTTCACTTTCCTCTTTAATAAACGCCATCTTTATAATAGTGAATCACGTGGATCTCAGTCACTTCACCAGAGGTTTTTCTGTGTGTTTGTCCTGTTTAAAATTAGAATAATTAACAGAAAGAAAAATAAACCTACACTAAATTTCTGAGTGTCTCAATCAACTCTAGTTCAGTTCACTGGTAAGAGAGTTAGAGTGAGAGTTAATAGACTTAAGTTAAGTGATTAGACAAAAACATTCTAAATTATTTAATAAAATAACTAAAATTATATTGATTGTTTATATTTAGGTATTTGTGATTTATATTTGGTATTTAAATGAGTTGTAGATTAACGTACAGTGTTTCGAATCGAGAGCTTAGAATCACTGAATAATTTTCAGAAAGAACTGGTTCAATAATTAACACGGATTTTTGAGTTTAAACTCAGTTTCTCTCATCAGGACATAAAACAACTTTTCTGTTACTGTTGTTTTACTCACACAAAACAAAGTTAAGTTAGATAAAGAATTACAATGTTGAACTTCATAATAAATAGGCCATTTAACATCGTTTGTAAAAACTTTAATATAGCATGAACGGGTTGAATTGATTGAAACGCTTTAAATGGTTTAAAACTCAAACCTTCTTCAGTCGAATCACAACAGATGCAGGATCGCGGCGCAGCCTTATGACGTCACATCACCGGACCAAAATAAAAGTCCTGTTCACAAACAAATCATAAAAGTCCAATAATAAAATACATGTCAGATAAATTTAGTGTTGAATTCTTGGAGAAATACTTAATAAATACATATTGTCCAATGATGTGATGAAAATATTAAGAACTACTAATGAAAGAGGGTGAGATGTTAAAGGGTGTAACGTAAAAGGCAAATGGTAATAACAATTTAGATTTAAATTACATTAAAAAATGCAAATAGTGAAAAATGTGATTGAGTAAAATAAAAATGGGCAAATAGAGATTGTGAACTCATAAATCAGTGTTCATATATATGTGTCAATATTGAAATGCATAGTTAGTGTGTTTATATTAAGTGAATATATAGTTAATTTGATTCTAAATACCTAAAAAAAAGTGTGAATCTTTCAATAATAAATTGTGTTTGATCTTTCAAGAATAAATAGTGTGAGTTGTTGTCTATGTAGTGTTTCAAATTGCTCACTAATGAGTGAACAAAAACACAATTCACTCCAGCTGCAATCCATAGAAAAATCTGCAGTTTCTCTAAAAAATAATCACGCTTTTCACACAGAAAAGCTAAAGCTTTAGACCCACATGAAGAGAATAGAATGGGTGAAGATGTTAGATTGTGCCGACTTCCTGTCAACGACAGGAACTTTGACAAGCTTTCAGTTCCTAAGCAATTTTGTTGATAAATCGCTGGACAGCAATGACAAAAAGTTCTGTGCTACTTAATGATTCTGTGTGCGACTTTGTGTGCGAGCTGTACGTGGTGGGCGAGCTACTGTGTGTGTGTGTGTGTGTGTGTGTGTGTGTGTGTGTGTGTGTGTGTGTGTGTGTGTGTAATGTGTTATTTTAGAACAGCAAATCACTTGTACAAAAAACTGTTTAAAACATGAATTCTCGCGAGGGATCAGCGGCAGTGATAGGAGAATCGCTCCTCAGGCTGGAGGTTGTGCAGCAATTGATCCCTCCATCTTCATCGGATGGGAAGAGCTTTGCTGTGTTCGAAATCGCCCCCTATACCCTCATTCACTATTCCCTACGTTACTCCACTAATATAGTCCACTTGAAGGAGTTGATGAAAACGAGTGAGGAACGATTTTGGAGTGAGTTTTGCCGATTTTGCATAGTTTGTGCTGTTTAATAATAATGTTTGAAAAAGCAAACTGGCAGATCGAGTAGCAATGAAAAGATTTATCTTGAACTCTGCCATGAAAACTAGCTTGAACTAACCTTTAATATATACAATTGAATAACAAATTAAAGGAGTAGTTCACTTTTTAAAAAACTTTTGCTAATAATTTACTCACCCCCATGTCATCCAAGATGTCCATGTCTTTCTTTCTTCAGTCGAAAAGAAATTAAGGGTTTTGATGAAAACATTCTAGGATTTTTCTCCATATAATGGACTTCATTGGGTACCAAACGGTCCAAGGTCCAAATGACAGTTTCAGTGCAGCTTCAAATGGCTTTAAACGACACCAGACGATGCATAAGGGTCTTATCTTGCGAAATGATAGTTCATTTAAAAAATAAATAAAAAAGTTTAAGTTTTATAAGCACAAACGCTCGCCTTGCTCTGTTCTGTGATGCACGTTCGTGACTCTCCTGTTCGAACTCGTTCATCAAAATGAACAAATCTTTTTTCGATTAATTTCGTTCATTCAATGAACAATTATTTTGGAAATGACCGATCGTTTCGCAAGATAAGACCCTTATGCATCGTCTGGTGTCGTTTAAAGCCATTTGAAGCTGCACTGAAACTGTCATTTGGACCTTGGACCGTTTGGTACCCAATGAAGTCCATTATATGGAGAAAAATCCTAGAATATTTTTATCAAAAACCTTAATTTCTTTTCGACTGAAGAAAGAAAGACATGGACATCTTGGATGACATGGGGGTGAGTCAATTATCAGCAAAAGTTTTTAAAAAGTGAACTACTCCTTTAAAAAAGCATGTATACCTGTATGATAATACGCTGGACCAGCAAGGTTTGGAAAGTGGATGGATGATTTGATTCAGATGCAGGAATTCATTCAGTGTGCGACTCTCACAGTGCATTATGGGTATTCTCTAGCCGTTGAGCGTACATCGGTTGTACAATCCTCAATGTCCTATTTAAGGGTATAGGGGGCGATTTCGGACACAGCCCTTGATTTTGGACATGTTGGGAATTTAGGGCGGGGCCAAATGCTGATAAACTGTCGACCAACAGAGGTAATGGTGCGTTCACATGCTATGGTAATTATGGTAAATACCAAAAGCTGACGTGGAAAATGCACATGAACACCCCCTCATGTGGTATTTTCCACTGGGCAGCTCGTAGAATTTTTTGATGCACGAGTTGCCGAGATGAGATAACCTTTGACCTTTTCAAAATGGCGGAGAGCAATGCGAGAGTGTTGAATGGTAAGCATTGTACAGGGGTGGAACGGTACATTCGTATTGAACCGAAACGGTACGGGCACGAATTTACACGGTATAAAAATAAATAAAACTCTAAATAGCGATAAATTTCGCTCTATTCGCGTTTGGTGTAAATGCAGCATAATGAACAGGCTGCGATGTCAAGATTGCAATTTTGTGTGTGTGTGTGTGTGTGTGTGTGAGAGAGAGAGAGAGAGAGAGAGAGAGAGAGAGGCGCGATCGAACAGTGGAAACATAAAAACATACTCCGTCATTTTGTTCATGCAGGCCATCATTCAAACTGCAAAGTGTTTACTTATATTTGTGTACGCTCGCAATAAAACACAACATTGTGCTTTTGTCACACTCTAACTTGTCAAACTGTAACCTACAACTGTCACCCAAACAAACACACACACACACACACACACACTGTTTTAAAGGCAAAACATATTTATCCAACCCTATTTCAAAACAGTCTGTGGGTTCCATCTTTTGGACATTCATCATATCGCATTGGTTTTCATTTCTTGTCCTCGGAGCACTAATCTGTTTATTTTTAAGTTACACATTCTACATTGATTAAAAAAGAAAATCAAATGTGTTTTTAATGGTATTGTTTTATATGGAAATTAATTATTTATAATTCAGATGAGAATAAAGTTAGGGTTAATTAAAATTAAAGGGACATTGTGTAGGAATTTCTCCCATCTAGCGGTGAAATTGTATCTTGCATTCAAACGAATTGTGCTCTCCAGCGCCTCGCTTTTTCAAATGCATGTTGCATCTACGGTAGCTGTTATGTACCAAAAAGCTATGACAAACAATGCAAGAACAATCATATTGTCACGGTGTGGGTGTTTTGTTTTGTTCCTTGTTCTTGTCTGTCATGTGTTTCTCTGTCTTTACATGTTTTGCTGTTCCCCGTTCTGTTGATTAGTCTCCCCAGGTGTTTCTGATTAGCCACGCCCCCTTGTTATCTTGTTAAGCTTGTTTGTCTGTGTATTTATACCCTTGTTCTTCAGTTGGTGTTTGTCGGTTGTTGTTTGATGTTAGATGCTTCCAGTTCCTTGTCCTGTGTGCCTTGTTCTACGTTTCATTGGATTACCTGTTTGTTTAATTAAAGTGCTTGCGTTTGAATTCACTCTCCGAGTCATCCTTGCTGCTTCATAACAGAACGACCGACCAAAGATGAATTCACCAGCACGGATCTCATCTGATCTTCCCAGCATGAGCCGGGAATTCGCGGGTCAGATCGCGGCCTTGTCCCTGGATAGCCCCGATCTGTTTCAGTTCACGTGGGGGTTTATTCCTCTCGCTGCTTCCTGCTCCCTCGGAGATGAGGCTATTAAGTTGTGTTACCGGCTGGGGGCTAAGGAGGTTAACCCAAGGAAGCTTCCCAATATCTCCGGTCTGGACTGGAGAGAGGCACTCTCCCGATGTCTGGAGAGCTTCCTCCCATGGCACACCAGGTCATCAGCTGATCTCCGCGCCCAGCTGGATTTTCACGTCCAGCCAGAGATTCACGTCCGCCACGTCCAGCCAGAGCTTCACGTCCAGCCAGAGCTTCACGTCAGCCACGTCCAGCCAGAGCTTCACGTCAGCCACGTCCAGCCAGAGCTTCACGTCAGCCACGTCCAGCCAGAGCTTCACGTCAGCCACGTCCAGCCAGAGCTTCACGTCAGCCACGTCCAGCCAGAGCTTCACGTCAGCCACGTCCAGCCAGAGCCAGTCTTCGAGCAAGAGCCAGAGCCAGTCTTCGAGCAAAAGCCAGAGCTTCCTTCGCCGCTGACGCCGTCCTGCCCAGAGCCTTCACCGCTGGTCCCGTCCAGCACAGCGCCCTCATCGCTGGTCCCGTCCAGCACAGCGCCCTCACCGCTGGTTCCGTCCAGCCCAGCGCTCTCTCGCTCTCGGAGACGGAAGAGGACTTCCCACGTCCCGCAATGCCTGGAAGTCCTCCCTGTACTTCTTGTCAGCCCAGAGTCCTCGTCGCTGGTCCCGTCCGATCCAGAGACTGTTCAAGTCACGTCTGCCGATCCAGAGACTGTTCAAGTCACGTCTGCCGATCCAGAGACTGTTCAAGTCACTTCTGCCGATCCAGAGACTGTTCAAGTCACGTCTGCCGATCCAGAGACGCTTCACATCACTTCCTCCGAGCCAGAGACGCTTCACATCACTTCTACAGAGCCAGTGTCTACAGACAAGATGGCCGATCCAGAGTCGGTTCACGTCACTTCCTCCGAGCCAGTGTCTACGGACAAGATGGCCACCTTCGAGCCAGTGTCTACGGACAAGATGGCCGCCTTCGAGCCAGTGTCTACGGACAAGATGGCCGATCCAGAGACTGTTCACGTCACTTCCTCTGAGCCAGTGTCTACGGACAAGATGGCCGAACCAGAGACTGTTCACGTCACTTCTGCTGATCCAGAGACCGTTCACGTCACTTCCTCCGAGCCAGTGTCTACGGACAAGATGGCCAAACCAGAGACTGTTCACGTCACTTGTGCTGATCCAGAGACTGTTCACGTCACTTCCTCCGAGCCAGTGTCTACGGACAAGATGGCCGCCTCCGAGCCAGTGCCTACGGACAAGATGGCCGCCTCCGAGCCAGTGTCTACGGACAAGATGGCCGAGCCTGTTCCCGAGCCAGTGTGTGTGTCGCCTGTTCCCCAACCAGTGAGTGTGTTGTCTGTTCCCGAGCCAGAGTCTGTGTTGTCTGTTCCCGAGCCAGTGTGTGTGTCTGCTGTTCCCGAGCCAGTGTGTGTGTTGTCTGTTCCCGAGCCAGAGTCTGTGTTGTCTGTTCCCGAGCCAGTGTGTGTGTCTGCTGTTCCCGAGCCAGTGTGTGTGTCTGCTGTTCCCGAGCCAGTGTGTGTGTCTGCTGTTCCCGAGCCAGTGTGTGTGCCTGCTGTTCCCGAGCCGGTGTCTGCGGTTCCCGAGCCGGTGTCTGCGGTTCCCGAACCGGTGTCTGCAGTTCCCGAACCGGTGTCTGCAGTTCCCGAGCCGGGGTCGTCTCCGCCCTGGCCGCCCGAGGGGTCGTCTCCGCCCTGGCCGCCCGAGGGGTCGTCTCCGCCATGGCCATCCGATGGACTGTCTTCTCCGCCCTGGCTGCCCGAGGGGTCGTCTATGCCCTGGCCGCCCGTCTGGTCGTCTCCGTTCTGGTCGCCTGCTCCTTCCTGGCCGCCTGCACGAACCTGGCCCTCCGTCCCTCCCCCAAGACCGCCTCCGCTTCACCACCCTCCTGAACTTTAGTGTTTTTTTGTTTTGTTTTTTGTCTCAAGGGGCGTCGGGAGCCGCCCATAGGGGGGGCTATGTCACGGTGTGGGTGTTTTGTTTTGTTCCTGGTTCTTGTCTGTCATGTTTCTCTGTCTTTACATGTTTTGCTGTTCCCCGTTCTGTTGATTAGTCTCCCCAGGTGTTTTTGATTAGCCACGCCCCCTTGTTATCTTGTTAAGCTTGTTTGTCTGTGTATTTATACCCTTGTTCTTCAGTTGGTGTTTGTCGGTCGTTGTTTGATGTTAGATGCTTCCAGTTCCTTGTCCTGTGTGCCTTGTTCTACGTTTCATTGGATTACCTGTTTGTTTAATTAAAGTGCTTGCGTTTGAATTCACTCTCCGATTCATCCTTGCTGCTTCATAACACATATGCTCTATTAAAATATATTCTTAACGAATTTCTAGGTTACAAAAAGCAAACTTACAAACCTTGTTTTAGCGCCTTCTCAACTTTATTCAATAGCTGCTATTCATCAAAGAGCCTGTTTAACTTTTAACTATAAATGTTCTACTGTCTATATAATAAAGTACACAACCAAGCAATGAAAAAAAGCATGTCATTAAGACTGTAATATTGACTTAGCCTGCCTGTAGAGGAGAAAGCAGGCAACTTCAGCATCTCTTTTGAAATCTTTCTCCTGCATTAGCTCTTTCCACCTGGAAAAAGCTATCCCGACACTGACATTTTTTGTAATCTCCGGTCACGTTTCCTTTTACGTTCAATTTTGGACTTTTTTGGCGACGAGGATTTCTTCTCCTGTGGCTCGGCATATGTATGCCATTAAAAATAACAGTGCAATGCAGCCTTTTAAACTTGACGGGACAGTGACAAGCGCCTCTCACTGCTCTGCTCCTCCGTTTCTGCTGCTTTCAGTTACGTGACGCTGGCTCTGAACGAAAACGCGTTGTGGAAACGCGTTGACCTGGTACTTTTTGACCCTCTCTCCTATTATAGTTTTTCAAGATGGCGGAACGACATGGAAGCCTCTGTGGACCTACCCGTCACATGTATATAAAGATAATAAATTCTTTGTTTACGAGGATAAGTCAGATAATTGGCAGAGGTATTTGTACACCATTGAGGACATATTTATGAATAAAAATATTGTTTTTTGATAATAAAACACCTAAAAAACTACACATTGTCCCTTTAAGGAAAACTAATATATTGATCTGAAATATAGCAAATTAATTTCAAATTCATTCAGGTACAATTACCAAACATATCGCAAGGTCTTTTTGTCTTTTTATTAATTTAATTAATAAACTAATTATATAAAACTATTGTCAGTGCACTACAAATAAACTGGTGCTATGCCTTTATTAATAAAATTTATTTAAAAAATACCAGGCTTAAGTCATTTATAAAATGCCTTCTGCATTTTTGTTTTGCTTTTCACTCCATTGTACTGATATCGTACCTAACCGTGATGTCTGAACCGAGGTATGAACCGAACTGTGACTTCTGTGTACCGTTCCACCCCTACTGTTAGCGGATAGTTTTTGTAGCCTATACAATGTTGTGTCATTAACAATTGTAATATAATGCGTTAACACTCATGTCAGTTTTAAAAATACCGTTATGGTTTGGTGTTACCTACCCAGACCAGATACTAGCCAGTCAATAGGAGCCTCCTAGTAATGAGCGGTCAGGCAATTTACTCACGTGAATGTATTTTGTCTGTAGTGTATGCCAGCGACACTATGATTTACTGGGACCAGGAGATGATCCAGCCCATAACTGAAACGCTCTATCAACGGGAAGGAGAAAGTACCCTGTACATGGACCATGATTTCACCACTGCTCTGCTAATAGTTCCCCCATTTCTGTTTCTGAAACAGGTGAGTGCCCGCTCGCATAACGAAATGCAGTTGTAGCCAGCCACGGCTCCTCATTGTCTGTAAAATTCCCTTGGTTAATCTATTGCATTAGGCTATGTTGAAATGCACCAACCCGTTAAATATGAATAAAATTCAAAATGGTTAGAATTATGCTTGGTAATTGCAGACATGCTTGAAAAATAACTTGCATGTAATTGCCAAGCATAAATCTAACCATTTTGTGTTTTATTCGTAGGCTACTTTTGAAAAACTTGATCTATCTATCTATCTATCTATCTATCTATCTATCTATCTATCTATCTATCTATCTATCTATCTATCTATCTATCTATCTATCTATCTATCTATCTATCTATCTATCTATCTATCTATCTATCTATCTATCTATCTATCTATCTATCTATCTATCTATCTATCTAGATGAGAACACTACAGCAGAGCTGCCCCAGAACCAGGGTTTCACCAGGGACCAGACCCTTTTTTTTGATTGACCTGATGTGCCAACATCTAATGAAAGATGACAGTGAACTTCTTCGCAACCTCGCTGAACTAAACTCCAGGATCAAAATGTCCAGGGGGAAGAAGCGATCCTTCTGGCAGGAAATTGCGGCGAAGTTGAAAAGTCAATTCAACCAGCATTTTGATGTAGACAAGGTGTCCAGAAAGTGGACCACCCTGGAAGATGCATACAAGAAGGCAGTAGACAACAATGCATCCACAGGGAAAGCTCCTACCAAGTTCCAGTTTTTCAAAGAAATGGGGGAACTTATTGGGGGGCATCATGACGTCGATTTCCCGGTAATCAGGACTGCAAAGGGGGTTACTGTTAGGCGGCCAGAGGCCTTCAAGCAACCCTTGATGTTCGGCAACTCTTCTACTGAGGAACAATTGTCTTCTCCCTCCTGATTCTGAGAGCGCAGGGCCTTCAATCTTATCACCTCCTCACACCAGTGCTTTGGCACGGAAGAGGAAGCGTCGTGAAGACACAACACAGGTGATGTCCCGTGTCATTAAAGAGTGCGAGGAAGCCATGCAGCGCCGACACAAAGAAATCATGGGGGAAATTAAAACCACTAATGCTTTATTCAAGCAGATGCTGCAGCAGTCCCATGAGCAACAATAGATAAAAGATATGTTGATTTTTTTTTTTTTTTTTTTTTTTTACTGTTTATATTTTAAGCCTGTTTTTAATGAAGCCTACACCTCTGTATATTTTATGTTATTTTAAAGGTGCTGGACATATTTTTTTTACAAGAGTTTATGTTTACAGAAAATGAGTTATGTTTATAAATGAGATTTTATTGTATTTCAAAGGTTTATTTTTACAGAACAAATTACTTGTTTACAAAAGAGGTTCATAAAGAATAAAAAAAAAATACAGTATATGTTCATATAATACAATATGTTGAAATCAAACAGCATCAAAGTACAACTAAGTTATTTTCAAGATAGTGTTCTGAGTTATGGAAAAGAGTTGTTAAATTAAACGATTATAAGGAACCACACCACTGTCTGATTTGTTTTCTTTTTACATCTGAACATACTGTCTTTAACTTGTTAATCATATTTTTCACATGTTAGGCATTGCTTTAACTTGCTTGGATGATAAGTAAAAGTGTCAGGGGACGAAATAGAATGCCTATGATAAAATTTTTTTGGATAGGCTAGTAGCATATTCATATTCAAATACTGTAGCATACAGTAATGCTCATTCATTCTCATCCTCTTCACGAGGGCACCTGATTGGGTGCTCATCACATGTACTTTCAGACTCCCCAATACACATATTGTGAAGCGCACAAGCTGCTACAATGACTTTCACAACTACATCTACACGAGAGTTTTGTAGTTCACAGAGCCTTCTCCATTTATACTTTAAGCGGCCAAACGCCTGTTCCAGTATTACCCTCCCACTGCATATCATTGCATTTCTGCGCAAGTCATCTTCACTCAAGGCTCCATTGTCTCGTTTTGGAGTGACAATGAATGGGAAGCTGTTGCAGACATATGCACCATCCCGAGTAGTTTGTAGCCTCCCAACTTCTGTACATGGGTATTGAAGAATGGGGATAGCCTAAGCATGCGTGCATCATGTACTCTACCGGGAGGCCCAGCAAAAATATCTGTGAACCTTCCTAGGTCGTCTACAATACCCTGCAGCAGCACAGAATAGTAGGCCTTCCTGTTTAAATAATCTCCCCCCCCCCCTAACAGGTGGCCGCTGGATTCTGAAATGGCATCCATCAATTGCACCAACTATCCTATCAATTCCGCACAACCTTCTGAATAGAGCTGCTTGGATGGTCTTTTGACAGTCATTTGGCCAGACAATGTAGTGTTCTGCAATGGCACAGTCAAGCATTTCAATGATGACGTTATGTGCTGCTCCTTGACTGACATCAAATTTATCAGAGATCTCACGAAATGAGTTCTGATTCGCAAGATACCAAAGCAGCATCACCACCTTTTTCTCTACAGGAATTCTTGCAGGACCTCCTGGTGAGTGGTCATCAGTCATCCCATGTTGCCTTAATTGATTGCAGAATAGGTGGAACTGCTCTCTGGTGAGCCTCAGATGACGCTTAAATGTGCTGTCCTGCATGTCTAGAAGAGTCATCCAGTCAGTTCCGGTTTTTAAGACCGCCGGATTGTCTTGCTCCAGGCAGTAAAGTATGACAAGTCTTTAGAAAACAAAAACTCGGGGTCAGTTATTCACTTTCTGTATGCGTGTATGTATGGTAGGCCTTATTACAACAACACTGTTTTTGAGCTGGTAGGAAAGATTAGGCTAGTAGCTATGCTTCACATAAGGGTAGACCTAGCGTTTGCAGCTAAAACAGAAATATTAGCTCTATTAACTCCCTTGTCCTTAAAAAAATCTGTACTATTCATGATCTAGAAAATATACAGCATATTAATTACCGTTTGAGTTTTGATAAATCATCTTATTGCTGTAGCAGATGACTTAAGCAATCTAAAATAGTTTTAGCTAAATAACAGGTCTGGATCTCCATCTTTTTACCACATTACGACAACAAAAGCACTTGAACGCAACACACTGGTAAATACCAGTTCACAAGTGGAAAATATCATATTTTCCATAGCACGTGAATGCACCAATAGTCTGCTGTATATATACCTCTTATCGTTAATGAGTTGATCAACTGAATGCGCTCCTCTCGAGTTATTCAGGTTAATTATCTGAACGTGCTCCTCCCGAACTATGTTGATATAACATCATATATTTTTAGGCGTTTTTGCCTTTTATCATAATAGGACAGTATGTAGCCAGGAAGCGAAGTGAGTGAGTGAGAGAGAGAGAGAGAGAGAGAGAGAGAGAGACGGGATCAGGAAAAAGTCCACGAGCCGGGACTCGAACTCTGATCACCCAAAGCACAACAGTGCTATATATTAGCAAGCTGTCCACAAGGCTAAGGCACCAAGTACCAGGGGCCTGTTTCAGAAAGGAGGTTAAGTGAAAACTCTGAGTATGTTAACTCTGAAATGAGGCAAACTCTGGGTTTTCCGTTTCAGAATGGGAGGTATGTCAAACCCGAGAAACCAGAGTAAGTCAAGCCCGTTTCTGAAAGAGAGGTAACATACTCAGAGTCAGTTACCATGGTAACTTACTCTGTGAACCTAACCTGGTCGGGGCAGGTTTTCTTATATAAACCCAGAGTTTTTCTTTTAGTAAATGCATTTTGATTTAATAATCTTTAGATATTTTGACTGGAAACAACAAGACAAAAATGTTAAGTAAGAAAAGCATTTTTTTGCAGTGCAGTACATTCATTCATTGCGCATTTTTCTATATAACATCGGAGAGAGCACATTAGAAAAGCTGCTGTATCAGAACAGGAAGGAAAATGTGCCTCAATCTCTCACGCTCTTTCTGAGAGTTTTTGCCCAAGCTTCTGGCCCTGCCTGTATGTCCTGAGCCGGGGTTCGGTCCTGAGCCGGTGCTTGGCCCCGGTCCGCCCTGGCCGCCTGCGCATCCTGCTCCGCCCTCGTTCCATGGCCCCGGTCCACCCATGTTCCATGGCTCAGCTCCGCCCACGTTCCAGGGCCCAGACCTGGCCCTCCATCCCTCCCCCGGGACCGCCTCCGCTCCACCACCCTCCTGAACTGTCTGTGTTTCCTGTTTTGATGGGCGTCGGGAGCCGCCCATAGAGGGGGCGCTATGTTGTAATGTCTGTCTGTGTTCCCCTGTCCTTTCTTGTTTAGCAGTTCCCCATCATGTCTATTAGTCTTCCCAGGTGTTTCAGATTAACCACACCCCCTTGTTATCTTGTTCAGCTCATTTGCCATTGTATTTAAGCCCTGTGTTTGAGGCCCCGTTTACACGAAGGGAAAACGCAGATATTAATTTCTCTAAATACCTGGCTATGTGTAAACGTAGCCTCAGTCCAGTCTTTGTGAGTTCTTCTGTGTGTTTTGTTTGGATGTTGTAATGTAGTGATGGGCAGATCGAGGCTTCGTGAAGCAATGAAACAGTCGAAGCAAATGTGCCATTTTGTTTCGAGGCTTCGAATCAATCCGAAACCCGTCTCCACGGTGACACCTGGTGGTCACTTGCAGGTGTTGATCTGAAACAACCTTTACAAAGAGCTAATAAAAAAATGTGTGGTTTTTTTTTTTTTATTATTGTATTTTTGTAATATATGAAGCTTGTAACCTGTAGTCTCTTCACATTGCATAATGTGATTTTGGTCATGAAAAATGAATATTAATAAAAATAAATCAAGCCACAATGTCTCCCTTTCTTATAGATTTTTATTCAAAAATATTAATTTCTCTGCTGTTGAAGGACTCAGCCTTCTTCTTTTTTTTACAGATAATTTCTCCAGCCTTTGAAAAAATTCTCTCACAAGGGACACTTGTTGCTGGCATACAAAGATATTTTTTTAGCTAGGACATACAAATGAGGAAAGATTACTGCTCTCTCTTTCCAGTAAGTTAGAGGATCATGAGTTCTGGGCAAAAACGCATCGCTGAGGTATTTTTTCACTTCCACTGTGGCATCAGCTGTAGGATTGTGTATCATCTGGGTCTCACGGATACGATTGTCAAAATGTTCCCATAAACTGTCTTGTGTTTCAACTGGTGTTGATGATGATGGGCCTGATGTTGACATTTGTGGTTCTGAATTAAAAGAAAACGGCAATTAGTAACAAATCATAAACTGACAACACATATGAAGTATAAATTTCATGAATCACATTACATAAGATAACATAGACTGAAACTCACCAGGAGTTGTGTTTGAACGCATCAGTGAAGCACACTCCAGTGTGATGTGCTTTTCAGCATCCAGGGCTTTGGCAGGATTTCCAAAAGCCACATTTTTAAACCTTGGGTCCAGCAGTGTAGCCAGTGCCAAGGCTCTAAAAGTCTCGTACCCTCCACATCTGGAGTGCAGACCTTCTTGTAGATGTGAGCCTATGAGCCAACACAAGAGAAAACCATATTAATTAAAATAATGACAACAATATGAGAGTTATGGCCAATTACACGTATGGTCATAGTGTCCTACCTAATTGTACAGTTGATTCCTGCGTTGCATTTCCTTTTTTCTGTGCAAGCTTGTGCTGCAACATCCTGTACAATGGTATGAGCTTTGAAGCAGACACTCTCTGTTCCTCTCACATCTCTGTTGTTGCTAGTTTGAATGGTTGAAGAAGTGTCAATGACTGTTGAATAATGTCATACTCAAGACTTGTCAGGGGAGCAGTATCACTGTTTAAATTGGCAAGTGCAGCACTATGGGATCAAATTTCCGCCAAATGTATTGCAGCCATGGATAAAAAAATAATAAACGTCAATCAAAATTTTAAAAACACATGTGAAAATATAACGCAAAAAAATGAAAAATCAATGCAAAGTTAACCAGAATCTCAAACAAGGCGGTCACGGAAATATAAATAATAAGCGTGAATCAAACATTTAAACAAGTTTAAAATTATATTGCTCAAAACTGAAACGTGAATTCAAAATTATCTGAATTGCGGACAAAATCATGTTTTCTGCTCTTAGTTTCATTTTTTTGTATGCCTGTGCTCTTTTCTCCTTTGCTCTTGTTCCCACATTCTGCGCTTGCGTTTCCAAAAGTTGCCGTTAGAGTTTCATGCAAATCAGGGGCGGGTCTTAGCATCACCATTGGTCCACTAGTTCTAGATTGACAGCTCATCCTCTAGCCAATCAATCGAAGAGGGAAGTTGACGTCACTCCAATGCGACTCATGAATGCTGTGGTGGCTATACACATGTGAAGATCTTTTACTGTCTATTATATAGTGAAGATGGATCATCAGCGTCAGCTGGCAAATGCCGGACAATCTCAGGTAATTGCACATGAATATATTGTTAGTGGGTGATAGATACACGTCTTATGTGTGTTATGAATGCTCTGCAAGTAAAAAAAAAATTTAAAAAAAGTGTTCTCCGAGTACGCATTATTTAGCCCGTTAACACGTGTTTTAGTTGTGTTTAGTCAGCGGAGGCATTGCGGTTATTGGCCGTTTATCTAGAAAGACTGGTTTGGTAAGAATAGATGATTTTGCATTTATGATAACTCAGTTACCCTGGCAACTTATGCTGGGAAAATAAACTGGTCTAGGGGCAGGCTAACTGTCAGACTAACACTCAGCTGTTACACCGATCCTCTAACACTAACCGACAGGAACACAATGATATTACCACTGACTCTCTTATACCATTCTTGGACTTTATTAACCACTATTAGTCCAAAAATAAATACACAGTATACAGAAAATCAACTTAAATAAGGCTACTAGATGGATGGATGGATGGATGGATGGATGGAAGGAAAGAAAGAAAGAAAGAAAGAAAGAAAGAAAGAAAGAAAGAAAGATAGATAGATAGATAGATAGATAGATAGATAGATAGATAGATAGATAGATAGATAGATAGATAGATAGATAGATAGATAGATAGAAATATTGTTTTAAAGATTTATGAATGCATTTCTCCCTGGTTTTGTTTGGCAGCTGTAGTACATTTTATGATTATCAGAAGATCAGAGAAAATTACAATCTAATAAAAAGCTTTTTAAAGCAGAAGTTATAATCACACAATTAAAAATAAATAATTACAAAAGCACAGTATACATTTTAACTGGTAAGATGAATCTGAGCTTAGTAATTAGCCTACAGTATATTAGCCTACATTTGATTAACCCCATTACAATAGTCCCTTTATAGTTATTGCTGTCATAAAAATACACTTGTAGGTTTAAAATTCTAAATAAGGCACATCTAATGTCCAAATTACAAATATTTTAGCATATATATATATATATATATATATATACACTACCGGTCAAAAGTTTAGGGTCGCTCATTCTTTCTTTCTTTTATTTTTTTTTCACATTTTAGAATAATAATAAAGTCATCAAAACTATGGAATAACATAAATGGAACTATGGGAATTATGTTGTGACTAAACAAAATCCAAAATATATCGAAACTGTGTTATATTTTAGCATCTTCAAAGTAGTCACCCTTTGCCTGGAATTTGCAGACATGTACAGTTGACATTTTCTCAACTAACTTCTTGTGGTATCACCTTTGGATGCTTTTTAAACAGTATTAAAGGAGTTCCCATCTATGTTGGGCACTTATTGGCTGATTATCTTTATTATTTGGTCTAAGTCATCAATTTAAAAAACTTTTTTTTTTTAATTAAATTTGAGTTTTATAATGAAATAAATTAATATGTTGGCACAAATATATTTTTGTCTACAAAACTCATTTAAAACATTTAAGCATACGTCTTCAGATCAAAAGGTTTTTAAGATCATGAGAAACATTTCAGGCAAGTGACCCCAAACTTTTGACCGGTAGTGTATATATATATATATATATGTGTGTGTGTGTATGTGTATTATGTACTTTATTATGTCTTTCAATTCAAACACATTTAACACAATTATACAAATGGACAGTTCCTTTATAGACATCATATTTTCCCCCAATAAATATTCCTTATTTTTCCTTCTACTTTTTTTTGTGATAATACCCACCAACACGTGGCCTAAAAACACATAATTGGAACAATAACAATATTTATTAAAAAAAACATATAAATAAATATTAATAAAAATGAAACATTCACATATTTATATATCAAACTCTATTAATGGCACATAATTCTCAATAAGTTATTCAAGTTATAATATTTAAATATAAATATAAGTACTTAAGTACTTTTTTTTGTGACAATATGTGTGTTGTCATTGTGGTTTGAGTGTACTTGGTGGAGAATTTTTGTTTTACCATACAATGAGAACATCATAAAAAGTGAACTTTCTGAATGCATAATATAACGGGTTTTTTTCAAATTTTCTTGCATAAATTTTAATGTTAACTTTGTGTTTAGCAGGCAGAGTACCCAGATGTGGTTAGTGCAGCACAGAGCCTCATCTCTGCGCTAACACAGACTCTTAATCAGAGTCCTGTAACACCACGTTCACAAGTTCAGGGGCAGCAGACAGCGGTACAAGAACAAAGACAGACAAATAGCACCATTGATCAGGAAATGGCCAGGTGCATGTTGCTGGCCATACAGAGCATGGAAACCCTTACCAATATTTTTAAAGCTTTCATTTTCAGGCACTCTGTCATGTACATAGTCAACCCCCTACACAATTAAAATTTATGTTACCAAGTTAAACTAAATTATTTGTATGACTAGCTTATGTACCTACTAATTTTAGGTTGAATTTTTTTTTTAATTATTAAATAAAATAATTTTCCTTGTAGGTCCTTTCCTAGCATTTTCCGAAGACATGCAATCTGCGGGAAAAAAAGAATAAATGTAACATCCAGAACACTTACCAAGACTTCAAAAGGGTTTAAACCTTTTGATTTAAATGTATATCTTCTGGATAAACATTCTGAGACTACCCCTCCACCTGCACACGAACTCAAGCTTGTTCAAGCAGGGCTTGGAAAAAGGACTATCTCAATTACAATGGACATGAAACATTCAGAGGTAATGTAGTATGTCTTTTTGTACAACTGGAAAATATAAGTTTATACAACCCAGTCTCACGGCAGTTCGTGACATAGTCACGAAATTTAATCTATTGATTCGTGTTCATGGACACGAGTTTCCCCATTTTTTCGTGTCACTCAGCACGACTTTCAATCTAATGTATTTCAATGGGACGTATTTTTCGTGCCTGCACCACGTTTTTCTTTCGAGAGCACAGTATTGTTTTTTTCTCAATTGTTATTCATTTTGCAAACTTAAGAGCTACATTACTCAACATTTAATCAATAGATTTTAATCCTCGTTTTTATTGCTTTATATTCGGTAGGCTACTCAACATTAATCTATTTATTCGTGTCCAAAGGGCACAAATATCCTTCTTTTTTTCGTGCCACTCAGCACGACTTTCAATGTATTTCAATGGGACGTATTTTTCGTGCCTTCACCATGTCTTTCTTCCGAGAGCACACTATTGTTTTTTCACAATTGTTATTCATTTTGTAAACTTTAAGGGCTACATTACTCAACATTTAATCAGGTGATTTTAATCCTCGTTTTTATTGCTTTATATTCGGTAGGTTACTCAACATGAATCTATTGATTCGTGTCTATGGGCACGAATTTTCTTCTTCTTTTTTCGTGTCACTCAGCACGACTTTCAATCTAATGTATTTCAATAGGGCGTATGCACCACGTCTTTCTTTCGAGAGCACACAATTGTTTTATCCTCAAATGTTAGGCTATTCCTTTTGCAAACTTTACATTACTCAACATTTAATCAGGAGATTGTAATCCTTGTTGTATTGCTTTATATTCGGTTGGCTACTCAACACGAATTGATTCGTGTCCTTCAGCACGAATTTCCTTCTTTTTTTCGTGCCACACAACACGAATTTCAATCTAATGTATTTCAATGGGGCGAATGCACCACGTCTTTCTTTCGAGAGCACACTATTGTTTTTTCCTCAAATGTTAGGCTATTCCTTTTGCAAACTTCAAGGGGTACATTATTCAACATTTAATCAGGAGATTTTAATCCTCGTTTTTATTGCTTTATATTCGGTAGGTTACTCAACATGAATCTATTGATTCGTGTCTATGGGCACGAATTTTCTTCTTTTTTCGTGTCACTCAGCACGACTTTCAATCTAATGTATTTCAATAGGGCGTATGCACCACGTCTTTCTTTCGAGAGCACACTATTGTTTTATCCTCAAATGTTAGGCTATTCCTTTTGCAAACTTTACATTACTCAACATTTAATCAGGAGATTGTAATCCTTGTTGTATTGCTTTATATTCGGTTGGCTACTCAACACGAATTGATTCGTGTCCTTCAGCACGAATTTCCTTCTTTTTTTCGTGCCACACAACACGAATTTCAATCTAATGTATTTCAATGGGGCGAATGCACCACGTCTTTCTTTCGAGAGCACTATTGTTTTTTCCTCAAATGTTAGGCTATTCCTTTTGCAAACTTCAAGGGGTACATTATTCAACATTTAATCAGGAGATTTTAATCCTCGTTTTTATTGCTTTATATTCGGTAGGTTACTCAACATGAATCTATTGATTCGTGTCTATGGGCACGAATTTTCTTCTTTTTTCGTGTCACTCAGCACGACTTTCAATCTAATGTATTTCAATGGGGCGTATGCACCACGTCTTTCTTTCGAGAGCACACTATTGTTTTATCCTCAAATGTTAGGCTATTCCTTTTGCAAACTTTAAGGGCTACATTACTCAACATTTAATCAGGAGATTTTAATCCTTGTTGTATTGCTTTATATTCGGTTGGCTACTCAACACGAATTGATTCGTGTCCTTCAGCACGAATTTCCTTCTTTTTTTCGTGCCACACAACACGAATTTCAATCTAATGTATTTCAAAGCCGTCTTTAATTTTGGGCTACATTACAATTACATAATTACAGGACTGCATATTCTATATGCTTAAAACATGCCTTATTTTATTGTGGGATATTTTATAATTGTCGATGGTATTTCAATTTGCAATGGCTTATAGTGAGCCTACTTTGCTTTTTTTTTGCGCCAAAAAAATTAAAAAACAGAATAGCCTACTTTTATAGAACTTTCATCTCAATACTGATTATGAAGTTGTAATAAATTAATTATATAGCCTACTGCAGAAATGTTTATTGCTTTATATGGACATATCCTTTGGCAAAGAGTTGGATGCATTCTGGGTAGTGATATGTGTTTAAATGTAATGGCTACATACTCGTGTTCCTTCACTTGGACATTTACGCTGACCCCTTTAAAATTTTGAGCACGGATATAAAATATTAAGACTGTACTTTTTAATTATTTAGACATTTTGGCGCAATTTTGTGCAATACGTCACTGTGTGCGACCATCGCAGAAACCATTGCCCAGCGCGATTCCACCACGGTAAGTCGCTTACAATAGTCTAATAAGCAAAATGAATTCATGAGCATTTACACGTCCAAAATTAATAAAATTACGTGTTTATAAAAAAACATTTTCTAGGCCTAGATATAGGTTCTAGATGTGTGTGTATATATATATATATATATATATATATATATAATGAGTATTTACATAAAAAAAACATGTGATATATATAAGTATATATATATATGCATATACACACACACACACATATATATATATATACATCACATGCTTTTTTTCACTGTAATGTGTCAGTAATAACAATATTATCACTTGGTCTAACGTTATACTGCACATATGAACACACACTGAACCCTAGACACATGTTATGCGCCATTAAAAAAGTAGCACAGGAAATAGGAACAACGTGAATCTGTATTTATTTATCCTAAGCATTTATTAGAAAATGGGAATCACTCACTATATTAGGGTACACTTTTTAAATCTTATATCAACATAACACTACATAATTAACATTTTCTGTTGTTCTCCCTGCAGATCCTGTCAAACATATCACCTGTCGAACCTATCCGAACCTGATTTTCAAAACCCAAAGGCACTTTTAAGAGCCAACCTCTATCTCTTCATTATTTTCTATATCTTACATCCTCTCTGTTCTCTCACTATCTATATTTCTGTCCATCTCTTCAATCTTTATCTATCTCACAGTCTTTATCTATTGCTCTTTCTTTCCTCCCTGTCTGTCTTTGTCTACTTGTCTGTCTCACCCATCTTTGTCAGTCTGTCTGTCTGTATCTGACTGTCTGTCTGTCTGTATCTGACTGTCTGTCTGTCTGTATCTGACTGTCTGTCTGTATCTGACTGCATTGCAATGGCCACCAAGCATAAACTTGATTCAAAGGATCCACACTACCAAGAGGGGAGACGCATGGCTCTGGAGCTGAAACATGAACACATTCTAGCTGAAGCCAAGGTTAGAGTTTTTGTACACCTCAATCATTTTATAACAAACATAACAAATTAAAGTAAAACGTGATGAGGAATATGTAAGAATGATGAGTGCAGAAGATTTAATACAGGTATATTGCATGATGCATCCTGCCATGCTCTGTGACATGTGTTAATAAGGGAATATAATAATACTAATAATAATAGTATATGCAGTTCCATCCCTCTGAGTTACAGAGACTTGAGAATCTATTCCAAGGCTCATTTAAGCTGTTCAACACCTTACTAACACCCTATGTTGTGTTTTCCTTTCACAAGTTACCTGCCTTTTGGTTACCGTACTTTTATCAACATCAGTCTTACAAGAAATATTAACTCCAATACACAGAGAGCAGCTGATGAGAGGAAACGTGTACGAGACCCTCCACACACCTCTAAAAGGGACTCTGTAGGACGTGGTAAGCCGAGGGGGAGGCGAGGAGGGCGACGCCAAGCCTCCGCTACAGGTTATATCTGAATTATTTGACATTTGTAGGAATTTACTATGACAATGTTGGACCAACTCAAAATAGAACAATGTAATTGTTTATTGAGAGTTTAAAATATTCAAATATCTAAAAAGACATTAAAAAGTAGATAAACCTTTCAGTGACACTATTGTAGAAGACACTACCAAGTACTTAACAAAAATATGTCTGATTTCATAAATTGTTTAGTATATAGTTTGAAAAGAAGAACAAGAATAGAGTGTGATAGCCTAACTTGTTCTTATTCTTCTATGTTTTGTTTTACAGCCACATACCCCACGGTTGAGTGCTCCCTGTCATCCAGTGTGGAGGTTCCACTTACTGCAACCTCAACAAGACTACATCCTCAAGAGGAATTTGGTAATTCACAGTGATGAATTTATGAATGTACAGTATAAAAAAAGTGTTCATTCTGATACTGATCAGTTGACTTTTAATTGTTCCTTATCTATAGTGAATGATCCCTTACAGCTTTATTTTTGGATTTTCTTTACAGAAAAAAATATGGAGAGGCTCTCTGATATTTTGGCGTCATGTCCTTCTGCTGCTCAGCCTCAAAGTAGCTCTGCATCATCATGGTCTTTTCGGCAGCAGAAAGCCTCAGAGCGCTGGAAAGAAGCAAGGCCATACCACCTAAAATGCCTTATTTCAAAAGAGGCTGTTGGTCATCCCCTGTGTTGCCTTTGCAACGAGCCTGCTGTTATTAGGTTGGTTTTCATTAATACCAAACTTAAATTACCCAGGGTAGGTTTGCTGAGTGCCCTGCTTTATAGGCTAAGATACATGTCTTTTGGGATGGGAGAAGACTTAGATACCCAGATGAAAAACACATTAATGAGAAAAGTAAATCTAGGACCTTCTTGCTGTGAGGTGACAGTGCTAAACACTGAGCCACTATGCAATCCTTTACAATTAAATCAAACCTCATAAAAGTGGAATAGCTTAAATAGAGTATACAGTACTTTTAATGAGTTATTCACCTGAAATAATGTATTATATTATAATATTGTTTTCTTTTCTCCCTAGGTGCAGAGAGTGTCTTCCTGAGGAGTGGTTCTGTGGGGACTGTGATGTATTGCATCACAAAAAACAGCCACTCCACAACAGGGAATGCGTGATTCGTGGTTTTTTTGAAGCCATTCCTCCAACCACATGCATCATTAAAGGGGAAGGTGGATATTGCACCCATGAGCAAGGTAAGTTCTTAAGAAAGCTTTAATTTTGCTGTTCAATGTGTGTCTGCAGACAGTTACAGATCATCTAAATTATTTGTTTTCCTTATTTTTGCCAGCTTGCATTTTGCCAACTGTGAAGGTGCCAGACTGCTCCTGTGGAGGCACAAATTTCACTGTGTTACCAGGCAAACCAGTGATTTTAATTACCATCAATGGTATAAAATATATATATATATATATAATTTGATGCTTTTCACACTAGTGTGCTGTGGCATTGTGCTTACAATTGCAGAAGTGTCAGAACATATGGAATAGCACATGGTATTGTTATTAACTGAAACAAAGACAGATGTTTTTTTGTTTTGTTTTTGTCCTCCACAAATAAAAAAAAATTATTAGCATCTTTCCAGCATGATGTCCAATCAACACAGCAGTGTGGAATTTAGTGAATTAGAAAATATAAATGTGGGATTATAGGAACTTGTGCAATGTCTCTGTCATGTATTTGTCTCGTGTTTTGTGTGCAAACACATGGCCAGTTGTTTTGGGCTATGTGTTTGCATTGTCTTGTGTTTTACCTCGTTTCCTTAGTTAATGTTGTATCAGTGTCACCTGTGATTGTGATCATGTGTCCTTACCACGCCCCTTGTTCCCTCATTAGTATTGATGTTCATCTGTGTCACCTGTGTCTTTGTGATTATGTGTTCTATGTAAGCTCCCGATTTTTGTTCCTCAGTGCTGTTTTGTCTTGTTAATATTCGATCCTGTGAGTATTGTGATCTGTTTGTGAAGGTTCCAGGTCTGTTTTATTGTCAAGTCTAGTTATTGTTTCAGTTACTGTTTGTTTGCCCCATCGTGGGTTTTTGTTTTCTGGTTGTAAATAAACCGTGTTTTATAAAGTTACTGTCTGCGCTTGGGTTCTATTTAACGTAACGTGACAGTCTCTCAACCATTCACAATGTGCATAATGAACTAAGTGTTGTAAAGTTAAGTATGTGGTAAGTGTGTATTTTATATATATTTATATTAATTTGTTTTTTTGTTCCAAGGGCGTTTTGACTTGCATCAGCCACTGTATGAATGTCAAACATGCCAGCAGCAGTGGACCCCTGACTTTAAAGACCTCCTAAGAAGTGGATATTGGCCAGCCTCCGTCACCAATTCCACACTTTATACACTGGACCTCCTGAGCTCCCTTCACGAACTCAAGATCATATCTCCGGGATTCTCCAGACAAGCCTTTGCAAAGCTGCTGGAACATCGCACTAAGTGTGGAGGAAGAGTAAGTGTAAATGTAATTACCATTTTATAAAAAAAAATTAATAAGCAGACAATATCAAAATACTATTTCATTCTATATATTTTCCAGTCTGGACCTATCAACGGCGATGCACTGCAGCGCAGCTTCTTAGAGCTTTCATATGCATCATATGAGGAAGACCAGCTCTGCTGTAGTGCTCCTTTCACCTGCCCAGCCTGCACGCCGGAAATGTTGGCTGTTTCAGCAGATGGAAATAGAAAGCTATATCGCTTTTGCCGAAACGGAAGGTGATCTTTATTCCAGTCTTTTTATTGATTTATTTTCTTACTTCATATATTTCATGAATGGATTTTCTATTTTTCTTTCTTCCTCAGCTCTGATGATCCTGGCTTTTTTGAGGGGCTCTTTGTGGCTGAAGACAGTACGGTGTCTAGTTTTGTCGACACCATACAGAAAGCAGTGAAAAATGCAAGTTGACAAAATAGTTGTTACAATAATAAACGTAACCCCCACTTCAATTACTCCTGCCTACCAATTACAAAATCAAATTAAGAAAATAAATGCCATATATTGATTGACAATATTGCTTTTATTTGATTTGTCATGTTTGTTTTGTGTGTCATAGACACAGGGAAGAGGCACATGTGGGGACTCCCAGTGGACAGCAGCGAGGGAGACTTCAAGGAGGGCTTCAAAATTGGATGAAGAGGGGATGGAGGTTGCTGTGTGCCGCCATGGGTTCCTTCTGAAAGCCCTTAATATGTACAGGGGGGAGATATTTGCCTACCCTCTGTACCTTCAGAAGGAGCTCATGCCAGCCAAGGCACAATTCTTCGCAATGGACGTGGCATGCAAATACTGGCCATACCTGGAGAAAGTTGCTAGTGTCCTTCCTGCTCTTCAGGAACTGACCACTATGAAACCCTTTCTCAGTGTAATGCATGCTCGAGCCCATGCTACTAAGTGTGAGGTGTGTATAATATTTTGGCATCATATGTACATTTGTAATATTTACAAGCACATTAATAATATGAAATAAGTTAAGCTACACTATATTATCTTGTCTTTTTGCATAACCATTTCTTGCATGGAATGTAATGCCCTTTAATGCAAATTGTGGTTTGTGATATTGGGCTATATAAATAAAATTAAATTGAATGTCTTCCACCCTTTACTAAAAGATTAATTGGAGTGGCAGGAACCAGGAAGGAGCAGGGACAACCGCTGGTGAGGAGGTGGAGCAAGTGAACAGGTACCTCTCACGTTGTGCCCTGACAACCAAATACATGTCCAAAGCAGGTGATCGGAGTTTGCAATATTCATGTATACTTTTTTTTAGATTGATCATCATAACCTCATTATTTGCTTTCAACAGCACGGGTGGACATGCTTACATTGCATGCAATGGGGTGGAACGAGAAAAAAAATCTCTCTTTACATCAGGCACTTTCCACAAGATATGTGAAGGTAAGTCTCATATTAATTGTTGTGTGTCCTTTTGTGTTTACTTGGCCTGTTGTTAATCATACAAAGTTTTAATCCTGATTATTGTGTAACACTGTTCATCAGACTTGTCAGAGACTCCAGGATGAGACTGCAAGGCTAGCTGACCTAAAAACGGAGCTAGATTGCACAGATGAAGTGGTGTCACAGTGGCTATCTGATGTAAAGGAATGGGCAACTGGTGGTAAGCATGACCAGATAAAAGAAACAACCATCCCTTTCTACAGTCTAAAGTTTGATATTAAAGAGCAGCAAAAAATAGTAGGTGGATCATCATCTAATGTGATGCCACATTTATGTCAGGTTTATTACTATATTCCAGTTCCCTGCAGGAAGTGCACATACAAAGTTTAAATAAGTTGGATTAAAAGGTTTTACATAAAATTCAAACAGAGAAACGGTTCTGTGTTTTAACAGTAAATTTGCTTTCACTATTTCTTCTACAGAGACACCTGATACATCTCGTGCCAGTCAATGCACAACACTCAGAGGAATGCAGCAATCAATTGAGGGGCTCTACCTTAGTGTGAGGCACCGGAAGCGAACCCTCTACCGTCAGAATGGTATAACTATATAATATAATAGGTTGATAAATTCAGGCTACTGTATGCATCCTACTCCACCAACATGGAATTAGCAAATAATGTAGTAGCACAGTTCAGCTCAATCATTGAATTCTGTTCTTTAAATGACCAGTCTGTAGGATTTAGTGGTATCTATCGGTGAGGTTTGACGATTGCATCCACCTCCCCTCACCTCTATCTTTCCAAGCTACGGTAGCCGACGAGAAAATGTGCGGTACTATCTAAACCCAGTGTTTGTTTGTCCGTTGTGGGCTACTGTAGGAACGTGGAGGTGCAACATAGCGGCCTCTGTGGAAGGGGAACGTATTTAGATACAAAACTGCCCATTCTAAATTAATTAATGCACTATTATTTTCAGGCAATCATGAAAAGTGTGTTAGTTACTCCTGCAAATAGATTCCCCCCAAAATGTTAGACGCTGAACAATTTGTTTCCCATGTCAGTCTACATTATAATTTTCACATACTTCAATAACTGGAGCTTTGCTTTTCAATTTTTTGGTGCTATCATTTTTTTCTTGTTGAAGAGTTCTGTCAAAAACCTCTGCCCCTGTACTTGTCTTTCTAGACAGCAGCAAGTTTCGCCATCGCCTTCGAAGGAAGCTGGCAGAAGACAAAAAACTCCTTCTTCAGGAGATACAGAAATACAATGATCTTGTACTAGAATCGGCAACAACCATTGACGTAGCTGTGGTGGAGCATTCCCTAACTGGAGAGAGTACTGCGTCTCAAATATGGCCGTGGGAGGTTCATGGCAGTGGTATGTTTGTTTTTAGATGCTTCACAGGAATTTATTTACAGTTCTGCTTTATAGAGTATACTGAACTAAGGCATGCATGTTACATATTGAGTGTTGTAATATTAATTTAGTTTAATGGTGTATTTTCAGTTTTCTTATGTATCAATTTGATAAAGTCAATGTTTGTAGTGATTATGCAAGATTGTCTCATGTATACATATAACTGTTATTGATTCTTAGCAAACATTTCAATCAAGAAACGAGTGCACGACCAAGTGATGTTAACAAGGCGACTGCATGAGGAAACAAGAGTTTTGGTGTTGGAGATGGCACAACACTGCACATGGTTGCAGAGCCTGGCAATGGTTCTCAAGAACAAGTTGGCTGAGGAGGGTAAGTTTAATTAAAACCCTGTCCATCTAATGTGTTTAAAAAAAACACAAAAAAACACATCAGTCACAGAACTTGGATGGAGTAGAACGGTTATGGCTCTCTTTGCCGTGGTCCTTTGGGATATACATAAAATGGGGATTAAAGTTGTTACTGTAGCTATGGTAACAAGTCAGTAAGGCTATAAAGATTCACATTTGCTTGAAAGATGTGCAGATTTGTTGTACTATGTCTGTTACTGGAAAGCGGAAATGAACAAAAGAATTTGAACATTGGAATTTGTGTCCTGATGTGTTACATGGGGTTAGCATAACATCAAGATTAATCTTATTATCTCCTCCAGTCAACATAGAAAACCTTGCTGGTCAGCAAGTAACACAATGTGTTACTTCAGCACAACTGTAGTGAAGAAAACTGTTAACTTAAAACAGCTATCAGACAAGTACTGTATGCTACTTTGGGCCTCCCTCCATAAAGTCACCTCAGTGAGCCGTCATGTTGCCTTAAGTTGTTTTATACAGAAGCTAGCCTGGTCCCATGTCAGCGATACACATAAAAATGCCAATCATTCTGCTATGTAGATTTGAATTGGTACATCTTTTTACTCCATTTAAGTTATTTGGCCTTATGAAACCATCTTAAAGGTTGTATCAGTGATTTCAGGCCCAAACATAAATGATCACATTCATCTAATCTTTCCTAACGATCCGCTAGCTGCCCGCCCCATAAGCAAGCCGTCAAAAAAAAAAACGCGTCTCTGTAGGCAGCCTAGGCTCTGAGATCTGCACACAAAAACGATTGCGCTTACCACCACTCAAAACCAAAGTAAATAGTGTTCCAACCAATCACGGCGGGTGTTGTGAGGTTTTGCGCTCGTGCACGGCTGCCTATGACGGCTGCACGCAAAACCTCACCACACCCGCCCCTGTTGGTGATTGGTTGGAACACCATTTATTTTGGTTTTGAGTGGTGGTGTTTGTGTGCAGATCTCAGAGCCTAGGCTGCCTACAGAGACACGTTTTTTTTTACGGCTTGCTTATGGGGCGGGCAGCTAGCGGATTGTTAGGAAAGATTCGATGAATGTGATTTATGTTTGGGCCTGAAATCGCTGATACAACCTTTTAATATAGTTTGTCTTTAATGTAATCTCGTTTGTATTTTGAGACGTAGACCAGGGAAATGAGGGACTTTGCTGTCTCTTAAGAAGACTGTCAGAGGTGTCAGAAAGGTTCCAAGTCGTCCTCCAACAGTACAAGACTGCCTTAGGTCCTGAGGCCTCTGTCCTTCTACATGTTGAAGAGGAAGATCAAAGTGGCCTCAGTAGTCCAGACACCAGTGAGGATGAAGAGGAAAACACAATTTAGGTTATTTATTATGTTTGTTTGTTTTTTGGAATAACCCCCTGTTACTGTTATTCTTAATTTATTTGTGTATTTTATTAATGCTTTACACACCTTACTTATTCTAAAACAGCTGAAATTCACCCTCTTATCTAGGGATGGGAATCGAGAACCGGTTCTTCAGAACCGGTGCCTAGTGAATCGATTCCTTGGAACCGTTAGCATGCCTGCTTAACGATTCCGCTTATCGGTTCCTCTCGTTGCAAATGTGTCATGACGTCACACACGCGCTGCGTTGTTTTGGTTCAGAACGCAGAAAACATGGCATCGAGGCAGAAGCGCTCTAAAGTTTGGTTATATTTCATGCGAAAAGACGACAATATGGCGCCGTCTAGGGCTTAAATCAAACTTCATTCACGCACACATTTATGAAACACTTGCATACACTACGTAGTCAAACATATGTACACTGCTGAATGCGCAAACAAATACATATGAAATGCACAACGACACCTAAAGTCGCACACGCACATACTGTACAAGCAAACTCTACACACACGAGATGCGCGGAACTCCAGGCACATACTCGTATGAGACGCGCGCACACACACACTCTCCACGCACATACTCGTATGAGACGCGCGCACACACACACAAACTCTCCACGCACATACTCATATGAGACGCGCGCGCGCACACAAACTCTCCACGCACATACTCGTATGAGACGCGAGCACACACACAAACTCTCCACGCACATACTCATATGAGGCGCGCGCGCACACACAAACTCTTCACGCACATACTCATATGAGACGCGAGCACACACAAACTCGCGCACATGAAAGGATGACGGCGCCTCATAACAATACGGTCACTTGCAACACGTGTAAAATTTCCATTTCGTCAAAAGGGGGAACTACATCCAATAGGCTATGCAGAAACATTTGGCCACACAGCAACAGTGTAACATACACTGATGATGAATGAGCGCTGCTTTTAAATGAACACTTTTTTTTAAACAAAAATTGGCAGAATTTCATTTTCTTAATGGCATAAACAGACTTTAGTCCCATGAAACTTAAACTGGAATGTCTCTGTTTCTGTCACTGCGACTTCCCGAACAGGCGAACACGCACACGCACGCACACATCACTTTTGAAGTAAAATTGAAAATTGATGATGCAGTGCATCGTAATGCATCGAGATATCGAATTGAACTGAATCGATGACATGATAATCGTAATGAACCGAACCGTGAGACCAGTGTAGGTTCACACCCTAATACTCTGTGCTTTGTCTTCTGATCAGATATTAAAGCGAGTTAATACAAACAAACAATTTGTACTTATTCCCTCACCCAATGAGAATCGATAAGGAATCGAATCGATAAGCAATATCGATAATGGAATCGGAATCGTTAAATTCTTATCAATTCCCATCCCTGCTCTTATCCTAATTCTTGCTTTTTTGTTTTTCTGTGTTTCCCCAGATGGAAGCTGCACGAAGGACTATGTTGAAGGAAATGGACTTGCCCTATATCCGTGTATTATTATTATGCTGATTGATTAACCACATCAAAATCTTTTTGGAAATTCAAACTGTGTCTTTTAGATTTTCCAAGCAATTTAGTAAGCACATTGCACAGTTCGTTGAAAATGCACAAACCTCTCAGTATAGGTGCACTAATCTTGTTAAATGTTAACTTTGCATGTATGATATTACCAGATGTAATTACTGGGCTCATATGATATTAGGGTAGTGTATACTCTTTTAAGAGAGACTCCCCTTAATTGTGGTGACCCTGTAACCTTTCCTTTTGCACCAAGGTTAGGCCAAACTTTTGACTTGCATACAACAAATGTTATGAACCGATTTCTGTAATTTGCTGAGCAATGAATCATGTTATGTTGACCTTATGACATTCCCTGTAGCAAAATCATTAGACCAGAATGTAAAACTGAATAGTCTAATTGGGCAGATTGCCATGAAATCTTGTAAGCACATGATGACCTCATGACAATTCCTCTATCATCACATTTAGGCCTTAATGTGAAAACTCATTCTTGATTGCATTTCTCAATATTCACTTATTCTGTGGTGCAGCAGTCTGTGTTAGTCTATGTCATTTTGTTTTTCCCCAGAGGAGGCTGCCTATGGATCACTACTTGATTGAGTGTATATACCTGTTGTGTAACTTTGTTACTGCAAAGATGCATTATAGTATGTAACAGAAAAATACACCGTTTTTTATTTTATGATTATACTTTATATTGTATATTATTACAGATGACTTAATTCTTTGTTCTGCTGGAGGTTTTTGCAAGTGAATTTAACCTCAGTCCAATGTTTTTAAATGCAGCCTTATGGCTTTGACAAATATGCATTTGGTGTATTTTCACTGGTATTGTTGAGAAAGACGAGAAATAAAGTATTTCCAAAGATTAATATTTTGTTTTTAATTTTTCATACTTTATTGAAAAACAATATTTTATATTTTTATAGTTGATAAAAAAAACATCACACTGTGGAATCTTGTTTACAGATAAACTGTTTAACAGTTTAAACTCTGTTTAACATCAAACTGCATTATTCATTAATTACTTTAATGCATGTCTTTTTACTTATTTTCAAACAATCAACCTTGTTTGTAATTAAACAAGATCTATCATAATAAGTAATGTGTATCTGTTACAGTTTTTCTCTAATGCTGAAACACTATAACTATGGATTTGAACTCAAATTTCAAAAACGCAACACCGTTTATCAAAAAGCATACCCTTTTCCTCAAACTATAAACACTACTCCCCAGTTTTGACACATGAGTCAGATTTGTTAAACTTTCACTGCAAAACTTTACACACATATCCATTTATCATTGCCTACACAATGTTGTAATTTAGAAAGCACTACACAAAGAGTCAAAACTGATCACACAGCAATCAGAACCTTCAACAGATCGATGAAACTGACAAGATGAGAGGGGGAGGGCAAAGAGACAGCAGTCTCAGATGAGATTTGTGCCAGCTCCCTAGTTGGGGTCATCCCTCTGTTCCCACAGCTCTAAGTTACCATGGCCCTATGTTCCCTCTGCCCTATGTTCCCACATTTCTGAGAATTTTCTTTTACTGAAAATTTTGAAAATTAGGTTCTATGTTCCCACAGCCCTATGTTCTCTCTATATTTGTCTAATTTCAAAGATTTTTCTAAAAATGAAACTCTAAGTCAAGTCATTTTCTTACCACATTTAACCATCCCCTGTCCCCCAAGCAGTTACTGTAAGCAAGAAGCGCCAAGTCACCAAAAGGTCGGGAGAAATCTGTCAGGAACTCTGTGATCCCACATTTCTAGAACATTTTCAAAATTGAGTATTGTGTTCATAAATTTCCCTATAATTTCAACAGCTAGTCTATACTACTACAGCTAGTCTACACTACAGCTATTCTACACTGCTACAGCTAGTTAGGGTTAGGTTTAGGGTTACCCTAACCCTCTGTAGGAACAAAGAGCTGTGGGAACTTAGGGCTCTGGGAACATAGGGCTGTGGGAACATAGGCACGCTCCCCCCTGTAGAGACGTGCCATTGAACTTGTTACTAAGCGTACAAATCAGCGTCCATACTTGAAGTTCTTCCAGTTTCCAGAGTAGGGTTAGTTTTAGGGTTATAAAATTGTAGCTTTACTATATATATCAACAATCACCTACAGTTAAAATATACATTATACTATATTTAAATGATCAAGATGAAAAAAAAATCGCTATCAGGTCATTGAGTATATTCGACTGTTATTGTAGTTGTAGAACAATCAGGGCCGTCTTCAATGTACACTATTTACAGTTTTTTTCCAACTGCTTGCACACATTTTCAAAACTATGTCACCTTTTTTCAAAACTTTCCCAAAACTGCACACACAAAATTGTGTAGCCTAGTGTTTTGAAAAAAGTGTTTTATGCAATTGAAAACTGAGTCAAAGGCTGAGAAATAGTTTATTGTTTTTGGAGATGTGGTGTGCAGTTTTGCACTTTGAGTGAAAGGTTTCAAAAAATCGTGTGACAAAAAAGATTTTGTGTGTAAGCAGTTGGGAAAAAAACTGTATAAACTACAATTCCCACGAGAGACGCGCCATTGAACTTACAAAATGTACAAATCAGTCACCATACTTGTAGTTCTTCTGGTTTCCCGACCAGGAATAATGTTATAAAAATGTGTCTTTACTATTCTATATTATGAAGCATACATTATACAGCCGAAACATACATTATGCTATATTTATATATGATTAGGATGAAAAAAAAAATCGCCAAGACTTCAAATCTGTGGTTTTAGCTGGTACAGTAGACATGAATTCAAGATTGTCGACGGGAGTTATGCTACCCCAAAGAGCGACTTATTATGTTTATTTATTTAATTATGGCCTGCAAATGTTTGTTTTACCAACTGATGAATGTAATAAACTGCCACTTATAAATATGTCAGCATTAGATGCAATAAGTATACAAACAATATAATATTAAAGAATTCCAAAATGTGTGAAATGCTACTCTCCAGATCAAGACCTTCTCAATAAATCAATATTTGGCTTTTTAACTAGTGACAAAAACTGTTTAGAAGATAAAATCATTTATTTTATTTGGATGAATTGGTCTGTTTATCAGATTTACCAATTGCTATAATTTGTTTGTCAAGAACAGATAAAATTGAATTGCAAGTAAAAACTTGGGGCCACTGTTTCAAATATGTGAGTGGCTCCTCCCCTAACAAATGTAACCTCACTCCAATTTTTTTATAAAACTTGAGAGCCCTGATTAAATTATATATGCTAACCTAAATTTTAATTAAAAAAGAATCCACTTGTAAAGTTAAACAAATTTCACATATAAATATGCTCAATGTAGTCTGTTTATTTTGTCTCAACCACTTCATCCTCATATTGTTTTGAATTAAATGTATGTATGGAAAAGTAAAACAAAAATGATCATCTTTTGCAAGTGTTATTGTAGTGTATTTGTGTTCTTTCACAAAAATATAAGTGGAAATATGCCAAATGCTTATTTATTGCTTAATTACTCACTAGAGGCTTAAAGAATGATCACATAAATTTATTGACAAGGTGCATAACAAATTAAAACTATATAGTCTTTGGCAATTGGACCACATCAAGACATCATTCTTTTAAGAGAAATGCATGATATGAAAGGAGCCGACACTGGTGGTGGTGAAGGGGTGAGTAGCAATGCTGAGATCTGGATGAATGTGGAGCTCTGCTCCTGATGAACACAGTGGAGGGACCTACTGTATGACACGATTGGCTCAAGAGGGTTGAGATGAAAATACATTTGGTTTAAGACATAAAACACCCAGTCAGCTGATGAGTTTGGAGTAGAAGAGAGTGAGAGAGACAATGTAAAATATATGATATAATGTGCGAGTATAAAGAAGGACAGTCTTATTTGTTGAACTTCATATTTTAGCTTCATGTCAAACAAGCCATAAGGCTGAAATCAAATTACACGTCAACTGTAATAAAATAACAGTGCAATTTATAATCATTCATGAAATATGAAACATGCTTTTGAATAACATCTGAAAAAGAAAATTCAGTTGGATTAAGTACATTTCTAGTACATTCCCTTTTGAGATTAAACTCCAGGTCATATTCTTGGAGATGTTCCCCTTTCACTACTACAGAAAGATGAGATATGACTTCAAATGCAGCACAGAAACAATTTAATAAATAGCCTGAAACCAAAATGGAGTTCTAAATATACACTTTATTTATTTTCATTATTTTGGAGTGAATCCTTTGGCTGCCAGGACTGGGCCCACTGCTCACCACTAAAAACAGAAGGGATTTTTTTTCTGTTACTGGTTGGGGTTTCCAATAAACTTAAAACATTACCGAACATGTCTTTTATAAGTATAAGTTTCATTTTCCGTCTATGAAGGACCACCTCCTTCATGCATGCATTAATGGTGGTGGTCCTTCATAGATGGAAAATGAAACTGTTATACTAATTGTAGCAAAAAAAAAAAAAAAAAAGTTTAAGTAAATAAATAATGTATGCATTAATTCATAAAGCAGAAGAACAGAATAATACATACCATACTGGACAGGGCTCCCAGTCAACCAGCATTTCTGCTTTGCCCTAATGTAAGAAAAGACAAAAAATAAACTCCATTCTTAGCATAAGGCTATTATGTCCGATTATAGGCATTGAGTTTCATTGATTTTCAGAAGACACTCCTTCATAAACTGTAATTCAAAAAGACTGAACACATAAAAAGTATCTACCTAACAATTATGGTATGTATAATATGTATTTGCCAAAACACACAGAAGTTTCTAAATCCTATATTACACTCTGCATACAGTACTGCCTACACTCTGCAGTTCCTTAATGACTGTCTAACCTTTCTCACTCTTTCTCTTACTACACTCCTGATGGGGAAAGCCTCTAGGCGAGTGTGGTAGGAGCAATCTGTGAACATCAAAAACACATTTCAAATATTTCTTAGATAGTTAGATTAGGAACAAAATAAACACAACTATGAAGACTTAAGTAGTGACCAGACTTGCAAGGAAGACAAGTGATGTTTATCACTAATCAAAACATGTACCATGGAACCAAATTACTCTCGGTTCCAATGTGGTATGCTTGCTTGAATAACCATACTTCTGCTAAGCCACAGCTCGCAACTAAGAATACTCCACTGCTGCTTCTTCTACTACTTGGCAATGCATTTTGGTCAAATTTGACTAATTAAGCCTGTTGGATTTTATAGCTTGTCAATTGTAATAATCTCAATAATACTAATCATTCTATATCTTTTATGAATAATCATGGTTACATGTGCTATGCTGGACTAGCTGGACTGGTCACAACATTTAGGTCACAACATACATTATTGTTGCCCTGTTGTTGATTTGACTGCTTGTACTGTAAATATTGTATTTATTTGTAAGTCACTTTGGATAAAAGCGTTTTCTAAATAATTCATTAAATAAATAAAATTGTGACTACCGGAAATTGTCTGTTGTAGTAGTTAAAAAAATAAGCAATTGAACTGAAGCGAATTAACAGGGGTTAAGTTGCAATGTTTAGCAAAGTATGAATCATTGCATTTACATGCACTTATTCTTTTGTGGCCTTTTCCTTTCAGGCATTTGCCTTGGTCCCCCTGTGGGATATAAGATTACAGTCCAGTCATATATCCACTCACTGTTTAATTTAGCTCCAGATTTTACATCACATGCAGGCTCATTGGAAAATAGTAATCATAGTAGGCTTATAGAATACACCATCTAAAATGACCTGTTTCAGACAGGGTCTGCATAAAGGACCAGTTTAAGATAAATAAGGACTTTTTTAGGATCATGCAAAGCTACACTAGTGGAGTATCAGAATAAAAATATAGAACTGGAAATTAGCATAATAGGTCCCCTTTAAATTCTATTTAGGCCTAAGTAATTAATTTACTTATTAGAGAATCTGCTTGACTAATGAGTTTCATAGTTACCAAGCTATGGTAACAGTTATCAGAACCACCAATAATTACCCTAATAATAATAATAATAATTCATTACATTTATATAGCACTTTTCTGGGTACTCAAAGCGCTTTACATTGAAGGGGGGATCTCCTCAACCACCAACAATGTGCAGCATCCACTTGGATGATGCGACGGGAGCTATATAGAGTGCCGAAGTTATGACGTCATTTTGTAGGACAACTCGGAAGCTAGCGGCGCATGGGTTCCCTCGATCGAAAAGCTATGCATTTTCCCCATAGACTTTTGGAAAATCCCCAAAAATAAGATCTGTGTTCAACAAAGAGTTGTGACCCTTACACATTTTGCCTATCAAGATAATCTTTACAAGTTCATCCAAAATGTATACATTTTGAAGCCTAAATAAAGCCGTCAGATATTTTAAAGACACAATAAAGTTTAAAAAAACACAAGCAGGTTATAACTGGTGTGTTTTATGTCATAGATCAAAACGTGAAAATATTTAGAGGCTTTGTTAAACACAGACCTTATTTCAGGCGATTTAGCAAAAACCCATTAAAAAAACCCATAGACTTTAGGGCGAGGGAACCGGAGGTGCTAAAATGCTAACTCACTTCCGCGTTTTGGCCTATAAAGTGACGTCATAACTTCGGCACTCTATTGCGCCAGAACGACCACCACACACCAGCTTACTGGTGGAGAGGAGACAGTGATGAAGCCAATCAGTGTGTATATATATATATATATGGGAATGATTAGGAGGCCATGATGGACAGAGGCCAAGGGGCAAATTTGGCCAGGATGCCGGGGTTACACCCCTACACCCCACCGCACCCTACTTTTTCGAAGGACACCCTGGGATTTTTAATAACCACAGAGAGTCAGGACCTCAGTTTAACGTCTCATCCGAAGGACGGACAAACATTTACATACCTGACTTTTTTTTTTTCCGATTTGCGACTGTGCCCCTGGCTGACCCTGTGAAGACAGCTGTGGGTTTGGAGAAAGAAAATAACTCATATACCAAATAAATCTTTAACTTATTATTTAAAATACTGGAAGATCACAACATCGCACAAGTGTGGCAGTACATGTATTAATAGGTGTAAAGTATATGCATTCTTATTGCGATTGAATTAAGGTTGCTCCATTAACTCCACGTGTTTCATTTTCTCGTTTATGTCCATCCTGTTTGTGATAATCCTAATTTGTTTCAACAAGCACTGATCCTGCGCTGAGTTGTTCAGGGAACGCAAGGGGTGGGAGAATGGTTAAGTTCAGTGTTCATGGGACACTGACATTCCCAATTATTTTGAATATTCAATTTATCCTAATATCTTTAATAATAAAATTTAGCCTAGTAATTTCAGCATTTGATTAGTAGTACTTATTTTACTTTTAGATTTATAATAGACTCACAAAATTCCTTCCAACAGCCCTAGTACAGAATCAGATAGACCTATCATCTATCTAATTATGTAATATCAGATCAACTTTTCTAGCAGATTATCCATTGAAAATGAGAACCCTGTAGGTGATGATACACAGGGCAACTTTTTGAGCAATGTTGCCGTCAACGGGCAACCAGATGAGACACAGGGCCCACAACCCATCTAAATTATCCAGATAGAAATGTGTTGCCCATTTTCAATGTGAAAGTGCCCAAGGAATAATCCCTCGGCAAGATTGCCCAGCAACATTGCTCAAAAAGTTGCCCTGTGTATCATCACCTAGTGAGTTTTACTTTATCAAGCAGCAAAAAAGTTATAGCATGGTGTGTTTGAGTTCATTTCGTTGAAAAGAGCCCTAACCTGCATCAAGCTCTATGGGGGAAAAACACTGGAAGTCAAGTCAAAAGTTTCACTTTTGGCCTTTACAAATATAAACTGTAACTCTTTAAATTTGTTCTAATTACCTTGCCCCTCTGTGGATTCCGGCTGCTCCACTTGCCCCTCCGTGGAGTCCGCCTGCTCCACTTGCCCCTCCGTGGAGTCCGCCTGCTCCACTTGCCCCTCCGTGGAGTCCGCCTGCTCCACTTGCCCCTCCGTGGAGTCCGCCTGCTCCACTTGCCCCTCCGTGGAGTCCGCCTGCTCCACTTGCCCCTCTGTGGATTCCGGCTGCTCCACTTGCCCCTCTGTGGATTCCGGCTGCTCCACTTGCCCCTCTGTGGATTCCGGCTGCTCCACTTGCCCCTCTGTGGATTCTGCCTGCTCCACTTGCTCCTCCGTGGATCTCGCCTCGCAGGGTGTGAGCTGCAGTGTAATCAGCTGATCCTCATTGCCACTGGAATCCTGGGTCCATCCTGTGCAAGTTAAACAAGTGTTGTGTTTTGCTTATTTAAAACATAGAGGTTAACCATAAATTATCTGTACCTGTTTTAACTGTTAGGAAAATGTTTTTGAATAATATATACCAAATTTTCCCCAACCAGATTTGAAGGCACTTTTGATTGCAGGAGAACTATTGAGAGTCCACTAGATGTATTAGATATCTGTAATATATTTGATTGATTTTCTATGACGATAACCAATACAATATATCTTTAAACCCAGAGTGCTCATAATATCTATTGAAAAAATGACAAGTTTAATGTTTGTTTACAGTCTGGGTCAAACTATTCAGTTAAGACTAGACTGTGTGTGCTTTATACCTCAAAGTTAGCAGTGTAAGTTTGTGGTGTATCCAGCAAAAATTTGATGGTTTTCTTTTTCTTTGTGTTATTTCTGTTAATGATCTACATTTTAGCACTGTCCTCGATATTGTTTTAATGAGTATATATAGATTCATTATCATTTGATTCATCGACCCAGTGACCAAAATGGGTCTTTGCAAATGTAACGTGTTCAATTAGTATGTCACTACAAAAATTGCTGTGGTCAGTGTGCTTTAAACATTAAAAATATGGTTGTATGTGGGCTGAAAACAGAAATGAAATATGGCTCCTACAAAATAATACCAAACATAATTGTTAAAAGTTAAATAAAAGTTGACAGTATATGCTTGAATGCACTTAACTCTGGGTGCCAAATCCCATTGTAGACCAGTGTGCTGCATGCTATTAATACAAACAGGGCTCAATACACTAATAATCTACATGTCTACATCTGCACTTGCAGGAAACTACTGTTTTGAAACAGTTTACTTCAATTCCCATAATCAATTGCCAGGTGTGAATTTTTATGTTTTTCTACCCATTGCTACATTAAATGTGTTGGTAGAGACGTCACATAGAGTAGACTATGATCATACAAGCATTCAGCAGCAGAAAAAAAGAATGACTGAATTTAAGTTTAAGGGGTGAGCCATTCCTTTAAGATTTAAACATTAATAAAATATTTTGCGTACTCAACACAAGTTGTGAACTGTGACTTTAAGATACAGTGCATGCATCTCACCTTCACAAAGGTATTCATAAAATGAACCTATCTTCTGTAGGTAGTCCTGGGCAAAGATGGAGAGTGTGCAGCGAGGCATTAATATTTCGCACTTAATTTCTTTTTTTTTTGTTCTCCTTTCCTAGTAGCAGAACTGGTTTGTAGCCAATGGCATGGAGTTTCTCAAGCTGCAATGACAAAATTGTGTGTTTGCTGTTTAAATTAATAGAAAAACAACATAAAAAATAATTAAGAATATTAATTTAAAAATATATAACATTATTAATGACAGCAACCAGGTTACTGCCATTCAGGATTTTTAACCTAATGGTGAGTTTAGCTTTATGTGCAAACAGGAAAGGCTCATACATTAGAAGCAAAAAACAACTCTATATAGAAAAACAGTAAAAAGATGAATCTGACACCATGAGGGTACCCTTTATATAACGTTATATAAATATTTATTTTTGTAACATTAGTAACTCGTTCATGTGTTATTTCTCATCCACTCGAAAATAAAGTTTGATTATTAAATTGCACCTGTAATTCTGTCATAATGCTTGCCTGTATATATTAGGAACTCAAGAATTCCTGAGTTTCAATTATATTTGCTGTTTGTTCAAATTTTGCTCTGGTAGATCATTTAGGTATGTGATGTATTACGGTGAAGATGTGATAACTTTATGGTTGTATTACCACCACTAAAATAAAAAATACAAATCACAATTACGTGTGCCTTCAAAGTTGATAGTTAAATTATACTTTTAAATTTATTCTGATGACACAGGGAGGACAAAGTATCATTGGAAAAAAAAAGATTCAAATTTATCTATATTGGCAAAAAAAAAACGCCTTTCTGACCTTGCGCTGGCAATGCTCACTTAATAACAAATGGTACCACTGAATGTACTTACAGATGATCTGGACAGTTTACTGTCATGTATGAAATTGTACGTACCATGATATTGGCTTCATCCTTGATGGATGCAGTGTTGTGGTTTTTCTTACGACCAACCACCCATTGCTCTCGCTTCTCATCAAACCTCTGAAGCTTCTTCTTGAGGCGCTGCTTCAGAGGCTGCTCCTGTTTACAATGTGAGCAGATCTTTTGAGCGCAAAATAAAATCCCCTGACAAAAGGGGCAGATCTTTTTTGTAGACCCCCCTGGCATTATAACACACAGTCAGATACAGACAGACAGACAGTCAGATACAGACAAACAGACTGACAAAGATGGGTGAGACAGACAAGTAGACAAAGACAGACAGGGAGGAAAGAAAGAGCAATAGATAAAGACTGTGAGATAGATAAAGATTGAAGAGATGGACAGAAATATAGATAGTGAGAGAACAGAGAGGATGTAAGATATAGAAAATAATGAAGAGATAGAGGTTGGCTCTTAAAAGTGCCTTTGGGTTTTGAAAATCAGGTTCGGATAGGTTCGACAGGTGATATGTTTGACAGGATCTGCAGGGAGAACAACAGAAAATGTTAATTGTGTAGTGTTATGTTGATATAAGATTTAAAAAGTGTACCCTAATATAGTGAGTGATTCCCATTTTCTAATAAATGCTTAGGATAAATAAATACAGATTCACGTTGTTCCTATTTCCTGTGCTACTTTTTTAATGGCGCATAACATGTGTCTAGGGTTCAGTGTGTGTTCATATGTGCAGTATAACGTTAGACCAAGTGATAATATTGTTATTACTGACACATTACAGTGAAAAAAAGCATGTGATGTATATATATATATGTGTGTGTGTGTATATGCATATATATATATATACTTATATATATCACATGTTTTTTTAATGTAAATACTCATTATATATATATATATATATATATATATATATATCACATGTTTTTTTAATGTAAATACTCATTATATATATATATATATATATATATATATATATATATATATATATATATATATATATATACACATCTAGAACCTATATCTAGGCCTAGAAAATGTTTTTTTATAAACACGTAATTTTATTAATTTTGGACGTGTAAATGCTCATGAATTCATTTTGCTTATTAGACTATTGTAAGCGACTTACCGTGGTGGAATCGCGCTGGGCAATGGTTTCTGCGATGGTCGCACACAGTGACGTATTGCACAAAATTGCGCCAAAATGTCGAAATAATTAAAAAGTACAGTCTTAATATTTTATATCCGTGCTCAAAATTTTAAAGGGGTCAGCGTAAATGTCCAAGTGAAGGAACACGAGTATGTAGCCATTACATTTAAACACATATCACTTCCCAGAATGCATCCAACTCTTTGCCAAAGGATATGTCCATATAAAGCAATAAACATTTCTGCAGTAGGCTATATAATTAATTTATTACAACTTCATAATCAGTATTGAGATGAAAGTTCTATAAAAGTAGGCTATTCTGTTTTTTAATTTTTTTGGCGCAAAAAAAAAAAAGCAAAGTAGGCTCACTATAAGCCATTGCAAATTGAAATACCATCGACAATTATAAAATATCCCACAATAAAATAAGGCATGTTTTAAGCATATAGAATATGCAGTACTGTAATTATGTAATTGTAATGTAGCCCAAAATTAAAGACGGCTTTGAAATACATTAGATTGAAATTCATGTTGTGTGGCACGAAAAAAAGAAGGAAATTCGTGCTGAAGGACACGAATCAATTCGTGTTGAGTAGCCAACCGAATATAAAGCAATACAACAAGGATTAAAATCTCCTGATTAAATGTTGAGTAATGTAGCCCTTAAAGTTTGCAAAAGGAATAGCCTAACATTTGAGGATAAAACAATAGTGTGCTCTCGAAAGAAAGACGTGGTGCATACGCCCCATTGAAATACATTAGATTGAAAGTCGTGCTGAGTGACACGAAAAAAGAAGAAAATTCGTGCCCATAGACACGAATCAATAGATTCATGATGAGTAACCTACCGAATATAAAGCAATAAAAACGAGGATTAAAATCTCCTGATTAAATGTTGAATAATGTACCCCTTGAAGTTTGCAAAAGGAATAGCCTAACATTTGAGGAAAAAACAATAGTGCTCTCGAAAGAAAGACGTGGTGCATTCGCCCCATTGAAATACATTAGATTGAAATTCGTGTTGTGTGGCACGAAAAAAAGAAGGAAATTCGTGCTGAAGGACACGAATCAATTCGTGTTGAGTAGCCAACCGAATATAAAGCAATACAACAAGGATTACAATCTCCTGATTAAATGTTGAGTAATGTAAAGTTTGCAAAAGGAATAGCCTAACATTTGAGGATAAAACAATAGTGTGCTCTCGAAAGAAAGACGTGGTGCATACGCCCTATTGAAATACATTAGATTGAAAGTCGTGCTGAGTGACACGAAAAAAGAAGAAGAAACTTCGTGCCCATAGACACGAATCAATAGATTCATGTTGAGTAACCTACCGAATATAAAGCAATAAAAACGAGGATTAAAATCACCTGATTAAATGTTGAGTAATGTAGCCCTTAAAGTTTACAAAATGAATAACAATTGTGAAAAAACAATAGTGTGCTCTCGGAAGAAAGACATGGTGAAGGCACGAAAAATACGTCCCATTGAAATACATTGAAAGTCGTGCTGAGTGGCACGAAAAAAAGAAGGATATTTGTGCCCTTTGGACACGAATAAATAGATTAATGTTGAGTAGCCTACCGAATATAAAGCAATAAAAACGAGGATTAAAATCTATTGATTAAATGTTGAGTAATGTAGCTCTTAAGTTTGCAAAATGAATAACAATTGAGAAAAAAACAATACTGTGCTCTCGAAAGAAAAACGTGGTGCAGGCACGAAAAATACGTCCCATTGAAATACATTAGATTGAAAGTCGTGCTGAGTGACACGAAAAAATGGGGAAACTCGTGTCCATGAACACGAATCAATAGATTAAATTTCGTGACTATGTCACGAACTGCCGTGAGACTGGGTTGGTTTATACTAGAATCAGTAACACTTTACAATAAGGTTCATTAGTTAACTACATTAGTTAACATGAACTAATCATGAACTGCCCTTATAAAGCATTTATTAATCTTTGTTAATGTTAATTTCAACATTTACTAATCCATTATTAAAATGTTGTTAACATTAGTTAATGCACTGTGAGCTAACATGAACGAACTATGAACAGCTGTATTTGTATTAACTAACATTAACAAAGATTAGTAAATAAATACAGTAACAAATGTACTGTTCATGGTTAATTCATGTTAGTTAATACATTAACTAATCTTTAACTAATGAACCTTATTGTAAAGTGATGCCCTAGAATCATGAGTTCTTGTACAAATATTGAAAAATACATTTCTTTACATTTTCCAATAGTTTTCCAGCATGCTGTATGAAGCATTCCCAAAAATGGAGGGTTTGAGGGGAGGATGGATGCTTTACAAGGCTACTGGTGACTTTACATTTTTGTTTAATAACCACTTGAGTAATTATGTTTTGGGTTATACAAAATTTGTCATGTTAATTTGATCTTTGTTTATAGGGGGATGCGGTGTAAGACGGCTAAACATTATTCCTCCAGACTCAGAAGGTTATACTGGGTCCCAAATCAAATCTGCGTCTGGATCTGGAAAGACTATGCTGTATGTAGTTCCTCTACAAGAGGAAATTGACCTTAATCCTCTCCCTACTGATGCCAGAGAATTAAAAAAAATGCCTAAGGCTACTTGTCAAATGTGCAAAGAAAGCATGCCCCTGCAGGTGCTGGCTCTCCACATTCAGGTTTGCAAGTCACAAGATTCAACATCTTCAATTGAAGAGGTAATGGATTAATGCTGTTTAATTTTTTTGCTGGTTTCACGATGTTTTGGTGCATGCATTTTGACTAAATGTTTAATTTTTGGTTATTACATTCCATGTTGACTTTTAGATATATTACTTTGTTCAGCTTCAAAAGGATACCAAAAGATTTCAGTGTATCTTTGTCAGCAGAGTGCTGATCACATGCTTATGATTAACTACTTTGTATGATACGGTTTTAATTTCTCTGTTATTGGAGCAGACAGATGTTCAATTTGTCTCAGAAAGCAATTTGGATGAGATGAAACAAGAAAATTCTCCATGTGAGGTATGTGACATTGAAATTATCTAGTCCTAATTATTTTTTTATATTATTTATATTATTTAACTTTTTTGTTGTTGTTTTTGTTTGTAGTCTGTTTCACCATGCCCAATATGTCAACTGAAGTTTCCTGTGGACAGTCTTGAACTACATGCCAGCCAATGTGGAGAACCACATTTATGTGAGTAACACAATCTTTAAGAAAAATATTTCTTGAGAAAATCTATGTTATAAACCAACCACAAATGCTTTAATGCTGCACGTGCCACTGGGGAAAAAACCCCACAATTTATTCTGTCCACATTACAGTGGAGTCTCCAGATCACAGCTCTTTTATGGATGAGGATTCTTCTTGTATTACTGACATTACAGGCCATTCAAGCTCTCAACAAGTATTATGGTAAACTTTTCATTTAGTACAGACAAAAAAGTTTCATTGAGTGTTACACTGTATATGTTGGTTACCATCTCAGTATCTCCTGACACAGTCTAGATGATCTTCTGAAGCTGCTTGCTAGCCGAGTAAATTCAGAAAACCAGTTCCGCATTTGTGTTTCACGGGACAATCTTCTAGAGAGGGGGCTCAAGCAGTGGCAAAGACAAAAAAAAGGAAATCCAGTTGACCAACTAAAGGTAACCTTCATTGGCGAAGCTGGAATCGACTCTGGTGCTTTACGGAAAGAGTTTCTTACAGGCAAGTCAAGTGTAAAATAAAATTGAATAATATATGGAGAAAAAAATAGTGTGAATTACACAGATTAATTTTATTAATATTTTAAAGAAATGATCAATGGCATTGAAAAACGCCTCTTCCTGGGTCAGAGAGCAAAGAGTCCACAGTATTCCAACAGTGACCTTGACAATGGTCTCTTCAGGTTTGTGATGTTCTATCTTACATTTTTAAGTTATATATGTAAACATTAGTGCTTTTTAAAAATCTTCCTCATTTGGAATAATAGGACTGCTGGAGAGATCTTTGCAGTCAGCTTAGCGCAAGGAGGCCCAGCCCCGTGTTTCCTGAAAGAGTGGTGCTTCTTCTATCTTACCAATGGGGAAATCGATGTCCACAGAATTTGCAAGGACGATGTAGACGACATAGAATTCTCCCTGTTGATTTCAAAGGTAACTCCACTCTGCATTCTCCCTAATGGTTACCAGCAGTATATTCTATTGTCGGTTTGCATATTACCACAAAGTAATACCATAGTGTTAATATTGGCATCCTGTTGTAACTATTTTCCATGAGGTTGAAGAGGCAACTGATCTAAATGAATTAATGGATGAAATCATCAGCTGTGGATACACAGGAATATGTAACACAGACCACAAAGATGCCATAATTCGGTAAATATGAAACATACTTTCCCTTCCATTAATCTTTTAAGCTTCTGTGTCATGTAGGGGCAGATTTTCATAAAATTGCTCAATGTTACAGTCCTTTAAACAAATTAAATTGAACTTGATTGTTAAACTTAATTGCATAACAGACTAAAATATATTGGTTATTAGTTTTGCAGTTTTCTTTGTTTAGTAAATTTTGCTTTTCTCCACAAGAGCAATTGTTCTCCATGCAACATTTCGAGTTGCACCAATGCTTGGAGACTTGCGCAAAGGCCTCCAGTTGTATGGGTTGCTGGACATACTTAAGGAGCATCCAAATCTCTGCAAGAGTCTGTTTGTTCCTGGGGAGGATTGCACAGTAAGTTAAATGTTTTACCAAATTATTATTTTTTTTAAACCAAACACCAATTTGTTCTACTGACAATTTGTTATTTTTCCAGCCTGATGCCGACTATGTTCTTAGTCATGTTGCTCCTGAAATGAGCTTGAGAGGAACTTCAAGGGCTACAGTAGAGAGCAAAATCATAAACTACTTTCAGGACTTCCTTCAAGAAATTGAATCTGGAGGTGGGCTTTGCAATGTAATGTACAGTGCTACAGTGTGTTTTTGTTGCCGTGTGTGGAGCCTGGGCTGTCTGCAGAGACCGTGTCTTTTTACAGTGTGTTCAGGGGACAGGCAGCTAGCGGATAGTGAGATGTTTGCTCTATGTGAAAAATGTTTTGGCCTAAAAAACATGTGACATCGCTTAGAGCAGTGGTTCTCAACTCCAGTCCTCGGGACCCGCTGCACATTTTGTATGTCTCTCTTATCTGACACACTCAGTTCATGTAGTCTCTCCTAACGAGCTTATGATCTGAATCCGGTGTGTTAAATAAGGAGACATACAAAATGTGCAGAGCAGCGGGTCCCGAGTACTGGAGTTGAGAACCACTGGCTTAGAGCACCTTTAATATAGTGACATGGGAACTCAAAATCACGACGCAAGTTTTCTTTTCTTCCCACCATGTGGTTCAGGGCCACCATAGTATTGTGCTTTTATAATGATTATAATTTAAATCTGAATCATCTTCTTGATGGATTGGATGGTTGGTTTATTTCTGAACCATTTCTTATAAGAAATGGTTTATTTCTTTGTTAATTTCAACATTTACTAATGCATTATTAAAATCTTGTTAACATTAGTTAATGCAATATGAACAAACCATGAACAGCTGTATTTTTAATTAACTAACGTTAACAAAGACTAACTAATGCGGAACAGAGGTGCTGCTCATGATTAGTTCATGTTAATTAATGCATTAACTAAATGTTAACTAATAAAACCTTATTGTAAAGTGTTACTGAGATTTCAGACTTGTTCAGTCTTCTCAGTGTAATGTAGCGAAGTATTCAAATAGAACCAGTCTCTCAGTCCTTTGTTTGCATAACACTTGTTTGTGTTTTTACATAAAGCTATAGAGAGTACTGAAGATGCAGCAGATGTGGAAACGGAGCCATCCCACCTCACTGTCCCTAGAGTCATGCAGTGGATTACTGGCCAGGGGCATAAGCCACTGCTGCTTTCAGAACAGAATGCATTTCAGATTATTTTTAAATTTGACCATGATTGTCAAGAGCGAATGCCACAGCACACCATATGCTACCCAATAGTGAGCGCTTGCACTCAAACAATTACTTTTCCGGTAACGCACATGACTACCTATGAAAACTTTAGACAAGTAATTGTACAAGCAATAAAATCAGGGGAAGAATTTAGCAGGGTTTAAATGTAGTAATCCTGTAGTACTGAACTTGAGATTTCATAAAGCATATGTTTTGTTAACATTTCTGATCTCAACCTGTTGGGAGGTCTGCACAACTTTTATAAGTTGCATTTTCATTTTTTTCTTTATTCTGAAATCGAGATATGCAACTTGCAATTGCAGTTTATTTTTGTTCAAATTGAACCCACTGTTATAGAGTTCTCAAGTAATGCTTAAATAGTAATACAGGTTTTTTTAAAGGAACCTGTGTGTAAAGGTCTGACTCTTCAGTATCTGAATTTTAATTCAAATAAAAGTATTTTAGAAGTCTTTGCTTTTGTTTTATTTGTGCATATCAGTTATCACATAACTTTTTTTTTTTTTTACAAATATTCTACAATTCTTTGTTCATTCTGTGTGCTATGGACAGTTTAATACTTGCACTTTAAAGTATCAGACTAATATCTATTCAACAAGCTGCTCCACAAAATGTAACACCGATAAGTATATATCTTGGCCAAAGTCTCTGGACTCTGAGACTGGATTGAATGTTGTCCTGAGATGTGCCATTTCATTCTCTGTTAGCAGAGACTCAACCTGAGGGACCACTACTCCAGTGTTCTCCTCCAGTGGGTAAGTCTCTTCTTGCAGCAAAATGTCAAGGTCCTGGATAAAATAAAATAAAAACTAGACCACACATACTTTGTATATTGATTTTTTTTTTTAATTCACTACTACACATACCTCTATGTTTGATGAAACATCAACTGCATTCTGTGCAATTCCTATTTCCCACAACTGATTGGGAGAAAGGTTTTGCTCCGTTCTGATTGAATGGTCATTCCATGCATCTGTAAAAGTATTCAGGTCTCTTTGGAGGCGTGGAAGAAACACATAATGGGCACAGAAAAGGTGAATGGAATTGGATGGAAGAAGAGAGCCACTATCTTCCAAACCATGTAGAACTTCATAATACACGTTTGAAACAGACATCCAAACGTCTTTCCACAACCGTTCAATCCTACAAGCAAGACAAAAACAACCTTTTATAAAAAAAGAAAAAAGAAAGTTAATTACCCATCCTAAAAAAAATACATACCTTTGATTATGAACGCTTTTGTCTGAAATGAAGCTTCCCCTGCCACAGCCTTTAACGGTGAACATCCACCTCGCAATGTCCACATTTTCTACTCCTTGGTCTGCTCTTACCCTACATGTTAAGACAGATAGTAAAAACTAAAAACGACAAAAACATCTCTGATGTTGGCTTGTGAAAGCCTGGCCAGAAAGTTCAGTAAATTTAATGTTTAATTTTATCGTTTAAATGCTTGATGAGGGTTAAGACTATGCTATATATATATATATATATATATATATATATATATATATATATATAGATAGATAGATAGATAGATAGATGTACATACCGTGAGGGAACTCCGTGCTTCCCTACTGCCTCAAGGAAGAAACCTAGAGCAGTCTCTGCCCTGTTGTTGGTTGCAGCCCCCAGATACATGACCTGATGAATAATACCTTTTGTAAAGTTATTAGCATCTACAAAATTGTAAGACTACAACATATTTACACTTATTTAATGACTGTATAGACTCAATCTACCACTTACCTTTCTTGAGTAGCCATCTATGCCCCCAAATATTACTAAGCCATATCTGAATATAAAAAAAGAAAATTTCATCCACACAGGTACCTAAACAGTTTAGAAAACAGAATGAAATATATTGATGTACAAGTAACATCTACAAAAGTAATTTAACCTACCTGATCAGCTTGTGGTTGGTGTCCAAATGCACAAGGGACAGAGGTGCCTGAACCGAATAGGATCTTCTCAAAACATGTCCAAGTTGTGACATCCTAGCAAGGACTCCAGCTGAATCAACTCTATTCATAGAGTCCCAGACTCTGCTCCACTGGACTCGATGACCAAGAGCTTTCAAGTGTCCTCTCATCATTCTGTAACCGGAGTGTGGTGATGTTGTTTTGATTGTAACCACAAGATTGTCTAGCTCTTCGTCCGTCAGGTGACTGTATGTTCCTCTCACTGTAATGCCAAGATCGTGCATTCTTCGTTCCACAGTTCGTGTTGACATACCAAGCAGTTTAGAAACGCAAGGTACAGTCAAACCAAGTTCAATTAAATGTCTGAGGTGCTGCTCAGATGCAATTAGTTTGGGACGTCCCGTTGGTCCAGCAATTTCACTCACAACAACTGAAGAGGTACGTCTTGTGTGCAGTCGATCAGAAAGTGCAGAACACAGGTGCGAAAGACACTGTATTACCTCTTGAGGCATATGCACACGACTTGTGTGTGTAGTGATCAATGTCAAGCCATTTGTGCAAATAAAATATAAATACTCCAGGTCCAGAGGCAAGCGCTGCATGGCTTCCTGTAGTCGCGACAAGAGTCTCTCTAAAAGCAGCCTTGACACTGCCTGTGAATATACACGAAATATTAAGTGAAATTATCTAAACAAATTAAAGCGATCAGTTAATGCACCTATAATATATCATATTTAACCCACTAACAATATATTCATGTGCAATTACCTGAGATTGTCCGGCATTTGCCAGCTGACGCTGATGATCCATCTTCACTATATAATAGACAGTAAAAGATCTTCACATGTGTATAGCCACCACAGCATTCATGAGTCGCATTGGAGTGACGTCAACTTCCCTCTTCGATTGATTGGCTAGAGGATGAGCTGTCAATCTAGAACTAGTGGACCAATGGTGATGCTAAGACCCGCCCCTGATTTGCATGAAACTCTAACGGCAACTTTTGGAAACGCAAGCGCAGAATGTGGGAACAAGAGCAAAGGAGAAAAGAGCACAGGCATACAAAAAAATGAAACTAAGAGCAGAAAACATGATTTTGTCGCGATTCAGATAATTTTGAATTCACGTTTCAGTTTTGAGCAATATAATTTTAAACTTGTTTAAATGTTTGATTCACGCTTATTATTTATATTTCCGTGACCGCCTTGTTTGAGATTCTGGTTAACTTTGCATTGATTTTTCATTTTTTTGCGTTATATTTTCACATGTGTTTTTAAAATTTTGATTGACGTTTATTATTTTTTTATCCATGGCTGCAATACATTTGGCGGAAATTTGATCCCATACAGCACCCACTGGCTCACGTTGCTCATACAAGCGTTGTAGCATGTCGAATGTGCTTTTCCATCTCGTTTCAACCTCCTGTATCATTTTCAGACTTGGTCTGCCCATCAAGCTCTGCATCTCCACAAGCTTGTCCTTTGCTTTGCAGCTGGATCTGAACAACCCCACTATCTTTCTGGCTTTCTGGTGAATTTCATTGATGACTGGGGTTTGATCCAGGGCCTTTTTCACTATCAAATTCAAATTATGAGCAAAACATGGGACATGGCGAAGGTTGAGTAGCTGGGCACTTAGGATCATGTTGGATGCATTGTCAGTCACCATGCAGTGAACTTTGGAGGTTATTCCCCACTCAGCCATTAGCAAGGCTTTAGCCTCCATGAGATGCTGGGCTGTGTGGGTTTGGTAAAACCTCCTTACACCCAGTAAAACAGTTGCCATTGTTGCCTCTGGTGTTATGTAATGGCATGTTACACCAAGATATCCATCCATATTAATGGAAGACCACATGTCAGCCGTAAGGCTAACAAATTCCGCCTTTTGTAGGTCCTCCATTGTCTTCTCCTTGGTTGTGTTGTACCTTTCGCTGACCATTGTTTTAAGCACCTTCCGGGATGGGAGGACATAGCTTGGATCAAGCTTGTTCACAAAGGCCCTGAAACCCTCATCCTCCACGATGGTGAAGGGCTGCAGATCCTTCACCACCATGTTCAGAAGAGCCTCATCCAATTCCCTCTGTCTGCCTTTTAATAGAGAAGATAAAACATACTTTCAGACAAATATATTGGAAAAATAGTAGCCTACCGTGAAAGTAGTCTACTGGTTCATTTGGAAACCTTCCTAAACAAAGTTATGTTATGAATATTTATGCTCAGTGTGCAGAGAAAGATAAAGTGCATTATAGAAATACAACAATTACAAAAAAACTAAATGATGTCTTGGCTGTAGATTGGGTACTCATATGTAGACATATAAAATGTATATTCACAAAGTATAATATTATATTGACAACATTTGTTTTTAAAGTGATTGGCAGTTGTGATTGGGATGTTAGGCATGTCTTAGTCCATGGCCTTTCTAAACAATGGCCCAACACTTAGTTATTATATTTCACTTATAATTAGCCTATATTTTAAACAATGCATACCTTGCTTAGATGGCCCAGCAGTGTCAGTAGCAGGCCTTGGTACAGGGGGAACACTACCATCCTCTGCACCCTGCAGAATGGCAGGATGAATGCTCCTCAAATGGCGCATCATGGATGATGTATTGTTGCAGTAGGCTAGCTGCCGATCACAATAAACACATCTCACTTTATTTGGGGTTTCCAAATGGAAATGCTCCCACACCACATATGTACGGCATCTCTTCTGTGGAGCCTCCATTTCTATCTATCTATCTATCTATCTATCTATCTATCTATCTATCTATCTATCTATCTATCTATCTATCTATCTATCTATCTATTTTATATGTAGCCTATCTATCTAATAATCTATATGTATCTGTAATATATGTATCTATCTATTAATCTATATATATATATATATATATATATATTTCTATCAATGCATCTATTAATGTGTCACTATATGTACTCTGTGTGTCTCTAAGTCAATGTGTAAATGTAAATTAAATCCTAAATATAACTAAACAAATCGCACTATAAATGTCACTATATCACCAAAAATCCGCTATCTCAAAACCAAACTCCTCTCACAAAAACCCACAATATGAAAATGCGTTGACAAAACTTTTATACTGTGTGATTGTGTGATTTGTTCCCGAACCGACCAATCAATGAAACCCTGATTCGGCGGAGCACTCCACCTGATGAAACACTTAGACGCTTCTTTTAGCCGTTGTCACGTGACATGGGTGTTTTGAATCATGCTTCGGATCAGTGTTTCGAATCATCTTTGCTTCGGGATCTCGCAAAGCTTCGGAACGTCTGTTTCGCGCCAGCCATCCTTAGAATTACAGTGTGCAATGTCTTTTGCAGTGTTTCTCCTGTCACAAACCGATCTTTCCTGTAATGGAACCGGGTTGCGTGGTGCTGTTGGTAGGTTGAATCTGTTTTCCTCTTTAAAACATCTGCGTGATTGAGTATAAAGTAATGGGCCGTTTGATTGTAGGTTCGTGTAGCTGTACTAAACAACACGATTAGTATATATGCGCAGCTCCCTGACGGGTATGTATGTAAGCCAGTCGGCATTGTGTGTATATTTAATCATGCACCGTTACTAAATGTGATTTGTTTATGTACATTAGGACCGTGAAGCGCTTGCTGGCGCCGGTTCCTGCACAAGTCTCTCATTTCCCGCTATGCTGCTGTTCTGTCTCTACGGATTGCTCTGTTTTAACTGATTCCGGTGTACTGACCGACTGTTCATGAGGAAGAGCTAGAGGAGTTCATTCCGGCCTCGGGACTCCTTGATGCACTTTATAGCGCAGGATTCATCGCGCAATTGGGCGTTTGGTCATTCTGTATTTCAGTGACTGTGATACAGCCGAAGTAGTATTAACATATACGTTGTGTCAAAATGGTGATTTATGACATGATTTATGGTTCTGAGTTGTGCTGCGCTTCTGATTTATGATGGGCCGCTGACAGGCTCCGGTATGTCTAGGCTGAGCGACGCCGTGTGACATCCTCCAGCGGTGACATCCTGGTTGGAGGTGTAAAAGAAAGGTGTCTGGCCCATGGCCTTCCGGGTTTATTGGCCGTCTACCTGCGCGATAGTTGTTATGACTGTGTGTATTCTGTCTGCTAGGGAGCCCCGGCGTTCACACTTCGTCAAAGCTGCAGGTATAAAGGTATGTTGAATGCGAACACAGTCACTGAAGCGCCGTGTCACGCGTCACGGTCCTCTGCAGTATTTTCCAAGCCAGATTGTGTTGTTGGAAAACGTGAGTGCAAGAAGATGGAAGCCAGTCTTAACAGTAAGTGTTTTTTATTATTTAGTAACATTGTTAAGGAAGATTATTTATTTATATGAGTGTCGGTGTTCTATTGCGTTACTTAAGGTTTTATCTGCCCGCTTCAGATGGTGATAGTTTGAGTCTCTTCGATCTTGTTGAGGAGATTAATTTCCTGAATCAAGCCAGCGGTATGTATAATTATGTTTAAATGTTGCATACGTTGTGTGTGTGTGCGTGTGTGTGTGTGTGTGTGTGTGTGTTGGATAATGTTTTGTTTTGTTTTCGCCAGGAGGTGTGGCTGCACATAGGCAACACAACGTAGGTGCCTCTTCACGAGAGAGCTCGGAAGCACTTGCGGACGGTAATGTTAAATGTTGTTACGCCCGTGTGTTTAAACAGTGTTGTGGATGTGTAAAAAATACCTTATCTTCTATGGGTTTTTGTTTTTACCAGGGGTGAAGCGGGTAACGATCAAGGCCTTAGTACATGCACCTCAGCGATGTCGCGAGTCTGGTAACGTGGATGTTACGTCCCTCGGTAAGTGCTTTGTAATTCGGCTTTATCAAACATTATTATATACTGCTATGGTTTGTTGAATTTATTTTAAAACTTTAACATATATATATATATTTCCAGATGGTTTATCAAACGTTGTGAACAGTGTTGGTGCGTCTGAATGTGCGAATGATCCGGATAAAGGCTTAGCGGCAAAACCGAAAAATAGACTGAAACGTAAAGCGGCCGTATTGTTCCATGCGGACGCAAAAGCTTCTGCTGGTGGGTCTTCGAGAGACGTGCCACAGACATCTGTACCGAAAAAGCCAAGACGATCAGCTGTTAAAAGTAAGTAACGAACAAAAGCTGTTGGATTGTTTTCTGTTCACACTAAATCAGAAAGATAAATGTTTTTATTTGGATGTGATAGTGTGAGGTCGAATGTGTTTGGGGGTGTATAATGTGTCAATACGTTAGTTTAGAACTGTTGTTAACATACATCTGCATTAATTGTTGAAAAAACATAAAACACAAACCCTAATATCTCTTAGAGTAGGCATTTTATTTATAATTTTAGATGACGACAATGGAGAACTGTGTGTAAAAAGTGTAGACATGTTGATTTTTTAGCCTGCTGCGCCATCTATAGGGGTGCACTAGTATTACAATGTCTGTTCCATAAATGTTAGCCTGGTCTTATTTGATTGTTTGTTTATATATATATATAACACTACGTATTGTTTTTAAGGTTACAATAGTACCAGTCTGATTTTTATTTTATCTTTAGTCTTAGAAAATATAGTTATTATTAATATTACTGTTATTATTATAATATTAATACACATTTGTACTAACTTTTTGTTTTGCACCACTTTTCTACTTCTTAACAGAGGCGGTCGTAGTTCCCGATATAAATGATGTTCAGAGCTGGAGTGATGGCCTGATACAATCGTGGGACGACTGTGTATTTACAAACGACCCTAAAGAAACACTGCAGTCTGTACCATCCAGCGATCGTGTGGTGTCCGTGGAAGAATCCGACCCTGAACAGCTGCCTTCAAATCAGGAGGCTTACAAACGGGAATCACGACCCAATATAGACAATCAGCACATAGCCGGACTGATACAGGACTCTGTCAAGACCGCATTGAATGCCTTCGAGGTACGTTTTGACAAACGCCTTAATGCCATTGAGAGACGTTTAGATGCTTATGAGTCAACACAACAACAACAGGGAATTTGGATTAAACAAGGCATAGCGGCGCAACGGTTGCATAGTGGCACTATTCAAAAAGTAGCCAGAGAACAAGGCCTGACTACAGAATTGTTAAAGCAACTTGTGCTCATGCTTAAAAAGAAACTTGGGTGAGTTGACAACGTTTTTTATATATATATATATATATATATATATATATATATATATATATTTTTTTTTTTTTTTTGGAATACTATGTTTTTTTTTTTCTTTTTTTTTTTCTTGTTTTTTTTTTCAACATTTGTCAGACGCTGAGTGTAATTTTAGTCTGACTGTATGGTTGTTTGTTAGGTAGTTTTTCATTCTATCTTTTTCACTGTATGGACACAGGGTTTATTATCCATAGTTTTTAAGGTATGGCCACATGTGATTTAAATAAATAAAATAAAAAGATCTGTTTTAAAAATGCCTAAACGTTGTCGGGAGCCAGATGGTTTTGATTCGGGTCCGGTAGCTAGGTTTAGACGAAACGATGGTAGTGTGGTGCCCCTTGAACAGTGCAGTAACACAGAAACATTGCTCTATTTAATACAGACTGTGGAGGATATGAATAGGTCTGAGTCTTCAACTGGTACGTTGGTAGAATTATTAAACATCGTGAGATCAATGTCCGATGAGGATCCTGAACCAAATAATGATTTTGAACACATTGTAAATACCCAACAAGCAGGAGAGGTGTTAGAACCACCTCCAGAACCAAATTCTGCATTTGATCATCTTGTGTCTTTTCACCAGTCAGGAGAGGGTCCAGGTACCCAGACACAACGCACACTCAACCCTGATGCGCCCAATATGGGTCTCACAGATAGAGATATAGAATCACTTGTAACAGTGGGTGGTGATGTTAGCGGGTACACTGTACTGCCACGAGCTCGGTTCAATGGTCTGGAAATCCACAGGCTTATAAATTTGCGAGAGATATCTTCGACAGATTTAGCAGCCTACACAGCGTTTTTACATGACACACTTTCTGAAATTGTGGAGTTTTCCAGACTGTTAGGTGGAGACGGCTGTTTAATCAGCATCACGTTGAGGGGATCGAGTTTGACATCAGATGTTAGTACACTTTTGACGGGTAGCAATGGTTATAGTGTAGATCTATTTATAAACGATCTTGAAAAAATAATGCAGAGCAACTCTGACGTCCAGTTTGATGAGAGATTGAATTTAAGACTGTCGATAGCGAGAAGTAAACACGGTGGTGTTTATCGAAAGATCCGTGATCTTGCCCACAATGAAGTGATTACCAAAAACAGACTTAATCTGTTCTGTCCCACGAATATTTCAAACAATCTTTGTTTTGCAATCTGTCTGGCACATTTCCTAAATCCTCAGAAACCACACGTAGAGCTAGAGTCTGTAGCATCTTCAATACAGAAGTCAGCTGGCTATGGTGATCAATACAAGATAGCGTTTAATGACATCAGATGGTTTGAACAGATGCTGAACGTTAAAATAGTTGTCTTCTATCGGTCTGATACGGGTGTTTTGGAGAAGTATACAAACACAGACGATCCGCATCCTAAAACAGTATTTTTGTACCTGCATGACAATCATTATTTTATGATTAAAAATCTACGTGCATTTATTGGCACCCCATACGTGTGTGAGTTCTGCCACCGAGGATTCACCTGTAGGAGAGATCACAGATGTCGGTACATCTGCGACGTCTGTAATGACCCGGAATGTCATAAACAACCCAAAAAGCCAAAACATTGCGGTGACTGCCTGCGCTACTGTAAGTCTGACTATTGTTTTGAGATGCATAAAAAAACAGTTCGAGGTATGCAATACGCGCAGTGCGATGTGACTAAATATTGTGGTAAATGTAATAGACGTTACCATGTCAGCAGTACTAAACCCAAACCCCATAAATGCCCTGCAGATCGTTGTGTGCACTGTGGTGAGAGTTTGGTTACCGATGGTGTGCATCAGTGTTTTATCCAACCAGTTAAGCCGGAGATGCCGAACGATCGTTACATTTTCTACGATTTTGAGACCCGTTATGAAAATGGTAAACACGTAGCCAATTTTGTATGTGCTATCACGTTTAATGGCGAGGAATTCGTGGCTGAAGGGACCGATTGTGTGGATCGTCTCGTAAAAAAATTCAGACAACCATGTTACCTTAATTATACATGGATTGCGCACAACGCAGCCGGATTTGATAATTTCATACTTTTGGAATACTTTAATAAGATGGGGATTGCTCCTAAAATCACAATGCAAGGCTGCAGGCTAATCTTAATGTATGACACAGCTTTCAAGCAACGTTTTATTGATTCGTACTCATTCATCCCCATGCGTCTGGCCAAGACACCCGTTGCGTTTAATTTGACTAATGCTGAGAAGGGTTATTTTCCGCACCACTTTAACCGCATTGAAAATGACAACTACATAGGCCCGTACCCTGACAAGAAATTTTACGGGTATGCGACAATGTCGAACCAAGACAGGGCATCGTTTAATGATTGGTACAATACCATATCTGACAAAGTGTTCGATTTTAAAAAAGAACTCGCGCTTTATGGTAAAAACGATGTCGTTTTGCTGAGGGAAGCTTGCATGAAGTACCGCGACGAATTCATTTTGTGTACAGGCCTTGATCCATTTAATTACACCACTTTGGCAGCAACATGTATGGCCATGTATAAAACACACTACATCCCAAAAGACACAATAGCTCTGACACGTAACAATGCGTACACCAACCAGAACAAGACTTATTCAAACATCTCAATTGAATGGCTTGAGTTTGTCCGAAAATCGCGGTCCATAGATGTTCAACATGCCCTTAACAGCGGTGAGGCGTCATTTGGGAAATACTATGTGGACGGTTTCTATGACGACGGTGTTGTGAAAAAAGCATTCGAATTTCTCGGGTGTTTTTTTCATGGGTGCGAGCGCTGTTATAACTCCAATGATATAAACCCGTTATCAAAAGTGCCTTATGGTGTTCTGAGAAGACAATGTGATGACAAGATTGAAATTTTGGAGCGCGCGTACGGTCTTCAGGTCGAGGTGATTTGGGAATGTGATTGGCTCCGCGCCAAGCAGACTGATGCAGCAGTGATGGATTTCATGTCCACTTACAAACACACTGAAAGATTGAAACCACGTGAAGCTCTATTCGGCGGCCGCACTAACGCGTTAAAACTGTATCACAAAGTTGCGGAGGGTGAGCGGATTAGGTATGTTGACTTTACATCACTATATCCCTACTGCCAGGCTCGAAAATGCTACCCCATCGGGCATCCTGAAATAATACACAAGGATTTTCAAAACCTTGAAGATTATTACGGGCTCGTCAAGGCAACAGTCCTTCCACCACGGAAGTTGCTTCACCCCGTACTACCTTATAGGACCGGGGGCAAGTTAATGTTTCCGCTTTGTAGGACATGTGCTGAACATCAGAACCAGACACACCCTTGTGTGCATACTAATGAGGAAAGATCAATTCATGGGACCTGGGTTAGCATTGAATTGTTAAAAGCCGTTGAGAAGGGTTATGTAGTGACAAAAATCGATGAGGTCTGGCATTTTCCCCAAAGCTCTGAAACATTGTTTTGTGATTATGTTAAAACATTTTTACAGTTCAAACAGGAAAGTTTAGGTTTTCCAAAAGACGTTGTGACCGACGCCGACAAAGAATCTTATGTTAGAGATTACTTTGAGAAAGAAGGGATTAAGCTGAATCTGGACAAGATTGAGTTTAATGCTGCACGCAGATCCATCATGAAACTACTTCTTAACTCTTTGTGGGGGAGGTTCAGTATGCACGAACAGCTGCCGACAACCGAAATACTAACAGACCCTGAACAGTTTGTCCGATACATTTTTGGCACTGAGTATGACCTCAAGCATTTCTCATTTGTGTCAGACACTGTTGCTATCGTTCAGTGGTCTTACGCAGATGGGAAAGGCACCCAGCCTCGTGACATTAACGTATTTCTCGGGGCTTTTACAACAGCCCACGCACGGTTAGAGCTTTATGATCTTATGGATAGGTTGGGTGATAGACTGCTTTATTGCGATACAGATACTGTGGTGTTCACGTCTAAAGAGGGTGAATATGAGCCCCCACTGGGGCCATATCTTGGCGACCTTACTGATGAAGTTGGGGATGGAGACCACATAGTGGAATTTTCTTCAACTGGACCGAAAAGTTACGGGTACCGAACTGCTATGGGTAAGGTCTGTATGAAGGCCAAAGGCATCACACTGAACGCTGTAAACTCTGAGACCATTAGGTTAGACACATTAATTGGTCTTGTCGATCAATATGTGAGGGGGCGGGGTGACAGTAATCACATTCTCGCATACACCGACAGTATAGTGAGGAACAAAAAGCAGTTCACATTGCACAACAAGTCAGTTGTGAAAAAATTTAAAGTTGTATACAACAAGCGTGTACTGCTACCCGACCTAACTACACTACCATATGGCTACTGACAACGTTTTTGGGCACCGGGGTGCGCTAGACCCTGATGGTTTTGATTTCAGATTACAACATCCATTTTCATGTGTGTTAAGTGGTCCCTCTAGCTCAGGAAAAACATTTTTTGTAAAAAAGTTGTTGGAAAATGCTAAAAGTGTAATTTCTAAAAAAATTGAAAACATTGTGTACATTTATGACTGCTGGCAACCTATGTATGATGAACTGTTGAAACTGTATGATATTAAATTTATTGATGGTATCCCGCAGACTCTGAATGATGATCGCTTGTTTCCCACCAACAAGACAAATTTTGTGATATTGGATGATGTTATGAAAGATGCTAGCAGCAATTCAGAAGTTGAACGTTTGTTTACCAACTATGTGCACCACAGAAGCTTGAGTGCCATATATATTGTGCAAAACTTATTTTTTCAAGGTAAATCCAGCAGGACTATCAGTTTGAACACTAATTATTTGGTATTGTTTAAAAACCCTAGAGACAATACCCAAATTAATGTGTTAGCGCGTCAGATGTACCCCAGGAACACAAAATACTTTATGGAGTGTTATGAAAATGCGACCAGCATCCCTTTCGGGTATCTATTGATTGACTTTAAAGCGAAAACGCCAGAACAGTACCGTCTCAGAACAGATATTCTGTCACAACATCCAGTTGTGTACATTCAGAAAAGAAAACATTGACAGAGAGATTTGAAAAAAAAAAATGTCTGCAAGACTTTTAAGAAACCTGCCTCTTTTAAAATTGTTATTAAAAGCCACGCCTAAACAAAGACGCGTTATTTTAGAGGCGGCCGCAGACGAGCTCATTATGACATTGTGTGAAGTAGCTCTTAACGTAGTCCATGGTAATATTCCGCTAACACCACAACAATATCTGAAACTGAAGAGAAGAAGAAGTGAGATCAAAATTGTCGCAGATAAAAAGGTTGGAGTTAGACGCAAAAGACGGTTAATCAACCAACAAGGAGGATTTCTACTACCTTTGTTAAGTGTCGCAATCCCGTTTATAACCAGTTTGGTTACATCTAAATAAGTTTGGTGATGGAGTATGCCGAGAAGATGTTTTTAGTCCCGCAACACCAGTTGGATAAGCTGAAATCCTCTAACACCCGTGAGTCTATACAACAGGTTGTGGAGAATGACCTGGACATGACTATAAGAAATATTTTGCACAGGTCTGATCTGGATCACCATGAAAAAGCTAAGATGTACACTGGTGTTTTGCAGAGGTTTTTAACACTCACTAGACAAGGGGATAGGGAATCCGCCACATTAACATTAAGTCTACCACAGCCTAGTAATGTTGAAAAAGAAGACCCACACACAACAGGCCATGTGAGTGCCCATGACGATTTGGGTGATTTTGCAGGCGAGATTTTAAAGAATATTCCGCAGAGGAGTGTGAAAAATGTTCGTTACATTTTAGATAAAATGTCTAAAACTAAAGATGTTACTTCATGGACTGAGTCGGGAGAGTTTGTGTTTAAAGGCAGAACAATCCCTGGTTGACTTAGTTAAAAGCGTCACGGCTCCACAAAAGATTGTCGACGAGCGGAGACCTGGCGGGTGGCGCGAGTTTCTGGAGGCTTTTGCTAGTTTAAATCTGCCATACTCTGTGGTACCAAACCACAATGTCAGACATGCAATTAACTCTTTCAAAACCAAATCGACCACGACTATATCAGGATCGTCTAAGAGGAGTAAGAAACAGAAAGCGCTTCCAGGCACCCCGATACATTCAAAATATCCAGAAGACCTCGTATCCAATTCGCCCAATCTCGAGCAGAGTCAGTGGTTAAGTTTTTAATCTCACACTTTGTATGTGTTGTGTTCTCATTTTCTCTCTTCTTTTTTTTTTTTTGAGAACTTATGATGTGATGTATATGTAATAAAAGAGGTATTAAAGAAACAAATTTATGTTCTTTAGTTGTTTTTTATTAAAAATATTAAGCATGAGACATGAACATTTCACCCATTTGTACACACTGAACACATTTGAAAACATTTTCACTACATGGAGCTTGTTTTAGTTTTCTCACAAATGCTGACACCTTTTTGTCATTTTTAATAAAATTGTTGGTATACAATTTCAGCACATAATCATAATCAAATCCCTTTGCCATGTGGTAGAGAAAGAACACACAATGTTGTCCACAGGTGTCTGATGAAAAATCTTGGACTTGCACAGTCGAATGTAGTACTTGACTAGAGTTGAGCTTTAAAAAGTTTTTGATAATCGGCGGAAAACCATGATAATCTGGCTTATTACCGAAGCTGTCGAAAAAACATCCTACACCATCCTCGTTTATGTAGATAGCCAACCAGTGTTCCCCTGGGAGTCCTGAAGGATGTGTATTGATCAAAACCATTGCTGGTAGTTTTCTTAAAGGGGTTTTTGGTAGATAGTCACATGGTAGAACTCCAAGAAAATAAGTATCGCATGAAACCTTATCCATGACAGCCGTAAGCTGTACAGTGTTCATTTGAGTGTATTAGTAGTAATCAACCAGGACCTGTCGGCGATTTGACACCTCAATCAAACTATCAAACAAAGCATAAACAATTAAGTTAACCGTGCGTGGTAGTGGCTGTCTAAAACGGGCTTCTAGTCTAATATTGCCACTTTTGATAAGCGATACGTGCTGGCTACACTCCTCATCTGGTGCGAAATTGAACGCGTAGAGTGTATAGCCGTGCAGAAAATCCTCTCTATCGATACATAGAGGCTGGTTTTTAAGATGCCTTCCAGAAGCCAGCGCTAACTGGTAAAACTCCCGCACTGCAGAACAATTTTCATATTCAGGTTGCAGGGGCTTCGCTGGGTACTGTTGCCCATCCAGATAAATGGCCAAAAATTCTAAATCATAGTTTTTAAACGCAAATGGGTTTTTATTATAGGCACCCACAAATGCATCATTATCAACCATAGCTAGAACCAGAGATTTCGGTAGAGTTCCTAAGAATAAGTTTTCTTGATTGCAGACACGTGAGCCTGCAGGTATTGAGAAGTTTTTCAGACACACTCTGTCGATGGGGTATTTGGCTGTGGTTGAGAGTAGGGCTTGTGCATGACCCAGTCTCACAGCTGGTGACACAGACACTTTTTTCACAAATAGCGATGCAGACAGGATGTTTAGTTTATAGGCTGTAGCGTTGCTCCTCATCAGGCAGAATTCATCTTTACCTCTAGTCATTCTAATTTTAAGATCTAATCCATTAAGTAATAGTTTTTCCTGAAAGAAGATATCACTGTGAACAGGTGCGAGTAGTTCGACCACATTACTAGCATTGGTGAAGGCTGCTCTCTTTGTCAGACCGTGATTTCCCGCACCAGGGTCAGCCACATCCATCTGACCCGCCGTGTCCTTGTAAAAGAGCCCTGCTGAGAAAAGCGTTTCAAGGGCGTCTTTACCATAATTGGTGAGACATTCTATCATACAGCGGTATGGATATGTGCTAGAACTCTGTGATATAAGCCGATCTCCAAGCGATACATCCACTTGTGAAAAAATCGTAGCTCCAGGATAGTTAACAAGACCTACGGGATCTCCGTCTGCAATATCCGTCCCGTCAGCATTAGTGATTTTGAGGCGCAAAAAAACTAATGTGTTGTTTAGATCTATGTAATCCTCTCCATTCCCCGCAATAAAAAATTCCAGCGGAGATGTGTCAGAAATCGCTGATAATGGCGGAACTTCTATATAAGTGTTTTTTTCAATTGCTGTTTGAGTTAGTGGTACAGTAAACAGATCCAGTTCAGTCTTTAAACACTCTTCTGACATGTTGTGTAGTAATGCCATGATTTAAAATATTGTTTTAACAGAGCTCCTTGATCTTTTTGATGCAGTACGCTTAGTTGTCTCCTTGCGCTTGCGTTTTACAACTGATGATTTCTTGGGAGGTGGTTTTGTTTTCTTCGGCCTCTGGCCACTCCTCCGTACCCCTGGTGGCCTAGATGCTCTTTTGCGAGCCATTACCATTAGTCCGGAACCGTCTTGAGCCTCATAGGTGTTGTTAAAAGATCTTGATAACGTATTACTAACAACGTCACTTAGTATGTTTTTTGCAGCTGATTTAAGATGCGGCTTGGCTATGCTAAATCCTCGTTTTAGTAGGGGTATAGCCATTCTAAAGAGGCCTCTAAAAAGCCCCCCCAAACCGGCCCCATACATAACTCCGCCTCCTGCGTACCCGGGGAGTCCGCTGCCTGCCTAATTCTGGTAATAGGCAACGTAACGCATAGGGTCAACATTGTGATTGTTGAAATATGCCATTTTAAACCAAGTGTTTTACAGGCCTGAAGTGAAGTTTAATGCACACTTTCCCGTAAGAAAATGGGACGTGTTGATTTTGATCGTCCTTCACTTCTATAACAATATCTGTGATGACTGATTTGTTGATAGACGCGTAGTGGGGTTTGTCGTATCGAACACTGACTGTGCTATTGTTGTCCCCGGTTATTTGTACACACTCCAGGAGCGGCACAAAAGCATCACCCACGGATTGGTAGCGGATAATGTCCGTGTAGATATAAAGAGTATAGAAACCACCGTGTATGTCCGCCTGATGCATTGCATATGTTACAATGTCCTTTTCAAAATTAGTTTTTTCAGGATTTGTTTTTTGCAGTATAGAATCTCCTATAGGGACGCCTGGTTTCAATCCTAAAATAATGGCTAGTTTTCCATGGAAGATCATTGAAATGTTAGGTTTTGCTTTCAGAAATACTTTGTTTTTTACACGGTCATAACCGAATACCCCCTGAGGCGCTACTAAATCATTTATCACACTAACTAGAGATGGGACATTGTCGTAATACCCTGTTTTTATTGGTATGCGTAGTTTCGATAAGCTGATCTTCTTCACATCTACACCATGGCGTATGCTATTAGTGTACTTTCCACCATCGGTCGTGGTAGGTCCGATGTTTATCTCGAAAACGGCGTCGTTGCTGTTAAAGGTGTACCAGCTTCTAGGATATTCAATTTGAACAAGCCCCACCTCCCATTCTCCTTTTATATTTATAGGGGTAGCCAGTCTTGTTCTATAATTAGAGATTTTATTATCAGGGTATACAGACAGCGATGCGTTGCAGGGTAATGTGATATAAAATCCACCCTCAGCCATGTCTGGTTTTTATACAACTGTATGTCTCCTGTGTGCGTGCATTGTTTTTATGGCTTCTGTGCATCAACTAATTCTTTCTGGTCGATCCATGACGCAAACTTCGCTGGCCATCCGAGCCACTGTACCAGCACTAATGTTTTGCGACCCTTCGTCTTCTTATCTAAAATTTTTTCAACTTTAAACGTCTTGTTTTTACTGACAAATATTTTTTGCAATTCTTCCGCATAAAAAACACCGTTGATAACATCCCCGTCGTAATCACTCAATCTGTAAACAGGGGGTTCTCGTGGGATACACTGTGATATAGTAAAATACTCTTGTGTGTAGTTTTCCTCATACCCTTTTGCAAACGGTCCTCTGACTTTAGAAATTCGAACCACGTCACCAATCTTGTATTTAAATACGGGCTTAACACTATGTGGTCTGGTATCACCATATAGGTTATGTAGCACCACAGACTCATTTTCTTTCCCCACATCAATCGGCCTCATCTTGATGCTTCTGTGATGGCTGGCATTGTATCCTTGTGTAATGTCTTGAAGTATGTCGATGTAACGTTTGGAGTTTGTGGCAGTTAAATATCTCCACATTCTACCTTTTAAGGTTCTATTAAACCGCTCGACAACACATGCCTTTAATTCTGTGGCTGTTGCGAAATGGGCTATATTGTATTTTTTTGTTACGTTTTGAAAATGTTTGTTAAAAAACTCCTTTCCTTTATCTGTCTGTAATTTCTGTGGTACACGTCCCTCTTTCAGTATGGATTCAAAAGCTTTAGAGACCTCTACACCACTCTTGTTTTTTAAAGACCTTGTCCAGGCATATTTACTAAACAGATCGATGCATGTCAGCAAAAAATGGTTGTTGTCATTTACCGAGGCATATGCAGACAAATCGACTAGATCGGCCTGGAACTGCATGTCGATACCGTAGACAAAAACCCGATTCCTTTTGTATTTTAGTGGGGCAGTTCTGTGTAGTGTATATGCATCCTCGCCTGCGAGCCATTCTGAAACCTCTTTATCGGTTAAACGAACACCCGTTTGTTTTAAAACAGCTTCTTTTAAGCGTTTTTTCCCCCCTAAAGAACCAGGGTTAGAAGGCGTGTAATAAGTCTTTTTCATTTCTTCTGACATGTTTCCACTTCACGCTACACAAAAGAATAACACCGTTGGTTTAAGTAATTTGGGTTTTTATTTCTTAAAACAGTAAAAGGAAACAAAAGGTATCATACAGCATCAATGTAGTGTAAAAATTTTATACACATCACAATGTTTTTTTCAAGAATGTAATCAACCAGTGTTTCAATAATTTCACAAACATCAGTCTGATTGTTTCTTGTCAACATGTCTACACATAGATCAGTCACATATGTACACAGGCACAATATATCAGCTATTCTAATACAGCTGCCGCATTCAGTCATCAGGTCTAAAATTTTTCTGATAGTCACACAAATTGGTTCACCAGCATTAAAGCATAAACGCATCATATCTGTCCATTCATTTGACACAGTTCTTACAACAGACATTTGTTTCTTGAGGTTTGTAAAACGATTGGTATCAACAGCACATCTGTTTACAGTAACAGATACATTGGCACATTCATTAATAATCTTGTACAACAAGCCGGTCATCTCGCATCTAATACGTTGTTTAAGTAGACACTTTGCCAGACCAGTTGCAAAACACGTATTCCCCATGGCTGTGTTGCTGTCAGGCAACTTGGACAATACCTTTCCAGCTGTCCACAGCGTCATAGACAATTTGTTCGCTGCTGACGTCCACAACTTTCTCTCTGACTTCACGAAGCTTTTCCACAATGAATACTTCGTCACGCAGTTCATGTAAAATAGCCTCCACTGAACCTTGAATCCTCTGGGGGTGAACCCTCAAACCACAACGGCTCAATGCTTGAGCAACTATGTGCTTAAGGTCCGGTTTCACCAGATTACGTGTCAGTTCCTCAAAGTAGGCATCAAAGAAATAGGGACCCGGTTCAAACAAGCAGGAGTGTCTAATCTGACTGGGGTGCTCCACTTCACAACCCAAACACATTTCTTTCAGCTTTTTGTTGATGACATGTTCCAGAAGAACCACAACAGTCGCTTTTATGATTTTGAATCCGTCAGAGCGGATACAACTGTCTGTGTCGTCGATTCCAGCAAAGGCCGCTGCTCCAGCTATTGCACCAGTGTTGCCGTATGGTGTTGTAAGGAAGGTCATGTTGTGATATCCAAGATCCATGCAGAATTTATCCAACCAACTGTTGTCGCAAGTTTGTGGGTGGGGCTCCAGCGGCGTAGCATTGTCATCAGGCATCGCCAGGGCTGCCTCAGGGTTGTTGGTGTAGCAGTAGACTGTTGTAGATTCTTGAGACATGGTGAATGAATGTAGCAGTTGTACCGACCTGCAGGCGTTTTTAATGGCTGTAATATGTGGGTGGGTTTAAGAGGCGGTCTTCAGCGCTGGTAACGCCCTGCTCAGGGTGAAACAATTTAATCTTTACAGAACTGTAACGGTCATACATGTCGCACCATCTAAACATCTTGTCAATGCATGTAAATACGTTGTCAAGCATACGAACACTGAATGAAAAAATTTCCACTGAAACAAAAATTTCATGTCGTAGCACGAGTGATGCTCAGATTCACGAATAGGCCACGCACGTTCGCAGAGCTTTGTCTTGTCGTAGCAGCAAAAAATATAAACACAATCGTCTGGTAACTTTTTACTATGGTCTCCGACCACACGAAATCTTGTGTCAGGAATTGAGCCATCCCACTCAGCAACGTACAACGGATCATAACCACAGTCGTTCAAATCTCTCCAAACGTAGTTGAAAAACAGAAACCAGTCTTTGTTGTGGAAAATCACACATGGGGTCTGCGATGTAAAATTGGCTTGGCCTTTTTCTGGCCTATCGGCGTTATTAATGTATGTGTGCATGTGTGTGAAAGGTGTTTGTTGCTTGATTATGATTAAGTGATTTTGATTAGTTTGTTTCTTTGGTTTAAGTGTTTATAGAGAAGATTGTTTTTTTTGTTGTTTTCGTTTGATTTGTTTTGGTATATTGTGTGATTTCTGTCTTTATTAATTGAATGTGTTTTCTTTTAGTGCTGAGTGCCAGAAGTGGTGGCGTCGGTGTCCTTGGTGGTGGGGTCTCCTCCTGTGTGTTGTTTCCCTTTTGTTATTGTGTATTTGGAGTGTGGTTACTTTGGTGTGTACGTGTGATTAGGGAATCCTTAACCCCTGAGGTCCCACACATTCTGACCCGGCTTCCTCCAATGGTAAGGCCTCAGCACTCGTTTTCCTTTTTTTTTCTTTTCTTTTTTTTGTGTTAGTGTGAAACCTACTTTATATTTGATGTCCATTTTAATGATCTAAATAAAATTATTGTTTTACTGGAACTGCGTCTCTGGCTTCATGCATGAACCGAACCTGTGTGCTTCCTGTAAATTTGGAGAGTTACTCATTGAGCTAGTTTAACTCTATTTCCCAGGGTGAAACTCCCCGGGTGGCGTAGTTGGTGTTTTCATTAAAATTTAAGACGCTGAACAGGTTAAAAAGGGGCTTCACTCCCCCAAGGGCGAGAAGAAGTTTCCCTTTTACCAACGAAAAGTTTCCATCCGCCACATATGTGAATGTAAAAATCTCCAGCAATGGCAAAACAGTCAAACTCAGAGGAAATTGTTGATAACAGTTCTGTAAAGTTCTCAGCAAAGCCTGGAGAGTATTTTGGAGGCCTTTAAACAATTAAGTAAAATGCGTGGAGCATCTTTTAACACAATACCCAGATATTCGAATTACCAAATGATATTTGCTTACATTTGATAGACATCTTTAAAAAGAGCAGCTACACCCCCACCTCTCCTAACAGCTCTGCAGATGTTTAAAAGTGCTAACTTAACAGTCTTACTTTTTGTCCTCACAGCAATTTTAGTTTGGCGTGTAATAGGCACCAGATTAGATGGGTTAGCAATAGAGAAAGATACAGGCACACTGGGTTGCCGCTTGTTCTGTAAACATTTGAGAAAGTTACTGTTATCATAGCGGGGACCCGACACATATCACTGAGAGCTGGTATCAGTAACTGATAGCCGCTGGAGGAGGGTGTGGGCCCTGGCGCTGTGGCAGAGGCCGAAGAGTATACACCAGTTGTTCCATTTTCTCTGAGAAGCACAGAAGTGGAGATGCTGGAGAGAGGGGCTGTTGCTCTAAGGCCTTTTCTTTTTGCATAACACTTTTTGGATTTTAACAATATATGCATAGAACCCATATCTTTTAAATTTATTGTTTGCTTTAAATAAAATTAAGATTGTATGTTTGGAAATTGAAGCTGAATGAATTTAAAATTAATGTGCTATATTTCAGATCAATATATTTGTTTTCCTTAATTTTAATTAACACTAACTTTATTCTCATCTGAATTATAAATAATTTATTTCTGTATTAAAATAACACTACCATTAAAAAACACATTTGATTTTCTATTTTAATCAATGTAGAATGGGCAACTTAATAACAAGAAATGAAAACCAATGCAATATGATGAATGTCCAAAAGATGGCACCCACAGACTGTTTTTAAATGGGGTTGGATAAATAGATGTTAACAGCTGTCATAACTATGAATGTTTTGCTGGTCAAACGGAAAAGATATATAGTTCTGAATTTTTTTCCCCGTTTATCTACAGCTCAGATCTAGAATTCTGAAGTGAAATAAAGTAGTGCTGTTATAATTTTTCTTAATGAATTAACCAGAGTAAGAGAAAGAGAGAGACAGAGCGCTTGCATGTAAAGTAAGTGATTATTGTCTGTATTTCCTGTTTATTAATCTGCAATGTCAATACAAAATAAATGTAGGCTACCTAATTGACACAACATGCTGTTTTTTATGTAAAACTCAAATAGAGGAACAATATATAATAATACCAGGCAGATACACTCAAAAAAATCATTTTTGCCTCTTGTTAAATTTAATTAAAATAAGCAGTAACAGTAACACGATTGTTTAATATTTTGTTACAACTTAATTGAATTGTGTTCAATCAACCTAATATATTTAAAAGTTTACTTAATTTATTTGTGTGAAAACTACATGAATCATTTTTGTTGACAACTAACTGGGCAGTGGATCTGTAGTTCCCAGCATGCTTTGCAAGGGACTGCATTACGAGGGTAAATTTAGGGATTAAAGTGTTATTTTATGTGTTTTTCAGTAAATGGACAGATGTTGTTAGTTAATGTTAGTATTTAATGTTCAGTTATGTTAGAAACATCTGTAATGTTTTTGAAATTTGTGGTTACCATTACGCAGAAGAGTGACGACTGTGTTCAGGCTGTGGGCACTCACACTACATATGCTTTAAACCACGCTCACAGACCTGCATAAGTCATATCTAATAGTACTATGTAAAAAGTTGTTCTAATTAAATTAAATGCTAGTAACTACTATCATTGGAAGTAACTGGAGAGTCAAATTAGCTAAAATTATAATGTTGGCGATTTTAGGCAGGACAAAAATTAAATCTACTTAACTTGACAACTTTATTTAGTAGGAATGACTCAATCATTTCAAACAAATTAGATTTTGTTGGAAAAATATAATTCAATTTTGTGGAAAAGTTTTCCTTAAATTAATTAAATTGGTTCTACAGCTTATTTTTTTAGAAGACTAAAAGTTAAAAAAAAAAATAATATTCATAATAGTGATATTAACTAGAATGTACATTTCCTGAAGAAAATTTGATTGGTGCTTGCAGTGATACCCAAAGCTATGTTTGTGTTCCATGCAGATATTTTATATTGATAGCCTATATTTGAACTAAGTTCCATTTTTATTTATTTATTATATCTAAAGTTGTAACAAGATTTCCTATAATTGTTTGGGATATTTGGCAAAGCAAATTATTTGTAAGAAACAACGTATGTCATTTAAGTTGCACAGATCCAAAATAGTTATACATACATGGGCGGCAGTGGCTCAGTGATTCATGTTGTCTACAAACTGGAAGGTTGGTGGTTCCATCCCCGGTTCCTCCTGACCAAGTGTCGAGGTGTCCATGAGCAAGACACCTAACCCCAGGTGCTCCCGCCGAGCTGGATGGCGCCTTGCATGGCTGACACCGCCGTCGGTGTATGAATGAGTGAGTGAATGAATGGGTTAATGTGAGGCAATATGTAAAGCGCTTTGGTGGCCATGGGTCTGTTGAAAGTGCTATATAAATGCAGTCCATTTACCCAGGGTTCAACATAAAAAAAAAAAATCCCACTGGCCCCCAGGGCCAGTAGATCAGAGTTTCGCTGGCCCCTTCTATATTTTTACTGGCCCTGAAAGAAATATAAGGAAAAGCACTTTTCCATTTAACTGTATTTATTGTATACATTAGGATTAAATTTTCTTGTCCCCTCACAATGACAGTAACAGGGTGGCCGCGGGTCCTTAAAAAGTCTTAAAATGTCTTAAATAAAGTTTTCCTAATAAAAGGCCTTAAAAAGTATTAAAATGTCTTAAATTCAGACTCGATGGGTCTTAAATATTTATAGTCACATTACCGCTAAAATTTCTCCAGTCAAATAACCAGTGAAGCATCGAATCGCGAGAATGATTCTGATTTTATTACATAAACAGCGATTGATAATGATAATGACTTCTGGTAGCGCTGTTGAGACTCGCGCTGCCTGTCTCTGTGAGAGATTTTATAGTAAGAAATCAAAACAAATGAGCATAACAGCCAGGGCTCCAGACTCCAGAAATTTTGCGACCATTTTTCCTGCCGGTGCGACCAAATATTTATTTAGGTCGCACTGGCGCGACCACAACGTTGCCGAGCAGCGAATGCAGATAAAATGAAAGCGGAACGAAAATGCGCTACCGAATGCTTCACGGACCAATAATAGAGAGCGCAGCGCCCCGAACTTGCACTTGCCAGTTGCGGGCCGATCTCGATCACGCGACACTGTTACTAGGAGATCCAGTGAAGAAATCCATTGACTTCGCCTCAGAATTAATAACATCATCGCTGCAAGATCCAGTGAGAAACACTCCGATTCGGAGTGATTCAGTTTTCTGTTATAAACCATCGATATCAGATCAACACAGCGCTGACGTGGAAACCAGGAGAAACACTTATAGAAGGCTTTCAGTTCACAAATAAGCAACATTCACCATGGATTTATGCTAATGTAGTAACTCTAAACATTACTATGGTATTGTGACAGAAATAGTGAAACGCTTACAAGTACTACTACTAACTTTTTTCAGCACTTCAAAACTATAATATCATAAATGTTATTTTTAATGTGATGACCAACACATTTTTGTTCATCCTTTAAAGATTGTCCTAAAAACTAAAAATGTTAAGATGTAGGAAAACTGTTATTTAAACACTTATTTAAAATTACAATAAATTGCCATTGTAAACAGTAGTATGCTTATTGGATATTTTCACTCCCTAATATAATTTTTTTTTCTCGTTTTGCTTTTTAATTTATATTAAGACATTATGAATGATAATAATTAAAGTTTATTTCATCTACACCCTAAATTAATCTGAGTGCTTTATTGTCCGCCCCAGTGCTGCCAGATCTGTGTTGTAGAGCTCAGTGTCTCGGTGCTGCGGCCCTCAGATGTTAGTCTGGAGCCTGTGAACTTAAAATAAAACTGTACATTGTAATATCTGTACGTTAAGTCTATTATTAAAGAATTTGTCAGTATTACAGTTATTTTGGGGGAAATTTTAATAATTGCATTGCAAGCTGATTTAAGGTTTGCCCCTAAATTTTCTGCTTGCGCTCCTAAAAATTTCAGTCAGGGGCTACAGCGCTCATAGTAAAAAAAGTTAGTCTGGAGCCCTGCACACATAAAAACATGTTTTTTTATTCATAACATATGATATAGCCTAGTTAAGTAACATAACATGACGGGAGCTATTTTGCTGAATATTCTCACGATTGCAAATGTTACATTTGATTTTAGTTCAATAAACAAGTAGTTAATATTAAATTTACTTAGGTTAAACATTAAATATTACTTATACGTTTGTAATATAATGTGTATTTCCATCACAGGTTTGGTCTTAAATTTCATTCAAAGTGGCATTAAAAGGTCTTAAAAAGTCTTAAATTTAACTTGTTTATATCTGTAGACACCCTGAGTAAACGAATTATTACATTACATGAGTGATGAGTAACTTTACATTGGCCTATTTTCACTTAAAAATTGCCAAATTAGACAAAAGTATATTAGTTTGCCTGATTATTTTTGTCATTCGTTTAACATTTATGACCTAAAAAACTGTCAATGACGAAAAAATGAAGAACGCGCCGAATTTGATTATAACCAGACTGAAGCGAACACGAATTATGCATTTTGCATAACGGCTCGGTCGGCTTTTGTTGGAAATTTCCGGCAAATGAAACGGTACATGCCCTCATCGTCTTTATTCACCCTGGTGTACTGTTTTTTCCATGACACTTAGAATTAGGGCTGGGCGATATGGACAAAAAATCATATATTGGTATTTTTTGGTTAAATGGCGATATACGATATATATCTCGGTACTTTCTACGTTTTTCTATTTGGATAAAGAAAATCTGTATTTATTTAAAAAAAAAAATTATTTCACATCCTGCTCTATCCAAACAATACTGATATTGAAGGATATGGAAACAAATATAGGGAATGTAATGTAATGCAATATATTATGTGCGAAAAGGTGGTTAAAATCACATTACATTCTAACATTGTAACATTACAATCTAAACACAAAAATAATGCTTTTGTTTTTAAAATGACTAAAGGCTAAACTAAAAATGAAAATAAAAACAAAAGCACAAACTAATTATATTAGCCTGCATTTGATTACCCCATTATAATCCTCACTTTCATAAAAACATACTTGTAGGTTTAAAATTTCACATATTGCACATTTATTGTCTCCAACAACAAATATTTTAGCAATATGTATATTTTAGTCAGAATTATTGCGCTACTATTCTATTGTGCTTAAGCTTGAATTTTAGCGGAGATTCACTTGCAGAAGCTCGTCCTCTCCTGACAGTGAAATGGACTTTTGTTTGACTTTCTAACATTTACAGATGGAGAATATACCTGTGAAACGTAAGTTAAGCACTGAGGAAAGCACCACGTCTCAAACGCATTAAACAGCGCCAGTATTTATCTGTCAGTCAGTAACAGTCTCTGTCAGACCATCTGACAGGGCAAGCTGCTTTAAACTTGTTACTATATCTTACCAGTTATTTTGAAGCGCTTATTATAAGCTTGTGTCATGTTTAGGACAAATTGTACTATGTTCTTTCACTGCAGGAGCTCACACTGCGTAGCGTTAACGTACTCCGCTATTTTTCAGATGTGCTCGTATCAAACTACTGTATCGATATAAACGGTATTGCCTCATTCCATATCGTTAAAAAAAAATCGATATCTATATAGCCTATTGTACAAACTCGATATACCGCCCAGCCCTACTAGGAATGTCCTCTTTCTCGTATCAGCCTTGTAGTTCTTTGACATTTTAACACGTTATAAATAACCTGAAGTAACATTGACACTCTTCGCGCCACTGTGTATGACGTTTGCTGTTTGTTATGCTGATGGCCCGCACAGTGACTGGCCAATCAACTAGCCCGACATACTCTTTTACTGGCCCCGGGCCATCGGGCCATTGCTCATGTCGAGCCCTGATTTACCATTCCTGCAGCACGAGTCGTCTCGCTCTTGAATGGTTTATGGCATGTTTTGGATTTGTTGTCAGCACAAAAAACAGCGGAGTCTTGAAAGGTTTAAAATCACATTAAAATCACTTTATTTCCTGTGCACACGTTTTTAAATTGTGTATGTAGCACAGAAAACAGTGCGCGGGTCGTCTTGTGCTTGAATGGTTTAAAGTCAAATTGAAATGCTTATAAAGGAATCGAAATTTTTATTTTAAAACAAGTATCCAAAACCTGACATCAAGTAAGGTGAGGAACAAAGAATTTCACACGCTTGGAAAAATGCTCTTTATTTGAATGAGTGAACGTGGCTCTTAACCTCTTAGCCTTCATCAGTGCGCCGGCGCTCTGACGCGTTTTTTGTTTATTTAGTTCAAATTTACTATCAGATTTAATGTTATACCGTGACAAACTATACATGGTTAAAAAGATATAATACTCAAGATTCAGTATTTGACCACTATTGTATTCTGAGAAACTTATAGTGACAGTTATGTCTTAATTTGTGTCAGGAGTTATGAAATGAAAAAATGAGTCGATACCTTTAATATGAATTATGAGCGTCAACTGGTCCATTCATAAAAAACACTCCGTGCTGTCGTCATGACAGCGATTCACAAAACATCGTCCCTCAGGGCTTTAGCTCAAAAATGTGCAGACTTGGAGAAATATTGATATATTCTCATAGATTCACATCATATTTCTATAGACAGGAATAATATTTATTGAATTTATACCCAAATGCGTCGATGTAATCATTATGATCGCTTCTTACTGAGATGTGCTGTGTTTTCAATTCATACCAATAGCCTGAGGGCGCTATATGCACAATAACAGTCCAAATATTGCTCATGAAGAAGAAGCTTAGTCATGTGACATTCCAGTACGTCATTGATACAGAAAGTAGCTGACAGAGATCGCTGTAACATGCAGATAAAGATGTTTTGAAGACAATAAACATGATTGCAATGATATTTGAGTTACCTGTGTTCTTCAAGCCATGCCAGGTATTTCATAATAATAGATTATATTTATAATGTAATGCTAATCGATATAGATTTCATCATCGTGCAGAACACTATAAATAATACATTTTCTGTCGGACTTTTTTTAATCTGAAGCCAAATTAGATCACAGAAGATTATTTAAAACACTCGACCTGCGTTATAAAGTAAGTTTGGAGCACAAGCATAGTTTTAATCTCATAAATGGTCGTGTATTGATGGTGTGCTAAGCTAACATGCTAGCTAGCCCAGGTGCACCTGCCACTAGCAGTTATTGTTTTATGATTTTTTTCTAAATAGGAATGCTTACTGAAATGTTTCAGTGCATTTGATACCAGTTTCAAATATTTAGTGAGAACTTTGATAAAAGAAGTTAGAGTTTGAAACCCTATGAATAGCCTGTGAATAGCCAGTCGTTAGTAGCTATAATGCAGACAAAAGAGATGCATATTTAGAGCCATAACCAGTCTGGAGAGGTGTGAATGTGTGCAGGGGAGACTCACACTGAATGGGGCTCGTTTGCACCACAAAATAATAGAGACAATAGACTGAATAGATGATTGAGAAGATGACTAAACATCAGTTTGCATTTTAGAGTCTCATCAAAATAAAGTAATTTGACATGATCTTGAAAAACATTTAACTAAATACAGAGTTTTAGACTTATCATTTTCAGATTTTAAATATAAAATGGTCACACATATGGCTTTAGCTGCAGTGCATTTCTAGATTGCTCCAGGGCCAACTTCAATTTTATTTTCATGAAGATGTTTCATAAAAATAAATTTCTAATAACTTTACAAAACTTTGAAGCTATTTAAAAAAAAAAATTCATTATGACAATAATTAATTCTACATTTACAATAAACTACTAGGTGTCAGCTTTCAAATGAGATCATACTTGTGCTTTTAGTGCAAAGGGTTCATGAACTGTATCTGTTTAAGTTTGGGTATGCCATTTCTGGGGATTTTTCAAAAGTACCCTTGAACCTTAACAGGTTAAAAGAGCCATTGTTGTTGCCCTTAAAAGGACATGGTAGCTTCATCTTCTGAGTTCCACCTGCAGAGCTTCTCTGAGGTTGCTCTGCAAAAGCTCGTTTCCCTCTGGACTCAGGTGGACTCCGTCTCTGCAGAGATGGAACAAGCTGATGTTTCTGTGGTGAATGTAGTGCATCTGCCTCTCTGTCAAGAAGTCAAACACCGCGGCTGATCAACGCCATAGCCAGTCCGACCTCTCCAATTCAGACGGGGCAGAATGTCAGAAAACACCAGCCTGGTTCTGGGAAACATTCGGAAGACTTTGGCCAGGTCACTCTTTATTTCCAGAAGAAAATCGAGGCAGCCCTCCCGACACAAACTGTTCTCTCCCAGGTGAATAATCAGGATGTCTGGAGCTGGAAACAGCTGCTCCCAGAGTCTACCTCCTCTGCCATCCCAGGTGATCTCACAGTGAAGACCAAAGTTTTCGTCCAGGTGCTGCTCACAGATGTGAGTATGGAATCTGCTGATGATGGAACTGCCGACGATCCAGACGCGTGGTGGCATCTCAAAGAAGTGTGAGGGAATGTGATTTACCACCAATATTTATAATGAGTGTTGCACGTTTGATTGCCAAAAGGCGGCACTGTCGCGCATTCTACAAGCCTCACCCAACAGCGCTTCGGAGCAGTTCACAATCAATTAATTATATTGCACATTTGGGCAAGCTATTGCTTATGAACGAATGTTTATGGATTGTGACAGTGTTTATGATGGGGATATGGTATGTTTTACACTGAAAATAATAAGGCACACATTTCAAAATAAGAGTACCTGTGTATTTCGGTCTTGTTTAGGCTATAATTAAAAGTCAGGCAATATTTACATATTTAATTAATAATAGCTCTGTCATGGTTCGCAGGTTTGCCTGTTCATGTCTGTGTGTACTGTTTTGGTCTGATTGGCTATCAGCATCAGCTGTGCTGACTAGTAATCAGATCAGCCGCAGGTGCGGCTCGTTTATGTGTCCTATATGTAGTCTTGTGTTTGTCATGTTCATTGTCAGATCGTTGCTTGTTTGTTGCTCACGTCTTGTCTTGCTGTCTGTTCAGTGGCTCTCTGTCCAGTTCTAGTATCTCTGGATTATTCTGTCTCCGGTTTCTGAGCTTTGGGCTAGTGATGGCAAAATGAGGCTACTTGAACCACTGAGACCTCGCAGCCATTGCTTCACCCAAAGTTTCATTACTCGAAGCTTCATTCAGCATTGTTCACTAGTGACACCTAGCTACTGTGCAAAGAAATGGCAGACAAATAAATTAATACTGAACCAATGACCTGAGCAGACATTCTGTCTGAATTTACTTGTGCAGAGAGAAATTGTTTGGATAGTGACAGTATGAACAACGAAAGTGAGACTGTGTTGAGTGCAGTGCTTATAGTGGAGGGAGTGTAATAAAGTAAATTGCAACAGAAAAGTGTGGGGAGATAAAGGTCAAGAATTGTTTCTGGTGTGTTTTGTGCAGTGAACTGTTACTAGTTTTAGTGCAGTGTTGTGCTTATGGGACTGGGGATATAGACAAACAAACTGTAACACTGCAGTTAGGTGTGGGATATAAAAAAAATATTGAGGAACAGAATTTTTTCAAGTGTGTTGGGGTTTAGACAATTCCTCTTCATGGACAGAACCTCTCTGGCCTTGGAAAAAATCCTTTCACATGGGACAGAGAATGCAGGGGAACATAAAAATGCCAGTGCCAGCTGGTATAAATGAGGATAGTGATGTTTATGTTGAGCTCAATATACTAGTGGATCCTCAGATCTTGTGAGATTCACTTCTGATAAATATCTGTCGACTTCTACAGTAGCATCTGCTGTTGCACTTGAGCTCCTTCTACTGTGATCAACCGTGCTATCCAGCAGATGCCAAAGGTCACCTAATAATAGAGGTACAAAGAAAAAAATATTAACAATGTGTGGCAACTAGAGTGTTGTTGGGTTGGGTTGGGTTGGGTGGGGTGTTTTTGGGGCAGGGCACTGATTGCACACGTGTTCAGCTAACTTAATTTGAGTTCACTTTCCGACTACGCCACCTTGGGAATTTCACCCAAGGAAGTAAACGCACCCTCTAGAGGCACGCACAGGTTCGAATCACCATTAGAGCCAGAGACATAGGGAATCATACAAAAAAATATTTTATTAACAGTTATAAAATGGGCATCAACAAGCAGCCACACTCATCTCAATAAAGGTGCAATTATCACTGGCAAAAGAACTGGAGGCTTACCAACAGGGGCAGTCTCAGATAGAATAATCCCCATTAAAGAATACAAATCCCAAATCACAGTGCACTCACACAGTAGGACACACACACACACACCGACTAATGTCAGTGAAGAGCACGACACACAGTGAAGGAGGCCACCGGCCAGAGAAAGTCACTCGTCTGCCCCTGGTGCCCAGATCTGCTGACAACAAGAGAGAGAGATTTTAAAAATGGAGCGGAGATCTGCATAAACTCAAATTTAAAAAAATACTATAAACAAATAAATCCAGCGGTAGGGTTAATCATAATAATAATAATAATAATATTAATGTAGATTCCATAATCACAGTAAATGAATTGAAACAAATACCCAAAACAATACCAACTGGTTGAACACTGATTAAATAAATAAACCAGAAGACAAAACAACAGAGACTATAAAGCATTTCGAGGCGCACTTCTGCGACCAGAGCTCAGAAAGCACAGCAGATCCAAATTAAAATTAACATGGAAGGCTCATTGGAAGCACATTAGTCTCATGCTAGACACGGAACAATTCCGTCCTGGAAACAGAACAGCAACCCTGAGATAAGCCGTAGAGCGTCGGAGCATACAGCACTTGATCAGAACGCCGTCATCACGCGCCTAAAACAAAAAAAATTGTTATACTGTCATTCGCTCTCCCTTGAGTTCAGGTTTGAGCACATATACTCACGATAAAACATGCTGCACCGGGGTTTTATATCCCGAATTCATAGAGTCAGGCATCCCCGCTAAACTCAGTGGCGACTGCGAATGGCCTTTAGACTATATAAAAACATACGGATTAGTACGCGCTCAGTTGAAGCAACCCATAGAAAACTCGAATATACAGGCTTTCCTTACCCTCTCAAGGTCCACTTTCGATTCCCCCAGCACCAGCAAACACCCGAGTCAGTGGCTCAAAAGCTTCGGCGGTCTTTATGACTGGCCTTACATGTTGACATTCAACACAGGCAGCGGCGGCGCATCGATGACGTCACAGGCCCCTGAAAATGACACACCCCTACAACTGGCACCTCAGGTTCTTATACATCCATGGTCACAGCCCATTGGCCGAACCTTAAATTACGAACAAAAATAGGAGGGGTTAATAATCTTTCCTGCCACAAATGGTTCACAGTACTAATCACTAATGTGAACATTCATACAACAAAGACATACTACTTACTGTTGTTTGAAGATTGACCTGCTTCTAGAGAGGCTGGCAGCTGAGCTGGGGGTGTAGGTGGGAGCAGAACTTCTGATTACAGTAGCGCATTCAGATTTTAATCTTGATATGGCTTCTTGCAGTTTCCCTTGACTTAAGAATCCCAGTTTTTTTAATCTGGGATCCAATAACGTGGGTATGGTCATCGTACTTATTGATTCTAATTGTACTGCTTGTTCCCTGACCCTCCGTACAAGGCTGTCACCCAGCTGCCTTGTTAGATTGGATTTGAGGCCTTCTAGCTTACTCGTTACAGAGTGATTAAGCATCTTCATCAAAGGTATCACTTTGGAGGCAGACACCCTTTTCTCTGCCGAAAGCTTTACTGTAGCCTGGCGGAAAGGGGCAAGAACATGTAAAGCATCCTGGACTGCCTCATACTCCAGGGCTGTAGGAGAGGTGATGTCGGTCTTTAGAGAGGCCAGGGCTGCCCCCACTGGCTCTCTCAGCTGATCGAGACGTTCCAGCATGTTATAAGTGCTGTTCCAGCGAGTGTTCACTTCAATTATCATTTTCAGAACTGGTCTCCCCATCTGCTCCTGTACTTGGGCCAGTCTCTCTTTTGCTGTAGTGCTGGTTCGGAAATAGGTCACAAGTTTCCTACATTTGGATCGAATGTCGTTGAAGCTACTGATGTCATCAATAGATTTCCTCACAATAAGGTTTAGTGCATGTCCAATGCATATTGCATGCCTGACATTCAATGATCGTACACATGCCATCATGTTGGCTGCAGCATTAGTTACCAGGCACTTAACTTTAACTTTTGCTTGTCTCTCGCTCTCTCTGTCTTGCACTGTTTCAGCCCACTGCAGTCCCTGCACTGCCCAAGGACCTATCACCGACCTGCATTATCAACATCGCCCTGTTCTGTATTGGTCTTTTGCTGTTTACATTTACATTTTTCTGTTCTTGTGTTTTGTGACGTAACAAGCTCTGTCTAGGATGCTCTTTCACAGGAAGGAGTCGAAGAACATTATTTGACACATTTTTCAATAGACAGATTTGAATAGTATCAGTAACATAATAGTATAAAGTAAGTAAAGTAAAAAATTAAAACTAAGGTCATAAAAAATTATCTGGTTTCATGTACAGATATGGAAGTATATGGATGTGTCCGCAAGTCACCGGAAAAATACATATGGGTGTGTAATTATGAGTTACATGTGAGCAGAAAATTATCTTTCCGAGTCATAACAGTCAATCACTGGAATCTCACCTGATCGCATGATTTAGTGGAATACGAATAGATATAATAATTGTAAGTAAATGAAATGAACGTTTAAATTCATCAACATTTCTTCAATTATGCACACTTCTGGATTAAAGCCCATATGGATGCTGTTCAGTGAAGGTATGTGTAAACATATAAACCGGAACAGACTGAATATGAATAAATGTTATTCTTTTCAATGATATCCTGTATGTTGTGGTCTTGTTTTTTAAGTCTTTAAAAATAGAGAAGCTTATTTAAATAAGCTTTTAAATGACCCTTTTACCATCTTAAAATACCATCTGTGAATATACCTGGATCTTCTCTGAAGTTCACAAGAAAATATTTTCTTATTGATTTACTATAATTTTATAATTATAGTGGATGAATCAGATGGTAGATGTTGCTTGCCCGGCCAGACCTGCCTCGAAAATGTATTTAATTTTTTTGAATAGAAAAAAAAGAGAACCGAACAAACATGAATCACCTGTAACTATAGAGTGCCATTCTTATTTCGACAAAAGACAAGCACTACACGGTAAATGGGTGCTTAATGCTTAAAGAGCACTTCACTTGTAACTGCGGCCTTGACCAAGTGAGGCGATGATGTTCGCATAACTTCTGCAAATGTCTCTTTTAGTATAGAGACAAAAGAATGAGCATTATCCTTGTCTAGCACCGGGAGTTGACACTAGTAGCTATGTATATGTGGACACACACAAACAAATCCTAAAAAAAACGAATTTCTTCTGCAACAATAATAAACCATGTAAACAGTTAGTTTTAAATAGCATGTAAACTATTTTTTAAATACACTTTACAGATAATAAAAAAAAAGAGGACCGTAAACAACAATGCATGAAATGTTGTCTAAGCTGGTTCTAATTAATAGCTTCTCCAAAGCTCCTCATCGGTTGTCTACCATATTCAGTTTTCTTTAATTTAACTAGTCACTTACCAGTATTCAAGCAAAGACAACGATGTAAATATTTGCATTAATTTATTTGAGGCATTTCGTATATTTACAAAACAGTATTAAGCAACAGGTAACAGACTTGAATGGCTTGTAACTATAGAGAACATTTTTAAACACTATTTTTAAACACTATTTGCTTATTATATATCTCTGAATCCATACTTCTAAATTATTATGAAGCATCATTAATAGTGATCACATTCATCAAACTACTAATGACAACACTTTCAAATATGCCAGCTTGTTTTTATCTTGCAGACTAATCAAAAGAAAAAAGTCAATTACACAAACAACTCAAATTATATTAATGTTCAGTGTATAAAGGCTATAAAAAGATGCATCTAAATTATAATAAATAAATAATTATTCAATTATTATAGTTTACTTTGCTTTTCAAAAATACAGTCTAATATTATAGTTTGACAACAATATTTTAATTATTCAACTAATATAAGAAATGCAAAACTATGTGTTTGTGACTTAGTGTTTTCTTTTTAAGATCTTTAATTATTTATTGTCTACACTGTCTCAAGTAAGCAGTTTTATGCTCAATTCAATAAAATGTATTTAAACCAGGTGTCAAAAGAGCCAAATAACTGTTAGCGATATACTACAAAACATTGAGATATTGTAAATTATCACAAATTACATATCTTTCTTAATTAGAAAGTGACACATAATCAGATTTGTGGTTTTTCCTTCATTCATCAAAATTATATATATTAATGTATGCTGCATACTATCAAAAAACAAACAATAAAGATTATTTTATTTAAAAAATATATATATATACATATATATATATATTTATACATACACATTTCACACACTACAATAAGAATATCAACAAATTTTAAACAAGAAAATATATACAATTTACACTGATTTTTTTATTCAGCTATAACATCTTCAACTGGGGTTATGTCTGCACCTTCTCCGTTTTGTCCAACATCCTCCAACTCAAGTTCCAAAATATCTGTAGTTTAAAAACACACATTTTAAAAAACATAAATAAAATAAAAAATAAAAAACAATCTGTACAGTGCATAATCAAAGAGTCCAACAACAAAACAATGCCATTCACAGCATCATCTCATTACATACCATCTCTTACAAAATCCGAGGCTGCCCTCGAAACGATCTCGGTTACTTCACTGTAACCTTGTTCCCTGAGAAAGCGGAACGAGATGCTGCGCTGCTCAGCGCATTGGGAACGTCTTTAATCGTGACCAGCTGTGAATATTGTGTGTAACACGTCGATAGAATTGACCCGGAGGTAATATAGCCTCGGTCGATGACGTCATCGGCGCGCACCCGCAACACGAGGCTATAAATAGATGAGCCGCAGGTGCATCGTCAGGATATTTTGTCTGAAGAGCAGTCCTGGGACATCTTCAGCACGGCAAAGTAGCGCAGCATCTCGTTCCGCTTTCTCAGGGAACAAGGTTACAGTGAAGTAACCGAGATCGTTCCCTTTCGAAAGCTACAATCGATGCTGCGCTGCTCAGCGCATTGGGAACGAGAATACCCACGCCGCCGTGCTTGAACATGTCTGGACCCCAACGGTTGTGCATGTGCTCACAAGAACGCAAGAAGGCCTCAGACACTAGCCTGTGATGTTGACTCAAGGACATGAGAGCCCGGAGTGGCATGAACATCCAAACTATAAAACCTTATGAATGTGTGCGGAGAGGACCAACCTGCCGCATCACAAATCTGTTGTAAGGGGGCACCCCTCGCCAAAGCACTAGAAGAAGCGACCCCCCTGGTAGAGTGAGCTCTGAGACCTATAGGCGAAGCTTGACCGCGCGCCTCATAAGCCAAAGCAATTGCATCCCTGACCCAATGAGACATGGTCTGCTTGGTGGCAGCTCCTCCTCTGTTACTACCACCATAACAGACGAATAATTGCTCTGACTTACGCCACTGGCTAGTGCGGTGGATGTAAGCCTGAAGAGCACGGACTGGACACAGTCTATGAGATTTCTCCTGCTCCGGCGTTGTAACTGGTGGAGGACAGAAGGCTTCTAGAATGACCGGATGAATAGACGAAAATGGAACCTTAGGCAGGTAATCAGGATGAGGATGCAAAATCACTTTCACCATTCCTGGGGCAAAGTCTAAGCAGGATGGAGAGATAGACAGAGCCTGCATATCCCCAATTCTCTTCAAAGAAGTTATTGCCATTAGAAAAACCATTTTTAGAGTCAGAAGTTTATCAGACGCTGACTCTATAGGTTCAAAGGGGGTTTCAACCAGACCCTCGAGGACTATAGCTAAATCCCACGAAGGGATCTTGGTTTTTACTGGAGGCCTCAGTCGCCTGGCCCCACGAAGGAAGCGAGAGAGCAGAGGATGTCTCCCGAGCGGCGCCCCGTCAACTAAGGCGTGGCAAGCCGAAAGAGCGGCCACATAAACCTTAAGAGTAGCAGGGCATGTGCCCAAGGCGAGCCGTCGAGGAGAGATATTATCTCCGAGAACCACACTCTGTTCGGCCAACGTGGCGCTATCAGCAAGAGGCAAGACCCTTGTTGGCGAACTCTGGCTAGAACTCCCGGGAGCAAAGAAACTGGAGGAAACGCATACAGGCGCATCTTGGGCCATGAGTGCGCCATCGCATCCAGACCCAATGGAGCTGGGTGACTCAGAGAGAAGTAGAGGGGACATTGCGCTGTCTGCTGGGAGGCGAAGAGGTCCACCTCTGCTTTGTAAAATTTGGTCCAAATCTGTTTCACTACTTCCGGGTGGAGTTTCCATTCCCCTGTCGATAGTGTCTGTCTGGACAGTAAATCTGCTCCCACATTCAAATGCCCTGGAATGTATACTGCCCTGAGTGACAGGAACTTGTCCTGGGCCCAGAGAAAAATCTGCCTCGCTATTCTGTTCAGATTGCGTGAGCGCAGACCCCCCTGGTGATTTATATAAGAGACTGCTGCTGTGTTGTCCACCCGCACTAGGACATGACAGCCCCTCAATTGATGGAGAAAATATTTCAGAGCCAGAAATACGGCCATCAACTCGAGGCAATTGATGTGCCAATCGAGCTGATGACCTTCCCATTCCCCTTGAGCTGGACGGCCATCTAAGACCGCTCCCCAGCCCATCAGGGAGGCGTCCGTCGTTAGCAGTCTGCGACGACACGGCGCCCCTAGAGTGGGACCCAAGGCAAGGAACCGGGGTCTGACCCACAGAGATAGTGTACGAAGCCCGCGGCGCGTCACTTTTATGTGCCTTTGAGGATTGGCTCTTGGATGAAATCCTCTGGCTTTTAGCCACAACTGAAATGGTCTCATGTGCAACAGCCCCAGAGGAATCACCGTGGATGCTGACGCCATGAAACCCAACATTTTTTGGTACTGACGAACAGTGAGTTCTTGGCCTAGCCTGACTTTGCTCATGGTCTGCCGAATGGTCTCGATTCGAGCGGGAGACCCGAAACTGGTACGCTTCGCCCCCGAAAGCGAACCTTAGGAATTTCCTGTGTTGTGGCAATATTTCTATGTGAAAATAAGCGTCCTTCAAATCGATCGTGACGAACCAATCGTGATGTTGAATTTGCATCACGACCGTCTTGACGGTTAACATCTTGAACTTGAGCGCTTTGACTGTACGGTTTAAGCCTCGAAGATCTAAGATTGGACGCACCCCCCCATCCTTTTTGGGAACCAGGAAGTATCTGCTGTAATAGCCTGACTCTCGCTCTGGAAGAGGAACATGTTCTATGGCCTCTTTGCTCAGAAGGGTTTGTAGCTCTTGCGACAGTACATGCATCAGCTCCGGTTTCACGGAAGTGAAGACCACGCTGTTGAAACGTGGAGGACGACAAATAAATTGGATTCTGTATCCTATCTGTACTGTGCTTAATACCCACGCAGAAATGCCTGGCAGAAGTTTCCACGCTGCCAGACTTTCTGAGTGTGGTATCAATTTTAATACTTCCTTTTGAGGGGATGTTGGATGTTCCGTGTCCTGAATGACGGCAGGAAACAACGGAACATCCAACATTTCGCTGGAAACCGCTGCCCCCCGAAGCACGAGAGGTGGCGGGGATGGAGAGGTTTTGAGGGGGTAACGGGAAGGGGCGAAAAGATCTTGCATGCGCCCCATCCCGTGGGGGGCTACCCCCACCAGATTGGGCGCCAGACCATCAGGACTTCTTCTTTCGGTTAATGATAGTCCTGAGGTCTGGCTTGGGAGGTTGCTGAGCACGGCGAACCTGTCCCCAATCCCTGCGAGGGGGAGCACGGTCCGCTACACTCTGCTTCTTTACCTCCCTAGGTTTTGAAGGACCGGGGCGGGGCTGGGTGGCAGACGGCCCCTCCCCTTGAGTGCGGCGAGGAAGAAACTGAACAAACGCTTCCTCGTGTTTCTTAGCTTCCTTAAAGCGGGTGACAACGGTATTCACTGAGTCACCAAACAGCCCAGATGGAGAAATAGGAGAGTCAATCAGAAACAAACGATCTTTTTCCTTAATCCCTGTCAGATTAAGCCACAGATGCCTCTCCGTGCTGACCAAAGCAGACATTGAACGGCCGATGGCACGAGCCGTCTGCTTGGTCGCACGGAGAGACAGATCTGTGGCACGACGAAGCTCAGAGAATGACTCTTCGTCGATCGTACTGCCCGCACTCAAATCCTTCAACAGGTCAGCCTGGTATGCCTGTAACACTGCCATAGTGTGCAGCGCAGCACCAGCCTGACCTGCAGCTTGATAAGCTTTCCCCACTAAAGATGATGTTATATGACAGGGTTTAGTGGGGAGGGTAGGTTTCTTTGTCGAAGATGCCGAGTCGGGAGAGAGATAGCTCGCGAGCGTCTCTTCAACCCGAGGCATCTCCGTATACCCCCGCGCCTTTGCACCCACGATAGTCGAAAAAGTCGACGTCGAGGGCACAAACACGCGAGAAGTATATGGTTTACTCCATGACTTAGATAGTTTGTCATGGAGGTCCTCGAAAAAGGGAAGAGACTGATGTTTTGGTCCCTCCCCTCTGCCACCGGACAGAAACCTATCCCCTAATTTAGACTGCTTGGGGGTCTCTTGTTCGCGTGGCCAGTCAAGCTGTAATCTGGCCACCGCGCGAGTAACTACCTCGATCAATTCCTCGACAGATTTCTTTTCACGAGAGGAATGCTCAGAGGCTGGTTGCTCGCGGTCCGAAGACCCAAGAGATACATCATCCCCCTCGTGAGTCGAAGAAGCACCGGAGCGCGCTTCGAGATCACGAGAAGGGATGCGTGGATCTGGTGACGCAGCAAGCGAAAGGGACGGACCCGTCTCTTGCTCGTCATGCAGATCCATACGAGAGCCCCACGATGATAATGCGGGTGCGGTCTGGAAATAGTTCAGACGGGAGCGAAGCATCTTAACTGTGAGCTGGTCACAATGCTCGCACCCGCCCTTCTCTATAGCCAGAACCGCGTGCTCTTCCCCCAAACAAACAAAACAGTAATCGTGTGTATCCAGCTCAGACATGGGACGGGAGCATGGAGGAACACAACGCTTACTATTTTGTTGGCTCATTTCTCCTCTTTTTTTTACTTTCAAAAACTCTTTGATGTAGCGTGAGAGAAAAAAGATTTGAGAAATGAGAAATTTTCTGCACACTGCCTGACAAAACTAACTCCTAACAAAGATCTGAGAACAGATGAGAGATAGAGAGAGTGTTTGCGTTCACACATGCACAGAATGGTCTGAAGACAAAAGACCTGACGATGCACCTGCGGCTCATCTATTTATAGCGGCTCGGACGTCATCGACCGAGGCTATATTACCTCCGGGTCAATTCTATCGACGTGTTACACACAATATTCACAGCTGGTCACGATTAAAGACGTTCCCAATGCGCTGAGCAGCGCAGCATCGATTGTAGCTTTCGAAAGGGAACTTCCAGCTCCCTTTCTGTTTTGTCCGACCTGGATAGTGTGTCCGTCAACTCTTTCCGCAAATTGTTTTTTTCTGCATCCATTGCAGTGACTTTTCGCATTACTGTGACCCCCAACTCCGTCAGCTCCTGCTGCAGTACATTTCTGCACACCGCCTCATCCAACACAGAATACTACAAAAAACAATACACACAAAAAAAGAACTAAGTAACACTTCCAAAAAATATACCCTTAAAGTACTATTTAAACCACATAGAACTGTACAAAACCCAATACTTACTGCTAACAAACAGAACTGGTTTCTAATTTTTATAAACTGTTCTCCTTCCGCATGGGGGATTTTTGTTGGACTATTGAAGGCAATTTTTCCTGCAACAACATAAAACACATAATTAAATTAAACACATCTCACTAAAAAGTATTCACAACAAATACACCTATACATAACAAATACACTACATTTACCGTACAACGTGGTGTGATACACAACTAATAGCAAAAAAAAAGAAGGTTTGCCTCATCCATGGCAGAATACCACTTCCAGGACGCTGCTGTGACCCCTCCATCCTCAGTGCTTACCCCTGTCTGCGGACATTTCAGATCCTACAAAAAGCATAAATACACAAGCATAATACAAAAGCAGTCATTTTAAAACCACAATGTCATTTGATTTTTGATCTTACTTTATATTTTTGTTTTAGGTTTTCCCATTTCTTTTTTTATGAATCCTGTCATCACTCTGCCTTGCAGGTCCTGCTCCATCACAAAAGCTCTGCAGTAAATTCACAGAAATTAAGAATCAAAAAGTGCTTTGAAATAACAAGAATTAAATAAACTATAACTTAACATTTCAAATGTTTTCATTTCTGTAGTATACTCACTCAAAGCCTTTGATGGCAGCATTCAGCTTCATGAGCCACTCTCACCGCATAAGCAGAAGTGTGTGTTCATCCGTCCCTGGAACATCCAGACAAGATTCACGTTACCTCTGAGATTTATGAACTCAATACTACATTTACACGTTGATGTATTTTCTGAAGTGTTAAGTAGCTTTTCATCCAACTCAAATGGTCCTCAATTTTTGAACAGTACTAATGATTATTTAAAATAGATTATTTATGTTTTTAGTTACTTTTATGTAAATTTATTTACATTACTTACATTCATGTATTGTAAACTACACAATAGCACACATACATCACTCAGATCTACTTCATTTCTGTTAGATGTACTCATCTCATCTGCAATTCTTATTGAAGATTTTCCTGCCAGATTTTAAATAGACATCATTTAGTAATCGTATTTAACATGGTTTAAAATGAGTGTAAATCTATTTTAGAGACGTGCATGTGCTTACTAGAGCTCCCCATGTTAGCTATATATAATAAAACTATACTATTTCGCGTTACACCTTCAAAAATTCAACAGTTCAGCAAATGCAAATTAAAACAAGGAACTGTGTTTTTGGTTTTGTAATACTCACATTTGAAAACACCCACGTCACCGTTCTCCGTCATGTTTGATAATGACGTATCCTCTTCTTCTTTATTACTATCCTCTCCCGTGGCCTCCTGGGATAGAAAAGTATTCACCTACGAGCTCTTCAGAATCTGGGTTGAAGCAGTAAGCCATCCGGGAACTTCTCACCTACTCTTTTACGAGGACTGATGTTTCGGACATACTGTATTTCTCTACTATATACTATACTATTTATATACGCACAACCGAATCTCGCGAGAATTACGTCACTCCAGGCCCTCTCCAAGCTTGGCCCACCCATAACAGCCAATCATAAAATCGGTGCAATATTCAATTCAGCTCTAGACATGTTATTTTCTGTTTTCTTCCCAACCCCCTTTTTTTTCCCTCCGAGACAGACTTAGCTCATTCACTTCGCTACCTTTGAGGTAAACGGACGTGCTGAATTATGAAGCAATATAACAACGGTAACAGCCAATGAACTTTATTAGAACAAATAGTGAACTTGATTACCACACTCTTGTAGCCTAATAAAAAACAACATGCACAGATTTCTTGTTCCGAAAGGACAAAAGAAAACCACTTTAGCTCACCAGGACACAGCCACATCCTCATACATTTGCGGCAATGAGGTCGGAGAAATGGATGAGTCGAGTTCATCAGCAGCTTCCGATGGTGTCAAAAGCACAATCACACCCACTCAAAGATGCTGCAATTCTGTCCCAAATGATTTAAACAGGGAAAAATAATCCGTGTATCATTCATTCTTTTCATATTCAATTGAGATTCCAAAATCGGAAAATGAAAAAACGGTTCATTATTTCGTTATTCGTTTATAAATCTAATACCAAAAAACGAATAACGGGTCGTTTTTCGTACTTTCGATTTAATGCTCAGGTCAAAAATAGGAAAGAAAATAAAGGGCCACGGACAGATTTTGATATTTAATTTGTCCGATTTGCGTGAACCGGAAGTTATTGTCTTCTTCGTTTGTTGCACTTTGAAGTTTGCAAACAATTAAAAGAAGCCTGAAAAACCTCAATCATGCAGTGATTGAGTAATTTCTTATCGACACCATGGCCGCACTGGAACCATATGCTGATTTAATTAAAGACTTATTTGAAACTGGAAAAAGGAAGGGGTAGAGGAGCGCTTCCTGGACTCAAAAGTTTGGTTAAGATAGAGGTGCTCTTTGGATGGGAAACTAAATACCAAAAATCAAAAAAAGAGAAGAACTCCAAGGCACTCACAATTGAAAAAGTTAAAAAGCCTTTATTATTGTGGCTTGGTCAAAATACCATCTAAAAAACTCCCAACGCGTTTCGGCTACATGACTTCTTCTGGGAGTTAAACAGATCTCAAACAAACAGAGTTTCTTATGAACTAACAGTCCACCAATCAGAAGTCGCCATCTGTCAACTTATTTGAAACTGGCAAGACGCATGTAGAGATTTCCACTACGCTGCAGAAGATGGGTATCCAGCGATGTTCTGAAATTAGTGTGAGAAGATTCTGTGTTCAGCAAAACCTTAAGCGAAAAAGACATGTATCGGACACAGAACTGGAGAGGGCTGTGGTTGGATCAATATATGAAGTAAGTTTTGTTTTTAGGTTTTCACATTTTATATCCTGGCCATCTTTCAAATGTTGTAGCGAATAGCTGTATTTTTCTTTACAGACGGGCCCATCTTATGGCCGCAAGTTCATGACTGGCTATCTGTCTTCAATGGGAGTGCATGCAGGAGAATGTCGAGTTAGGAAAATCTTCAGAGAGATTCATCAGCCATACCACGAAATACGACGCCAGGTAAGTCATATGCTAAAAATCAAGTAGGCCTACAGTATATTGTTATGTAGTCTAATAATAATAGTAAGAATAATATAAATAACACCAATCTTCCGTAACATAATGTCTAGTGATGTAGTACTCGAGTCCGGTCTCGAGACCGATTTCTGCTTTCTCGGACTTGTTCCTTCAAGGACTCGGTCTTGACTCGGTCACGGACCACAGTGGTAGGAGAAGGACTCGTCATTTCAGACCGAGTCCTCGAGATTTTTTTTCCAACGCATTTTTTTTATGTTCATATAAAAAAACCACACAACACATATCAACAATAATAATAAAATGCAATGTTGACGGGCATTATTTGAAAATGTCATCCCATGGTGCAATGCAAAGATACTGCCGTCAGAGCAAAAAAAATGTATTTGCTCTGCATGTCCTAACTATGATTAAAAAAGTCAGGGTGGGCTTAACATGTTGATGACAGAGCAGCACTGTTGAAGCATTTTAGAAAAATAGGCAGAAGATGATGCATGTGGTACAATGCATTTCAACCCAAAATTAAGAGGTGTTTTGCTTTTTTAATAATTAACAAACACCAAGAAACTTAGAGTAAAAGAGTTTATTTCCTGTTGCTGGAATCCAACAGTTGAGATTCCATTTGTTAAAAGTATCCTGAAGACGATTCATCCTATTTTAGAGATCCACCCCCACCTAACCCGGCTACTTATCACAAGGTTAATTTTTATGACAAACACCCAGCCGTTCCGCGGATATAACCCTGCACATCACTAGAACCCACCTCTGCAGCACATCTTACTATCAGAAGAATGCGCCCATTAAACAGCAGTGAAAGTATCTCAAGAGTAACGCAAAAGTAGTGTAAAGCATTACAATTCAGAGACAGTAATATTGTAATATAACTAGGCCTAATTACTTTGAAATGACAGTAACTAGTAATCTATAACGTTTTACATTTTGGAAGTAACTTGCCCAGCACTGCCACCTGCTGGTCATAATGTAGGTCTCCCCTTTGCCACCAGAACAGCCCTAACCCGTCGAGACAGGATTCCTTGTGTATGTACACAGTTCTATCAGAACCAGCATAAATGTTTTCAGCAGTTTGATCTACATTAGCTCGTCTGTTCGAACAGACCACACAGGCTAGCCCCTGCTTCCTACTTGCGTCACAGAGCCTTGGCTGCCCATGACCCTGTGACAGGTTTACCGCTTTTCCTTCCTTGGACCACTTTTGATAAGTACTGACCCCTACATACCATTTTAAAGATGCTCTGACCCAATCGTCTAGCCATCACATTTTGGTCTTTTTTAAAGTCGCTCAAATCCACTCAGAACCGCTTCTCCCCTCTTCGCGAAACGGAACGCGATGCTGTGATCATCGGCGATTCCACCGTCCGACACGTCCACGCTACGTTAGGTAAAAGTAAGGTGCACAGTCACTGCTTTCCTGGTGCTCGTGTTCTCGATATCACTGCGCGGGTAACTGAGATCCTGAACGGTGACGAGCGCGTCGGAGCTGTTGTGCTGCACGCGGGAGCTAACGACATTAGGCTGCGACAGACGGAGGTTCTGAAGAAAGACTTCAGGAGCCTTATCGATTCGGTACGCAGCACATCGCCTGAAACATCGATTATTGTGTCTGGACCGCTTCCTACGTACCGACGAGGGCATGAAAAGTTCAGTAGATTATTCGCGCTAAATGAATGGTTATTGTCATGGTGCAATGAGCAGAAACTGATTTTTGTAAATAATTGGAATCTGTTTTGGGAGCGACCAAGGCTCTTCCGCACTGATGGCTTACACCTAAGTAGAATCGGGGCAGATCTTCTGTCGGATAACATCTCCAAGATGTTAAATACCATTTGACTAGTAACCAAAAATCCAAATCACAGTCTCTACTGCACCAATTTAATTGATATTAATACTAGTGTAGAACATTGCTTAGAAACTGTGTCTATTCCTCGTTTACTAAAATCAAATAATAAATCTACTGCGGGATCTAGAAAAAATCTAATTGTTATTAAAACAAAAAATTTCGCTATTAGTGAACAAAAACAATTTCTAAAGCTGGGTCTTCTAAACATTAGATCGCTCACACCTAAGGCGGTTATTGTAAATGAAATGGTCACTAATTTAGAGGTCTTTAGAATCGCGTGGAAAGACAGTATGTCACTTTATAAAAAGGCACTTAAAACGGCCAGGGCTGAGCACCTCAGCAAATTAATAGAAAACAACCGAAATAATCCAAGGTTTTTATTTAATACCGTGGCTAGACTAACAAATAAACAGATGTCGTCTGAACAAAATACCTCGTTACAGTTTAGTAGTAATGATTTCATGAACTTCTTCACCAAGAAAATTGAAAGCATCAGAATCAAAATCGTAAACGTTCGATCTTTGCTCGTGCCTTATAATTCGGCCGCAATTATCACCCCGCAAGAACAATTACAATGCTTTACAACCATAGAACAAAAAGAGTTAAATAAACTTATCACTTCATCTAAAACAACAATATGTTTATTAGATCCTATACCAACTGAACTACTGAAAGAAGTTTTACCTATAGTGGAAGAGCCTCTTCTCAATATTATTAACTCATCTTTATCTTTAGGTCATGTTCCAAGAACGTTCAAGCTGGCAGTTATAAAACCTCTTATTAAGAAACCACAATTAGATCCAAATAACCTAGCAAATTACAGACCCATTTCGAATCTTCCATTTATGTCAAAAATATTAGAAAAAGTTGTGTCCGCTCAACTCGGCTCTTTCTTGCAAGAAAACGACATCTATGAAAAGTTTCAGTCTGGATTCAGGCCACATCATAGCACTGAAACTGCGCTTGTTAGAATCACAAATGATTTACTTTTAGCTTCGGACCAAGGCTGTATCTCAGTACTAGTTTTACTTGATCTTAGTGCTGCGTTGGATACTATAGATCACACAATACTCTTAGATCGACTACAAAATTACACTGGTGTTCAAGGACAAGCATTAAGCTGGTTCAGGTCATACTTATCTGACCGCTACCATTTCGTCTACTTAAATGGAGAAAAATCGATTATAACTTCGGCAAACTATGGAGTGCCGCAGGGATCTGTGTTAGGCCCTTTATTATTCTCAATATATATGCTGCCACTTGGTAATATTCTAAGGAAACATGGAATTAGTTTCCATTGTTATGCTGATGACACTCAAATATATATTTCATCACGGCCAGATGAATACGCTAAATTATCCAAATTGACAGATTGTGTTAAAGATATAAAAGATTGGATGACGCATAATTTTCTTTTATTAAATCCAGACAAGACAGAGGTAATACTTATCGGTTCTAAAAACCGTCCACAAAACCTTTCACAGCACGACTTTAACATAGTAGGATGCCCTGTTACTTTATCCGCTACAGTAAAAGACCTGGGTGTTACATTAGACTGCAACCTGTCTTTTGAAAAGCATATTTCATATGTTACAAAAACTGCCTTTTTCTACCTTAGAAACATTGCTAAGCTACGTAATATGCTATCAGTCTCTGATGCAGAAAAGTTAGTTCATGCATTCATGACCTTGAGACTAGATTACTGTAATGCTTTATTAGCTGGTTGTCCTGCATCTTCAATAAACAAGCTACAGTTAGTCCAAAATGCAGCCGCTAGAGTTCTTACTAGATCAAGAAAATATGATCATATAACACAGATTTTATCGTCACTTCATTGGTTACCTATAAAGTTCCGTATTAAATACAAGGTATTGCTTTTGACTAAAGCTCTAAAGCTCTAAATGGTTTAGCTCCAGTCTATTTAATGGATCTTCTATCGCCTTACAATCCATCGCGCTCTTTAAGATCACTAAATTCGAGGCTTCTGGTCATTCCTAGGATATCCAGATCCACCAAAGGAGGGAGAGCATTTTCACATTTAGCTCCGAAGCTCTGGAATAGCCTTCCTGATATTGTTCGTAGCTCAGACTCGCTCTCCCAGTTTAAAACTAGACTGAAGACGCATCTATTTAGCCAGGCATTCATATAATTTTTTTATCTTACAGTTACTGTAAATTCAGCCTCTACTTCATAAACACCAGAGGACAACTGGCCCCCGACTGAGCCTGGGTTCTCCCAAGGTTTTTTTCTTCTCCATTGGGTCATCTGATGGGGTGTCAGGACACCATTAGGTCACTGGATGGAGTTTTTCGGTTCCTTGCCACTGTTGCCTTTGGCTTGCTCAGTTGGGGATATTCAAATTAATTAACCAATCATACCATTGATCAGCTCTACCAAACTTGGATGTCTTTTTTCCAGTAATAAACAAACATTGTTAAGTTGTTTTGATTGGTACTGTGAAGCAGCTTTGATACAATCTGTATTGTGAAAAGCGCTATATAAATATATTTGACTTGACTTGACTTGACTGATGCTGTGATGCTATTTTGTTAGTTATTGTTTTTGCCTCAACACTTCTCTCTTCAAATGTCATTGTTTGCACTTTAGTTTGAACATGTAGGACTTCATCAGGTGAAAGAAACTTCAGTTTCCTAAACCTTGGGTCAAGGACCATCGCAAGAATCACTGTATTTGGTGCTTTATTTGACAAAGTAGTCTCCGTTTTCCATCTCTCCTGCAACTGCTGCACAGCAGTGAGTTGGAAAGCCCGCAGCGGGGCTGACTCGTAGGCAGCACTGTAGGAATTGAGGGTGAACCAAACACAAATGAATCTTCCAGGTGATACGTTCAAACATAATTCCACACAAAACTCAACATTTCAGACCCCCAAAACACCAGTCTAATCTCGGGCCATAAATGGAGTGGGCTCCAGCCAGTTTTAAAGCTTCAAAGAGATGTGCCCAACTAAAGGAGAACATCGTCAACGTTAGATAGTTTGGAAAAGACACATTGGTTCAGCGATGGCACGGCTCAGGACCCACCAAGATAACGGCAGAGGTTGTTTGATCCCAAGACAGAGGATTGAAAACAGACCTCCTCCTCTGAATGACCCCATGGTTGAAATCTCTTAAAACCACAGAGACTGAGACTTTACATATAAAAATACATAAAATCATCCCAAAACAATTATTGACGGACTTCTAATCAAACATTGTTCAACTACATAATCCTATATTGTATCTACAACCTCTGTATGTGTCTATAACTATTAGATGTTTGAATGAAAGTGTGTTTTGTTTCCTATCAGTACGATCATATGTTCTTACTTCAGAAGATGGCTTGATTGAAATCTGTGTAAAATGTTTTGTGTTCTTATAATAGGAATCATGTCTAAACTGTATACTTTTGTACTCTGCTAAAGCCGGAGAGTAAAGAGATCACAGATAACGCATGATTTACGATGAGAGGTGAAGAGAATGCCACCTCTAAAATAAAGACAGTGCCTAATTGGTCAGAACTCACCTAAGAGGCTGGACAACAGCTGAGTTTAAAATCTTAGGATCCGAGAAGCCAGTAGAGTTGTTTTTAGTTGGGTTGAGGTTTGGTTTGTGAATTTGTTCGCTAGAGCAAATCATTCGTTTAAATGATTCGACCGCAAAGCCCGCTTTCCAACACCAAAGACTTTCATCCATCGCCAACACACCACGTGATTGGCCGCCCAGAGACATCTATCCAGGCACGAGGAGACCACCAGCCAGTCAACGAACCCGGGAAACACCCTGTTACGCCAACAAAAGGAATCCCCAAAGGAACGGAAAGACAAGCAAGTAGCCTCCAGACTCTTAACTGAACTGGTGCTTTGATATAACATTTAATAACCCCGCCTAAGAAACGATAGAAGGGTTAAATTAATGATTGATGGTTTGTTCAGGTCATGTCTTATATGTGCATATAGAAACTTGGGATTTCATCATCTCACTCTTAAAACTCATTCTTTCCTCACTCTCTTTCTTTCTGCAACTCGTATGAATGTGTGTGTGCGTCTGATTGTGTTAGATATTAGTTTTATGTGTTAGAATAATCAATAAATTCTTCTTTGTATTTTAAAGATAATTGTTCTTGTGTTATGTGCTTACGAATTTAATGTCTTAAACTGCTGATCTAAGTTACCTTGCTAATACATAGTGTTTCACTACAGTTTGGATATTTATATCGGTTTTAGAGCTGATAGTTACGGCCCGTTCAAATGAACGCTGGACGAGTCATTTGCTCGGCCGTTTAAGTGATTCTTTTATGATTCCCTATAAATTAATTAATAATTTACATTTACATGTACCTGACGCTTTTATCCAAAGCGACTTACAATTGCTATATTTCAGAGGTCGCACGCCTCTGGAGCAACTAGGGGTTAAGTGTCTTGCTCAGGGACACATTGGTGTCTCACAGTGGATTCGAACCCGGGTCTCTCACACCAAAGGCATGTGTCTTATCCACTGCGCCACCAATAATTCATTTTGAGCTAAATTGACCTGTCTGACAAGACAGTTACTTACAGCACTCTGGTTGGAAAGCTCTTCCAGCAGGCTTCAATGGTCTGGTTTCAGATCCAGGTAGCTTTTGCCTCTCTGTGTGACAGAGCTGTCGGACAGTGTTGCTGTTACAGGCCACCTTTGCTCAAGCAGTCGGCTTATCATATAGAATGTGCTATTCCACCTTGTGCTTATGTCTTGAACAAGGCTGTGCTCTGGTGTGGCCATTTGTTGTTGTTTCTCTCTGAGCTTACTGCTGGCTAGCTCGCTTTTCTTAAAATGTTCTACCAGACATCTTGCAGCCCCGACAGCTTTTTCAATACTTGGATGCTTCAACGCAGCATTGATCACAAGTTGCAAAGTATGGCCAGTGCAACGGATAGAGGACCACCCATGCTTCTCCTCCAGGATATTTGCCGCAGCCACAATATTAGCACTACTGTCATGGACTATGGCAATGATTTTGCTAGGCGGAATTTCAAATCTGGCCACTACCTGCTCCAACCACTCTGCAATGTTAGATGCAATATGTCTGTCCTGCAGTGGCATGGTGGTGAGGCAGACTGACTGCATGTCCCAGTCATCTGTGATGTAGTGGCATGTAACGCCAAGGTAGGCTTCAGTTGCTACACTTGTCCATACATCAGTGGTGAGAGCAAGTCTGCTGTTGTTGGTGTTTATTGCAGTCTTCACTTCCTTGAATGTCTCTTCATATTTTCTCTCCATGAACTTAGTGAAGTGGGTCCTGGAGGGTAGACTGTAACCAGGGTTCAAGGTGTGGATCATTTTAGTGAAGCCATCATCTTCAACCATCGACAGAGGCCTCATGTCAGTGACGAGCATGTTAAGGATACTATCCGTCAAGACAGCGGCTTGCTGTGGGTTACATGATGAATTTCCCATCAAGAAGCCTCTCATTGGTTTGCTGTTTTTTTCTGGAATCAAAAAGATAGTATGAGTATGTGTAGCGTATCTGGACAGATTCACATGCCTTAATCACTCTGAGTTTTTGGAAAGCTTTTAACCTTTGGGCTGGGCCCCGTAACTCAGGCCTGGCCCCACAGAGTCTGAGTCCTAATTGCCCCACTGACACGTTTGTGGCATACGCGAGAGGAAAACCAACAGCCATAAACTCGGATCCCGAGTTTATGAGAGATCAGTATCTCCTAACCCTTCCTTTGCTGCGGACAAAAGGAATGCCAGGCTGCGAAAAGGCAGCTCCTTACACACACACACACACACACACACACACACACACACACACACACACATACATGGACCTTTACTAATTTCCTCATTTAGTAGACTTTACTGAGATATATTCGATATGTTGTTATTTTCGTCCGATTCCCCAGGTCCTATGGAGGGATCTGTGAGTGTATAGTAGTTCTAAACAAACTACAAGGGTTTTTAATTATGCTTTTTAATGTAACTTTGCAATATAATCCTCCTTACATGTCTTTCCTCCTACCTTCAGAATCCTCTTGATCTGACCAAGCCATGTATGTAATTGAACATGCCGTAAAATGTATGATTCTATATGCAACGGCTTTTGGAATGATTCTGACCGAATTCGGCCATGGCCATAAAACATCTAAATGACCGTCCTGACAAGACAAAAGCAATTCTGCCCGCCAAAGTTTCATTGAATGTCATTGGCCAGTTCGCCCCACAGAGGCGTGGACTTCAGTTTCTTTAAAAGAACGGAACCCCCTGCCTTCTCTTCCTTCTCTCACCTCTTCCTCGCATCACCATGTAATCCCTTCGTAATCCTCCTCTGGGGATCTTTTTCTTTCTTTCGTTTGTTTAAGTTTTGTTTTTCCTTTCGACTTTGTTCATTACCCCAGATGGGTAAATGAACTTAGCCTGAATTGTTTCTTTGGTAATTTACGTCCGAGACCTTTAAACCTTCGTTTGAAAGTGCGCGCTCCGGACCCATCCGCAGGCCACGTGACGCTCCCACTGAACACGCATCCACATGCCTTCGAAGCAGCCACACAATGAGCAACTGTGCAAGTATCCGTTTTATCGAGCTTTCAGAGCATTAAGATTGTGTTTTTCCGTGTTGTCTCTTAAAGGTTTAACTGTCCAGGTGAATTTTGCCAAACTGTGATCCTTACGGATCTCCTCTCTCTCTCTCTCACTCACTCACTCCCTGTTTCTTTCACTTTCAATCTCTTAACGTGTTTTGTCCGTTATCTGTTTTTATATACATCTAACCCATGTAACGTTAGTAACTGTAAGGTAGTTTTCATTTATTAAAATACATTATATTCGTTTATTGATTCTGTCTCTTGCTCATATACAAGTCCCTTTAATGTACGACCCAAAGCTACGTGCTTTAAAAGTGTGAAATTACTTTAACTAGCAGGCTATCTTTGTATAACAGGAAGGTTGTATTCATGGCCAGAAATTGCCTTTCCTGCGAATCTCTGAGATGATTTCGGTGTGAGAATTGATAAAGATCGCATGATCAATTTGCTGGACAAACGGATTATCAGATCACAAATTAATTCCACAGGGACTATCCTTAGAGTTGATATATGATAGACCTAATTGATATATTAATATTTAATTATAATCCGTTTTGATTAAGTATTGATATACAATTGAGCAAATTTTAACCTGTCTGTAAAATATAGTCTACATATGCAATTAATTATAATCCTTTGTGGTTAATTGTCTAGGTACATATATGAATGTAGATGCAGGGAACATATTATCCCTTTTTGGGAGATTTAATAATGTAAAGTTTATCTGGTTCAAACCCGTATGAATAATTATTAAATTATTGAATACATATTCCCCAAATTGACCAGAGATACTCTACATATGTGTAATAGCACAATTTACATCAACTAAATACATACATTCTAGGGGTTGAACCGACTAGTCGACCTTAATGCAATGTCGTGACGCTTTAAGCTTGACGTCGACTTGTCGCGTTGATCATGTGACACTATGATTGCGCTAATTTTGATACTATATGGTGCGTTGCAGACGACAACAGATGAAGAGCCCAGAGGGTCATGGCAGCAAGAAAGCAGCATTGGTACATCAAGTGTACGGAAATACTTTACTAACTTAACACTATATTGTTGAAAACGAAAGTAAAAGCATGACACACGCTCACTGTTTTACCGGGAAATGAGAGTTCAGTCTCTTTATTAAAATCATTAAAACATTATTTATTTCCTATATTTATTTAAACATATTAATGATGCATCTCTAATTCACCCGCAATTGGAATATTATTTTGTATTAGATCCATCACTAACGCGCAGGTTTATAGCTTTCTTTTTCTTTTCTTTTTTCTTTTCATCCTAAATGATGTAAACAGCGGGCTGATAGCTGTCTGATCTTGAAAAGACCAGGTGTAAATGCCATCCGAAATGCATTCGAGACGGATTTAAATCCGATCGCTCAAACCACTTCAGGAGGAGGTCGGGGCTGCATGCCAGACCAAACTGGACAAGTGTAAATGCATCTGGTTGTTGAAACCACATATGTAAATTGGACTCCTCCCAAAAATGCTAAAAATAAACGTGTGAGAGCGTGTTAGCCTATATGTCATGTTATATTCATTATATGACGAAGCTATGGCAACACGCATCACCGCAGATGAGCAGCTGAGCAACGTGCAAACTATCGCAAATCAAAGTGAAAGCAAGTCGCAGACGCTTAACACACAATCATCTTCGTTAAAAGTAAAGAAACAAAATGATCTTACCAGTGCGGTTGCCGCTCTCTCTTAATGCGGTCTTTGATTTTGAAATTAGCTGATTGTAGTGACTGTGACATACATAATTCACCTTTGTGTTAAATGTAGTTCTATACATTGTTGGTGATAAATGCAGTACTTTGTTCTTAGCGTTTTTCCTCATAACTGTTCAGGGATCGTGGTCCCTTTAAATGTTCTGTATGGGTGAAGACGTAGGACGCTTGTCAGCGCCATTTGTTTGCTGGTAGTTTTTTCATACTAAATAAACGACACACGTATTTGTGTGCTCAAAGTGAGAAGTTGTCTCTTGCAAGTTACTGAAATTTCCACAAAATTAGTTGATGATCAATAAAATGCAGCTGTTGCTTTCGGTGACGTGAACTCCGTTAAAGGGGTGGTAAAATGCCCTTTTCACAAGATGTAAAATAAATCTCTGATGTCCCCAGTGAATATGTGTGAAGTTTTAGCACAAAATACCCCACAGATATTTTTATATAGCATGTTAAAGTTGTCACTTTTTGAGGGTTAGCAAAAACGTTTTGTGCCTGGCCCTTTAAATGCAAATGAGCTTCCTCAGAGGGCGGGGTTTCAAGAGCTCTTGTGCCATTACCTCAGGCAGACACACTAAAATGACAGAAACTGTTCTGCCTTTAATGTTAAAACAGAGTCAGACAAAGATGGAGAGACTCAAGAAGAAGTGACAACATGTAGAATGCAACAGGACATCTCTGAATGGTTAGTTGATGAATTGATGTTGCTGATGTGGAGTTAACTATCTTCAATTAGCATATTCTGTCATGATAATCTATAAATCGCTCATATAGGAACTGTTGTGAGATGCACACAGAGTGACTTTTTATTGCATGTGAAAAGAAGGATGCTAAAGTTTGAGCTGACTCACAAATGTTCTCTTATACAACAACTTTTCCTCTTCTCAACATGGACTGCGTGTCCCGGGGTGGGGTTTATGTACATTTTACATTATGTACATAATTTTTTTGTTAATAAATTGGAAATTGTGGCATGTTGCAAAGCAGTCCCACCTCTTGTGTTTTTATGAATGACGTCAGCGACTAGTCGACGTCAACTCGATGTTGATGTCATAACAGTCGACTTAAAAAAATCTGAAGTCGTTCAACCCCGAATACATACATACATACATACATGTTGTTTTAGTTACTTGTAGTGTAAAGGTAAGTAACCCAAAGAGCAATTACAGACAAGACACACACACACACGTTCACTTGAAGCTTATTCAATAAATTATTACCATCATTATAGTAATTGAAAGTTAAGTTCATTTATACACCACCACAGAATATATACTTGACAACAGATTGAAAAATTAATGGGCCAAAAAAGGCAAGTGAATAAAAACATGTTTTTATTCTCGCAAACTACCACCCCTGCTTTACTACTGTTATTAACGAGCTAAAGCTAAATTGTCATGCTTGTCAAGCTGGATTAATTATCACCAGCACCAGAAGAGCTATTGGAGGGATGTTACGTTCCTCACTTCAAAACGGAAAAAGTAGGATTCTGTAGTGACTTACCCTGCTGTTGAACTCCCTTCCTCCTCATCAAGGACTCCAACACGTTTAAGTTTTAGGTGCTGAATCATCGCAGTGGTGCTCCCGTGCCAGGCCATGTCGCTTTTGCATATCTTGCAATTAACACACTTTCTCGATTTATTTAGTGTGAAATGCTCCCACTCCTTGGATGACTTAGGTCGTACTGATTTCTCTGCCTCCGCCATGTGTTTCAGAACAACGTTGGGTCACAGATGGTCTTTCCTCTACCTCCGCTCTTTTATTATTTTTATTTTTGCTCCGCTCTGCTCTGCTCTGTCAATGAGGCGCCGGTCTGGACAAAAGCGAACTCCGTGAGCGACAGTGCATGAGAGAGACCGAGTGTGTCAACTCTGCTCCGCGCTCAACTGAACTTTTTTTTTTATACTCAAACATCGCCACGTCACGCGACACAACGAATCGATAATGAAATTCGTTGCCAACACTTTTAGTAATCGATTTTATCGATTCGTTGTTGCAGCCCTAATCTGTTTCTTTTAGGCAGGGTGATCTTGGGAGAAGAAAAAGAAGGGCTGCCAAAGCAAAATCAATCAGAGAAATGCAGAAACTACAGGATAAATTAAGAAAAGCAGATCAGAAAGCAGAAAAATACAGAAAGCGACTCCAGTGATTGAAGAAAGACCATCCATCTCCAAGATCCAGAGTCAACAAGTTGCTCCGTCATGTCTCGCGCACATCCCTAAGGAGAACTCTGTTGTTTCATACAGCAGTAGCTGAGGAGGTACGTACCAAGTACGTAAATTCAAAGAAAGACAGTCACAGAGGTTTTTGGATTTTCAAGAAGGAGGTGGAAAACAAATGAAAATGGCTGCTGCTACAAGAGAAAGGAACACAATGGGATTGCTGCCATACTGAGATCCAAGGTGAGGTTGTTCTTTTTACGTGTCGATGTCAGCAGGATCACAACTGGAAAAAAGCAAACATTGACCAAAGAAAAGAAGAAAATGCAGAAAAGATTACTTGTGGATTCAATGAAGAACCTCCATTTGAAGTTCCTGGCTGAGCAGATCAACCACCGTTTATCATACTCCCTGTTTTGCACACTTCGCCCCTACTGAATTATGCATCCAACATTAGCAGATCGCGAAACATGTATGGGCAAACAACATGAAAATCTAAGCTTTATCGCAAAAAAGCTCCACCAGATGCACATCATTGACACATTTAATTTGGAGAGCTTTACACAAGCCATCACGTGTGACATTACCAGCAAAACATGTATGTATGGGGAATGTGAGGAATACAGCAGTAATTCCTATCCACTTACAAGCCACTATAGAGCCACTTATCATGTGTCCTACCTTCAGTGGGCCACTGTAGACAAGGTGCACAAAAATGAATCTGGAGCAACTTCAAAGATCACTTTGAAAAAAGAGTTAGAATGCTCCCAAGAAATGCTGGTGGAAATATTTGCCACTTTGCTCCAAAAGTTCAGGCGCCATCTCTATCACATCAGGCAGCAATATGCAAATGTAAATATTTTAATATACTGCACACAGACAGACAGACAAACTGACACAGACAAGGGATGGACTGTTATAAGATGCTATTAAATGTTATTCAACAATGTTCCTGTGTTCCTGAGCATTTGTCACATTATTGAGCTGAACTTTAATCAAAAGTAATATCTATCCAACCCCTGTAACTTTTCGCAACCCTGTTACTTAAATTTCAGCCCTGTTACCATATCATTTTTATTAAAATAATCATAAATTACTTTTTTAGCTCACAGGGGCTTGAGCTATTGTCCTTACCGTAGTTTGAAGGATTATATGCATTATGCATTTGGGCAAATACTTGAAAATACAGTCAAATTAAACGTCACAGTTTAAAATTGGCAAAGATGGAATTCAAAAGTTACTGAAATGAATTTAAATCAAGTGATATCTGAAATGAAATAGTTATATAGAGTGATTGTGACTTTCTTTACTTAATGGCAGGAAATAATATTTTTAAAAAATCGATAAATATACTTTTTTCAGGTTCCTGAGTATTGGTAACAGGGTTGCACCGAGCACACAAAAAAAACAGTATTATAAAAAGTGTGCCTTTGATACCTGAGCTGGACGAATCAAATTATTAAATGGCATATTGCCTGTTTTTATTAAATACATAATAAAAAATAGTAGAATAAAGCCAATTTATGGATGCCTAAATTGTTCTCCAATTCTGGAATGACCCTTGTATCTCTGACAGGATCCCTTGTCAGGTATTTCTTCTTTTTTCACCCTCACCGACACATTTTTGCGTGGCCAGTAGCAGAAAACAGCCTACAGAACATAAACAAAGGGGTAAACAGATGTACAGATATGCAGATGATCAATATTGCCTAAGCTAACACAGACGCTGATGTTTTAAGTCCACCCAAAGAACAGCTACACCCAAGCACAACTGACAACAATACAGAAAATGCATTGGTCTCTGATGCGTAAAAATTAGAGGGTACATTTGTAAAATGTTTGTTTACTAATACTAATTAAATAATAATTCTGTATTTGTAGCTAAGCAGAATTATAAATATTTAAATTCTGATGTCAGCATACATTCCATACAAGTCCAAGCCTATTCAAGCCCATTCCTGATATAATAATTATTATTTTTTCCTTGAACCGGTTCAGATCCCTGATTACCTGGGGGGTATTCCAGAAAGCAGGTTATGTGACTTACCCGGGTAAGTTTAGGAGTAAGTAAGCGGATAACCTCTGCTTTCGGTTCCAAAAACGGAGGTAACTTTCGGGTTATGTAAGTAACCATAGCAACTGACTCTCTGAGGATAACCTGCTCCGGAGCAGGTTATGTTGCAGGGTTAGTTTGTTTCAGAGAGGTTTCCGAGCATGGCGTGCCCTTTTGATGAGGATCCTGTGGACGTAGAGGCACAGATTATACGAGGCTTTTTCCGCCGTGAGAGGGTGATAAGACCACGTATCGATGTATTTTCTTATCCTAACGAATATTTGCAGGAACGCTATCGTTTTTCTAGGGAGTCGTTAATTTATTTAACAAACCTACTAAAACCACACATCTCAAACGCGACAAACCGCGGGTCAGCGCTTAGCGCCGAACAAATTATTTGTATTGCTCTGCGCTTTTTCGCTACGGGGAGTTTTCTTTACAATGTGGGCGATGCAGAGCATGTGGGAAAGGCAAAAGTGTGTAGAGCCGTTCGTACAGTATGCATGGCACTGAAACGGTTTCTACACACTTTTGTACAGTTCCCTGGCCATAAACCTGTGCGCTTTATTAAAGAAGAATTCTATAGGGTTGCAGGTTTGCTCTCAGAAATTCTGTCATCTACTTCAATTAAATTACATTTCTTAATAGGTTTATTTTGACTGCACACACATAAAGGCTACACAAACTTCTTAAATTTGTAATTAATCTTAATTTCAGGGTTCCCAAACGTGATTGGGTGCATTGATGGCACCCACATTCCTATTAAAGCTCCATCTATCAATGAGGGAGACTATGTTAATAGAAAGTCTGTGCATAGCATCAACGTGCAGGTAGCTATATTTTGGCTCCTTAATATTGGTGTTACAAATAGGCCTAATAAACTTATTGTTCTCCACAGGTAATATGTGATGCAACCCACCTCATCACTAATGTTGAGGCAAAATGGCCTGGGTCTGTACATGACGCCCGAATATTTAGAGAGTCATCTCTGTGCAACAAATTTCAACAGAGTACGTTTTGTTAGACACATGCTTGTAGTCTTTATTACATTTACAAAACACCTCAAACATTACAGGACACTTCTATGGTTACTTGCTGGGGGACAGAGGATACCCTTGCCTCCCCTATTTGATGACACCCTACCCTGATCCTGAGCCCGGACCACAGACACGCTTCAACCAGTCTCACAGCAGAACACGGGCCAAGGTGGAGATGACAATAGGCATTCTGCAGGCGAGGTTTCAGTGTCTGCGTGGGCTCAGGGTCACTCCAAATAGGGCATGTGACATCACAGTTGCTTGTGTGGTACTTCACAACATTGCCACAATAAGAGGAGAGAGGCATCCCCCCTGTCCTGATGAAGATGACCTAGAACAACACCCAATGAATCTGGCAGACCACAGAGATGGCAGAAGGCTTAGAGACATGATTTGTCAAAATCACTTTATTTAATGTGTTCTATTTCTTTATATCCTGAAATAAAAGAGACATGACAGATTTGTATTTATTGCTTTATACACACACAAAAAGAAATAACAGATTCATGTTCACATATGATTCTCACCTTAAGGCGATGCTCCAGTAGTTCTATTTCAAGTTTGTCCTTTTTAATGGCCAGCCTTTTCTCCTCTGTCTGAAGCTGTATAAGGTCCATTTCCATGTCAGTTTTTTTAATTTGCCTTAATAGATGGACCTTATACAGCTCCTTTGCAGACAACTAGGAAGGCAAAGTAAATAAGATGGTTAAAGAAGAAAATCTGCCACATAGTAACATTATGTAAATAAGGACAACCAGGGACAAGTTCTTACACTGCTAAGATTATGTGTAGAGGTAGATGGACCATCATCTGCATGTACATCCCCCCCCAGCTAGATTCTGTCACAGGACAAATTACACATTTTCCACTCCATCTAAAAAGCTATGCATTGTCCAGTATATGCATCATACCTCTGTGGGTCTCCCAGCACTTTCTAATTCTGTCACAGCAGATGTGGTCTCTTCATCATCATCATCCTAGAGTGGAAATATGCAAGGTTACTTTGTCTGGCAGACAAAGTGAAAGATCTAAAAGCAACTGGTTCTTAAAATGCATCACTAACAATTGTGACAGACTGTGTGGTTTCAGGAGGATCCAATAATACAATGCGTCCATCAGCAACTGCAAGAAAAAAAAAAAGATTCTCAATGTGTAAATTACTAAAGTATGACAGACACTGAATAAAGGCATTAGGAACATGCAAGAATAAAAAAAAACGATTACTGTATACAGCATATGCTGTAAAATAGAATATGTATGCATAATGCACAAGTGAAACAATGACTGCATTTGGGAAGCATTTAGCCTTCTTCCTAATGACAAGAGTTAATGATCGTTTTGTCCAAACGTATGACTAAATAATCATAAGTACTAATATGGTATACCTACATTGTACCAAGTCACTTGAGTCGTTGTGGGAGGTAGCTAAGTCTGACGAAGTTCCCTCTGGAATACCATCAACCACAAGGCGACCTTTATTAAGTGAGAGAGCCAACTCCTCAGATGAGGTGAGAGGAGGTGGAGGTGGACCCCCGCCAGTTAGACGGGCCTCAGCCTTCTTTCCATTAGCTATATAGGAAGAATACTTTAAAAGTAACTTAAGACATTGATCTTACAAAAGTTAAAATAAAATATTACCTTTTTGGAGAATGTTTTTGTGTTTCATTTTGACTTGGGAAAGAGTTCTTTTGGCTCCAGAAGGATTACACCTTATAAAACAAGAGGCCTAAATATTTCTTGTTAATATACATTGCACTGTATTCTTAAGAAACTGATGTAGAGAAAAGTAAATGCTCGTCGAGTCATGCCACATGCTCAAAAAGACAATTGTTCAACTTTGCAAATTAACAAAAGAAAGGCAAGCATATTTAAAATGTAATAATAATAAAAAAACGTACGCATTTACTCTGTCAGTTATTTTTTGCCAAGCCAATTGTCTTTCCCTCGCATATGCAGCTGTATTGCTTTTTTTTTCATTATAATGGGCTTGAACTCCTCATAAGCCAACATTAAAACTTCTAACTCTGCTTCGGAGAAGTAGGCGGCACGCAACTTTTCACCCTTAGTTTCCATGGTGACTCCTGAATTCGGCGTTCCATTGAAAATGCCTTTATATGTTCGTCGTGCACGCGCATTAACTTGAGGTTATTAGCAGTAGGTTGATTAAACTAACTCGACACAGGTGTTTTGGAACCGACATACCCCGAGTAAGCAGGTTATGGGTTAATCAACCCAGAGTTCAGGGTTAATCTGATGGTAAATTAACCCAGCTTTCTGGAATACACCCCTGATGTCATAATTTACAAAACTATTTAAACTTATCTTTGTGTTGGCCCTATTTAACGTATCATGATAGTATCGTATTGTGAGTCTAGTATTGCGAAACGTATCGAATCGTGACATGAGTTTATATACCCCTAATAAATAACTTACGCTTATGATACGATGCTTATAATACGATGCTTATAATAAGCTTACAAAACTCCTACATCGTCTGTGTTGCTCTTGTGGCGTAAATCGACTTTTTTTTTCTTACACAAACGCATCGCCTAACTTCAGAAGGCGTTTATTAAAGGGATACTCCACCGTGTTTTCATATTAAACTATTTTATTCCCTTAACTAAGACAAGTTGATACATACCTCTCTCGTCTCAGTGCGTGCACTAAATCGCTCTGTCTTGCGGCGAAACTTTGTTAGCACTTAGCTTAGCCCAGTTAATTCAATAGGGGCCAAGCAGAGAAGCGACCAAACACCTTCACGTTTTCCCTATTTAAATACAGTTACTCGAGTAGCGTAACTCGACCTAGGACGGTGACACAAAATAAAACGTTGCGCTTTTCTAAGCGTGTAAAATGGATAACTATATTGTATGGCGGAATACCATAGCAAGTGCTTGGGAGCACTTCGACTTGGCGCAGTAATATCATCACTCGTGAAAAATCCTCTCACCGGCCCGAGTGATGATATTTCTGCGCCAAGTCGAAGTGCTCCCAAGCACTTGCTATGGTATTCCGCCATACAATATAATTATCCATTTTACATGCTTAGAAAACGTCTCGGGTTACGTATGTAACCGTTGTTCCCTGAGAAAGGGAACGAGACACTGCGTCGGTTACGACACTAGGGGAACGCCCTTCAGCATAGCGCGTCTGAATCTATGAATGAAATCGAATCCAATCCTATTGGCTTTGCGTGATGACGTAGCGAGTGACGGCATACGCGGATGTGTACAAGAGCACACCGGCACAAGCAATGTCAGCTCTTTGCTATGAAGCAAGTGCTCCAGGCTGGGTGAGGTGTGGCGAACCGACGCAGTGTCTCGTTCCCTTTCTCAGGGAACAAGGGTTACATACGTAACCCGAGACGTTCCCTTTCGAGGGAACTCGAACTGCGTCGGTTACGACACTAGGGGAACGAGATACCCACTACACCACAACGAACCCCGCTCATCCTAGTGTGAAGCTGTCTTCAGGCACAACTAGGACGAAAGCACTCGTGCACCGGGTGTAGAGGGAAGGTCCAGACTGTAAAACCTCATGAATGTGTGCGGAGTGGCCCAGCCAGCCGCATCACATATGTCATGTATAGAAACCCCTGAAAGGAGGGCTCTAGAGGATGCTATGCCTCTGGTGGAGTGAGCCCTCACGGCCATAGGTGAAGGCAAATTGCGCACCTGATAGGCCAGGGAAATAGTCTGAACGATCCAGTTGCTGATGGTCTGCTTAGAGGCGGGAAGCCCCTTCTTGGGCGACCCGAAACACACCAGCAACTGGTCCGACTTCCGCCATGAGGAGGACCTATGGATATAACACTGCAGTGCTCTGACCGGGCATAGCAGATGAAGTCTCTCCTCATCCGCCGTCACATGAGGTGGAGGATGGAATGCCTGCAGAACCAAAGGCCGTGCCATATTAGATGGCACCTTGGGCAAATAGCCGGGCCGGGGGTGCAAGATGGCCTTAATGTTGCCTGGAGCAAACTCCAAGCACCCATTGGAAATAGAGAGCGCCTGGAGATCTCCTACCTTCCTCAGAGAAGTAATGGCCAACAAAAAGACTACCTTAAATGAAAGGTTCTTGGCCTCAGCCGACTCCAATGGTTCGAAGGGGGCCTCGGCCAGCCCTTCGAGAACCACTGCCAGGTCCCAAGAGGGAACCCTGGTGCGAGTCGCAGGTCTCATCCTTCAGGCTCCATGGAGGAAACGTACGACCAGGTGATGCCTCCCCAGGGGACCATCACTCAGAGGAGCGTGGAATGCCGCAATGGCAGCCACATAAACCTTGAGTGTGGACGGGGTAAGCCCGGCAGAAAAACGGTCCTGGAGAAACTCCAGCACTGAAGCCACTGGGCAGTGAACTGGGTCCAAAACACGCTCTCTGCACCAAATGGAAAAAACATTCCACTTAAGGCCGTATAACTTCCTCGTGGAGGGAGCTCTGGAAGTGAGTATAGTTTCAACCACTTCAGCTGACAGGCCGGCTTCTAGGAACTGCGCCCCCTCAGGGGCCAGACCCACAGTTTCCACAGCTCGGGACGAGGGTGGAGAACTGAGCCCTCTGCCTGAGACAACAGGTCCCTCCTCAGAGGGATCTGCCATGGCGGGCCTGCCAGAAGCAGGATGATGTCCGAAAACCATACTCGGGCCGGCCAACACGGGGCTACTAATAGTAGGCTGACCCCGTCCCGACGGACCCTTTCCAGAACTGCTGGGAGCAGAGCGATTGGGGGAAAGGCGTACAGACGCAGCCTCGGCCACGTCTGCATGATGGCATCCAACCCCAGCGGGGCTGGATGTGTGAGGGAGAACCACAGTGGACAGTGTGTCGTCTCTCGAGACGCAAATAGGTCCACTTCCACTGGGCCGAACCTCTCGCATATTAACTCCACCACCTCGGGGTGGAGTCTCCATTCCCCGGGCCTCAGCCCCTGCCTTGACAGTACGTCTGCTCCCTGGTTCTGGTCCCCCGGGACATACATCGCCCTGAGAGACGACAGTCTCCGCTGGGACCACAGGAGTATCTGATGCGCCAGTCTGCACAGAGGGCGCGACCTCAGACCCCCCTGACGGTTTAGGTAAGATACCACCAACGTACTGTCGGATCTTAATAGGACATGGCGACCATGGAGGTCTGGCAGAAAGCTCCTCAGAGCCCGGAACACCGCCAACATTTCCAGGCAATTTATGTGCCAAGAGGAATGATGGTCCTGCCAGAGACCTCTCGTAAAGCGGCCGTCCATGACCGCGCCCCAGCCCGTGAGGGAGGCGTCTGTTGAAATAGATATCCGGCGACATGACACTCCCAGTCTGGGACCCTGGGACAGGAACCAAGGCTTCTTCCAAATTGATAGGGAACGAAGGCATCTGCGCGTAACCCTTATCAAGCGGAATGGATTTCCCCTTGGGGAAAACCCCTTGGCTCTTAACCACCACTGAAGAGCTCTCATGTGTTGCAGGCCAGAAGGTATCACGCTGGACGCTGCCGCCATGAGACCCAACACTCTCTGAAAGTGTCTGACAGTGATGGCTTGGCCTAGCTTTATCCTGGACACCGTGGTCAGGATGGACTCGATCCGAGCAGGAGACAAATGTGCCTGCATCGTGACTGAATCCCACACCACTCCCAGGAACAAGGTTCTCTGGGCTGGTGCCAACACACTTTTCTTTGTGTTGAGTCTCAACCCCAGGCTTTGGATGTGAGCGAGGACGACATCTCGATGCCGAATCGCCAGCTCTCGTGACTGTGCCAGTATCAGCCAGTCGTCGATATAATTGAGCACTCTGATGCCCTCGAGCCTCAGAGGTGCTAGAGCTGCATCCATACACTTGGTAAAAGTGCGCGGGGAGAGTGCTAGGCCGAATGGAAGAACCCGATATTGGTAGGCTTCGCCCCCGAAAGCAAACCTCAGGAACTTCCTGTGAGATGGAAGGATGGAGATGTGGAAGTAGGCATCTTTTAGATCTATCGTGACAAACCAATCCTCGGATTGAATTTGACTCACGATGATGGGAATAGTGAGCATCTTGAACCTGAATCTCCTCAGAGACCGATTCAGATGCCTCAGATCTAAAATTGGACGCAACCCTCCATCCTTCTTTGGAACTATGAAGTACTGGCTGTAGAACCCGGACTCCCTGACTGGTAGGGGAACATGCTCTATGGCCCCTTTTTCCAGCAGCGAGTGAACCTCCTGTTCCAACACCAGACCCTGCTCTGGGTGAACTGAAGTCCAGACCACCCCGTTGAATCTCGGTGGGCGGACCCAGAACTGCAGTCTGTACCCAGTTTCTACAGTGCGCAGGACCCATGGAGAAATATTCGTGAGGTTCTGCCATGCCTCTGCGAATTCCACCAAGGGAACCAGCCCCTCGGGCTGGTGTCCAGTGTTTTTTGCAGGATGTTGACGGTGCCCTGAAGCGGAGGACCGGCAGGGGAGAACCGACAACGCCCTACATTGTGCGAACCCGAACACTGGCTGCCTGCAAGCCTTTGGGGCAGGCAGACCAGCGTGAGGTCGCTGGGAGCTAGCGTGTCCCGAAGCGTAAGAGACGGCGGGATACTGACGCCAACTCCCTGAGGGCCCGACTAAGTGTAGACTGAGGTCCCCTCTCTCGGGGAGGGCGGCCCTCTGAGGCCTTAAAGTAGTTAGGACCTCTTTCCCTTAGCCTTCCTAGACTGAATAACGGTCCTCAGATCCGTCTTCTCAGGAGGCTGAGGGCGTGAGCGTCGACCAGAGTCCCAAGCTCTATGAGGGGGAGCTCTGGTAGCGACACTCACCTTCTGTGCCTGGCGGTGAGAGGAGGAGGAGGCCTGCTGTGGTTGTTCCCTAGCAGCCGCCCTCCGAGACCTTGAACGGCGAGGGAGATACCGCTTGAAAGCTTCGCCCTGTTTTTTTGCATCCTCAAACCTGTCCACTACCGCATTAACAGCCTCACCGAATAGACCTGAGGCTGAAACGGGTGCATCAAGAAGGAAGGTCCTGTCCTTCTCCTTAATGCCCGACAGGTTGAGCCACAGATGTCTTTCCGTGGTTACCAGGGCTGACATGGAGCGACCGATGGCACGGGCCGTCTCCTTGGTAACCCGGAGCGACAAGTCTGTGGCTCTGCGAAGCTCAGCGATATCATCTGGAGATGGACCCTCGCCTTGGTCTATATCCTTTAAAAGATCGGCTTGGTACGCCTGCAAGATGGCCATTGTGTGCAGGCTCGCACCAGCTCGACCCGCCGCCATATAAGCCCTGCCCACCAAAGCGGATGTGGTGCGGCAAGGTTTGGAAGGCAACGCCGGTGACTTCAGGGATGATGCAAGGTCGGGTGAAAGGTAGCTGGCTAGGGCTTCCTCAACCCGAGGCATCATCCCATATCCCTTATCTCTAACCCCCACTACATCACTGTAATTCAGCATTGGGGGGTTAGACAGGCGAGATGAAAATGGCCTGTTCCAGGATTTACACAACTCATTGTGTAAATCCGGGAAGAAAGGGAGAGACCGGCGTGAAGGTTGCTTGAGGTGCTGCAGGAAGCACTCATTAAGTTTGCTCTCTGTACGTGCTTCCTGCCGCTCTTGTGGCCAAGAAATATCAAGCTTGGCCACAGCCCGCGTCAACACCTCCACTAATTCATTGTAGTTAGGTGCCGGCTGAACAGAATGGTGTGTGGTAATTTGATCCTCATCCCCAATACTCAGCACGTCTAATTCCTCGGAATCAGACAGCTGAAAGACAGGAACGTCATCCCGATCGGGAGAAGCCGCGGAGCGGGCTCCCGAACGGGGAATGGGGGAATCGGACTCATTAGAAGAGGAACGAGAATATGCCGCGGCAGTCTCGCCCTCGACCAGATCTCTTTGCGATCCCCATGATGAAAGCCGCCGCATTGCCTCGGCAGATGCGGGACCCGAACCGCGGGGGGGACGCATTTGGCCATCTTCAGTAAATAAAGCCAGTCGAGAACGCAGCATTCTCACAGAAAGAGACTCACAATGAGCGCAAGCAGCCCCCTCGAGAGCTGCTTGAGCGTGCTGCCTTCCCAAACATGACACACACATTTCATGTGTATCCCCAGCCGTAAGAAAACGCGGGCATGGGAACACACACTTTTTAAACTGTTCGGACATACTGTTAGCTTTAAAGCAGACAAACAACACCAAATAAGACTCACAGATACACAGCGCTTGCTGAATAGCAAAAAGCTGACATTGCTTGTGCCGGTGTGCTCTTGTACACATCCGCGTATGCCGTCACTCGCTACGTCATCACGCAAAGCCAATAGGATTGGATTCGATTTCATTCATAGATTCAGACGCGCTACGCTGAAGGGCGTTCCCCTAGTGTCGTAACCGACGCAGTTCGAGTTCCCTCGAAAGGGAACTAAGGTTGGGTTAACTATCCATTTATTAAAAATGCTTTTATAAAGATTTTGTGCTATGAGAGTTCTCTATAAAGAGAATCCAGAACATTCCTTTGAATGTCAATTTAAAATGAGTGTAAGACTGTAAGAATAATTAAGTTGCCACTGTCCTCTACCATAAATGCCTTTCTGACCAGTAGCTCTTCAGCCAGTTTCTTCATTCTTGTCTGGCTGATCTGGGCTTTATAAATCCCAACAAGTCTTGAATCACAAGGCTCCATAAAGTAAGGCTCCAGATGGCCATAGACACAACAGAGCAACATCTTTGGCCCACTTTCTTCCTCTGGCAACATGGAAACAACCTCATAGCATTCCAGATCACTGAGAGCAAAAATGTTGTCTGGTCTTTGAGTTCGCAAATTGGTTGCATGTCTTGCCGTTTCTTTTTTCTGCCTGTCCATCTCACCAAGGCGTTTTACAATCTGTGAAACAGGACTCCGGCCAGAACGAACCAACCTTTTCAGGTGGTGCAAATAGTTCTCAAAACAGAAAGCACTACATTCATATCAAGGCTGCCAAAGTGCATGCATACACCAAGAACTCACTGCCGTATAGAGCTCTCCCTTGCTCCACAAAGAATGTCAGCAATTCACCAGCATATGAATTGTACTCCTTAGCAAGCCCTGGACTGGTGAGAATACACAATGCCACACTAAATGTCAAGAAGTGATGATACATTTTGTCAGGAAAGACTCCCTTTAGCATAATTTTCCCTGTGTAGAGGCTAAATTGCCGCAGTTCTGTGGCCTTCCACCCATCGATGTCTCCCAAGCAGTGTGGCTTCCTAGCAAACACCTTTGGGATGCATGGTCTAAGTGCCATAAGTCTATCACCGACTTCCTTGAATTGGCTGGATGACAACCTAGTTCCCTTAGGTCCACGCAGCCACAACAGAATCAATTTCCTCATTACTTCAAGACAACACTGGTGCATGTAATCAGCAGGAAACTGATTGACCATGTCAATCGACAGCTGGCAAAATGGTGATTCCCCTGAAAGGAGGTGGTGCTCCTCCTGAGTCTTCTCTCTGAATGACAGGTCTGTTCTTAGAGTAAGATTGCTACTGTTGTGGCAAAAACAATAATTAAACAAACAGCATCTTTCTGGTTTATTGCAAAGGATTAAGCACCCTCCATCAAATCATGAAGATCTCTGACAACATCTTCAAGAAAGTCAAGGTTTACAATGCAAAAGGAAAAACTGAGGGCGGAGACAGATTTATTTTGCACAGAACAGGCCACAATGACTGACTGCTACTTCTGAACAGTGGCAAACCATTAATGTTCAAAAAAATGTCTATTCACCCATATTACTTAAAACTGAGTTGGGATACATCTTCAAATGCTTTACAATTTGTTCTTTGCAGCCAAAGTATATATATTCCATGCCAGATTTTACCTCCAGGTCTACTCTGTAACAGGTAGCAAGCAATGTTCTTGCTGTTTTGGGAAGCTCTGGATTTCCCTTTTCTCTCACTGAGCTAGTCTCCACTGAGCAAGTCTGTCACTTAGAGGAGGACTAAAATAGGCCGAAGGTTCTTCATTACTGCTGTTTTCATACAAGACAATGTCTGAACCACCTAGTGAGCACTTATTTTGCTCACTTTCACTACCTGATGCCTGTTCATTTTGCTCACTCTCACATGCTTGATGCACTGGGAACTGTCTGGTACATAATATTTTTTGTGAAGGTTGCATATTATCTACTGGCAATCTCTCTTTGTCTGCCTAGACAGCTTCATTTTTTTTGTTGCAGTCTTTTAGCTCTTTTCCAGAGTGTGTTATATGACCTGTCTTTTTCTTCCATTTATGCAGTTAAAGTAGCCAAAAGAGGGAGGGGGGGAATATGTCAAAAACATCCAAATCAAAAACAACAGACACTAAAAATGAAATAAATGGTCATACCCAGCAGTCCTTTGCAGACTCCATGACGGACCTTGTGTTTATTTTATTTTTTTAATACTGGTCACTAGAGAAAATGAAAAGGGGAAAGGGAAATGGGAAAACAAATTAGAAAATGTGCTATGTTAATTTACAGATGAAGCATTTAGCATTGACATATCGGAAAAAACTCAAACTAAAACACTTTTATAATTTGCAAATTCTCAAAAGTTTAAGGGATACTTCACCCAAAATGAAAGTTCTGTCATTAAATACTCACCCTCATGTCATCCCAAACTGGCAAGACTTTCGTTCATCTTCGGAACACAAATTAAGATATTTCAGAAATCTCAGATTTCATCAAAAATATCTTCATTTGTGTTCCGAAGATGAATGAAAGTCTTATGGCTTTGGAACAACATAAGCACAGAACATCAAAGTCCACTTTCCTAAATTCATTTGAAACTATAATTATCAAATTCTATAAATGATTCTATAAATAAATATAATGAAACTGCTGTCTATCCTGCTTAAACCCATTAAAAAGATTGAGCGCAGAGTTGTTTCAAACTATTGAGAGCTACATGAACCACGTGACCACGAGATCAAAGGTTGTCGCAACTCTCACTTTCAATGGCTCTGCATCACTGCAGCTGCAGAGGCTCAAGTTACCATAGAAACTCTCGCCTAGATAAAACAAATTTTAACGCAATAGACCTTTCTCACAATAACCGGAAACACGTAAATGTTGTGAAAGCGGAGTTCCTGTCAAGCGTCAACACATCAGAAAAACATACCCGGGCAAGAAAAAATGGATCAGAGAATCTACACATCTTCGCTAACGGATTTGCCGACGTTACAAAAGTTGTGGAGGAAAACTCCGTCACCAAAAAAAATTAAATAAATAAAGGGTACAGATTTTTCCATGAGGAATTTGTCCATAAATATCAAGGTAAATAAAGAGCGATCAGGCTAACTGTTACTTGACTGTTAACCCTCTGGGGTCGGCCGTCGCGCCGGCGCGACGAGCTAGATTTTTTCCTTATCAGTGCAAAAGAGAATCAAATTACTCTGTTGATTTTGATCTTACATATAAGTGTTGTACATCATTAGATCCTGTTAAGTGTCTATTTTTTGTGGATATTCACAATAAAAATAAAGTGTTGTGCTTTTCGTCAAATAAAGAAAAATAAACATAATGCGCGTTTTGCCTTCTCTCTGTCAGTGAAGTCCGTTCTGAAACGCGTCCGAAAAATGAACTGTAACTCAGTCAATACTTGTCACAGAGATACGAGAGATTTCTCTTTATGAAGCTGAATTATCTTCTTTTAAATAAAGTAATTTATTAAAAAAATAAATATTTCCAGTTTATGTAATCCGTTTGAAACCAAGGAGAGGTACAGTTTTTTTGTTCTCCCTTCATTATCTTTAATTAGCCAAGACCGCCACGCCCCCACTGCTTTTCACATGGTAAATAGGTGATCTAACCTTATGCATAGCACACGCCCCCCGATCAATGCCATAAAAACACGAAGTTTCTTCATCAGATTCACTGATAGTTCATCATGTTTTGAGGATCGCTACTCCGACAAAGAGGCCCTTAAGATGATTCTGGACAGCGAGGAAGAATTCACCTTTTCCTCAGAGGAAGATTGCAACTCGGACGACGAACGGCTGCATTTTGAAGAACGAATTGATCCCGCCGAGGATACAAGTTCGGAGTAAGTTGTTTAGTGTTATATAATTCCTTTTCTGATCATATAGAGCTCAAATTAATTTTCAGACTATATTTTGCCTAGTTTTGGCTAGCTTTTGACATAGGAAAGATTGCCTCACAATATCCCTAACATTCGTGTACGCTCGTGTAAACTTTTTAAATGTGATATTACTCTAAACATATTTGTGTATTACATATATGTCACTCAGTTTTGATTAGTTTATGACACTGATTATCATGCTAAAATATCTTGTTTGCGAATATCTGCTTAGGTTTTATAATGTGATTTAGTGCAAATATATTTCAGCCTCCCGTAAAATATGTGATACTGTCTAAATAAAATATATTTTTATATATAAATGTTCAGTTTTGGTTAGCCTATGACATTACTTATCATGCCTTATGCACAGATGTTTGTGACTACAGGTACGTTTGAAATTTAGTGACGTGTCGTTCGCGAACGATCCGTTCATTGCGTGTATCAATAAATACGTGCGGTCTATATGGCCCATCAACAGATACTCGCGGTGACGCGGTCAACGGCCCATTAATAGATATTTATCCGTCCCATGGCCCACCAATATACGTCATACATACATTGTGCATCCATACCCATTAAATGTCCATCAGTTTACTTTGGATAATGTATGCTAACAGTTTTTTTGTTTTGTTTTTTAGGAATGCGGCTGCATCACGCTCGCCTTCACCAGCACCTGGCAGAGGGGCACGCAGGTGTCGTTCAGTTCTCAGTGCGATCGAGAATCATACTGAGTAAGTGCACAGACGTAATATTTTACTGATGAAATGTAATTGTGTTAACAACGTCATAATATAGATATACACTCACCTAAAGGATTATTTGGAACACCATACTAATATTGTGTTTGACCCCCTTTCGCCTTCAGAACTGCCCTAATTCTACGTGGCACTGATTCAACAAGGTGCTGAAAGCATTCTTTAGAAATGTTGGCCCATATTAATAGGATAGCATCTTGCAGTTGATGGAGATTTGTGGGATGCACTTCCAGGGCACGAAGCTCCCGTTACACCACATCCCAAAGATGCTCTATTGGATTGAGATCTGGTGACTGTGGGGGCCATTTTAGTACAGTGAACTCATTGTCATGTTCAAGAAACCAATTTGAAATGATTCAAGCTTTGTGACATGGTGCATTATCCTGCTGGAAGTAGCCATCAGAGGATGGGTACATGGTGGCCATAAAGGGATGGACATGGTCAGAAACAATGCTCAGGTAGGCCTTGGCATTTAAACGATGCCCAATTGGCACTAAGGGGCCTAAAGTGTGCCAAGAAAACATCCCCCACACCATTACACCACCACCACCAGCCTGCACAGTGGTAACAAGGCGTGATGGATCCATGTTCTCATTCTGTTTACGCCAAATTCTGAATCTACCATCTGAATGTCTCAACAGAAATCGAGACTCATCAGGCCAGGCAACATTTTTCCAGTCTTCAACTGTCCAATTTTGGTGAGCTCTTGCAAATTGTAGCCTCTTTTTCCTATTTGTAGTGGAGATGAGTGGTACCCGGTGGGGTATTCTGCTGTTGTAGCCCATCCGCCTCAAGGTTGTGCGTGTTGTGGCTTCACAAATGCTTTGCTGCATACCTCGGTTGTAGCGAGTGGTTATTTCAGTCAAAGTTGCTCTTCTATCAGCTTGAATCAGTCGGCCCATTCTCCTCTGACCTCTTGCATCAACAAGGCATTTTCGCCCACAGGACTGCCGCATACTGGATGTTTTTCCCTTTTCACACCATTCTTTGTAAACCCTAGAAATGGTTGTGCGTGAAAATCCCAGTAACTGAGCAGATTGTGAAATACTCAGACCGGCCCGTCTGGCACCAACAACCATGCCACGCTCAAAATTGCTTAAATCACCTTTCTTTCACATTCTGACATTCAGTTTGGAGCTCAGGAGATTGTCTTGACCAGGACCACACCCCTAAATGCATTGAAGCAACTGCCATGTGATTGGTTGATTAGATAATTGCATTAATGAGAAATTGAACAGGTGTTCCTAATAATCCTTTAGGTGAGTGTATACTATCTTACTAAAGAATTATAGTCTGCTTTTAATGAAGCATTATGGTATCAATTCTGTCTATGGTTGTCCAAGTGAACGTCTTGTGTGTAGCGACAATAATGTAAGATCCTTCTTTTTGTATTCAAGGCTCTGAATAGTTTAGCCCCAGATTATATTTGTGATCTTATTAGCCCATACACAGCCTTGTGATCAGTCACTTTTATCTGTCCCTCGCCCTCTGTGTAAATCAAAAGGTGATCGAGCTTTCTCTGTAGTCGCCCCAAGGTCCGGAACAATTTACCAGGGTTCTCAAGTCTCACGCATTGGCCGTGAGACACACGCAATTCAACAAGTTCACGCTCACATGCCACACCGTGTATTTCTCACGCTGAATAGGCAATGCCAACCAAATTGTCCTGCAAGCTTTATATATAACGTTGTATACGAGGCGCAGAAGTTTGAAACATGAAGTTTCCTGCCGCCAGCACGTATCTCGGCCAGATTGCCTTCGTTACTAGGCAACATAGATGTGCGAACACACAGAAATTGACAGAACATTCTCGGCCACCGTACGTTCATTACTAGGTAACCAACAACCTCGCGCGAACACACATCGTGATGGAGAAGGTAAGTTGGAAGAAAGCTCGTCTAACATTTTTAGGCTTGAACATTTAATATATAGCCCATCGTATACATTATTATTGATGCAGTCAAAAACTCTACAACTACTTTGCAACCAGGCCAGAAGCTTTGGCTCAGTTTGGCTAGCTTACGTTATCTGAAACTAAGGGAAATGTTAGTGGGTATGGGAAGGAATGAAGATGGATTTCTTCATTTTATTTCAAATTATATATTATACTGTATTAATAGTCTTTCTAGTTACATTAAGGCTACATGTATTAAAGCAGAGTGCTCTGGGTAATATTTTATATCACACAATAAATCATTATACCATTTCGAATAGATACATTCAAAATGCAAAAAGATTTGTTTTTCCAAACTGTTTGGAGCAATTTGTTATATTTTTGTAATTTTTGTATATTTGTAATTTTGAAATATAACATTAAAGAGTATATTTGATGTGATGAATTGCTCTGTCATTTATCAGATTTACCAATTGTTCTAATTTCAATTTGTGCTGGTTAATTATGAACAATGTGTAAAATTGGGGGGCAGGGATGGGCAGGGGTGGGGCTCCATTAGGGCTCCTCCCCTAACCGCATGTTATCTCACTCCAAGCTTTTGATAAAACTTGAGAACCCTGATTTACCTTTAAACATCAGACCCTCTCCATCTATGGTTGCTTTTAAATCCAGCTTAAAAACCTATTTTTACTCTCTTGCATTCGAGTAATGTTGTGTATGTATTTTAAATTAGTCGGTGTTCTACGTTATGTATGTATGTATATACACTGAATGATTTTGATACTTGATTTTTATCTCCTTTTTTTGTACTACTTTTCTATTTATTTTATTTTATTGATTTATTTTATTGTACTGTAAAGCACTTTGCATCAACTATGGTTGTGTTAAACTTGTGCTCTATAAATAAAAGTTGACTCGACATGATTGTTTGTAAAGAACAAGTCCATGTTAAAGACGTTTCTAACAGTACTGCATAACTGCTGGTCAAAACGAGTGATCGATATGTATTTATTTCTGTCATGTTATAAAAGATCACTGATGTAGAAATGATCACGCATGCAAACGTATATATGTTTGGGTAAGGGATAAACTTTTTCATTACATAGAGAAATCAGACTCATCAGAGAGCAGCAATCACCCCCCCTTAGGGTAAACAGGACAGAACCAACATGAATGTTTTGCAGATATCATTAATTAATTTTAATATTCAATATTTAATAGTCACATAATTAGAGAATTTCAGTTTGATTCAAGGGGAATCAGAATGCCAAATCCTGACTGGGCGAGAGGAGGAGCTAGGGATAGAGGACGGAATTCGCTCCAGAGAAACGTGATAGCTATGAATACTGAAGGAGCTTATATGAATACAGTGATAGGCGTCGTATTTCTATAGGTAGATGTGGATCAGCTGAGAGTCTGGTGATATTAAAGCGCTGGTTGATTATGATTTCATTTTTTACCTTTAGTTAGTGTGTAATGTTGCTGTTTGAGCATCAACAACATCTGCAAAGTTCCGAAGCTCAAAGTTCAAAGCAAAGGAAGATATTAGCTTTTAAAGAAATGGCTTTTTAAGGACTACAACAAACCGCTGGTAGGGAATACATGACATTCCTCCCGGGTTAGTGACATCACCAACCCTAATAGTTACATAAACCACGCCCCCGGGAACGCGATTTATAGATTATCAGGACAGAATATGCTAATCAATGACTAGAAGATAACTACACATAAGCTACATAAATTCATCAACTAACCATTCAGAAATATCCTGTTGCATTCTACATGTTGTCACTACTTCTTGAGTCTCTCCATCATTTACTGACTCCAGGTTTGAACATAAAAGGCTAAAATTGTTTGAAATGTTCAGTGCATGTCTGTGTGAGGTAAATGGAAACAAACTGTTGAAGCTCCACCCCCTGTGCTGGGGGCAGCAGCTCATTTGCATTTAAAGGGACAGACAAAAACGGTGTGTTTTTGCTCACCCTCAAAAAGTGACAATTTTAACATGCTATATAAAAATATCTGTAGGGTATTTTGAGCTAAAACTTCACATACATGCTTTGGGGACATCAAAGACTTGTAACACTCCACTATATTAAAATGCAGAGTACTAACAAAATAATAGGAACAAAAGTCCTGTTTCTTAGATAAACAAATAAGGAGGAGAAAAAATACTACTCAACACGGATAAATAAGCAACCAACCCAAGTGTATTTTACAAAACAAAAGAAAATGTACAATAATACAATGTTATTCCACAACGATAGTATGTGTGTGTGTGTGTGTGTGTGTGTGTGTGTGTGTGTGTGTAAAGTCTTTTAGTCCAGCGTACACAGAGTTAACGCAGAGTTCAGATCAGCCTCACCGGAAAGATGGTCAAATCAGTGAGCAGGATCTATGAAGTATGTGACTGTAATAAGTCCAAAGAGCTGAGTCCAACCAATGAACACATGGAAATACTCCTCCAAGGAACGGCAGCAAAGCGCTCCAAAAACAGCCAGCAAAAAGGTAATCCACAACGAATCTGGTAAGTTTGTGAATGAGAGTACGCTCTCCCTAAGACCAGCATACCAGTTCCTTATATGGGAAACCCAAAGTCTTTTCCTGTTTACATGACAGGTCATCACGTGACGCGGAGTAACGAGAAGTTATCACGAGAACAGATATCGGGGTCAAATCCACAAGAGTTAAGGCAAATACAGCATACAGGGGAAAGCAATAAACTAATTGACAACAACAAACTTAATCTCAGTCAATTAATACCAATGTAAGACTGGAAAAACTGAAAGGACTTTAAGAGAGGCCCACTCTCTGAGAAAACAAAGGAAATTAACATTCGAACTCCCCCTGATGCACTATTGAGACGAAGGTCTCACCTCCCTCATCCTAATCTACATTACTCTCCCCCATTCTTCATCCTGGCAGAGATCTCCCAAACTCACACAAGAATCTAAATGGTTTAATGTGAATGATTATCATCGAATTTTATACATGTTTGATATTATTTGAAATGTCTCGGTGCAACTGGTACAAAGGTCTTATTCCCAAAGAAGTAAACCGAAAGGTAATAAAGTTCTTAGGAAGTTTAGAAATATCTTCCACAGCTTCCAATACTGGAGGGTGTGCCTTTGAGTCAACACCTTCTGACCATTTGACTGAATGCTTATTTTCCACTGCTAGCAAATGGTTTCTTGCCGGTAAATTTCCACTGTGGAGGAGGTTTAGATTTGAAATGAGGTCTGGGTATATAGATGAAACGCAGTGAGGGCTCGGGGCCTTTCTGTATTTGAGATCGGCCCGTGAGGCTGGGAGTTACGAGACTCTCAGCCTCACGCATTTCTTGTTGGGTAAACTTTTTCTTCTTTGTTCTAAAGCATTTGATGTTTTACATTGATTATCTTTGAATTGATTATGAAATTGTAATGATACATTTACCTGACATATTAAATTGTGATATTTGATTATTCTAATTGACTTTGACATTATTTTCATTCAAGAGTTAAAAGAATAGTAAAACATCGCTCACATTTAATGATACACGGATATCATTTAAACCTTTTTAATTTATGGAGTCAGATGAAATAACGAGTTAATACATGAGAAAATGTATTGCATTTAACCAAAAATACTTTGCTGCGAGAAAAGACAGTAACATGCAGAGACCTTCACCGCTAATTCGAATACCGCCATTGGATCGAGTTAGACGGCCTTACACCAATAAGCTTTCCCTTATGTGGCCACACTACAGACTTATTTTACATCTTGTGAAAAGGGCATTATACCACCCATTTAAGCGTAGCGTCATTTCTGGAAGGTCACATTAGTCAAGCTCGCATCACCTGACTCTCAGCTAATCCATGTCTACCTATAGGAATACAACGCCTATCACTGTATACATGTATAATCAAATATCAACTTGTATTGCTTGCATGCTTCAGCCATGTTTATCAAGCCTGAAGGATTGAAGATGAAAGATCAACAGACTGCTAAAAATACTGAGGAATTTCCACTGCTATACCAAGAAATTTGGAAATTTGAAACTCAAATAATCAGACCAAGTGAAATTATCCTCAGATTCTACCATTCACACAGGACGTCCATTGCTATTTGTCTGAGAAACAGAAACAATTGAGTTCTCAGAAAAAAGCGTATTTTCCCTTAAACTGGAAGGACCCTGCTAAAACCTAGTTCACACTACATGATTTTAAAACGTCGGGCTGAACTGTGCGGTTCACACTACATGACTTGCTCTCTGTGAAATCAGGAGTGTTCAAGTTGTTGAGCTGTTCACACCACACGACACAACGTGATTGATCCGCAACCGGAGGTAACGCACTACACGAGTTGACAACAACTCTTGTCACCCAACGATTCTATCTTGTCTACAAACCACGTTTGTCACCCCCACAAATTCATTTATTTTATTTGTCTGTTTCAAACTAAATATGACAATTTAATCCTTCCCTGGTTTAAAGTATCTCTCGACTGGTACAAAAGGCAGATTGGAATTAAACTTTAACTGAATATCCTCTTACTACACAATAATATATATCACAATAAACAGAATTACAGCAAAAAGATTTAATTTACATTTCAACCTATAACATTTAGATAATGTAAAAATAACATTTTGCTCACCTGGCTGTAAAAATAACATTTTGCTCACCTGGCTGTTTGAGAGCGTTTGTAATTTCCGTCCGTAATTTCTGATTGGCTGTAGCTCATGACATCACGTGAGGTTGAGTCGTGCAACAGCTCTGGATATCTAGCATGCTAGATATTTTTCTGGGCTCGGCAACGCGTCTGTGAGCGTCTTTGATGCGTTGTTGGCTCTTTCATACTAACAGATTGGCGAGCGTTCATCGCCCGCTAATCCCCCGCGATTTGCACGCGATAACACCCTGACCTGTTGGCGAGCTCAACGATTTGCAAATCGGGCTTAAATCGGGCTTAAAATCATGTAGTGTGAACTAGGCTTAAAGTGCACTCAAAATTGGCCAGTGAAAAAAAAAAAACAATGTTTTTGCCTGCCGTGTCTCGCCTTAAGAACGTAGTAGAAATGGATGTTCCATCACACTTTTTTTTTGGATTGGAGCGAAAAAATGGTCAAAAGAGATATATTCATAGTTTAAAGTCTGACTCTGGACATGTGTTGTCTGATCATGCTGATATTCATAAACATGCTGTCAGTTTTTACTGTGATTTGTACAAATGTGAACACCAAGAGGAGCAGATGTTAGCTCAGAGTTTTTATTCTGGTCTTCCCCAGGTTAAACAAGAAAGTAATGTGGTGCTGGAAGCAGATATTGCCCTGGGTGAACTGTATGTAGCTTTGCAGAGTATGCAGAGCAGAAAAAACTCCTGGACTAGATGGTCTACCTGTTGATTTTTATAAGTTTTTTTGGTTTATAATTGGAGAAGATCTTCTGGCAGTGCTGAAAGATAGCCTAGCCAATGGACGTCTGCCTTTAAGTTGCAGAAGGGCAGTTCTTACCTTGCTGCCAAAAAAAGGTGATCTGCAGCTCATAAAAAACTGTAGACCTGTGTCCCTGCTTTGTACTGACTATAAGCTACTCTCCAAAGTATTGGCAAATAGACTTAGTAAAGTGATGGAACAAGTTGTTTTACCTAATCAGACCTACTGTATCCCTGTCAGGCTGATTTCTGATAACATCGTTCTCATTCGAGACTTGTTAGAAATTTCTAAGCTTTTTGGTCTTAAAATGTGAATTCTTTCTATTGATCAGGAGAAAGCTTTTGACCGTGTTGAACACAAATATTTATGGCAAACAATGATTGGTTTTGGGTTTACTCCTGGTTTTATCAACCAGATCAAGACTTTGTATTGTGATGTTCAGAGTGTTTTAAAAGTCAATGGTGTTTTGAGCACTCCTTTCCAGGTCCAGCGGGGAATTAGACAGGGCTGTGCCCTTTCTGGCCTGTTATATTCTTTGCCTTTTGAACCTTTATTACATAGACTTAGATCTGTTTTACAAGGTGTGATTTTACCAGGGTGCAATATATCTTTAAAGTTATCTGCATATGCAGATGATTTAGTCATCATGGTTAATAATCAACAAGATATTGATATGCTGGCAAATGTTATAGTTCAATATGGTATAATTTCTTCAGCCAGAGTAAACTGGAGTAAAAGCGAAGCTCTCTGTATAGGAGTGATGGAAAAACGTTTTCAATTGCCGTTGGGATTAAATTGGAAGACAGAGCGGGGATTAAAATACTTAGGTGTATTTTTGGGTGATGTTCTTAAAAACTGGATAATGTTCTTCTCAGATAATTCATCTGAACAGTAGAGGGGCAACTTTCCGTTTTCAGTTCGTGCAGAGGTTTTTGTGTGGTCCCGCAGATCTAGTGTGGAGACCATTGGCATGTACTATGTAGGGTCTCAGCTCAGGTGAGGGGAATGTATTATCAATAATTAAGAATTCATAATCAATAACTGATCATACGGGTTATGAGTTATCACCTACAATTTTAAATCGCCCAAAAAGCAATATATATAGTCCATGTATCTGTATCTATATATAGATAATTAACCACAACGAATTATAATCAATTATGAATATTCTCTGATCAATTTCTTGAAAAGGATTATTCTGATCACTATCAGGAAAAGTTATTCTTCTGGTTATGAAGAATTGTTCGTTTCCCTTGTAGGACCGGACTTCTACCAAACACGAAAAAGCAAGCGAGAGTGAAAATAAAAGACTGAGATAAACGCAAAACGAAAAGTAAAACGAGAGAACAGGAAGACAAAACAAAAAGCAAAGCACCAAGAAGACACGACAAAAGGCAAAGATGCTCCAGCGTCAACATCCTTTAAGGAAGACGGTCCACACCTCTTTCGGAGCGACCTGACCAATGACAATCAGCAATCTTTGTCGGGAGAAGATCTCTTTTGTTCCTTCTGACAGCCTAGCTTGCATAGTTTATGAGGCCGTCATCAATTTGCTCATTTCACTTCCAAAATGGTAAAACATAGTAAAATACATTTTAACGTAACCTCTTATATATATATATTTAGCTAAGGCAGGATAACACCGAGAGGATTAAAATGATACCAAGAAATGTATGTTTTACATATATGAAGGTGGGTATATACTCAAGTTTGATATGAGCACTTAGAGTTTAGCTACACGATTATAAAATCATAACTAGGCTTGGTACAAAAGCAGAAACACAAAGGCATACATGAATATATTTGACCCTTTTCAGAATTACCCATTTCTGGCTTCAAATGTAAAGAATGTCTATGTGTGTGTGTGCGTGTTGGGTCGCCTTCGTTGGAATTCTTCCTCGCCGGAAAGAGGGGTGTTGGGGGCGATAGGAATTTGTTTGAAGCTCACGCATTCTGGTTTATTGATGTTTGTGTAAATTGACTCTCATGCCATAAATGTGTCAATGGGCAATTTGGACACCATTCGATACCGACTTTTTGGCGCTCACTAGTGAGTTATAGGACAAAACTCAAAGGGTTAAAAGCTTTCCCAAAACTCAGAATGATTAAGGCATGTGTGACTGTCCAGATACGCTACAACTATACTGAATCAGCTAGGTGGACTTGGCCTAAACAGAACATTGTTTCTGATGGACTTAAAGCAGCTCAACACCAGTGGATTGCCAAGTTTCTACAGTGGACTGTTCAAAGTCTGGAATCTGTTTAAAACGGAGAGGACAGAACATCACAGTTCACTGTATTGGCTTCTCCAAGAGCCAGTTGTGTATGGGACCCGTTTGAGTGCAACCTGTCTAATAGGTCCCAGTTTACTCAAACAGTTCAGTTTGTCTAATGTAGTGACTTTGGGACATGTAATTCAGTTTACAGGTGCAAACATGGACAATGCTCTTCTCCTTGCCTCTCATTTAAAGGTGCATTCTATTCGCATAATTGAGTTGTTGCTCAAAAAGTGGAAAGAGGATTTAACAGATGTCGAACGCGCATTGTTATTGTGATGGCTCTGTTCAACATAGTGTTGATGATATTTTTCCTTTGGTGAAGGTTCTCCCAGACTTTAAGGACTGTACAGGATTTTTTTTAGAAACCAATAAGCCCTGTGTGTCTATTCATGATGCTGATAAAAAAATTGCTATACAGATTGATCGTAAAAATTTTGAACAAAGATAAATTAAATGGTAAAACTGACACTCCATGGAGAGCTCGCTTAGGTCTGATAGAGGGTGTTGGACCTGAATAGAGAGCGCTGTATAAACCACCATTGTTGAAGAAGGTCGCAGATTTGCAATGGATAGTTTTACATACATCTCTGTTTTAAACCCTGATATTAATCATGACTGTCCTTTTTGTACTCTTCGTGAGACAGTTTTTCACTGTTTTACGGACTGTTGTCGTCTTTTGCCACTGTTCTCTATGTTGGAAGAGATTTTTAAATTGTTTGGTGTAGTTTTTTCCAAACAGTTGTTTTTTTTAGGTTACAGGTATTCCTAAAAAAAGAGGGAGCAGTGTCAACTCTTTAATTTCATTTTGGTAAGAGCTAAGATGGCAGTGTATATGAATAGACGAAATAAGGTCGAAGGATCTACAGATCATGATGCTGTTTTTGTATTTGTCAAAATGTTGAAATCGCGTTTAAGAATAGATTTTAATTACTACAGTTTGATGAACGATCTAGAAAAGTTTGCCAATATTTGGTGTCACAAGGACGTGCTCTGCTCTGTCTGCTCAGCTGAGAGAGTGCGCTCCGTTGCCGGTTCTGCTCCTGACACCGCAGGGCTTCAGCTGGTATGAGCTCGGCTCACTGCACTTCAGGTGCTGGTAGAACTTCATAGCTCTTTTTTGGATACTGATCAATAAGGGGTATTGTCCTAATTCAGCTCTGCACGAGTTGTTTGGTGTCGCTCTGTTTACTTTTAGGATGCTTTTACAAATTTGGGTATGCAGAGTTTCAATTTCCTCTTTTTCCCATTTTGAAAAATCTTGGGTTTTTAGAGGTCCCCATACCTCACTGCCGTACAGTGCAATTGGTTCAATTATTGCTTTTAGAATTTATAGCGAGGTTTGAAATGGAATTTCATGTCGAATAGTATTTTTAATCATGTAGAAGACTCTCATTGCTTTTGCTTTCAATTCATTCACAGCCAGATTAAAGTTCCCTGTTGAACTCAGTTTTAGAACCAGATATGTGTATTCGTGGGTGTATTGGAGGACTTGGTTTCCTGCTCTGAAGATGTATTTATTTTCCCTACACCTGGATCTATTTTGAAAAATCATTATTTTAGTTTTTGCAAGGTTAATTTTGAGAGCCCACGTTTGACTAAATGTCTCTACGACGTCGAGGAGCTGTTGTAGTCCCTCTTTAGTTTTTGACAGAATGACTAAATCATCTTCAAAGAGGAGACATTTCATTTCTGATTCAGTCAGGGTTGGGCCGGGGGCAGTGGAATTATTTAATGCTTTGGCTAATTCATTTATATATATATATGTTAAATAGAGTAGGGCTCAATGGGCAACCTTGTCTGACTCCTCTTTGTTGGGAGAAAGATTCTGTTCGCTTATTCCCTATTTTTACTGCACATGTATTGTTTTTATACATGGTTCTGATCAAATCAAATGTTTTCCCCCCAATCCCATTTTCCAATAGTTTTAGGAAGAGTCCTTCGTGCCAGATCGAATCAAAAGCATTCTCGAAGTCAATAAAGCAAGCGAAGACTATGGATTTATTTTGGTATACATGTTTATCAATGATCGTGTGAAGGGTGTATATGTGGTCAGGTGTTCTGTGTTTGGGCAGAAATCCAATTTGACTTTTGTCCAGAATTTTGTGGGTTTTGAGAAAGTTTTGCAATCTTATATTAATAATCAAACAGAATATTTTCCCCAGGTTGCTATTGACACATATGCCTCTGTAATTGTTTGGCTCATATTTGTCTCCTTGTTTAAATATTGGTGTGATTAGGCCTTGGTTCCAATTCTCTGGGAAATATCCTACTCTCAAAACAATGTTGAATAATTTGATTATTGCGGTTTTGAATTTGTCGTTGGTGTATTTGATCATTTCATTTAATATTCCATCAATGCCACATGCCTTGTTGGGTTATAAAGCATGTAGTCTATCTGTAAGCTCATTTATTGTGATTGGAAAATCCAGGGGGTTTTGATTGTCTTTAATTCTTTCTTTCAGGATTTCTAATTTGGTTTTTAATTCATTTCGAGCAGGATTTGTTTCAGTTGTTTTGTACAGATTTTCTAAATGTGTCCTCCATATGTTCCCGTTTTGAATGGCCAATTCTTCCTGTTGTAGTCTATAGAGCGTGTTCCAGAAGTTACTGGTATTTATTGACTCCTCCATTGCTTGAAATAGTTGTTCTGTGTGTTCTTCCTTTTTTACTCTTAGAGTTTGTTTGTAGAGTCTAAGGGTTTCGTGATATTGATGGCGGAGTTCTTCATTGTCAGGATAGCTGTTCTTGATTTGAAAGATTTCGTACTGTTGTTCGGATATTTTTGGACTCACTGTCAAACCACATTTCAGTGGTGTTTTTTGGTTTCCTTTTTGATGATTTATTTTTCAAATTGCACATGGATGCTGATTGGTGGAATATTTTGATAATGTCAAGTGCCAGATTTATGCCTAATTTATTTTATGAATATGTGTTCATTATGAATTTGTCCAATAATAATTTGATCGTTTGACTTTCTATTGCATTTTGATAATTTTCTATGCTGTTATTTGTCCACTTGTAGGGTGGTTGCAGCCTCAGTAAATGAGAGGGCTGTCTGCGTGATTCATTGGTATGAGTTTGTCTTAAATATAGTGTCATTTTACAGTGGTCTGACAGAGGTGTTTGAGGACTGACTGTGAATGCCCAGAGATGCACTGGGTCATTGTCTGTGATGAAGTAATCTACAGTACTGTTACCCAAAAAAAGAATGTCAATGGAACTGTGTTCCGGCACGTCAGATAAATTAATAAATAAATAATTCATTAATATCAATGAGAGTGATGGAAGGCTATTGTTAAAACATTTTTGCGTGCAATGTCAAATTGCAGCAAGCCTGATGTTCCTTCTGAAGTAGTCTTTCCGGAATCAAAACATAATATCACCCCCTGGACCCGCCTTCACAAACACGCTTAACAACGTTATGTTCTCAGTAACGGTTCTGTAGGATTGAAAATAATCCAAGAAATTTGAAATGAACACAGACATTTGCTTTACTGTTTTCCACCCCCTCTTTCCCCAAGGACCATTTAGAGTTGAGGGGCTGATAGTGATAACCTCTCAGGTAACATTTTACATATATGCTGGGTACAATTAATGATATAAGTAATTATTTCATACATCTATTTTTTAACTATTTTAAGTGTAACCATAACCATATTTTGTCATTAAACCTTTTCAATTACAAATAATGTGCGAACTAGTTTTGATTTGGTATTGACTTTGAAGTGCTACCTATTGCAATACAATATTGTCACTCTTTATAGCAACACTCTCCCACTATGGGCTGAAATATGTGCCACCAGAAACTGAATTTGAACCATTTATATTTGAATTTGAATGGCTAAACTTGAATAATTGCATTGAAAAACTGAATTTGTATTGTTTAATTAAAATTGAATTTATTCAAAAACTGATTCTGAATTGTATAATTTGAAATTGAATTTATTCGTTTGGAACTGAAGTCCAATACAATTTGATCCTCACTGAAAATTAAACTCTCTATATATCTTCACATTCACTTCTCACAATTCAGATTCAGTTCTCAAATTCAATTTCAAGTTACTGAGACAGACATCCGGGTAGTTGGAGGATGAAGGAAGAGCAATCGAGCGCAGATCGATAGATAGCGTTCATTGGCGCACAGGACTCCTCTTGGGCCAATCAGCACCAATGTTTTGGAGCACAGTATGTTACCCGCCATGAAACAAAGAAGAAGTGCTTGCCTGACTTGCCGACTGGCGTGACCAGTGACTACCGCCATGGATTCGGCTGGGACAAATACGGTAATGACATTTTTTTTTACGATCTAACGATCTTTTGTTTAACTGTTGTTAATGTTATAGCTATTTTGTAGAAACGTTTTTTTTATTCCACGAGCATACACAAATCATGTTTACAATTACATTAGACGACTAGCTAGCACAATTGTTCTATATCTATGACTAGCACATTAGTATTGTTTCAGCTATTATTTTAGCAACGCAGCAAAGAGCGCTGGAGCTAGTCTACAAATAGCAGTGCGTACTACAACCCTTTTTATTTTTGTACTGCCAGTGAATAGCACCGAGTGAAAGTCAATGATTTGTTTATATCTAGTGACAGTGATCATGTCGTTATCTCAGATAAGTACCGGTAAACTTAGTTAGAAGATCTAGAAATAGAAGGCATCGTGCTAACTAACTTGCCAGTCCCACCTGTGACTTACCTGAGCCTGTGAACCTAGCTGTTCTTTTGGAGATTGATTTTTGACCAGCTTATGCTGTGATCTGCACAAAGTTTAGAAAGGTGAAACTTAATGTTATAGTGATTATGGGCACGATCCAACTAGTTACAAATTAGTTTTTACTGTTACCATGGTATAGGAAACATATATGGCAATATTGTAACATTCATAACTAGTTGGCTTGTAGTCACATAACAAGTACAACTGGTTTGCTACTATTCCTTAATTTTGGTGGTTCCTCATCCATCGCCTCCATCACATTTGATATAAACTTGACATGAAATCCATAGCAATCAGTGATAATTGAATCTGTTTATGATAAAGCAATTACATTTCTTTGCAATGAAAAGTTCCTACTACTTTCAACCTTTACTACTTCTAGATTATTATGTTACCAGCTAACTCTGTATCTCACATCTCCTATTTGGAATATTATTAGTACCACAATAACTAATATAAATAGTAACCCTATTATTAATGTATGACAATGTCATCTAATACATAGTATGATACAGAAAAGAATGGCTCCAGCTGATGAAATGGGTTGCATTACTAGATGGTGTATGTTAACAATTCATTACATTGCTTTTGCAGAACATTGTCATTCAGGAGTGCTTAGCCAGATTGAGGGAAAGACTGCAGTGTGCCCTCAACAACAACCCTCCTGATCTTGATTATTTGGAATACATAGTGACCCAAGAGAGGGCCTTCATAAATGCAATGGAGAATGTAGCTCTGCCTAATGATATTTGTGAAGCCCTCCATCAACTGAGCAGTTTGTTAGACCTGCGGAATAACCCCCCCCCCCCCCCCCCTCAATATCTGTGGTGAGGAGTATAGGTCCCCATGGACGTTTTAGACTACAGGTAACAGAGGACCATCTCCAAAGTCTTCTTCATCTAGGTCTACCTGCCACATGTGTAGCAGACATTCTTGGAGTCTCAAGAAGAACCATATGCAGGAGTACAACATGTCAGTTAGAAGCCTGTATTCCACCATGACTGATGATGCTCTGGATAATGAAGTGAGAGCCATCAAATCTAGACTACCTCATGCTGGATACCAGATTGTCAAGGGGTGTCTTGAAGCAGAGGGCCACCATGTACAATGGATCAGACTCAAGGCCTCTATGCATAAAGTTGATACAGAGGGCATCTTGTCAAGAATGAAAAGTATGGGCTGTGTTGTTCGGCGAAAATACTGTGTTCAAGGCCCACATTTTCTGCAGCACATAGACACCAATCATAAACTCATTAGGTGTGTTTATTACATTTGAATATAGCAGGACTTAAAATAGTTATCATTGGCATTCTTTTTTGTGGGTAATTATCCTCTGCTTCTTTATAATTAAACTATGTCCTTTTTTTCACCAGATATAACATGGTGATATTCGGTGGCATTGATGGGTACTCGAGGAAGGTAAGTTTCCTACTGTATCAAAGTACATACTCATGAAAATATTGCTGGTATAATCCAAATTTTTTTGTAGGGTGTCCATGTTATGACAACCATCCCATAACTATTATTAGTATTACTCATGTCCGTTTTCCACCCTTTAGATAATGTACCTCAATGCTGGGTCCAACAACACAGCGAGTACTGCGCTTCAGTTTTTTCTGGATGGAGTGAGGGGATTTGGATGGCCTTATAAGTGAGTAATGCTGTTCTCTTAGTATCGTTTAAGCAATATGATTGATTTGTCAGCTGTTTATGAAGCATGAATTTATCAGGATTTATTCAATGCTGCATTTAGTTTTCATGAACCTGTGTGAGGAAATTATCCATTATTTTTAGTAAAGTTTTGTAGATTCAGCTGGATGGATACCAATTTCAAAATCTGATGAGTTGCAGGGTAAGAGGTGACCAGGGTGTTGAAAATGTCAGCATTGCCCAGATGATGTTCACTGTGAGAGGCACAGGGCATGGAAGCTTTATAAGTGGAAAAAGTGTGCACAACCTGAGGTGAATTATTCCTTTTGCAATGATTATCAAATGACCCCAAGATCCAAGTAGGTACATGACATTTCTTGTTATTGTTGGTGTGCCCTTCAGTGTGATATTTACTCCAGTTGAATTGCTGTTTGGCTATTCTTGTACATTGTTTGATTGACCCACGGGGAACTTTTCTATTTACGAATTGTAGAATCGAACGTCTGTGGAGGGATGTTTGGACAGGAGTTACTCACGTTTACTATGACGTATTACACAGCCTGGAGGAAGATGGATCCCTCGACATCTCGGATAATCTCCATCTCTTCTGTGCTCAGTACACCTTCCTCCCAAGTCTCAAGGCTGATTTGGCCAAGTTTTCTGCTGGATGGAACGATCATCCTATCAGGACAGAGGGCTTCCTTACCCCTAACCAGCTGTGGGAGCTTGGGATGCTGCAGCACCCCATCCGCGAGCCAGAGGAAGATGTGGCAGTTGAGTGATAATGCCAGTGACATTGTTGTCCGCCTTTAAATTATTTTTTCCATCTATATACTGATAATACTATCTTCTGTTGGTTTTAGGGAATCCAAATTGAGGATATTGATTGGGAGAGCTCAGGGCTCTCTCATAACTCAGCCAACACAGGTGTTACAGTGCCAGAAATGGAATGTCCATTGAAGACAGAGGACATTGAAACTCTACGCCTTGCCATTGATCCCCTTTCTCATTCAAATAATTTTGGAAGAGACATTTATTTGTCCACACTCGCACATGCATTGTACCTACTTCACCATCATTGACAGTCATGTCTGTGCCAATCAGAGGACTAAAAGAGGCTTTTAATAATTCATGATTGTATCCAGGCAGCTTATAGTCCACCTTCCAGTCACAGCGAAGTAATTGAAACCAAAGAAATGCCACAATGTTGTATTTTGCTTCCAAAGATTTTGTATTTATTGGACTTCTGTCAAACTGACACAACCACAGGGAAGGAACGCAGTGAAGGACATCTTCTCTGACAAACATTGTAATGGTGCGATGCCCATATGGAAATGCTTTTTGAAGTATAACTTGGGTTAACAGATACAGAGTGTACTTCACAAAAAATGAAATAAAAGATTGCACAAATATCTTATCTATTATTATTTGAGTCTGAATGTATATGCATTGTACTTGAACCATGAAAGAAAAACATTCAGTAGTCTAATTAGCACTGAATATTTGAAACTGCAACATTTCACTTAAACCTGATGAAATGCCTGCCCTAGATGGAAGGCCTCTGTCATCACTTGTTTGAACTCAGTAGAAGTTTGCATATGCTTAACAGGTAGGCGGATTGTATTACTACATGCAGCGACTGTTGGGTAGCAAACTGTATGTGAACCATACTGGATGTCACAGGTGTGATTGAACTGCACAACGACTCTGAAGTTTCTCTTCTCTTCTGGTAAGACAGGAATGTGGCCCTGTCCTGTGAGCCACTGGAGAAACATACTGGGGGACAGGTAACCAAGATAGTCTCCTGTGTCACCCACCTCTAGATGTACACCTTTTCAGAGACAGAAAGCAAACAATCATGTAAATTAAATACTTGGTTTACCTGTACCAACACAGAGGTAGAATTTGGAAATCTAATATCTTACGTAAGTGTACTTACAATGATAATGTAATCTACAATTAAAACTTCATAAAATGTGTAAGACAGAGAAACTAAGTAAACAGAGTTTACAAGAAGAAAACTAAATGAGCAATTACATGCTTCCAGCTCCTGCAAGAAGTCCTGTAGATGGTTCATTACGCTCACTTCCACCTGTTCTTTATTGGAGCCCTTCTCGCTGAACTCAGGTTGGCAAGCCGCAAAGACAAAGTCAGCATCAGCCTGGTGAGAGAAACCATGTATCGTTATGAGTTGATCCAGAAAGAGAGAGCAGTGGTGTGTGAGCTGAGAGAGAGAAAGAGAGAGAGAGAGGGAGAAGCAGCGCAAAAAACAATTACGTTACCTCGTTGCTATGCTATGAGTCCCAACCTCACACATGCTGGCTGTGGGCTACACACCCACTGCCCACAGGTTGACACAGAAATGTCCCAAACACAGCAACATAAGAAAACCAGAAAATACCGGCAGAAGGCAGTATCTATGTAGATAAATAAACCACCTCACACTAGTTGGGGGTCATACTACACATTGTTTTTTAGGAAAATTCTGCATCGTGGACCTTTAACTTTAATATCTTCATTATTATTGTCCAGTGACCCCACAAAGTCTATACAAAAAAAGTTAAAGTAAAGGGCATGATTGGTATTCGAAATAAGCTGAGTTTAGGACTTGGAATCACTATAAGGCGCACTTAAAAGCCTTTAATTTTTTTCAAAAAAAAACAGTGTGCCTTATCCGGTGCGCCTTATATATGGATATTGTTAATATACGTAACTGAACAATGTCGATTTAGTGTTATCAGACTGTTTCTTTTACTACGGTACGTGTTTACTGAATTAGGGAAAAGTTCCCCTCCACGTTTGGGAGAAGAGCGAACGAGGCTGGGAGATATTGTTAATATGCACATTAACGTTTGAACAACGTTACCATGGGAGTGAACGGAGTTGTCAGAACGCTTAATAAAGTTTGACTTTATCTGACTGTTTTGTTGACATTCCCTTTAGCACATCTAGTGGATGCATAACGCAAACCCAGTCAAATGTTAGACTGCAGTATCTTATGCGCCTTATAATCCGGTGTGCCCTATATATGAATAATTTTCTAAAATAGGTCATTCATTAAAGGTGCGCCTTATAATCCGGTGCGCCTTATAGTGCGGAAAATATGGTATTAGTTAAAAGTGGTATCAGTACATCCCTAATAAAGTCTACATTTATTAACTCACCTTCACCTCCATCCCGGGGACAAAGAGTGGTTGGCAGATGTTTGGGTATTGGTTCATTAGATCAACGAGACCATAAAGTTTCAGACCTTCACGTAGCTGGGAGAGTAGGGGCAGCAGCCGAAGTATGGCATGAAGAACCACAGCACTAAAATATAGAATGAAGAAAAAAATAATATCAATATGAAGTGAAATGTAAAAAATCAAAACATGAATATTAACATCATTGACAAGGATTAGCATAGTGAAAAAACAATTATACCGAAGAATTTCTTCCCTCTTCTCAACATTAACAGGTCCATTATAGCCACAGCTCAAAATGTCCTCAATCAGTTCAGTCATTGTAGCCTCTGTGGCCGACTCAACCTTAAAAAGACACACACACACAGAAAAAAAAAACTGATTAATATGTGTTGCCAAACATTTTACAGCACTAAAACCCTTAAGACCTCTTACCTGGGAGAGAAGTGATATATACTCCGCATCAGAGACATCCTCTTTGGAAATGTACTGAATCTGTATCTCCCCATCACACAAGTACCTGTAGCACCAAAGTTTGAGGCAGCAGGGTGGTGGTCCGCTTTGAGCCAGACTTGCAGCCCAGATTTCACCAGCACTTCTGAAAGAAAAATGTAGAAATTAGTAGAAACATAGTAATGTCCTGAGGACATAAGTGCATAATAGTGTGTTAAGATCACAAGCCACAACATTTAGCCTACTGAACATAAAACAATAAAAAAGTATGCACACCTACAGAGGCAGACAGGTGCGTAGGAGAGGACCAGAAGGGCAACGGACTGAAACAGAGGAATCTCCCGCACACTGTCTTAACTTGCATATAAAGTTTAATCAGAGAACAATGTTTCGGTCGCTGGGACCTTCATTAGGTTATTTTATGGTGTGAACAGAGGAAGCAATTTAAATAGACTCAATTGTCCATGTGGGCCAATCAGAGCCCACGTAGGCAACTACACTGTCAGTGCCTGAAATTATCAAATATTTTCAAAGTCGTCAAACACAATTCCTTTTTTTCTTGTCATATATGGCCTGGCTCAATGCCAGGCCCCATGCCTGAGTTTTCAGCCCTGTAACATGTAAACAAAATATTGTTTTAAGGACTCAGACTTATGGACCCCACTGTATGCAAGCATGTCTTACCTGAAATTTGCTTGATCAAGATCCAACAGGGAATATTTGGGACATTTTCAAACCATCTCTTTGAACACAAATAATCACTCCATTCATGTAACTGTCACTTCTATTGCAAATTTTTTTTTAAATGTAATTTAAATCATATTTATTTCCACCAAGGAGGTTATGGTTTTGATTGAGTTTGTTAGCAAAATAACTCAAAGTTATGAACAGATTTCAACTAAACTTTAAGGAAATGTTGATAATGGGAAAAGGAACGGATGATTACATTTGTTGGTGATCGGTTGAAGAAAAGTGGATCAAATAATACAATGCCGGGAAATCCGAGCTGCTTGGAGGAGGTCTGTTTTCCAAGTGCTTTTCTAGTTCAAATATATGTGTACCTGTGAGGAACTCCTTCCGTAACGCTCCTGTATCAAGGCCCGCCTCCCCTATGAACCTGATTTTTAACTGACTAGTAGGCAATGCCTTCTTTTGTCGCTTCCATTGAGCAAGGCCCCGCTCCACCACATGGGATCTTGATACAGTGAGAGGAAATTCTTCCTCATTGTTAACAGCAGCAGAGATGGCCTGCAGGACATCATCAAGGCTGAAGAAGAAATAAATGCCTGTTAGGCAGTGTGATTCAGGAAAGCGTATATTGTCTGTTTAATTCCTTTAGGTTAGAGGTTGTCAAACTGTGGCGTATGTATGTGACTTATTCTTTCTGTATGTGTGTTAGTATTTGCATATTTGTGTCATTTACTTTTTTGTTGCTTCTGTAATAAATGCTGAAATAATAAATGGTGAATAAGCTTACAGGTAATCCCTGGATTCTTTGATATGATATGAGGTAATTGGCCCCAAAAGTTTGAGAGCCTTAGGTTATTCACTGTTGAAGGAGACTATAGAAGCGTACAAACCTAGAAATGCTCATCTTTTGTTTTGAAGTTGAAGGAATGAAGTCAGCTTTGCTGAAATGACAAAACAAGTATGAAGTTGAGAGTGAAACCCATATCCTCTGACCTTAAATGTAAAAATGTGTACCATAAACTCAGTACAGAGTTAAAAGGTGGACTTTCTCAGAGAAAGTAATTTTGTTATGGTCAGGACTAACTGATCAATAAAAATCATATGGCAACAGTGACAACCAAAGAAAAAAAGGGAAAAAAAACTTGTGTACTGTTGAAAGTAAATGTATATCACACACAGCACAGTCAGCCGTTATGGTAACAGCTCAGTCAATTTAAAAGTATTAAATCCAACTGGTCAATACATTAATCCATTGGTGGGAAGACAGATGCTTGGAGGGATATCTCAAATATCTCACTAAAATGCTACAAAATCTTGACATTTTTATATTGACTAAATTGTGCTAAGATTCTGGTACCTCTCTCCACACTCGCTTGCATGTTCCTCCAAGTCATTGGGTGGAAAATTATGGCCACAGATTGGGCACACGGTCTGCAACTGGAATCACTTAAATGTTTAACATAAAAAGGTGGAGACAATAATACCTCAAAAATAAACACATCTCAACATACCTCTGTCTTAGAGGACACAAAAAACACATCTTCCTCCGTAGGCTGTCAGGAGGAATAACAAAATTGAAAAAGAAATTGTGACATGATTGCATATATCTGTTGTTACTCATCATTCAACAGATGTTTTTGCATAAACTGTTCATTAATTGACACAGCCTCATTGCAAATATAGCTTAAGAGAACAAAGAGGAGGCTCAACATTACAGTTGATTTTTGTCATAACTTGTATAGTAGCCAGTTCCACCTGATGTGATGTGGATTAATGGTCTCCCAACATTATCCATACAATGGGTCTGTACATACCTCCTGTGGATAAGTATCTGAAGGCTTGCATGTTTCAACATGCAGCGCTAGGATTTCCAATGGATAGCTGGTGTGACAGGAGTGGCACATTGCCTTTGGCATACTGGAGAAGGACCTGGAGTCAGGAGGCAGTGGTTGAGTGTCTAGTTCATCCTGTATCGGAGCAATATATAGGACACCCTTTCCGCCTGTACTTGCAGTCTTCAAAATTAGCCCAGTATATCCACTGTCCCCAGGAGACACCATATATAGTTTTCTAGAACCCCACCCTCCTAACCAGAAAAGTTATTTAATAGTTGAACTCTATTGAAATGTGACAGTACTCATCACTCAAGATATTGATTCAAATGATTTTATACCAAGATTAGATTGACCATGGGTAAGTTCTATGTACCTGCTCCTTTGTAAATCAGCCAGCCCCCAGACACACTTTCCAGTTTTGTATAAAGATCTTTGAGGGTTGAACATACCTTCAAGAGTAATATAAATCATACCATCATATTGACAAACGAACATTGGTTTTGATTGTGGACTATATTAAAATATTATATGACAAAAAAAAATGTGTTGCCTCACCTCATCATGGGTGTAGTTCTCTGGTATCAGCGTGGACCTGTGTCCCAAACCAGCTTGCAGATGGAAAACTTCTTCACTGCCTTTGGGAGTGCGCTCAACAATATTGGGTAAGAGATAAAATGTAACTTCTATCTCTTTGACTGGTGTGGATTGGTTGGAAGGCCATTGAACGCGCCGGCGCTTTCCCCTGGCTTCAAAAAGGGCAGGAAAAGACCTGTGATGATAATTTTTTTATTTGACATTACACAATACAAATACACATTTCACTAGCTATAGTTTTGAGAATTTAAAATTGATGAATGTAAGGGACGAGTCAGTCTGACAAAGAAACCAAATACAGTGAAGAACCTTGTCATTTCTGTGTGGACACTGGGTCGGCCATCTCTCCCTCTTTCCTGACTCCTTCCCTGTCTGCTAGAATGACATGCCGTGTTCAGGAGATGCATCACATTATTTTATACATGTTAATCTGGGTGTGTGTGTTAACTTATTTGTTGCGAAACTAGACAACACCTTGGAGTCTCTGGGCCAATTTGATGTTGGGCACTGGGCCCAACAGGGGTAGCTCTGTGTTGGTCACTGGGCCCAAAAGGACCAGGGGAAGGTATTGCATTTGCGAGCAAATTTAGGAGGTGTCTTGCTGAATTGACTACTTCTGAGTTGTCTCCCTGTCAAAAGTATACAAATTCAGCAGTAGGTTGGAAAAGCTATACAATACATCAACTTAATAACCCATAAAACAATATAAAGAACTTAAATATTACCAAATCAAAAATTACAAAGTGGGATGTTTTCCATATTCCAAAGAAAATATATTGAAAAAAGTTATTCAAGTAAATGGCTAGCTATATCAATATAAAACAAAATATTAATAAAATAGGCACTATATTTATAGACCACAATACCATATGCACTATTGAATTTAATTAAACAAAACATCCAGTTTTCTTTCGAAGTGTAAATGTGCTATTTTTGTGTTCTAGTCAAACGGAATTAGCTAACTTATGCATTCAATTCAAATGAATAGGGCTAGTGCTATGGTGTAATTGCCCTGAAGTTTATGGCTTTACATTATGCTAGCACCTGCCAAACACAGCGACACATAACTTGCACACTTACTACTCTCTCTCTCCCTCTCAGTAAACAGTAAGTTACTCTGACAATAGTCTCAGCCTCAGACGTCACGCCCACGGAACGTTGGTCAGTCTGAAGGTCTGGCTACGCGAGACTACTCTGACAATGACAACCACGAAGAGAAGTTATCGGGGGAAAAAAATCACACTGAAGACATGACCAGTCTACTTGGCGGCGGCTAACACTAGCTACGTTTGCAACACCTTTTTCACCGGATGAAGAGGCAAACGCTTAGAAATAATAAACAAACACCAGGCAAAAATGTTGTTACCAGAGCTAGTAGGCTACCATAAAAACGTGGGATCATAGCTACTGTGTTTGCAACGTCGGGAGAAAGATTTAATTTCCCCCGTTTCTACAAAATAGCTATAACATTAACAACAGTTAAACAAAAGATTGTTAGATCGTAAAAAAAAATGTCATTACCGTATTTATCCCAGCCGAATCCATGGTGGTAGTCACTGGTCACGCCAGTCGGCAAGTCAGGCAAGCACGTCTTCTTTGTTTCATGGCGGGTAACATACTGTGCTCCAAAACATTGGTGCTGATTGGCCCAAGAGGGGTCCTGTGCGCCAATGAACGCTATCTATCGATCTGCGCTCGATTGCCCTTCCTTCATCCTCCAACTACCCAGATGTCTGTCTCAGTAACTTGAAATTGAATTTGAGAACTGAATCTGAATAGGCTAAATGCCAACGGCTGTTGTGACGTACTTCCGCTGAAATGTCAGCCACCACGAATACTTCCGGTTAACCTAAGCGTCGACTTGTTTTGGTAGCTGCTTCTAGTTTTTTTTTTACAGTCTATGAGTTGATATGAAGTCATCAAAGTTTAAATACCAGAGAGTGTCTGGTACTACTGCCGAACACTGCTGTGTGCCACAGTGCCAGGCATCCGGAAAGTACAATTCTGTACTTAGTTTTTTTACTTTTCCTGCTGATGAGGCGCTGAGGTGTAAGTGGATCGTCAATATTCGCAGGGACAAATTCACCGTGACGCCTCACACCCGGGTGTGTAGCCGGCACTTCAGAACGGAAGACATCCGTGAACCAGCATCAGAAACAGGTCGTCGGCTGTTAAAAAAGGGTGTTGTTACGGTTTTATTTGAGTGGAACAACTTCTCCCTTCCACCTACAAGACCGGGGGTTTGGGAGAGAAGGGAAAGGCCACCGCCGCCAGAGGATGACTGGGAGGATACACCGGACCACGGAACATTCGGCGTCCCCATGCAACAGGACTACGTGTCGAAACCTGAAGCTTCAGTCGTCGATTTGGTGTTGGAGGAAAATGCGTCTCTCCGGGAGGAAAATCGCCTGTTACGCCAACAGATCGAGGGGCTTACACTGAGGCAGCGGTTCGGCATTCATCGTTTTGCTGCCTCGGACAAGGATATCAGGTTCTTTACAAGGTAACTTACGTCTTTCTAGACAGGTAGGCTTAGGCTAACGTGTGTGTGTGTGTGTGTGTGTGTGTGTGTGTGTGTGTGTGTGTGTGTGAAAGAGAGAGATTTAAAAAAAAAAAAATTAAGCATCACATCCCAGAATTTTTTTTTAATTTAGTATTTTTTTTTACGTCATTACACCGTTTAGGGCATAAGAAACAAATGAAAAATTATATTTTATTCATATTTTATGCTATGTCCTCTGTAGAAAACACCAGGTTGTTTAAAAAATAAAATGACATGAAATTACATGCATAGGTAAAAAACAATGTTTTTTTTTCAGGAAGTTTCAGGATTTTTTTTAACCAAACTTTGTTTAAAGATAATTCTCAACTATGTTATGAAAGACATAATGGACATAATGACATAATAGAATTAATTGATATATGATTTTCCATCCCAAAAAAGTGTAATAATGGGAGTATTGATTGGCAACATTTTCATAATAATATTAAATAATTATTAGGAATATTGATATGTAACTTATTTCCCTATTCATTGTTCTGTCTCCCAAAATGCCTGATAAACAATGTGCCTTAGTGTTTTCAATTTTGCACAAATACATTTAATTAAAGTTATGTGTGTACATTTTGTGTAATTAATTATGAAACGTTATTAATAGTGTATCTGTATTCCATTTCTTTAGGTTTGCATCATATGATCTACTGATGCGTTTCTGGGGCTTGATTGCAAACTCACTACCATCCATGGTCAGTGTTCGACAAGCACAAAGAGGAGCTCTCACAGAGTCAAATGCTACAACCCATTCCCTGCAGCCCATTGACGAGTTTTTCCTTTTTTTGAATTACCTTGCCCTCGGGTCTAAGCAACGGGACCTTGCTGACCGGTATGGTATTCATCAGTCCACGGTCAGCAGAATCATTACAACATGGAGCAACTTCCTGTTCACAGTACTCGGCTCAGTGAGGATCTGGATACCTGAAGAGGAGATTCAGAGAAAACTGCCTGCAGACTTCAAGGACTACCCTGACACCACAGTCATCCTTGACTGCACTGAGCTGAGGTGTCAATGCCCATCTTCCCCTCTCCTCCAAAGTGAGGTATTTTCCTCCTACAAGTCCCACTGCACTCTGAAGGGGCTCATTGGGATCGCACCACATGGGCCAGTGACATTTGTCTCTGCGCTGTATGCTGGGTCTATCAGCGACAAACAGATTACCCGTGAATCTGGTCTCCTCAGTCTGCTCAAACCTGGCATGGCTGTCATGGTAGACAGAGGTTTCCTCATTAATGACATTGTGCCCTGCAAGGTTTACAGGCCAGCCTTCCTCTCTGGCAGGCCTCAAATGTCTGCATCTGAGGTTAGGGAGACCCAGGCCATAGCACGTCTAAGGGTGCATGTGGAGCGCTTCATTCGCCGGGTCAAAGAGCACAAGTTTTTCGATTCTGTGATTCCCCTACGGGTTTTTGGGAGCATCAACCAACTGTACACGGTGGCTTGTCTCCTAACAAACTATGAAAATGGGCCACTGGTAAAGGCCTGGGCAAAGAAGCCTGAGATCTGAGGATTTCCAACGTGCAACCACACTGTATATTTATACACTTTCATAAAGGCACTGCATATCAGGCTTTCAACCAGACGACCTTCAACAAGGCATTGCACATAACATACATAAAAACTATGTATTATATGTGCAGTGCACTGATGAGGGACGTCTGAGTAATAGCTTGATATGCAGTGCCGTTATGAAAGATTTATGAAAGCTTTGTGATATTAAAAATAATTGTTTGTAATCTGCTTTTGTTTGGTCTCTCATTTTTAATTCCTGTTTCTTACCTTTTAAAACTAAATTTAAGCCATACAAAACACCAAAATGCTTAGATTTATCAAGTCATTTACTGTATTACTTACCCTAAGCATTAAATCACAATCAAAACCATTACATCACAATCAACAACATTTCACTGTCAAATATATTTACACTGCAATCAAGTCATTAATTGGCCAAGAAGGCATTGAGGTAGAAATAAAAAAAAAAAAAGTAAACTTTTTCTTTAATGGTTTGTATGACTTGCATGTCACGGGGAATTCTCTGAATGAACGTCATCTTCTGTGTAAATGACGAAGTCACACCAGTCACAGCCAGAAATCAACATTTGTCCCTGGACTTGCCAGTAATAAGGATGGGATCGCCTCAGTGTATGTGTACCCTCCTTTATCATAACATAAGGGCAGTCCACATAGCTAGTTACATTTGGGCATTTAATTTCTAACAGGCCAAACACTGGCTGCCCCTCAGGATCGTACACAAGCCCATCAGGTGTTGACCCCATCCATGGTGAGTCAGGGTGGATCAGGAACCCACATGGGTAGTGGTTGACTTCCCTCACCTTGCAGTACTCCTCTACTGCTACAGGCTCCAGGGCTAGACCCCGGACTGTCAGCAGTCTGATGGCAAGATCCCAGAAGCCTTTTTGCCAGGTTTTCAGCAGAGCTTTCCCCCCTGGTGTGGCAAACTTCTCTAAATTTAGTAGAGGTGATGCGGCACCTCCTTAGTTGGTGCCACTCAGCGCAGGAACTCTGCTTTCGCGTGCTGTTTTCAACTTTGTGTGCCGTCTCAAAAGATGTCACAAGGGATGCCAGATGATGGTGCTGATGTTCAGTAAACACAAATGCACAGGTAGGGGGTCCCAGTCTGTAATCCAAGAGTGGCAGCTGTGGGGGAGAAGGGGCATCTGTGTGTGGACGGGTACTGGGGACTGCCATTACTGGTAGCTGATAGGAAAGCACACTTCCCTCCTGCACAGGACCGAACATGGACTCAATCAGAGGTACATCACTCGAGATAGCCATCGCTGTGATCATGGGAGCTTCGTCTGCACTAAGTCCATGGTACGCCTCCTGAACTTTCAGAGTGGAGATGTCTGGCAGAGGGCAGCTAACTCCTTTATACAAGTTGCTTCTGTGGAAAAAAGACAAACAAATGTGTTAGAATTAAGAAGTACATGTGCAAAGCAATGAGTTTTGTGCGTGTGACAGATCGCAAATGTATATATCGCAATATGCATATCGCAACTGCTTGCAATAACTGCGGTCATGAACAAAAGACAAAGAGAAAATCACTCACTGCTCTGGGCTGAATAATTTTTGTAGCTTTAATAAGAATTAGTATATATTTAATTCATACAGTGAAAACTAAGCAGTGTTTTATTTTTTCATTTGATTATTCAGTTTCTGTTGTTAAATAAACTTAACGTAGGATAACCTAAACCCCGTGGTTTACACTGATGTTAAAATAACACTTCTTATGCTACTGTAAAACACTGATGTTCACTTTCAGAAGTTGTAGGGATGTTTTCTAGTCACAAAAATAACGTGAAACAAGTATGTAGGTTATATAATTAATTTTTAATATATTTTTAAGATAAGTTACGTTTATTTTACACACTTTAAGCATTATCGTATCACATATCGAATATCGATGTATAAATATACAGTTTATATAAAATAATGTTCATAAATCAATTTCCTAAACTTAAACCTCTAACCTTTTTTTAGTTTCACTTTTTAAACTTTTTTTTTCTACTTTTAAGTGAGACCACACTTAAGTCTCAAGCTTTATTTTATTTTTTTGACAGACATTTTTGTCCACCATGGACCTATGTGTAACTTTTTTTTTAATTGACACACAAGGGTTGAGCAAGTAAGTACTTCTGAGGGTGCGTAAATGTATGTGTGCAAAATGGATTTGTTGTGTGTGTTTAGTATAGATAACAACATACCTGATTCCTTCTGCAAGTCTCCTTTCTTTTGGTCTGGCTGATATTGTCACGTTACAAAAGGGAAAAGAGAACTCAAATGCAGTATGAGTATTTATTAACAAAAGAAAACAAAACACAAAGCAAAAACCCACAAGGGGGAAAACACAATAAATGAACATGAAACAAACACAGGGTCAAGGATACAAGGAACACGCAGACCAAACCAGGAAAACATCTGACAATGACACGACAAAGACTGCAAACAAGAGGAGACTTAAAAAGGGAACAAATCAAGAGGGGACAGGTGGAACAACTCAAACACTAATCAGATAACGAGGGGGAGGGATCAACAATCAAAACAGCACATGGCACAACACAACAAACACCCATGTGCAACACAAGACAGGACAAGCATGTGACATAACCCCCTCCCTACGGAGCGGCTACCAGACGCTCCATCAGGCTAGGGCGGGGCAGGAAGGAAACACCAGGGCGGGACGGGCGGGACTAATCGGAGGGACTGAAGGGATAGACCAGGGTGTGACAGGAACATCGGGCGACCAGGGCAAAACAGAGAGTCCATAGGCCGGTGAGAGAGAAACACAGAGTCCATAGGGCGGTGAGGGAGAAACACAGAGTCCATAGGGCGGTGAGGGAGAAACACAGAGTCCATAGGGCGGTGAGGGAGAAACACAGAGTCCATCGGGCGGCCAGGGCGGCGAAGAGCCCTCGGGCGGCCAGGGCGGCGAAGAGCCCTCGGGCGGCCAGGGCGGCGAAGAGCCCTCGGGCGGCCAGGGCGGCGAAGAGCCCTCGGGCGGCCAGGGCGGCGAAGAGCCCTCGGGCGTCCAGGGTGGAGCAGATCCTTCAGGTGGCCAGGGCGGTGAAGACTCCTCGGGTGGCCAGGGCGGTGAAGACCCCTCGGGTGGCCAGGGCGGAGCAGACCCCTCGGGTGGCCAGGGCGGAACAGACCCCTCGGGTGGCCAGGGCGGAGCAGGTCTTTCAGGTGGCCAGGGCGGTGAAGACTCCTTGGGTGGCCAGGGCGGTGAAGACCCCTCGGGTGGCCAGGGCGGAGCAGACCCCTCGGGTGGCCAGGGCGGCGAAGACCCTTCAGGTGGCCAGGGCGGTGAAGACCCTTCGGGTGGCCAGGGCGGTGAAGACCCTTCGGGTGGCCAGGGCGGCGAAGACCCCTCGGGCGGCCAGGGCGGAGCAGACCCCTCGGGCGGCCAGGGCGGATCAGGCCCTTCAGATGGCCAGGGCGGTGCAGATCTTTCGGGAACAGACACCAGCTCGGGAACAGACACCGGCTCGGGAACAGACACCGGCTCGGGAACAGACACCGGCTCGGGAACAGACACCGGCTCGGGAACAGACACCGGCTCGGGAACAGACACCGGCTCGGGAACAGACACCGGCTCGGGAACAGACACTATAACAGAAACAGTCACAAGGACAGACACAAACACAGACACAAACACTGGGTCCGGAACCAACATGAGCTCCAGCTCTGGAACAGGTACTGGCTCTGCCTCCGGCTCAGGAACAGGCACTGGCTCTGCCTCCGGCCCAGGAACAGGCAACGGCTCTGCCTCCGGCCCAGGAACAGGCAACGGCTCGGGAACAGACACCGGCTCGGGAACAGACACCGGCTCGGGAACAGACACTAGAACAGAAACAGTCACAAGGACAGACATAAACACAGACACAAACACTGGCTCTGGCTCTGGAACAGGCACTGGCTCTGGAACAGGCTCTGGAACAGGCATTGGCTCTGCCTCCGGCTCTGGAACAGCAGACATGGGCCTGTCCAGGATCCGAACTAGACGCTCCAGATATTCCAGATCCAGGAAGGCAGACGGCACTGGCTCTGCCTCCGGCTCTGGAACGGGTACTGGCTCTGCCTCCGGCTCTGGAACAGGCATTGGCTCTGCCTTCGGCTCTGGAGTCGGCAATGGCTCTGCCTCCAGCTCTGGAACCGGCAATGGTTCTGCCTCCAGCTCTGGAACGGGCACTGGCTCTGCCTCCGAAACGCCGGATACCGGCTTCTCCAATATCCGAGCCAGCCGCTCTAGATAGCCCTGGCTCAGGAAGGCAGACAGGACGTGGACAGTCTCTCGCTGGGCAGACGGGACGTGGACAGTCTCTCGCTGGGCAGACGGGACGTGGACAGTCTCTCGCTGGGCAGACGGGACGTGGACAGTCTCCCGCTGGGCAGACGGAGCGTGAACAGTCTCTGACTGGGCAGACGGAACGTGAACAGTCTCTGACTGGGCAGACGGGACGTGAACAGTCTCTCGCTGGGCAGACGTGACGTGAACAGTCTCTCGCTGGGCAGACGGGACGTGAGCAGTCTCTCGCTGGGCAGATGGTTTTCCTCTCCTCCGTCCATGACGGTGAGGAGCCGGCTCTGAACTGCCCACCACTGGTGTATGATTGTGAGGAGGCCAGGATGGAGAGTGATGTTGACCCTCCTCTCGACCAGCTCCTCCTCCTTTACAGCCTCCTCGGGTCCCACGAAAGATTACCTGGCGGGTCCCCCGAAAATCTCTCCTGTGACCTCCACGGTTCCCCGAAACCTTGGCCAAACGCTCCGACTCCTCCCTTTGACTGGCCATAAAAGCGAGAGCCTGAAGGATGTTCATTCTACCGGTTCCGTTGGAGGCCGGAGTCATTCCGTCATGCCCGATCCTGGAAAATTGAGTAGATCCAAACGTTGCGATGGTATAGTCCGGGCAGTCCAAAAGATCGTCATCCATGTAATCGTCGACCTCCATCTCTGTCTCAGTGTGATACCCATACTGCTGAGTCTTCCAAAGTGGTCGTGTCATTCTGTCACGTTACAAAAGGGAAAAGAGAACTCAAATGCAGTATGAGTATTTATTAACAAAAGAAAACAAAACACAAAGCAAAAACCCACAAGGGGGAAAACACAATAAATGAACATGAAACAAACACAGGGTCAAGGATACAAGGAACACGCAGACCAAACCAGGAAAACATCTGACAATGACACGACAAAGACTGCAAACAAGAGGAGACTTAAAAAGGGAACAAATCAAGAGGGGACAGGTGGAACAACTCAAACACTAATCAGATAACGAGGGGGAGGGATCAACAATCAAAACAGCACATGGCACAACACAACAAACACCCATGTGCAACACAAGACAGGACAAGCATGTGACAGATATATAATGACCATGTCATTAACTGGACCAGGTTTAATACCCTGCAACGAAATAAAAACATGTTTGAGAAACATTCAAGAGATATCCATACATAAAATGAAAGAGTCATTAAAAGGCTTGCTACCATGGTCCTTGGTTTGTGCCACTTTTGTTCAGTTTCTGTGCAGCTGAACACTGGGGGAACTGATATAAGCCTCAGCTGAGAGTAGTGCGCCGTCTGGTACAGTAGAGCTGCCACATGACTGCACAAGGCTGTACCTGCCACACAGGTACACTGGCATCTCAGTAACACCACCGGCTTTGAATCCCTTAGCACAATCTGTTACAACAACAAATATTTGTTAGAAAACTGTACCGGCTACAACTACAATTAAAGAGACAGCCTTTTACACACTAAATTTGTGAACGTCTGTTAGCAAAAATCTGTTAGTGAACTTTAAAATGTGCAAAGTGATACAGGGATTGTTACAATTTATTTAGCCTATAGTTGACCATCTCAGATGTAATATATCATGATTAATCTCACTATACTCATTTTAAAATAGCAGTGCAGAATAAGTAATGAAGAAATTATAAAAACTCTTAACAATATCTTGCTTCTGTGGGAGCCATTAATTTTACATTCTTTCTGGCACACCCTGTATTCATATTTCACATGATATCTCAGGTACCATATGATTCATATAGTGCAATGATGGTGTTTATCTGGATCTAATTCACAGCAATGATATGGCTCACAGAAACTTCATTTTGACAAAAAAGGAACCTGTTTCTTCTGAACCTGAACTGAACCTGCAGGATGACTTTCCCTTACACTCAGACAGTGAGGCTTCTGGCTTTTCCTCATAGATCTGAAGCACTCAGACCTAACCGTGACCTCTCCTGACTCCTTGTTTGAAACTGTGATTAACATAGAGGTTAGGGTATTGCATTTCAGAAACACAAAATATTCATGATGTTAACCTATCACTCTGCTAACATTATTAACGTTGCTTCCTCACTGTGCTATCTTTGGCTAGTAAAGAGCCAATGAGCTAGCATGTATCGTTTTTGGTAAACTCATAACAGAGGCTTGTTAACTTACCTTCGTAGTTGTTTATATAGCTGGACACATACAATTTAAAACCTTTGTCCTTTTTTGATGTTGGTGTCGTCTGGATGATCCGATGTACATCGTTTGCCGTTATACTCGGCAGGTCCTGCAGCGATCGCGTAAAAAACGGCATAGCTACAGCCAGAGCCGTTAAGCGTACGCTACCGTGAACCGGAAGTACTGAAGCTGGCTGAAGAATACGGAAGCACCAGAACGGAAGTGCGCGGCATTAAGCCTATTGTGAGAAGTGAATGTGAAGATATATAGAGAGTTTAATTTTCAGTGAGGATCAAATTGTATTGGACTTCAGTTCCAAACGAATAAATTCAATTTCAAATTATACAATTCAGATTCAGTTTTTGAATAAATTCAATTTTAATTAAACAATACAATTTCAAATTATGTGATTCAAATTCAGTTTTTCAATGCAATTATTCAAGTTTAGCCATTCAAATTCAAATATAAATGGTTCAAATTCAGTTTCTGGTGGCACATATTTCAGCCCATAGAAACATAGGATATGCGTAAAGCATGCCCCAAACAAACGTGGAGGACCAAAAAAAGTCAGGGTACTTATCTACATGCAATATGGCTAATTACAAGGACAGTAAAATCTGATTTTTTAAAAACTAGAATATACAGTGTGCAAACAGTGCATAAACTTGCATGTGTGACAGAGAAAAATATTTGTCTGATTAAATTGCCTAATATATATAAGGGTTTTCAAGATTTAATATTTATTTAAGATTGAGGCTATTTACATGTTAGCAATTACAAAGCAATTAGAAAGAAACACTTGTTGTGTCTTGTGTCTTATGTGTTCCTTTTTTTAAGACTGATGAGCCCACAGCTGAAGATGATGACGAGGTAATATTCTTCATCAAATTTTTTTCTATATTCTACTGTTAGGCCAGGGATCGGGAACATATTGGGCGTGAGCCATACTTGTTTCACTCATTACTAAAATAAAGCAAACAATCTCACAATTTTAATTTTTATATAATTTAAGTAATTAGTCAAACAAGATATACAGCTTTTATGGCTCTACCAGTGTAGGGAATGATAATAATCAATAATTGATAATACTCATGACATGCTTTTTCATTCTTCTTTGACAGACCCAAATTGGACAGGTTTCATATGTTACTTCACAAATTAATTGTTTCATTGAGATGACGAACCGATACAAACTTGTATTTTTTAAATTGACCTCTCTGAGTAAACACAGACAATTGATTTTATTACAATGACTTGAATTTCAGAATTCCCCCTCTTCCACTCTGACAGTGAAGACCTTGGAATTTAAAGTGTTTCTTTGCCATTTTATTTTTAGTAAATATTACTAATTTGTATATAATTCTTAATCAAATGATTTATCAAAATTGTTGTTTTGTTTCTTATAATAATAATATATATATATATATATATATATATATATATATATACTAGACTGTATCATTATTTATTCTAAAATTAGTAATATATTACAGAAATGCAATCATTAATTAAAATCATTAATCATATCATATCAATCATATTGTGTTATTAATCAATAAATTCTAAAGAATTTGCTTACCTTTTATTTTTTGTGTGATTTCTCAGTGTTTTTAACGGGTCCCAGAAAGAATTGTGTTAAAGATGAGTTTATAGCCCACTGGATGATTACTCTTCACACTGGAATCTTGGAAGAGGGGCGCGGCAGCAGTGGCAGAACATAGTCTGCTGCTACAAACTTTTGTGTATATGGTATTTACCCATTGTAATAATAATATTCAAAGTGTATGACAACTCTTTTGAAAGACCATCAGCATAAATCAAAACCTGAAACAATTTCAGTGATGGAATATCATAGTTTATATCAATATTTAACCAACTGAAAAGATCCTGCCAGTATTTCAATATTACTGGGCAAGAATAAAATAAATGATCAATGGTTTCAGGCTCTACTAAACAAAAAACACAAGGATCTACTACAAAACGGAATCTTTTGCGCAAAACCTCAGCAGCGGGATACACATTATTAATAATCCTAAACTGCATATCCTTCATTTTAGGTATAATTGGCCACTTAAGGTAATTACAGAATTTGTTTTTAAAAGTTTCATTTTCAAATTGTTTTAATTTTGAAGTTTTATCATAATCTGGAAATAACTTACATTTTAATACATTCCCTATCACTTTATTATTACACTTTTTGTCTCCAATATATACTTCTCCAATCTTTAACTCGGGCAGTTTAACCGATACCTTTGAATATGTAAGCGTGCTTTGAATTAGTTGTTTTAAAGCAAGAGGAATGGCTTTGCACAATGTATTATATTCTCTAAATGAACATTTTATCTCAAATTTCTCCATGAATGCATTATGTTGAATAATTAGACCTGTTTCATCTAAAAGATCAACAACATGTAAAACATTTTTCCCATACCACTCTTTTTTGAATACTGTCTTTCTATTTATCGTAATGGTTCTGTTATTCCATAATGTAGAGCAATGTGGTGAAACATTTTGAGTGAATATCAATTTCCAGTAGTACCAAATCTGTTTGTGGAATTTTGAAAGCTTAATTGGCAATTTGGAAACCTCAAAATCACATTTCAGCAAAAAATCTAATCCTCCAAATTGCTCAAAAACAGACTTTGGTATGTGGTACCACATTGAGTTAGGTTGTGCTAAATACATTTTAATCCAATTCAGTTTAAGTACTCCAACCATTGATTCAAATTCAGATGCTTTCAAACCTCCATTTTTATATTCTTTAATAATCTGAGATTTTTTAATATAATGAGTTTTGTTTTTCCATATAAAATTAAACAAAATAGAGTTTACCTTTTTTATCAGTTGAGGAGAAACATAAAGAGAGTAACAGGGGTAAATCAGTTTAGATATGCCTTCTGCTTTAGTCAAGAGTATTCTACCCATGATAGACAGATCTCTCATAAGCCAATGATTAAGGGATTTTTTCATACTATCAATTCTCTCTTCTATATTTACTAATTGTCTCATATGAGTTTCTTTAAACATTTTTAAACCTAAGTATTTCACTTCAGATTGAACAGGTATGGATTCTATATTTTCTTCATTACAAGAAAACTGAAATAATATTCAGAGCTTTTTAACTATAGATTTGTCTTTTAAAAATATTACTGTATCATCAGCAAATTGACTAATTCGAATTCATAATCAGAAATGGTTATACCTTTTAATTGAGGATGGCTGACAACTAGATAAGCTAACATTTGAGTGCATAGTATAAACAGTTTTGGAGAGATTGGACAGCCTTGTCTAATACCACGCAAAATGTCAATTCTTGGAGTCATGCCTGGATTAAGGGATATATAACTATAAATGTTATTATAGAACATTTTAATAACCTTGCAAAACCCTTCCCCAAAACCAAACATTCTAAGCGTCGTAAATAAAAATTCATGCTCCACAGTATTGAATGTTTTCAAAAAATCTAAAAACAAAATGAGTCTTTCTGATTGTATCAGTGATTGATAGTCGATCATATCCAAGATTAGTCTTATATGGTTTTGAATATATCTTCCCTTGATGAACACAGATTGATATTCCTCTACAAGTTTCCCAAGTACCAATTTAAGACGGTTAGCATACACCAGGGCAAGTAATTTATAATCTGTACATAACAGAGTTATTGGTCTCCAATTATCTAATAATAACAACTGTTTTTTAGGTTTAGTTATCAAGGTTATTAAACCTGTTTTCATAGTAGGTGATAAACTTCCTTTCTGAATGCATTCAGAAAATGCATTATATTATAATTTCCGAATATCTTTCCAAAAATGTTTTAAAAATTCAGTAGATAAACCATCAATACCTGGTGATTAACAATTACTCATTTGTTTTAAAGCTATATCCATTTCCTCTAAGGTCAACTCATCGTCAATTAAAACTCTATCTTCCTCTTTCAGTTTATGTATTTGATTTCTTATATTTCCAAATAAAGAATCACAATCGGCTTTATTATAATTGGATTTATACAGGTTAGAATAGAAAAGTAAAATTTAATTTTGAATCATTTTTTGATCATCTGTTACAATTTCATTGATCTTAAGCTTGCTAATCTTTTTCTTTGTTTGTCTTTGCTTTTTTCAAGACCAAAAAAAATATGAAGAACTTTTTTCTCCCTCCTCAATCCATTGCGCTCTCGATCGAATATAAGCTCCATTTGCTTTTTCTGAATACAACTCATCTAGTTGAGATTGCAGTGACTGTAATTTTGCTGAATTATCTGGTGAGTCTTGTATATTAACTACCAAAGAGTTTATTTCTCCAATCAATTCCCTTTGTTTCTGTTTTCTCTTCAATGATAAAAATTTACCTGTATTAATTGCTATTTGTTTAACCTTAAATTTGAACCATTCCCATTTATTTAAGTTAGACATATCTAACTTATCAATCTCCTCAATACGAGCCAATACTTGTTGGTCAAATCTATAATTTTTTAACAAGTCATTATTAAACTTCCAAATATTAGAAGAAATGTTAAGTTTCTTAAGGACTTCTAAAGACAGAGTGACCATACAGTGATTTGTAAGTGGGCCTGCTGTAATTTTACACTCAGAGACAATTTTACATAGTTCACAAGAAATAAGCCAATAATCTAATCCAGACCTGCCAACCTTGTAATTTTTTTTTTAGTAGTATCAGTGGAGGGGGGGGGGGGGGGGGGGATTGTTGTCATTTTTTGAGACAATGCAAGACACACACAAACACATGCCTATCTTCATAATTCTAGTTTTGACTTCTAAAGTTTTAGCTAGCAATTTAGCTATTGCAGTGAAAGTCCAAAAATTCAATATACTGCTCAAAACCATTTTTTATTCATGATTAATATTGCATTGCATAAAAAAGCATGTAATGTGTAATGTGTGCTGGTCAACAACTAGTCTAAAATAAATAAAAAAAACTAGAAAACAGTAAAAAAAATAAAAAAAAATAAAAAGAATGTGTACATTTAAGATAGGCTACTTTATTATTCCAATATCCAAATATGATACTAAATCACACAGAAAAAAAGGACTTTTATTTATGACGTGCTGTCTTTGCATTTGAACATTGCACATTTTAAACAGGACACGCATTAGCTGAATAAACGTTAGCCAATACAAACATATTTATAGAAAATAGTTGACAATAGACAGGAGTCCTGTCACATGACCAATAATAGCAAAACGAATCACTTATTCTAAAAAGAATGATCAAGTAGAATATAAGTTTAGATGAATCCGAAATATGGGGCTGTGTTAACAGTAAAACGTCTGTCTTTTAACGAATTTTAAAAACACGGCTGGATAATACAAAATGCTTTGTCATTTTGACAGAAAAAAACACAACCAAAATAAAATTTAAACTTAGCCCGTCAATTTACAATTATCTTCTCTCTCTGTTTGCGCGCGGTCTGTGTTTGTGAGAGAGAGCTCGCGCAGCACTGATACAACGGTACTTTTTAATCCATAAGTAACTAATACGCTAGTTTTCATACAAAATAATTATGTAACATAATTAGGTAGGCTACTTCAGTTATTATTAACACATTAACATAACATGCAGACTACGTTTCTCAACACTGAGAATGAATAAATAAACGCCTGTTTCTCCAGGTTTATCAGTAGGCCTAATCCACAATTTATCACAGAACTTTCATAATCACTAAGCCACAGCGATTTTAATTTTATTTAGATTTATTGTTCATCAATACTTAAGCATTTAATAATTTGCATGGCTGAATGACGTTTTCCTCTAATCTGAGTGACCATGAATGACGGAGTATTTTATAATAATCCATGCGATCACTCCAGCGTGATCATTGAATCCAGATTAAGTTAACTAAAAACAATATTTCAACTTTCCTCATCCACCCCAGCCCGTTTACCTTCAGGAGTCAGACGTGCTGTGACTACTGTTCTCACTTATGAACTCAATCAGACGTTGGGCCGCGGGAGTGGAAGAGGATCGAGCGGGATTCTTTATTGCTGTCGATTTTTTTTTTTCAGTCTCTTTTTAATTTGATAGGCCTTACGCATCTGTCAATCATCCCGCTTGCAATTTGGGGAATGAACCCAGCGCTATGATTGGTCGAACTCCGCTTCTTTTGCTGTTGGTTGATTTGAGGACTGCGCGTGCACAGAAGCGTCACCAGGTTTTTGCGTAGTTTAGAGTGAAAATTGTACCACCGTACTTTGAGGTCAAAATGCGTATCCGCTACGCAAAATGCGTACAGGTTGGCAGGTCTGCTAATCTTGAACATTGACCATTTCCTGAGGGGTTAAACCATGTATACTGAATGCTGTTTAGGTTTGATACCCTCCAGTAATCAACCACATTTACATTTTTACAGAAATTCAATATAGTATCATTATACACCGAATGTGTAGCTCTCTGAGGTCTCCTATCTAGCCATGAATCAGGGGCAATATTAAAGTCACCACCTATTATCACATTTTCTGCATTATACTTTTTGTATTATGCAATTAACCAATCTGCATTAACCAATTTTCCCAGTTTCTCAAACATTTATCTATTAGCCCCTTTGCTATTATCTATCTATCTATCTATCTATCTATCTATAAATTACAGGAAAGTCTGTCTGTCTGTGTGTGTCTATCTGTCTGTCTGTCTGTCTGTTATTCGCATATCTCTCGAACCGTTAGTCCTATTAATTTCAAACTTGCCAGGTGTCTTGCTACGGGCACGAGTAAGTGCAGTGCCAAGTTTGGCGTTGTTTGGATGAGAAATGCAAAAGATATCGTTAAATATACCTGTAAAAGGTATATTTACCAAAAAATTTTCCATATTTATTGTGTCATTATGTCAGTATCAGTGTTTGCTTTCAACCACGCACAAATAAAAATGTCAGTGAATTTTTGCTGTGTAATTGAAACAATGAGCGCTCAAACACACCAAACCAACAATTACTAAAAACACACACAAAAACTGATTTTGCACATACATACTGTCAAATCGATTAATCGCGATTAAAAAATATACAATACACACACACATATAATATACAGTACATATAAATATAATATAGCCTATACACAGACACGCATACATCTATCTATAAATTACAGAAACGTCTGTCTGTGTGTCTGTTATTCGCATATCTCTGTTCAAGAAGCACACATTGAAGATAGTAGCCTATTCACAAACTGTTTGCTCAAGCGTAGCGTTTTCTCGGAGTTCACTGTGTCGCTGCTCCCTGAATCATCGCGCTAATTCATTTGTGGATGTTAAGTGAATCTGTAAGTCAGCTACACTGTTTACTTCTGAATATTATATTTTATTCTGGTGCGCTTAACATTCTCGCTACTGTGGAATAGTAGCCTTTGCTATTCACCAACTAAACATAAAAGACGCTAACTGCCTTTCATTGTCTCTATAATTGTAATCTGCACAATGACAACAAAGTTTACACTAATGTAAATCTAATCTAAACTCCTGCTACCTGTACAGATGCCCAAATACATGTCACGTAATATCACCATTATAAATTGTTTTGCAACCATGTAGTTCTATTTTCCATATTTATTGTATGTCATTATGTCAGTATCAGTATTTGCTTTCTATCGTGCACAAATAAAAATGTCACTGAACTTTTGCTGTGTAATTGTAACAATAAGCACTCAAACACACCAAACCAACAATTACTAAAAACACCATATATCTCTCGAACCTTTAGTCCGATGGATTTCAAACTTGACGGGTGTCTTGCTACGGGCACAAGTAAGTGCAATGCCAAGTTTGACGTTGTTTGGAAATGCAAAGATATCGTTAAATATATCGGTAAAAGAAGCACACATTGGCTTTTGCCACTCTAGCCGCTGGCCACTCCCCCTCTCACACTGCACACTGAGTGGCCACTCCCCAAAATAAACATTCTGACATTAGAGGGTTATGGTTTAAAAATATCTGAATATTATATTTTATTCACGGCCATCATTTGTAGTAGCCTATTCACAAACTGTTTGCTCAAGCGTAGCGTTTTCTCGGAGTTCACTGTGTAGCTACTCCAGCCAAGGTCTGAACCTCCCCTGAATCGTCGCGCTTATTCATTTGTGGATGTTAACTGAATCTGTAAGTCAGCCACACGGCTTAATTCTGAATATTATATTTTATTCTGGTGCGCTTAACGTTATCGTTTTCTCAGAGTTTAGGCTCCACGTGTAATAGTAGCCTAGGCTTCAGCAACTCAAACATACCAAACCAACACACAAAAACACGGACATTTTGCACGGGCATTGCACTAGTAACCATAAACACACAGTAATATGTAACATTTATCATGGATTTCTATTGCTATCATTAGCCAATGGCCTTCTGTATCCCCTTCGTGAAATATTACAGAGCCTTCAAATCGATTAAATAATACCATCACTCCAGCTGAATGCGAAGATCCATGTGCAAACCAGGCTAAATCACCCCACTGATTTTTCCAAAATCTTTCATCATTTGAAACAGAGTGAGTCTCTTGTAAGAAAACACAGTTCGCTTTTTGTTCCTTGGATTGTGAGCATTTTCCCCAGAGCTGACTAACGCGTTTTGCACGTTTGTTTGCACATTTGTTTTGTTAAAGGAGCTTTATAATTTTGTAAATGCAGTGTTGAAATCTATCTTAAGAATTAAAAGTAAATCAAACATGTAAGAGAAGTGCAAGGTGCATCCATATGTTAAATGGGTGTGAATTACACTGTTTTCCTTTTTTTTTTTGCAGGATATTTATTTATTTATACATTAACAATATTTGCAGGAAATTTCTACAGGTTTTAGAATGAACCCTTCAGTACAACAGAAAACATGCAGGGACATCGAGCACACTTGCAGCACAAGTGGAAAAATCCTGCAGGATATTTTTAAGGGTTAAATACATGGATTTCTATGAGTTTGAGTTAGCACTGCATGCTCGTCCATGTTCACGTTCATTCATCAATTATCATTAAACAAAGGACGCAGGGAATCTGGTAGTAGCAGCTAGTTAGCAGCGCGCAGTTAATTATTGCTAATCTGTCATGTTTTTTTCTATCAGGGGAGCCATCCTTTGACTGATAGTCCAGACTCTGTTCCCTCCATATTCCCTCATATCAGCATCACCAGAGACAGTACTGGAAAGGTGGCACCGCCTGTTTTTTTACCATTATAATACCATTACCATTATTTTTTTACCATAAATATTTTGACCTCATTTGTTTGACAGTTTTTTGTCTGCCAGTTGCTGTGTCCTGTCTGTGTATCTTGTTTGCTCTCGAAAACAGCCTAGATTTGTAGTAGTTTGCTGATATTTTTATGTTGCTATGCCTTCCTCTGCTGTTTGTCGTAGGTATGAAAGACAAGGGAAGACGGGAGGAATCAATCCTGATGAGAGACCTAGTGGTATACCTGCAGGTATGCCAAACTCCTAATTTTGATTAATTTATAAACTGACACTGTTAGTATGTTACACAATGTGTTTGTCTTACGTTTGTGTGTGTTCGTGTGTGTGTCTTTGTTTCTCTCTCTCTCCCTCCTTTAGATGAGCTTTCCCCTGAGAGTACACTTGAAAGACAATATAGAGAGAACTACTCACTGAAAAGAGAGCTGGTCAGCTGGAGGCTGTACAAGAGGAAAACCGACAGCTTAAAGAGAAACTGAAGAAGTCCAAATTCCAGATGTATGAATTCAGGTGACTTTTTGGGGGGCATCATTTGCAGTACAGTATCTGTCACAGGTCGGAGGGGAACTCGGATGACCAGCCACCCCTGACTCCGTCACTACCGTGAGGAGCCAGCACCTCAGGCATGCAACGGAATGGACCAGACAGAGGCAAAGGTAAATTTCAAGGAATAACAATCTTTATTAAGCACTGTATTTATGGAAGTAAAGAAAAGGATGGTAACAGTCGCTGGGCCTTCTCCCCGGAACAGCTGGGCAGATCGAGGGCTCCTTCCCCGGGATGTTACACACTCCACGGCCCCGACGGTAGAGAGACAGGTAAGCACTCTTCTTCCAGCGATAACTGCACACTTCTGCTGATCCAGAGACTGTTCACGTCACTTCCTCCGAGCCAGTGTCTACGGATAAGATGGCCGAACCAGAGACCGTTCACATCACTTCTGCTGATCCAGAGACTGTTCACTTCACTTCCTCCGAGCCAGTGTCTACGGACAAGATGGCCGCCTCCGAGCCAGTGTCTACGGACAAGATGGCCGCCTCCGAGCCCGAGTCTGTTCCTGTTCCCGAGCCCGAGTCTGTTCGAGCCCGAGTCTGTTCCTGTTACCGAGCCAGAGTCTGTTCTGTCTGTTCCCGAGCCAGAGTCTGTGTTGTCTGTGTTGTCTGTTCCCGAGCCAGAGTCTGTGTTGTCCGTTCCCGAGCCAGAGTCTGTGTTGTCCGTTCCCGAGCCAGAGTCTGTGTTGTCCATTCCCGAGCCAGAGTCTGTGTTGTCCGTTCCCAAGCCAGAGTCTGTGTTGTCCGTTCCCGAGCCAGAGTCTGTGTTGTCCGTTCCCGAGCCAGAGTCTGTGTGTTGTCCGTTCCCGAGCCAGAGTCTGTGTGTTGTCCGTTCCCGAGCCAATGTGTGTGTTGTCCGTTCCCGAGCCAGTGTGTGTGTTGTCCGTTCCCGAGCCAGTGAGTGTGTTGTATGCTCCCGAGCCAGTGTGTGTGTTGTCTGTTCTTGAGCCCGAGGGGTCTTCATCGCCCTGGCCGCCCGAGGGGTCTTCACCGCCCTGGCCGCCCGAGGGGTCGTCTGCTTCGCCCCGGCCGCCCGATGGGCCGCCTGCACATCCTGCTCCGCCCTGGTCGCCTGCACATCCTGCTTCGCCCACGCTCTATGAGCCAGGTCCGCCCACGGTCCAGGCCCGCCATGAACGACCGACCTGCCGCAGTCTCCAGGCCCTCTTCTGCTCCACGGACCTGGCCCTCCATCCCGCCCCCGGATCCGCCTCCATGCCACCGCCCACCTGGACAGTTTTGGAGCGTCTGGAAGCTGCTCAGTGGGGGGGGGGCTATGTAACGATCACCAGCTGGAGTGCCCTCGAGAGCCACCAGAGGACGCTCCACAATAGACTTTGATCACTTCCTCACTAACTACATTTCCCATAACTCACTCCCCAGATTCATCAGCATTCATCATTTCATTCACCTGTGTCTCATCACCTGGTTGGTCTCTGATTGCATTCACCTGTTTCTCATCACCCAGTTAGTCCTTGTCTATTTATACCATGTTCATTCATTCACTCACCGCAAAGTCTTGTTTAAGTGTTACACTGCATTTTTGAGCATTCTTATGGTTTTCTTGTCTCTTGGTTTTGGATATCTTGCCCTGTTCCCTGGATTACTCTCTTGCCTCTGGTCCCTCCCTGTTTTGTTTGTTTGTTTGTTTATCTGTTTTGGACTGCCTGTCTGTGTATGACCCTTGCCTGTACATTGGATTTCGCCTCTGGATTGCCCTCAAATAAAGCTGCGTTTGGATCTCAACCCTCTTCTCAGAGTAATTCGTAACAATTAGGCTCTAAACTAGAAAAAAAGAGTTAAACATGACAACAATACACTACAACAGTCATAAAACTAGTGTGTTAGCTGGGGTGCGCCGCCCTCGTACATACTTAACGTTAAAGTAAAACAATGATTACAATATCATAATAGACAATACACATCGCACACCACTACGCACATAAAGAATGAACTTACAATTGAACTGAAATTAACCAACTTTCTTCTCCTCTCCTGCTGTTTCGCGTGAGGGAGACAGACGAACTGAAATTAACCAGCTTTCTTCTCCTCTCCTGCTGTTTCGCGTGAGGGAGACAGACGTGATGCTGGCGCCAATGTGAAGCGAAATGTCACGTGAACGAGCAAATCCACAAAGAACGAATAATAAATAAAAAAGTATGCTAATTAGATAGAACTAAGTCAAATTGCCATCGAAAATTTAAGACCTTTCATAAGTAAAAATAAGACTTTTTATGGCCTTAAATTTTTTAAATCTAATTTAAGACTATTTAAGGACCTGCGGACACCCTGAAATACAGAGCTATAACTCTCTCAATGAATGCTCAATCAACATCAGCCATCTTGCAAACAGACAACCGCCTAGCACTGGCCCCTCCAACAAGAAGCGGATTTCATCTCGGAAAATTTCGCTTTGGACGCGCGAATGGATTCAAAATGTTCAAGTGTCCAACTAGACGTGATAGACGTGAATTTGACGCTCTATTCGCGTTTGGTGTGAATGCAGCATTACACTCTCCAATTCTGAGGCACTGGAGAAAGAAACAAGGGGGTAGAGGAACTGAAAGATCTGGCACCATCGTTCCCAGCGTGTGACTTTGAAATCAAGTGCTCTGATGTAGACAGTGTCCTTGAGTGCAAGTACCTTTCTGTAAGAGCAGATGGTATTGCTTGCTCTCATTTTTGGGGAAAAAATGAAGTTTGAAGTAGACTCACTAGCTTTAAGTCAGACGTTTTTTTATAAGTTAGGTTTGAAGGTTTTAAGTTTGAAATAGTGTGATAGTGTAAAAAAAACAACTTGCATCATAATAGGTGTAATTGTGATTGTAAAACCATTTGGTAAATAAGTTTAGTGACAACATGTTACAATGTTTATGGTACAATGACTGGAAGGCTACTGTTTGTATTATTGCTTAAAACAATTTTCACGATTTCAATTCAATTCTTGGGATTTGATTTTAATCTTGCTTCAATATTGACTCATTTGGATAAATATTAGGTAGGCTACAGTAGATAACCTACATGTTAATTTTTCTCAAGAAAAAATATATCTCACATAATGCTGTAAACATACAGAGCCCTATCAGCTTGTATTATTAAAGGTTAGAAATAACAAATTAAATTAAATATAATGCGGTTTTTATTATAATAACAATAATTTAATGCCACAAGTAAAAATATAATAAATATGTAATATAATGCACATATAATACTCCTCTCTATAGATATTTTTTCTAGTCAACCAACGTGCTGGTCATTAAATGGCTTTCCTGAGGTAAATGTAACGTTCTGTAAGCCCACGCTCAATCGGCCAAGTGGAGGCATCCGATCAGCGGGGAAGGTCTCTGCGTGTTACTGTCTTTTCTCGTGGCAAAGTATTTTGATTAAATGAAATACATTTTCATATTGTATTTTCTCGTTATTTCATCTGACTCCATAAATGAAAAGGGTTTAATGATATCTGCGCATCATTAAATGTGAATAAATGTTTGACTATTCCTTTTAACTCTTTACTGCAAATAATGAGTCTGTTAGAATAAAATCAAATGTTTACAATTTATTAAGTCATCGTAAATGTTTTATGCCAATTACATAATCAATTCAAAGATAATCAATACAAAACATCAAATACTCTGGAATAAAGAGAAGAGATGCGAACCCAACATTACGAAATACATGATGCTGAAGTCTTGAGATCCTTCAACATCATGGGCTGATCTGAGGTACAGAATCGCCCTGATCCTCTAGTTGCATTTCATTATACAGACAGAAACTTCTTTCACCTGGAAACATCTGCTAACAATGGGAATTTACATTCAGAGTTGACACCTTTTGGGAGTAGGAGACCATTTGTCTAGAGACCCACCCTCCTCTGTGTGACAGGTATCTATAAACTCTTAAAAACCTTATTACCTTTTTTTCTTAGAATGAGACCTTTGTATCAGTTGCACTGAGACATTTCAAATGATACCAAACATGTAAAATACTGTATGATAATTGCTCATATTAAACCATATAGATTTTTGGGTGAATTCAGGTAGGGATGTGTGAAGGGAATGATGTGTAAATTGGGAGGTGGTCAACTCAAGTGTGATCATGTCTCGAATGGGGACGGGCAAGAGAGTTCCAGACCTGCCAACCTGCATGCATTTTGCGTAGCTGGTACGCATTTTAACCTCAAAGTACGCTGGTAAGATTTGTCTCTCTAAACTACGCAAAAACCTGGTGACGCTTCTGTGCACGCGCGGTCCTCAAATCAAGCAACAGCAAAAGAAGAGTTCGACCGATCATAGCGCTGGTTCATTCCCCAAATAGCAAGCGGGGATGATTGACAGATGCGTAAGGTCTATCATTAAAAAAAGACTGAAAATTGACAGCAATAAAGAATCCCGCTCGATCCTTTTCCACTCCGGCGGTCCGCCGTCTGACTGAGTTCATAAGCGAGGACAGTAGTAGTCACAGTACTTCTGTAAAGTTGAAATATTGTTTTTAGTTAACTTAATCTGGATTCGATGATCACACGGGAGTGATCGCAATCGCATGGATTATTTTAAAATACTCCGTCATTCATGATCACTCAGATAAGAGGAAAACATCATTCAGCCATGCAAATTATAAAATGCTTAAGTATTGATGAACAATAAATCTAAATAAAATTAAAATCGCTATGGCTTAGTGATTATGAAAGTTCTGTGATTTGTGGATTACTGATAAACGTGAGTCTGGAGAAACAGGCGTTTATTTATTCATTCTCAGTGTTGAGAAACGTAGTCTGCATGTGTTACGTTATTGAGTTAATAATAACTAAAGTACCTAAGTATGTTACATAATTATTTTGTATGAAAACTAGCGCATTAGTTACTCATGGATTAAAAAGTACCGTTGTATCAGTGCTGCGCAAGCTCTCTCTCACAAACACTGACGCGCGCACAGAGAGAGAAGATAATTGTAAATTGACGGGCTAAGTTTAAATTTTGTTTTTTCTGTCAAAATGTCAGAAAGCATTTTGTATTATCCATCCGTGTTTTTAAAATTTGTTAAAAGACAGACGTTTTACTGTACATTTTAACACTCTCTTAGTGTGGGACACGTACACTGAGCAGTATTTTTTAACTGAGAATTTTGCTCTGTAGGTTTTGAATGTTTGTTATGATGTTGTGCAATTTAATAAGATGGAAGTTACTTTAATATGTTGATTAAAATTACTTTCACAAAGATGCATAATTTCTGGTGCCATTTTAAATTATCAAGCCATTTAAAATGCATTCCACACAAACACAGTCTCACATCTGCACGACCTGCTGTGAGTGTGATGACAAAATATTTTTATTATACTGATCAAATTAAATGGTCTTCCTCCAGAGTGAATGTGTAATTTGATACTGCTCTATTTTGAAAACCTCTTGCCACACTGAAGAAAACTACAATTTCTTTCCAGAATTAGTTTTCAAATGATGTTCTAGGTCTCTTTGATTTGTAAAAATCTTTTCACACTGAAGGCAGGTGAAAGGCTTCTCACTGGTGTGAATTTTTTACATGATTATTGAGGTGTTTCCTGTCTATGAAACTCTTTCCACATTGATGACACATAAATCAGTTTCCTTTTGTGTGACTCCTCATGTGGTTAAGGTATATTTTACATTTGAAACTATTTCCACACTGATCACATGTGAACGGCTTCTCTCCAGTTTGAGTTCTCATGTGAACTTTAAGGTTTCATTTTTAGCTGAAATGTAGTGATGGGAAGTCCGGTTCTTTTCCGCAAACCGGTTCTTTCGGACAGTTCGTTTCAACGAACCGGTAAAAAAAAAAAACGGTTCACCAGTTCTTTTACGTCATCACGTAATGACGTCAATTCTATCATACCGGCGGTTAAAATACATTCAAATAAAGGCATTTGTAATCATAACTTCAGTTAAATATAGTACTCATCGTCATAATCATTTTGTATAAGTTTCTTACTTTTACGTTTTGAAAACGAACCCTGTAGCCTACAGGCGATGTGCAAACGTGGATGTTTTACATGTCTTCAAGATATAAAGTGCATAAATGGTCTTCACCATTTTATTTGTTATTAAATAAACTTACATTTCGGCCCCTCATTTAAGTCCTCGGTTCACTCGTGCTGCGTGCTCATCTATCAGCACATCATCAGTTGGCCGAAAGAAAGTTGTGTTTAGAGACGGTGCTATCACGCATGCGCAGTATCTCCAGCTCATCGGTTCTCCGTATCGAACGTGTCCGAAAGAAACAGTTCTCGGTTCTGTACTGGTGATTCAAGAACTGCAACAACCAGATCTTGACTCGAGAACCGTAGCATAGGCCTGTGTGTGCTGAGCAGAGAACTGCTGAAACCTGAATACAGTCGACAAAACTAAAAAAATCGAGGTCCCACTTTATATTAAGTGGCCCTAATACCCGTGAACTTACATGGTTACTAGATATGTACTTAGTATGTAACTACAGTGTAAATACACATTGGTACATAGTATTTACAACTGTAATATTTGTGTAACTACACATATGTAACAACCCACGGAAAGGTATGTGTAAGTACAAATGTGTAACAGGACATTGGTAACAACACTTTTTCCACTACAGTAAGTACACATGTGTAACAGGCATTATGTAACTACATTTTGTAACAATATGTATTCACACAAGTTGTTCCACTTCTACACGCAGTCTTCCATACTGTAGTTACCAGTTAAGAACACACTGAAACCATGATGATTCCTATGTGTATACCATGTATTTACTATATGACCGGCAGGACTTATGTTGAATTACGCTGGTGATGAATTCAAATAAAAAAAATGCGCCTTCAAGAAGCGTTACGACATGTTTTACGGCCGTGATATCAAACGCTCATTGGCTCTCGCCTGCTTCGTCACAGATTGCGACATGCCGTGTTTCAGTCGGTGTAGTACATTTGAAATGGAGAAGCGCGCGCGCCTTCACAGAGCGAACCGAAACCGGATTAACATTTTCATGGATTAATAATTTATATTCTGATCTGTACCTCATACACAACTATTATAATACTGCCAGAGAGGACTGCGGCTGCAACGCATCATCATGTGAACGACTTTTGGTACCGGTTTTGACATTTTCGCAATAAACAAATTATTGTGAAATTTGCATAATACACAGTAAGTTATGACCATTTCACACTTTATATTAAGTGTACAGTTCCTGAGGAGTTACCATGTAAGTACACTGTTAGTACAGTTGCACAGAGGTTTGGGTTTTGCATAATACACAGTAAGTTATGACCATTTTACACTTTATATCAAGTGCATACTTCCTGAGGAGTTACCATGTAAGTACACTGTTAATACAGTGTTGCACAGAGGTTTGGGTTTTGCATAATACATGTAAGTTATGACCATTTTACACTTTATATTAAGTGGACAGTTCCTGAGGAGTTACCATGTAAGTACACTGTTAATACAGTGTTGCACAGAGGTTTGGGTTTTGCATAATACATGTAAGTTATGACAGTTTAACACATTGTATCAAGTGCAGACTTCCTGAGGAGTTACCATGTAAGTACACTGGTACCACAAGGGAAAACTTTAGCTGTAATTCAACATAAGTCCTGCCGGTCATATAGTAAATACATGGTATACACATAGGAATCATCATGGTTTCAGTGTGTTCTTAACTGGTAACTACAGTATGGAAGACTGCGTGTGGAAGTGGAACAACTTGTGTGAATACATATTGTTGTTACAAAATGTAGTTACATAATGCCTGTTACACATGTGTACTTACTGTAGTGGAAAAAGTGTTGTTACCAATGTCCTGTTACACATTTGTACTTACACACACCTTTCCGTGGGTTGTTACATATGTGTAGTTACACAAATATTACAGTTGTAAATACTATGTACCAATGTGTATTTACACTGTAGTTACATACTAAGTACATATCTAGTAACCATGTAAGTTCACAGGTATTAGGGCCACTTAATATAAAGTGGGACCAAATCGATGCATGTCTCCAGTATGTTTAATACGTTATGTTTTAACACATTATAAAGATTTACTAAGCAGTGCACCATTAAAACCTTGGCAAGAGTTTACATCAAAGATTTACATCAACTTACTTGGAAATTAAATAAGCTGTTCCTGAAAATATTATTTTAGTATAATAATAAATGTTTAGTTTGACAGTTTTAAAATCCATTCATTGTGTTTCCAAACTTTAAAATCCATTCATTGTGTTTCCAAACTTTAAAATAATACAGTAATAATAAAGTAATTATGTGATCAACATGTTTTATTTTGTTACACTTAGCCTACTGATGTTCAACTAAATACTTAAGAAACGTACATTTCGTCCCTCAGAAAAATTGCACGCATGCTCAGCTCATCAGCTGTCATTATGTCGAACGTGTCCGAAAGAAACAGTTCTCGGTTCTGTACTGGTGATTCGAGAACCGCTGTACCTGTGCGTTCGGTAGTTCGCATGCGCAGTATCAGCTGCTCGTGCTCATCACTTCTCTCAGCACCAACATGTCTCAGTTCAGTGAACTGTTGGAGTTACTGGAGTAAAATATACTCCGGGATATTGGTTTATTTCGAGTCAGAGGGACTGTCAGGCATGTCTGAAAGTGAGTAACTTTAGTAACTTGTGGATCAGCGCTGACGTAAGACGCGAACTGTTTCGTACGAGTCAGTCCGATTTAGTGTACTGGTTCGATCGGTTCACTAAAAAGAACCAGTTCAAAAGAACGATTCATTCACAAACCGGCCATCACTACTGAAATGTATTCCACACAGTTTGCAGGTGTAAGTCTTCACTCCAATGTGAGTTTGCATGTGTGCATTAAGGGTTGCCTTACGTGAAAAACTCTTTCCACATTGACGACAAGTGTAAGGCTTCTCTCCAGTTTGAATTCTCATGTGGCATTTAATGCTGCTTTTTTGAGTGAAAAACTTTCTACACCGTTGGCAGGTGTTAGGCTCCTCTTTAGTGTGAGATTTCATGTGAACTTTAAGGTTTCCTTTTCGACTGAAACGTATTCCACACAGTTGGCAGGTGTAACGCCTTTCTTCAGTGTGAGTTTGCATGTGTTTATTAAGGGTTGCCTTGCGTGAAAAACTCTGTTCACATTGACGGCAACTGAAAGGCTTCTTTCCAGTGTGAATTCCCATGTGCTTTTTAAGGCTTCCTTTTTGAGCGAAACATTGACGGCAGGTGTAAGGCTTCTCTCCAGTGTGAGTTATCATGTGGGCTTTAAGGTTTGACATAAATGTAAAACCCTTTCCACACTGAAAGCAGGTGAAATAACGTCTAGTTGTTGTCTTTTCAGTCTTTGAGGAATTTAAAGATTTTTCTCCAGTTGCGAAATCATGATGATTGTCGTACTGATCTTTCTCTTTTATTTCATTCAGTTCTTGACTCTCTTCTTTCAGCACCATCAGGTCTATGGTGAACAGTGACAAATACAAGTTAAACCCAGTTTAATGACACAAAGCAACAGACATAAAAATGGCCTAAAATAGCATCCTTTCATTCATGTTCAGTTTTGCAGAGTAACCGTTTTGTTTTCAGAGTAACCGTTTTGTTTTCAGTTTCTATTCTCATTAGGTCTTGTGGCAACATAGATGACAACATTCTCTTGGATAACTTGAGAAATATGTTTGGATTCGTGGACAAACATCTGTATATTTTAAGTCCTATTTATCTGAATATTACCACTTGTATTCAAAGAAATAAAATAATGGCTAAATAACGCAAACAAGTCATTGGACAACATTACTTACATAAAAAAATAATCAAAATGCATGTGCCATAAATAGTTTTAATGAAACACAGACAATGATGAAATGATTTAATTAAACCATATTGTTGATGAAAATAATATGAGAGAAATTAAAGTGCTAGTTATTATTAATAATGCATCAATGTTTTATGCCCTTTTACGAAGACTTGATTTTGTTTTTGGGCTGTACTAGATTGTTTAAATGCTTGATTGGTCAAACATTTTTCACATATTTTACATTATTACATTTCATCTCTCCTCAGTCTGTCTCGAATGCGTTGTTTTCAACTAAGCCTCTCCTTCCGAAATATGAAATGTGCTTTGATTGGTTAGCTGGCCCAGTGTGTTGTGATTAGCTTTGTTCAGCGCATTTTCGGGAAATGTCCTGTCCCTCCATAACCGTGAGTTCTACTAAGATGTAAATATTAAGGATGACGTCAATTTCAAAATAATTTGAGCCCGATTCAGACCCTGACACTGTTAACAAAGAAGAGGATTGTGCAGAACGGATTTCAAGCACCTAATTTCCTTATAAATTATAGATACGATGTTATCCACCATTTAATTGTGACATTTGTCTGAAAATTAAGGTAATACAAAAAGTAATCGATCACAAAACCATGGTTAACTTTCCTAAGGAGAGTTGAACCGTCTTACAAAAATGAGAGCTTACAAAAGCTACAGAAAACAAGCTGTTCACCATAAAATGTGCAGCGCACAGATAAACATTGAGATTATTATGTTCAGAAACAATGTTTAAAATAAATGTTTGTCAGCCTGCAGAAGGTCAAACAAATGAGTTTTGGAAACAGGGTGGGGGAAAAAAACAGCATCTCTTCAACATAGCAACAACACTGTATTCTCTAATACAGCTCAACCAGGCCGTGCACCTTTTTTTGCATTTTCCGTGGTTGGGGATTATTCAAATGAGTAACATCATGACTTCATAAAGCCTGGAAAAATCCTGTTGTAGTCCAAAAAACTTGTTTGTTGTAGTTGGGATCACAAGTGGAAGACACTAAATACAGGTATAAATGAGGTCTAAAATGTTTTGAGCTTGTCCACTTTCGACCACTTCCAAAGGTAGTCTGAAAAGCATTAGACCGGATTGCTTTTGTAGTGAAAACACTCATGTGGTGAAATGCGTTTGAACAATAACAAAAGACCGCCTACTGAGCAAATGTGTAAACATTGTTAAAAGCGCTAGTTTGGTTTGAAGACAAAAAACGTATGTACCAAGCACAATGTTATCTCGCCATTCCTGATTTAACATGCACTCACTGCGTTCTGCATGGTCTATCGGCTGTCAGAGCAGAAAATAAACCTGATGCTCTGTGTTTTTCTGTCTCTGGTCACGTAATTACAAATATGAAAATTATTGTAAATTGCTTGAGCTCAGTTCATTCATTATATCGAAAGATCTGAAAAAGCCCATATATTTACCCTATAGTGGACAGAACTGGTCACAAGTGGACAAAAGAGATGGGATTAAAACACCTGGGGCCTCGTATATAAAACCTTCCAAAGATTTAATCTTTGCCAGAACCTGTGCAAAATTCCCTTTATAAAACCCCAGTCAGCAGAAGATTGTGTCTACATGTGTCTCCTCCCTGAAACAACCAGAGATGGAGTTTACAACGTATAGTTTAACACTGCATAACATCATCTGCATGTCATTTCCATATGAAGAGTCCCAGCTATGTGATGCCATGTTTAAGGATATAAGACATAATGAAAAAATGAGATACGGACTATGTGCTGTCACTTATCACTAAAAATCATTCAGTATCCTTGTCTTGTTTTATAATAAATAAATCAAAATTGTATAAAATACTATTCAGAGAAAGTTTTCAGAGATGATTTATTCTCATTCTTTTCCACTGGCCAAATCACTTGTATCATAAACATTTGAAAAATAAAACGTGCATGTCTTACCGTTTCCTTCAAACACAATGGTACTTTTCATAATATTGAAAAAAGACCACAAGACCTTTCGATCATAAGCGAGACCTTCAGTGTCTGTCATTATACTGTCTATGTTGCTAATCCAACTGTTTAGATGGAGTGAAGTGCGCATCATTGATCATTATTCGCGCAAAAAATATCTTCTCAAAAAATGAGTTCTGCTATTTAGAACATAATTTAAAGAGGAATTAATATGTGCCAAGCAATCCTCACTGTGGTTAAAAAATTTAAACACAGCATGCAACAGAAAAAGTGCTGAAAAGCAGAACATCCACTACAAATATTTCTATTTAAATATATATTAAAAATGTTGTAACTTGTAGATAATGATTTCATGTCATTTCAGTGCTTAAATCCATTAATGAGAGTGGCATATTTAATCTAAATGTGGAAATGGAAAACAGAGTTTAATATCATTGTTTACTTCAGTAAAAGTGTGCGTACGGTGCACACATTTATGCTTAGTTTTTTATAAATCCTGATAAAATGTGTACACACATTTCAATGCTTTTTTTGTGTGCGTACATACCGTTTATAAATCAGGCCCCTGGACTAAGCTGGAATGTGTCTCCCTCGTCTACTTATGATCTGATCAACCAAAACACATCTTAATACCAGGTGTAAACATACACTGACTGTGTAAATCCTGTTGTGGATTAACTGGCTGTACTGCAACTAAACCTGATGAATTCACAACATTTTATAACAAGTGTTCTCATTATAATGTTATGTAAAATGGCAGTGCCAGTTATTAATGTCGTGCATTGCTGTTTGAGCTACTGACATGTTTTACTACCATGTTAATTAACTTAACCAAACGCATCCTATATGAGATAAATCGTATTTATATACACAAAATAAACATAATAGGCTATTACAACTTATAATTGCACAAAACAAAAGGCTGTGAATGCATAAGCGAACTGTACTAGTTATTTTCATATGTATGTAGCAAAAAACACGGACATCCAAAGAATTCACAATGTTGTTTTACAGTCGTGTTCTCATAATTTTATTTATCCTTTATGACAGATTTGCGCTGCATATTGCACTTAACTGAATGTTCCTTTTCAAAGTGATTTCAATCACATTTTAAGCAATTCAAATCCATTATGGCAAACAGGAAATTATCCATTATTTTTCAGCTTTAATACATCGGCCTAATTTTCTTATCAGGGCAATATCGATAACATTAAAATGAACATATATCGGCCGATACTGATAGGGTAACCGATATATTGTGTGTCCCTACTACAATTAACAGGTTAATTCCTGCCAATTACAATCCAGTTACAACATAGACAGATGATCCTCCCTACCAATCTCATTGATATAAGCATAAACATTATAATCACTGGAAACAGCCAATTAGTCACGTGGGTTGAATGTTCGCTACTTTAGAAATTATTCAACAAATGCTTTTCCATCTCCCATTATTCTGTATAACTCTAGAATTAGTCTAGAAAATGTCAAAAACCACCTCAAGCGAGTGCAATTAAGGGATCAGTTGAAAACAGATGTCAAACGGAATTTGGATTAGTTGAAAACGGTGTCGTGTAAACAGCCCCTAAAAGGCCTACCTAATATTTGTACATTGTGCGAAAAGGAATATGCACAAACAGCAATACACGACTAGTAATAACTATGATTGGGACTGTCATATTACACAACATTAATGAGAACACTATTTTAATAAATCGTTATGAATTCTCTGGGTTTAATCGCCGTGTTTCAGTGCGTTGTTCCAGGAAGAGCGCGTCCACAACAGGATAATAATGTATTTGAGGCGGTGTTGGTGACACGTTGTATTAGCGTTAGGGGTGTAACGATACACGTATTCGTATTGAACCGTTCGGTACGAGGCTTTCGGTTCGGTTTTCGGTACGCATTTTTGAACCGAACGGTTCGTTGGACCATTTTTCCTGCCGACCAAAATTTCGTTATTTCAAATGTAGGCGCGTCGCGCGTGGCAAGCGCGCTTATAATGTGAGAGACGCTGGCGTGACCACAACATTGCCCAACATCAAATGGCAAATGTAATGTAAGCGGAACGAAACTGAGCTACTCGTTTATTGTGTGGTTGACGGACCGTTTATCAGTCTGGGCCAATGCAGCGCGAGCCGATCTTATTCAAGCAGCACTGTTACTACACAGCGCTGAGACATCCAGTAAAGAAAGCATTTGACTTCGCCACTGAAGTAATAACATCGCTGCGAGATCTAGTGAGAAACATTCGCATTTCTCCGTTATTAACGGATCAAACAGCGCTGACGTGGAAACCAGGAAGAAACATTGTGCCATGAATGAACTATCCAGTGTCCACAGATCAGCAATATTCACCATGGATTTACTTTAGTAACACTACTAACTGTAACCATGGAAGTTTGGCAGGAATAGTAGGCTATAATGCTTTCAAGTAACATCACGTCGGTTTTATTTTGACATTATGAATACAATTGCTGCCCTCAAATGTTAATCTGAACTAAAATAAACCTACTTGTAACAATGTTCAGGGAAGGAGGAGGCGGGAACCGGCGAACATTCAAATAAACTTTATTAAAATAAAACAAACAAACCAAAATACCGCCAGCAGCCCCTCGCGGACGACTGCTGGCTACCGAAAATAAACATAACTGTCTGCAGCCCCTCGCGGACGACTGCTGGCTAAAATAAAATACAAATACAAAAACCAAACACAACTAAAATACAGGCCTGTTCCTCTCTCGATCATCAACGTCGTCGCTCCCCCTTTATGCTTCCGCTCCTCCGTGAGAGATGCGAGACCGGTGTGCTTCACAGGTGCTGCTCATTAGCAATATCGCACCACCGGCCTCGCGCCGTTCTCTCACGTCCCTCGGCCGTCCTGTTCGCCACACTACTATAATATTACATTTAATTTTGTCCAAGGAGCTGTTTTGTTTTATATGCTCCTAAGAAAAGTCAAGTCCATCATTGCTCAAAGTTAAAAAAATATCATACTTTATGATGTTAGTTTTAATAAAAATATAATAAAAAAAATTAAATCAAGGAAATTTCTCTGGCATTTCTTTCTTTTTGCTGTATCGGAAAAGTACCGAACCGTACCGAACCGAACCGTGACACAAGTGTATCGTATCGAACCGAACCGTGAATTTTGTGAACCGTTACACCCCTAATTAGCGTTATATTTTATTATTTAATAATAATAAATGATCAATCCCTTCGACTCATTTTACAATCCTACTAGCCCTATATTTAGATTAAAACCCCTTCTCCTTCATTTGGTGAGGAACATGGCGTTTTGAGCAGCATTTGCACACCCTGTCATGCTGTTGGCTATATGCCATAGACACATATTGCAGTATTAAAGCTAACGAATCAATTTAATCAAATAATTGATTGTTAATTTAAACGATGATCGATCGTGTGAATTTGTGTAAATTTACATCCCCATGTCAAATTTCTCAAAACATTTCAAAAATGGAGAACAACTCATTCTGAGCAAACATGCGTAGTTTCATAAATCTATGATGCTCGGGAGGCAAGCAGCAAATACTAAAATATGAGCAAGGCTCGACATTAATGCATGGATTTTTATAATGGGCGAGTGAAAGATAATTTTACTTGCTTCCAAACCGGACAACAAAATAACCAGGGAATCACCAAATCGCGAGAATGATTCTGATTTTATTACATTTAGTGTAAGTGGTGATTGACAGTGGATGATAATATTGTACTGACAGTAACAAGGTTACACTGTAACACATGAGGAAAGAAAAAACTAAAATCTGCATGAGCATCAACAATTTCACCTAAACAAAACGCTCAGCGATGCAGAGTAACACAACCTGTGTTTGGTAACTTAATCTTTAGATGAAGAGTAAAATATTCATTAAAATATGTATTTTTCATTATAAGAACAGTACTATTTAGCTATAATAAGTAACAAACAATGCTCACTCAGCATTGTATATGAGCTAGTCTCAGGATCAAATTACAGTTCAGCTGTGAGAATGAACATCAAGTTAGTTCTGGCGGGTCATGTTAGTCAAGATGGCATCAGCTGACCCTATCACAGCATCCATAAACTCCTTCAGTATTACCAACAGCTATCGCGAATTACCCTCCTCCATCCCCAGCTCCACCTCTCGTCAGTCAGATTTGATTCCACTTTTAATCAGACTAATTTCTCGAATTATGTTGTACATTAAAATATGGACATTAATGATATCTGCAATACATTTATGTTCTGTTTAACGCTGCTCTCCCTGCTCTTATCTATGCTAGACTGGCAGGGTGCAAACTGTATGCTAATTGTCAATCATCTTTAACGATAGTGGTCCTGACAGAACCAACCTGTTTGTTCCTCTGTATCTTCTTGTTTCACTCTGAAAGCTTCTTCAATCTGTAGGTCTTCACTCTCCTCTTTCACAAACACCATATTTGTTTGTGTCTCAGTATCTTCATGTTTCACTCTGAATGTTTCTTCAATTTTCACGTCTTCACTCTCCTCTTTAATAGCCGCCATCTTTATAATACTGTGACGTGGATCTCACTCGCTTCACCAGGAGTTTTTCTGCATGTTTGCCCTGTTTAAGATGAGAATATTTAACAGAAAGAAAAATAAATCCACACTAATAACTTCTCTGTGAGTGTCTCAATCAGCTTTAGTACAGTAGTCAGTTCACTGGTAAGAGAGTCAGTCAGAGAGAGAGAGAGAGAGAGAGAGAGAGAGAGTTAAAGGGGCATTTGGCAACTATTTCAGCTTAATAAAAAAACGTTTAGAAATCATTTGGATGGTTTAATAACCTGTTCTGGTGAGAATGGTGACTTTCCCCGCTCCCCCCAGCGTTCCTAGGCGAAAAACCAACCTTGCAACATGGGGACTAACGTCCCGGTAAGTTGGAAATAGGAAGTCTTGTGAGAAGCGAGAAACACAAACTGCTTTATGGCAATTCGACATAAACACACACGCCACCCTCAATGTGTATGATGTATTACCCACCTCGGTAGACATAGCTCCACACGATAAAGTTGGCCGGCTCCGATAATAACAAATGCACATGAGCAGCGGTAGAAAGGGGGAGAAGGAGGGTGTGAGTTTTTTTGACGACGTTGTTGTGAAATATACGCCTCACAGCTGTAGGGGGAGCTCGTTGAGAAAACATGCGACAACAAAAGTGAAAATCAGAGAAGAAATAGCCAGGGTTGCCGAATGCCCCTTTAATGGACTCCCCTTTAACACTCAAAACAGGCCCTACAAATTAATAAAATAATTTATAATTTATATTTGGTATTTAATGACTTGTCACATTCAATCGATTAAACAAAAACATTTGTGATTTTTTTTTAAATGTTGTTAATACACATTTGTGTATTTACACTGTTTTGACCAGCAAGTGACATCAGCATGCGGTGTTTCAAAGAAATATTGCTTTTCATCCACTTCTTCTAATATATCTTAACGTCTAGGCTATTATTTCTCAATGAATGTATCAATTCCAAATGTCAGTTTATTGGAATGCTTTTCTTGCCGATATTGTTTGAAGAATAGTTTTGGCTAATTCTGAATAGATACTTAATTACTAATAAGATAATAGAAGTTTCCATTCGAATTGTCCATCGTGTATCCTGTTAATACCTTCTTAAAGAAATTCAAAAAAAGATATTAACGTAAACAGTTTTTTTTAGTAAACAGCACCCAGAGACTAGTGCATTTATTTTGGCTTTGCCATTACTCTAAATTGTTGTGGAAAGACTTTGGTTTTTGAAAACATTGATAAGGACTTTTCTCTACTTTAGGTAAATGTTTTGTTTGGAATTGTCCGTTGGAAAACGAGCAATTACACAAAAACAAAATATTCTTACTTAATAGTCTTTTTTTTTGTTAACTAAATTTTATATACATAAAATGTATATTTTTAGGTCAGAAACCACTTTTCTATGTTTTGCTTACTGAAGTACAACATTACTTTGGGTCTATCTCTGACTCGTGTCACAAGAAGGCTTTAAAAACAATTGAAATATGTAAGTCTTTTAATCTTTTCCTAATCTTTTCTGATTAGTTAGGCTATATACCCCTGTCTTGTGTCTTTTTTTCCTTTCGTTTATTTGTTCTACAATGTGAATGTTTCCTACTTTGTTTATAATGTTCTCAAAAAAAAAACATCTTGTAGGTATGTGACAAAAAAAATCAATACTAGAAAATTCATATATAATCATAACCATATGATAGATAATAAAAATACCTTTAAAATGGTTTTTAAATGATTAAAATCGGATAATATTTAAGAAAGTTATGGAATTTTTAAATTCGGAAATTAGGGGTCATTTTTGTACCTAATTAAAACAATAAAACAATGAAAAACTGTGACCTCTTCCGCTTGACCAAACACTTCAAAATATCATAACTTCCTCATTTCTTGGTCTATTTGTATAATTCAAACACCACAGTGTAGGTAATTAAAAGCCCAACAAGATTAAGATGACATTTTTAAAATTAATATATAAAATTTTATTATTTCTAATTAACCACTTCCTCTGATGAAACCGAGAGCATCAATCCACACATATCTTTCCCATATGAAATCAAAATCCTCTCAAATAAAAACTGTATTCACATATTTATTGTATTAAACAGACAATTGGCATTGGCACATGAATTTCATTGTTTCTTAGGCCATTTCTTGACTAAATGCTGGCAAGCAATTTAAATGGTAAAATATTATTAATACATCTTAATCTACAAAAAGCAATTTTACTTCTGCTTACATATGTTAGAGATTAATTTACATCACGAGATCTAAAAAGACAGGGTTCAAGGTTTCATCAAAAAATACAAACTTTTATTTTAATTCTGGTTAAAAATCAGACAATTCTGTCAACAAAACGATTACTAAAATAGTTGACGATTATTTTAATAATTGATTAGTCGTCAATTAATCGTTTCAGCTCTAGGATAATGTTAGATCTTGGCATATAAAGTCTGCTGCTAATTCATACACCGACACTTCAAAGTCTACAGCATCATCATACGATTCATTCTCACCCCAATAGGCAATTACATAAGTTCCTTTTTTCTTTTTTTTCAGTTTCTCGACACGTCCTGAGAAAACAGTCTTCTCCCCAGAATCACTATCAAACCATACATGACAAATATTACGGCCCACTAAAGCACCAGAGAGAATCTCAGTCACAGCAGAAATGGAGTTTTCTTCCAACTCAGGAAACTCACTCTCGATCAGGGACACGTCTAACACTTTAAGTTTGTTTTCAATTGCTTTTCGCTCCTTTTGATCCTTCTTTTGACGCTTCAGGGCAGCCCTTCGTGATAATTCACGCCTCATCTCCACATGACTTTGCCGATTAATTTGTCTTTTCTTTCGAGCCATACCTACTGCCCAATAGATTATCTTTTCCTTTTTAGGATATTTCAGTTCATCGAGGTACTCAACTAGATGTTTTTTTTGAGCCCTCATCCTAGATGACATGAAGCATAGGGTGGCATTAGGAGCTCGGTGTTTGGCAGCACTAAACATACCCATAATTTCTTCAGAGTCAATATTGTGTGGCCTAGCTGTTTCTGTTTCTTTCCGTAATTCATCAGTCACAACCAGTTCTAAATATCGTTTGTACTGTCTTTCTATGACAGCAGTTGTAGCAGAAAGACAGACAGAAGAATCTTTGTCCGATGGAAACTCTAGGAGTCTGGCTAATGTTGAGTCACACTTGTCAAGAGTGCCACCAAAAAAATCGGTATCACGAGTGAGGACACTGATTGGATCCTGTTGAGCTTCTTTGAGGGATGACAGAACATTTTTGACAATACTTATTCCTTCCAGGTGATCAACTTGCTTTTCGGCAGAAGTGTAAAACTTCTTCATCCAAGGGCCTGATAATAGTTTTCCATTCAAGCCGAGGACCTGGATTTCCAACTTGGCAGTTGGGTTAATGAAGTCTTTGTGCAAGCCTGACAGCAATCCACCACATGACACTGTCCCAGTTCTCAAAAACTTCTCAAACAGTTCATAATGCTCTATGTATTTGCCACATAGGTGAAAAAGTACATGGAGACGATTCCCGCGATAACGGGGTAACAAGCCACGGGGCAAATTGACATCTTCAAGAAAAGTAGTGAAACCCTTTGGATCTCCTTTCCCATCCTTATAATGAAGTTTGTTAATTTGGAGGACAATGTTTGCTGCCATACAGTCTTTACCAAATACATGTCCCTTAGAAGTCTCCAATGTCTTCAATGCAGCCCGACATGAACTGGCAATGGTGTCGATGGGATGAAGGTGGCAGTTAAGCTCATTAAGAGGTTTGCCCCACGACTCTGAAATTCTCTGGATTGCAGCGTGGTTTACAACTGCGCGGTCTGTCATAACATTTGAAATGTTGCTGATAATAGATTTACGGCAGTCTTGGTAATCACAGGAATATAAAACTGAATAAACATTAGCCAGTTCATCAATAGAACTTGTCACATGTTCAGCATAGTCTTCTGCAGTGCCACCGGGTAACTGATCGATGGCTACTACAAAGCACTTTGTTTTAGTTGTAAGATGTATGCTATTTATATGAACACCTTCCTGTGTTGTTGAGTCAAATCCTAATGTAAGGTTCTCGGTAGTCATTGCCACTTCAGCGGTTTGTAGGTCCGATATCACACCAAGCTCTCGGGCCATCTGCTCGACAGTATTTCTGTGGGGAACAGCAGTAATCTCTACTCCAAATCGCATAGCAAACCTTCTGATGAGTACTGGTATATTCTTAGTAGGAACTTGGTTGATTATTGAATCATACACCATCTGTCTCATATCTAATGAGAAGGTTTTCTCATCTTTCTTAGTTTTTTTCTCCACAACAGACGCTTCATTAGTAATGGATTCTTTAAGACAGAGTGTTTCATTCTCTAAGTACCTTATCTCGTCATCTTTCTCAGTTAACAAGTTTGAGAGTCTAGTATGGTCATTCTCATTAAGTTTTTTACTAATGGTAGTAAGACGCCTGTTCTTGTTGGACTGCTTCAATCTCTGGTGCTTCTTTATCAGTCTGGCCAACTTAAATTTAGTTTCCTCTAGTTCAATAGCCCATTTTGTGGTTTTCAGTTTATGTCGAATAATCCTAATTGTAGATTTTTTCCTCTCTATGATTTCATCTTTCCTTTTAAGACACTGGTTCAGGTACTTCACACTCTTATGCGGTCTCAGCTGCTTTCTTAACAACTTCATCTCCATAGCATGCTTTTGCTTCATTTCACTTCTAGATTTTGTCATGAATTCCAGTCTTCTCCTCATTTTGAGTTTTCGTGGAGTCAAGACATCTCCCCTTAGCTGTGGAAGGGTGATCGATTCAGGGCTCAAGGCTGAGGGTGAAGGTGTATTCTCAACTGATGATGTAGGTTCTAACTGTGGAGAGGTGGGTTTGTCACTCATAGATGTAGGAGGATCAGTCCTGGAACTTGGGGAATGATGTACAGGGAAAACTTCATTGCAGATCTCCTTAAATTTTGCCATCTCTGCATCACGAGAGAGGTTCTTAAATCTGTGTAATGATCTGGACACAAGGGATACAACTTGATGCTGTAGAATTGAGATTCCACGAATTTTGTTGCTTACATCCCGGACAACATTTGTCCAAGAATGGTCATTAGAGATGAATGAGAGTAACACGTGACCATTCTTTAGCTCCTCATGATTAGCTGGTACAGCAGTGAAATGTTCCATCAAATACTGACGAGACAGGCCAGGCTGAGGAGAAAACGATCCCCGCTTTGACTTTTTCTTAGGTGGCATGATGGTATAACTTAGGGGAAAAAAAGAAGTTATTTAATTTATATCCAATTTAATTCATGAATATTGAATGTAGTTCCAAAATTGCTCATCTAGAAGAAATTTCTATTTTGTTGTTGTGGAAATATAAATATGCAAACACTAGGGGTGGAACGGTACATCGGATCGATGTGTGTGTGTGTGTGTGTGTGTGTGTGTGTGTGTGTGTGTGTGAGAGAGAGAGAGAGAGAAGCGCGAATAAATGCCTAATACATTTTTGTTTTGCACCAAAATCGTACCGAACCATGATGTCTGAACCGTACCGTGACTTCTGTGTACCGTTCCACCCCTAGTAAACACCACAGGACCTACTCCAGTTTTTCAGTATAATTTAAAATAAATATATACATATTAAGATTACTACTCCATAATTCTATTTATTTCAGTGAAAAACGACTCACCTTGGATGATATGGACGTAAAGTTATTTTCCCACCACTGGCATCGTTTCATCAAGAAGTAAAAATATTAGTAAAAATACCTACAAAATAGACAATTGTTTATTTCTCATAAGTAATATTAATTGATGATTATGTTATTTATCATTTACAATTTATCATTTACAAATCAATAAATGCATGGCATGTATGTTGAATTTTGTTTAAGAATAAACATCAGTAGGCTAAAGAAATTCATTCTCACAACACACAGCTATGAGGCCTTCAAGTACTACAGACATTTGGTTGTTTTTTCTGCTTTGATTTACTTTTGAAAAAAAAGAAGACATTTCAGTAATTGTGCAAATAATTAAATTTTACCAACTCTGTGCAGAATAATACAGCACACATGTGCTGAAATGTTTGTAAGATTCGGCCAATAAGCTTGCTAGAAACGGGTCACATGACCTACCAGGCAGCCAGAAGCACAGTTGTTCCTAAACAAATCTATAACCATACATGGTATTTATTTATATATTTGACGAAATCATGCCAATAATGTAATCTAGAGATTCTAAACCTTCGTTTTGTATGATTACTTTGAAAAATACTGCACGGATCGATGAAAACTGGGAGAAGTTTTGGAAGCCAATATGATCGAATGGGCGATTCTGCTTTTGACAACAACGTCACTTGCGGATCGTAAAAAAACACATGCGAATGTTACAATCAATCCCAAACTTCACCTAATTCAAGTTAAATGTATAATCTATCAAAAGTATTGGGTTTGAAACAAAAAAATACTCACCTTCATAGCGGATTTTGATGCCAAACACGAGAGAAATTTTGCTTTGCTTATAACTTTCTTCTTACTACAGCCATTTTGGAAATTTGAACGTGAGAATCAACGTGATGACGTAATTTATGTCACTAGTATATGGGCTTTAGAGGTATTCACAAAGCAAAGATACGACAGATTTCCTAAGTCACCAACGTGTCTGGCGCTGATTACCTTCTGGGAACACAGCCGCGGGAACAAAGCGCTCGTGCGTATAGGTCAGTTTGTCACATACCTACATCTTGGCCTTATTTGTGTTTATGAGAAACTGATAGTTCACGATATAGGGAGCGAAATGAGACTCACTTCTGTTATTAATGTGTGGATGCGCTTTTCTAAACAATACAAATAGCATGTATTAATGTAAGATAAATCATTACAACGGTATATCAATAATAACAAATCACTTAACATCGCTTGTAAAAACTATAAAATAAACGGAACAGTTTGCAATGATTTAAATGCTTGAAAACAAACCTTTCTCCAGCCAAATCTCAACAGACGCAGCAGCGCGACTCTATGACGTCACATCACCACGCCAAAATAAAAGTCCTGTTTACACGTTGCAGTCTATAATAAAGCAAGTGTCAGGTATTTATATTTAAATTACATAAATGCATATTTTTTTTACAAAAGCACAGCAGTGATTTTTAAGTGCAGAAATCATTTGTACAATATTTGTTTATAGAAACAAGCCATTATTCTTTATATTTGTTTAATGCGTTTCTCAAAAGAGCCATATCAAAACGTAATATTTTACTAATATACAATAAATAAGGTTGTCAGTAAAACTAAAACAATAACACTCCATAGCAAATGATCTTTATAGACAAAAAAATCTGGCTTTTAGCCATGCTCATTTATAATAATAATTGTGTATGATTTATATATTATGTAGTATACCCTAAAGCCATTACACTTGTACAATATTAGTTTATAAATTATTATTAAGCACTTAGTTTCAATGAATATAAATATACAAAGGTAATATAAATAATATTTAGAATCAATAGATAACCTTGTTTGTTCAACTACCATCATAGCCCCTGATCCTAAATGAGTTCAGAATCATCAGCAAAACAAATGTACATTTGAGACAGGTGTTGACTTTCTAGGCAAAACTTAGAAGTCTTTATTCCACGTATGGTACACACACCTCTTACAGTGAAGCAAACACTTTATTCTTCATCTTAAGGGGATTCTCCATCTACATTTGGACAAAAGCGAAGCGAACGCCGCGAGCGAGTGACAGTGCGGGAGAGAGATGTATGTCGGCGGGCGCCTTACTGTAATAGCCTCTTACATTTTACAACAGAGACATTACAGGGATCATAGAGCCACCTTGGCAGAGAGAATTGATGACAGCAGAGCTTCCTATATTAATATTAGTAGAAAACATATCCGGGAAAGCGCAAGACTCACAAAGTCATTCTGCCCATCGAAGAGGATTGATGTCAAACGTATGGATGACCAATAGATGAGCAATAGATTCTGGTGGGCAAAGGAGGGAGTTTCTCACTCTGCTTATTCAATTCAAATTTATTTGTAAAGCGCTTTTCACAATACACATCATTTCAAAGGAGCTTTATCTTTTTAGCTGTAATGTTTTCAGAGGTAGCTTTCTAAGTTATGTATTTCAGAAATGAACATGTTCAAAATCACAGTTAGCTAACAATGTATTAAATTAAACAATGTAATAATTTAGGCAGAAACAATAAGCTCGATGAAGTAATGAATACTCGTTTGTTATCAAATGATTAGGATATATAGAAAAATGTAGCATTGGTGCATGTTGATTCAGAATTTACATCATCTGGGGCCTGTTTCAGAAAGGAGGTTAAGTGAAAACTTAAGTATGTGTTTACCCTGAAATGAGGGAAACTCTGGGTTTTCCGTTTCAGAATGGAAGGTGTGTCAAACCCAACAAAGCAGAGTAAGTCAAGCCCGTTTCTGAAAGAGAGGTAACTTAAACTCCGAGTCAGTTACCATGGTAACTTACTCCGTGAACCTAACCTGGTCGCAGGTTTTCTTAGATAAACCCAGAGTTTTTCTTATGTAGTAAATGCATCTTGATTTAAGAATTGTTAGATATTTTGACTGGAAACAACAAAACAAAAAGGCTAAGTTAGAAAAGCATTTTTTGCAGTGCAGTTCATTCATTCATTGCACATTTTTCTATATAACATCAGTGATACAGAGCACATTAGTAAGGTCACTGTATCAGAGCGTTAAGTGTGCCTCGCTCACGCTCTTTCTGAGAGTTTTTGTGTTGTTTCCTGGACACAAACCTGTGAGAGCCATCAAATAAGAGATTCACAGGATTGCAGGACAGAGGTGGAGAAATCGGGTTAAATGAGGCTAATCTGATAAATGACGTTCACTTGATAACATCTTGCTGTGACCTCTGAAAGTAACCTAATAATTAGAATTTCCTTTAGGATTTCCAATGTGGTTGGATGCATTGATGACATGCATATTCCCATCATCGCAGCTACAGCCATGAAGCCTTTATGCTTAAGGATTTAACTGATTGAATTTGTATTGTTCATTTTAGTGGCTGCCACGTTCTTTGTTCTTTTTTTTTGAATGAGTATGAGTATTAGTTCAATAACTTACCTTTCTGTCAGTTTTCACCTGATAATTAAACAGTGATTAAGAATTATACTTGTGCATTGACTCGGAAGTATGTGGACGTCTTTTTGTCGGGTGCTGTTGCCATGGTGAATTGTAATTTCGGAGCTCCATTGATCATGGCTTTTCATAGTCGTGGTGCACATGCTTAACTCAGGCTGCGTTTACACTTGGCATTAACATGCGATCACTGTGATCCGATCAAGCAGATCGGATCATAAGCCAATCAGGACACGGTGATATGTTAGTCAGAGCGTGATATGTTAGTCATGATGATTCTGTTTTGAGATGTCTGGGTTTGAAAACTCGTGGTAATGTATCATGTCATATTATAAAAACTGTTGTATTCGTGTTGACTGGTGGGATTCTCAATGGGATTTGTCAGAGATCCACCGGCCTTGCTTCTTCTAGGGAGATTCTCTGAGAACTGCTCGAGAACTCTCCTGGCCGTGATTAAAGCATTTAAAGGACATTTGCTGGAGCCTGTCTGTTATTTTCTGCTGCGCAGCAGGACAGTTTAGGGTAGGACAGTTTTGCTGTAGTCGACTGGAGACTCGCTGGAGTATAGGACTAGATGGATGCTGTAGTCGACTGGAGACTCGCTGAAATTTAGGTAAAAGGCTGTAGTCGACTGGAGACTCGCCGACGTTTAGATTTAGGTAAAAGGCTGTAGTCGACTGGAGACTCGCCGAAGTTTAAGTTATGGTTAGGTTTAGGGAAAAATCGACTACACCAGCATCAAGCATATTTTGCGTTCGTCCATCTGTGCAAGAACCCCCTTTAAGCATGTGCGACGTTTCAGATAGTATGTCAAGTGTAAACCCATGAATCGGATATGGGTCACAATTAAAAGAATGTGTAAACGGACGGTCAAAAAGATCGGATATAGGCAACAAGTCAGAATTGGGCATCAAGACCTGCAGTGTAAACGAGGCCAAACTAGTCAGAGTTGATTGAACTAACTCAATTCAGCTGTTCTCAGGCCCCCAGAACCGCTTTCTCTCTTCTGTTTGTCCTGTGACGCATGACCAGGTGATCGTTGTGTGACTAATTGATTGCTGTTTAAAAGAACTCTGACTGTGTTGCAGGGCCGTGCAGAGACCTTTGGAGAGCCAGGTGCTATAAGTATAAAAGGGGGCACATGGAACAAGGCTTTAAATAGGGCTGTGCTCAAAATATCAATACAGCAATATATCAATACAGATGATTCTGTATCGATACGGCAGCAAAATGCTGTGATGCAGTTTTGAAAAAGAAACAGAAAAGACATTTTTAAGTTTAAAAGTTAAAAAATGATTTATGTGTACCTATTAATAACTCTGAGATTAGAAACTGAAGTGTCTTAAGGTTGTCCCAGCCTGATGGCTTTTTCTTCTCTGTTATACCCAATAATAAAGGACAGCTGTTATAGTAAACTCTGTGTAGGACAAAATCAACATGGCCCATGTTTAGTACAGTACAGTATAGTTTTATTTAATTCCATGTCAGCATATGTGGCTATTTTCATGACAAAAACTGATTTACAAAAATACAAATTACATTTATACAATGGAAATAAAGCAAACAGAAAATATACAGCAATTGACCTTTCGCCAGCCCCTCCCCCAAAACAGCCATTGTCAAATCACACATCATAGCAACCGTTACTATGTGAGCAGGTCCGTCAAACATTGACTCCAAGCAAGATGGTGAAGCGGTGCGCCCACGCGTTTGTAAATCGGACACTAAGTACGCCGAGAGATTGTCTGGAGGAGTTGTGTTCTTTCCGTTTCCAAAGCCGAAAACACAACGTGAGTGGTGCCTACAATGGATAAAAACAGTGTGGACGGCCCCACTCCCAGTTAAATGTGTCGAACATGGTTAACTCGCGTGCAGCGTGTGTGAGACTGAGACACTGAGATTAGTCAAAGAAACATGGAGAAATCAGATCAAGAGGATCCACAAAGGAATTACGTTTTTGTTATCGTTGTTGTTAACATGATCGTTGTTGTTAACATGATATTTTCGGGGGGAAATGAGCAGCAGTCACTAGCAGTGCAGCACCCGTAGGCTACAGTTTAGAGGAGTGCACGTTCGCAACGGGGAAAGCATGAAGCTTACTTGACAACATCAGTTCATATATCAATATCGTAACGAATAGAAATAACCTTAAATAATGTATGGTTATCTGCATCTTTCCGTCTCTTATGTATAGTTACTTTTTAAACACGAAAATCATATTCAGTTTGACACGCAAGCGGTTGCCGTGGTAATGAACAACCTGCTTGTTAAAGCGAATGTATAATCCGGTATCGGAGGCAAAATTACTAAATATGCAGCACGAGTTATATATTATATAGTTATAACTCCAAACAATTAGCCACTGAACCAGCTTATAAAATCTTCTTCAAGGCTGTGCTGGTTGCATTTGAGATACAGGTCATGGGGTTTCTCAGATTTCGCTTGAGACCGTATAAGCATTAACGTTAGCCTCGATAGTAGTCGTGTCTCCTTCATTGTAGTGTTGTCAAAAATATCGATATTTCGATAAATATCAATACTAAAATATCTGAACGGTACCAATACTAATTTCCCGAAGTATTGATACTAGCCGAGCTGTCACTTTCACTTCTCTCCAAAGGTGCGTTGAAAAACACCACACGCGCACTCGTCTCATTCGCTCTGGTTAAATAGCAAAAGTGAAGTGAATGGAAAGATGGCGAGTACGGCGCCCGCGCGACTAGCTTTAGTTGATAAAGAACACAGCGGGAGTGATATCTGGAAATATTTTGGATATGAAGCAAATGAACATGGAAAGTCGAAGGAAACAAGCAAGCCAATATGCAAGAGATGCTACAGAGCAGTGCTAACAAAAGGCGCTAACACCTTTAATATAGCAAAGCACCTGAAAGACCGACACCCGGATCTATATAAACAATTTCGAGAGGTTGGTAACTCTTATCATTTTTATATTTATGAAACATTAACCAAGATGGCCTAGTATTGTTGTTGATATGAGTGTGTGTTTAGTAGTTTTTTCACCCTAATTCTTAAAGTTAATATAATCTGACTGATGGATCTTAGACAAGTAAGTTAGGCCTACATATTTTAACTGTGGTCAAATGTAAATTAACTTGTGCTTATTTAACTTTATTCAAAAAAATTATTTAATTCTGCAATTTGCCTTCATTAGCGATTATCATCAATTTGATTACACAGATACTAATTAAACTAAACTGAGCTAGACAATGACATCTCTGAATTCAAAATGTAAGGTTTAATCTTATTATTATACATTACTGACACTCTATCCTCCAATTTGATACTGTTAAGTGCTTTGACATAATCTGTATTGTTAAAATCACTAAATAAAGGTGACTTGACGTCGATCGAGTGAGCATTGTTTTCGCGTGTGATGCACGCACATTTGCGTTTAAATCTGTTCATCAAATTACGTTAATCCATTAACCAGCATTTATGAACGATAAGCAATGCATTTGTTACAGTATATTTTAATCTTTGATAACAGTAGGTAATAATACAACAGATCATGTTAGCTCTGGTCCAATGAAAAAATATTAACAGATAGAACTTTGGATTTTAATTAGTACATGTGTTAGTAAATGTTAAAATTATTGATCAACTTTTAACTAAGATTAATAAATGTTTTGGAAGTATATTTCATTGTTTATTATGGTATGTTATTGATTTTACTTGGAAATACAAAAGATTGCACTTTTTTTTTTACTTGCACTTTATTGGTTTTTGAATGTATGGCAATCTGAGAGGCTTTTGAATAAGTGCACTACCTCAGGACATTTTAGTTCATGTAAAATATACCTCATTGTCATGTTCTAGACTTGTTATATTTAGCTTTAAATAAAAAAAAAAAATGCCCCCTTAATATTGTGGCAGTTTTTTTTCTCCGTGGTATCGAAAATGGTATTGAATATCGATATTTTTCAAGGTATCGTATCGAAGTTAGAAATTCTAGTATTGTGACAACACTTCTTCATTGCGTATTTTTATATTTTTAATATATCCCTCCACTGCATACTGTAACCCCTTTTGGCTCAATCTGGAGGATATCGCTGAGGTATTGCTCCAAAAAAGGTCACTGACACGCACGGGTATACCTCTTCCCGTCATGGCAATCTGTGGCGCTGGTCATGTTTGACCAAAAGTTTGACGGGCGTAGTAACAATGACTAGGGGGCATGGCTTTTGCGAACGGTCAATTAATAGAGGGTATGCCGGTGACATCACCGTCAGCTGGAGTGATTGAGGCCACGCCCACTGAGTGGCAAAAAGACTGAGCGGCAGCATTGGTTTTCAGCGTGAAAAACACAAAAAACACATCTAAAATGGGAAAGAGCTTTGCGATTGACTGTACAACTACATTTGACAAGAAATCTGAGGTATATTTTTACAGACTGCCGAAAGCTACAGAACAGAGAAGCAAATGGATCACTGCAATTCATAGAAACAACTTGACTCCAGGCAGAGAAAAATGGATTAGCAGTTATCATTGAGCACGTTTACATGCACACCAGTAAGCTGATAACTCAGAAATATCAGCTTATTGAAATAACCAGTTTCCGCTGTTTACATGCAAACCAGTAAAACCAATGTAAGTAATGACTTTATAAACAACACACCATGACTTAATTAATAAATCAGGCCATGATCCTGTGTGACGACAAAACAATAATTTGCGTATCTGACTCTAAGTATTTCATTTGTTATGTCGGTTGATGTTAAATAAAGCATGCAACATGTCAGCGGGAAACTTACAGCTCGTATATTATCCTCTCATGCAGTAAAAGATGTATCGTTTTGACTGAACCACTTCTACTTCTGCACGAGATGAGAAGACATTTTTATAATGTTCTGGGTCATGAAAGAGTCTGCATTTGTGATATATTTCCTTCTTCCTTTCCTTGAAAACGCTCACTCTGTCTGGATGTGTTTAAATCTGCACTAAGCATGCGTTTCTGTCACATTTCACACATGCGCACTTCAATAAGCCAACAGAAAGCAGGTTAATGCGTTTACATAATGCGAAATCCGAGTAAGAGGCAAAAAACTACCTGTGTCGACCGGTTAATGCTTAAGCCAGTTATGATCCTACTCCGATAAAAGAAAACGGGTTTCCGCGTTTACATGACCACATGCGTTGTCGGCTTATTACGCATAATCAGATCTTTTTAAATAAACTGACAAAAAAACTATAGGCTACAAGTTTTAGGGCTGGATGATATGAATATAGCCTATATATATAACATTGATATTGTGATTACCTGGATTTAGACCTACCTATATTGTATTTATATAAAGCGTTCACAGGCAAATTTGCTTCACGTATTTCCCCAGCGTCGAAATCAGGCACATATAAATGTCAGGAAACACGATGGCTGCATGTCAATATCCATGGATCACTGGATCTTTGGTAGGCCTAAGTTGTAAGGAACACTTATACAGAAGATTAAAATTCTTATTACGAGTTCAACCATCATTTGTTTTACTCTCGTTTCTGCAGTTTCCCCTATTAAATCCAGTCACGCAGCAGCTCTTTGCCACTCAGTCCGGCTGAGGGGCCGTGTTCCCGTGGGAAAGTGACGTCAATCCATACCCTCTGTACTTTACAAGATTTTTAACATTAATTTGATACCTGTTCTGGTAAATTCTTACTAAAATCCTTAAGTGAGTTTGTTGCCTGTTGCTGCTGGAGTTGATCTGAGACTATACACATTAAAACAAACATATAGGAGATATATTAGCAGATTAAACAATTGTCATGTGACCATGACAAAATGTAAAGATTGCTGACAGTGTTTGGAACTGGCTCACTGACCTGCTGAAAAGCTGCAGCTTCTGGCCAGGCTGACTGCTACAAGAACATAAGAGGGAGAAGCTCACAGAGGCTGCTGCACACCAAGAGCTGCCGGTAGAAAAAAATAAGATACTGGTAAGCATTAAATTGGTAAAGTATGAATAGTTTTTAGTCAAATAACATCAAAAGACTAGACCCCTCGACGCCCGTAAAGCTTTTCTCCCTCAAACAGCAAGCTAACGTTACTTCTACAGGCTACACACAGCAATATAAACAACATCTCTCCATGCTCTCTTCACTTCATTCTTGTAAAATAATAAGAAAACATAAAAATAACTTCGCTGAGAATGAAACCCCACTTAGTGTTTAAGATATCCTCTGGTAGTGCGCGCGGAATTAAAAAATATGCGGGTGGCGTGAGGATTCGTCCCGGGTGAGTTCGTCAGGTGAAAGGTCATCATGTGGGTCATTTTTTTTTACTGCGTAATTATTATTCATTCATTTTACTAATAGTTAGATTGGGCAGGCATCCACAAAAGGGCCTTTAATTACAAAAAAAATAGAGGAAATGTTGCCTTGACAGAAGGGCACTTTGGGCATCAAGAGGCAAACGGGCAGGTGCTCAAGCACCAAACGGCATCCTCAGATTCATTATTGTTTACAGGTAAACAAGTTTATGTCATTTTTTCCCAAGTCTTGCTTAGTCACTGTTTAGGATTTTTTTTCATTGTGACTAGTGTGGAGCCCTTACTGAATGAGAAATTATGCTACTTTTTAATGCTAATTTTCTGAAATATGTACCCAAGAATGTGCTCCATTCATACATGGGTACAAGAACAGTACCATCCTCTTTACCACAAAGACACGGTACATTGACCCCTGATTGACTGGAGCTTTGAACTACTTGGGCAATATCGTCCAAGCAGTCAACCTTATTTCTTCACAAGTTTCTCTTAAAGAGTCCAAAGCACCAGTCACAGGAAAACTGTGTGACCAGCAAGAAGGAAGCTCATTGTGACTGACACATAGCGACATGTCAAGATACGCCACAAAACATAACCACATCACAAAATAATTCTTATTTTGCCCTGCACAGTTATCTGCATGGAGATGCATGTGCATTTCACCTAATCCATAGTTCTCAAGGAAATGGTGCAAAAGGCTAATAACACAGTTGCTACCTTTCCCAGTCTGTATGGATTCATCCAACAGGAAAGTGACCTGTTTTGGCAAGTCCTCATATGCTACACCAAATTTACAGTGTTTTAAAGGGTTAATTCCCCTAAAGATATGAATTCAGCTATTAGTTACTTTCTATTCTTTACATTATTTACAATTTTACTTGATTTCATGTTACCCTCTATTTTTTTAAAACACAAAAGGTGATTTATGTGAAGTTTGTTCTGTTGGTTTCGGTTCATTCAATATCAGTTAATTGAGCCCAACTTTCAGAAGCTTCCTGGCATTATTTGATAATGTTTTTCAAGCTTCTAAAAGTCCATTGACTGATATTGTATTAAACCGTCAGAACAAACTTGACCAAAATCAATCAATCAATCAATCAACATCTATTTATACAGCACTTTACAACACACAAGGTGAGCCAAAGTGCCTTCCAGAAAAAAACATAAATGTATAATGACAACAGTATAAAGCAAAATATAATTCTATACAAAATATATAATGCCTCAAAACAAACTATAACAACAAAATATGTCACAAAGAAAACACAAAATGCCACAACAACTGCTATGAATTAAACGCCAGTCTGAATAAATTAGTCTTAAGGCTAGCTTTAAAAAGGCCCAAGTCAGTGATTGTACATATCGTTAGGCTCATAGCATAATTGCCTAAGTCAAATTGGGTTTCTTCTTGTTTTCCAAAGACATTGAAATATGACTTAGGCAATTATGCTATGAGGCTAACGATATGTCTGCAGGTAGCTTTTTCCAAAGGCTTGGCCCAGCCACAAAAAAAGCCCGGTCACCCCAAAGTCTGTACCTTGACCTAAGGACTTCCAGTAAAAGTGTATTTGTTGATCTAAGAGCCCTGTTTGATTGACGCAAAGTTAATATCTCAGTTATGTACGGTGGTGCAAGGCCATTGAGAGCTTTAAAAACAAACAATAAAATCTTAAAATCAACTCTAAAAGAAACTGGAAGCCAGTGGAGCGAAGAGAGTATTGGAGTTATGTGCTCACGTTTGCGTGTATTAGTTAGAAGACGAGCTGCTGCGTTCTGCACCAGCTGAAGGCGCTTGAGTGAAGACTGTGAGACTCCAACATAAAGCGCATTACAATAATCTGGTCTAGAGCTAATAAAAGCATGAATAGCTTTCTCAAGATCCGAATTTTTTAAAAATGGTTTAACCTTGGCCAATAAACAAAGCTGAAAAAAACTAGCTCTAACCACGCTGTCAATTTGCTTACCAAATTTCATGCTACTATCAAAAGTCTACTAAGTGATCCAGAACAAGGCCAGGACAAGCGGTCAGTCCGTGAACAAGACAAGAGCGCGCAAGTCGTTTTTCTGAATATCCAGTTCTCCTGTTGTTTCAGTGTATTATCTAGCACAAGGTAAGGTTGTTTTCGATTCTCTGGTTATTTTCTTTCTTTGCCTTCTCACATATTTGCATTTTAATTAGACGCGTTCCCACTTTATATATAACAGCCGCTCTGAATAGTATTGCAGTTTAAATTTTATAGCACTTAAGTGAGCCCTTTCCAACAGCCAGTTTCGATTTCTCCCATTATTCGGGTAATTTGCGTTTGCTGTGTTAATTGCTGGTCAGAAACAGCAACTGTAAAACAGATATAAAGTCGAAGTGATCCAGAACAAGGCCAGGACAAGCGGTCAGTCCGTGAACAAGACAAGAGCGCGCAAGTCGTTTTTCTGAATATCCAGTTCTCCTGTTGTTTCAGTGTATTATCTAGCACAAGGTAAGGTTGTTTTCGATTCTCTGGTTATTTTCTTTCTTTGCCTTCTCACATATTTGCATTTTAATTAGACGCGTTCCCACTTTATATATAACAGCCGCTCTGAATAGTATTGCAGTTTAAATTTTATAGCACTTAAGTGAGCGCTGTCCAACAGCCAGTTTCGATTTCTCCCATTATTCGGGTAATTTGCGTTTGCTGTGTTAATTGCTGGTCAGAAACAGCTGTCCTCACTCAGGCGTTAGTAGGCATTATATCTTTGTAGTGTGCGCGCTGTCGCGTAAGCGGCAGCGGAAGCGTTCAGCCTCCTCGTGTGAAGACCGACTCGGGTAAAGACCATCGACTCTACCTGTGCGACTCCACCGAGCAAGGACACCGGCAAGGCACTTAAGTATCATCTTCTCTCATTTTCCTTTCCCAATTCTATCGTATTTCCCCTTCTCAACATGTGCTTTCAATACATTCCTGTTGTCTCTCGACAACGTGCACTCATCAAGCACAGAAGGCAGCGCAATACTGCTAATCTGCGTACCATTCTCTTATCCACACACACACCTCTCTCTCTTTCTATGGGTCTATGGAATTGCCAGTCAGCAGTCAATAAAGCTGACTTCATTCCAGCCTTTGCATCCCATTCTACTCTTAATATATTGGGCTTGACTGAGACCTGGATCCGTCCAGAAGACTCAGCAACCCCTGCTGCTCTCTCTAACAACTTCTCTTTCTCCCACACCCCTCGCCCGTCTGGGAGGGGTGGGGGTACTGGTCTTCTCATTTCTAACAACTGGATATACTCAACTCTCTCTTCTCTATGCAATAACAACTCGTTTGAATATCATGCAATTACACTTACAACTCCCATTAGGATCCATATTGTAGTTATTTATCGCCCCCCAGGTCAATTGGGAAGCTTTGTTGAGGAGCTGGATGTGCTGCTGTCCTCCTTCCCTGAGGATGGCACCCCACTCGTAGTCTTTGGTGATTTCAACATTCATCTAGAAAAGGCGTATGCAACAGACTTCATCTCTCTTCTAGCCTCATTCGATCTCAAACAGCTCTTCACCACAGGTACTCACAAATCAGGCAACCAACTGGACCTGGTATACACACGCAACTGCATCCCAGACAACATTTTGGTGAAACCTCTCCATGTTTCAGATCATTTCCTCATAACTTTCAATCTACAGCTCACTACCCATGCTCCACCAACCCCCCTACCAGTTACTTTCAGACGTAACCTGCGCTCACTTTCTCCTTCCCATCTTTCCTCTGCTGTGTCATCTTCTCTTCCCTCACCCTCACAATTCTCATCTCTAGATGTGAATACCGCAACAGATACTTTATGCTACACTTTAACTTCTTCTTTAGACAATATCTGCCCTCTCTCCTCCAGGCCAGCACGCGCTATTCCCTCTAACCCCTGGTTATCTGAGGTTCTTCGTGAACACCGGACCAAACTCAGGGCAATAGAGAGAAAATGGCGCAAATCAAAAGACACGTCTGACCTAAGTATGTATCAATCTCTGCTCTCTTCCTTTTCTGCTGATGTTCATGCTGCAAAATCTTCATATTTCCACAGCAAGATCAACAGCGCCTCTAACACACGAACACTTTTCAAGACATTCAACTCTCTCCTCTGTCCACCTCCACCATCACCCACCTCCTCTTTAACTGCTGATGACTTTGCTAACTTCTTCACCAACAAAACAACTACTATCAGCAGTCAGTTCTCAACTCCACACACACAGGAACCCAAACCATCCTCTCCCACTACCGGAAACCTTCTCTTTACCTTCTCTTCGCTAACCGAGGAAGAAGTATCTAAACTTCTCCTCTCCAGTCATCCTACCACCTGCCCTCTAGATCCCATCCCCTCACACCTTCTACAAGCCATCTCTCCCACACTTCTACCAGCACTCACACACATCATCAACTCATCCCTCCACACTGGCATTTTCCCTTCAGCATTCAAGCAGGCTCGGGTAACTCCACTGCTTAAAAAAACAACATTAGACACATCACTATTAGAGAATTACTGACCTGCCAATCCGTCTCTACAGCACGACTTCACTATCCAGCTAGAGTCATCCCCAATCACCCCATCAAGGTCGGTCAGAAACCTTGGAGTAATATTTGATGACCAGCTGACCTTCACAGACCACATTACAAAGACAGCTCGATCATGCAGGTTTGCAATGTATAACATCAGGAAGATCAGGCCTTTCCTAACTGAGCATGCAACACAACTTCTCGTCCAGGCCCTGGTTATCTCTAGGCTTGACTACTGCAATGCTCTTCTGGCTGGACTTCCGTCATGTGTTACTAAACCTCTACAAATGATCCAGAATGCTGCAGCCCGCCTTGTCTTCAACGAGCCCAAAAGGGCCCACGTCACTCCGCTGTTCACCTCCCTGCATTGGCTACCACTCGCTGCTCGCATCAAATTCAAAGCTTTGACGCTTGCTTACAGATCTACCACAGACTCAGCTCCGTCCTACTTTCACTCCCTACTACAAGTCTATGTCCCTACCAGAAGCCTACGATCGGCCAAGGAGCGACGGCTCGTGGTGCCATCACAGCGAGGCACTAAATCTCTCTCCAGAACATTCTCATTCACGGTTCCATGCTGGTGGAATGATCTCCCCACCCTCGTCCGTAATGCAGAATCCCTGACAGCATTCAAAAGACAACTGAAAACTCATCTCTTCCGTGAGTACTTAACATAAAAAAAAAAAAAAAAATAAATAAAAAAAATTCTCCTTTAAACCTTTTAAATCTTCCCTTGTCTGGCTTTTGCTACTCTGAGCAATGCCTGAACTTTGTATTTTGAGCACTTCTTGCGTTGTTCTTCCCTCTTCACGATGACTCGCTTGCTTTAGTCCTCAGATGTAAGTCGCTTTGGATAAAAGCGTCTGCTAAATGACTAAATGAAAATGAAAATGAAAAGTCACACCGAGATTTCTGATAGTCGAGCTTAGCTTCGAAATTAGCGTATAAGGGTCAGAAGTTGCAGACTCACCAAATAAAATATATTCAGTCTTATCTTCATTCAAATTACGGACATTTTGCTTTAACCATATTTTAATGTCATCAATGCAATCAATTAGTGACCGCAATGCATCAGAATTTGTTGGACTCATGGGCAAATAAATTTGCAAATCATCAGTATAGCAGTGATAAGCTATGTTATGCTTGGCTATGATGGACCCAAGTGGCAGCATATAGAGAGAAAATAGAACCGGACCGAGAATAGAGCCTTGTGGCACCCCACAAGAGAGAGAAGTAGGAGGACGAATTCCCAATCACTACAGAAAAGGTTCTGTTGGTCAAATATGAAGAGAACCACTGAAACGCAATACCCTTAATGCCAACATAGTGATTAAGGCGAGACAGAAGGATTGCGTGGTCCACTGTATCAAAGGCCGCTGTGAGATCACGGAGCACTAAAATAACAGGGCTCTTGACATCAACAAACCAAGCAATATTGTTGTGCACCTTTAACAGTGCAGACTCAGTACTATGTCGCGATCTAAATCCTGATTGAAACTTCTCAAACAGAGAGTTGTTTTCTAAAAAAGTATGTAATTGTAAGAAAACAACTTTTTCTAACACTTTTGATAGAAAAGGCAGTTGTGATATTGGTCTGAAATTAGACAAAACTGAAGGGTCCAAATTTGTTTTTTTGATAAAAGGCCTAACCACTGCATGTTTAAACACTACCGGGACAGTTCCTGAGGTAAGACATTTATTAATTAAAAAACAGGAAAGGCCCAACTGTGGTAAAGGCCTCTTTTAACAATTTAGTTGGAACAAAGTCCAAGGGGCAATTTGTAATTTTCGTTTGTTGCACTATTTCATTATGTAATGACAGTGAGACTGGCTTAAACTGTTCTAACACAGCAGAATATGCTGCAGCGACAACTGAATCGGTTACAGTATTATTAATCATGAGTTGTCTGCCAGACTCCACTTTGTTGATAAAAAACTGAAGAAAATTCTCTCAGGTGGAGACCGAGGCATCTGTCAACGAACAAGAATGTGGATTTACGACAGAATTAATTGTGTTAAAAATCACCCCTTGGACAATGTCCACTATTATTGATAATATTTGACAGATAATTCGATTTTGCCTCCTTTACAGCCCTTTGATAATCAGAAATGCAGCTCCTTAAAATTTCCAAAGACACATGTAATTTATCCTTCTTCCATCTCCGCTCTGCCTATCTACAGCGCTGCCTAAGGGTACGGGTGTCATCTATGTAGGAGATCTATGTTTGTAGGGAGCGATGATGTCTAAAATTTCAGCGCAGGTGGAATTAAAATATGGAAGGCCATCAGGGCATATACAGGGTTTTACTTGGTAACACTGGTGATCCCAACTTCAAAAAGTTAGGAGCACTAGCAAAATTTTAGGAGCACCCACCGAATTTGACGTTTAGCTCTGCCAGTAGAGTGGAACGACCGGCAGCATTATGGTGATTAAAAGCCTTAATAATCGATCCTGTTTGATTTGTTTTCCACACACTTGTCCCTGCATTTTTTTGTGCTTGGCAATCTCTCCGTGTTTAACCAAGCTCTCGCGCTTAAAATGTATTGATTTTCGGTGGTGGCCGATGGACTGTCATCCTTTCTTGCCCTCGTTTTTTTTTTTTTTTTTTTTTTTTTTAAGCTGTGATTTTACCACTGTATTTCATAGCTTTGTAAGATAAAATCCTTCTTTGCTAAACCTAATAATTATTTTGGTATATCAATATCAAAAACTAGAATAAAAAGTTTATTTTAACTAATTTTCTACCATATACAATTGAATACAATTAGCAGCTAGCTAACAACAACTTCATTTGCACTTTTTTTCTGGTTTCACCTCACTCCAGTCTAAACTAAAAGTTTATTTTTTTTTGTAAGTTTTCTTCACATTGTCATATAACCTGAAAATACTGTAGTTTATTAAGGTTAAATCTTCCTAACCACTCTTACTAAAAATAAATGGGGTATGCACACTTACATTCTCATTTTAAGAGTTGTTCTGAGTAAATGTCTGTCACGATCCACACACAGGAAACAGAGAGATCCAAATGTAGGTAAGAATTTATTGGGGAAATCCGTAATCATACATCCAGTTGTTATAAACCTTTTTTCTTCTTAAGTGTAGGAGACTCAGAAGTGAAGAACCAGGAGACGTTGGTAGTATCTTCAGCAGGATTCTTTATTGAGAACACGAGCTGTCGGTAGCTGTAGTCACCAAGTCTAAATTAAAGTAACTTTACATAGTATATTATAGGTATTTTAAGAGGAGGGACTTCTGGAGGTGGAGACAAATTCAAACAAAGCATGCAAATGTAGTACGAACACACCCTACTCTGAGGGCATTAACAATCCAATTGAATCAGCATAACTATTCAAATGCTGATAGTGGCGAGGAACTCTGGTTCCAAGAGCCATCCAAGAGCCATTAAAGAAAGTCTCAGTGATCAGACTCATTTAACTTACAATGGAGAAAACAGGATATGCCAGATTCTCTTGCTGGAAACTGTTTCACAGCTGATATCATTTACCATCCTAACCTGAAATGCTAACTTCAAGAAACATAACTTTCTCTGTTTATATATGATAATATTAGAAACTTAAATAAAACATTTAATAAATTTGTATTCCTTCACAGTCCAGGCAATAGGTTGTAATCCATAAGGCAATCCAAATACAAGAGCACACAGGCAACATAGGGTATCAGAAGTGGCGTGATAAACAACAAGGACTCCGTAAAAAACACTAAACAGGCAGGGTATATATAACACAGAACTAACAATGATAATGGGGAACAGCTGAGTGCAATGATGATGGGGAACAGCTGAGTGCAATGACTGATGAGTGACAGTGAAAGACAGAATGTTGGGAAATTAAGTCAATAGTGAAGGACACCGTGATAACGAGGACCTCTAGTGACAAACAAGGGAACACAACCAGACACTGTGACATGACCCCCCCCCTCTACGGAGCGGCTACCAGACGCTCCACGACAACACTAAAACACAACACAAGAGTTCAGGAAGGAGGTGGAATGGTGGAGGATCAGGGGAGGGATGGTGGGCCAGGTCCATGAAGGGGAACAAAAACGGGAAATAACAATTTAGCCGGCGACCAGGGCGAAGTAGACAGTCCATCGGACGGCCAGGGCGAAGCAGATAGTCCATCGGACGGCCAGGGCGAAGCAGACAGTCCATCGGACGGCCAGGGCGAAGCAGACAGTCCATCGGGCGGCCAGGGTGAAGCAGACAGTCCTTCGGGCGGCCAGGACCAAGCAGACAGTCCTTTGGGCGGCCAGGACCAAGCAGACAGTCCATCGGGCGGCCAGGGGGGGGAAGACCCCTCGGGCGGCCAGGGCGGGGAAGACCCCTCGGGCGGAACAGACACCCGCTCCGGCTCAGGAACAGACATCGGCTCCGGCTCAGGCTCAGGAGCAGACACTGGCTCCGGCTCAGGCTCAGGAGCAGACACTGGCTCCGGCTCAGGCTCAGGAGCAGACACTGGCTCCGGCTCAGGCTCAGGAGCATACACTGGCTCCGGCTCAGGCTCAGGAGCAGACACTGGCTCCGGCTCAGGCTCAGGAGCAGACACTGGCTCAGGCTCAGGAGCAGACACTGGCTCCGGCTCAGGCTCAGGAGCAGACACTGGCTCCGGCTCAGGCTCAGGAGCAGACACTGGCTCCGGCTCAGGAACAGACACTGGCACAGGCTCAGGAACAGACACCAAAACTGAAACAGCCACAAGAACAGACACAAACACAGAAACAAACACTGGTTCAGGGACAGATACTGGCTCCGGCTCAGGTACAGCAGACACTGGCTCCGGCTCTGGAACAGCAGACACTGGCTCCGGCTCTAGAACAGGCACTGGCTCTGGCTCTGGTTCCGGCTCTGGAACAGGCACAGGCTCTGCCTCCGGCTCTGGAACAGGCACTGGCTCTGCCTCCGGCTCTGGAACGGGCCCTGGCTCTGCCTCCGGCTCTGGAACAGGCCCTGGCTCTGCCTCCGGCTCTGGAACAGGCCCTGGCTCTGCCTCCGGCTCTGGAACAGCAGACACTCGCTTCGGCTCTAGAACAGCAGATACGGGCAGGTCCAGGATCCGAGCCAGACGCTCCAGATAGTCCAGATCCAAGAAGGCAGACGGCACTGGCTCTGCCTCCGGCTCTGGAACGTGTACTGGCTCTGGAACGGGTACTGGCTCTGCCTCCGGCTCTGGAACAGGCATTGGCTCTGCCTCCGGCTCTGGAACCGGCACTGGCTCTGCCTCCGGCTCTGGAACGGGCACTGGCTCTGCCTCCGGCTCTGGAACGGGCACTGGCTCTGCCTCCGGCTCTGGAACGGGCACTGGCTCTACCTCCGGCTCTGGAAAGGTCACTGGCTCTGCCTCCGGCTCTGGAACAGCAGACACTGGCTCCGGCTCTGGAAAAGCAGACACTGGCTCCGGCTATGGAACAGGAGACACTGGCTCCGGCTCTGGAACAGCAGACACGGGCATGTCCAGGATCCGCACCAGACGCTCCAGATAGTCCAGGTCCAGGAAGGCGGACGGAACGTGAATAGTCTCTGACTGGGCAGACGGGACGTGACCATTCTCTGACTGGGCAGACGGGACGTGAACAGTCTCTGACTGGGCAGACGGGACGTGAACAATCTCTGACTGGGCAGACGGGACGTGAACAGTCTCTGACTGGGCAGACGGCGCATGAACAGTCCCTCGACCACCTCCTCTACTGCGACCTCCACGGGTCCCGCGAAACTTGACTAATCGGGTCCCCTTAAAAAACTCCCTTCTCTCCAAATCGGTGGCTGGGGAAGAGATATTGAGAAACATACCGCTGGATCTTGTGATGACGGAGTCCTTCTGTCACGATCCACACACAGGAAACAGAGAGATCCAAATGCAGGTAAGAATTTATTGGGGAAATCCGTAATCATACATCCAGTCCAGGCAATAGATCGTAATCCATAAGGCAATCCAAATACAAGAACACACAGGCAACATAGTGTATCAGAAGTGGGATGATAAACAACAAGGACTCCGTAACAAACACTAAACAGACAGGGTATATATAACTAACAATGATAATGGGGAACAGCTGAGTGCAATGAACTGATGAGTGACAGTGAAAGACAGAATGCTGGGAAATGAAGTCAATAGTGAAGGACACCGTGATAACGAGGACCTCTAGTGACAAACAAGGGAACACAACCAGACACTGTGACAATGTGGTTTGATTTGTTAACATTAGTTAATGCATTAGGCTAACTATCATGAACCATGAGCAATACATTTGTTACTGTATTTATTAATCTTTGTTAATCTTAGTTAATAAAAAATACAGCTGTTCATTGTTTGTTCATGTTACTTCACAGTGCATTAGGCTAACTAATGTTAAAAAATACATCTTTTGATTTCAATAAGGCTACTATTAATGATTAAATTAACATTAACAACTTTGGTCAAATAAAATTGATTATTTATATTTAGTTTCTTTATGTACATTTATTTACATTACTTACATTCATGTAATGTAAACTACACAATAGCTCACATACATCACTCAGATGTCTACTTCATTTCTATTAGATCTGCAATTCTTATCGAAGATTTTCCTGCCAGATATTAAATAGACACCATTTAGTAATCGTATTTAAGATATATATGGTTTAAAATGATTGTAAATCCATTTAGAAGACGTGCGTGTGCTTACTAGAGCTCCCCTGTTAGCTATACATAATAAAACTATACTATTTCGCGTTACGCCTTCAAAAATTCAACAGTTTAGTAGTTTAGCAAATGTGAATTTAAAACAAGGAACCGTGTTTTTGGTTTGTAATACATTTGAAAACACCCATGTCGCCGTTCTCGGTCATGTTCGATAATTGACGTATCCTCTTCTTCTTTTTTTTCTTCTTTATTACGTATGCTTTCCCATAGCCTGCTGGGATAGAAAAGTATAGATCTACGAGCTCTTCAGAATCTGGACTGGGCCATCCGGGAACTTCTCGCCTACTCTTTTATGAGTACTGAGGTTTCGGGCATACTACTCCTTTCACATACTGTTTTTTCCTACTATTGCCTACTTTCCTATTACTATACAGTAGGAAAATAGGCATATTCGGACACACTATTAGTATACGCACGTCCGAATCTCGCAATAATTAGTACGTCACCCAGGTAATTCTCGCCTACCCTTTTATGGATACTAAGGATTCGGACATACTAGGAAAGATACAACAATGCGTTGATGTAACAGGTCAAATATGTGCTTCCACTTGCTACATTTATTTTCATGTATGGCCCCCTTTAATCGCACTCTCCACCCAGATCTGGTAGTATGATTAACTGGTTCCGGTAGGGTCATTTAGATTCGAGCCAGCCAAGAAAGTGAATGGCTGCGAATATCCACGAGTGTGATTCCTGAATCTGAGCACCGCTGTTCTATGTTGTCAACAGAATACAAATCCATCATAAAGCATCAATTGGTGTCCATCATGAGTTAAACACAACACAGAGACAACGCTGTTACATTGAACCAACAAGGTCTGTAGTTGTGAGGATGATCGCAGGATGTCTCCTCAGCGAACTGCGCATTTGTGCCTCCAAGGAGTTGGAAATTATTATAGCCTGTGTTCTGTTCAACAGTTCGAGGAGGATGAGCGCGAAGAAGATGATTACATTATGAATATATTCTTTAAATAAGCAGCCACACAGGTCTGTTTTCTGTTTCTACATTGGGATGGGCATATTCGATATTATGCATTATCAAATTTGGATCCAGCTTCTTAACAGGATTTCAGATTATGACAACTCTGTATGAACATACAAAATTGCCAATATTTTCATATGATCATTATGATCACAAGTTGTGAAGCTGATTGTTTCTGTTTAAATTAATACATGTGAGGAAACTGCTTGATTTCTATTAACTGCCATATGGAACTGAAGCTTATATTTCTGCCATAAGTACATTACTTTGACTCAGTCAGTTTTGATAATGAATTAGTCTTTAATATGCATTTTTTTGTAAAGCTGTTTAGAAACATTGTGAAAGGTGTTATAAATAAATAAATTAAAATTAAATCATTTTTAGTTTAAACAACTTTGATTGAGCTAATGGAATAAAAAAGAGCAAATATGAGGGGGCTGTTTTAGTATGGATTTTAAAGCACCAATGTTGCATATTTAAAAAACAAATTAATACTAACCGTTTCTATAAAGAGCACCTATTATGCCCCTTTTCACAAGATGTAAAATAAATCTCTGATGTTCCCAGAGTGTGTATGTGAAGTTTTAGCTCAAAATACCCAACAGATAATTTTTTACAGCATGTTTAAATTGTCACTTTTTGGAGCTCAGAAAAACGCACCGTTTTAGTGTGTATCCCTTTAAATGCAAATGAGCTGTTGCTGCCGGCACAGAGGGCGTAGAGAAGCCTCATGAGCAAGCACTCACTCAGGACAATCTCATCTCTCACGGAATGATAATATCAAAACAGAAACTCTCAGTAGCGGTGTTCGATCATGACACTGTAAGATGGCAGATCCGTGGGGAGGCAAGACCTGGTAATTAGATTCTTGAGGTACATGGAGATTAAATCCTCCAAGGATGCACCTCGTCCTCTCTTTGGATCTGTTGGTTGTACTTCAGGCTCTCAGTCTCTTTACAATCAGTTGAACTTAGTGCCCCTTCTATGAAAAGGTGCCTTCTGATTGTGCTTACCTTACTTAAGAGGACAGGAGACATTCAAGCACTCTCTGTCGTTGACTCACAATATCCTGAGACCCCTTGCAACCGTTCCCTTTAGGATGAGGGAGACCCAGCCCTGTCATCACTGTGTCCATGTGTACCTATTTGAACTAAACTCAATTTTAGGCCTTGTTTAAACCTGGTAGTGGACAATGCTAAACACAGGTGTAAATGGGATTGGTGGGGTGTAGTGGTTCATTAGCGCTACATGTACGAGAATGAGATGTATGAGAATACATTCTCATGTGTGCTTTTAGGATTTAGATAGTTTCTTAGTTTGAACAAAAGACCAACTTCTCCATCATTCCTAGCACTTCAAAGTTCGGCAGAAGAACTACCCACCAGGCTCAATACCTGTAAACCTTCGTAACAAGTCAGTGCTCCATATGATCAGTGGTGTAGTGCAGGGTATACGCAGGTATACGGCATATACCCACTTCTTTTTCAGTCGGCATTGCGTATACCCACTTCTAAATCCCCTCTGATGCACATCATCATCTCATGTGAATAAAATACACCCAGTAAAGACAGTGATGCAGTGATCCCTTGATTCCCCCACACGCACGCACGCTATTGGGCTAGGCGGGTACTGTCAATCTGACAATGCCCAACACCAGATTGGATCAGAGCACTGTCAATCACTGCCTGATTTGCTACCTGATTCACTGCCTGGAATTTTGTCAATGCTCAATGCAACTTTTAAATATGGCCTTTAGAATATTTAATTAAAGAATTAATAAGAAAGATGAAGCGAACTACACAAACAAAAATTTGTTTTCAGAATAACAACTGACCTCACAACGCTACGTCAGTGCTGTTAGCCAGCAGCTCAGCTAACGATAGCCAAGCGACAACAACAGCGCCCGTGCCCGCTCCGTTCCCCACTCCAGTCAGAGGTGATTCCGACAGTGACAGAGATTCTGCCTTTTCAACTACAACTTCAACTTCGAATGAACTAGTCAACTAAGGTGAGCATTTTTTAATAGCAGGACCTTGTAAATTTTGTTAATAATATTTGTCAGGGCTCGAAATTACCCTTTGCCCATCACTGTGTAAAACAGTGCGTGTCATAGGAGATACAGTCAGTTTAGAGCTGAGTACAGCTCTACAGAGTAGAGCTGCACAATTCTGGATAAGTTGAGAATCAGGACTTAAATTCAATTTGAACATTTTACATTTTAATTAATGATTCAATGACTCACTCATAAAAACGTCACTTGTTTGATTACTGGATGATTCAGTGTTTTTGAACAAATCTCTTGAATGAATGAATGATTCAGTGACAAATAAATTTAGATTTTGCATTGTTTGTAAACTCTGGTTGACTCAATAATATGCCAATTCAGAGTTCTTCACATTGCGTGCAACTGACTGTTAAATGTTTAGGGACCCCAGTTATGCCACTGCTGAATGTAAAGCATGCTATTGTCACAGTTTGTGACAATTAAACCATTTAGTGATTTTCATTAAGAGTGAAAGATGAAGTTGAACACTTTTTAAAATGTGTGTCTGGCCCAAGAAAATGCATCCCACACCACAAGAGCGCTTGCTTTCAATATAATATGCATTACTTGAATGCTTTCATTATTTTGACAGCTACCTTTGCTGTTTGAAATTCTCATGGCAATGAACTCAATTTAGTAATTTTCATGTTATAGTAATTGTTTCATTTATAGCCCCAAATAAAATATAGTACATATATTAATGTAAATTATATAGTTACATTTATAGCCCATAATAATTCAATCACTCATGTTGTTGTTTTTTTTTTTTTAAGTAGATACCAATAATGACTGCCCAGACCTGTGGACAGCCAAACAAAAAGAAGATTTTAAATCCAAGTACCCTTGGTTAGGATACAAAAACAAAAAATTGGGTAAGTTTAGGTAGATTGTTAGTTTTTGCAGCTTCTAAAACAGTGAACACAGAGAAATATACAATTTGTGTGCTTGCATGTATGTGGGAGAAATAGACACTACACACATACAAATATGAATACAGTAGTTACATTTTTTATTAGGGGTGGCACGGTTCACAAAACCCACGGTTCGGTTCGTATCACGGTTTTAGGGTCACGGTTTTCGGTTCTGTATGCTTCTTGTTGTTATTTTTTCTTTTAATCTTTAACACTCCAGAAATGTACTTCAGCATATGATATAGGCTATAGCTTAATTATCAACAATTCAGGATACAGTATTAAAAAAAAAATGTATATCATGTAATCATGCACAAACTGAATTTGACTTGACTTTAAGCACATTATTGAGACCATCTCTGAGGAAAGCTAGGTGACATTTTGATACAGCAAGAAAGACATTGATGAAATGCTTTTGTTTATTTGGCAAAAAAGGAGAATGTGTATTGCTATCTCTACAGGGACTTAGAAACATTTTGTAAGAGCTACACTGAAGTTGACAGTTTTATAAATGCAAGTTCATTTTAATCTTTGTGTGCTAAAAATGCATATCTTTTAATAGAAAAAGAGAGGAACTCTTAAAGCACTATCTTTTAAATAAGTCAAAATATGTTACACATAATTGCCTATAATGAGGCTATAACAATAGCAAAGGCATAACCATAAAGTGAAACATAAGTTCAACCTCAACACAAACAGTATCAACAATGCTTCTATTCCCTGAGACTGAGGATACATTTTTTTCACTTGAAATTAAAGTGCAGTATTTGGAAACATATGACTGGAGTTCTTATCTAAACTTGGTCTCACTGTATACATTTAAATATCATAGGTAACATGAAATCCAAAATGTTCCCACACGGACTTATACGACGCTGGCGCATCCTCCAACTCCGGTTAGCCTTCCTTATATCTCCCACTTGCCATTTCTATACGGGACGAGACCTGCAGCACTCCATACTCCACGTTTACTGTCTATAGGCTTGTTCGACTTGAACCGGCGCTGCACAGACCGATCGGTTTATCACATCAAAGTACCGCGAGAGTGATTGAAAAGCATACGGAGCCGTTGCTCTCGCGGTACTTTGATGTTATTCATCGATCGGTCTGTGCAGCGCCGGTTCAAGTTGAACAAGCCTTATATGCATGTCCATTGTCATGTCCACACATCTCTTATTTCGCGCGAAAAGTAAACACACTGTCTGAGGTCACGGGCACGAGGTTACACTGCGCATGCGTCGAACCGTGCGACGCACACACGCACCGAACCGAGACAAGCGAACCGAACGGTTCGGATGTTTTTTCATGTACCGTGCCACCCCTATTGTTTATACTTCACAGGGTGCCTGGTCTGTAGCAGTGTGAACTCCATTGGGATCGTTAAGGAGCAAGGTGTATCTCTCTCAAAAGAATGGATAACCTTTGAAATTCAAGCATCTGGCCAGGGAAGTAAAGAGACAAGTCTGTCAGTCTTGAGAAATAAGGTGAGGAAACATGCTTTGTCTAAGGCGCGCAATCAAGTTGTGAAGATGAGAGAACAACAGAAAGAAGCGGTCATTGAGAATGTGGTAGAGGCAATGACTGAGTCCTACATGAAGGAAACCGAAGCTGTGTTTCGAAACAGCCTACCATTTGGCCAAAAAGAGCAGACCCTTTTCTGACAACGAGAGCCTCATTGAGCTGCAGGAATTGAATGGTATAAAGACCGGCTCAATACTTCATTCACGTTACAGTGCAACACAAATAATTAAACATGTTGCCAATGAGATGCAGAGCAAAATCATCAGTAGCATAATAGCATCATCGAGTAAGTTAGCTGTCCTAATTGATGAGGCCTCTTCTTCAAGTCACAATGCTGTCATGACAGTTTCAGTTAAAGCATCAGTCCAAGAAGAAGAAAGTCCTGAATTCATATTCCTTGAGCTTGTTGAACTGGACAATCAGAGACCAGGACAGTTCTTACAAAGCCTTATGAACAATCTTGAGCAACGCTTGTCTTTCGAAGATGAGACCATCAAGGACCTCAGCATCCTTAATCAGAGTAAATGGCCATCAAACCCCAGCATCCGCCATGGTGAAGAACAAGTTAAGCGACTGTGCAAGCGATTTAACTTGTGCACAGACCAAGCACTGAATGGGATGCGGGACCTACTGGAAGAGCCCAACAGTGAGCCCAATGACCTGAAACCGCTCATCAACTGTATGAAAACATTCCCTGTCAGCACATCAGAGTGTGAGAGGAACTTTAGCCTTATGAACAATATGCACAGACAAAAGGGCTGTCCTACTGGGCTCAAACCAGGGATGGAAATTAACTTTTTTGTCCACCGGCCACTGTGGCTGGTGGTTTCAAAATCTACCAGCCACTCAATGTTTTTACCAGCCACTTTCTTGTTTTTAACCGACAATGTGTAACTGCATGTGAAAATGAATACTACAAGATCTACAATACTTAAGCAGTTTATTTAATCTCAAGTCTCAATTAAATACTGACATTTTCTCGTTCTCTCTTATACACACACAAACCATGAACTGATATACATTTCATTAAATGAGTAGGGCAGATTAAACAAAAAACTGCACCGATGCTGAACCGCACTCTATGCTGGAGGTTGCTCTCTCTGCGAGAATATGCCTGTTCTGTCATATTTAGGCTACATCATGCGTTCGCGGCTGACTCTCCCTTTGGATGGCAAACCGCCTCTCGCGCTCAAGCCTCGACGGAAGAAGCACGCGGGTAGATGTTCGCGCGGCTAGCTCTTTACAACACAAGAGAGCTACCCCGCCCTAAAAATACACCATGCGCTCGCGGCTAGCTCTCCCTTTGGACGGCAAACACCCTCGTCGAGCCTCGACGGAAGAAGCGCGCGGGTGTTGAAGGTGTGCCTCCTCTAAACAGTAGCCTATGCTATTTTTATTTACCCGCCACGGTGGCCGGTAGGTGAAGCGAGTTTGCCCGCCACAACACAAAATCACCCGCATTTGGCCGGGTGCTAATTTCCATCCCTGGCTCAAACATATCAAACTTAATGATGATTAACATCAACGGACCCCCTACTTCAAAGTTTGATCCTAGAAAGTATACAAGGACCTGGTTGAAGAGCCACCGTGCTGCCTCTTCTGTGCGTTCTAGACAATGCAGTGTGAAAAAACCCCTGCAGAGATCAAGTGTGTCTGGAATATACTGTAGTACAGTGGTAGACAGGCTTTTGACAGGTTTAAAAATAAACCTGACTATAAATTCAAAATCAGTTATTTGTTATTTCATATTTATGAAATTGCGCTACTTACCTACTGAAGTTAAGTCCCTTCAGCCAAAAATATAAGCACTTATTTAGAAACCCTGCATGAGTATATCATTGTGGTTTTCATGAAAATGTTGTAAAATAACAATATATATAGCAAAAATATATACATGTTTTAACATTGTTTTGAATATATTGTTGAATTCTTTGAATGATGATGATGATATTTTAATGTTAAAATAAACTAATCTAATATGATATATTCAAGATGAGGTAAGCATGGTGTTTCAGTCAGAGATTAGTTTATATTTACTGCCCCACAGACTATAGGAATTGAGGCAACTAAATAATTATGAATTTTGAGTGAACTATCTCTTAGAACATCTAATTTGCAACAGATGGTGTAAACTTATAATGGTGGCACACTCTGGCCTACACTATCTGTTGCAAATCAGCTGTTCTAAGAGATAGTTCACAAAATAAACTACTGGCACAGACTATTTGCAAGGTGAGAGACTAGTTGTCCAATTTTCATGTGTGTATGGACTAAGGAATAGTCACTTAAAATACATAATTATTTAGTTGTCTCTTCCTATAGTCTGTGGGCCAGTATTAATTGCAAAAACTGCACCTCTTCTGTGGCTAATATTAATTTCATAATGATCCTTTCTCTGTGAAGTCAAGCAGCAAAAGTTAAGTGATAATGTGCAAATACTACTGGGCCATTTTGGGTTGAACTAATATGCAAGACTAGTCTTACATGTCACTGTTTATAACACAGAGCGTTCATCCTTTGCTGGGACACTTAAAAAAAGGCATAAATTACGAGTATACTTTTTGAAAGGACTTCATATTTTAAAGCCACAGAATCTTGCGCTGGCCAGTGTTACACTTATGACACCTACTGGCGTGTGTCCATGCAGCATCATGCAAAAATATGCTAATGATTTACAGTGACAGGCGCGACTTTTAATGCATTATTCGTAGTGACCCATAATAGATTTCTTTCGTGTCTTTCCTAGAATGGGGAGTTTGTGACTTGTATCATAAACAACATAAAGTAGCACTGGTATTAAAAAACACTCAGTAGCATGCCAATCAAAAACAGACATGACACAAGTCACATGTTTTGGGAAAAACTATTACTGACTTTAATGTGTTTAATTGATATTTAAAATATCACAAAATTGGGCTATTTATTTCGGATTTTTTGTCACAATTATGTCAGTATGGGTGTTCGATTCATCTGGCAGGTGTCACAACATACTGTGATATGTTCCGCGATAATGTCAGTGACACCAATGAAGACTGGATGTGCCAATAAGCATAGTGCCATGCCATTGGCTTCTGTGTGTCAGATGCCGTGTCACTTAATGTTAATACCACCTCTCACATTCACAACTTTCCCAAATGGTTTCTTATACTCAACACTATTGCCTATATTATCACTATATATTATGAAAAAAGTAACATCTTACCTCAAATCAGGTTACACCGTCTTCTGCTACATAAGAGTAAAAAAAAAAGTGTTTATAAAACATAAAAGGAATTACATTTAAGGCGAGACACTACAGGTGAATAGGGTAATTTTTTTAACTATCAGATAATACCATGAAACTTTGCCAGTTGATTACCTACATTAAGATGAGAAAAAAATGTATTACAAGTTTTCTGTAATTTAATGTTTAAATATGCAAATGAGGCATTGTCTAATTAAATATGCGCTATTTTGCATATATTTTAAAAAAACGAAATCTGAGTATTGGACAAAGCCAGGTTCAAAATTATTTTTTCATTGTGTTCACATATTAGATGGGGAAAAAATTACAGAGGGATTTATGGATATCTACTTTTGTTATCCTGTAAATCAGAATATACTGCCAATAGCCTTAAAAAAATGATTTTCGCCATGTTTTTGGGAATAAAATGTTATATAAATCAGGCTAGGAATAATATATTTACAAATCCCTCTGTAAATGTCTTCATAATATAACTAGGTACAAGACTGGAAAGTTTGGTGTATATAGGTGCTACTGAACTGGAGATTTCGGACTTGGAGTATGAGAGAAAAGACATTTTGAGAAAACGTGCTTTAAAGATTTAGCATCAGCCAATGAGATTGCGCATTTAGAGTAAAATCCCCGCTTTTACTTTCGCGATTGGTTGCTGATAAAAAGGAAATTACCATATTTGGATCCGGAAGTCTTGTTCAGGAGAGAGAGAGCTTTCTAACGGTGTGTGTGATGACAGGGTGCAGATCGCGATCGCGGAGCAGAGGGATGATTTATAACGACAACTTTTGATGAATTTATGAGAAATCTACAGACGCAAACAGACAAAGTGTAGTAAAATAAAGACCTAAATGTGTATTTCAGACTTTTTTTCACCACAAGTCTGAAAGAAGACATGATATTGAAGACAAATATCCCAAAATCTCAAAATTGACCAGTGAAAAAAAAACTATGTTTTTGCCTGCCGTGTCTCGCCTTAAAGCAACACTATGTCATTTTTCACCCTTCATTATATATTTCCAAGACCCTTGAGATGGTATATCGACTTACAATAGCTTGAATGACACGTCTGCCGTAGCCTGACAGTGTCTGTATCGCTTTTACTGGCACTATGTAACTTCGGGTTTCAGGTAGTAACCCGAGCACAAAAAAAACTACAAAATTCGACCGCTTTACGGCATACGTCACTTCCTCCACCACCCCAACTTCCTCAAATTCTGACGTGAGAGCCCAACTAGCATTTGATTCCCGTCTGTATGTTGTTGTCATGACCAAAGCAACAACTAAAAGGAAGAAGGCAAAGGTTTTGTCAGAGGAGACTAAAAGAAGAAAAAGGGAGAGTGACAAATTAAAAGACCGGACGAGGATCTCTATTGGAGGGAAAGCAAGACAGTTTGAGACGGTGAGAGTGTGACATTTCACACGCAACGCTGGCAGTCTGCCCGTGAGAACTCAAGACAGTATCGGCTTGTCAACAAATGCACACGTGTATAGCCTGGTGTAACCCTGACAGATTTTACGACAGTAGTAGAAGACAATATTGTTTCCCAACTGTAGGGGGACCCCGAGAGCAAAAAACGCAAAAATGACATAGTGTTGCTTTAAAGGAACACGCCGACTTTTTTGGGACTTTAGCTTATTCACCGTATCCTCCAGAGTTAGATAAGTCCATACATACCTTTTTCACCTCCGTGCCTGCTGTAACTCTGTTTGACACACCCACCGCTAGCCTAGCTTAGCACAAAGACTGGATGTAAACGGCTACAGCTAGCATACTAATCCCAATAAGTGACAAAATACCGCAAACATTTTCCTATTTACATGTTGTGATTTGTATAGTCACAGAGTGTACAAATCACAAGGTCATATGAGACAGTCATCTTTTAACCGTATAAATATTGGGAACTATATTCTCAGAAGGCGAAGCACTGCTACTTGGGCGAAGTGATTACCGCAGCACCTGAGACGCGCCGTGGTGAGGAGCAGAGAGTTCGCTCAGAGTTGGAGTAATAGAGTCAGCAATTACTAGATAGTAAAAGCATAGTTTACAATCATGGGTGTTCGCTGTATTGTAAAGAGCTGCGACAATAAACAGGAGAGGCCAGGTAATACCATGATGTTTCATAGAATTCCAACCAAAAACAAATCAATGGCTAACTTGCTCTGGATATTGATCCAAACACACCTGAAGAGATCATTAAGGACCATCGTGTTTGCTCAGTACATTTCACTGAGGACGACTATTTTGAAAAAATGGAATTTGCCACACGGACCATGAAACATGTGCTAAAAGGATATGGCCATCCCATCGATAGCACAGACAGGACAAAGTAGATCACCTGCGGCTGCGGTAAGTGTTCCGTTATGTTTTTAGATGACTATCTTGTCTATCAGCTACCAAAGTTTGTAATTCCTCGTCTGTGTATTCTGGCTCAAAACGATATGGTTCTGGATCTTGGTTTGATACCAAGTAAAAATCATCTGACAATTCCTCAAAGTCAGCCATGATCACCATTCACGTCCGCTACTAGCTAGTTAGTCACGTTGGTTTTGTTGACGGAAGAAACAACGGCGCGTCTCAGGTGCTGCGGTAATCAATCCGCCCAAGTAGCAGTGCTTTGCCTTCTGAGAATATAGTTCCCAGTATTTATACGGTTAAAAGATGGCTGTGTCTCATATGACCTTGTGATTTGTACACTCTGTGACTATACAAATCACAAATGTAAATAGGAAAATGTTTGCGGTATTTTGTCACTTATTGGGATTAGTATGCTAGCTGGAGCCGTTTACATCCAGTCTTTGTGCTAAGCTAGGCTAGCGGTGGGTGCATCAAACAGAGTTACAGCACGCACGGAGATGAGAAGGGTATGTATGGACTTATCTAACTCTGGGGGATACGGTGAATAAGCTAAAGTCCCAAAAACTCGGCGTGTTCCTTTAAGAACAATATCATATATAGACAGTGCATGCAGGCTGCACCCTGCAAAAAAAGACTCTAGCACACATCGTTTTATATCATGCCAATTACTAAATTCTAGCAATTTTAAACTATAAATGTACATGCTTCTTTACTCAGTACATGCGCAAACAAAACAAACACACATAGTGTATTACACCATTTTTTTATTTGAAATATATATTATATTAAATGATATATCTTCATTTGTGTCCTGAATAACACTTGTCAATTTGACCAAAATAAATCTTTCACAATACGAGGGATTTTATTTTACACTAATAATATATAATTATATATTTTATTTGTTTGAGTGTGTGTATGTGTATATATATAGTAATAATAATAATAAAATTCTGCAAATATGAATTAAATATACACTTTATTTTTATTTCAACTTTTTTCGTTGTTTTAATGACACTGTCACTTTAAAACGTCATGCGCGAATTTAATATTGATGCACGTGTTCACTTAAAACATGAGTGACTGCATTCACAAGAACACTAGCCAAGACCTTTATTCACAACCAATGTTTCGGCATTTAACCACACAACTTCGATAGGTTGCAAAATGCAACTGAATTCAGAATCATGTAATGATTATAATCATTACGAGCTAGGGATGTCATGATACCAAAATTCTAGTAGTCGGTACCACAGCAAAATCTGTTGGAACTATTTTTCTATTTTATTTAACTATTTAAAGAAAAGCTAGACTATTCAAAAAGCAACTAAGCTACTGTCAATCTATATCCAAGTTTACTCCCCAACACTGCACATCTGATAAGCATTGTATTATCATATAATCATACAATTTACAAGTTTATAAAACAACTTGCTTTGAAAAAGAAATTATAATGTCTGAGTAATATTAACCAACTGGTTATTAAAATTATACAGACGACATCAAACCGCATGACTTACCTCTTCAAGAACTGCACAATAACATTTCTTTTTCTGTGAAAATGGAAATACGTTGTATGAAAAAACAACAAGCCATCTAAAGGATTAAAGGAACTAAACATGTACATTGCACACTAAGGCCTTATATCTAATTTTAATTTAAATAAAATATTTTTTTCCCTGCATAATCTAACAATTTTGTTCAAGTTAACAACAGAGTTTCTATTTCCACTACGTGTAAGCGTGATTTGCAAAGCTCCACCCACCAATGTCTGATTGTGCCACACAAGATTAAAAAATACTCTCATTAATCAATCAACCTTTTGACAAACTTACGCTTCTCTCTTGCCAAACAAGTGTTTAATAATGAAATAGGCCTATTTATTGGCTAGGGTTAGGGATTCGATATTCTCCCAATAAAGTGTCGTCCATACTAGTTTAGTGCAGAAAAATAGCGATTTAGCTGAAAAGACTTTCTCTTTAAGAACACACGGCGGAGGTAAAAAAAAAAAGAAGAAATTCCTTCTCTTAACAATACAAAGACCACATAACAGAATAAAGGTATATCAATGCGCATTTCCTGCCAGTCCTGTGTAAACTACAAAGGCACGCAAGTTTTTTTAATATCTTTTATCCAACGTTATCGTGAGATGCAGAGCGCAGCACAAGAGAACCACTGAGTCTGAAGTAGCTGCTCGGTTAAAAGATCTTGCTCGCCTCTCAATTGTCCAATTTCAAAACGGTTTTCACAGGATGAATGTTGAGTTTGTAAGCTTTCGAATGATACCTAATCTATGATGATTACTAAAATATATGATGAAAAAAAGGCAACAAAACAAAGAGCGCCAATCATGCTAGCAGGACGTGACAGTTAATTAAACCTGTTTTTCTCAAAATTGCTTTCCTGAAAATCATACCGATCAGCCGACTTCAGAGAACCATAACTTTTGTTACAGACAAATGTTGAAATAAATAAAAACAGATTTGTAAAGGGCTTAACCCAGCTTTAATGTGGTATCAAAAGCTGTAATAGGTCAAATTTCACCATGTGGTGGGTTTTCCCAGATCGCATCACAAATATAACTGTATTATTGCATTCTGTTCATGAACAACGATACTGAGGTGTCTCCCACTATTTAGAAGCATACAAATCATCTAACTATTGCCACTTATTGCAAAGAACTGCTATATTTAGTGTAAATAGAAAATATGCTTAGTGCAGACATCCACTGCCAGTTAAAATAAAAAAAAAAAATATATATATATATATGTATATATATATATATATATATATATATATATATATGTATATATATATATATATATATACAAATATCAAGAAAAATATGTTGAATGACTGTTGATTTCTAAAGTTACACATATGTTTAATGTTAACTACTGCAGCACTGGATAACCTATAAATGTAACAGCTGAGAAACAAACCAAAACAGCTAACTCCAATGCTGATCACTGGCAAATATTATACTCCCTTCATAACGCATATATGTAAAAAACAAATTCAATACATTCAAAGAATTCTTTAATTGAAACACTTAAAGTGTAATAACATGACAAAGCCAACAATAATAAAAAAAAAAACGTTCCGATTAAAAAAATATTACACAAAAAGTTAAGTTTTCAATTATGTCTATTTAAAACTTTACCAAGTACAACAGTTGTCTTGCATAAACAAAATTAACATCTTTCTAGACATTTTCAGAACAAATGTAAACAAAAAAGTGCAAACACAAAATAATCCAGGCAATACAAATACCACTTAAAACACTTACACTTACCACACTATAAACCACAACATAAAAAATTCTGTTACACAAAATATTTTTTAAGAGAATAAACTATGTATACTATATAACAAAAAACATATATATAGAACAATATTGTTAACTTCACTTATATAGTCATGACATAATCACGATGAAAACACTGATATTCCTTGCATACTGATGCAGCTCTTCCGAATTGCTGATGCAATGTGACTGACTTTATCATGTGACTGTTTCTGTTTGATCTAAGCACCATTTTTATTGACAGCATGGAGGTTAAAGAAAGAATGAATGCTCAGTTCGTTAAGCTCCATCATGAAATTTGAATGAAACATGAATTTTACAAACAAAACAATTAAAGATTCTTTAATATTCTACTAAGTAAAACAACTCACCTATATCTTACATATCAAGACTTTCCAATTTAAGTTACCTACTCAGTTAACATTAATTAAAACAACCTGCTCAGTGAATTTTACTTCTCACTTGCAGTTGACACAGGCTCATCTAACAAATGATCACCTTCAGCAAACCAACTGTCCATTTCAATGGCTTCACCTTCGCCAAGCAAATGTTCCTCTTAGAAGTTATATTGGCCTGAAAACTTTCAATCCTCTGAAGCATCCCACATTTTTCACAGCGGTGAAATTTCCGTTTTCCATCAAACTCTGCCTGCCAGGCAGAGCACTTTGTACAGCATCGCCGTACACTGACCTCTGTACCAGTGACATGACCGGTCAATGTTCTGGCTTCGCCTTCATCAACTGCAAATGAAGCGTCCACACTCACACCAGACAAAGCTGCCACCTCATTCATCTCAGTACTTCGATTTGCGGTCAGGAACAGATCACTGCCAAACTCCCTGGTTGACACATTGATGATGTCATACGAACGACCACTGATCAACGCTCCAATCTGCCTCTCCCACAACTGAATCTTCATGTGATCCGTGTGATCAGCTATATGACAGGTTTGCATCTCAACAAACACACCATACATATCCACCATTGTAGGCGCAGAACTGACATGAATCACCTTCACTTTGACAGCAGGAACCTGAAACAAACAGAAAATATTTTTATTAACCTAACAAAATTAAACAAAGAAACACAGAAAAACAACTTCTATTACATAGTCATGCGTTTTATGTTCTGCAAAACAAACAAGTACATATTTAACAAGATAGTACACTGACGTTGCTTCAGAATAAAATATATTTACAACTTAAAAATCCTATTTTTTTTCTTATTTACTTACACATAACAAAACTTAATGTCTAGCCGTGATTTATATTGATAAATGCATGCATGTATCTGTGTATATATATATATATATATATATATATATATATATATATATATATATATATATATATATATATACACACATACATACACACACATGCACACACTGTGTTGTAACACACCTAAATTTCTGATAAATTACTGCTACAAAGTAAAAAAAAACTGACACTCAATCCCCAAAATTATATAGGACAGCATAACAAAAGTAATTGTAGTATTAGTATTTGCTCCAATGGTTAACACTTTATTTTTTTTGTTGTTGTTTGTTTTTATTTCAGGAATACACGGCCTCTCGGCCCATAGTTCCAAAGTCACAATAGCATGACAGATGCTCTTTTTTTCATTCCATGATATACAGGTCCTTTTCAAAAAATTAGCATATTGTGATAAAGTTCATTATTTTCCATGATTTTTAGATTCATTGCACACCAACTGAAATATTTCAGGTCTTTTATTGTTTTAATACTGATGATTTTGGCATACAGCTCATGAAAACCCAAAATTCGTATCTCAAAAAATTTGCATATTTCATCCGACCAATAAAATAAGTGTTTTTAATACAAAAAAAAAGTCAACCTTCAAATAATTATGTTCAGTTGTGCACTCAATACTTGGTCGGGAATCCTTTTGCAGAAATGACTGCTTCAATGCGGCGTGGCATGGAGGCAATCAGCCTGTGGCACTGCTGAGGTGTTATGGAGGCCCAGGATGCTTCGATAGCGGCCTTAAGCTCATCCAGAGTGTTGGGTCTTGCGTCTCTCAACTTTCTCTTCACAATATCCCACAGATTCTCTATGGGGTTCAGGTCAGTTGGCAGGCCAATTGAGCACAGTAATACCATGGTCAGTAAACCATTTACCAGTGGTTTTGGCACTGTGAGCAGGTGCCAGGTCGTGCTGAAAAATGAAATCAGATGGAAGCATGAAGTGCTCCAAAATCTCCTGATAGCTAGCTGCATTGACCCTGCCCTTGATAAAACACAGTGGACCAACACCAGCAGCTGACATGGCACCCCAGACCATCACTGTCTGTGGGTACTTGACACTGGACTTCAGGCATTTTGGCATTTCCTTCTCCCCAGTCTTCCTCCAGACTCTGGCACCTTGATTTCCGAATGACATGCAAAATTTGCTTTCATCCGAAAAAAGTACTTTGGACCACTGAGCAACAGTCCAGTGCTGCTTCTCTGTAGCCCAGGTCAGACGCTTCTGCCGCTGTTTCTGGTTCAAAAGTGGCTTGACCTGGGGAATGCGGCACCTGTAGCCCATTTCCTGCACACGCCTGTGCACGGTGGCTCTGGATGTTTCTAATCCAGACTCAGTCCACTGCTTCCGCAGGTCCCCCAAGGTCTGGAATCGGTCCTTCTCCACAATCTTCCTCAGGGTCCGGTCACCTCTTCTCGTTGTGCAGCGTTTTTTGCCACACTTTTTCCTTCCCACAGACTTCCCACTGAGGTGCCTTGATAAAGCACTCTGGGAACAGCCTATTTGTTCAGAAATTTCTTTCTGTGTCTTACCCTCTTGCTTGAGGGTGTCAATGATGGCCTTCTGGACAGCAGTCAGGTCGGCAGTCTTACCCATGATTGCGGTTTTGAGTAATGAAACAGGCTGGGAGTTTTTAAAAGCCTCAGGAATCTTTTGCAGGTGTTTAGAGTTAATTAGTTGATTCAGATGATTAGGTTAATAGGTCGTTTAGAGAACCTTTTCATGATATGCTAATTTTTTGAGATAGGAATTTTGGGTTTTCATGAGCTGTATGCCAAAATCATCAGTATTAAAACAATAAAAGACCTGAAATATTTCAGTTGGTGTGCAATGAATCTAAAATACATGAAAGTTTAATTTTTATCATTACATTATGGAAAATAATGAACTTTATCACAATATGCTAATTTTTTGAGAAGGACTGGATATATACAATGCCAATCTCCATGCATGCTTCGACTCACAAACCTGTGACACATCAGCACAAACATCACCAACAAGTGTGAGATCACTCAAATATTTCTTACGCAGATCCGTGTACAAAGAACAATCATACAAGAAATGTTTCTCATCTTCAATCACAGAGGTATTAGTTAATTTACAATAACTACAGATTCTCTCTGTAAAATGTATATTGTTCCATCTACCCGTTTCTATAGCTAAACAGTGCCCTGAGCATCTGAATAATGACAGAGATCGTACCAACTGTATGTTATGTACAGATGCAATGTAGCTCTCCTGTACCACCATTGACTTGCATTGTGAATATATATTCAACTTATTATTATCTAGAACTGATGTGTACCATGCATTTTGTGCTCTTTCTCTCAATCGTTGATTCTGAATAGATGTGAATATTCTTATATCACCTACACTTTGAGCCTCCCAAGCACTAGAGAAACCATTGAGATACAATAGAACTCGAATGCAGGAAGCCCAAGATTTTCTACCTACTTCATCTAACTGAAAAAGCATATTACATCATTTTCTTGGATACCGGTAATTAGACATGGACACTAATTTTATCCAGTACATGATGCACCTTTTCATATAAGTAGTAGACAATGCAAATCTACCTAGGTCGCCCAGAACAGCCACATTGCTCACACCCGTACTGATACATAAGAGTCTTTTACAAAAGGATAACTGAACATTCTCAATACACTCCACTGGTTCAAAGCCCCATATCTCAGATCCATAATACAATATGGGTGCAACCATATGGTCGAACAAATACAGCGCTTGGTTACAGCTAATTTTATGCTTACGAACAAACCTTAATAAAGGGAGCATTGCCTTCTTTCCTTGGTTTGCTAAGTGTTGTGGAGGTTTCCACCATGACAATTTTGGTGTAAACCATATACCCAGATATTTATAAGCATTAACCACTTCAATCTGTTCACCAGCAAAATGCCATTTTTCATTCTTATTTAAAAAGCCCCCTCTTCTAAAAACCATAACCTTAGTTTTACTCAAATTCACTCTCATACCGTAACGGTTACAGAATATTTCGAGCTGTTCAATTTCCTTCTGCAATCCACCAATTGTATCTGACACATTAACCATATCATCAGCATACAACAAGGTCTGTACTTCTGTGATACTTTCAATCTGAATACCTTTACAGTTTTCCTTTAGCATAGTTATATATCCGTTTAGGAAAAGGATAAACAAAAGAGGACTCACCATACAGCCCTGTCGTACACCAATGGTACAGTCAAAATACTCAGTTAAACAATCAATTCCTTTCACACATGATTTAAGTTTAGAATACATAGATTTCAGTACACCAAAAGTTTTTCCACCAATACCTTTCCTAATGAGTGTAAAATACAGGAGACTATGTTGGATGCTATCAAAAGCTTTGGAGAAATCAATAAATATACAGTACATCCTTCCTTTTCGCTTTGTAATACATTTCTGAACAACCGACTGTAGGATGAAAATATTATCCGTTGTGGAGTAACCTGACCTATAACCTGCTTGTTCTTCATAAAACATATTATTTGCTTCTACAAAAATTGTTAGTCTCCTGTTCAAAATTTTTGTAAAAATTTTACCAAGTACATTAAGCAGTGAGATTCCTCTATAATTTTCAACATTGTTTCTATCACCACTCTTATATAATGGGCAAATCACAGCCTCACACCAAACCTCAGGGAAATCACCTGTATCTAATATTTTATTATATAAAGAAAGCAAAATAGGACATAACATGTGTGATGCTGCTTTCATCATCTCGATAATAATGCCATCTGGACCAGGGGCTCTTCCATTGCTCATGGACATAATAGTTTTAAACATTTCATCATAAGTAATGTTGCTATCCAAAACTTCAACTTGTTTAAAAACTTCAACTTGATAAAAATTGGCAGTTTCATGGGCGTTCAGACGATTTACCACAACTTTTTCAAAGTCTTCATCCATATCAAATTTTGAATAGGACAATAACGTGGTAAAGTATTTTAGCCACTTTTCGTCCTTGATATCACTTGCCTTTGTGTTAAATTTTCCAAGACTTTTAACTTTCTTCCACAACTGTTGTGTTTTCATGTCATTCTGTAACACATTAACTAAAACATTAGAGTTATACTGCTTTTTTTTACTAATACATACGTTTTTAAAATGTTGCCTCTCAAGGATTTAACTGCTCAAATTGCTCACATTACCTGTTCTTCTGAATTGGTTTAAAGCCTTATTTTTTACACGTTTGAGATGAACAATCTTTATCCCACCACATTGGTTGTTTACTTTTCGACTTAAATGTATTAATCAAAAATCTACCTGCTTCATGCAAACAGTCAGTCAGAATCATAGCTGCTACATTAGTATTTTCTTCCACATTAGTAAAAAAGTTATTAAAAAAGTCTCCGTTCAATAAATAAGATAGTCTTTGCAGAAATTGCCTCTCGCCATCAATTCCCCTTTTAAATCTTATCCAGGGTCTAGTCAGACTGTCATTCTTCATTTTAATCCTTGAATCAACCCTGCTTGCTCTCATAGTATACAATAATGGGAAGTGATCAGAAATATCCACCTGCAGAATCTCAAAATCGCTGACATGTGCAAATAGTTCACTGGATATGATGAAGTAATCAATCACACTCCTGCAGACACAAATGTAACGTCACCATCCGTATCTTTTCCTACTGTCCCATTTACAAAGTGTATATTTAAACTACGACACATATCTAAAAGACAGCGACCAAAAATATTAACAACCTTAACTTTTGATTTTCTATTCCATTCAAAATAATCATTTGTGTAATATCTACCACATGCTATATATTCAGAATCATCACACTCAATGTAGTCACATTCATTGCCTGTTCTAGCGTTAAAATCTCCTGAGATAATTAATTTAACATCTTCTCCTACTTGATCCAGCACACTTAAAATGTCATTTTCCAAAGAATTTATGCCATTCTATTTTTATATGAACTGGATCCCTCAGGAAAAATATACCAAAAGGCAAAAACAATATTATCACCAAATAATCCACTCTCTTTGTCAGAGTATAAAAATATACAGTCAGTTGCTTGTTTACAAATTTGAAAAAAGTGCTTCACAATAGAATCATATACATATACACATATACCTCCAATATTACGTCCAAAAGCTGCCACACGCTTATGTATGAGACAAAAACATGTGTAACCAGCCAATAAATGACAGAACTCAGACTCATCTTTTGACCACACTTCAGTCAAGCAGATGATAGATTTTCCCCTCAAGGTATTCATTAACTCACTGTTATTGATTTTCGTCTTTAACCCTTGCACATTCCATGAGATCATAGTAAATTCATCTGGGCCGAGGCCGTCATCCTACCTTCCACGAGTGTCCAATGTGTCTTCATTATTCAGTCCAATTTCAACCACAGACTCTGACTCGTAAACATAAGTGAAAACTCTGCCGTCCACAAAAAGTTTATCAAAACGAAGCGACATCCTTATGTTAGGTTGATTTAGATGAAGAGTTTGCATATAATTAACCAGCTTTCTCCGTATCTCTCGAACTCGAGTACTAAAGTCCTCCGACACCCGAATTCGGCCAATAGATCCATCATCTTCACTGTTACTTCGTTCCCGCCATTTTTCTGTCAATTCGTGTTTTCTGTCTCGCCTTCTGATAAAATCTCATCCTTATCCTTCCACCTGGTGAAACGGACAACCACCGGTCGCGCTCTCCCAGGTGATCTCTTCCCAACCCGTTGAGGACGTTCGATCGGGAGTTCCACATCACTTTTGGCTCTGACCATATCAAGATAATTGGTAACATGGTCACGAACCTTCTTCTCACTTTCTTCCCATGTTTCCCGTTCCGATTCCGGAATGCCATAGAAGACAAGGTTATCTCGTCTATTCTGATTTTACATGCGATCGTGCCTTTCCTTAAATTCAGCGTTTTCATGCTCAAGTCTCTCAACTGTCTACATACACTTTTCAACGAGTTCTCTTAAGTCCCTAACTTCTTTATGAAGGGACTCAATTAGTGAAGGTGTATGTGATTCTGAGCCAGACGTTTCTCCAAACAATGTTGTCTGTCGGGTTGTTCTCTCCGTCCTAAACATCGTGTCTGAGACTCCACCACGCTTTCCTCTCCCAGGGCCGGGATTCTTTTCCACGTCGCCCGCTAATATTAAGAGAAGGCCAACCGCAACCGCCAGCCGTAATCTGGCCCGTAACACACCACGCTGAAGATTAATTGTGGCTGGTTTGAACTTTCCTTTGGACGCTGGTTGAAAATATCGGCCGATCCTCTGCCTCCATTGTTCAGTGGTGATCCCCATGATACCGGAAGTCACAGATTTAACACTTAATGAGCTATAATGAGCTGAAAAGAAAAAGACTGACATCTCTCTCTTTTCATACAGATTACATAAACTGAGAATATTTGTTTTTTATATAAATTACTTAATTTGAAAGATGAGAATTCAAGCTTCATTTTCGGATGCGTTTCAGAATGGACTTCACTGACAGAGAGAAGGCAAAACTCGCATCATGTTTATTTTTCTTTATTTGACAAAAAGCACAACACTTTGTTTTTATTGTGAGTATACACAAAAAAATAGACACTTAACAGAATCGAATGATGTACAACACTTATATGTAAGATCAAAATCAGCAGAGTATTTTGAGTCTCTTTTGCACTGATAAAAAAAAGCCAGACTATCGCGCGGGTTAATAAAAATAATTAAAAACTTTATCACCTTTCTGTCATTCCTACAGTTACATAAGCACTATCACTGCCAAGCATCATAAGCACATTTAATAACAGATGATCCTATCACACAATGTCCTTATTCACTGTGTGTGTGTAGAGAGAGAGAGATAGTAGGCCTACATTAGATCTTATTGAATCATATAAGCCCATTTTATATTTTACACACTTTAATGGATAAAGGCATTTATTTAATGGACAAATCAAACACAAATGTGTAAGGCTTTTATTTGTACACATAACATTGAAACTATGGAGTGTGTTGTGGTTGCTTCATCTGACAGTTTTAGTTTTCGAGAAGTAGGTAGGACTATCAGGCGGCAGGTTTCAATAAACCTTTATTGATTCAAAGAGCTGATAAGGTAAACTGATGAGATGTTCAGCGAAATTAATAACGTGCTTAATAACTGCACACGTTACAATGTGACCTTCTAAATGTAGGCTATAGTTTTAAAATGAATATAAAATTAGATAAACATACTATCTTGCATTTATTGCATTTATTTTTATTGGGAAAAAAACTGCAAACTTTTTTACAACACTATATTGATTGGGTAATCATCAGTTCTGCGCACAATTTGGTCTTCATACTCACTTGAACACTTGGCCCTAAATACAGGATATGTCGTGTGTGTAATATATATGTAAATTAATTTTGTCACATCTTCCTGGTCAAATAATCATTACACAAAAGAAGTTCAATGAAGAAGTTCTATTCATTTAAACAAAGTATAATTCTCATCATTTTTAAGCATTTTTACATTTATTCCAAAATAATAACTAAAGGCACAATTTAAACAATATATTTTATTTTTGAACTGATGTCCAGCTTTTCTTTTTAACAGTCAACTTACTTTCATGTTATCAAGGTCGGTAAACACTGGTCACAGACCAAGATGTACCTTTAATTTCACCAAGCTGACTGTTCACTAAAAAATCCCTACAGTCATTATGTAAAGTTTGATTTTGACGTGACAAAGCGGCTTACTTTTTAATTAGTCCATCAGAATTGGCAAAACTTTGATTTTTCTTTTATGTTAAAAGTGTATCACCAAGGCTGTCAAAGACGAAAAAGTAAATGTCCACCAAATGTAGAGTAGTTATGTTGATTGTCATAGAGCCATGTATCTACCCTGAGACGCACATGAACGTGATCTCCCTCCTCTAGAGTCAAAATGGTTGAACTGGATGCTGATTCATAGCGGTTACCTAAAGCATGATTGTTTGTAGCGATCATCTGCTGTCCATTTTTAAAGAGATACAGACACATAGACTTGGATGTGTGGTGTATCCCACCGAAACTGAAGAAATAGATCCCTTTAATAGGGGCTGTGAAGATGCCTGTAATAATATTACGGTAATAATTAGCATGCAATGTCCAACATCCTCAGCATGTAGTTTTCAGAATGTCATGCATATATCCATAATAATACACGTTCCACATACCAGTGGTTGGGTTGTAAACTTTATCAGTATTCACAAACACATTTTTGAATACCAGTGTGACCTCAGTGTTGAATGGTCCGGTGTTTCCTACGACTCCAAGTGAGGCAGCAAATGCCACTTTATATTTTTCTGCATAGAGATTCACAAAATATTCACACATAAACCAGTGTACAATATAACTAACAATTTTTTTTCATCAATAGGAATTTTTGTTTACTAATTTTTAATCTATAAATTGGACATATGACAGGAGGTTACCGTTTCTCCTCAGCTGCTCCAACTGTTCCTTAGTGACCTCTAGTTTGTTCTTCAACCGTTCCTCAGTGACCTCTAGTTTGTTCTCAGTGACCTCTAGTTTATTCTTCAGAGAACTCACAGTGGATTTCAGCTCTGCCAGCTCAGACTGGATGCTTGTGAGGCAGCATTGCTGAAACTCACCATAAGTCAAAACAGCACCTCTTACCTCTTCATTCAAATGCCCAATACTATTAGTCAGTGCTTCCTTGTCTTCTTTCTGGACCTCAGGTGTACAGGCACAGCTGGACAAGAGGAGCAGCAGCGGATACACGATGGTGCAGGACATCGTTACCTGTCACAATCATATAACCTGAACAGCTGTGGACTGAATGAGTTTGCAAACTGAGCACTATCAATTTGTCAGTTTTTCATAAACATTTAACCTGTAACACTTAAGACTGGAGTAATGGCAGCTGAAAATTCAGCTTTATCATCAAATAAATAAATTACATTTTAAAATATATTCACAGAAAAAACTCATTTTAAATTTCTAATAATATTTAAATTACTATTTTACTGGATTTTTGATCGAATAAATGCAGCCTTGGTGAGCATTCAAAAAACGTAAATAAAAAAATATTAAATATTTTAACAGTATTGTATTAAACTCAGTAATTGTATTGTAATTTGCTCAGATATTTGCAGTTCATTTAGCTAAAATGTTTTATAAGCATACACTGACAGAAACAATACCACATAAGAGAACGTACCAGTGGTTGGATTTTATTTAAACCAATGCGATTTCAGTGTTGAAGGGTCCAATGTTTCTTGTATTAACTTGATGTATCAGATCCGAGTAGTAACACTGTTACAAGAAAAATGGAAATTAAGCTGATACTGACTTGATACTTTATTACCACGTGGATTAATGTTTAATTCACAATGAGGAAAGAAAATCTATATTTTAATTGGCCAACAGTTCCGTTTTTTTTATGTTCATGTACGTAAGATTGGCTTGATTTCATGACAAAACTGGACTCATGAACTTTCACAGAAACAATACACCATGTAATAAAACAATAAATATACAAACCTGGAGAAGACATCACAAAGCAAGGGCACAAAAAGTCATTTGCCTAAAGTCATTTACCTAATATTCTCTGCTCACCCATCCTAAGCCCCTCTCTCTTTCTCTACTAGGCTCAGGTCACCAAAAGTCCATGCAGAATGGCAAAAGATCACTAAAAATGCTTGTATACCTCCTATAATGTATCTTGTGATTCCATTGTTTTTTATTTCTTTTTCATGTTTGGTATCATTTCAAAAGTCTCAGACAAGCATCAGAAAAGACCTTTACACTAGTTACTAATTTGCAGAGGGGAAAGATGATATTTCTCACATTCAAGGTGTGGACGAACACTGATCCATGATAGCCCCACACAGTGAAATAGGTCTTTTCATGGCCCCCAGAATATTTTGTGCTATGAATATCTGAACATGCAGTATATCAGACTACAAGAAAGAACAGAGCCTCCTTTTTAAAACAAACAAAAAATCTTTTTATTCTAGCTTAAAGCTTTATTTTTTATCAACACTTGAATGTGGGTAAGTTACATAAAAAAAAAAGGCTGAGAAATTCGAAAGAAATTGGCCACCGTTCGTTTATTATTGGAGATTATTTCAAAAACCTACTTTCGCGAACTAGTCCTAGGTTTTTGGCTAAACCTCGACAACTGCAAAAAAGCTTTAAAACTACTACATTTCCTTAGATCATAGATGAAAAAGACAATTTACAGCAAATACAGGCAATTTACTAAGTGGTTACATGATTGCTTGCTAAATAAAACAAAATACAAATGTGCTGAAATGTAATTGTTGCTCGCAGTTTTTCTTTTGTAGTTAAAAATATTTTAATGGTAATGAATACACAGCATAAAATAAGTCTCTATGCTGATGATGTTTTATTATTTATTACCTCACCTGAGACTTCGATACCTTCTCTCATAAATGTTATTACTGTTTTTAGCCTGTTTTCTGGATACAAAATTAACTTTACTAAGTCTGAAGCAATGCCTCTTGGCAGCCTTATTGATATGCCAATTACTACATCTTCTCTCCGAAAGTTTTTAGATACCTGGGAATTTTTGTGACCCCTAACTTTAACCAAATATACTAAATTAACTTTACACCCCTATTTGACAAAATATAGCAGGACCTTGATCATTGGAACTCCCTTCCTGTCTCATGGTTGGGAAAAATTTCATTAGTTAAGATAAACATATTGCCTAGGTTGCTTTACCCTATTCAGATTATCTCAATAGTTTTCACTAAAATGGTCCTGAAAGATTTAAATGGATGGTTGAGCTCTTTCATATGGAGCAAGAGACGATCAAGGGTAAAGATGTCAGTTTTACAGTTACCTGGGTCAAAGGGGGCTTGGATCTACCTAATATTAGGATATACCAGCTCTGTGCCCATCTGAGGTTCATTTCTGATTGGATTGCAAAACATGTCTACTCTATATGGTTAGATATTGAAACAAGTTTATCCAAATACCCATTACAAGACCTGTTGTTCTTTAAAAGGCCATTAAATAAGGTTGTGCTAATCCTAGTACCTTAAACACACTCAGGGCATGGTAGTTAGGTGTTTGGAGGGTAGATCTAAGGTCACCTCTGTATTTTCCCCAATTTTAAATAATCCAGATTTTCAACCAGGAATGATGGATGAAAACTTCAGGTCTTGGTATGACATGGGTGTGGTGAGGTTCAAAGATTTGTTTACTGATGGTAACCTAATGTAATTTCAACAAATTACGGATAAATACAAATTTCTAAAGTCCGGATTTTTCAGATTTTTGCAAATAAGGCATTTTATTCAAAGAAGAACAACATTACATGATAATCTTGAAATATCTCCAGCTGAGAAATTACTGTTTCAAACATCTGTGAGAGCATCGATTAGTCTTTTTTATAATTCTTTGTGTGATCGAACAGGCACGGACACAGATAATTCGGAAATTATGTGAAAAGGAGTTAGTTCCAATTGATGAAGATATTTTGGACAAAGTTTGGGAAAATGTTCAAACAATATCTGTCTGTAATCGTACGAAAGCAATTCAACTTAAGATTTTGCATGATTACATATATCTCCTAATCGTATACATGCTTTTAACAGTTCCTTTTCACCTTTTTGTCTCAATTGCAAGACTAAAATTGGTACTCTGACTCAGTGTTTATGGTCTTGTCTTCTGATTCATAATTATTGGAATGACATAATTCTTGAAATGCAAAAGATTCTCAGAATTAACCTGGAACTGGACTCCTTGCCACTGTTACTGGGGCTTGCCTAGTGATAATTTAACATCTGTGGCTAATAGAAGACTTTTCAACAGCATGACTTTTGCAGCTCGAAAAAACATTCTTTTGCAGTGGATTAGTGATAACTAGTGATGTCCGGTTGTTCATGAATGAATTGTTCTTTTGAACCGGTTCTTTTCAGTGAACCGGTCGAACCAGTACACCAAATCGGACTGAATCGTTCAAAACAGTTCGCGTCTTGCGTCAGCGCTGATCCACTAGTTTCTAATGCTACTTACTTTCGGACATGCTTGACAGTCCCTCCGACTCTAAATAAAATAATATCCTGGAGTATATTTTACTCCAGTAACTCCAACAGTTCACTGAACTGAGACATGTTGAGAGAACTGATGAGCACGAGCAGCTGATACTGAGCATGCGCTACGTACTACCGAACGTACAGGTACAGCAGTTCTCGGTTCTACAGAACTGAGAACTGACACGTTCGACATACTGAGAACCAATGAGCTGAGCATGCGTGCAATTTTTTCCAGAGGGACAAAATGCATGTTTCTTAAGTATTTTGTTAAACATCAATAAGTGTAACGAAATAAAACATGTTGGAAACATGTTTATCACATAATTACTGTCTTATCACTGTATTATTTTAAAGATTGGAAACACAATGAATGGACGGTCAAACTAAACATTTATTATTATACTAAAATATTATTTTCAGGAACAGCTCATTTAATTTCTAAGTTGATATAAATCTTTGACGTAAACTCTTGCCAAGCTTTCAAGGGTGCAAAGTAAATGTCTCACATACTGGAGACATGCATCGACTTTTTAGTTTTGTCGACTGTATAGTAGGTTTCAGCAGTTCTCAGTTCAGCACACTTACACATAGGCCTACGCTACGGTTCTCGAGTCAAGAACTGCAGTTGTTGCAGCAGTTCTCGAATCACCAGTACAGAACCGAGAACTCTTTCTTTCGTACACGTTCGATGCGGAGAACCGATGAGCTGGAGATACTGCGCATGTGTGTTAGCACTGTCTCTGAACCTAACTTTCTTTCGGCCAATTGATGCTGTGCTGATACATGAGCACGGGTGAACCGAGGAAATTAAATTGATGAAAACCAGTTTATTCACTTATATCTTATATCCAGAGAGTGAAATTCTCTAGTCTGTACCAAAGGCTGAAAATCCAGGATCTGTCCCAGTGATTGAAGTCTCTGAGTCCATTCCAGTGAGAGAAGTTCCTGAGTCTGTTCCAGTGAGAGAAGTTCCCGAGTCCGTTCCAGTGAGAGAAGTTCCCGAGTCAGTTCCAGTGAGAGAAGTTCCCGAGTCCGTTCCAGTGAGAGAAGTTCCTGAGTCCGTTCCAATGAGGGAAGTTCCCGAGTCCAGTCCAGTGAGGGAAATTCCAGAGCTCAACCCAGAGAGCCATAATGGCTCTGGCATTTATGTGTGTCTAGGCCACACACATATCCACTCCAGCCCGAGTCTGTTCCAGTGTCGGCTCCAGCCCTTGAGCCCCCTCCAGAGTCAGCTCCGATTTACAACCCCATAGTTCCTCCCAAGGTTCTGTATGTCTGTGTTCATGTGTTTTTACCGGTGTCACCCTGGGAGGTGTCCTGGCCTGCCAGCACCACCCTGATTACCTGTCACAACTCATCTCATCGGCATCCTTTTGGACCAGTGTGACATCAGGTTTGACATCAGCTGTTGGAATCCGTTCCCCCACCCCCGTGATGAGAGATGTTGATGTAGTGACTTAACCCCTTACTAAACACCCCCCATTTTGGCAAGTGGGGCATAAATGACATTATCTGAAGTCTTTCTAAAGAAAAAAGGGCATATTCTTGGGACCTTATGTAAGTTCTTGTAACAGATAGATCGTGAAATAGACCGTGGCGCAACAGGTGGATTTGAGATACAATTAGCATCAAGCTACATAACACAGTTTAATAAATGAATATTTCACTTTTACTCAAAACTCACTTTAATCCACCAACGAGAGTTTGTAACTTCCAATTGCTATTTAATATAGATTTTGCTCATTTACATTTAATAATTTAGCAGACACCAGTGTTTCCCCTAGAATTTTTTCCACGTGCCGGAGTGCGGGGGGAGGGTTTATGGGGGCATGCACCTCCGGAAGTATCTTTTTTAAAATAACCCCTTAAACCATGACTTCTGGCAAGTTTTGTGGATAGAAATCGACATTTTGAGACATACAAATATGACATACCATCAACAGATTCAAGGCATGATTATTGCAGCAAATATCTTGAACTGGTCACAAACAGAAACCTTCATTTTATAATTTTAGACAGGATTATTCATGGTTTTCTTTTATGTTAATTTTCAGCTATAAGGTAGAAATTGATAAGGGGAAAATGAAATGGCACAACCCAGAAAAAGATTATTTACAATTTTATCTTAATGGCAAAGCCCACAACCGGTCTGTGAGCACTTAATTTTTCTGGGCTTTTCAGAGAAGATCTCTAAGGCTCTTTGGTAATTGAATGCTATTGTGCAACGCATGCACTTGGCCAGATGCTGTCCTTGTAGCCTATTCCTCAGGTCTGTCTTCACCTAGAAATATAGCAAATACAAACACTGCATGAAGAGATTTCAGTGTGGCTGGAGCTGTAGGTATATAGAAATCACGTCAATATGTCTTAATGAATGAATAATTGATCTGATTAAAATCACCCTATTCAGTGTGGAAAAGTCACGCTCACAGTTTACACTGGAGATCGGTATGCTGAGGGCGATGGCAGCCAGTTTACTTAATCCAGGGTAGAGCTGTCCCCAACTCATCAATTTGTGTCGCAAGCTTCTCCATAATTTTTTGCTGGTCCATGTCCTGGAAGAATATTGCATACAAATTACATAACACACTTATTAACCTTCACAACTTGCACTACTTGTCAGAAAGGTCACTTTTATGTACATACTTGGAATGCTTCACACAGAATGTGTTGCCTGAAAGAAGCCCATTCTTGGGAATTTTTTCAAAGAGCAAGGTCATGTTTGACACATTTTCAGCTTCATCCCCTCTGGCTGGCTGAGGCCCTAGAACATGAAAAGCATTCAATATGTGGCATAATGCGCTAGAAGCCCATTTGTCTGCATTATAGTAAGTTCTGTGACGTCATTAATGTGCACTTGTATTTAGGCTTGAGCGCTGCTGTGACCGTTCCGAGCGCGTCTTCTGTGCACTCGCCTTTTGTGTGTTGTTTGGTGCTGCATGCTGTGGTGCCCATTCCGAGTGGACAACTATTTAATGCTGCGACCTATTTTGTCCCACTATAAACGTGGTTTTGGCTTTATTCGGTGTAGGTGTCTGTGGCCTTCAGGTGCGGGTATGACAGGTTTTAATTGATTAGTTGGTTGTCACGTGGTTAAAGTGTAGCAACTGTTTAGATAACAACTCGCCTGTATTATGTCTTTAGTTTGTGACCTGGCGCGTGAATGACGACTGCAGGGAACTATTAAAGGGTTGTCCCTTTTGCGTACTCGATCCCGCAGCTATGGTAGGTCACCATCTAACCTTTTCCTGTTAAAATATAGATTGTCTTTTATGTGTATACTAGGTTATGGGAAGCCGTTCAGGAAATAATACATGTGTGTTGTGTGAATATGGATTGGTTTACTGGTTGAATATATGGTTTAATGACAAACGCATTGGTTTATAATACATTAGTATAACCAGACATATATTGGTTTAGATATGTCGGTCTGATCAAGTGTACATGGGTTTGCTCCTTTATACACTGGTTTGTTCAAGTAAACATTGGGCTCCTCAAATATGAATCGGTTTCAACAACTATATATTGGTTTAGATACATCGGTTTCCTCAAGTATATATTGGTTTCTTCAGTTATACATTGGTTTGTATATATATTCTTTTCTTCAAGTATATTTTGTTTAGATACATTGGTTGGCTCGGGTATACACGGGTATAGATACATTGGTTTCCTCAACTATATATTGGTTTAGATGCATTGGTTTCCTCAACTATATATTAGTTTAGATACATTGGTTTCCTCAACTACATATTGGTTTGTTCAAACACACATTGGTTATATAAGTTTGTATATTTTCAGAATTGATGTGTGAAATTTCTGGTCACATGATAAGATCACAGAATCAAACTAACTTCCTCATCTATTCAGTAATGGTTAAGGGTTGTTGAAAATTAGCTCAGATGAAGTTCGGGCATATTTTAACGGATTGCAAAGAATTCTTTATAGTATCATCTTGCCCACTTTGGAGTCTTCAGAAACAGAAGTTTTATCAAGATGTCTTGAGGATCATAAAGACCTAATTTAATCTTTTATTGTATGTCTATCTTCTAACCAGGCCTGTAATAATTCTACTACAGATGACCTGACTTTGTTGTTAGAGCAACTTTCAGCAGAAATTGATTTCGTACTTCAGAATATTTTTGAAAACCACAGAGAAGCGAGTTCCAGATGGCCTGCATTTCATTTGAGGGTTGTCCATACAGGGGACCTTGGAAGACCAAGGTATGTATTGTATTCTAATAGCATTGTAGCGTATGAACAAGAATCATGATTCTTTCATTCTGAACGCAATGAACACATTTGTGCTAAGATTCCTAAAGCTCGCAACTTGTGACTCATCCAATCTAAATCTCCAGCTTAGCGCCAGAAAGTCTGGGGTAGATTGCCTTTTTGACACCTTTTATGGGCCCTTAGAGCATCACCAGAACACCCCACACATTCCCCAGCTCGGGGTCCAAGCTTCAAAGAGATCCTAATCGGCTCTCCAAGGTCCAGGAGGGAGAGTAAGAGACCTCTTCATGTCACAGACATGACACACACACACACATACACGGACTTACATTAAACTTAGAATATGAGCCATTGCCAACTGTATACGATATATTCCTGTGTGTTTGCATGTTTCCCAGTTCATATTAGTCTAGTTATGATTTCCTCGTGTATCAGTGGAACTCTAAGTGCCTATATTCATGCATATGGATGTAACTTTGTATTCCTATCCCTTTTACATGTCTTTCTTGGTACCGTTTTAATCCGCTCGGTCTAACTGAGTTGGTCATATACAGGAGATTACAGTAATATGTATGATTATATGTGCACCAGCTTTCTGGAGTAGAAATGACGAATTCTTAACACCATCATAAACTATGCAGATGAGCCGCCTTGACAGGACAAAGAAAGATGTTTCCCGCTCACAAATCTCTAAGGTGATTGGTCATTCACCCCAAAGGAAGGTGTGAACGTCATGTCCTTAAGAGGACGGAACTCCAGTTTAGCTCTCTCTTCCTTTTGTGATCCTTCAACGTCTTCAGTCTGTCTTCAGTTTGTCCTCTTTAGTCTTCAGTTTTTAGTTTTTGTTTTCCCTTTTCGTATTCTCGTTTGTTCATTTCCACCGACGAGTGAAATGAACTTAGCCTGAATTATTTCTTTGGTAACTTCACTTTCAAGGAACTTTTAAAAATGCTAAGCTCTGAAGGAACGACACCACCCTTTCTTTCCTCAGCCACTCAAAGAACCATATGCAAGTATTTTATTTCCTATCGATATCTAAAAGCTGTTACGGTTGTTTGCCCTCATTTAGGGTGATTTTGATTCCTTGTTGTTTCTTTCTCAAGGTTCCTTGTCCTTTGTGATTTTGCCATAACTGTTGACCATTTTCTCCCTCTTTCTATCACTCTCTTATTCTCATTCTCTATTATTGTTTGTTGCTTTATTTTGTTGTATATACATTTATTCCATGTAACTTTAGTCACCGGTATACGTAGTTTTTCCTTTATTAAATCCATAATATTAATTTATTGACTCTGTCTCTTGCTCATATTACGAAGTTAATAAAAGATCGTACGGTCAGTTCGCTGGACGAACAAACCATTCGATAACAAATTAATTCCATTAAGGGTTATCCTGAGAATCGATCTATTCTAGACAATTGATATATTAATATTTAATTATAATACGTTATGATTGATTATTGATATAGAAAATTGATCTATTTGTGCCTACCTGTATGGATAATTGATTATAATCCGTTGTATTTAGTTGTCCATACAGATACGTTGGCAACGTATCCCCTTTACGGGTAATTTAATCTATGTATGCGATTCACGATCATATTCATGATCAGTTATTAAAATTATATTCCCTTTATTTGAGCTATAGTCGCTACAGCATCTTGTCAATATAATGACATTTTTTATTTAATTTTTGGTCTTGGTAATGGTTGGCAAAAAAAATCTAATCTCTACACATAGCCTACTGGAAATGATGACACTCTTCCAATGAGATTTAAGGTCAGATATTTCCGCTTGTTACAAAATAAATACGACCTCACATTATGTCAATCACGCTTACACACTGCCTCCGAAACTTGCGTCAGTAATAATAAAATTAGGATGAGGTTCTATTTTTCTGCGTTTTACGCATCCTTAACAAGCGGATGTTTTTACAATTCAGAGCCACGGAATGATGGATACGAAAAAACGCATGCAAAAATGTCAGACTCAGTGTACAAGGAGCTTAATCTGAACATTAATATGTATAAGATGGGATCTAAATATGTGTTCATTAAATAATGAATTGTTTCCCTTTTAAATTAAATATTTTTAGCTGAGATCCTGACATTATTGAATTAAATTGTCAAAATGCATAATTGTACATTAAATATTTGATTTATTATTTAATATTAATGTCCATTTTTTTATAATAATAATAATATTGATAATTTTATATAAGGGAATAAACAGAAAGTGGTGCTCATGGTTTCACAGGATTTTGCGGAAACAATTGATACAGGGCTTCATTGGAAACTGCACTGCTTACTCTATACATGCATTGGTTTCATATGTAACATTGCTAAAACATTGTTAAAGTAAAAAAAAAATAGAAAAACATCAGACAGACAGAACAACACACAGGTAGAGAGAGAGTGAGAAGAGTGGCCCTTCAATCAGTCATTATTTAACTTAAAAGTTTATTCAGGTATAACGTCTCAGGTTACTATTGTAACCATAGTTCCCTGAGAACAGGGAACTCAACGATGCGTCCAACGACGCCATGGGAACGCCCCTAGCGTGACTGCGTCTGAAGCATCTATGTCAACTAGTCCAATGGAAAGAATGAGCGTCACGGGCGGGTGACGTCATGACCAGGATATGATAAAAGCACATCCGGTGCAAACCGGCATTAGCTTCGAAAATTGCTGAAGCAAGCCGATCACAGGGATGCAGGAAGTATGGCAGGGTGACGCATCGTCTCGTTCCCTGTTCTCAGGGAACTATGGTTACAATAGTAACCTGAGACGTTCCCTTACGAAGGGAACTCAACGATGCGTCCAACGACGCCATGGGAACGAGAATACCCAAAGCGCCAGAATTCCAAGTACCTGAGTGTCAGTCTGTTGTAACTAAGCACCTGAGAACCTGGGGCAGCATCCAGGTCTAAACTGTAAAATCTAACGAATGTGAGCGGAGAGGACCAGCCCGCCGCATCACAGACGTCCCGAAGAGAAACCCCATATAGTAAGGCTTTAGAAGCCGCCATACTCCTAGTAGAGTGAGCTCGGACCTCCAAAGGACACGGCTGGTCCGAGTACTCGTATGCAAGTGAAATAGCCTCAACTATCCACCTACTGACCGTCTGTTTAGAAGCAGGAAGACCCTTCTTAGGTGATCCGAAGCAAATCAGTAATTGGTCGGACTTCCTAAATGAAGAAGTCTGATGCACATAAGTGTCCAGTGCTCGCAAGAGGTTTCAGTCTTTCCTGGTCTGCAGATGCAAAAGGAGGAGGACAGAAAGCCTGCAGCACAATAGGCCTCGGAGTCGAGGTCGGCACCTTAGGGACGTATCCCTGTTTTGGATATAAGAATGCCTTGACCATCCCCGGTGCAAACTCAAGGCAAGTGGGGGAAACCGAAAGGGCCTGAAGGTCTCCAACTCTCTTAAGGGACGAAATAGCTAGCAGAAGATAGTCTTAAAGGTAAGAAACTTATCTGAAACCGAATCTAAGGGCTCAAATGGAGCCCTAGAAAGGCCTTCTAGTACTATAGCAAGATCCCAAGCTGGCACCCTAGTGCGAGTTGCAGGCCTCAGCCTTAAAGTGCCACGAAGGAAACGTGTAACCAGGGGGTTTCGACTCAACGATGTACCCCCCACCAGGGCGTGGTAAGCCGCAATGGCCGCCACGTAGACTTTGAGCGTGGAAGGACATAGGCCTGACGTAAAGCGCTCCTGCAGGAACTCGAGTACTGTGTTCACAGAACAGTTAACTGGATCCCACTGATGTCGGTGACACCATAAAGAGAAAACTCTCCATTTAAGCGCATATAGTTTCCTAGTAGCTGGGGCTCTGGAGCTTAGAATGGTCTCAGCAGCCTCGGCTGAAAGACCACTCTCTATGAGTTGGGCCCCCTCAGAGGCCAAACCCACAGGTTCCAAATCTCTGGTCGAGGGTGAAATATTGTGCCCCCGGCCTGAGACAGAAGGTCTCTCCTGATCGGGATCTCGAAGGGAGGACCGTCTAGGAGATGGATCAGGTCCGAAAACCAGATCCGACTTGGCCAGCGTGGTGCTACTAGCAGTAGGCTTATTCCATACCGGCGGACTCGCTCCAGAACTCCTGGGAGCAGAGCAACAGGGGGAAAGGCGTACAGACGTAGCCTCGGCCACGTCTGCACCATAGCATCCAGCCCCAGAGGGGCTGGGTGAGTAAGGGAGAACCACAGAGGACAGTGCGTCGTATTCTGAGACGCAAACAGATCCACTTGTGCTTGGCCGTAAGACTCCCAGATTTTCTCCACCACCTCGGGGTGGAGTCTCCAGTCCCCTGGCCTCAGCTCCTGCCTCGACAGGATGTCTGCTCCTATATTCTGGACCCCAGGAATATACACTGCCCTCAGAGAGAGTACCTTCCCCAGAGACCACAGGAGGATCTGGTGCGCCAGTTTGCAAAGCGGACGCGAACGCAGGCCCCCCTGACGGTTCAGATAAGAGACCACTGATGTGTTGTCTGTTCGTACGAGCACATGATGGCCCCTCAGGTCTGGGAGGAACTGCCTCAACGCATTGAAGACAGCCATCATCTCCAGGCAATTTATGTGCCACGAGAGATGATGACTCTTCCACAGACCCTGAACCGAGCGGCCTTCCATTACCGCTCCCCAGCCGGTGAGGGAAGCATCTGTCGAGATAGTAACTCGATGGCAAAGAGCTCCCAACACCGGACCTTGGGTTAAGAACCAGTGCTCCCTCCATATAACTAAGGCACGAAGGCAACGCCGCGTGACCTTGATCATACGAAGTGGGTTTCCTCTCGGGGAGAACCCTCTGGTCCTGAGCCACCACTGTAAAGGCCTCATGTACAGCAGGCCAAAAGGTATCACGTTGGACGCTGCTGCCAAAAGACCCAACAGTTTCTCGAACTGTTTTACAGTGCGTGACTGGCCTAGCTTCAGCTCTTTTGTGGCTGACAGGATAGCAGCTACACGAACGGGCGATAGGATGGCCCGCATTGTCACTGAATCCCATACCACACCAAGGAAAGTGGTTCTCTGTACTGGAGAAAGCACACTCTTCTTGGCATTGAGCCTCAACCCCAACATCTGCATATGAGCGAGAACGACACCTCGGTGCCGAACCGCCAACTGCTCTGATTCCGCTAGAATCAGCCAGTCGTCGATGTAGTTCAGAATACGTATGCCCTTAAGCCTGAGAGGGGCTAACGCTGCATCCACGCATTTCGTGAACGTGCGGGGTGATAAAGCTAGACCGAAAGGAAGAACCCGATATTGGTATTCTTTGCCCCAGAAGAAAACCTTAGGAACTTCCTGTGCTGAGGGAGGATGGAGATATGGAAGTAGGCGTCTTTCAGATCTATCGTGACAAACCAGTCCTCGAATCTGATTTGAGTCACGATCTGTTTGAGTGTCAGCATCTTGAACTTTAGTTTCTGAACTGACCGATTTAACAAACGAAGATCTAAAATAGGACGCAACCCTCCATCCTTTTTTGGAACAATGAAATAACGGCTGTAAAAACCCGACTCTCGGTCGGGTGAGTACACCTGTTCTATAGCTTCTTTCGCTAACAGGGCCTTTACCTCTTGCTCCATTACCAGAGCCTGCTCGGGATGCACCACTGTGGGCAACACCCCGTTGTAACGAGGAGGACGAGAACCAAACTGGATTCTGTATCCTTTCTCTACAATCTGCAGGACCCAACGAGAAATATTCGGCAGAAGCTTCCACGCTGCCAGAAAATTTACTAAGGGAACCAGCCTCTCGAGGCTGGTCTCTGGTGTTACTGAGACAGCTAATTCTGGAGCCTGAAACATCATGGCAGGAACTACCTGAACTGGCTGCTCTAACGCCCCCCTCAGAGGGCGCGGAACCGATGCTGTGCCGCAGCATAGCATCAGCGACTCGCTGGAGACCGCTGCGACCTGAAGCACCAAGGGTGGCAGGGTTGGCAGAATGGTCTCGTGAGGACCCCGAAATGGAATGGGCACCGTATAATCAGGTGTACACCGCTCTACTTCGGTCCGGGCTGTCCTCACAGGCCTGACGCATGAACATCAGGACCTTTTTTTTTTCTGAGCCGAAGTCTTCTTCGCCTGAAGAACGGTCCTCAGATCCGGCTTCGACTTAGAAGACTTCGGCTGAGAGGGTTGCGTCTGTCTCCAGTGTCTACGTGGAGGTGCACGAGACGCAACACTCTTTCTGTTGCACATGATATGATGAGCTCGACGGCTGGGGCTGCTCACGCCCAGCAGCCCCAGGGGGCTGGACACGGCGAGGGATAGACTTTTTAAAAGCGTCAGCTTGCTTCTTAGACTCCTGAAATCGCTCGACGACCGCGTGGACTGCGTCGCCAAAGAGACCAGAAGGTTCAAGCAGAGCATCTAATAAAAAAGCTCGATCTTTTTCTTTAATCTCTGACAGATTTAACCATAAGTGTCTCTCAGTAGCTACCAAGGCTGCCATAGACCGCCCAATTGCTCTGGCGGTCTCCTTAGTAGCCCTGAGAGAAAGATCGGTAGCACGACGAAGTTCTCGAATATCGTCATGAGTAATTCCCTCACTACTATCCAGATCCCCCAGCAGGTCAGCTTGATACGCCTGTAGCACTGCCATTGTATGCAGACATGCTCCAGCTTGACCTGCTGCCGTATAAGCTTTGCCCACTAAGACCGAGGTGGCTTTAAGCGGTCTAGTGGGCAAAGCCGAGGCTTTCAGGGACGATGCGGGACCAGGCGAAAGATAGCTGGCTAAATTCTGTTCCGCCTGGGGCATCGCCTCATAACCATACTCTTTTAGCCCTCTTATTCTCGAATAAGTGTTAACTTGAGGGCTAAAAAGTCGTGAAGAGTAAGGTTTATTCCACGATTTCGATATTTCATTGTGAAGATCGGGAAAAAAAGGGAAGCTCTCGTGGTGGAGATAATGTAGTGGAAGATAAAAAAGCGCTCATCTAATTTACTTTTAGGACGAGTGCCTTTATTCTCAGATGGCCATACAATATTTAATTTTTCTACAGCCCGTGACATAACATCCACCAGCTCATCATATGCTGGGGAAATAAATTGTGAATCTTTTTCCCCCATGTGTGTGCTTTCACTCTCCATACTCATAACATCGACCTCCTCGGAGGAAGAGCATTGAAGTAATGGAGGGCTCTCTCCCCGGGCGGAAGAAACCGCAGAGCGTGCTTCCGACACCGGGGGGAGAGCGCTGGATCTTCCGGGTAAGGAAGGAGAAAAGGCCAAGGGACCCGTCTCCAACCCCTCCGAAAGATCCTTCTGCGATCCCCAGGAATGCATTCTCCGCGCCGCCTCGGCAGACGCGGGTCCTGATCCCTGAGGATCGCGAGCCTGCCCACTCTTTACATCAAAGAGTGACAGGCGAGAGCGGAGCATGCGGAGCGGTAGCATTTCACAGTGTTGACACTCAGCCTCCTCGAAGGCTGAGACCGCATGCTCCACTCCCAAACAAATGACACAAAGCTCGTGTGTGTCCCCACCCGTTAAATAACGCGGGCAGGGAGGAACACACTGCTTGTACACTTGTTTCGCCATAACGTTTCCGAATAAATTGCAACAGACAACAATAAATAGACAGGGACAGTATAACACAGATCGCTTGCTGAGGCAACAGAAGCTAATGCCGGTTTGCACCGGATGTGCTTTTATCATATCCTGGTCATGACGTCACCCGCCCGTGACGCTCATTCTTTCCATTGGACTAGTTGACATAGATGCTTCAGACGCAGTCACGCTAGGGGCGTTCCCATGGCGTCGTTGGGCGCATCGTTGAGTTCCCTTCGTAAGGGAACTCACCCTTTTATATTTGTTTATACACTGTTTTTCTACTCACTATTGTCTAGTCCATACAACGTTGATGTTGAAAATTTTGGCTACACACATTTTGTAACTCTTTTTTTGTTGCTATTTTGATGACTTTTTCTTCTTTTTGTTAGGTATGATATACGGGAAGGTCAGATTGTGGCTCTTCAAGAGCAGGGTTTCAGCTGGACGTCAATTGCTGCTTTATTTGGAATGAGCACACGGACCCTTTATTATCTCAGACAAAGATTTGGTCTACTTTCAAGACATCCATTTAGTAATTTAAGTAATGAAGAATTAGATTCACTAATACTACAGGTGCTGTCCTCTATACCAAATGTAGAACAAACTTATATTCAAGGAAGCCTTCAGAGTAGAGGTTTAAGAATCCAAAGAAGAAGAATACGAGAGAGGCTCAGAATTATTGATCCAATTGGAAGAGCAATAAGGCGCAGACAAACAATTCGTCAGAGGATTTACAACATTTCTTCACCAAACCAGCTATGGTGGGTATACTTCACAAATGCAGCTTTGCTAGTTCAGTACACTAGTGATGTGTCGTTCATGAACGATTTGTTCATTTTGAACAAATCTTTAATATGACTCGGGACTACCGAGTTGTCTCAGAGAGTTATTCGTCCATTTTGTGTTGACCGCGCATGCGCGCAAGCCGCGCAACATTGCATAAGGTAGCCTATATGAAGTCACGACAGAGATTATTAGTTAGGACGGGTCCGAGTCTTTCATTCTTCCTGTCAGTCCCATAGAGACTATGCTGTTAGTACCGGAAAGATAAATGATTAGTTCGTCTCTTTGGTTTCGAGTCGTTCGTTCTTCAATTCAGACTCACAAACCCATAGCACTATGCAGAAACAGAAATGATTAGTTCATCTTTCGAGTCTGAGTCCTTCGTTCTTTTGTCACGTGACAGCCCTATTAAATACTTTAACTACCTTTGTGTTATTACTGAATAAAAATCAGTTTTAAAAAATTGAAATGTGTGTTATGTATTTTGGATTCATGCATTTTTCCATTATGCATTCTGCCATAAATTCGGCAGTCGGGGGTCAGTCTTTCTTAATGAACGGTGCTGTCATTTGTTTGGGATGTTCTCTCAGCGCACTTAGCACTCCGCTTTAAGGTTAGGGTTAGGGTTAGGTAAGGCCTTCTGCAAAGCTAAGTATAAACAAATGTTTTTAGATAATTTTTTCCAATAAATAGCAAAATTAAATAAAGCTTAAAAAAAGATAATAATAATATAACGAATGGGTGTAATATTGTTTCTGCAAGTCAAGTACACAGGCTGCAAGGCAATTTTGTTAGACAGATAATTTTCTGTTACTTTGTGATAACTAATAGACACTTCAACAAACTCGAAACTGAACTAAAAAAATGGTTGGGGCAAAAAAACAACAAGAACTTATAAACAATAAAGTTTACTACTTAAACAATCAAATGAACAAAATACATATCAAAGTCTATAATGCATTTTCTGTGTTAACAGAGTAACGAGGTTGGTGGTAGCTGGCACATGGGAAAAGAGGGCCTGACGAGGAGTCTAGCATTACTGGAGTCGCGTGGCGTCAACCTTGATTGCATTGTCACTGATCGTCATCCACAAGTACAGAAGTTCCTCAGGGAGAGAAACATAACCCATTACTATGATGTCTGGCACATGGCAAAAGGTATATTGTCGGTATATTGTCAGTGCCAATATGGAGCTGCTTGATGTCCATAGTCCATTATATCATACAAAATCAGTTTTGCTCCAGCCTTTTCCATTCTTTTAATTGTTAGTGATATCGTTTTGGTGAGAAGGTCCCGAGGTTAGATGTTTTTGAAGCTTGCTAACATTTGTTGAAAAAACTTGTCCTTACATTAAAATTGTGACACTATGAGTAAATGTTATCAAATGCTTTGAAATTTATTATGAAATGCTACAATAGAGTAATCACTCAGTTTATGAGTATCTTAACTAAGTGGAATGTATTTTGCTTTCATTGTAGGACTTTCAAAGAAACTGGAAGCATTCAGTAAGCAGAAAGACTGTGAGATACTCAAAAAGTGGATGAAAAGCATCAACAATCACATATACTGGACCGCAACTGGCTCAACATCCGAGCCAGAGAGAATTGCAAAGTGGAACTCAATCCTGAACCATGTTCGATATGTCCATACACATGAGAATCCTCTTTACCCCAAGTGCGAGCATGCAATCCGCAAGACAACTGACAAGAGAAAATGGCTCCAAGCAGGTATTTCATCAATATACAGGCTAAATGTCAAAAACTACACATAGTTATTTATTCAGTTTCAGAAATTTACCAGAGATCATCGTTGTAATATTCTGTACTGTATTGTTTTCTAATATATGTTCTTATTGTCTGCAGATTCTCAAGCTTTCAACAAGTTGGAGAAGTTGCTAACAAACAAAATAATGCTGAAGGATGTTGCAAAACTGAGCCCCCTCCAACTTCATTGTTGGAAGCTTTCCATGCCGTCGTCCTTCATTTTGCCCCAAAGAATGTTGTCTTTACCTTTATTGGAATGCTGTGCAGGTAAAAGAAAGTTTGTTTACTTAGACATATTAGGCTACAATTCCAAAAAGTATTGTCAATATGAACACCTTTTGTCTTGTCTTTCCAGGCTCTACCTGGCTGCTATGCATTATAATGAAAATGCAGACCGACCACAGGCAGAAACGGAGGAACGTGTACCTCTCTTCAAAATCTACTTTCCAAAGGCTAGGAAGGGAGAGTGCAGAGTTAAACCTCAAAAGACACAGCCGACCTTTGGTATGGGTGCAAATCCATTCAAACAACACATATTTTGGAATTCGCAAATGTATTTCTCAAAAATAAATTATTAAATTAAATAAATTAAATACCAAAAAACGTAAAAACAAAATGCAACCAATTAAAAAGAAAAATAATGTTTGTGCTTGTGTTTTATGATACAGGTAATGTTGCTGACATGATGGACCTAATTTTTGAAGAAGTCTTTGTCAACCCTACGCCATACACCGATGCGCTGTTGGCCATCCCTGTCCCAGAGGACTTATCAGCGCAGTATGAGAAGCCGGACAAGGAGGAGCTCATTGCCAGCTTTGTGTCAAGGTTCACACGGGGGGCAGTTTAAACCCAACGTAGTGTCCTTCCTCATCAGGAAACACTGAGCAGATGCGCAGGACCACACAAGCTGGAATAATGACCCGGATTCTGCGTCCCAGGAGGCCCCAGCACCAGCTCACAAATGAACGATAGGAGAGATACCAGTAGCGACTGAACATAATTGATTATGATATTTAGTCTTGCAGAGATGTATCATTGTTTGTATTATTATGTTTTGTTTGTTATTATGTTTGCATCTTCAATGCTTTTTTTATAGCATGGTAGTTTCTATAAAAATAGAAACTGTAGTTTATAGTTTCTTTTCCCTCTGATAATATGTCACGTAAATCACACGGGAAGCAGATAATCCATGAGCAGTAGTTTTTTTTAATAAAAGGGCAATCCAAACTCGTTGTCAACATGCAGGGGTCAATCCAAATAAAGCCATCAAAACAATAAACAAAACAGGAACTAGAAAAACACAGACCTGAAGTGGTGTGACACAAACTAAGGAATCCGTAACAAATACTAAAACAGACAGGGTATTTATACACACACTCTAACAAGACTAACACAGAACAGCTGGGAACAATGATTACGGGGAACAGCTGAGTGCAATGAACTGATGAGTGACAGTGACAGACAGAATGCTGGGAATTGAAGTCAAATGTGAAGGACACCGTGAGAACGAGGATCTCTAGTGATAGACAAGGGAACACAACCAGACATTGTGACATAACCCCCCCTCTACGGAGCGGCTACCAGACGCTCCACGACAACACTAAAACATGACACAAGAGTTCAGGAGGGAGGTGGAACGGTGGAGGACCAGGGGGAGGGATGGTGGGCCAGGTCCATGAAGGGAGACAGGAACAGGGGGTGAGGGCTTAGCCGACGGCCAGGGCGAAACCAAGAATCCATCAACTGGCCAGGCCGGAGAAGACAGTCCATCGGGCGCCCAGGGTGGAGAAGACCCCTCGGGCGGCCAGGGCGGTGAAGACCCCTCGGGCGGCCAGGGCGGTGAAGACCCCTCGGGCGGCCATGACGGCCAGGGCGGTGAAGACCCCTCGGGCGGCCAGGGCGGTGAAGACCCCTCGGGAGGCCAGGGCGGTGAAGACCGCTCGGGCGGCCATGACGGCCAGGGCGGTGAAGACCCCTCGGGCGGCCAGGGCGTTGAAAACCCCTCGGGCGGCCAGGGCGGTGAAGACCCCTCGGGCGGCCAGGGCAGAGGCTCAGGTACAGCAGACACCGGCTCAGGTACAGCAGACACCGGCTCAGGTACAGCAGAAACCGGCTCAGGTACAGCAGACACCGGCTCAGGTACAGCAGACACCAGCTCAGGTACAGCAGACACCGGCTCAGGTACAGCAGAAACCGGCTCAGGTACAGCAGACACCGGCTCAGGTACAGCAGACACCGGCTCAGGTACAGCAGACACCGGCTCAGGAACAACAGACACCGGCTCAGGAACAGACACAAGAACTGTAACAGTCACAAGAACAGACACAAACACAGAAACAAACACGGGCGCTGGCTCTGGAACAGACATTGGCTCCAGCTCTGGAACAGGCCTTGCCTCTGCCTCCGGCTCTGGAACAGGCACTGGCTCTGCCTCCGGCTCTGGAACAGGCACTGGCTCTGCCTCCGGCTCTGGAACAGTAGACACTGGCTCCGGCTCTGGAACAGCAGACACTGGCTCCGGCTCTGGAACAGACACTGGCTCCGGCCCTGGAACAGCAGACACGGACATGTCCAGGATCCGAGCCAGACGCTCCAGATAGTCCAGGTCCATGAAGGCAGACGGCACTGGCTCTGCCTCCGGCTCTGGAACAGGCATTGGCTCTGCCTCCGGCTCTGGAACAGGCATTGGCTCTGCCTCCGGCTCTGGAACAGGCACTGGCTCTGCCTCCGGCTCTGGAACAGGCACTGGCTCTGGAACAGGCACTGGCTCTGCCTCCGGGTCTGGAACAGGCACTGGCTCTGCCTCCGGCTCTGGAACAGGCACTGGCTCTGCCTCCGGCTCTGGAACAGGCACTGGCTCTGCCTCCGGCTCTGGAACAGGCACTGGCTCTGCCTCCGGCTCTGGAACAGGCACTGGCTCTGCCTCCGGCTCTGGAACAGGCACTGGCTCTGCCTCCGGCTCTGGAACAGGCACTGGCTCTGCATCCGGCTCTGGAACAGGCACTGGCTCTGCCTCCGGCTCTGGAACAGGCACTGCCTCCGGCTCTGGAACAGGCACTGGCTCTGCCTCCGGCTCTGGAACAGGCACTGGCTCTGCATCCGGCTCTGGAACAGGCACTGGCTCTGCCTCCGGCTCTGGAACAGGCACTGGCTCTGCCTCCGGCTCTGGAACAGGCACTGGCTCTGCCTCCGGCTCTGGAACAGGCACTGGCTCTGCCTCCGGCTCTGGAACAGGCACTGGCTCCGGCTCTGGAACGGGCACTGGCTCTGCCTCCGGCTCTGGAACAGCAGACACTGGCTCCGGCTATGGAACAGGAGACACTGGCTCCGGCTCTGGAACAGCAGACACGGGCATGTCCAGGATCCGAGCCAGACGGTCCAGATAGTCCAGGTCCAGGAAGGCAGACAGAACGTTAACAGTCTCTGACTGGACAGACGGAACGTGAACAGTCTCTGACTGGGCAGACGGGACGTGACCATTCTCTGACTGGGCAGACGGAACGTGAACGGTCTCTGACTGGGCAGACGGAACGTGAAACAGCTCTCTATCACCTCCTCTACGGCGACCTCCACGGGTCCCGCGGAACTTTACCAACCGGGTCCCCTTAAACAACTCCCTTCTCTCCCGCTCGGTGGCTGGGGAAGAGATGTAACAAAACATACCGCTGGATTGTTTGTGACGGATTCCTTCTGTCACGTAAACCACACGGGAAGCAGATAATCCATGAGCAGTAGTTTCTTTAATAAAAGGGCAATCCAAACTCGTTGTCAACATGCAGCCGTCAATCCAAATAAAGCCGTCAAAACTAAGGATGGCTGGCGCGAAGCTTTGCGAGATCCCGAAGCAAAGATGATTCGAAACACTGATCCGAAGCGTGATTCAAAACCCCCACGTCACGTGACAACGGCTAAATGAAGCGTCTAAGTGTTTCATCAGGTGGAGTGCTCCGCCGAATCAGGGTTTCATTGATTGGTCGGTTCGGGAACAAATCACACAATCACACCGTATAAAAGTTTTGTCAACGCATTTTCATATCGTGGGTTTTTGTGAGAGGAGTTTGGTTTTGAGATAGCGGATTTTTGGTGATATAGTGACATTTATAGTGCGATTTGTTTAGTTATATTTAGGATTTAATTTACATTTACACATTGACTTAGAGACACACAGAGTACATATAGTGACACATTAATAGATGCATTGATAGAAATATATATATATAGATTAATAGATAGATACATATATTACAGATACATATAGATTATTAGATAGATAGGCTACATATAAAATAGATAGATAGATAGATAGATAGATAGATAGATAGATAGATAGATAGATAGAAATGGAGGCTCCACAGAAGAGATGCCGTACATCTGTGGTGTGGGAGCATTTCCATTTGGAAACCCCAAATAAAGTGAGATGTGTGTATTGTGATCGGCAGCTAGCCTACTGCAACAATACATCATCCATGATGCGCCATTTGAGGAGCATTCATCCTGCCATTCTGCAGGGTGCAGAGGATGGTAGTGTTCCCCCTGTACCAAGGCCTGCTACTGACACTGCTGGGCCATCTAAGCAAGGTATGCAATGTTTTATGATTTGTTACTAATTGCCGTTTTCTTTTAATTCAGAACCACAAATGTCAACATCAGGCCCATCATCATCAACACCAGTTGAAACACAAGACAGTTTATGGGAACATTTTGACAATCGTATCCGTGAGACCCAGATGATACACAATCCTACAGCTGATGCCACAGTGGAAGTGAAAAAATACCTCAGCGATGTGTTTTTGCCCAGAACTCATGATCCTCTAACTTACTGGAAAGAGAGAGCAGTAATCTTTCCTCATTTGTATGTCCTAGCTAAAAAATATCTTTGTATGCCAGCAACAAGTGTCCCTTGTGAGAGAATTTTTTCAAAGGCTGGAGAAATTATCTGTAAAAAAAGAAGTAGGCTGAGTCCTTCAACAGCAGAGAAATTAATATTTTTGAATAAAAATCTATAAGAAAGGGAGACATTGTGGCTTGATTTATTTTTATTAATATTCATTTTTCATGACCAAAATCACATTATGCAATGTGAAGAGACTACAGGTTACAAGCTTCATATATTACAAAAATACAATAATATAAAAAAAAACACATTTTTTATGAGCTCTTTGTAAAGGTTGTTTCAGATCAACACCTGCAAGTGACCACTAGGTGTCACCATGGAGACGGGTTTCGGATTGATTCGAAGCCTCGAAACAAAATGGCACATTTGCTTCGACTGTTTCATTGCTTCACGAAGCCTCGATCTGCCCATCACTAGTCAAAACAATAAACAAAACAGGAACTAGAACAACACAGACCTGAAGTGGTGTGACACAAACTAAGGAATCCGTAACAAATACTAAAACAGACAGGGTATTTATACATACAATCTAACAAGACTAACACAGAACAGCTGGGAACAAGGATTACGGGGAACAGCTGAGTGCAATGAACTGATGAGTGACAGTGACAGACAGAATGCTGGGAATTGAAGTCAAATGTGAAGGACACCGTGAGAACGAGGACCTCTAGTGATAGACAAGGGAACACAACCAGACACTGTGACATAATAGATCTGATAACTATAGATTGAAAATCAACAAATGTTTGTTGGTGGAATAAAAAGTCAAGACTCAAGACAAGACTTTATTTATTAATTTATTATCTTATGTAACAAAGCACAACTTACTGGTGTATTCCTCTCAAACGTAGAGGACCATTAGTCAGCTCTGTATATTTGGCCAGCATTCTGCAGAGAGTAGACACTGAGGCAGACAGGCTCCAATCCAGGATGGTCAACCATACATGTGAGCTGTTCTTCGACCTCCCATAGTCTTCTAGTAACCTAATTACAATTAGAAAAGGTAAGTGTCATTTTTAGGCACAATTAGTTGTCAAATGAAGAGACAAGTAGTTTCCAACTTAGTGGTGAGAATGCTACCTGAGGTATCTCCAAGCAGCAAATATTCTCAGCTTCTGTGTGCATGGTAGCACATTTTCCACAATGGCACCTATACAAAAAGGTACATGTAATAATGGTAGAGGTCTGACAAATATAGTGGTGCTGATGTATATCTATATAAATGTATATATATATATATATATATATATATATATGCAGGTGTTGAGTAGAGTTAACTCTTGAGGAGTAAATCATTGGTTATATGTAACATGACTTAAATATACGAGGACATGGAGAACTTTGTCATTAAAAAAATAAGCTGCATTACAGTCTTCTCTAAACTGCAAATATTACTGATATAAATGCTAATACAGCTTTAAAACGATAGCAAATAAGAGCAACATGAAAAGGCAACAGCTAATAACTAACAGCATACTTAAACCATCCGAATAAAGTACCGTATCTAGACATAATATTTACACTAACCATTCGGAGATGTCCTGCTGGAGCCGCTGAGTTGCAACTTCTTCATCCATTGCTTCTCCATCCGGATCAGATTCTGGGTCAAACTGAAATGCTTAAACATGTCTGCTTGCCATTGCAATATATCCAATGTAAACATACATGGTACAGTTGCCGCAAGCTGGTCAAGGCCACACCCGCCCTACACCTTGCCCTGCCTTTCTCCTCCTCATTAGCATTTAAAGCTACAGACACCGAAACGGCACGTCTGAAGGAAAGCTCATTGTGGGACTGGCTTGTAGTGGCTATAATTCTGTACCAAGGCTGAATTTTGGGGAAAGGATTTCAGATACAGTACTAGGGACCACTAAGGTCTATATCAAAGCCTACAAAAAGAAGCATGTCATGGGACCTTTAAGATGGAACCACGAGGCGACGTTCACTTGCAGAACGCAATGAGTAATGAGTTTAGGTAAAAGGGAGCAGAGCCAGTGGATGTTCTGTAGGCAAGCAACAGCGACTTGAATTTGATGCAATTGGCAACCAGTGCAATTTTATGAGGAGAGGTGTGATGTGTGATCTCTTCGGGAAACTTTTCCGAAGGGCCCTTGACGAGATGAAAAATGGCGCCCTCTAGTCGATCCACCCTTTCGATTCAAATTTGACTGGGGACTTCAGGGCTGTCCTGTAACGCCATATTGGGAGTGCAAGTCGATCGGCGCGACTGTGTCGAACGTCAAAAATTGGCCGGGGGCACTAGAGAAGGTCGACAAGTCGTGTACATGTGCCCCGTGGTGATTTTGTGACAAAAAATGACAACAATACGGGGGGGGGGGGGCCCGCACACGAACCAACAGGGCACATTTCAATCAGCAGCTCGCGGTCGACCCCTACAGATGTCCCTGGCAAGCAAGACTTGACAAAAAATTTCTGTCATTAATTACTCACCCTTTCTGTCGTTCCAAATATTTCACAGGCTTCAGTGACTCATAACTTATGTTAATGTCTTCTCAGTCTTGACAGCAAACATAGGCTACTGTTGTTCTTTCTCTGATAATGCAGCATCTAATCAGCAAATTAATTACTTTACAGTACATGTTTTTATATGATTATAGTGTTCTTTATTCATATCGTTTCGCTGCCATTGTTTTAAATGCGCATCTGAAGTGTTGTAGCGTATCTGGACTGTGTCAGGATGACTCATTCAATTATACATGTGAAAATGCTTTAACCCCTCTGACTCTGATCCGTAACTCAGGCCTGGCACCACAGAGTCTGCATTAAAAGTGCCCATCGACACCTTTATGGCATGAGAGTGTTTACACAAACAGCAATAAACCAGAATGCGTGAGCTTCAAACGAATTCCTATCGCCCCCAACACCCCTTTCCAGCAAGGAAGAATTCCGAATGAAGACACACACACACGGACCTTTTCATTAACTTCCTCATATAAAGACATTACTAAGATATATTCGATGTGTTTTTATGTTGGCCCATTGGCCCATGTCATATTGGGATAACGATGATTTGATCGTAGTATTAAATGAACTATAAGTGCTTGTAATTATGCATTAAGATGTATCTGTATTTCTAAGCCCTTTTTGTGCAGTTCTTGATACCTTCAGAATCCTCTCGGTCTGACCGAGCCAGAAATATATATAAGCATACAGTAAAATGTGTGAATATATGTTTTCCATTCTCGGTAGCAGAAATTACCAATTCTGACACCCCTCGTAAACCATGCAAATGAGCCTCTAACAGAGACAAAGATACTTTCCCGCTCAAGGTTTGCTGAATGATTATTGGCCAGTTCACTCCAAAGAGGTGTGGACTGAGTTTCCTTAAGAGAACAAAACTCCAGTTTATGTGCGCTTAGTTTTTCCTTCGACTGGGTCTTCTCTTCGTTTTCGTTTGTTTTTTTTTCTTTAAGTTTTTGTTTTCCTGTTCTGCTTTGTTCATTTCCACTGACGAGTGAAATTAACTTAGCCTGAATTATCTGGCAAACTTTACTCTCAATGGACGTTTGAACTTCCCGGCGCGCAGCTTCAAAGGACCACCACACACGCCTCCTTGACTCCACAACACAAAAGAGCTATATTTGCAAGTATTCGTATTGAGTTTTCAAAGCATTAAGATTTGTTTACCCCCTTTTTATAGGGAGATTTGATTCTTGTTGGCTCTCAGAGGTTAACTGTCCAGGTAATTTGCCATTCTGTGATCCTCCGGGATCTCTCTCAGTCTCTCCCTCTTTCTATCACTCTCTCTCTGATTCTCATCCTCTTTCATTGTTTGTTGTTTTATTTTGTGTATATACATTTTACTCCATGTAATCTTAGTCACCAATATATGTAGTGTTTCCTTTATTAAATCCATGTATACTCATTTATTGACTCTGTTTCGTGCTCATATTATGACGTCCCTTTAATGTTCGATCAAAGCTACACGCTTTACAATTGTTGATACTTTAAATAGTATATTTTTTTTATAGAACGAGAAAGCTGTTTTTCATGGCCAGGAGAAACAGTCTTTCCTGAAAGTCTATAAAAAGGATAACTCCTTTTGAGATTTGATAAAAGATCGTCCCGTCAGTTTGCTGGACAAACGGATTATTCGACAACAAATTAATTCCATTAAGAGTTATCCTGAGAATTGATCTATTCTAGACAATTGATATATTAATATCCATGATCAGTTAGTAAAATTATATTCCCTTTATTTGAGCTAAGAATCACTACAGTGTTAGCGATCTCCGTGCAGCCTCACGTGTCAAAATAAACAGCATGAGGCACCAGTGATTCAGCCTCTAGAGGCCACTCTCGTACTGTATGATGACAGCCGACTTTTCTCAGCTGCTCCAGCCTCCCCATATAGCTCCAGTAATGGATGCAACCCGGAACAACTATCGGCATGGATTTTTGCCAATAACCGATTGCTCGACCAATCGGGTATCAGTGCCAGTTAATTGGCAAAACCAATGAATCGGTCGACATCTAGTCCTACCTCATTAAAACTGTAGGAGGAAAGGGCTGTCTATACATCATGCCAATTCAGAACACTCCTGATATCTCCCCTTTACCCTACTCATAAAAAATAAAAAATAAAAAAAATGCTAAAAGCTTGATGTGCCAAATGTCACACAGACATGCCTGTTTAACTGCTGGCTGTGCATGTCCAGAAGGGTGAGACTGACATATGGATTAACAGCAGTGATTGTGAATCAGTAAAGCCTATTTAATTTTTTTTTTTTTCATTTCATTCATTTTAAATTGTACTTATTTATTAAAAATGTAATAATACATTTTAAAAATATATTTTACTTATTTTACATATTTTATTTACTATCAGTATTTCATTTGTTACAGGAGCCTAGAAATTACTTGCTGTCATCTGATAAAAAATGCCTTACATCAAAGTAGATGATGATACAATCAGACTGACTGTAAGTCTACTACTTTTTTAATTGGTCAAAGACAATTATTTTGTTACCCTTATTACAAATGTGATTTACATAAAAGGACCCTAGAGAACCTACAGATGCAGAAGTGTCATCTACTTCCACAAGAATTAATAATTTTAGTGGCAATGTAAGTAGTAATTTAAATATCATTACTTATGGGAACTATGAAGTGATTTCTAAGCTCCACCCAGCTTCAATCATGAGCTTCGTTCACCCTGACAAACACCACTACAACACCACACCACTACTGTCCAGCTTACTCTATAGCCTCGAACATTTTTTTCAAATAAAGGTTTGAGATGTTCCGAAATTCAAATGATGGTGGACCAATCCGTGAGCGAAGGTGCAACAGAGTAAGACCACCAAGTGATTTTTATGGTCTCTGTGCTAAATAGCACCTCTTCTCATTATAGATCACACAGGGGTGAGTTCACACACTGTATGTGAAGGTTTTTTAAAAAGATTTCTTCTGTGTTCTTATTAAATACTATAATATTATTTGCTGTAATGTGAAGATCACATTATCCCTGGATATCACAGAGAATTCCACCACTGATCATTGTTCATACACTCACACAGAAACAAACTGCACAGCATTGCCTGTTTTTTATTTATTTTGAAAATATTTTGGAAACAAAAACCCCCTAACACACACACAAAACTAAATTTTAAATACAATATAAATAAGTTTATATTATATAAGATTATTGCAGAAAAAAGCTATATTACAGAAACCTTGCTTGCCTTGCCTTTCTTACAGTATAAATAACATTCCACAAATTATAAATAAGAGATACAAACTACTACAGAAAAAGATACACAAAAAATAAATAACTATACAGAAACTTGAATGCAATATGCAAAATGTAGCAAATGTTCTATAGCCTTACTCGCCTTGCCTTTCCAGCAGCAAAGTCATCTATGATACCATCATAAGACAGCTGTTGGGAGACCACATGATTTATGCTAATGACTGAAAGTCCACTGAGATGTTCTTGAGCCATTGTAGATCTCAGGTAGTTTTTAATCAGTTTGAGCTTTTCAGCAGCAGCGACTGTAATGGGTAGAGTGACCCAAATATTGGGGTAAATTTCCGTCAGCTTCTTCTTGTGCAGGAAAGTCAGGAGCTCAATGTTTGTCATGTTTTTTGATGGCAGTTGTGGAAGGTTTTGCATTACAAATAAAAGTTCCCCGCCATCAATATCTGGCTGTCCGTCATGGCTTAAAGCTGTGCTCAGGGTCTGACAGTGCTCTACCAACTCTTCTTTGGACATGTTGGGAAAGTTGAGGAGCACACCAAATTTGTCATTCACCTCCCCGGGGGTCTGAAATCTCTCATCTAGTGAAGAGAGGGCTGTATCCACCACTACATAAAAAAAAATTGTTTACATTTTTTTAAAGTCCCTGTAAAGTCAAAATTAAGTATGTGTTCTGAGTTTGTCACACCACAGAAAAATGTGTTATTAGCCACCCAGCCAAATTTGAATGATAAAAAAAGCCGGCAAGTACATAAAATAAGCTATCAAAATCTTGAAAAAATGAGCAGTAGTCTCTGCTCTCAAATGCTGGGGGCGTGTCCGCTGGCTGCGCTGAAACCAAGCCCACTTGCGGGAAAGCTGCCATCGAGTTACTGTGGACTACCTACTATAATTATAACATAAGCACACAAGGCAACTTACACTCATTGGTGGGCACGCATTGCCGATGATGGAACCAGTTGTCGGCGCGACGGGAGGATGAAGGCTGAGGAGGGAGATAGTCGGTTGAAAAACTGTTTAACGGTCTAACTCCACAATTCAGTACTTCACAGTTCACAGTCTTTGTAATATGTTTTAGCAATAAATTTTTAGCATTTATAAAGTTTTGGGATTTTTTTTTTAGAATTGCCTTTACAGGGACTTTAAGTGCATCACCAATAGGCTCATTTGGAGCCTCATAACCAAAGTGCCTTTTTGTGGTTCTCAACCGCTTTTGTTTGATTACAGCTTCCACGTTGATCTCCTCAAACACTCGAAGCGTGGTAAACGGAGAAGGCGAGGGACCAGAGCGGGTCTCCAGGTCAAAAATCGCCGCTTATGGAAATACTCGCTTGCTGGTGTAGCAGGCATAGCTGCCTAGTTAGTTTGAGTAACAGCCGAGCACTGATTAGGTGGTAATTGCCTAATTGGATTCAAGTGCGCTGTAGGTGCGGGAGCGCGCATAAAGGTTTCCGTGTGTTGGAAGCGTGTAGGCTGTTGTAAGCTCTGTTGCTGCATTCCCAAGCTGCTCTCGTGTGGGGATTCTTGAGCTGAGTCGCACATCCATTTGGGTACGTTATCAGAGATGGAGAAATATTGTTATTCGGGGTGAGCTGTTGGCTGCATGTATGCGCTTTGTCTTTTTTAGTATGCGTGACGGGCTGTGTTTACCTATCGCGGCTTGACAGTGGGAGGACTGATTTGCGGAAAATCAGGTGGGTAAATTATTGACTTCATGGGAGAATATTCGCGAAAAGACATTGTTTATGTTGTGTTCCTCCTCTGTTCTAGTGGACGAGCAAGTAATGTCGGCATGAGTGCAGCGAGCTGATTGGGATTGTGACCTGGCTTCCCTTTCCCTTTTTCCATATTTATTTCTTCCCCTTGGGGTTTCGTTCTTCTTCGTCTCGTCCCTTTGTCATGTGTTGCCTTGCCTCGCTTCACCTGTGACTGGCCCGCCTCCCGTGGACTCGACGCTGGGGAGTGCGAGACTCGTGTAACCTATTCTCAGTGGTTGCTGATCGCCTCCGCACTGTTTCAACTGGAAGAGTGTTGCGGAATTCGTGTGGTGTGTGAATGAACACATGAGATGGTGCGAGCTGGGTGAGTGTTTGTCGGTTGTGTGTGTGTAAGTGCCCTTGTGAGAAACCCGTATTGACGCTGGGGTGATCTTAAAGTGTGTGTATGCGTGTGTGTGCGCGTGTGGTTTACGGATCAAGAGTAATGTGGCTTGTATTCGTTCTTTTTGTGTTTAACTTTGTATTTTTCTTTTATTGAGTTGAAATACAATTTGATTGTATTTTCTTTTTGTTTCATTTATGAAGTGATTGTATTTTCTTTTAGTTTCATTTACGATGTGATTGTATTTTCTTTTTGTTTAATGTGATAATTTGTGTTTTTTTTTTTTTTTTGTTGGATTGGCTAAGAGTGCTGACTGCTCAGGTCCAAACTAATGGGTACCCTTGTTCACTGAGTGATTTGATTCTTTTGAATTTGTTGTCACTGAAATGCACGTGTGCTTGTGGTGGAATGAGTACATATGGTTGAAGTGCTTGTAGTGAAGTGGAATTGAGTAGGTTTGTTATCTCTGGTTGCCATCTGACATGTCGCTTTGGATTGCCTGATTGGTTTTGTTTATGCTCTTTATTTTGAAGTCATATTGATCTTTGTGTGTGTGTGTGTGTTTCATTTTAGTTATAATAAAGTATTGTTATTTTACAAGTTCACGTCTCTGCTCTGTCTTGTGGGAACAAACCGGTGTCCTTATTGGACCATTATTTCCCTGGGTGAAATTCCCAGGGTGGCGTAGTCGGTGCTGTAATTATAGTTGAGTCCAGAGTAACGAAACCCATTCTTTAGATGCCACACTGGCAACCGGACGGACTGTCTGCTCTTGGATCGTAACCTCACATCTATGTACCAACCAGGCGTTGCCTGGCCTTGGAGCCCCACCAGAACATCTTACCTGCGGGCCTTTACGGATGCGCCCGGTGGATTGCTGAATAGGGATCCACCTCCCCTCCACCTTGGCTGGGATCGTCGTGGCCTGCCTACGCTCAGGATTATCGAGTGCACATCTTCCTTTACCTCTGAAGACTCAGTTATCATATCTGTGAAATGCCCATTCTGTGGCGTGGTGAACAAGGTGCACGTTCTGAATGACCTGTTCGTAAGACAAAACTTGGCCTTTCTATTACTGACAGAAACCTGGCAACGTAACTCTGAGTTTATTCATCTAAATGAGCTGTGTACTGTTGACGGCTCATTTATTGGATCCCTGTGTCTGTCTGGCCGTGATAGGGGACTCGACATAGTATGTAAAAATTGCTACCCCTGTCAGCTGGTGAGCGTGGAAACTTTTTACTCTTTTGAACTGCAAATCACTAGAGTTGGTCGGATAAAACCGTTCTTTTGCATTCTTATTTATCGTCCTGCTGGGCAATTTTTATCTGAGTTTACGGAATTTGTAATCTGTTATTAAATTTGAAAAGCTATTAATGGTTGGGGATTTTAATCTGCACACTGACGTTGTTGATAACCATGTCGCAAAAGATTTCCTTAGTATTACTGATTCACACAATCTAAAGCATGGCCCCACACATACTGGTGGTCATACATTAGACCTTGTTTTCACACTAGGTTTGGATGTCAATGCAATATGTTGTGAGGATATGTTGATTAGTGACCACAAGTGTATCTTTTTTAATCTTTCTGCCATCGCTGAACCACCTTGCTGGAAACGTCTGGCAAGATTGCGCATCATTACTCAAACAACTGTAGAGCAATTCATGTCCCGGTTTGACTGTGATTTTAATTCCATGGGTAGTAGTAATGATGTTGAGCTCTCAATGCAGTCTTTTAACAATTTCTGCTTTTCTGTGTTAGACGAAGTGGCTCCTTTAAAGATAAAATCTAAGCCCATCTGTAACGCCTCGCCTTGGATGACGGACGATGTGCGTTGTCTAAGGAGGAGGTGCCGTATGACTGAACGCCTGTGGAAATCCACCAGGCTTGAAGTACACCATCTGTATCTTAATGAACTTATGCAGGATTTTAATAATTAAGAAATCCAGGTCTGCCTATTTTTCTTATTCAATCTCTTCCTCTAAGAGAACCCTAAGGTTTTATTTGATACCATACATAATATTGTCTCTCCTCCTGCCATTGTGACAACAATATGCTCTCAAAATGACTGTAATAGGCTGTTGTCATTTTTTATTGATAAGATACAGTCTATTAGATCAAATATTCAGCCTGGACCACACTTTTATGTAGACTGCCTTCCTTCACCTAGGCCTAGGGCTGGGCGATATAGCCAAAAAAAATTATCACAATAATTTTTTTATATCAGTCGATATTGATTATTATCACGATAAATGTCAAATCTTTATTTCTTTAAAGTTTAAAGGCAGATTTTTGCTCCTAAGTGAAAGTTGTAGAAACCAGAGTGTTAATTGTGGTTTTAAGCTACTCTATATCGTCAGAACATATCATGACAAACACTTGCCAAACAGGTGAACATTTCACAAAAATCTGAGGTAGAACATTCAAACATTTGTCATTTTTCCTTAACAAAATAAATATCTGAATAGAAAAATATATTTCTTAGTTTCTGCATGTGCTAATGGGGGAAATTGTTTCAAGTCTTGAAACAGGTTTTTGTTGCCTGACTTTGATGGCCTGTATCTTCAGCACAGTTTGCAGTGCAGGCTGCAATATTAATATTACATTTTTTGTCTCCAAACGCATATTTGACAGTGAGTTGACGGTAAATCTGCATCCTAACTCAAGCTAATACTACTATGTTAAATGTATGTTCATTAACAAAAACAGTAACATCTGTTAAAAAAAAGTAACGACCACATTTTTATTTGGTAACGTAATATTCGGACTGTTTGAGTTTTATTAAAATTAACCATTTGGTCATCCAGTATCATGCATTTAGATCATGATAACCACAGATAAAACCAGGCATAGCCTATAGCACCTCACTATCATGGCAAAATGTAACTTTATGGTTTCTATGGTATTTGTATGAAAAACAGTAGCCTAAATACATTCAATACTGTAATTATATTCCATTAGTCATTTTGTCACGTTTGATCAATTCACTTTCTCTCTCTCGTCTTGTGTGCCATGTGTGTGTGTTTAGTGTGGGCGTGGTTACTGATCACTTCTGATCAGCAGCGCCAGCTGGTTTCACTTTGTATGTGGCTTTATATGTTCAGTAACTGGTGTCTCATATTGTCAGATCATTGTTCGTCTCCGGTGTGTTCCTGTTCTTCGTGTCGTTTGCTGAGTGGATTACCTATTCGTCGTGCTGTCGTTCCCGGTTGGATTGTTGTCGTTACGTGTTCTGGATTACCTTCACTGGACTTCCACACGCTGTCACGGATACTCACCACGGGATCACCGAGCACCTTCACCGAGGACATCACCAGCACTGCACCACCTGCTCACCTGGGTCCCTGCGCCACTGCTCCATCTGTGTTGTGCCGTCTCGACCCCAGTGTGTCTGTTCTGACCGTTCTGCTATCTGTTCTTCAATAAAGCTTTTATTGCATTTGCATCTGGTGTCGTTCTAGTATGTCACAAAATGTTCTGACCTCAACGGATGCAGCAAACGCATCAGGCTGGGACAACTTCGCTGCTAACAGCATCGCCAGGATGGACCAACAAGAGGAGGGCATCACGAACATGGGTCGAGCGGTTCAAGCACTTGTGGCGCAGGTGTCCGAGCTCACCCAACAACTACAACTTCTCAGGGTTCCCACTGCGCCGCCCACACCGCCCGCTCAACCCACACCTCCAGAAGGATGGAATCGTCGTGAGCCACGTTTACCCACATCTGAGGGTTATGCAGGTGAGCCGGAGTTCTGCAGAGCATTTTTAACCAGATGCTCTATGCACTTTACGTTACAGCCACAGACATTCGCCCAAGAACAATCCAAGGTGGCATTTGTGTTAACCCTATTGTCGGGCAAGGCTGCACTTTGGGGAACGGCGGTGTGGGAGAACCAAGATCCATGCTGCGCCTCGTTCCTGGCACTCTCGGAGGAAATGAAGAGAGTCTTCGATCGGGCTGTGGCAGGTAGGGAGGCGGCCAGACTACTCGCCGATCTGCGCCAGGGAGACCGCTCGGTGTCGGAATATTCCATCCAATTCCGCACCCTGGCCGCAGAGTGCCAATGGAACGAGGAGGCGCAGTGGGACCGTTTCCTGCATGGGCTGGCTGACCGTCTCCAAGATGAGATCTACATGTTGGACTTACCCGCGAGACTTAACGGACTCATTGAGTTGGCTCTCGGGTCGATGCTCGGCTGAGCAGGAGGAGTCGGGTCGTCCAGAATCGTTAATTCTTCAGCACAGAGAGTGCACGCACCGTCAGCGAGGACACGGTCAGCCCCGTCACCGATCACGAGCCCATGCAGGTGGGCAGAGCTCGGCTTTCCCGGGAGGAGAGAGAAAGGCGGAGATCCCAAAAACTTTGTTTATACTGTGGTAAACCGGGGCATTTCGTCAACTCATGCCCGGTAAAAGAGCAAGCCCGATAGTATCTGTGAGGCTACTATCGGGTGGGATCTCCGCCGAGAAGACCTCATCATCTACTCTCCTTCCGGTAAGGCTCAGGTGGGCAACTCACTTTCACGACACCAAGGCTTTACTGGACTCTGGGGCAGAAGGTAATTTTCTGGACATTAGACTCGCTAAACAACTTCTCATCCCCTTTTCTCCCCTCAACCGCAAGATCTCCGTCAACACCCTTACTGGTCAAGAACTTCCTAACATTTCGCACGTTTCTGAACCCATCACACTCACTACATCTGGCAACCACACTGAAACTATAAAATTTTTTCTCATTGATTCACCCATTGCACCAGTAGTACTCAGACATCCCTGGCTTACACTTCACAACCCCAGAATTGATTGGGGTCAGAATTCTGTGTCTGCTTGGAGTAATAAGTGTCATGAGTCTTGTCTCGTATCTGCGTGTTCGTCTGTACCTGTTTCTGTGTTTCAGGAGGAGGAGGTGAATTTGTCTAACGTGCCCAAGGAGTACCAGGATCTGAGAGAAGTGTTCAGTAAGTCTCGTGCTGCTTCTCTACCTCCGCATCGTCCTTACGACTGTGCCATAGATTTAGTGCCAGGTGAGTCTCCGCCTAAAGGCAAGTTACATTCACTTTCAATACCAGAAAGGGAGGCTATGGAGAAATATATTTCTGATTCTCTAGCATCCAAGTTCATTCGCCCTTCCTCATCTCCAGCGGGGGCGGGGTTCTTTTTTGTGGGCAAGAAGGATGGATCTTTGCGACCTTGTATTGATTACCGGGGGTTGAACAACATCACGGTATAGAACACTTACCCTTTGCCATTGATGTCTTCAGCCTTCGAGAGGTTGCAGGGAGCATCCATCTTCACAAAATTGGATTTACGTAACGCTTATCATTTGGTCCGCATAAGGAGGGGCGATGAGTGGAAGACCGCGTTTAATACCCCTAGGGGGCACTTTGAATATTTGGTCATGCCGTTCGGGCTGTCCAACTCCCCAGCGGTCTTCCAGGCACTCGTCAATGACGTGCTGAGAGATATGGTTGACCAGTTCATATATGTTTACCTGGATGACATATTGATTTTTTCATCTTCTCTCCAGGAGCATGTTCAGCAGGTCAGACGAGTGCTTCAGAGGTTGCTAGAGAATGGGCTTTTTGTCAAGGCGGAGAAATGCGTTTTTCATGCACAGTCGGTTCCCTTCTTAGGTCACATCGTCTCGTCTGAGGGAATGCGTATGGATCCTGACAAGGTTAAGGCTGTGATAGATTGGCCAAGTCCAGATTCCCGTAAGGCCCTACTGAGGTTTCTGGGGTTTGCAAATTTTTATCGCGTTTTATTCGCAACTACAGCCAACTAGCCGCGCCTCTGACTGCCTTGACCTCCCCCAGAACGACGTTCAGGTGGTCCGATGCAGCCGAGGCTGTATTCGTCAAACTCAAGAGCCGCTTCGTTTCAGCTCCCATTCTTGTCGCCCCTGATCCATCACGTCAGTTCGTGGTGGAGGTCGACGCGTCAGAGGTGGGGGTAGGAGCAGTTCTTTCTCAACGCTCTTCCTCAGACGACAAGATGCATCCTTGCGCGTTTTTATCCCATCGTTTATCTCCTGCCGAACGCAACCATGACATAGGTAACAGAGAGTTGTTGCCAGTCAAGTTAGCGCTGGAGGAGTGGCGGCGTCACTGGATAGAAGGGTCAGGGGTACCTTTTATTGTTTGGACTGATCACAAAAATCTAGAATACATTAGAACTGCTAAAAGACTCAACTCTAGGCAGGCTCGCTGGGCACTGTTTTTCGGACGTTTAGACTTTTCTCTCTCGTACCGCCCGGGTTCCAAAAACATCAAACCCGACTCATTATCTCGTATTTTTGATCAGACCGAACGCCCGTCTACTCCCGAACGTATTTTACTAGAGACTATTGTTGTCTCCGCTCTCAGGTGGGAGATCGAATCGAGGGTCATGTCGGCCTTAGAAGGGGTAACGCCTCCGCCCGAGTGCCCACCGAACCGTTTATTCGTGCCAGAGGGGAATCGGTCCGAAGTTATTCAGTGGGGACATTCTTCCAGCATAGCGTGTTATCCAGGAGTTAACCGCACCAATTTTTTGGTAAGACAACGATTCTGGTGGCCCATGATGGCTCATGACATCCGCAATTTTGTATTGGCTTGCTCGGTTTGCGCCACTGGTAAGACTTCCAATCGACCTCCAGATGGGTTACTCCAACCGTTGTCAGTCCCTTCGAGACCCTGGTCCCACATCGCTCTAGATTTTGTTACCGCCCTCCCAGGGCAAGACAGTCGTTTTGACTGTCGTGGACCGATTCTCGAAGGCGGCTCATTTCATTCCCTTGCCCAAATTACCCTCAGCCAAGGAGACAGCGGTAACAGTCATAGATCACGTCTTTCGACTTCATGGCCTCCCGATAGACGTGGTCTCTGACAGGGGTCCCCAGTTTGTGTCCAAATTTTGGCAAGAATTCTGTAGATTACTTGGGGCGACTGTCAGTCTATCTTCGGGGTTTCATCCCCAGAGCAATGGACAAACCGAGAGAGCCAACCAAGACTTGGAGAGAGTGTTGAATTTGGTGTCCAAGAATCCTTCCTCCTGGAGCCAACAACTCTCGATAGTGGAGTACGCCCACAATTCGTTGCCAGTGTCATCCACGGGCCTCTCGCCGTTTGAATGTAGTTTAGGTTACCAGCCACCAGTTTTTACCAGTATGGAGTCCGAAGTCGCGGTCCCCTCCGCTCATGCGTATGTCCAGAGGTGTCACCACACCTGGAATAGAGCCCGTGAGACTCTCCTCCAGGCGGGGAAGCGCACCAAGGCCAAGGCCGATCGCCACAGGTCAAAGCCCCCCGTATACGTCGTAGGTCAAAAAGTGTGGCTTTCTACTAAGAATATTCCTCTCCGATCCGTGTCTAATAAACTTGCCCCCAAATTCATTGGTCCGTTCCCTGTCACCAAGATCATTAGTCCGGTGACAGTCCGCCTCAAACTTCCTCCGGCGTACAGGAGAATTCATCCCGCCTTCCATGTTTCCAAAATAAAACCTGTGTTTTACGCACGTATTAATCCGCCAGTCCCGGTTCCCCCACCGCCGCGTCTCGTAGACTGGGAACCAACGTATTCGGTAAATCGTATTCTGGACTCGAGAAGGAGGGGACGCGGATTTCAATACCTGGTGGACTGGGAAGGTTACGGTCCGGAGGAGAGAAGTTGGGTACCTGCTAGAGACATCCTGGATCACTCTCTGATCGATGATTACAATCGACAGGTAAGGAGTCCTGGGGACGCCAGGAGGCGTCCCTAGGGGAGGGGGTACTGTCACGTTTGATCAATTCACTTTCTCTCTCTCGTCTTGTGTGCCGTGTGTGTTTAGTGTGGGCGTGGTCACTGATCACTTCTGATCAGCAGCGCCAGCTGGTTTCACTTTGTATGTGGCTTTATATGTTCAGTAACTGGTGTCTCATATTGTCAGATCATTGTTCTTCTCCGGTGTGTTCCTGTTCTTCGTGTCGTTTGCTGAGTGGATTACCTATTCGTCGTGCTGTCGTTCCTGGTTGGATTGTTGTCGTTACGTGTTCTGGATTACCTTCACTGGACTTCCACACGCTGTCACGGATACTCACCACGGGATCACCGAGCACCTTCACCGAGGACATCACCAGCACTGCACCACCTGCTCACCTGGGTCCCTGCGCCACTGTTCCATCTGTGTTGTGCCGTCTCAACCCCAGTGTGTCTGTTCTGACCGTTCTGCTATCTGTTCTTCAATAAATGTTTATTGCATTTGCATCCGGTGTCGTTCTAGTATGTCACACATTTAATATATTGTCTACATTAATAATATAATACAATTCAGTGTGTATATCCCACATTTCATGGTGCAGTTAATATTACTAGGCTAACGTTACATTAAATCCATGGTAAATGGATTCAGTATCAATTCAGATTCTGACTGTATCGTTGCGCACAGTATTTCTCTGTTTGTCAGCGCTGTTTCATCTGCCTTTAAACTGGTTTAAATCACTGAGACATTTGTGCTGTTCGCTGAATTCAAGCGCTTCTCACTGGATCTCGTGACCGAGACGATCAGAGTAAACGCATTTGCTCTAGTAAACTCGCGCTGCGCTGCCGTTTGGACTTTGAGCCGAGCGGATAAATGGTCCGTGTGGCGCGCCGTTCAAATGAGTTTCATTCTGCTTTTGGCGCATACACATTATCGAACATCGTTTTATCGAGAAAAATTATATTGCGATAATTATCGTTATCGTTTTATCGCCCAGCCCTACCTAGGCCTATTACCATTTAGACTTTTCAACCAATCAGCCTCCATGATCTGCTAAACCTGACCAAGAAAATGAAAATCTCCTTTTGTCCACAGGATATAATACCACCCTCATTATTCTTAAAAGCACTTCCTGCCATTGGCCCTAGTATAGTGACTATTGTTAATTCTTCATTGGCCACAGGCTGTGTCCTGTCTTACTTTAAACATGCCACTATCCAACCTATAATAAAGAAGCCTAATTTGGACCCAACAGTTTTGAAGAACTATCGCCCCCACTGATTAGCTGTTGCTTGCCAAAAGGAAAATCAAAATTAAGCCCGAAAATTTGAGAGTGAGGTTGATCTTTCCAACTCATTTATGTGTTCAGAGGTGTCAGATATGGAAGCCAATGATGAAAATTATGGTTCCTCCGATGTGATTGTTGGGCTTAATTTTGATTTTCCTTTTGGCAAGCAACAGCTAATCAGTGCTCAGAAAGCTGATGAAACCCTGTTGAGGTGCAGTTCTTCTGTGGTAGATAAGACTGATTTACTTAAACATGCTTAATCTGTATGTCTCACGACCTAACTCTAAAGATTCTGCCGATTCTTCATTGTCTACTCCTACTGTTGTAACTTCTGTGGATGTGGTTCCTTCTGAATATTCTCCTTCTATGGATGTTTGCAGAATTCGGAAACTCTTGTAAGTCTCAGTTCTAAACTTTCACATTTATCCAGGTCTTCCCAAAGTGCACTGATACAGTTAATTGATAGATACTCAACACTTTTCTCAGATGTACCTACTGTGACTAATGTGTTGAAACATGACATTGATGTTGGTGATCATCGTCCAGAGGGGTTTTTGGGGCCCTTGGGATGTTTTGACATGCACTGACATTTGTGCTTTTTTCAGTTATTTATAAACATGTTAATGGCAAAGGTGTAAATTCACTCTATATAGCACAAACGGGGCTACCATAATATGTTAGCAACATGTATGTACATGTTTGTATTTTTGAGAGAATATTATTTATGCATGGTTATTGAAAAACGTAAAAATGAAAGTTTCTGAAATAAGGCCACAAAACACATATTGATTATTTCTTCACAGGACTTTTGAAAATTGTATCACATAGTCTAGAATATTTGCTCCAAAACTATGTGAGAATCATCCTGACTACTCATTCAGATAAGTCAATAAAGTCTTTTAGAATGTGTATGACGTGTTTTGTTTGAGAAAGCTTTATGCGAGTAGGCGTGGATCTCTCATTAATATGTGTGGCATTTCACACCTGAGAAAGACAAAGACCCTCCCATAATGGCCCTATTAGGTGCTATCAGGCCCTATCATTACGAGGAGCCTTGCACAAAGAATGAGGAGATTTAAAAAAGAATGGCTTTTAGATTGTTTGGATTTATTTACAACACAACATAATCCAAAGATACACAACAAAGGACAAAAAAGCACATTAGTAAACACATTGATCTAAAGACAGAGGCTTGCACAGTCACACAGCATGGTCCCATTCCTGAAACATAGTACATACCTGTCATTTCCAAGGTGTTTGATTTTTCATTTCAGTCTCCTGTGAATGTTGAACTCAGCAGGACTCATGGCATTTTGTCCCTGTAAAAAAATAAATAAACACCTGTGAACATGCTGATATCAAGAGAAACGATATGGCTGCACGACTTTGGGCATGCATTGTAGATTTTTCTGGTTAAAATAGCTTTTTAATTATATACATACACACACACACTGCTTAGAATTAGAAGTGAACACACCCATGCTAAAGATGACTAAAAAGAGGAATAAAAAATCTTAATGCCTTAATTAAAAAAATGAGGAAAACTCCAACCTTTAGGGATGTGAATAATGTCCCTGAATTATTTGTGAATGAATAATGTATCGCAAATAATTAAATGTTCTTCTTTAAAATACAGGGTGCATACGTCTGGACACTTCTATCCCCAGAAACTCCTAACAAAAGCTGATGTCTTTATTTTGATGCTTATTTGATTTGAAAAACTTGTTGAAAAACAAAACGAAATTTTGTCTTTTATTTCGTCTGTAACAGTGCGTATCTGTGCGTTCATTCATTCATTCATACACACACACACACACACACACACACACACACACACACACACACACACAGAGAGAGAAACATGATTCACATTTAAACAGTATGCTATTTGTCCGTTTACAGACACTAACGTTATTCTATATCGCGATTAGAACAAGGCACAAGCATAAAACACTTACACTTCTCAGCTGAATCTGTTGGTCCTCCTCGAAGTGAAACCAGCACTTGTTCTGTGGTAAATGTCCCAGGATTATTCCTCATAGCCACGCAAGACGAATCTTAATCTGACTAAAAAATATAGTGTGTTTACAGCATTTGCCTGGGGGCGTTTATTTATTTTGCAAATGGCCTCAACACATTATCTTATGAATAGCGCGCTCTACGAGTGGGTGTGAACAAATTAACGATAATGAGCTGAGACAGGAGAAACTGTACTTCTCTTTAGTTTCAGACAGATTACATTGCAGGAAAATATTTGTTTTAAATGTGAATTGTTTTATTTAAAAGTAAAAATTTAAAGCGTTCTTTAGACGTATGTTTCATGTTTGTGTGATAAGTATTAGCGGAGTTTCTGTTCATTTTCCAGACATGTTTCAGAAAGATTTTTGCGGAGACAGAGTGAGCTGAAAGCGCACCCTGTTTATTTTATTTATTAAAAAAAAAACACAAGGTTTTGATGTTAATGTGAGTGTACACAAAAAAAGAAGACCCTCTATAGTTCATAATCATCTATTGATTTTTTTATATGACCATAAATGACGGAATATTTTAAGTCTATGTTGCTGCTATGTGAAAAAAAAAAAAACAGCAAAACGCACTGAAGCGTTTTTTTGTTTAAATAGTTCAAAGTTACAATCAGATTTAAAGTTATTACCTTGACAAACTATATATCATTAAAAAGATAAAAGACTCAAGTTTCAGTATTTGACCACTATTGTATTCTAAGAAACTTATAGTGACAGTTATGTCTTAATTTGTGTCAGGAGTTATGTAATCAAAAAATGAGTCCATACCTTTAATATGAATTATGAGTGTCAGCCGGTTTCATTCAGAAAAAAACTCCTGTGAGGTCGTCATGACAGAGCTTGACAAAACAACATCTCTCAGGGCTTTTAGCTCAAAAATGTGCAGATTTGGAGAAATATTGATAGATTCTCATAGGTTTACTTCAGATTTATATAGACAGGAATAATATTTATTGAATTTATACCCAAATGGGCTGTTGTAATCATTATGAGCGCTGGATACTCTGATGGACTGTGTTTTCAATCCATACTGGCAGCCTGAGGGCGCCGTGTGCACATGCAGTGCATATATGGAACACATGAAGAAGTGCCATAATCATGTGACATTCAGGAAGTCCGGAAACAAACAAAGCTTCCAGAGATCGCTGTAACATGCAGATAAAGACGTTTTGACAATAAAACAATAAAAATGATTGCAATGATATTTGATTTACCTGTGTTCTTCAAGCCATGTCAGGTATTTTCATAATAATAGATTATATTTATAATGTAATGCTAATCGATATAGACTTTATCATTGTGCAGAATACTATAAAATAATATATTTTCTGTCCGATTTTTTTATCTGAAGCCAAATCAGATCACAGAAGGTTATTTAAAACACTCGACTTGCGTTATAAAGTAAGTTTGGAGAACAAACATGGTTTTAATCTCATAAATTGTCGTGTATTGATGGTGTGCTAAGCTAACATGCTACCTAGCCCTCAGATGCACCTGCCACCTAGCTATTATTTTTATGATTTTTTCTAAATAGGAATGCTTACTGAAATGTTTCTTTTTTCAAGAAGGACATTTGATACAGTTTTAAATGTGAAGTGAGAACTTTGAAAAAAGAAATTAGGGATTGAAACAGTGTGAATAGCTAGTCGTTAGTAATTATAATGAAGACAAAAGAAAAACGGTAACACTTTATTTTAAGGTGCTTGTAATTAGCAGTAATTAACAGTTAATAAGACACTTATAAGACCTTATAAGATGCATATAAGATGCATATAAGCATTAACTACTTCATATAAGGGTTAATTAAAGCACAATTAACACATTTATTATTGCTTATAAGACAATTATAAGCCCTTATTAGAAACTTGTTAACAAGCTATTTATACCTCATGAACCTTAATAAGATGTTTATTAACATTAATTAGACTTAATGAGTGTTAGTAATGTCCTAAAACACATTTATTATTGCTTGTAAGATATTTATGAACACTTATTAGAAACTTGTTAAAAGTTTATAGACCACTCATCAATGTTAATAGGATGTTTAATGACAGTAATTAGACTGTAAGAGGTTTATATTAATGCCTTATTGTGGCTAATAAACCCTTTATTATGCACTTATTAACCATTAACAATGCTCCTTTGCAGCTACCTAAAATAAAGTGGGAACAGTGTTTATTTAAATTAATAAATCCTTTATTATGCACTTATTAACCATTAACAATGCACCTTTGCAGCTACCTAAACTAAAGTGGGAACAGTGTCTTTTTAAGATGAGTGTATTGTGTATATGATAAATTATGAATAAAGGATCCATTTGAAGAACACACAATGAGTTAGTGATGAAGCTTAAAAACACACTTTTAGACAGATCTTTTGGAAAGGTATTTGTTTTAGTAAACAAACTTTTAAAAGCAGTTAACAATTAGTGCAATTATATACGGACCAGAGAATCCTAAAATATATATATATTTTTTTTAAATGTAGTGTAACCATGTAACACATAAAATAAAATAAAAATGGCAACTTAAAATTTGAGGTAGTTTTACAATTTAAAAAAGAAAAATCCCTTTAGAAAATATTACAAAATAATGATAATAAATTAAATTAAATAATAAATTTCTCAAGTATCAATACATTGCACTTTTAGAACAGCCGAACAAACATAAATGGTAACACAAACTCCCAGTCACTTAAAAATTTACCTTCCCAAGAGGGAGTAGTTTCCCTGATCTCTTACAGGGCCTGGACCTTGTCCTCGATGTCCGTACTGGTAACAATGACATCCAGACATTTACCAGCGAAATCTCCAAGCTTGTCCTTTCTGGTATGTTGTTTGCTTAGCTCAGCATATTTCTCTGGGGCAACGATGGCAAGCTCAGCAATGGGCGCATTTAAGCTGATGGTGTTGCGGTCCACTCCCACCTTTCTGCATGCAGCAGTGATTGACTTCTTTTTTTTGTAGGTCCTCAGGACTTTAGCGTAGCGTTCTACGACTTCTGCTGGACCACGTGCTAAGACAATAAAAAAAAGGAAACTTGGTATTAGCCTCAGGGAAATAAAATGTGCTGTATACTTGTCAGTTCTTCCATAGGAACCCTAGTCAAACATTGCATAATATAATTATTCGACTGTGTCAATCTCACAGTCAAAGCTTCGCAGGGAAAAAAAGGATCATGCCATTCAATCAAATGTTATATTGTTTTTAAATAGCAGGCTACTTATTAAATTAAGCGTAAAATAAAATGAATTTATTTTAAGATGACCATTTACAAAAATGTTTTTCAAATGCAGCCTTTAGATTACTTAAATTTAGAATTTATTATTAGACTAGTTATTTATTATACCTTCAGTTTTATATGGAAACTGACTGATTTGACAGTTGTTGACTAAAAACAGTTGTTGATACAACTAGGCTATACGTTATGGTAGGCTAATGAATGATTTGCTTCGTGACATTTTCTCTAACCTGGACCTCTTTGATTTTTTATTGAACACCCCTGGTTTACATGATTAACTATTACCTCTTGAAACACAGCTCCTTGTGTTTCTCTTGCTTTCTGTCCCCCTCATGCGTTTCTTCCTCTTCTTTATTATCTTCTTTGACTTCTTCCTCATCCCTTTTCTCTTCTTCTTGCCATCGTCCGAAGATGTGGAGGTTGAGGAGTGTAAGGAACTCAGCTTTTTGGAAATATTAATAATCAATAATAACTTGTTATTATTAATTATGAATATTTGGGTCAGTTAATTGGATTAACTTGATGTGGCTGAATTAATATTAGAATCAATTAATCAGTTCGTCCAACGAACTCTTTTGATTATTAATTTATTCTAAGAAAAGGGTATCTTCCATGGCCACAGAAGAATAATTAATTCTTAGCATGTACAGCACTTTGAGCAAGTAGCAAAAACCGCGATCGTAAAAGTGACTTTGTATTGCACACAAAACAGAACCAAATACATGTTATGTAGAAGTTTTATTAACTAAATATAGATATTTATATGAATATAAATAAACTAAACAACATACACACATGAATACATAAATAGGTGAGTGATAGAACGAAACCGAAAACAGAACTATTGAGAAGTTCCATGTGACTATATGAGAAGAACATCAGCATTTCATTTTCAAAGCATCAAATCAAAAGTATACTTGCATGCCTGGGTAGCGTACACTATTATCAAAGTTGTTGAAAACTGAAGTTGTTGATGATTCTGCGAGTGTCAGATGTTGAAGTCTCTATCATTTTCTTCTTTGTTGGATGAAGAAGATATGATGAACTTGCATGGTGGGTTAGAGTCGTTGTTACAAACTCCTGAGATTGTCCTTGGTTCTCTGTGAGAGAGTGTCCTCTCTCTTCCATGAGGCCGGATCTGGTTGGGATCCAGGCCTGCTGGGAGGCCTCTGGGCCCTCATGGAGGGGGGAGGGGGTTCCCCGTATCCCCTGAAACAATGTTTGCGGCATGATGAAAACTACCAAGAGAGGGCGGTCACTGTTGCCTGCCTCTGATATAGCCTGAGAAAGAACCAACCCCTAAGGTTTGAATGGACCAATGAGTAAGGTGACATGTCCGAGAGGGGAACCGGCTCTTAGTTGATTTATGGTCTTTGTCCCCAGCGTGCTTAGACTGTTCATTCAAGCTCAAATAGACATAACAAATTCACATTGCATTCTAAGAGAAGGTGATGTACATCAAAGTGTGTGTCATTAAATGAGGATTAATTATAGTAGGAAGCATGATACAGGTGAGGTTATATTGACCGTTGGGTGGTTGTGCAACCACATACACCCCAATCAAACATACCATATTGTTATAAATAATAGTACACGGGACAGTAAATCATCACAGTTTCTGTGAGGCATGTTCCTTCATAGATCAGAGTAATACCGCAAAGTTTATTTAATTAAAGATTGTCTCTCTCTCTTAAGCATGTGGCGCATGTGGCCACATTCCTTTGAGGTCGTAAAAGTCTGTTATCAGTCTTTAAGTGTTCTGTAACCGGACACCCGGCTGACAAAGTAACTTCATTTGTGAGGTTAGTTTTGGGGGAGAGTTTCATAGACCTTTATATTCATTAAATATAATGAATATGAATAATTAGTGTGTGTCTGATTGGTCCAGACCCTACAGGAGCTTGATGAGCAGTTGGTAGATGACGAGGAACTTGTCTCAGGGGACGAAGACGAATCAGAAGCTGACTTGGCAGAGGGGTCAGGGGATTTCTCATAATTTGTTAAGCTGGAGGTTTTTGATGCTTTTATGATAAGACAATTATACATTGTCCCCATTAGACAGGAAAAACAAGTAGTACAGCTCACTATTAGGAAGATGTCCTTGATGTTTAGGACTTTAACTGAAAACCTCTACTATATATAATTACATAATACACATACAGTATGTTTATTGATTAATATCAGTAATTATTGACTTACACAGAGACAGTTGCTCTCTTAAGAAATCTCTCTCCCTGGTTAGCTCCACGATCATGTCTTCCTGAGCAGCTATTTTTTGTTTAGCCAGTTCCACCTCGTGTTTTTGCTTCTGAAAAATGAGATTGGCAGTGGGGGCCATTTGATCAACACCTGGGGCTGGAACAGAAAAAAAATTGAGCATTATTATTAATTTGTATCATAGATTATCCCTTGCAAGGATCTAGGATGGGTGTTTACAGGTGTAACTTGACAACACAGATTGAAATCTTTATACAAACCATGGGAAATACAGGAACACGATGTAGCCATTAATAATAACCAAACTTCAATCAATTGTTCCTCTGCTATCCATCTCTATCCATTAGTCAGTGTAATTTAGCACTCCTTACAAAGTGAGTGAATATTTGCATAAAAAAAAATGTTTATCAGTTTGAACATTAAATGTCTTGTCTTTGTGGTGTATTCAATTGAACATTGATTGAAAAGGATTTGCAAATCATAGTATTCTGGATTTATTTACGTTTTACACAATGTCCCAACTTCATTGGAATTGGGGTTGTAGATGATAATTCTATAACGCTATTGTTCTTAACTTTCTTTCCTCTATTTAGCCTAAAGACTCATCTAATGACACTTACTTGGCCACTTCTCAAATTTTATTGTCTTCATGTGATTGAAGGGTCTTAGATATGGGAGGGTCACAAGTAATCTATGGTTGTCTGTGACAGGAATTTCAACTTAAGACCTAAATAATAATTTATAATGTTAATATTTTGGCCTATGTATATAACGTTATGAATATGAGAGAGAGAGGTTGTATTTCCGTCCACCTGAGGGAATTTTGCAAAGTAATAATAAGTTACTGGCAACAATCTAACTTGCCCTAACCTTAGCTAGCTAACTGTTAGCAGAGAATGTCTAATTGAAGAGAATTGGCACTGTCTGGTTACTTCCGGTTTCTGGACTGGCTGCAGTAACACGTCTCTGTCCATGCGGGGGCGCTCACAGGCGAGTGCAGAATGAATGGGAGTCTATGGGGTTTCACCCCCAGAAATCCACTTTTCTTAGGATGTAATTTTTTTGTCTAGTAATTTGAAAGTTGCATTCAAAAGGGTCTGCTAAGATAATACACTCAGCTGAAAATTGCATTTTTAAGTTCACTTATCTGTTCTAAAAATCCGTTCAAAAATATGATGACGTTACATAATAGCAGAATGCTAGCGTGTTCCGGTCAACAACGGCCTAACCTGTAAGAAATCAAAAGGACATAAGTACTCGTTCATTCGACTTTTGGCCTATAATCTATATTGAACTTGCGGAATCAACAATAAAATCTATGTTGATTCAACGACAAGCAGGAGAAAGAGATAAATTTAGCCGTTTAGCTCCATAGACTCCCATTCATTCTGCACTCGCCCGCGATCACCTCCAGTGGAATTCTAATGGAACTGCAACCAATATGATACACAATGGGGCTAATAGGAAGTGCCAAGGCTCTTCGTTAGACGGGCTCTGCTCTTGCGACAGTTAATGCTGTTACAGTGTTACGTTATATTTCTTTACTTACCAAAAGAGTCATTCTCCATCTCAGAAATCTTCCTCTTTTGACCTTTCCTTTTTCCATTACCGGACCGCGTCTGAATCCGACTCGTGGTTTGGGGTAGGGATTTGACGTTGTCCACCTCCTCCATCCCGCCCGCTGCAACACGACGTTCGTCACGACACGAGATCTTTCCCCACCAGCTGCCTAAGCGGAACTTCCTCCCCACCAGCTGCCTAAGCGGAACTTCCTCCCCACCAGCTGCCTAAGCGGAACTTCCGCCCCACCCCCGCCTTCAAAATAGAGCATCACAGTCCCGCCCACAGCCGGTGCCGGAATTAAGAATTCAATACAATTTCTCCATTGACAGTTGGGGTATAAGCCATAAAAACGTAACCATACATGGTAGACTTAAAACCAGCTACGGCTGTACTAAGCGATTGTATATGCTCATATAAACGCCAAAAGTTCATGGGGCACTAACCTTGTTTTAAGATAAATTCCTTTTATTCGCGATGTCTTGGATAAGTACTTCATTACCCACAATCCTGAACAATCCCACAATCCCACAGTGATGCATCTGATTGGTGGAAGTCGTGTAACTGTCCGGTTAAACCCCGCGAAGGTCCGTGAAGACTGAAGATAGGGCTAGTTCATTGGTCGCACGTCAGAGGCGCCCGCGCCATTGGATGTGCAGTTGCCGCAGCACAGCCTGTGAGCAAGCCAGATGCTCAATGTGTTAGCTGTGCAGCTGCAAATGCGTTTTACATATAAGCTTCAGTAAATCGAGGAAAAGGAGTTTCCCTGCACATTCACTATATAAAATTCACTGGAGGAAAAAGTTCACGTGGCCGTCGTCAGATTTGGAAGTCGCTCAAAAGGCTCTTTCGCGGTTGTGGCTTCAGTCGACTTCAGTGAGGCGCGGTGGTTTATGGGATGAGTAGTTCCTTCGCTCGGAAATGAAAATATGTACACAGTCTTGTACCTTTGACTTTTTTTGGATTTTCTCTTCGTTTTTTCACTCGAAATGATATGTTGTATGCTTATGAGTTCAGCCGAAGCTGGTTATCCTCAGACATGCTCTAAAACTCTTTAGATACGGATTTTCCAAAATGTCAATGTGAGAAATGAATGGGAAATTTACTTCCGGCACCAAAGCTCTCGGGCTGTGGGCGGGACTGTGATGCTCTATAAATGACCTTATATTAGAATCTGATATGTAGCGCACTATAAATATTACGGTATCATGTAATTACGGTTTATTTTATACATACTATGTTAATACATATGCAAATTGGATTCAGCAATCAGCTAGAGTTTGCATTACGCTTAAGGCAATTCTAGACAGCTTTATTTGCCAGGCAGGCTACAAGAACTGTAAAAGGAGGCCAAGAATCATCCAGCAGGTGTCAGTCACGCACCTCTAAGCTATGTGCCAACAAACAGAAACTAAAAAGAGGAAGAAAACAAATGCGCTCTTCCACGTCAGTCTCCCGCCAATAAACAAAATAAGAAATGAATTTACCAAGATGGCCCTGCAAAACAAACTCAGGAAACTTATTTTTGAAGGAAGTTCGGTTAGAAAAACATTAAAGCTAATTAAATACCTTCAGAAAAATAAACTTCTCATGGGAAAAGCAAGATGTCACCAGAAGATGAGGCTCACCAAAAAGGGAGGACAGGACCATTACAGCTGGTAAGAACTTGTGTTGTGCTTCTTATAATGTAATGCAGACAAAACATTTTTTTCTCTCAATTATATATCCCATTCTTTCTGTCTGCAGTGTACATAAGGCCTATTTCATAGTTTTTCACACGATTTCCAGACTTTTGGAGGTGTTTAATCAGGGATTACTTATTCAAAAAAATGAATTTATTCAAATCTGTTCAATGTGTTCCTAAGGCTATCTATTATTATGAAAGGTTAATACCACAATGAAAAATAAATATGTTGATATTCTGTATAGTGCAATATAAACTGAGCTTTACAGTGAAAGGGAAGCTATAGTAGTCATGATTGAAGCCTAACTTATAGGAAATAACTAAAAACAAAGGTATTCTAACTCTCCTTGCGGGTCACTCCTTTTCACCCTCAAATAAAAACCCTCAAATGATAAAATGGTCTTTTGCAAAGTGTAATTTGTAATTTGTGTGTAATCTGTAATGTTATAACAAGTATAACAATTTATAATAATATACAGCACACGGCTGCATACAAAATTTGGAGTTCCTTCATGCTACATGCCTATATTAAAATATTGTAACATATACAATAAATAAAATAAAACAATATAAAAACAGTTATTTATATACATATATACAAACATTTATATGAATATAAACAGCAGCAACCAGATGATAGTATGAAAGTTTTATCTTCACAATAAACAGTCTGTCCATCTTGATTGTAATGTAATGTAATTTACTGTAACACTAAGGTTACCTATAAAAACTATTCTCTTAAGGACATGCCAGCGGTCAGTTCATCGGGGGACTAGGACCATGAAGTCAATCCGTCATAGGTCTCTTTTTCACAGGTCCCACTTTTCTCTTTTTCAGTGGATGCAGTTCATATATAGGTAATGTATTTTAAACTGCTACATAATTAATTATTTCAAATAGCAACAAAAAAATGAAACGTAAATAAACTCAAGATTTTTTGTGTTCATAGATTTGCGCAGGGTCTCCGACTTTGACAAGTTGATATGATGCAGGATGAAATAGCAGCAAGCACCACAACCTTGTCAAGGATGTCTCAAAAGCTACGCCAAGTCTGCAGAGAAGCTGTGGAAAAGATGAGAATAAAAAAAGGGCAGCTCCTTGGTGGACGACGGGAATTTGTCCTTATTGACGAAAGTCTGTTCCGCCATAAGAGAAAGGTATGAAGATTTGCAACCTAGTCCTTAAGCCTTTTTTTGGTTACATGTCCAGTAGGCTTTTACACTCAAAGTTCCTTTCTTTCTACCTTTGTTTCTTAAAACAGTTTTTCATATAGACTTTATCATTTCTGCAGTTTAAGATTTCAGTGAATCTGCATATCAAAACACAACTTAGGATCCATAATAAAAAAAATCTACAGATTATTGTTTATTTCTGTTTATGAATGCGATACCAAAAAGGATTTAATGTTTGGATCTTATAAAAAAGGTAATAAAAAAAGTTCCCCTTTCCGATTGTTACCTGCTGCAGAACGGCTGTTCTCAGGTGTATTTGTTTTATTTTGCTATCACACTAATAAACCATAAATTAAATTACCAATCATTCTTTCATTTTGAGCTTGAATTCCCAGTTATTTATCAAAAGAATTTATTATATACAGATTTAATGGTACTCAAATGAAATGTATTGATAGTCAAATGAAGGTTATTGCAGGAACATATTTAAAATTTTTAAAATATAGAGCTACATAATAATATTCGAGATGTAGCCAAGAGGTATCGCAATATTATTTTGAGGTCATATCATACTTCTTGACTGGACAGATCGATATCCCAGAAGCTTGCGTTATACTGTATTGGGTGTTCCCTTATTTCTTAAGCAGTAGTTTGCTTTTATTAATTTACAGTACCATTAGCCAATATTATTAAGAGGTGAAAAAACTGAAAAGAACCAATGGTTACCCTGAATTTAGTTTAAAAAAAGCTTGTTTTGCTGGAAATTGTTCACTGCATGAGGTCTTTCTTTTTTGCTTTGTTTGTGTCATCACAACAGTATGGGAGAGGAAGAATGGGCGAAACCTGGAGAAGGAGAAAATGGGTGTTTGGCATGTTGGGTGTGAAGCAGGAGGAACGGAAGGGAAAAAGGGTCAAGCCAGTGCTTCGACTGGTGGAGAGAAGGGGTCGTCAGAACCTTGTGCCCCTGATTGCACTCCATGTAAAGACTGGCTCCTCTATCATAAGTGACGAATGGCGGGCATATCGTACGCTAGGTGAGCTCGGGTACAACCATGTGGCAGTTAATCACTCCAGGTGGTATGTGGATCCAAGAACGGGTGCCCACACCCAACATATTGAACGTGCCTGGAGAAGCATCAAGGAGCATGTTTGGAGGCAGAGGGGGAATCGAACCGAACGCCTACTGTCTGACCATCTTTGCCTTGTTGAGTGGATGGAGTGGCTGGGCAGGAGACACAAAGGTGGCCCTCTCGGAAGGCTCCAGCATGATATAGCGAAGACCTACCAAGTAACAAGTTAGGATGTAGCATGTATTTTTTTTTATTTAATTTTTTTGCAAGTTCTGGTAATTCAAGTGAGATTAACTAGTTCAGAGATGTGCAATTTGTTGATTGCTTGTCCTCTGGATTTAGCTTTCTTGAGAACAACTCATCTAAACAACTTCACAGGTCCCACTAATTGCAGAGGGCTATCAAAACAGTAAGATTAAAACTGATTTTAGCTGATGGCTTGTTAGATCCTCCTCGATCGACTTCTATACTTTGGCCTGGTTCAGCTCTATCACTCATGTTCACTTCTAGCTGTTTCAGAAGTGGTATTCTCAGGGTTCGTACACCTTTTCCAAGATCAAATTCAAGCACTTTTCAAGCACTTTCAAGATCCATTTTACAGCTTTTTCCAGCACCTTACACCACCGTAAATTACATACCAATACATCGTCAAATTTTATATTTAGTGTTTTTTATCGCATTAAAAGAGATAATGCTATAAACAGCAAAAATTGTGTTTCGTAATAGCAGAAGGATCAGATATTTAAGCAAATCACAAGTTTTATTTTTCAAAATGTATCAGTGTTTAAGTAGACTTTGCTTACTATCTAACCTGCCTGAATCAATGTAAAAACAATTACCCCAAACAAAATCACTCGACAGGTTCACTTCACTTTCAATTTATTTATTGAAAATATAAAAACTGCTAATATTCGTCTTTGAGGTAGACAATCAATCAGATTCAGCTCATTTACCTTTAACAATATTGTGCAAATCAAAACAACTTGAGTTGTCAAACACAGAATTAACACAAAATAGTGCAAAAGTATATGCGGCCAAAAGTGCTACAGGTGCGTTATAAAGATTAGGCCAAAGGTTAGATTTTATGTATATGGTCTATAACTTCAAAGTGCATATTTAACTTAATTTAACAATCAACTCAACAAGTAAACAAATCAACTTAAAGTTGACTTCAGTGGAGTTTATCGACTCCTGTTGAAAAAACAACAACAACAATAAAACAAACAACAACAAAACATACACCAAACAACACAGAATACTGCAACACAAAATATTGCGAAACTAAACACATCAACTTAAGAGGCCTTTATCGCCCTCTGTTAAAAAAAAAAAAAAACTGCACTAAACAGAACATTGTATGTTAAGGCCATATGGTACATTAAGGACCTATGAAGGAGTGTCTTTGAGCTCCATCAGCTTGTCGTTTAGCTGTTTTTCTACAGCCTCCAGACTTTTTTGTTTTTCTTTTGCAGCTCTGCGAAGACAATTTGATTTCGAGATGAAGCTGAGTTTTCCAACCGATTCAGCTTTCTCTGCATTGCTATCTGCAGATTTCAGGAGGACCCTTATGTCCTCCTCCATCCTCTTCTTTTTGGCCTTGATATCAACTATCTCCTCCATTACTCCCTTCCTCTTCTGAGCAGTCTGCTCATCTTGTTTTCGACGTTTTTGGTCATCCAGATAATTGTGATATTTCTGTCTGGCAGCAGCTGCAGAGAGGAGTAGCTCTTTCGTGTAGACTATGTTGAGCAGCCCTCCAATGTGGTTCACATGGTCATGAACGATCCGCTGAGCAATCAGAGAATGCTCTTTCAGGTTCTCCACCATCACCTCTTTGTTAACTGAAAACCCTCTCTCAACAGAGGCACGACCATGTGAGAGGACCAGGACGAGTTTTACTACCTCCCAGAGATGGCGAAACTCTGCCTTGTTTGATAAATGTTCATGGTAGAATTCATCCAACCTTCCCATCTGTGGGTTGAAATTCCTGAAGGAATCTGATGCACACATCAGATTATGGTCATAAAAGTTGCCAAACTCCCTCAGAATGTCATCACAGCTTTGTTCTTCAATGCGACCAGATTCCATGAGGAGTCGTAAAACAGTGCTGAGTTTTCGGACACTTGTCTCTTTGCTTTTGAGGAGCACCCTTGGATCAAGGACAGACAGGCCTCTAACAAGCGGATATTTGAGTGGTGCCTTTTCAAACAGTTTGGACAGCATCTTCAGTAAAAACAGCTTGCAGTTCTGTCTGAACTCCAGGTTCAGCTTCTCAGAGGAGTTTTGTTTCATGTGCTCTAGGGCTCGCTCTGTGACAAATCCGATTCTCAGTTTGGTGACATCTATGTGGTTGACTGAGTTAGCATAGTCAACTTGAAGAAGCTTTACAGGGGTAGTTGCATCCTTCATGACACTGGGCTTGACAAACTTCTCCATTAGACTCCTCAGCATATTTGTGAGATCACCGCACATAAACGGCAGCATGGGGTTGTCCGTCTGGTATAACTTCAAAAATGGTGTGATTTCCCTAGCTACCATTAGAAAGAAGTTCAGCTTTGCTGGGAAGAGGGCATCTTGCACAATCATCTCAGCTGTCTTGAAAGACTTTGTAAGTGGTTCTGTTACAGTTTTCGTTTTAGCAGCACTGATGTACATTTTTAGAGAGGGCCAAATCTGAAGGGCACGCTCAGCCACCTCCACATTTTCCAGCCACCGATGACTACAGAAGTCAAGAGGGAAGGATGTGCAACCAGTGACTTCTGTGTAGTCCTCCCTGCGAGCTGGAACATCCTTGAATAGCCATTTAAGGCTTGACTGAGCATTTCCCAGCTCCCAGTCTGTGGATACACACCCTGCTCTGAAGGAGTTGTGTAGTATATGCAATCCACAAGTTCCAACATTTAACATTTTCTTGCCTGTTTGTTTGTCAATGTTCTGCTGGGCCAGTGAGAAAAGCTTCAAATTCACATTTGGGCCATCCATCGACAGCTGAATCAGGTTCTGGAAGCCTATATCCGAACACACTTTTTCAACCTTCTCATGCATTTGTTCTGCAGTGTGATGACCCATGAAAAATGATGTTAGGTACCTTGAGTTTACTTGGTTACCATCCCAAAATCATATGTGCATGTCAAGCTGGCTTTTCTTAATTTCCCTATTTAGACTTTCATCAAAGAGAAGTACATATTCAGACTCTTTCTTGACTTTGGCCTTTATTAGTGAAGAGAAATGAGGAGCAATCCCAAATGTGGTGAGGTATGCTGCTTTTTTCTCCCCACAAGTAAACTGCTTCGCAATGTCACTGTCAGGAAACATGGTTCTGAAAATGTCTGCTGCATTCTCACATGATTTGTATGAATAGTGGCTGGTTACAACTTTTGTTGCCCAGCATATTTCTGCTTGAAGTGTTGGATTAGAGCTGACAAATGATTTTATGGTGTTTGTGGTCTTGCTGGTTGCCTGATGTGGATTAGAAGACTGGACTGGAGGAGTGGATGTGGATGGTAGAGGGGCTACTCCACCGGCTGCTTCCACAGCACTGTCCCTGCTGGTTGTACTGATGGATGTAGCTGTGCTTTTCTGCCCAAAAAAATCACTTACTACTGGACCTGTATTCAGATGACTTCGCATCAGGTCTTGATGCTTTTTTCCTATATAACAACAACAATAGGAGGGAAATGTTATTTTTTGTATTCATTATGTTTATTCTCAATACAATTATCAGTAAGATGCTGAAAATTATAGTTGTCAGTTAACTATGTTGCTGTATAAATGCTGAATTATCACCTTTAAAATGTTTAATCTCTTCATGGTTCATAACATAACATACAGTAAAACAGCTATGGAGAGTAGCACTGAATGGGAGGATTTGAGCCAAATGACATGCAGCTGGGTCATTCTGTGTCAAATCAGACAAAATCCAGGAAAACAGTTTCTGCACTCTCGTAGATTTTGCTCTAAGTTTATGCTACCCTTAATGTCAGTCTTTTCACACTTTTTTCCAATTCTAGGGCATGCCGTACAAACTTGTAATGGTTCAGTCATATTTACATGTTTGTCTTCCACCCTACAAAATTTGGGCCGCCTATGAATAATACTCTTCATTATATTAATGTACAAATTTGCTTCCCAGATAATGTTATTTTCAGGCTGTAAAACTGAAGTAATTTCAAGGGCTAAAAATATGAAGACAGGATTTGAACAGAAATATTTACAGGCCTTGGTTTTGGGACACATTCTTGATGACAAGGTTTGAACAACATCTGAGACAGTGCAACAACAACCTGTAATTCCATTTTAACCCAGAAGACTCTGACAGTGCACCTGCCTGATAAATAGCCTATATTAATTAATTATTATAATTATTATAAATATTATTATTATATTTAATTGCCAAAACATATACATTTATCTACTGGAATAGAGCAGTGTAAATATTGCATAAGGCCATCCTCAACCTTACAGTAGGCTATACTTGTATGATACTATCTGACACGATTTCTGTTCAGCAATCAACGATTGTTGTTATGCACTTGGCTAACGTTTGCAGGTTTTAATTTGCGGGTAGTTAGCCAAAGTTACAGCACAGTCACTTTAACTTTATGTTCACTGCATATTTCACAAATTAACGTGCCATAATGGAAATGCAATACTAACATTACGTCATCACACCAAGTACTCTGTCACAAAATGCGAATTCCTAGCTAAGTTAGTAGTTACTAACGTAAACAAATAGGCACTAACGTGTGCAGTAGGCTACTTCAGTTGACTTAATTGAAAAGTTTATGACTTACCTTTCATGTGACTCGAGAGAGCAGACTCGCCCATTGTGAAAAGCTGGACGTCTTTTTTGCAGACTTTACACGAGGCAACTCGTGGAGTTTGTCCCCGTTTAATCCATAATTTGAATTTTGCATCTTCCAGCCAACGTTCATTGAAACGACAACCTCCCGGCATGTTGCAGTAGTGATTTCATGGGGGCGGACGGCGGAGTCACACGTGGAAATAGACCGGCAGATCGCAGTGCCAGTCACACATGCACAAGTGAGCACCGCAGGTTTCATTTTAGGCTTTCTAACATTTTATTTCTCCATTTAATAAACAAACTATTCAGTCACATAGGTATTTGTCGTGGAAAAAAATACAATTACAATTTCAAGCATTTTCAAGCATTTTATCCAAAATTTAAGCACTTTTCAAACCTTGAAAACACAACATCAAAATTCAAGCATTTTCAAGGATTTCAAGCACCCGTACGAACCCTGTATTCTGTTACGGCTGGTGAACACAGGAACTTTGTCATTAGTTAAAGACGATCAAGCAACAGCCTTGTTGTAATCAAATTTAAAATCCCTGCAGTGCTGGGCTGACATGCTGAGTCAAACTAAGTCAGGGCAAAGTTGTCTACTGCTGCTATGTGTGTGTTGTGTGTGTTTCCTGAGTTTAGCCCTCAGCCTCTCCCCTGGTACACCACAGAGTTGAGTCAGAGGAGGGATCCGTCTTTATTAAAACCTTCTTAAGACTGCACCAAATTCAGCACTGCTTCTTTCCTCAGCAACAAACCTAAGCTAATTTTAAAGTAGATTGGATGAACACTTCTTTGAGATATGTAAGTCACTGAGTGAGAGAGGGAAATAATTACATTTTCTATGTAGGAAGTAAGTATGTAGTAAGTAATTTGAATACTTTTTTCAAACTTCTTTTTGACTTGAAGTTTTATAGAATGTTCTTTTGGTTGATGCGTTTAGTTAAGTTATGAAATGTGTATTATTATACAAAAAAAATGTTACAGTGCGATTTCCTGCTTCACAAATAAAACACCATTTTTTCCAACATACTCATTTTATTTTTTTACAAACATTCCTTTACTGTTCCCACTTTATTTTAGGTAGCTGAAGAGGAGCATTGTTAATGGTTAATAAGTGCATAATAAAGGGTTTATTAGCCATAATAAGGCATTAATATAAACCTCTTACAGTCTAATTACTGTCATTAAACATCCTATTAACATTGATAAGTGGTCTATAAACTTTTAACAAGTTTCTAATAAGTGTTCATAAATATCTACAAGCAATAATAAACGTGTTTTAGGACATTACTAACACATTACTAACACTCATTAAGTCTAATTAATGTTAATAAACATCTTATTAAGGTTCATGAGGTATAAATAGCTTGTTAACAAGTTTCTAATAAGGGCTTATAATTGTCTTATAAGTAGGGCTGTCAAAAGATTAATCGCGATTAATCGCATCCAAAATAAAAGTTTGTGTTTACATAATATATGTCTGTGCACTGTGTATTATTATTTTGTATATATAAATACACACACATGCATGTATACATTTAAGATTTTTTTCATTTATATATTAAATATTTATATTTATATATAATATAAATTATATATAAATATATACAGTATATACATGCAAATATTTCTTACATATATACATGCATGTGTGTGTATTAATATATATACAAAATAATTATACACAGTGCACACACATATATAATGTAAACACAAACTTTTATTTTGGATGCGATTAATCGCGATTAATCTTTTAACAGCCCTACTTATAAGCAATAATAAATGTGTTAATTGTGCTTTAATTAACCCTTATATGAAGTAGTTAATGCTTATATGCATCTTATATGCATCTTATAAGGTATTATAAGTGTCTTATTAACTGTTAATTACTGCTTATTACAAGCACCTTAAAATAAAGTGTTACCAGAAAAACATATTTAGAGCCATAAACAGGCCAGGGAGGTGTGAATGTGTGCAGGGGAGACTGACACTGAATGGGTCTCGTTTGCACCACAAAACAATAGAGACAATAGACTGAATAGATGCTTAGAACATGACAATAAACATCAGTTTGCATTTCAGAGTCTAATCAAAATAAAGTCATATGACATGATCTTGAAAAACATTTAACTAAATACAGAGTTTTAGACTTGTCATTTTCAGATTTTAAATATAACATGGTCAGACATGTGGCTTTAGCTGCAGTGCATTCATAGATTGATACAATGCCAACTTCAATATTATTTTTATGAAGATATTTCATAAAAAATAAATTTAAAATAACTTTTTACAAAACTTTGAAGCTATTTATAGCTATTTTTTCATTATGAGAATAATTAATTCTACATTTACAATAAACTGCCAGGTGTCAGCTTTCAAATAAGATCATACTTGTGCTTTTAGTACAGATGGTTCATGAACTGTATCTGTTAGTTTGGGTATGCCATTTCTGGGGATTTTTCAAAATTGGTGTTGCAGCTTAACAGGTTAATTGATAGATACTCTACACTTTTATCAGATGTACCTACTGTGACTAATGTGTTGAAACATGACATTGATGTTGGTGATCATCGTCCAGTTAAGCAAAACGCTTATCGTGTCAATCCTGTAAAGCGTGAGATAATGAAACAACAAACAACAGTATAAAACAGACCAAAAGGGACGTAACACTCCCATACACAAAAATAAACATGATAACATGTTTATAGACAAGATCTAGATAGAGAATCCGCAATAACATTATTTGTGCCCTTTTTGTACTGGATGTGCAGGTTAAAATCTTGACAAATTAACCCTCTGGAGTCTGAGGGGTTTTCTGGGTCCTGGAGGTGTTCTGACATGCTCTGACATTTGTGCTTTTTTCAGTTATTTATAAACATGTTAATGGCAAAGGTGTAAATTCACTCTATATAGCACAAACGGGGCTACCGTAATATTTGAGCAACATGTATGTACATGTTTGTATTTTTGAGAGAATATTGTTTATGCATGGTTATTGGAAAAACTAAAACTTAAAGTGTCTGAAATAAGGCCACAAAACACATACTAAATATGTGTCCACAAGACTTTTGACTAATGGGCATTGTTGCCTAGAGTTTTTGCTTCAAAATGATCTGAAAATCATCCTGCCTAATCATTCACACAAAACAATACATTGATTTAAATTTTATAAGACACCTTTTGTTTGGAAAGGCAATATGCGTGGAGGCGTGTTCACACCTGAGAAGACAAAGGCCGGATAATGTGCCACATACATAATGAGCTGCATATTAATTAGCCTCACACAGATGTGTCACAGGGTCCCAAAGAATGCAAGGACAAAAGAAATTATCTATATATACATATTTTACAATTAGAAATTGTAACAAATTACAAATAGGTTACAATTACAACAACAATTACAATTTTAACAATATTTCAAGTGTATTCTTTCTTTGTAAAAAGTATACATTTTATCATACGTATTAAAAAAGGTAAGGATTCATTAGTTTGAATATTGGAACAAACACTATAATAACATCTTAGTTGATAATTCAATATACCTACTTTATTTTTGACAAAACATCATACTATAGTATATTTAACAAGCAGAAATTGGTAAACAAAAGAACGTGCTGTATAACTGTAGTAAACAAAGCGCGCGCACGCCTGTGCCGTTCATTCATCATTTAGCCTACACATTTCATATAGCCTTCATATTTAAACAGTCTTTTTGCGGTTTATAGAAACTATTCAATATCGCGATTAGAACAAAGCACTTAAGAATAAATGACTTACTACATCAGCTGGATCCGTTGCTCCTCGAAATGAAACTACCAGCACTTCTGGTACATTTTTCAGGGTTATTAGATAGTATTATTCCTCACAGGGTAGGGATACGCTGTGTTCACAGCGGTAGTAAGAAACTTACTAAACATGATTTTATAATCCAGCTGGTGGGCGTTGGCATGTTTGCATGGCTTGCCGTAGATCATTTGCGTTTGAATACCGCGCGCTCTCCGTGGGCGTGGCACATTAACGCGTAATGAGGTATAATGAGTTGGAAAGAAAAATACTGAGATCTCTCTCTTTTCATACAGATTACATAAACTGAGAATATTTGTTTTTTTATATAAATTAATTCATTTAAAAGAAGAGAGTTCAAGCTTCATTATGGAAAAACACTCGTGCCTGTATGACAAGTATTGACAGAGTTACAGTTCATTTTTCGGACGCATTTCAGAATGGACCTCACTGACGAGAGAAGGCAAAACGCGCATCATGTTTATTTTTCTTTATTTGACGAAAAGCACAACACTTTGTTTTTATTGTGAGTACCCACAAAAAAAATGGACACTTAACAGGATCTAATGATGTATAACACTAACACGTAAGATCAAAATCAACAGAGTATTTTGAGTCTCTTTTGCACTGATAAGAAAAAAAGCGAGACTATTGCGCCGGCGCGATAGCCGACCTCAGAGGGTTAAAGCCCAGCGCATGAGTCTTTGATTTTTGTTACAGAACTTTTGCAAAAACACAAGAGGGTTGTGATCAGTAAAAACTTCAACAGGTTGTGAGCTTGAACCAATATAAACTTCAAACTGTTGCAAAGCTAGCAAAAGGGCAAGGGTTTCTTTCTCAATGGTACTGTAGTTACATTGATGCCAATTAAACTTCTTAGAAAAAAAACACAATGGGAGATCAATTCCAATGAAAAGCAATTCCTTTTTTGTGGTCTCCTCAGTGTCAGATTGCTTTTGATTCTTTGAACAGTTTGTTATGTAGTGCTCCTGTTTTAGCTACTCCTGACTTCACCAAACCGTTTAAACTTGAGGGTGATGCAAGCGGAACTGGTGGAGGTGCTGTACTGTTACAAAAAGAAAAGAAAATGAGAATACAATCTGTAAACCTAACTCCCTAACCAAAAAACAGAGTTCAAACAGTTTACAATAAAACAAAAGAATGGCGTCAAGCTCCCTACTTCCCCAAAAATCAATATTTACAATATATTTACAAACTGGCAAACAAACTGAAAAGGGCGGTCCAAATCAGTGTCGGTAAACAGGCAAAGGGTCAAATATACCAATGAGGATATTCAGATACAAACAGCTTTCAAAACAAACAAACAGTACTCACAGTCTCAATACTCTTAACACTCAAATCACAAATTCTCTCTGCTCAAAACACAAGATATATTTCTTTCTCTCTCTCTCTCTCTCTCTGAGGAAATGATGACGTGTATTTTAAAACACGCTGCACCAATCAGGATCGAGCATCAAAGAGTCTGCAATAACATTATCAACACCTTTCTTGTACTTAATGTGCAAATTAAAACTTTGACAAATGAGTGCCCAACGCATAAGTCTCTGGTTTTTGTTACACATACGTTGCAAAAAGACAAGTGGATTATAATCTGTGAATACATCAACGGGTTGTGAACTAGAACCAACATAAATTTCAAAATGTTGCAGAGCTAACAAAAGAGCTAATGCTTTTTCTATGGTACTGTAATTGAGTTGATGGCATATCTATCTTTGAATAGAAACATATCGGATGGTCAGTTCTTTGGTCATCTTTCTGTAGTAAGACAGCACCGGCACCCGTACTACTAGCATCTACTTCAAGTTTAAAAGGTCTAGAGAAGTCTGGGGCAGCCAAAACAGAAGCAGAAGCACAACAAATTTTTCAAAGACTCAAAGGCAAGTTCACACTCAGAATTCCAGTTAAAAGACACAGCTTTACGAAGGTTGTCTGTGAGAGGTTTTACAACGTCAGAAAAGTTTTTACAGAAATTTCTGTAGTAGCCAGCCATTCGAGTTCTCTTTTAGATTTGGGCACAGGAAACTCAAGAATGGATTGAACCTCAGCTTCTACAGGGCGAACGGAACCATGACCAACCTTTTTACCTAAATATGTGACAGTTGCATGACAGATTGTAAATATATTGTAAATATTGATTTTTGGGAAAGTAGGGAGCTTGACGCCATTCTTTTGTTTTATTGTAAACTGTTTGAACTCTGTAATTTGGTTTGGGAGTTAGGTTTACAGATTGTATTCTCATTTTCTTTTCTTTTTGTAACAGTACAGCACCTGCACCAGTTCCGCTTGCATCAACCTCAAGTTTAAACGGTTTGGTGAAGTCAGGAGTAGCTAAGACAGGAGCACTACATAACAAACTCTTCTCTCTTAAACAATTTCTCAAAAACACAACCCAGAATAAACAGTCTTACTAAGAAACAAAGTCAGGCAAGACAAGTGTAGCAAGTGAGCATGAGGCTATTGGAAGGAGTAGCGAAGGAGGCTTTCATACACATCCAGGTGTCAGCCGATCAATCAGGGCGTGCCACCAATCAGTCTGCAGGAACCAATCCGGTCTTCTTCCTGGAAAACAACAAACACCTCCCACAACAGCATAAAACACATAAACAGACCAAAAGGGACATAACACAGAGCTACCATTGTTGTCCAAAATTCTCGAAAAAGTTGTGGCCAATTAACTTACAGCTGTTTTAGAGAATTTGGAGCTGTATGACAAATTTCAGTCTGATTTTAGGAAGAGACACTCTACTGAGACCGCCCTGGTGAGAGTATAATGACCTTCAGATGGCTTCAGACGTAGGTCTATGCTCATTGTTAGTACTTCTAGACCTCAGTTCTGCCTTCGATACAGTCAACCACCATATCATGATTAAGAGATTACATGAATGGGTGGGCATATCAGGAGTTGTCACCATTAGGTTCTTTTGACTTTCAGTTTGTTTTCAGTTTTCACGTGTGTTCCCATGTTTGAGTTTCCCGCCACCAATCTGTTTTCATGGACACTGATAACCTTCCTCACAGCTGCCTGTCGTTTGTGTTAATCATCATTGTGTATTTAAGTTCCTGCCTGTCTTCAGTTCAGTGTCCGGTATTGTTTGTGTTATACACGCTGTCGCACCTGTTGGCCTAACTCCTTGTCTTCGGATTAAAGTATGTGTTGAAACTTATCTTCAGCTTCTGTCCTTCCTGAACCTCCCCGTGACAGGAGTGGCCCTAGACTAGTTTATATCCTATCTTTCAGATAGAAGTTTTGATGTTTCTTTTGGGGATTCCCACTCTGCATCATCACCCCTGTTTTGTGGTGTTCCACAGGGTTCAGTGTTGGGCCCAATATTGTTTACTTTATAAATGTTGCCTCTGGGTCAGATTATTCATAATTTTAACATTTCCTATCACTTTTACACAGATGACATTCAGCTTAATTTTACCTTCCGGCAAAATGATTCATCCAAACTTACAAAGCTCCTAGATTACATAGTTGGATGGCTGAAAGCTTTTTGCAGCTGAACCCAGATAAGACGGAGGTTTTAATTATAGTGCCAGATAGCCCTATTCCTCTGATTATGCAGAACATTGGGCATTTGTCATCTGCGGTCCGGCCTAGTCTAAGGAACCTTGAGGTGATATTTGACAAATCTCTATCTTTTGAAACTCACATCAAATCACCGACCAAGTCCTGTTTTTTCCACTTACACAACATTAGCAAATTGAGGACTGTGGTCTCTCAGTCAGACCTGGAGATGCTCATTCATGCCTTCATTTCCTCCCGTATTGACTACTGTAACTCACTTTTCTCTTCACTCAATAAATCTGTCCTTCACCATCTGCAATCCATTCAAAATTCTGCTGCTAGGCTACTTACTAGATCAAATAGGCGCACCCATATCACCTGTTGTATAATTTTCCCTAAACCTAACTACTGTCACGGTATGGTGCGGGTTGAAGAAGAAGGCTGAGTCAAAAGGCTCCAATTCAAACATTTACTATAACAATATAACACAAACTGGTACAGGGAGGTAGACGGATAGAAGGTTAACATTCACAAAACACCGAAACATTAACAAGAACCAACAAGGACAGACTGAACAGAAGCAAACTAAATACAGATACAAATCAAACATAACAAGGTGAAAACAGGTGACACTGATGATGAGGACGATGAACAGGTGTGTAATTGAGGGAGTGAGTTCAGGTGTGGACACAAGGAGGATTCTGGGAAGCTGTAGTAAAGACGAAGACAGAAAGGTGCAGACGATGACAGTGACAACTACGTACCTGGAACCTAATTACCTTCGTAAATAAATTTATCTGGGGCATCCAGTCAACACCCAAGCGTCTACAGTCGACACTTAATAAATATCTGGGGCGTCTACTCATCGACACCCAAGCGTCTCCAAATCGACACTTAATAACCTCTATACTCTACCTCCTGCGTCTTCTGTCGACAACTGGCCGGGTTCCCTAACTCTAACTTACTTGCTTCCTTAAACTGACCTGCTGTGCAGCAGTAATATCAGACAGACTCCAGCAAATGTCCTTTAAATGCTTTAATCACGGCCGGGAGAGTACTCGAGCAGTTCTCAGAGCATCTCTCCCAAGAAGAAGCTTTAGGCTAGGCCGGAGGATCTCAGACAAATTCTATTGAGAATCCCATCAGTAAACACGAATACAACAGTTTTTATGGTATGGGGTATGGCAAAATTACATGATACATTACAACGAGTTTTCAAACCTAGACATCTGTCTAGTTTCATTTCCCATATATGTTATTTATAGTCAAGTCAAGTCAAATATATTTATATAGCGCTTTTCACAATACAGACTGTATCAAAGCTGCTTCACAGTATCAATCAAAACAACTTAACAATGTTTGTTTATTACTGGAAAAAAAAGACATCCAAGTTTGGTAGAGCTAAACAATGGTATGATTGGTTAATTAATTTGAATATCCCCAACTGAGCAAGCCAAAGGCAACAGTGGCAAGGAACCGAAAAACTCCATCCAGTGACCTAATGGTGTCCTAAAACTCCATCAGATGACCCAATGGAGAAAAAAAAACCTTGGGAGAACCCAGGCTCAGTCGGGGGCCAGTTCTCCTCTGGCGTTTATGAACTAGAGGCCGAATTTACAGTAACTGTAAGATAAAAAATTTATATGAATGCCTGGCTAAATAGATGCGTCTTCAGTCTAGTTTTAAACTGGGAGAGCGAGTCTGAGCAACGAACAATATCAGGAAGGCTATTCCAGAGCTTCGGAGCTAAATGTGAAAATGCTCTGCCTCCTTTGGTGGATCTGGATATCCTAGGAATGACCAGAAGCCTCGAATTTAGTGATCTTAAAGAGCGCGATGGGTTGTAAGGCGATAGAAGATCCGTTAAATAGACTGGAGCTAAACCATTTAGAGCTTTATAAGTCAAAAGCAATATCTTGTAATTAATACGGAACTTTATAGGTAACCAATGAAGTGATGATAAAATCAGTGTTATATGATCATATTTTCTTGATCTAGTAAGAACTCTAGCGGCTGCATTTTGGACTAACTGTAGCTTGTTTATTGAAGATGCAGGACAACCAGCTAATAAAGCATTACAGTAATCTAGTCTCGAGGTCATGAAAGCATGAACTAACTTTTCTGCATCAGAGACTGATAGCATATTACGTAGTTTAGCAATGTTTCTAAGGTGGAAAAATGCTGTTTTTGTAACTTATGAAATATGCTTTTCAAAAGACAGGTTGCAGTCTAATGTAACACCCAGGTCTTTTACTGTAGCGGATAAAGTAACAGGGCATCCTACTATGTTAAAGTCGTGCTGTGAAAGGTTTTGTGGACGGTTTTTAGAACCGATAAGTATTACCTCTGTCTTGTCTGGATTTAATAAAAGAAAATTACGCGTCATCCAATCTTTTATATCTTTAACACAATCTGTCAATTTGGATAATTTAGCGTATTCATCTGGCCGTGATGAAATATATATTTGAGTGTCATCAGCATAACAATGGAAACTAATTCCATGTTTCCTTAGAATATTACCAAGTGGCAGCATATACATTGAGAATAATAAAGGGCCTAACACAGATCCCTGCGGCACTCCATAGTTTGCCGAAGTTATGATCGATTTTTCTCCATTTAAGTAGACGAAATGGTAGCGGTCAGATAAGTATGACCTGAACCAGCTTAATGCTTGTCCTTGAACAACAGTGTAATTTTGTAGTCGATCTAAGAGTATTGTGTGATCTATAGTATCGAACGCAGCACTAAGATCAAGTAAAACTAGTACTGAGATACAGCCTTGGTCCGAAGCTAAAAGTAAATTATTTGTGATTCTAACAAGCGCAGTTTCAGTGCTATGATGTGGCCTGAATCCAGACTGAAACTTTTCATAGATGTCGTTTTCTTGCAAGAAAGAGCCGAGTTGAGCGGACACAACTTTTTCTAATATTTTTGACATAAATGGAAGATTCGAAATGGGTCTGTAATTTGCTAGGTTATTTGGATCTAATTCTGGTTTCTTAATAAGAGGTTTTATAACTGCCAGCTTGAACGTTCTTGGAACATGACCAAAAGATAAAGATGAGTTAATAATATTGAGAAGAGGCTCTTCCACTATAGGTAACACTTCTTTCAGTAGTTCAGTTGGTATAGGATCTAATAAACATGTTGTTGTTTTAGATGAAGTGATAAGTTTATTTAACTCTTTTTGTTCTATGGTTGTAAAGCATTGTAATTGTTCTTGCGGGATGATAATTGCGGCTGAATTATAAGGCGCGAGCAAAGATTGAACGTTTACGATTTTGATTCTGATGCTTTCAATTTTCTCGGTGAAGAAGTTCATGAAATCATTACTACTAAACTGTAACGAGGTATTTTGTTCCGACGACATCTGTTTATTTGTTAGTCTAGCCACGGTATTAAATAAAAACCTTGGATTATTTCGGTTGTTTTCTATTAATTTGCTGAGGTGCTCAGCCCTGGCCGTTTTAAGGGCCTTTTTATAACGTGACATACAGTCTTTCCACGCGATTCTAAAGACCTCTAAATTAGTTTTTTTCCATTTACGCTAAATTACGGGTTTCTCTCTTTAAAACATAAGTAGTATTATTGTACCATGGTGCTATACTTTTTTCTCTGACCTTTTTTAATCTAATGGGTGCAACAATATCCAATGTTCTAGAGAGAATGGTGCTCATAGTGCTAGTTAGTTCGTCTAGTTCATCTGTTTGTTTGGGTTCAGGCAGCAGCTGAGACAGATCAGATAAGCTATTTAAGAAATGATCTATGGTGGATGGACGAATTGTTCTACCTGGTTGATAACGTGGCGCAGCATGACATATTACAGCAGTCCGTAATATGCAAGTTACCATGTAATGGTCAGTGACATCATCACTTTGTGGAATGATATCTACATCGGTTGAATCGGTTCCATATGATATAATTAAATCGAGTGTATGATTAAGACGATGAGTTGGTCCGGTGACGTTTTGCTTGACCCCGAAGGAGTTTAATAAATCTGTAAACGCAGCCCCTAACGCATCATTTAAATTATCTACGTGTATGTTAAAATCTCCAACAATTAATGCTTTATCGACGTTGACCAAAAGATCTGATAGAAAGTCAGCAAACTCCTTTAGGAAATTGGCGTAAGGCCCTGGAGGTCTATACACGGTAGCCAATGCTAGAGATAATAGGGATTTTTTTCTTACATCGAAGAGCGTAACATTTAGCACAAGCACTTCAAACGAATTAAACCTATGACGAGTTTTCTGAGTAACATTAATGATATCTCTGTAGATTGTTGCAACACCGCCGCCACGACCAATCAGACGGGGCTCATGCTTATAACAGTATCCTGGCGGAGTGGACTCATTTAGACCGAAATAATCATTTGGTTTAAGCCAGGTTTCAGTAAGGCACAGAACATAGAAATTATTATCTGTGACCGCAGTAGATTTATCATTTGATCTTAGTAAACGAGGAATAGACACAGTTTCTATGCAATGTTCTACACTAGTATTAATATCAATTAAACTTAATATCAACTTAATATCAATAAATTAATATCAATTGAGTGTGTGCGTTATACACACACGCACACACTCAAAGTCACAAGTTTTCAACTAAAGGGGAAACATACATTTCAAATTCAAACGTTAGATGTTAAATAGTAGAAATATGGTTAGTTTAATATTCAGTCTAAAATTTCCACCACACACCCCTCTACTTCCCTTCACTGGCTTCCTGTAACTTACAGGATCCAATTCAAAATTCTCACCATAACCTATAGGGCTCTACATGGTCAGGTCACTGCTTATCTTGCCAACATAATTCACCTACACACCCCCTTCCGTTCTCTCAGGTCTAACAACCAAAATCTGCTATCTACGCCACATACTCGTCTAAAGACATGTGGGGATAGAGCCTTTGCCTCTATGGCACCCAGACTCTGGAATGCTCTGCCAACTAGCATTAGGTTTGCTGAGAATGTGGACAGTTTTAAGGGACAAGTGAAGACTCACTTGTTTAGGTTAGCTTTTGGGTAATCTCTGTCTTTGGTCTATTGATAATTTTATCTGTTGTATTTTATTTTAATCTTAGACTGTTTTTTTTCTACTATGTTTTAGTGTCTATTGTAAATCACTTTGTGACCCTGTCTGTGAAAAGTGCTGTATAAATAAATTTTACTTACTTACACATTTGCTTTGTAGTTGCCTGTGCACTAGAAAATCCAGTATTTCTGTCTAGAGAATCTCTGGATTGATAGCTAGCAGTTAAAATCTGTACTGCAATCCAAATATTGGATAGTTATTTCCACCACACCATCCTCTGCAGACTCAACACTCACGCTGTGGCTTGCCAGATTGAGGGCACGCAACAAGAATGAGCGCAATTGTCAATGGCAAGCAATAAGCCTTATGCTGTAATATTGTTTTTGTGAACTGGCAATCCATGGTGTCTAAATACTTTTGAGTAAATTTGCAGTGGGTGGAATCACAAGAACCAAAACAAAACCAAAACCAGACATGCCAGCACGCACACTGCAAAGTAGAATTACTGGCTGTAGATTTGCTTTATAGAGAAACAATGTTTCCTTGGAGTTTCCTAAATAGTTGCGAACCTACAGTATTATTGTCAGGGATCTGCCCTGGCAGCTTTGTCTGTGTTGTCTTTGTTTCATGTCTCTATGTTTGTGTTGTGCTTCAACATATGGTTTTGTTTGTGTTGGCCATGTGCTCCTTTGTTCCTGCCTCCTTGTTTCCCTGTATCACGCCCTCTTGTCTAGTTGAGTCTTCGTTTGTCTGAGTGTTATCACCTGTTCCTTGTCCGAGTGTTGTCACCTGTTTCTCATGTTCTCTGCTCCCTTGTTTGAGTTCTTGTTTACCTGAGTGTGTTCACCTGTTCCTTGTCCGAGTGTTGTCACCTGTTTCTCATGTTCTTTGCTCCCTTGTTTGAGTCCTTGTTAACCTGAGTGTGTTCACCTGTTACTTGTCCGAGTGTTGTCACCTGTTCCTCTTGTTCTTAGCTCCCTTTATATGTGTGCTCTTTCCCTTATGTGTTGCCAGTTTGTTAGATGTTGTGCAACTGTGTACTTCTATGTTACATAGTTTGTTTCTTATTTCTAAAGTCTATAGTGTTTTGTGTAGAAGTTTTTTAGTGCTTTAGTTCTGCCATTGGTCCTGTCTGTCTTTTCTCCTGTGTCTTGTCGTGGAAATAATTCTATTCGAAAAGTTAGGAGGAAGGAGACAAGTGGAATCCTTGGAAAAGTCAAAGTATCAAACGTTTTATTTCTTGCAAGAAAGGCAGTTCACACACAGACAGAGTCTGACATGAGAAGGGCGAAGGGCTGATCCCTTCCACCAGGTTATATACCCTAACACATTCTGAGTAGGCTGCATCTGTTTCAGAAGATTGCCTCTGTAACCTTAAAAGGAAACATGTTTGTTCAAGATCTCTTGTTGGACATAAATTCGTCTAGACAGAACAATGACATCTTCGTTAAGATTTCCTGTTTTTAGCTACTGTTCGAATTCACACCTTTTGCTTATCTCTGGTTTGATCAAAAGCTGCACACATACATTTCACACTTGAAGTACCCAATAGGTCACTTGGAGTACACATTGTCCCTTTGCTACTTGGGTTTTTGTCACACATACATGTTGTTCCAGAAAGCTTATTTTAACTTATGCATTTCTAACAGCTTGATTATATCTTTAATAATGTCCTTTTGCTTATATGAACATCTTCCTTTAAATGCTTATTAGTACATAAATCCTCAATGTTAATAAAAGTTGCACACATCTAAAAGATAAAAGAACACATCTAAAAGATAAAAGAACACATCTAAATGTAAAATTTCCATTACATTCCACCCCATGTTCATTCAAAGAACATACATACAAATTTGACATTTACTTCTCCATAATCATAGTAATTTACAGCAGGTAAATTTTTCCCATGGTTACTTCATTTCTTAGTCAAACTCATGTTCGCTCTCGTTCTCGTATGTCTCAGTTTCAGGCACTGTAACCTCAACTTCATCTTCTGGTGCCCTACGTATCATTGTTACGTATTCCCCTGCAGTCATTTTGACCATAGTGGTAGACACCGCTTTAGCAGTGATTGTAGAAATACAATTCATAAAACATGGAATCATCAGAAGCAAAATCAAAACTAAACATGCTATTGGCATAAATGTACTTATCAGCCATTTCGTCCACCCCTGCAAGCTCAAAAACCACCTATCCAGTGAAGATGACATGTCTCCAGGAGTGGCTACGGCCATTTTCATGTGCTCTATTATGTTGGTTACGTTTTCATAGACGTCAGGCAGATTAAAACAACACAAGGTTCCTAGCATTTTGCACACGCCCCCTCGTTCCGCGGTGATGTCCAAAACGAGTCTATGTTGTATTACGGCTTCCCTAATTCCTCTAAGTTCAGTTGTTTTAACGCATCTTCAGTCTCATTTGCTAAGCGTAATACCTGCCAGGCCAAGCCATTTATTTTCAGCAAGCTAGCAGCAGTGCCTCCCCCCACAAGGAAAGACCAACCAGTCATAGCTATTCTGCTCGTCCAAGGATCCCAAAGTTTGGTACCTTGAAACATAATAGGCATTTTCTCATCCGCTAAACTTCTTTTCGATCTCATAGAAGATTGCTTAAGGTTTTCATTTTCATTATTGACATAAACTTCCGTCCCTACATCTAAAAGTCCTGGATAACAGCACCCAGTCCATTTCTTGGGAAGGGAATGGAAAGCGGTTTGACCACAAACCCATACCGTTCCAGCCGCTGTCTCTCCTAGATCATCGTTGTCACCTGGGCACGTGATAAATGTACCATCCGATGTTATACATTTGTCATTACTCATGATTATCGTGGTTTTACAGTGTGATGTACCAACCATTATCGCACTCCGTTCGACCTCCAATTTACATAAACACACGTCGCCCAATTGTGGTTTTACTACCCATACATTGTCATAGCCTCTAGTACTGTGTTCTGATTGGGTTTGACACACGACCTTCTGTGGAGATATTGATTTGATCTCTCCAGAGTTTTTTGCATTCAGTAATTTCCACATAGCACACGGTATTAATCCTATTAATTCTCCTAAATTTGCCGATCGCAATGGATGGACCCTCCAGGTTCTATCCATTTGCAGACACCACCAACATGATTGGTTGATGGCCAAAGCTTGTCGTTGAAGTAAACTCAACATACATGCTTTGTTGCCCTCACATTGAATTCTGCTTTGTGTTATAGTTACGTCTTCATGATGCAAATTAAACTGTTTTTCTAATTCAGCGTCCTCTTCGTCAGGTATGCTAGTATGAGTTATTAATTCAGACAGGCTATGAGTTTCTGGTGGAGGATCTACCATTTTAATTTCAATTGGAACATAAGTGTCGGTACCTGCGGTCCACCAAACACAGAAAAATGTTCCTCCCCACTGAGTCGCGCCATCATTTCCTGTTGACAAAGTAACTTTCAGTTTGGTTTTAAAATTTTCAGTGATTTCTTCGAACTTTATGAGACCTGACATCACCCGTTTGCTATAACCATTACTTGAGGTATACCCCACCTTGCTCAAGAGACCCTCTCTGATAGCCTCCTTATTACCTCCATACACATCTTGCCATGCACAGGGATCCTTACAAAAATACATGGCTTTACCCCATTTGTTCAAACGCTCTGGATTATACCCAGGTCCTGCTGCTGAAATAGGATCACATATTATGTTTATCTCACTCCCTTTTCCTCTTGTCATTTTCACCTCTATGCTACCATCCTGTGCTAGGCCTATGGCCAGGCTAGTTAAGAGGATAACATTTAGTAACATATTGCCACACAGTGCAACCTCGCCAGGCAAGAAAATGTTCTTGTGAAAATGATATGAGTCCTGTTTCCCTATGTATCGTTGGTCTAAGGGCAGGTCTAGTAGATATTATTAACTGCAATGCCCACTCCGTCAAAACACCACAGAGTCCTTGACGCAGTACGGACTACTCCTAAAATTGCAGAATCGTCCTGTACTATTGATTCGTCCTCACTCCAATGACGATGGTTTTCTAGTGAATACCCGACAGGCTGACAAGCAACTTTGGTTAGTTTGACACCTGTTCGGTACTCGTTAGCTGTGAATGGGATTCTTCTTCCATTGCAGCTACCGCATGAGCTGGCACTGTTGCAGCTACCGCATGAGCTGGCACTTTTCCCGTTGCAGCTACCGCATGAGCTGGCACTTTTCAACAGTGCGTCCCATGGATCCACGGAGCCCTCTCCCCGACTTTCACCGCAGTGTGAGTTGTCAGCAAAACCTGAAATGGCCCCTGCCACCTCTTCGCTTTCCAGTGTTTCCGACTCAGATCCTTTATCAGTACGAAATCTCCTGGCCTGATGCTGTGCAGGGCCGTCTCAGCTGGCTCTGGAACTGCTGCTTTGACCTGTTTTGAGATATCAGCAAACACCTTATCCAGTTCAACACAATATTGCAACATGTCATGTTCACAAAGAGTGGTGTCAGGCAGTGGTCTAGGATTATGTGGTTCCCAGCCCATGTGCGGTGGATGAGCAAACAGAATCTCAAATGGAGAGAGCTGTGCGCGTCCCCTCTTTCTCATTCTCATATAAGTCAATGCAATGGGCAGGGCCTTTGGCCATGAAAGCCCTGTTTCATCACAAATTTTTGCCAATTTATTTTTAATGGTTCCGTTCTCACGTTCAACAACGCCTCCTGCCTGTGGCCAATAGGAGCAATGGTACTTCCAGGAAGTACCCAGGAATGCTTCAATTGCTGAGATCGCGCTGTTTACAAAATGTGAACCATTGTCACTTGATAATTTCTCAGGTATTGCCCATCGTGGGACAATTTCCTGTAGGAGTAGTTTTGCCACCCCTTTTGCATCTGCCTTTGTTGTAGGCATTGCTTCTACCGATTTTATCATATCATACCAACATATCCACCGCAACTATGCAGTATTTCTTTTTGTCAGATGGTGTCAATTCAATATAATCAAGCATTACATGTGAGAATGGTCTTGGCGGCCTGGGATGCCCTGCCTGTCTCATTGCCTGACCCCTGCCGACATTGTTAGTTCCGCAAATCAGACATCTGCTGCAAAAATCTGCTGCCACTGTGGAAAAACCTTTGGTAAACCAGTTATGCTGCATAACAGTAAACATCCCGCTTTTTGACGTATGGTCCAATCCATGCGTCAACTTAGCATAAGCCTGAAAGAAATGAGAAGGTAAACACGGTTTATTATTGGGTCCCCTCCATTGTCCATTCTCATACACACACCCTGCATTTCTCCTTGTCAGAGGATGAAGCATGCTGCTGCATCATTTCTATGTCACCTAGTTCCTCATTCAGCCGTGCTGCAGTGGTTATCTGGACAGGAAGTAGAGCTGCGGCTTTCGCAGCTAAATCAGCCGCTCTGTTTCCTTTAGAAACATCATCACTTCCCATAGTATGAGCTTGGCACTTGCAAACAGCCACTTCCTTTGGCAACAGCAGAGCATCCAACAATTCACTCACCAGCAGGTGGTTTAATATTGGCTTACCATCTGCTTTCAGAAACTTTCGATGTTTCCATAATGCCCCAAAATCATGCACAACACCAAAAGCATACCTTGAGTCAGTGTAAATTATAACACATTGGCCACTCGCCAATTTGCATGCTGCAGTCAGAGCAACCAGTTCAGCAGCTTGTGCAGAAAAATGTGACGGCAATGATTGTTGTTCCAGAATCTCAGTTAAGGAAACGACTGCATATCCAGCTCTGTTTTTGCCTAGGTCATCTCTGCTAGATGACCCATCCACAAAAAGAATCATGTCACTGTTGGGTAAAGCCTCGTCTGTCATGTCTGGTCTCGGACTACATATCTGTTCCAAGGCTGAAACACAACAGTGAGTTTCACCATCTTGCTCCGTTGGGAGCAGAGTAGCTGGATTTAAAACATTACAACGTTTAACCGTAACATTAGGCATTTCCAACAGCACAAAGTTATATCTCAGCCATCGTGCTGTAGATAAATGAGAAGTCTTTTTGTTCTAATAAAATCATTGACACAGCATGTGGCACCAGCAGTGTCAAATCACTGAAACCTACAAAATCTCTAGAGGCTACCACAGCTCTCTCAGCTGCAGCCACAGCCCTCAGACAAGCAGGAAGTCCTCACGCTACTGCGTCTAACTTAGTTGAAAAATATGCCACTGGTCTCAATTTGCCCCCATGCTCCTGTAACAAGACAGAAGACATGTAACCATTTTTCTCCGCAACTGTCTGCGTATATGACTTATCAGGATTTGGGATGCCAAGAGTTGGTGAACTCAGCAATGCCTGTTTCATTTCACAAAAAGCACTTTCTGCCTCTGCGGTCCATGTCAATTTGTCAGAGGCTGCCATATCCTGGCCATAAATTAACGCTGACAAAGGCCCTTCCTTGTAGCTTTGAATGAATGTCCTACAATACGAAGTCATTCCTAAAAATGACATCATTTGCTTTTTAGTGGTCGGTTTAGGAATGTTCTGTATGGCAGTGATTCTTTTGTCAGACAATGATTTCCCATTTGCTGTCAACGCATGACCTAAAAATCTGACTTTGGTTTGATTTACAGCTACCTTACTTGGATTGACCTTGTGGCCTCGCTCTGCCAAGTAAGTTAACAGTGTGATTGTAGCCTGTTTACAGATCTGTTCATTTGGACAGCAAAGTAACAAATCATCGACATACTGCAACAGAGCCACGCCAGGCGGAAGAACCAAATCTTCTAAACTGCGTTTCAAAGCTTCGTTGTAAATTGTTGGACTTTCGCAATATCCCTGACACAAACGTGTAAAGGTGTACGCCTTACCATTGAAATTAAATGCAAACCAAAATTGTGAGTCAGGATGTACTGGAAACGCTGAAGAACGCATTTGAAATGTCAACCAATGTATAACATTTGGTTCCAGCTGGAATTTGAGATAAGATCGTGTACGGATTGGGGACGAACGGTGTTCTCGCGAAGACTGCCTCATTAACAGCTTTCAAGTCCTGCACGAATCGATATTCAGCCGCTTCGTTGTGGTCTCTTATTTTCTTTACTGGAAAAATTGGTATTCGGACAGGCGAGTCCGGACACTCAACAATGACCCCTTTTTCCAACAAAGAATTGAACACCGGAGTAATGCCCTCAATTGCTTCCTTTTTCAACGGATACTGCATTTTCTTTGGCCTGTAGTCAGATTTAGGCTTAATTTGAATCGGCTCACAATCAGCAATCAGACCTACATCATATTTATCTTTAGCCCATAGACAACTCGGAACTCCCTCCAACCCCTCCGGGATGACAGGGAGGTGCGATAAGGTCAGACTGCCAAAACTCATTTCCTCTTCTAACACTGTGACTGCTCGCAACCCTCTCAATGTTTTATGACATGGCTGTTTGAACCATCCGGTACTTTTGCTTTGGCAGATCAGTCTCTTTTGATCTATTATGACCCAGTCGGTCAATTCATGGCACTTGGCCATGAATGGACCTGCGTCACGCCATTCAGCCTTCACTGGTTTGGCCAGTGAAATATGTGGCTGTGCGTTTTTCACGTCATAAAACATTGCCTGTTCGTCAGTCAGTTTCACATTCAAAACACACCAGTGGTTTGTCCAATAAAGATAATCTGTCTTTATATCTTCCACATCAACATGAACGTTAAACCAACGCTGCGCATATTCATCATCAGGGTCAGTGCTGACATGTGAAGTACAGTGCAAATCTGTATCATTCATAAATTCAGAAGATGGCAACTCTCTGTCGTGAGCCTTTGTGGTCAGACATGTGTTAGAAATTTGCCATTCATACACAAACAAGGGTTTTTCCCCTGCAGCTTCGTACAGCATTCTCATGTCAGCAGAAATCCCTTCAGCAGTACAGTGAACAGAAATACCCAGTTTACAAAGTAAATCTCGACCCAGTAGATTTACTGGACATGTTTGAGTAATCAAAAAACAATGCTCAAATTTTTTCCCATCAATTGAACACTCAAGCGGCGTTGAAAATGATTCTTTGACCACATGACCCGTGGCACTTCTGGAAAAAGTTGTTTTCCCAGAACGTGAAACTGGCTGTGTCAATTCTGTTTCTTTTATTAAGGAAAATGTTGCACGGTGTCAATTAAAAATAACAGTGTCTTGTCAAGAACGTTTACTTCTATCAAAGGTAAAGATTTATGCGCCTTATAGAAAACATTAGCAAGCCCATCTTCATTGCACAGAGCAAAGTCAGAAATTAAAGGAGAATGATACTTATCTGATGGAGAGACAGGAAACCCGTTGCTCACACCCTCCCTCTCTCAATCCGCCTGATCAGCTTTGTAGGCTGCTGCTTGCGGACAAGCGTCACGCCAATGTCCTTTCTGTCCACAAATGAAACAAGTGTCTCGATCTGGACGTTGTTGATCTTGTGAAAAATGTCTACCTCTGCCTCGACCACGTCCTCTGCCCCTTCCTCCACCACCTCTTTGGTTATAGTGGTAGCGGTTTGGTTTGGGGTTGTTGTTGTCGCTCATGTGCAGTGCTATCAGAGCTAGAGAAAGATCTTTGTCTTGCTTGGCGGTCTTGGTTGTCTGTCTCGTCTTTATCATTTCTTCATGATGTCTCGCATGCCGTCTGATTTCCGTTGTGGAAGTCAGTTGCCACCCAACACAGGTTTTCTGAATCGCTTTGGAAATTTCTTTATCAAGTACATCCATGAACAAAGTCCTTAAATAGTCATCATATGGGTCAGACCCCATAGGTCCCGCATCCGGGTCCGTTGGCGGTTGTCTCTTATCCATACCACCATGTCGATCAAAGCACTCTTTCAGTCGTAGGAAATACGCTTCCGTAGTTTCATCTTTTCCTTGAGTACATTGCCGAACTTTGTGAATGTCCAACGTGCGTGGAAAAACTGTCTTCTGTCGTGGAAATAATTCTATTCGAAAAGGAAACAAAGGGAAACCTTGGAAAAGTCAAAGTATCAAACGTTTTATTTCTTGCAAGAAAGGCAGTTCACACACAGACAGAGTCTAACATGAGAAGGGCAAAGGGCTGATCCCTTCCACCAGGTTATATACCCTAACACAGTGTTTCTCAACCTCTCCTGCAGGGACCCCCTGACAGGACATGTTTTTGTTTTAACCCTGAAATGGCACACCTGATTCAATTAATTTAAGGCTTAATGTGCAGCTGACTAATTGAATCAGGTGTGCCATTTCAGGGTTAAAACAAAAACATGTCCTGTCAGGGGGTCCCTGCAGGAGAGGTTGAGAAACACTGCCCTAACACATTCTGAGTAGGCTGCATCTGTTTCAGAAGATTGCCTCTGTAACCTTAAAAGGAAACATGTTTGTTCAAGATCTCTTGTTGGACATAAATTCGTCTAGACAGAACAATGACATCTTTGTTAAGATTTCCTGTTTTTAGCTACTGTTCGAATTCACACCTTTTGCTTATCTCTGGTTTGATCAAAAGCTGCACACATACATTTCACACTTGAAGTACCCAATAGGTCACTTGGAGTACACATTGTCCCTTTGCTACTTGGGTTTTTGTCATACATACATGTTGTTCCAGAAAGCTTATTTTAACTTATGCATTTCTAACAGCTTGATTGTATCTTTAATAATGTCCTTTTGCTTATATGAACATCTTCCTTTAAATGCTTATTAGTACATAAATCCTCAATGTTAATAAAAGTTGCACACATCTAAAAGATAAAAGAACACATCTAAAAGATAAAAGAACACATCTAAATGTAAAATTTCCATTACAGTCTCTAGTTCCTGTCCTGCTAGCAGAGCGTCCCTGGTTGCTTACACTCTTTGCTTTGGAGCAAGCCTGGTGCTGAGCCTGAGATCCCGGAGTGCCTTGCTATTGTACTTGAAGTTCCTGTCTGGCTACTGCTAGTAATCTCAGTTCTCATTCTGCTCTGCCATTACTACTCCCCAGCCTACAGTCATCTTGTGCTAGTTACAACTGCTGCTCGGCTTGTTACAACGGCTGTCATTGTGTCTGGACTGTTCACCTTTCCTACCACATCTTGTCATCTGTCTACTGTTTGTCAATAAACCTGTTAACACTCGTTCTGCATTTGAGTCCTCCTTGACAGACCCGTGACAGATATGGTATTTCATGCTTTAATATAGTAAAATACATATGCTATAATATAGTAAAATACATAAATAACCTTTAAATCAATCAAATCCACTTCCGAACCTGTCTCCTGATTGTCCAAAACTATAACAGTATCCTGTGAGGTGGAGGCACATGTCCCACTTGGTTGTAGGGACAGCTGAACCTTCATTTTCCATTTCAATGTCACCTTGTGACTGCCTTGAAAAGAAAAAATGTAGTTGTTATTTAAAATGAAAAAAATTAACAAAATTATTGTTAATGTTAAATGCCATAATAATAGCCTACTACTTTAAAGTAGTAATAACAGAACTATTATCCATTTACAAACATAATCTAACCCAATGAAGTGAAAACTACAAATACTTGATGAAAAGTAGGTCTATGCTATTACAGGGTAAATCAAATTATCCAAAATTAATCATTTTCAAAGGATATTCATGAAAACGTGCTTTGTCAAACAAATAGTTTTGAAACTACATTTCTTAGTTTAAAAAAGAAATGTTACAATACTTCACTGATTTGAGTGACATAATTGATAATGAACTACTAAAGAAAATGTATTTTACCTCGGTGGTAACATTACTATCATGTTAATTTAGGATGCCTGCCGTGTCTTATCTTATATCCAGAAGCATTTGGTTACATATATTTGTTTAGCTTAATAAAGTAATACACTAGAAGACAATCATCATCAAAATCATTGTCTTTTGATGAAAAATTATTCTTGATTCTGATGAAAAAAAAAATTTTGTTACACGTTGAATGACTCAACTTCTATGTGATTGTTATACAATTATCTAAACGTTTTCTGTCACAAATATGCAAAACCAGCTTAATCACATTGTATAAATTATATATGTCAGGGTAATAAGCACAGGAAGCAAGATGCGAGTGAAACAGTTTATTATAAATGAAGTAGATGGTGGTAAGTCCAGAGATGACAGGTTAGTGGCGCAGGGACCCCGATGGTCAGATGAAACTGGTGAAGACAGTGCAGGGGGGCGGTGAGAGAATCCAGTGACGAGAAATAATCCAAACGAAATCCACGGGAACATGAACAGGAACAAGGAAGGTACGAGACTCGAGACGTAGACTGGAACACAACACCGGGAAACCACAAACAACGATCTGACAAAGTAGATGAGAAAGTGATGAGTATATATACACATGATGAGATGAACTGCAGCTGTTGACTGGAGTGATGAGTGATCGCTGATGATGTTAATGAGTGGGCACGCCCACCTAATCAGTACACACGCACACATCCAACAACAGAAACACGAGACAAAAGGAGACATAGGATTTATAAACCGTGACAGTACCCCCCTCCCTAGGAACGCCTCCTGGCGTTCCCAGACTCCCTTACCTGCCGATTGTAATCATCGATAAGGGAGTGATCCAGGATGTCTCTAGCTGGTACCCAACTTCTCTCCTCCGGACCGTAACCTTCCCAGTCCACCAAGTACTGAAATCCGCGTCCCCTCCGTCTCGAGTCCAGAACACGATTGACCGAATAAGTAGGTTCCCCGTCTACGAGACGCGGCGGGGGGGGAACCGGGACTGGCGGATTAATGCGAGCAAAGAAAACAGGCTCAATTTTGGATACATGAAAGACGGGGTGAATCCTCCTGTACACTGGAGGAAGATTGAGGCGGACTGTCACCGGACTAATGATTTTAGTGACAGAGAACGGGCCAATGAATTTAGGCGCAAGCTTAATTGAAACGGAGCGGAGAGGAATGTCCTTGGTAGAAAGCCACTCTTTGGAACCGACGACGTATACGGGAGGCCTACGCCGGTGGCGATCGGCTTGGGCCTTGGTGCGCGCCCCCACTTGGAGTAGAGTCTCACGGGCTCTAGTCCAAGTGCGACGACACCTCTGGACGAAGGCGTGTGCGTAGGGGACCGCGACTTCGGACTCCAGACTAGGAAAAATAGGTGGCTGGTATCCTACACTCAAACGGTGATAGGCCCGTGGATGACACTGGCAACGCGTTGTGAGCGTACTCCACCATAGACAGTTGCTGACTCCAGGAGGAAGGATTCTTGGACACTAAACATCGCAACGTTCTCTCCAAATCCTGGTTGGCTCGCTCAGTTTGACCATTGCTCTGGGGATGGAACCCCGAGGAAAGACTGACAGTCGCACCCAGGAATTTACAAAACTCTCGCCAAAATTTGGACACAAATTGGGGTCCTCTGTCAGAAACCACGTCTGTCGGGAGGCCATGTAACCGAAAGACGTGGTTAACGACAATCAACGCTGTCTCCTTGGCTGAGGGTAATTTGGGCAAGGGAATGAAATGGGCCGCCTTCGAGAATCGGTCCACCACGGTCAAAACTACCGTGTGACCCTGGGAGGGTGGGAGGGCGGTGATGAAATCTAGAGCGATATGGGACCAGGGTCTTGAAGGCACCGGCAGCGGTTGAAGTAACCCATCTGGGGGCCGATTGGAAGTCTTACCCGTGGCGCAAACTGAGTAAGCCAAAACAAAACTGTGAACATCGCGAGCCATGAGAGGCCACCAGAATAGTTGCTTGACTAAAAACTTAGTGCGATTAACCCCAGGATGGCAAGCCACATTGGAACAATGACCCCACTGAATGACGCTGGACCGTAAACCCTCAGGCACAAATAAACGATTCGGTGGACAACGGATCGGAGGCGTTACCCCTTCTAAGGCCTTCTTGACCTTCGACTCGATCTCCCATGTGAGTGTAGAGATGAATAGGTTCTCTGGTAAAATGCACTCGGGAGTAGACGGGCGTTCGGAATGGTCAAAAATACGCGATAAAGAATCGGGTTTGATGTTCTTGGAACCCGGGCGGTACGAGAGAGTAAAATCAAAACGACCGAAAAAAAGAGCCCACCGAGCCTGTCTGGAGTTTAGTCTTTTAGCAGTCCGAATGTATTCTAAGTTCTTGTGGTCGGTCCAGACGATAAAAGGTACCCCCGACCCTTCTAACCAGTGGCGCCACTCCTCCAATGCTAACTTGACTGCCAACAACTCTCTGTTGCCAATGTCATAATTGCGTTCGGCAGGGGATAAACGATGAGACAAAAACGCGCAAGGATGCATCTTGTCGTCTGAAGGAGAACGCTGGGATAGCACTGCACCTACCCCCACCTCTGACGTGTCGACCTCCACCATGAACTGACGTGAAGGATCAGGGGTCATCAGGATGGGGGCTGAAACAAAGCAACCCTTCAGTTTAGCAAACGCCGCCTCGGCTGCGTCTGACCACCTGAACGTCGTTCTGGGGGAGGTCAAGGCGGTCAGAGGTGCGGCTAGTTGGCTGAAATTGCGAATGAAACGCCGGTAAAAATTGGCTAACCCCAGGAACCTCAGTAGGGCCTTACGGGAATCTGGACTTGGCCAATCCACCACAGCCTTAACCTTTTCAGGATCCATGCGCATTCCCTCAACCGAGATGATGTAACCTAGAAAAGGAACAGACTGTGCATGAAAAGCGCATTTCTCCGCCTTGACAAAAAGCCCATTCTCTAGCAACCTCTGAAGCACTTGTCGGACGTGCTGCACGTGTTCCTGGAGAGACGATGAAAAAATCAATATGTCATCCAGGTAGACATATATGAACTGATCGACCATGTCTCGCAATACGTCATTGACAAGTGCCTGGAAGACCGCTGGGGAGTTGGAAAGGCCGAACGGCATAACCAAGTATTCAAAGTGTCCCCTGGGAGTGTTAAACGCGGTCTTCCACTCATCCCCCTCCCTGATGCGGACCAAATGATAAGCATTCCTTAAATCCAATTTCGTGAAGATAGATGCTCCTTGCAACCTCTCGAAGGCTGAAGACATCAACGGCAAAGGATAAGTATTCTTTACCGTGATGTTGTTCAACCCCCGGTAATCAATACAAGGTCGCAACGATCCATCCTTCTTCCCCACAAAAAAGAACCCCGCCCCCACTGGAGAAGAGGAAGGGCGGATGAATCCCGTTGCTAGAGAATCAGAAATGGAAGCTTTAGCTTAAGTTCTGTCAGGAAGACTCAATCAGCGCGTCATGTATTACCTCATCTCTATCCAATCAGGTGTTAACAGTCACAGTATAAAACATTGGTACTTACACTTGTCTGAGTTCGCAGATGCTGACGCTGCCATTCACCTCCATCCTCCCCAACCACCACCAAGATGGTACCTTCCCCTCCATCCTCCCCATCACCACCACCAGGATGGTCCCTTCCTTACCTCCAGGGGGTCGGCTGCGCCCCCGCCTTCATCTCAGGCGGGACATGCAGATTCGGCTAACCTCGCTTTGCTCGCTAAGGACGGGGCCTACGCCAAAGAACTCATAAATTTATGCTTGCTGAGCTGTCAATAAATGTATACAGCTTTTCAATTGATCTCCCGAGTCTTTCTGGTAGAAATGTATTTCTCCATGACCTCTCTCTCTGGTGCAGAGAGTGAATATAACTTGCCCTTAGGCGGAGACGTACCTGGCAGTAACTCTATAGCACAGTCATAGGGACGATGCGGGGGAAGAGAAGCAGCCCGAGACTTACTGAACACCTCCTTCAGGTCCAGGTACTCCGTGGGCACGTTAGATAAATCCACTGCCTCCTCCTGAAACACAGGGACAGAAACAGACGGACAAGCAGAGACAAGACAAGACTTATGACAATAACTGCTCCATGCTGACACAGACTTGAGCTGCCAGTCCACTTTGGGGTTGTGACGGGTGAGCCAGGGGTGACCAAGAACGATGGGTGCAAGAGGAGTGTCCAGAATGTAAAAGGAGATGGTCTCGGTATGGTTGCCTGATGTGATAAGGGTAATGTCTTCGGTGGCCAGTGATATGGTGGGGAGTCTTTGACCATTAAGGGCGTGAACTGCAATCGGGTGCGAAAGGTGTCTGAGGGGAACTTGAAATGTGCGTGCAAAGTTGTGGTCCATGAAATTACCCTCTGCCCCTGAGTCCAGAAGTGCCCGACAGTCGTGGAGGTGAGTAGACCATCGGAGCCTTACCGGAAGGAGAGTAGATGTGGATGAGGTCTTCTCGGCAGAGATCCCACCCGACAGTAGCCTCATACTTACTGTCGGGCTGGGCCTTTTAACGGACAACTGTATGCGAAATGTCCAGCTCCTCCACAGTACATACAAAGGCCCAGGGATCTCCGCCTCTCCTTCTCCTCCCGGGAAAGCCGGGCTCGACCCACCTGCATGGGCTTAGGATCGTACACGGGGCTGACCGCGCCCCCGCCTCCAGAACGCTGTCCCTCGATCCCTGCAGATGGACGGTTGGGTTGAATTCGTCGATCCATACGTGAAAGACGTGCATCAACTCTCAGGGCCAGAGCAATGAGGTCATTGAGCTTGGTGGGAAGGTCCATGGCGTAGATTTCCTTCTGGACGCGGTCAGCCAGCCCATGCAGGAACATGTCCCACTGCGCCTCCTCGTTCCATTGGCTCTCTGCTGCCAGGGTTCGAAATTCAATCGAAAAGTCAGATACGGATCTCTCCCCTTGCCTTACATCCGCCAGCACCCTGGCAGCTTCTCTTCCCGCAGCAGAGCGATCGAAAACTCGCCGCATCTCGTCGGAGAGCCGCTGGAACGAGGAGCCGCATTCGTCCTAATTTTCCCACACCGCCGTTCCCCGTAGCGCCGCCCTCCCAGACAGCAAGGTTAGGACAAACGCAACTTTGGTTCGTTCTTCCTGGAATGTCCTGGGTTGAAGGGAGAAATGCATTTCACATCGTGTTAAGAAAGCTCGACAGTAGTTAGATTCACCTGAATAGGACTCGGGAATCGGCAGACGAGGCTCTGACTGGGAGGGTTCCGCTGGTGGTGGTGGAGGAATTGGCGGTGCGGGTGGCGCAGTGGGAATCCGGAGTTGTTGGATCTGTTGGGTGAGCCCGGACACCTGCGCCACTAAAGCCTGAACGGCGCGAGCTGTGTCGTTGAGGTTTTTCTCTTGCGTGTCCATTCTCTGTATGCTGCTGTTCACAAATGCGTCCAGTGAACTTGATGAATCGCTCGCTGCTTCCATGTTGGTCAGATCGTTCTGTCAGGGTAATAAGCACAGGAAGCAAGATGCGAGTGAAACAGTTTATTATAAATGAAGTAGATGGTGGTAAGTCCAGAGATGACATGTTAGTGGCGCAGGGACCCCGATGGTCAGATGAAACTGGTGAAGACAGTGCAGCCGTGCGGTGAGAGAATCCAGTGACGAGAAATAATCCAAACGAAATCCACGGGAACATGAACAGGAACAAGGAAGGTACGAGACTTGAGACGTAGACTGGAACACAACACCGGGAAACCACAAACAACGATCTGACAAAGTAGATGAGAAAGTGATGAGTATATATACACATGATGAGATGAACTGCAGCTGTTGACGGGAGTGATGAGTGATCGCTGATGATGTTAATGAGTGGGCACGCCCACCTAATCAGTACACACGCACACATCCAACAACAGAAACACGAGACAAAAGGAGACATAGGATTTATAAACCGTGACAATATATGCTTCTTTAATAATGCAAAATACAGTTCAGATCAATAAAAATTAACTTTGGTCAGTATGCTTTTCTTCAGCTATTGGCAGGAGGGGTACAAAGACAATTTTAGACCATGATAAGAACACCATATGAAAATAAGAATAAAATATATCCTACCATGTAATGACTGTACCACACCCCTAATATTAAATTACATTTTAAGATTTAAAATAGTATCTCGAACAAGCTTCACTGTGTGATCTTATCTGTGAAAAAGGAAATTCCTCTCCAGAAATCAGACACGCTGTCAAGGGTCCAGGTTCAGTGTCAGCTGGTCCATCATTCAACCATACCTGTCAAGTTTTGGATTTGAAAATAAGGGAAATTTTCCAGTGCCCACCGCGAGCAGTCCCACCACCCCAACCAAGCTCCAGTATCCCTTACATTTTAAGAAAGGTGTTATAGTATGAAGAGCATTTGGGTGGGAGACATATAAGACTGTAAAAAGTTTTTATTTTTTACTTCAAATATTAGGCATAAAAATTATTGAGTTGTGTTGTACTGACTCTTGCATTTCCCAAAATATATGTGGTCTTATAGATTTTGTATTTGAAATTGGATTTATTCACCAATTTGTTGCATTCGTGCCTAAAATTGTCATATGGTGTGACATAAAAGTTATTTTATATAAAATGAAAATGGGATATACTCTCCCTAAGTAACTAACGTCAACATAAATCGTTATTATTACTATCTTAAGATTTAACATTTCTTTTGTGCAGATTCATTAGATTTTGTATTGTTTTTCTAAATCATTATGCAAAGTAAGTAATTTCTCCTCAGCTTTTCCAAATATTTTAGATTAATTATGTTAAGCCCGGTTTTAAATCTATGAAAATGCTTGTGACTCTTGCTGATACTATTTCTCTTGTGTTCCGTTGACTTTTTTATGATTTATAAATAAGAAAGTATTTTTACTGCCACAATTCTCAATGTCACACCAAATTATATAGTGTCACGCTATATGATGAACTGCACAACTCCACAATTTGTCAATGCAAAAAACTGTATTCATCAGCATTATCTTCATTCAGTGATGCTTTAAGAGATGGAGGGGTCAGGTTCATAATGCCATTCACTTCTTTTTTCCTTTTTCTGTATTTCTTTGGTGCATCTCTCCCATGGGCGTAGGTTTGGTCTCAGCTTTGGTGGGGACAAAGTGCATTAGATTAAACTGGGAAGGGTCATAAAACTTGCATATTGTTATCCTAGGTTTACTGCTTCTATTGTTCTCAATTGTAAGTCGCTTTGGATAAAAAGTGTCTGCTAAATGAATAAATGTAAATCTGTTGTGGTTTGATGCTGTCTTTCCTGCATACAAAATGGTTAATTAATTTTGTAGTCTATCCTATGGCTAGCATGTTTAACCCTCTTACCAGATATTGTTATTTGGATATTATCAATCAAATAATGATTCATTATATTTGAATAACCAACAGTGTTAACTTTTGCCTTTTTAACATTGCCAACATGTTTTTTCCAGCACATGTGTCTAGCAAGTAGGCTACACTCACAAATACATTACATAGACAGAATGTAGAAACGAAAAATGTCTCAGATGATCCACTGTTTATGACTGCAAGATTATAAGTTAAGGTAGGCTAATTAACATTCAGTGACTTGCTAACGTAGCATTCTATCATGATAGCGCGACTTCTATGAGTCTATCCGTGCTGCACACCCCTAATTAATGCTCCTAACCTTGAAAGATTGCAGAAGCTAGGTTTAACTGTAACAATATCCTGGGTAACCAGGATCACCAGTTAATACTATTTTCCACAGTAGAATCTGCATTTGAAAGCCTGGTCAGTCACTACTACTGCTAGTTATTTGTGTGGCTAGTTATTTTTGCCTACTTACACTCTGCTTTATGAAAAAGCTTCGTATGTCCCCTTTCTTCTTCTTGGGTGACATAGCTGATCTACAAAGTACAAAAAGGGGCAAAAAAACGGAATATTAAAATGTTTTTAAAATGTTTTTAATTAAAACTCTGGCCTTTGTATATGGCAGGCAGAGAGACAGCCCTGGTAACTTACCGTCGGCGTCGTCACGCGCGCACACACACACACACACACGCACACACCACCCGCTCGCTGCCAGTGAGTGCAAGCACAAAAAGTAGTCCCGGCCCGCGCGTGTAGCCTGCCTGTCAGATACCCCGCCGCCAATCAAATTACGGCGTATCTTGTGTCGTCGTCCTGGCCGTTGGAATCGATCCAAATAGCAAAGCAAAGATCCAAATGCAGCGCAAATATCAAAATAGCAGTTCAAAGGAGCTTGCTAAATATTGGTGGGGACAAATTTGTCATCTCAAAATATTGATTGGGACTAGTACCTAGCGTCCCCCCCTAAACCTACGCCCTTGATCTCTCCACATCTCTCTCATTTTTTTCTTGTCTTGAAGGAGGAAGAGACTGTACACTTAATGCCTTGAGTTTTCCATTTTGTTTCTTCTCTTTATACCTGGTAATGAAAAATATGGAATTAAGATATTTTCGTTCCTTTCAGTTTCACCATCTTGATAATAGTATCATGTGTTGACGTTACACTATGTTTTGGCCTAGACTTTCATCCCTATAGTAGGTGTCTGTTCTGTGTGAACTGGCATGATCTCTTTACTTTTTCCTCCTTTCCCTCAGGACCTCCTCTCTCCTTGCATGGTCAGCAATGAGTCTTTCCCTGTATTTTTGTGTCATCACTTTACTTAAAATTTCTGCCTGACAGACGAAACATTGCATCTTTTAATAGGCAAAGCATTGCAAATATGGTGAAACATGGTTAAATTAAGTATAAATTTGAAAAGAAATACATTAATTGTATAGGTAATTTAATGTTCACTATTAAATTCATTGAATATGTTTTGAATAGTTATTTATTTATCATTAAAAAAGGTGTATGTAATATTGTGTGACAAATATATCATATGGTGTGACTTAGAAAAACAGTCACACCATATGATACAGTGTCACACCATATGATGTGGATTAGGGATAGGATTTTTAAGAATTAATAAGTAAAATTTGTATAAAAGTGTTTAATTTTTATGTAAATAATGTCACACCATAAGACACAAAACATTGACCACTAGTGAGCATATCAGATACAGAGCTTTTTAATTAAAAATTAAAAACTCAGAACTCACCTCTTGACCTTGCAAACCACTCCAGAGATGACACTGCAACTTCCTGGTTGAGTGTGGACCTCTTCATCATAGTGATGTCCAAATTATTGCTCGTTCAAAATATAAATTGCAGTGTCACACCATATGACGCCCATTTTACGGACAAATTGTATTTGGCCAGAACTTGCTTTAAAATCGTACACATACATCAACACTTTCTGTGTCTGTTGAAATAGCCTAATTCTGTTACTTAAACTGTAAATCTATCAATTATTTATACTTTGCTGATATATATTGTCATTAGTAAGGTCACACATATCCCGGACAGTCACACCACATGACAATTTTGATGTTTAGATAAAAATTTGATGTAGAGGTCTTTATACACCAACTACAGCTATGGTATGCTGTAATAATATCTTGTCAGAGGAACAACATGAAGATATATATTTTTAACAAATACCCATTTTTATCAGGTTATGACATCATGGACGGGTAGAATTGCATGTCGTGTCTCCCACCCATTTATTTAAAGGCTTATTTGCATATTTTGTGTTCATTTAACATTGCCTTTCTTTACATTTACATTTTATTTTCATTCCACACATTCTTTTAATTTCATATTGCTTTTCTTTTACAGTTTTTCTTTTCATTTCACATAACTATTCTTTACTCTTTTAGTGAGTTATTGTACAAATTTGTTTGCATTCTTTAAGACTGTTTTGGAAGGAGTGTATTTGTGGGCTGGGCCAGAGTAGTTAATTTTACATGAGAGTAGAGCGCAAACAGTTCTGTTGTCTAACGTCATCCTATTCTCTGTAACAATATTTCATACCATGCTAAACACCCTTTCTGAACTTGCATTGCTATGGGGAATGCATAGTAAAGCCTTCATAAGTTTTGGCAGCTCACTGAACCTCATGTCCTTTTCTACCAGGCCCCAGAATCTGTCGATTCTGTCTTCTTGGGGGAGTTGCTTACTATCTGTCACTTGATAGTCTGTGAATTCCTCTCTCATCTTATCCTCTTTCAGCCTCAACTGAGGGAACAGGGCCCCTAGCCTTTCCACTGTAAAGTAAAACGTACTCGGTTACTAACGTAACCTCGGTTCTCTCTAGAGAGGGAACGAGTACTGCGTAATATCTTACGCTATGGGGAAAACCTCTTTTCCACGAGATATTGAAGCCAAAAATTATCCTTAATTTTGAATTAATGCAAAACGCTGTGCAGCAGCATGCAGACATAGGCAAGACGGCTTGCGTGCCTATTGGCTGCCCTGCGGCAACAGCAGCAGCCTATCGAGAGTGGCCCTGCGTGACACATACCCAATGGGGGCACTTCGCGCCCATTTCGTCACGTCCCGCCAGAAAGGGCGTGGTCCCGCCCTTGTAAATACGGCTCGATTAGGCTGGTATACTGGTTTTCATCGCCGAAGCGAACCAGAGCTGTGTATGCACGGCAAGATACGCAGTACTCGTTCCCTCTCTAGAGAGAACCGAGGTTACGTTAGTAACCGAGTACGTTCTCTTACGAGAGTATCTCTCGTACTGCGTAATATCTTACGCTATGGGGAACACAATGCAAAACGCCGTGCGTACTGGGATCCGACACCAAAGTCCCAAGGGCAGTAGCCCGGGGCTCATATAGTGCATAATCACCATAGACTCACAGAGAGTCGGAGAAGAGAGGCTGCAAGCATCATTCCCCATAAAATAGCATCCTACAGGAGCTAGTTATGTTAACAGTGTTTCACGCAGACAGGGTGAACGTGTTCAGCCTGAACTGGGTAATAGTACGGGTTATTCAACACCCAAGGGGCAGTTTCTATCGCTCAGTGAGCGATGCACAGGCAAACTCAGCATCTGGGCCGCACTGCGGGGCAGATAGCACTGAATTCTAAACCGACAGAAGCTTGGCTTGTAAGGCGGGAACCTCTAGGTTATAAAACCTTATAAATGTAGACGGCGAGGCCCAGCCCGCGGCCGTACAGATATCTTGCAAGGTAACCCCACTATACCACGCCCACGACGAGGCCACGCCTCTTGTGGAGTGCGCTCTGACACCCAAAGGACACTGCAGGCCCTTAGAAGTGTAAGCCAGTGCTATGGCGTCGACTACCCATCTGGATAGGCTCTGTTTTGATGCGGCCAGGCCCTTGGAGCGTCCGCCAAACAAAAAAAGTGCTGCTCGGTCTCTCTGAAGACAGACGAGCGGGACACATAAGCTCTCAGTGCCCTGACAGGGCAAAGGAGACTAGCATCTTTCTCCTCATCATGAACCGAGAGAGCGCACAGGGAAATGACCTGGGCCCTGAACGGTGTGTTGAGGGATTTGGGCACGTACCCGTGCCTTGGTTTGAGTATGACCTTAGAGTCATTAGGCCCAAACTCCATACATGACGCGCTTACCGAAAGCGCTTGTAAGTCCCCTATGCGCTTCACTGAAGCGAGAGCCAAAAGGAACACCGTTTTGAAAGACAGATGCTTCATGTCTGACAAATGGAGTGGCTCGAACGGGGCACCTTTCATGGCTTCCAAAACCGTAGAAAGGTCCCACACCGGGACTGAAGGAGGTCTGGGAGGGTTCAGCCTCCGAGCTCCCTTGAGGAATCGCACGACTAGGTCGTTCTTCCCCAGTGACTGGCCAGACACAGGTTTTATAAACGCTGCTATGGCCGCCACGTACACTTTGAGCGTGGATGGGGACCTGCCCTTATCCAGCAGCTCTTGAAGGAAGGAGAGTACTTCCGTGACCCCGCAGTCTACAGGTGAAAAGCGCTGAGCTTGACACCAAGCAGAGAACACAGACCATTTCGAGGAATAGAGCCGTCTAGTAGACAGGGCCCTTGCCTGCGTGATCGTGTTTAGCACTCCCTCCGGGAGGCTAGCGGGTACCCGTTGATGGCCCATGCATGTAGGGACCATAGTTCCGGGCGAGGATGCCAAATCGAGCCCTCGGCCTGAGAGAGGAGGTCTTTCCTCAACGGTACTGGCCACGGGGCAGTGCTGGTCAGCCGCATCAGGACTGGGAACCAAGTCTGGTTTGTCCAGAGCGGAGCCACAAGCAGCACTGGGCATCCATTTTCCCTGATTCGTTCCAGCACTTGAGGCAGGAGCGAGACGGGGGGAAAAGCATAGAGGGGACAGCGGGGCCAGACGTGGGCCAGCGCGTCCTTGCTCTTGGAGAAGTATTTCGGACAGTGAGCGTTCTTGTGGGACGCGAACAGGTCCATTTGCGCTCTGCCGAATGTCTCCCACAGCAGTTGGATCGTCTGCGGGTGCAGCGACCATTCCCCTGCTGGGACATTGTTTCTGGACAGTCTGTCTGGTCCCAGATTCAGGTGACCAGGCACGTGCGCCGCTCTCAGTGAAAGCAGGTTGTGCTGAGCCCAGACCAGGAGGCGTTCCGTTAGCCTGTAAAGGTTTCGGGACTTGGTGCCGCCCTGGCGATTTATGTATGCCACCACTGACATGTTGTCCGACCGGACCAAGACGTGGTGGCCCATTATCTGGGGACAGAAGCGCCGTAGCGCGTTGTCGACTGCCATCATTTCCAGACAGTTTATGTGTAGGAGCTTTTCCTGTTCTGACCACTGGCCAAAGAACGGTCTGCCCTCGAGCAGCGCTCCCCATCCCGAGGTGGAGGCGTCCGTGGACACCACCTTCACACTCGAGGGAGTCCCCAGACTCACACCTGACTGATACCAGTCGGTTATCTTCCAAGGTTCCAGAGCTGAAACGCATTTCAGATCGACCCGGAGGCGAAACCGACCAGCGGTCCATGCCCTGGGAGGAACTCGCGCTTTCAGCCACAGCTGCAGTGGGCGCATGCGAAGCAGACCCAGCTGGAGCACTGAAGCTGCTGAGGCCATGAGGCCCAGCATTTTCTGAAACCTTTTGAGCTGGACAACCGAGCCGCGGCGGAAGGATTTCGCGGCGCTCTGAATGTCCCGTTCGCGCTCTGGCGTCAGACGCGCTGTCATGGATAGCGAGTCCAGCACTGTTCCCAGAAAAGAAATTTTCTGGCTGGGAAACAGCGAGCTCTTCGCCCAATTGACTGTGAGACCCAGATTCTCGAGATGCTCGAGTAATGTGGCCCTGTGTTCTATGAGCTCTGATCGTGATCGAGCTAGAATCAGCCAATCGTCCAAGTAGTTCAAAATTCGCATGCCCTGGAGTCTCAGGGGTGCGAGAGCCGCGTCCATGACTTCGTAAATGTACGGGGTGCCAGGGACAGGCCGAACGGCAGGACTTTGTATTGGTATGCCTGGCCCTCGAAGGCGAATCTCAAGAATTGCCTGTGACGTGACGCTATTTGTATTTGAAAATAGGCGTCTTTCAGATCTATTGACATAAACCAGTCTTCCCGGCGAACTTGCGCGAGGATTTTCCTGGTTGTAATCATTCTGAAGTGGCGCTTCGCGAGCGCTCTGTTCAGCTGTCGCAGATCTAGAATGGGTCTGAGACCCCCGTCTTTTTTGGGTACCAGAAAATACCTGCTGTATAAACCCCCTTCGCTCTGAGCCTGAGATAAAGGTTCTATCGCCCCTTTGCTCAGTAGTTTCGCTATCTCGGCTCGAAGTAGATGAGATACTTCGTTTTTTACCGTCGTTTCGACTCGCGCCGCACAACGGCGGGGGCGTCGAGCGAACTGCAGCGAATAGCCTCTTTTTATAGTGTTCAGCACCCATTCTGATACCCCGGGAAGCTTTGCCCACGCATGTGCGTGAATAGCTAGAGGTAGAATGAAATCTGGGCTCTGGCCGCGGCATAGCGGCGGCCGGAGAGCTCCGGTGTGCTGAGAAACAAACACTGTGTTTGCAATGCGCGAGGCGGGGGGTGCGCTGATCACAGCGGGCAGCCCGACCGCGCTCGGCTTCTCTCTGACAGATTGTGGAGAGAAGGCGAGCGGGACGAACCCCGTGGGCTTCGGCATGTCTGTGAGGGAATGTGGGCGCGGGATAGCGGGCACACTCACTGCACTGAGAACACTGTCGGCTCGCGCCGACTGAAAATGTGTTGGTTTCGTTTTTACAGAAACCGTGGGACATGCTTCGTGTAGTGTTTGTGGGCACTGTGTCGTGGGCACGTACACTACATTCATTGCACAATCGACATGAGTCGATTTTATTCGTTCTAGCCCTGTATTGTGGTGGGCTGTGTCTGCGTGTGGGAATGGGCACTGAGACGTGGGCATTCTTACAACACTCATAACACCATCGGCCGTGGCCGGAACACCAGAAAATACACTCTTTTGGGATTTATCTGGGTCGCCGTAAAAATGGCATTTGTGTGCAGGCAAGCGGGCTGTGGTGCCGGCTTGTTTACTGCGAAATACACTGGAACAGTCACATCGTTTGGAACTGAACGAGCGAGAAGTTTCGGTGGAGTCTGGCCGCGGCGAGACTTAAACACCGTGGGTTTTAGCTGACTGTATGTCTGTTGGTTTCGTTTTACAGAAAACGTGGCACATGCAGTGTGTAGTGTTTGTGGGCACTGGGTTGTGGGCACATTCACTACATTTAATGCACAATGACATGAGTCAATCTCATTTGTGCGTGCCCTGCACTGTGGCGGGCTGTGTTTGTGTGTAGAAATGAACACTGGGCTGTGGGCATTTTTATTACACTCATAACACCATCGGCTTTGGCCGGAATACCAGAAAATACACTGCTTATATGATTTTTCTGGGTCGCCGTGGAAACGGCATTTTTGTGCAGGCAAGCGGGCCATGGTACCGGCTTGTTTACTGCAAAATACACTGGAACAGTCACATTTTCTTGGAACTGAACGAGCGAAAAGTTTCGGTGCAAGTCTGGCCGCAGCGAGACTAAATTTTTATCTGCTGCGAGACCTGGGATCGAACACGGGTCTCCCGTGCGAAGGGCTTTGGGTTTCGCCACTGAGCCACAGGGGGAAATGACAAAAGCTTAAAACAGCTCGAGCAGATAAGAGAGCGTCATCACAGTTTGTGTGTGTTGGCGTTTGTTTGCAGGCGTGCGTGTTATACAACAGGCTCATTGCTGCAATATTGACATTTTCAGCCGCTCAAACTAAGAGGAGCTGAGAAATGTTTGAGAAATGGAGATTGGTCCGACCTCGGCGGGACTAAAAACACACTCTATCCTCATTTCGCCGGTGACGCATGCCCACGGGGGGCGGGGGTGGGGTAGCTTTCTTATAACGTAAAGAAAGCTAGCCGCGGTTTTGAAGCTGGCCTTCTCTACAGATGCAGCTATCTCGTCGTCATAATGGCGGAAGCGGCGGCGCGCGGCGGCCGTTGTCCGTCAGCGAGCGACTCGAGTGAAGCTGGTGAAGCTGGCGGGCGAACCGGCGAGCTATCACGGGCTGGAGAAGGCTCGGGGCTGTTTCGTCGACCTCAATGGCGGAAGCGGCGGCCGCTGTCCGTCGGTGAGGGACTCGAGCGATGCCGGCGAAGCTGGCGGGCGAACCGGCGAGCTTTGGCGGGCAGGAGAAGGCTCGAGGCCGCGCTGGGCACGGCGCTTTTTACGGCGCGGCGCTACAGCGGGTTGAAGTGCAGGCTCTGAGAATGATGCTAGGCGAGTCCTCAGAGTCACCATAGGCAATAGCTCACAGTGAGGGCATCCGCCGTCGACGAGAGCGAGAGCCGCGTGATCCTCACCCAGGCAGGAAACGCAGAATGGCGATCCTCTTCACTGAGTGTGGCTCGGCACGAGCCGCAGGATCTATGCATCTTGAAAAAGACGCAGCTCTTTTAGGAGAGAGAGAGACAGTGAAAAAATGTGTGTCGCAGCGGCGAACACACACACACACTTGCAATAAAAGGATATGACGCCGGAAAGCGTAGCAGGTACGGCGGCTAAAGGCGGCGATGCCAGCGACTTCAGACTCAAAGGCTCGTCCCGCTGTGTGCTTATCTCAGACGGCGCGGCTTCTCACTCCGGATCCAGCGATGCGTGATGCTTCGCTGAAGAGATGAAAATCAGTATACCAGCCTAATCGAGCCGTATTTACAAGGGCGGGACCACGCCCTTTCTGGCGGGACGTGACGAAATGGGCGCGAAGTGCCCCCATTGGGTATGTGTCACGCAGGGCCACTCTCGATAGGCTGCTGCTGTTGCCGCAGGGCAGCCAATAGGCACGCAAGCCGTCTTGCCTATGTCTGCATGCTGCTGCACAGCGTTTTGCATTAATTCAAAATTAAGGATAATTTTTGGCTTCAATATCTCGTGGAAAAGAGGTTTTCCCCATAGCGTAAGATATTACGCAGTACGAGAGATACTCTCGTAAGAGAACAAGTGTTTGACTGAACATTGCAGATCTAAACAAGTATCAAGTATACTGTGCCAATTATTTGTTTGGTTATCAATGGGGAACTGTCCCCAGAGGATGTTGTTATGATGCGATGTAAAGCCCTTTGAGACAAATTGTTTGTAAAAATGGGCTATACAAATAAAATTGCCTTGCCTAACATCAATAGGCTTTATGCACAGCTGCACTACTTCCTGAACTTATGCCAGCTCCTTTATTTCCTGTCTTACATTATTGGACAAACTGATTAATCCAGGTGTGTCCGACCATTGCTAGGGTGGTTGCTAGGGTAAGTAGTGGAGCTGGGCATAAAGCCTTTTGGAAACTGTTTTGTTTCTATTATCTACCAGTCCCTGGAGTTATGTTAAGACGAGCTGCAGGGTCCAGCACTTTCAGGTCCCTCAGGAGTGGATGGTCAAGGGGAAAGGAGGAGAACATCTTCTTAAGAACTGCCTCATAGAAGCTTCTCACAGTTCTACAACAGCATAAGAGTGAAAAAAATGCATTAGTGGTAATATTTTTAGGCACACTACAGCCTATACTCTCATACTATCAAAAGATGATATCATAATATAACTACTGGGTAATATACTCACTGAAATATTTTCTTCTCGGAAATTCTGAAAGAATTTCTTTGTGTCTGCTCCGATAAAGAGATCTTCATCAGCCAACTGATGTCCATCTCTATACTACACCTCCCTGAGAGGTACACCCACGACTGCCCTGGCTGGTATGAGGTAGCCCAGGATCCTCTTCATCAGCCTGCACATCTCCTCTTCAAGTCTGTGAATTTGTACTCCCTCTGACTGCAGATAATATCAATGGTCACAAGGAAATAACAGTGAAATAAGAATGCTACAATAAGCACAAACATTTAATTATATACTATTATTCACTCATTCATCAATATCATTGACACCCACCTGGAAGGCAATGTTAAATTCAGATAAAGGCTTAAGGGAAGCACTCAGGAACAGAAAGTAGGTCTTCACGATTGGATCACGCAGATGGCTTGCCAGATCATGCACTTTGACACTCCTCTCCACCTCTTCATGACTGTTAAAGTAGGCCTACAGTACATAGAGATACAGGGTGGCAATACATGGTTAAAATGGAAATACTAGCATAGTAAAATATAGCATAGTAAACTAGATATCTGCCGAGTGGAGTTACCATCCTACATGTAGTGCATCCCACTGGTTCAGCACCGTCTGGATGCAGGTTAACAGACTCAGCCATCTGGTGCTGCAGTACCTGAGGAGCTTCAGGTGGTCTGAATCAGTGAAATCTACAAACTCTTTGTAGACTTCACATCTTTTTGCACTGAGAGATAGAAAATTACTCTGTTAGTGGTTGGAATTGTAAGTGAATGTGTGTGTGTGTGTGTGTAAAGAATATGAACTGTAGGCCTACTAGGCTACCTTGTTCATGAGTTTGCCACATGCAATGTTGTTACATTGTAACACACACAACATTAGGGAAAAGAAATAGCAGGCCTATATGTATGCATTTACCTTTTATCAAAGTGGGTGCATATCCCCACCAGGATGTCTTCCACTGGTACCTGGGCTGCTCTGATCCCACAGCCAGTGGCCAGCTGTACCAGGTGGCAGATGCAGCCAAGGTCCTGGACGTGGGGCTGGCTGGTCTTCAGTCTGCTGATGACCGAGTTATGGCGGCCTTTCATAACACTCGCATTATCAGAGTTAAAGGCAATCAGGTTATACCATGGGATGCCTCTTTTTCTATTGGAAACAGGAAAAAATGCCACAAAACTTCTCAGACAAAATGTAAGGTTGTAATTAAATGCAATCTACTAAACATGTCAACAACACAGTGCAGTTCCCCTTACCTTAATGCTTCACTAAGCTTTTCATACAGATTTTCTGCATTTCCTACATTGCATATAGGCATCTACAGGCATCTCTGTAGCGACCTGCAGAGTGGCCTCATCGTAGAGTCTAGTCAGGATGACGAATTCTTTGTCTGTTTTTCTGTTGTTCGATTCGTCGCACATCAGTGCAAAGGGCTGAGATCAGCATGTTTTGGCCAACTCGTCCTCTAGTTTTGCTGCTATGGCACCTGTTGAGTGTCCAGTAATTAGCTAGTAAGTTAGCCTACAACATGCATGCCATGGGTTAATGCTCAAATGTTAGAATATTCAAACACATCTCAAACCCATTTTATACCTTTTTAGCAAATGTACAGTAGCCCAGCAGTAAGAAAGATAGGTATACCTGACTTACATAATACAATAAATCATCCAAAAGTGCAACAGTACATGAAATCTTACATTCTCCATTTTCAAATTTCTTTGGAGCAGGCAAATGAAATGGTAGCACTATTTATTTGAAGAGCTGGGTCTTTCAAGTATCTGACGCTGTAACCCTGATCAGGGCACGGGATGACGATAAGATGTCGATTCCGTGTTGTCCCGGAAATTTTCAACAATTTAAATCCACCTCCATCTCTCAGCTTTGGTAAGGAAAATACAATGTGCTCCACAAACTCCGCTGAACTGTCTTGGTTACCTGTAAGACAAGGACAAAGTCAACTTAATGTTTGTTTTACACATTACACTAAGGTAATAATCGATATACAAGTCACATATTTCAGCAATGATCAGCTTGAATTATGTTTTGTCAGATGACATACCTCTCTCGTTAAGACTAGAGGCCTGTCACCCAAACCCAATCTTTGGAGTTGGTCTTTGCCAACCCTTCTTGGGACAGTAGTTGAATCTTTCCGCCCAAGGCAACAAAATGTGTGCGTATATGTAGAAAGTGTGTTTCTTGCTGGTCATCTTGTCCTGCTTTGTTCATTGTATGCTGCAAATAACCTTGAAACTTCAGCTGGCAAGAGGAAAAATATAACAGAAGAACAACACAAAACTGCAATGTTTCACAAAATTCTAAAACAACAGATCAGTCTTTATGACTTCTAGATTTTGTGTATTACTGTACAATCGACAGGGTGTGTGCCTACTGCACCCCCAGCAGGCCGAGATGAAGAAATGGATGGAGTCGCGGATAGAGTGATGGATGCAGTGGTGGATGAAGAGCCAGAGGAATTTGCTGTTGATACTTGCATAAGATTTCAGGGATATATATCATAGAGCCAAATTAGCACAAAATCACGAACATTGTTACCAAGAAAAAACGTTGATCACTGGATTTGATCTATACCAGTACCCAGAAAACATTTTTCAGATCCTATAAAAAAATCTAATAATCACATACATTTACATAAAACAATCCACGATCCATCTTCGTGGTGCTATACAGAAATGGAACGAGAATTAAAAGTACATAATATAGGCCTAGGATACGATGAATATACACAATTGCAAATGTCTTACAGTGCTCCATTTCTTGAAGTCTATCAGCTGCCTCTCTAAGCAGCTCAGATACACGTCGCCCCGCCATGACTTGGATCCTTGAACTTTATCTACGCTTTTTATTACAATATGTTATTATAATATCACACAGAACTGCTGCACCTCTAAGCAACACGTGGTGTTTTCTTACTGAACAAATCAGTAGCCTATTTGAACGAATCCTCTGAATTAATGATTGAACTCACTCGTTAAGACGGTAGCTTGGCACCACCTACTGGCTGTTTTAGTTTCATACTTAAACATTTCATCGATTCTATCATCATATTTCAATATTCAAAATGTTATATTAAAAAATGAATCTCATAACATTATTTACGCAATTGTAATTGCAGTGTAAATGCTTCCATGGCTCCTCTGCATTAAGATTCTGTGTAAATAATATCTAATGCCATTCAGAGTCAGCATCTGCACGTCCCATATCTGGCAGTGCGAAGATGGATTTTGTTGAAACTGATTTTATTTTACTGGTAACAGCCCTATAGTAGTGCCTTATTAACTGAATTGATCAGTTAAACTTAAGAACTTATAGGCTACATGATGATGCATATAGCCTATAATAAGGTTTTAAAAAATGCCCCAGGAAATCAATTTATAGCGGAAACTCTTTATGGAAAAGTTTGTTGCTGTCAACACTGTGTAAGGATAATGACAGGTTATCCGGCCAGATGTTATGAATTAGCGAATCATGACTTTCAAACACAGCCTTTTTTTTAGAGGAGAAGACACAAGCTTCTGTTTGACCGCCTTAGGGTTAACTCCCTAGTGCCACGTTGGCTGAAGTCTCCCGAAGCGCTGCGTGACTTTAAAACAAGACAAACATTGTGAACCAGATGCCAACCACAATCAGGACTTGTCCACTCATCAATTTAAAGAATACTCATGCACACATGATAGAGCCCTGCATTTCAGCCCGAGCCCGACGGGCCCCGACTTATTTACGCCCCTAGGGCAGGGCTTCGGGCCAATTTTCACGTCATAGTTCACATGCGGGCCGGAACTCTGGCTTTTTTTTGGGTTATCCTTCTTTTTATGTTTTTAGACAATAATTAAAAAAATATGAGAAGTTGATGTCAACGATAGAAAAACAACATAGAAAGACATTTCATAACCTCATAACTTTCATAATCTTATAAATACACTGACATATGACTGACATGACAGTCTCACGCACGCACGCACGCACACAGAAGGTTTCCCGTCAGCGCAACCAACGATTCACCTCATGTGCAAATAATGGAGAATATTAAGAGAAAAATCGCAGATGGCCAACTTAAAACGCAGCGGGAAGAGTGATAGAAGAGAGGAGGACTGGGTTAAAATCTTCCACTGTGGATGCTATTCTTTTTCTCCACGATTCTCTCTAAGAGACTGTTCTAACTTTTCGTTTGATTGGGCTTTATTTTCGTTTAACTGTTGGAAACTACTGATGTTTTTCGTTTGATTGGACTTTATTTTCGTTTAACTGTTGGAAACTAGGCCTACTGGAAAAAAAGAATGGCCATATTCTGTGGTGCATTTTTGAGGTAAGATGACCTGCAAGTTTGTTTTTAATTTATTTAATTTAGATTGTAGGCTGTTGCTCAATTTGTTTGCGAGCGCTGTTGCAAGCAGCCTGAGCAAGACTCAGTATTTCAAAAAATGTTGTTTTACTCACTGTGGTTTAATAAATATACATTTATTAAACTTACTGTCTGTGTGATGTGCTTAAAGTGTTTTATATCTATGGATTTTATTGTAACCAAGTAAAGTATTAGCGTTGATTTGAGAGGCTAAACTGATCACATGTTTTACTCGCTGTCGGCTCGGCTGCTTGGTCGTCATTTAAAAAAAAAAAATGCACCAAACATTTGTCTAAATTAACTTATTAAAGAAACAAAAAGAAACATAACTAACAAAACTGACCTTTAATAGCTGCAAATAGGGCAGGCTGCCACAGTGTAATAAAAATAAATAAATAAATAAACACGGGCTCGGGTCGGACTCGGGCTGATAATTCTGATGAGCTGTCGGACACGGGTCGGGCTAGGGCCTGAGCGTCTCAGGCCAGGGCCGGGCTTGGGCCTAGATTTGAGCCCCGTGCAGGGCTCTAACACATGATTCCCAGAGGGGCGAGCAAAAGTCCCCCCACTCGTAAAGCGCTGATGAACTTTTCACCGCCGACACTCACACACACATACACATTGAACACACAAAGACCAGCCATGGAACTTTTCAGAGAAAAAGTACCTCTAAATATTTTTAAATGTATTCACTTTTGTGCTTGGTTGTCTTCACATGCCATACGGAAGTACTGACAATTTTGTTGTGTTAATCAAACTTTAAAATGCTTGTAATTCTGCATATGAATGTAACGTTATTTGTCTTCTACTTTCATATTATATTTTTGGTACCCTTTTGATCGTCATGCTCTAACTGAACCAAACATATACAGGAGATTACAGTAAAATGTATTATTCTATGTGTACAACCTTTCCAGTTAGAAATGACGAAAATTAAAATGGTCGAATACCATCATAAACTATGCAAATAAGTTCTCCTGACAAGACAAAGAAGAACTTTTCCCGTTCGAATTGCTCTAAGATGATTTGACCTCCCTGCAAAAAGGGGCGGGGACGGGATTCCCTCAAAAGAGGAACTCGCCCGTTTCTCACTCTCTTCTCTTCGGTCAAAATTCGGGAAACACCAGCTTCGGACAGGCTTCGGCCACCATCTCGGACGCGCACCTCCGCGTCACTCCCGATCTTTCTTTTCTTTTCTTTACTAAGTGTTATTTTCATATTCGCCTCTCCCTCTACGAGGGAGATGAACTCTGAATCATTTCTTTGGTAACTTCACGCCGTTGAACCTTTAAAGTTTAAACTTCCCGCGAGTCTGCTTGCCCGGAAAAGACACAAAAGAACACGTCCGCTCCGAAAAAGGACCCACGCACACGACTGCGTTCCTCAGCAACACAACGAGAACCATATGCAAGTATTGGTTATGACCTGATGTGATTTCATGTTGTCTCTCTTAAGGTTACATTGTCTGTGATTTTTGCCATGCTGAGATCATCTCGGTGATCTCTCTCTCTCTCTTCCTGACCTTTAGTTCATTTCTCTCTCTCTCTCTCTATTTCTCTCTCTCTCGTTTTCTCTCCCTCTCTCATCCTATTGTAAATTCGTGTTTGTAATGTTTTCCGTTTTGTCTGTTGAATCGTGAATCGTAGTTCAATGTATTATTAGTTTTGCATTTATTAAAGCCATTATATTCATGATTGCTTCTGTTTAAAGGCTCGTATTACAAAGTCAATGAAATGTTCGATCCTTTAGCTACAAAAAGCTTTATTACTTACTACGTTGAGTAGTTTAATTTTATAAACACAGGAAAATTAATGTTCACGGCCAGAAAATTAATATTTCTTGGAGTTAAGTGATAACTTTTATTGGGAAGTTGATGAGTTAATCTTACGGCCGTTTGCTGGACAAACAGATTGTTCGATAACTAAATTAATTCCATTTAAGGTTATCTCATATAATCGATCTGTAATAAGACTATTGATATATTAATGACGAACCATAACCCATTATGGTGATCATTCATATATACAATCGATCTATTTTCAGCTTCGATAATTTAACTGTAATATGCAATATATTAATCATTCATGATTAATTATTAAAATTCCCTATAGATCATTTGAGCTAATGTTAATGCATTTAATGTAAGACTCATTGTCGCTACAACTGTTTTTGGAAGATACATTAAAAATGCAGTTAGCTTCTGTGTACTTCTGTGTCTGTTATCTGCGGATTCTGTTCATGTGTGCCCAAACATTTTAGAAATCTCGACCTGCATGTTTTACGGCCATGTCCGGAATAAAGAGTAGGCCTATGTATGGTAAACCTATATAGCTACATACAGTTAGGGCATATTAAATGACTTAGACTTAAATGACCTATCTTATATCATGGTTTAAGTCATTTATTTCCTGCGTGTAAAGTCACGTCCACAAACCTCTTGTGTATTGTTTGGTCACACCACAAGGTGTCACTGTGGCCTCAATGCTTCAGCACTGCCACTCTGAGATCGATTGCTATGTTTAGGTAAAACACGCCCCCCTCATTAGCATACAGAGAAATAAATGTATAAATAAATAAATGTAGACATAAATACATATATACATAAATGTGAAAATAAATAAAATTGAAAATAAATGCATACAAAAATAAATTAAAAATATATAATTACACATAAATAAGGAAATAAAAGTATAAATAGTAATTTATTTATTTTTACATTTATTCGCATATTTATTCATTTTTAATTTCTGCAGGTTTGGTCCTCCATAGAAATGTGGACAGGGGATCACTGACGTCTCTCTCTGGTGGGACAAAGCCTTAGCTGAGCTTCATTTGGGAGCCCAAATTGAGGTGTCGCATCTGAGGGGCATAATCAGGCCAAATGGATACGGCAAGTTTAATTCGTCCTCCTTTTCAGCAATGAAGATACAACATTAAGTGCAAAACATTAGACAAGTGCTTAGAACAGAACATTAGACCAGTGCTTTTCTCTCATTCATAGATATACACTGCTGTTCAAAAGTTTTTAAAAGAAGTCTCTGATGCTCACCAAGGCTGCATTTATGTGAAGGCTGCATTTATGTAAAAAACAAACCCAGTAATATTGTGAAATATTATTTCAATGTAAAACAGCTGTTTTCTATGTGAATATATAGTAAAGTGTAATTTATTCCTGTGATCAAAGCTGAATTTTCAGCATCATTACTCCAGTCTTCAGTGTCACATGATCCTTCAGAAATCATTCTAATATGATGCTCAAGAAACATTTATGATTATTATCACAGTTGAAAACAGTTGTGCTGCTTCATATATATGTATTATACAATATGCAATATCTTATTGCTTAGGCGGCCGCCTTAGTTTCAAAGTGCTGCGGGAAACCCTGGTCGAATTTCGACACAGCATTCACCTTGCGATAATCCACACAGAATTGGACCGAGCCGTTGGTTTTTGGAACCAAAACTATCGGGCTTGCCCAGTCACTGTTGGATTCTTCTATAATACCCATGTCCAGCATAGCCTCTGATTCATCCTGAACTTCTTTCTTTTTATGTTCAGGTAAGCGGTACGGCCGGCTGCGCACTACTACACCCGGCTCGGTCTCAACGTGGTGCTGAATGAGGTTCGTCCAGCCAGGCAGGGGCGAGAACACATCAGCAAACTCTGCTTGTAAATTACGTATATCAGTGATTTGGGATGGTGAGAGGTGATCTCCACCAACGGCCAGAGCGAGTGATTGGGACTTTAAATTCGCTTCTGGTCCGAGATCCTCCTCCCCACTCACCACCGTCGCCAACATCACTTATTCCGCCTCATTCCATTTTTTAAGGAGATTGAGGTGATAAATCTGATGTGCCCATCCCCTATCTGTACGAACGATCTCATAGTTGAGATCCCCGACTCGCCGTGTGACCTCAAAGGGTCCTTGCCACTTCGCAAAGAGTAATTTAGAACTGGACGTGGGGAGCAATATAAGTACTTTATCTCCCAGTGCAAATTCTCGTAGTCTAGCCCCCCTGTTGTACAGCCAGCTTTGTTTGTCCTGAGCTTGTAACAAATTCTCCATAGAAAGCCGCCCCAAAGTGTGGAGTTTTGTTCTCAGGTCCATGACATATTGAATTTATTTTTTGCTATTCGAAGGTCCGTCCTCCCAAGTCTCTCTAAGCACGTCCAGCACCCGGCGGGGCTGACGCCCATAGAGAAGCTTGAAGGGGGAAAACCCCGTGGAGGCTTGGGGGACCTCGCGTACAGCGAACAAAAGGGGTTCTAGCCATTTATCCCAATTTTTGGCGTCTTCGTGCACGAACCTCCGAATCATGGATTTCAACGTGCGATTAAAGCGTTCCACCAGGCCGTCCGTTTGTGGGTGATAGACGCTGGTGCAAATTGATTTAATGCCCAATAATTCGTAAAGTTCGCGATTGGTACGTGACATAAACGCCGTGCCTTGATCGGTAAGAATCTCCTTTGGGATTCCCACCCGGGAGATTAATTCCCGCGTGCTCTCCTTCCGGTCGGAGAGCACGCTGGCACGGTTTGGTCGCCGCTTCTCCCTCCGTGTCTATCAAATACTGTGGGATGTAATATTAATATTGTCTACGTTTATTTGCGATAGTCAAAATAGTGGTGCAAAACAGTTACATTTCCTGACATTTCGTACTAATGCTGCTGATTGCCTGTTGGCTCCGGTTGAAACATCTTCATTTGACGTCCTTGGCCTGAGAAAACTGTCACTGGTGCCGTTCGTCTCTGTTGTGGTAATACGTGCTTTCCTTGGAGGGCCTGCTTATTACCGGACTAACTACGAGGTGGATCCACGTACACCATGTGTCTTCCCCGGTCCGCCCTGTGCTGCCGGTTGTGACGCGCTGGTAGCCTATTCACTGGCATCTCAGCCCTGCGCCTTTTGGTTCTTCCTACCGAAACGTCCCCATTCCTTGACCGTGGTTTGTGAAAGCTGTCCCAGGTGACGTCCGTGCCTGCTGTGGTGTTTTGCCTCCTACCGGGTCATCTACGTGGCGAATCACTGTGTGTGTCTACCCTGGTGCGCTTTTTCACACGCACATTCATACACACACTCATCGGTGGTGACACGCGGATAAGTTTCTTACCGGCATCCCTAACTTCTGAACTTCGAAATTCAACCTACCAAGGGGGTTTCTAAAACATTGCTGTTAAAATGAGGATTAACATGTGTCTCTGGTGGATTCTTTTATGCTCTACTGTCAGTGCCACTTCAGCAATTAAATACTCAGCAGCGGAGCTACTGCGTCTGAACTCAATGAACTTCAGGACTCCGCTGGCTCTGTTTGCCCATCGTCATGTTCTTTCCCGACCGAGATACATCCATCGCGGATCGGGACGATCTTATACATCCAGTAAGTCATCCTCTGCTATTACTTTGATTTGGTCTAAAGCACGTCCCGTTTCCTCCACCGGCCGTGGAGCTAATCCAAATCATTTGATTCCAGTTACCAAGGCAACGGCAAACGCTAGTTTTACTGACTGTTTTAAATGTGGACTTTTTAATGTCCGATCTCTTACAAATAAAGGTCTGCTGATAAGTGAGTTTATTATTGATGGTAAACTGGACATTATGTGCCTCACTGAAACTTGGCAACAGCCTAATGATTATTTTCATCTTAATCAAACAACCCCTAATGGTTATACTTACATCAGCCAACCTCGCTCTAGTGGGCGTGGGGGTGGGGTTGCTGTTGTCTATCGTGACACGATCAAAGTTAAAACAATCAGTATACCTAATTTTTCTTCTTTTGAATGTTTGGCTGTTAAACTCTCTGGCTTTCAACCATTGGTAATTTTAACACTCTATAGGCCACCTAAACCATCTGATCTGTTCTTAACTGAATTTTCTGCATTAATGACTTCACTAAATGTCTATTCTCCCAATATATTACTTGTTGGTGATTTTAATATTCATGTTGATGCCACTACTACTTGTTCCTTTGCTGCTGAATTTATGTCACTACTTGATGGTCTTGATGTCTCCCAAAATGTCAATTTTCCCACTCACAACAAAGGTCATACTCTAGATTTAGTCTGTTCAACTAGCATTGTTCCCTGCAATGTAACACATGCTGAGCTACCCATTTCCTTCTCTTGATGCCCTTGCTCCCATTCACACTCGTTCTGTTTCCTTCAACCGCTCTGCGCCGTGGTACACACCTGATCTCCGTCAGTTAAAAAGATGTGGGAGACGCCTCGAGCGCCTGTATAAACGGACAGGCCTTGTATCCCATGCGCAGGCCTACAAAGATCACCTTTTGCAATATAATAACACCATTTCTGCTGCTAGAACATCTTACTACTCGAACATTATAAACTCTGGAAATAACAATTCTAAGCTCCTGTTTTCTACGGTAAACCGGCTCCTTAAACCACCTGAAAATGTATTATCTGACCCCTCAACGGAACTCTGCAATAAGTTTTTAAACTTTTTTCTTACAAAAATTCAAGGAATACATCACCATCTGCTTAATATTCCGAGTACTCCAGCTCATAACCTGACCTGCATAACTGCCCTACAGGGCTCTGCTTTAACCATCCCCCTCTCAAACTTCACCTTGGCCTCAGAGAACCAGATCAATGAACTTGTCAGCAAATCTAAAACCTCTACCTCACAATTAGACCCTATCCCTACCAGTCTTCTTAAAGCATGCCTGCCTGCCATCGCACCATTACTCACTACATTAGTAAATTCCTCCCTCTCCACAGGCATTGTACCATCTACCTTTAAGACTGCTGCTGTCACTCCGGTCCTCAAAAAGCCCAATGCGGATCCTGATGACTTGAACAGCTACCGTCCCATCTCCAATCTTCCTTTTGTCTCCAAGATACTGGAGCGGGTCGTGGCACATCAACTTCATCACCATCTCATCTACAATGATCTGTATGAACATTTCCAGTCTGGTTTCCGTGCTAAACATAGCACGGAAACAGCATTGGTAAAAATCACCAATGACCTACTCTGTGCTGCTGACTCTGGTCTACTGTCCATCCTGATTTTACTTGACTTGAGCGCTGCTTTTGACACCATTTCTCATCCCCTCCTCATTAAACGTCTGGCCAGCATTGGTATTTTGGGGCATGCACTCTCCTGGTTCTGTTCATACCTCACGGATCGTCAACAGTTCGTACAACTTAAACACCATAAATCGGCCTGTGCACCTGTGCCTCAGGGTGTCCCCCAGGGGTCAGTGTTGGGTCCACTCCTCTTCATTATATATCTGCTTCCCCTGGGCATGATCATGAGACACCACAAAATTAATTTCCACTGCTATGCTGACGACACCCAGCTTTATATCTCAACTAAACCTTCTTCTCCCCTTCCACCCACCTCACTCAGCAACTGTCTTCAAGACATTCAAAATTGGATGAACATAAACTTTTTAAAACTTAATGCCAATAAGACAGAAGTCATGCTTATCGGCTCCAAATCTACTCTCTCAAAACAGCAAAATCTCAATTTAACCATAGATGAGACCCTCTGTCAACTCAAGTCAAAAGCCTTGGTGTCATCCTGGACAGCTCCCTCTCTTTTAAATCTCAGATTAAATCACTTACCCGGGCCTCGTTCTTTCATCTCCGAAATATTTCCAGGCTTAGACCCTCATTGACCCAAGCCTGCACTGAAACCTTAATTCATGCCCTTGTCACGTCTCGTCTGGACTATTGCAACTCCCTTCTCATCGGTCTCCCTTCTAAGTTGCTAAATAGACTTCAACTTATTCAGAATTCTGCCGCTAGACTCCTCACTGGTTCCCGACCATCTGATCATATCACACCTATCCTTATCACTCTACACTGGCTCCCTGTTCACTACCGTATTGACTTCAAGACCCTTGTCATCACTTACAAAGCACTCCATAATCTTGCACCCAGTTATATTTCTGACCTCCTATCAGGTTATGTTCCTACACGCTCCCTTCGCTCTTCCTCAACTGGCCTTCTTGTCACCCCCAAATTCCGTCTCTCCACCATGGGGGCTAGGGCCTTCAGTTGCGCTGCTCCAAGACTTTGGAATGCTCTCCCCTCCTACATTCGACAGGCAGATACAGTCAATACATTTAAGAAATTGTTAAAGACCTATCTCTTTAAGAAAGCTTTTAATCTTTAAACATTTTAGTTCTATATTGCCATAGTTACCCTCCTGACCCTTCTGGCGTTCTTGGCATTTTGCTGTTCTGTCTTATTTGTAAAATGTATTAGCCTACTATGAATTTAAATGTGTTTTAAAGTATTTCCTCTTTTTTTTTTTTTTTTTTTTTCTCTTTACAACTTGTAAGATGTCCTTGGGTATTTAGAAAGGCGTCGGCCAAATAAAATGTATTATTATTATTATTATTAATTGAAACAGTGCGTTCGCTACGCTCTTGGCAGAAATATTGCGAAGTGGCACTGCTTCTGGGTACCGCATTGCATTATCCACCAGGACTAATGCAAAGCGATGCCCTCGTGCAGATCGTTCTAATGGCCCGATGAGGTCCATGCCAATTCTCTCGAAGGAGACCTCCATTAAAGGAAGAGGGCACAAAGGTGCTTTTGGATTGGCCGGTGGGTTTACCAACTGTCATTCACGACAAGACGCGCACCACTTGCGCACGTTCTCGTGAATGCCCGGCCAGAAAAATTGGGTCATTAGACGATTGAGTGTAGCTGCCTGCCCTAAATGCCCAGCCATCGGATTACAATGAGCCGCCTGGAAAAGCTATCTTGCTTTGTCTGGGCGTCCTGAGTCACCCGATACAACTTATTTTTTATAATTGCGAAATAAGGATATGAAAGAGGTCGGTCTGGGTGGAGAGGCTGTCCGTCGATTGTGTGGACCTGATCAAAGGCATTTTTAAGCATTTCATCTCGGGACTGTTCCAGAGGAAAGTCATCACGCTCTGAAAGATCCCGTCTTTCAATAGCGTTCCGATCCTCTGGCACAGGCTCCGACGGTCCCGGCACAGCCTCTCCCACCTGAGTGACCGCTCCCTTCCCCCGCTTCCTCTTTGTCCCAGAAGCACCCGCACACAAATGTCCCAATAGTACTTTAAACCCCAGCCAATTGGTCCCCAAAATTAGCGGGTGCCGGAGGTGCTGACTAACGGCAGCCTCCCCACTATGCTTTTGACCCCTAAATTGGATAGTGACTGGCATTAAGGGGTAATCCACCACTTCCCTGTGCACACACCGTACCCTAACCATGTGGCTATTATCCAATGCCCCTGGTTGAATCAGATTTTGATGGACGGAAGTTTGGTTGCAGCCTGAATCCACCAAAGCCTGATAGGTACCCCCCTTTATACTCACTGGTATTTGGTACAGCCCAGCTTGATCGGGTGCGAGCCCAGCCTGCGGTGTGTCAGGGACCTTGACCAGTGTCCCCACCTCCATCACTGGACACCGGTCGACAAAATGCCCGGGGTCCCCGCAACGCCAACAGGCCGGCCCAGTACTTCCTGCCGCCCCAATGGCGGGAAGTGGGTCAAGGGATTGGCGTGGGGAGAGCGTGGGTGCAGGGGATGAAGGAATACCGGAAGCGGAGGCTGTTCCCCTAGGCGGCGCTCTGGGTGCAGGAACAGGCTCTGCCCCGGTGCCGGTCTTCCAACTGGGCGCTGGCCTTGGAGGAAAACCTCCACGGGACCTAGGGAGAGGGACAGGATGAGAAACAACAGGATGAGAAACAACAGAGGGAGGGGGAAGAGAGGGAGAGAGAGAGAAGCTGCTGGAAGGGGTTCGCCGACCCCTGGGCACGCCACCATCTGGTCCTCCGCCAACTGGATGGCCTGGTTCAGCGACGTCGGGCGGTGGCACTGGACCCACTGCGCGGTCTTCCGAGGAAGCCGCGCCACAAACTGCTCCAGTACCACCTGATCGATGACTCCCTCGACGTCGCGTCCATCGGCCATCAACCATTTGCGGCATGCGTCCCGGAGCTGCTGCGCGAAGACGAAGGGTCGGCCGGATTCCCCAAGCTCCAGGGACCGGAACCGCTGTCTACTCTGCTCCGGGGTCCGGACGACTCGCTGCAAGATGGCACGCTTAAGGTCTTTATAGACCAGGAGGTTCTGAACTGGCAGTTGTTGTGCGGCGATCTTTGCTTCCCCGGATAGCAATGGGATCAGCCGCATTGGCCAGTCCGTGGGGGGCCAGCCCCAGGCCTCGGCCGTCCTCTCGAACAGTTCGAGGAAGGCTTCTGGATCGTCCTGCGGATCCATCTTCTGAAGCGGCACGTACTGGGCCGAGGCTGAAGCTGGCGATGATGGTCTGGCCCGAACCTCCCTGTCCATCCAGCTCCGGAACAGCTCGCGGTCCTCCTGCTGGGCCCGGAGGAGTGCCTCGAACCGGCGCTCCTGTTCCTCTTTCACGGCCAGCAGGGCTCGATGCTGTTCTTGGTGTAGACCCGCGAGCGAGTGGATGACATCCGCAAATGGGGACGGGAATTGTCTGGCGGCGGCTTCTTCTTCCATCCCAGGTTTAGGCACCAGTGTAACGATGGTTCAGTGTGGATGGGGATGAAAGAAGACAAGGGTCGGCGTGACTGGGACTCGTACACTTTATTCAAAATAGAAACAGAAAAGAAAAGGTGCGCCACTTGTGCCTTCACCGTAGAATCAATCTACAGCACAGTTCAAAAATACTCTTTCCCACTGGCTCAGCTCTTAGTCCATTTATCAAACTCTTTCCGATGTGAACACTCAGTCCATTTAGAACAAACTCTTTCCAATATCTCAGGCAGCCAGTCGCGGGTAATGGTACAAGTCCCCAGTCCTTCTCTCTTCCCGCTCTCTCGCACCAGCTGGCTTTTATGCAGTCTCCCCACGCCAATTACTGCAATCAGAAACAGGTGTTCGTCATTTTGCACTTGACCTACTTACTCACCGCTCGGCTCCGCCCTCGCTCTCCACTACAGACTCCGCTAAACCATGCCCCCCTCACCACACCGTAAATATTTTAAATTGGGAGCACGGAGAAAACTACGTACGTTGATCAGATGGTCTCATATTGTCCCCCATCCATTGTCATTGCTAACGTGGGTAGAAAATAAGAAGAAGTGGCCAGAGGTAACCTATGGGGACATTTTTACCTACTTCGTCAGAAGGAGTTGATGGAGCAGCAATGAAAAATTATAAAAGTACTGAGGCCTATCAATATCGTGTACTCTTACACAGTGAGGGTGATTTCATCTTTTTAAAAGAAAATGTGCACCCCAGCCAGTCGAGCAGTCCAAACCACTCTGCGTGGCTGCTAGTTGGTAACCAGGGATCAGTGGAGTCTGCTGGATGTTCGTGCATCGCTGGTTTGGGAAGGTCGTGTAGCCACGCAGCCTCTATATTATGGGAGGTAAGACTATCACACACATTATTAGCATTTATTATTCATGATAATATCTTGCAACGTTCGTGTTGTTTATAACATAAGTATGTTATAAATGTATACATTTAAGTATATTAACATGTGTTTCTCACATATACACAGTTGATGACCTGATGACCATCTGCAGGCTAAGTATCTTGTCAAATCTCTTAATTGTACTATGGAGTAAGGTGGAGAATGGAGTCCAGGTAAGTACAGTGCCTGCACAATTATTATGTGTTACATGTTATGTCCTGTGTTTCCCCCTGCTATGTGTTTTTGGTTCAGTCCTGTGTCGTAGTTTTCCTGCTCCTCGTTAGTGTTCAGTTCATTCACCTGTGTTGAGTTAATTTGCCCCAGCTGTGCCTTGTTTCCCTAATCTGTTCTCTGTGTATTTAAACCCTGTGTTCTCCCTCACTCCTTGACCGTTCTAGTTTGAAGTATTGCGTGTTTTGTGGTTCCTGAGTTCTTTGTAATAAATTTCTGTTTCCAGTTATTCCTCGTCTCCTCGTGCTTCCTGGTTACCACTAGTGATGGCCAAATGAAGCGTTTCGAAGCATTATTGCTTTCCAATACAATTGTGTTGAAAATGGTTCATTACTCGAAGCTTCATTCAGATAGAATGCAGCACCATCTCCTGGTGAAGTAAATGTAATGCAACAAAGCTGACAACCATAAAATGCAAGTAGGCCTATGTTAACGCCCCGTTTATTGCGTGTTTACCGAGGCGATCAAAGCTGAAACAGTGTTAGTGCTGTGAAACTCATTTATGTAGGTGAATTTCATGTGTTCACCTCGATAATAAAACATTAAGCATGATGTGTGTGTGTGTGTGTGTAATTATTTCTTTATACAAGGACAGAAGATCAGACCAGCTTAAAAAAAAGTTGGAAACCATCACAGAAATTCGTATGGTTTCTATTAAACTGGCTTTTACCATTTAAACCACTACATAATTATTTTGTAGTGTGTTTGGCACATATTCCATTAGGATTTAATGCCCCCACCAATAGAACCCAACACATAATCAGTAGAGACCCACAGACACCACTATAATTTCCATTATAACCAATAAAATTCCCATGAAAACCATTAAATCCAATAGAATTTCTGTAATGGTGTCTATAGTTTTTTTTTAGCAGGGCAGTATCATGTGTGAAAGCTTTATCTTGTTTAGCTGTGGGAAGCATACCTCTATAACTTGTTAACTGGTGGGACTGATATTTTTGTATGTTGAAAAGGATGTGCTTGTGTAACTGGTTTTAGTTGTATAATGTAGCAGAGAGTTTTTGAAGTTTCTATCTTTGATGCATATTTTTATGTAACAATGTTCATATGTTCTCAAATTAATAATAATAATAAAATGTATCAGAGGGTGTGCTTTAGGTAGGCTACATCATACAGAAGGCTTATAAGTGTTCATTAAATGGTATGGTTTTTATTCAGAAATATTATTTTCTCCACAGTCTTTGGTGAAAGGCGATTTCTTTTTTTAAACAATTTCACCAGCTTTAGAGAATATCCTCTCGCATGGAACAGATGATGCAGGAGTACACAAAAACAGCTTCACTTTTATAAGAAATACAGCCGCCAGGTTTCAAACCTGTCGACACTGGATTGGTCTGTCAAAGCAATCAGGTGGTTCACTACAGGAGTGAAGCAGTGTGTTTGCTTCAGACGTCATTTTCACGTGACTAGTGACGTAATGATACAAGCTCCGAAGCAGTGGTTCATTGCAAGGACCGTTCGAGTTTGAAGCAAGCTTCGGAGCGTCGGTGTCAGACGTAACATCACTAGTTACCACGCAACCGAAACAGAAGAACGGACCAAAAGAAAATGGATTTTGCAGCAGTGGAACTCCTCCTTCTTTCTCAGGAGGATCAGTCCCTTGAGGCCCACACACAGGTATTTGGACTTAGTACATTTTGTCCATTACGATGACACCAGCCTCGTCAGCACGCCTGCCCGGAGATGGGCCTCGGGGGAACTTCGTGGAATATGTAGAGTGGGTGCTGGCGAGCTGTAACTCACCCTTCACCGTTGGCTTAGGAGAAGAGGATCTCGTCCTGCCGAGACCCTGGCTGGGGGCTGGGCTGGGCTGTGGGTCCCCGGCCATTGGGGACAGGTTTGAGCCCCATGGGAAGGCCTGGCCGCCCGAAGGGTCATCTCTACCGTGGCCGCCCGAAGGGTCATCTCCACCGTGGCCGTCTGAAGAATCGTCTCCGCCTTGGTCACTTGCACAACCTGCGGAGCTTCCTACTCCAGATAGTCCACGCTCTCGTCAGTCTCCAGGGCGCCCACCCCTATTGATGTTATACGGCGTGAGGACGCGCCTGGCAGGAGGGGGGGGGGGCTTCTGTTACATGTTATGTCCTGTGTTTCCCCCTGCTTAGTGTTTTTGGTTAAGTCCTGTGTCCCAGTTTTCCCGCTCCTCGTTAGTGTTCAGTTCATTCACCTGTGTTGAGTTAAATTGCCCCAGCTGTGCCTTGTTTCCCTAATCTGTTCTCTATGTATTTAAACCCTGTGTTCTCCCTCACTCCTTGTCCGTTCTAGTTTGTAGTATTGCGTGTTTTGTGGTTCCTGAGTTCTTTGTAATAAATTCCTGTTTACAGTTATTCCTTTTACAGTCTCCTTGTGCTTCCTGGTTACCACGCAACCGTAACATGCATAACATATTGATTTTTCTCATCATATTCTTTTCCAAGCACATTTTATCAATTCCAAACCACATCAATCTTAATAATTATTATTAATTGTGTATTTTAGGTGTCCTAATTATTAAGCATGTTTTCTTTATGCACATCTGAATATAAGGCGTTTTTCACTTTCAGCCTTCATGAACAATTATATAACATTTATAAATAATTAAATACAAAATGAATGCTAATTATTTAGATTGATGTGGTTTGGAATTCATTCAATCAATCAATCAATCAATCAAACTTTATTTCTAAAGCACATTTTAAAACAACCAGGTTGACCAAAGTGCTGTACATTGACCTGAAACCAATAAATAGACAAAAATACCACACCAAACAGATACAACATACAGTTCTCATGCCGGATTAAAAGCCAAAGAATAAAAATGTGTTTTAAGTCGCGATTTAAGAACCGGAAGGCTGGGGGCCAGTCTGACATGAAGAGGCAATTCATTCCACAGTCGGGGCTGCGACTGAGAAAGCTCGATCCCCTCTGTTTTTGAGCCATGTTTTTGGGACAACAAGAAGAGACTGGTTCGTGGACCTTAATGACCTTGAAGGAGCATGTGGCTTCAACAGATCAGTAATATAGACTGGAGCTAGTCCATGAAGAGCTTTAAAAACAAACAACAGAATTTTACAATCAATCCTAAAATTAACAGGGAGCCAGTGAAGAGAGGCAAGGACAGGGGTGATATGATCTCGCTTACGAGTTCCAGTAAGGAGACGAGCGGCAGCATTTTGAACCAGTTGCAGACGAGAGAGGGAGGCCTGGCTAACACCTATATACAGAGCATTACAGTAATCAAGGCGTGTTGTGATAAATACAGGTCCTTCTAAAAAAATTAGCATATTGTGATAAAGTTAATTATTTTCCATAATGTAATGATAAAAATTTTACTTTCATCTATTTTAGAATCATTGCACACCAACTGAAATATTTCAGGTCTTTTATTGTTTTAATACTGATGATTTTGGCATACAGCTCATGAAAACCCAAAATTCCTATCTCAAAAAATTAGCATATTTCATCCGACCATTAAAAGTGTTTTTAATACAAAAAAAGTCAACCTTCAAATAATTATGTTCAGTTATGCACTCAATACTTGGTCGGGAATCCTTTTGCAGAAATGACTGCTTCAATGCGGAGTGGCATGGAGGCAATCAGCCTGTGGCACTGCTGAGGTGTTATGGAGGCCCAGGATGCTTCGATAGCGGCCTTAAGCTCATCCAGAGTGTTGGGTCTTGCGTCTCTCAACTTTCTCTTCACAATATCCCACAGATTCTCTATGGGATTCAGGTCAGGAGAGTTGGCAGGCCAATTGAGCACAGTAATACCATGGTCAGTAAACCATTTACCAGTGGTTTTGGCACTGTGAGCAGGTGCCAGTTCGTGCTGAAAAATGAAATCAGATGGAAGCATGAAGTGCTCCAAAATCTCCTGATAGCTAGCTGCATTGACCCTGCCCTTGATAAAACACAGTGGACCAACACCAGCAGCTGACATGGCACCCCAGACCATCACTGACTGTGGGTACTTGACACTGGATTTAAGGCATTTTGGCATTTCCTTCTCCCCAGTCTTCCTCCAGACTCTGGCACCTTGATTTCCGAATGACATGCAAAATTTGCTTTTATCCGAAAAAAGTACTTTGGACCACTGAGCAACAGTCCAGTGCTGCTTCTCTGTAGCCCAGGTCAGGCGCTTCTGCCACTGTTTCTGGTTCAAAAGTGGCTTGACCTGGGGAATGCGGCACCTGTAGCCCATTTCCTGCACACGCCTGTGCACGGTGGCTCTGGATGTTTCTACTCCAGACTCAGTCCACTGCTTCCGCAGGTCCCCCAAGGTCTGGAATCGGTCCTTCTCCACAATCTTCCTCAGGGTCCGGTCACCTCTTCTCGTTGTGCAGCGTTTTTTGCCACACTTTTTCCTTCCCACAGACTTCCCACTGAGGTGCCTTGATACAGCACTCTGGGAACAGCCTATTTGTTCAGAAATTTCTTTATGTGTCTTACCCTCTTGCTTGAGGGTGTCAATGATGGCCTTCTGGACAGCAGTCAGGTCGGCAGTCTTACCCATGATTGCGGTTTTGAGTAATGAAACAGGCTGGGAGTTTTTAAAAGCCTCAGGAATCTTTTGCAGGTGTTTAGAGTTAATTAGTTGATTCAGATGATTAGGTTAATAGCTCGTTTAGAGAACCTTTTCATGATATGCTAATTTTTTGAGATAGGAATTTTGGGTTTTCATGAGCTGTATGCCAAAATCATCAGTATTAAAACAATAAAAGACCTGAAATATTTCAGTTGGTGTGCAATGAATCTAAAATATATGAAAGTTTAATTTTTATCATTACATTATGGAAAATAATTAACTTTATCACAATATGCTAATTTTTTGAGAAGGACCTGTACATGAGTAACCCTCTCAAAGTCTGTGAAGGATAAAAAGGGCTTAAGCTTAGTAAGAAGCCTAAGTTGAAAGAAACTGGTTTTCACAACAGAATTAATCTGCTTCTCCATTTTAAAACCACAATCCATTTTAACTCCCAAGTTTATTACAACAGACTTAACATAAGGTTGCAAAATGCCCAGGTCTCGTTGTGAGACATCAGAGGTGCCACTGGGTCTAAAAACCATGACCTCAGGTTTACTCTCGTAACAGTTTAAAAAATTTAAGGCCATCCAGGCTTTAATATCATTAAAACAGTTACCCGATCTTGTTAAAGAACTACCATCATTTCTTTTGATGGGCAGGTAGATTTGCAAATCATCTGCATAGAAGTGGAAGCTGATGTTATGTCTTTTTAAGATTGTTCCAAGCGGGAGCAAATATAGTGAAAAAAGGATTGGCCCGAGAATCGAACCCTGGGGAACTCCACATGTGAGGGACACAGAAGGTGAAATGGAGCCACCAAAACTGACTTTAAAATCTCTGTCTGACAAGTATGACCTAAACCACCTTAAGGCAGTGCCCTTAATCCCCACGTCATGCTCGAGACGAGAAATAAGGATGCTGTGTCCAACTGTGTCAAATGCTGCTGTAAGATCTAAAAGCTTAAGAACTGCATAATCTCCAGAGTCAGTTGAGATTAAAAGATCATTAAAAACTCTTAAAAGTGCAGATTCAGTGCTATGAAATTTCTTAAAACCAGATTGGAACACCTCAAGAATATCTAAATAGTGTATCTAAATAGGACTGCAGCTGTAAAAGAACTGCCTTCTCTAAAATCTTTGAGACAAAAGGGAGTTTAGAGATAGGGCGATAGTTTGAAAGTACTGATGTGTCCAAATTAGTTTTTTTGATGAGTGGCTGCACGACTGCTTGTTTAAAATAGACTGGTACAAAACCTGAAGTAAGGCTGCTATTTATAATTTCTTGAACGTTAGGTCCAATAGTGTCCCACACCTCTTTAAAAAGGCGGGGTGAGACAATATTAGTGGGACAAACTGAGGGTTTCAAATGTGTAACAATATTTGTGAGAGTAGCGATGGATACAGACTCAAGTCGGGTGAAAACAGCTGCACACTCTATGGAAACGGAGGGGTCAAAAGCAGGAAGTGAGATGCTTGCTCTAATTGAGGCAATCTTATCCACAAAAAAATGGAGAAATTTTTCACAGGCCTCAGAGGATGCTACATGATAGACGGATTGGGGAGTATTAAGAACAGAGTTAATTGTTTTAAAATTGAATTGATAAAATGTGCTAAGAAATATTATGATCAGAAAATCAACTTGCACAATAATTATGCATGCACTGAATAGGCAAAGGTAAGGTAAAGGTAAATTTGGTAGGGGTACATTAAGTGTAACATTAAGTCTAATTACGCTATCACCTGATATGAGGAATAAGGTAGGTAAACATTAAGTGTAATAATAATAAATGATTTTTAAATAAGACAAGTGTGAAAGTTTAGAAATTTCTAAGTATACAAGCTCATCAGTGCATATGTTTGGTCTCAGGTGGAAAATGCTGTGTCCAGTGGGCTCACTGGCATTGCCTGCACAGATGAGCAGCGGCTCTGGAATGTGGGGACCCAGAGGAACCTCCGCCCGGAGCGGTTAATGGACATCACCTTTTCCCACCACCGAGCTACTGCTGTACTGACGCCAGAGGTAATGCCCAACAATGTCCCTCTGCCTCCCACTCCTTCATTTTGCACCCAGGGTGAGCTGAGGGAGGGTCTCAAGCATCTTCGACTGCCTGTGTCAAGCCTTCCGCACAAATGTCTGTGCTGCGCAGACACAGGAGCCAGAACTGCCTGCATCCACACCACATGCTGACAATGATGGCACCAACATCTGCCAGAGGTGCATGTTGTTTTATGACAGTTTTGTGGCCATTGATCCTAACAAATGTACAGCATTGGAGCGTGTAACTCTTGAGCAGAGTTCCTCTCACTTGTGCCTCTCGTAAGGTTAGAATCACTGCAAGCACAGCAAAGAAGGTCCCCATCAGAGTCTAAGCTCAGACCTTTCTCAGAGAGCACCTCTACCCCAGGTTCCATGGGAATGCGGCAACTCACCATGGATTAGAAAGCAAGGCATCTGCCATACAGTGGCTAGAGGGTTGTGGATTTACAGTCAGCCGCAGAGGCACAGTCGTGTGTGCAAGCGAGCCCTGGCTGTCAGCAAGCCCTGATGGAGTTTTGAACTCAGAGGAACAGCTGGAGATCAAATTCCCTCTCCTTAAAAGTGATGAGACTCTAGAGGACCTGTTCAGAAGTCAGAGGTATGATGTGAAGATGGTGGAGGAGACACCTCAGCTGCAGCCAAATGGTCCACAGGTCTTCTATGTACAAGTGCAGCTTGGCATGTTCTGTACAGGGCTGAGGGTCTGTAAGCTGCTCATCTGGGTTCCAAGACTGTAGCTAGACTAAAAGCCTTTTATTTTAAGCATATGCTCGCTCATGTGTCAGATAAGTTTCAGGCAGGCCGCCTGTTGCTTTCTTCAAGATACTTGCAGCTTTGTAAATAAGATGGAATGAGAATAATTAGGGTTAAGGATAGGATATTAAGTAATTGGGGTGAGATGTATTTTTAAATACATTGTTAAACAAGAGATACATTTGTGATTTGTGTTTTAGAGAATATAAATTATTAAGTTGTAAAAAGTGTTTGATGTTTTCAGGAAGCTAGAGACACCTTCTATTGACCTTCATGTGGAGGTAATATTTCACCATTAAATTTTCATGTAATAAACCAAGATGTAATTCATTTGCAAACTTGACTTATTCCTTCTAACAAGAAGACTTAATTCCTTTAAGTTTTAAAGGGGAATATACAGGGCTCACATTATATGGTTTATAATAAATTACTGATAGGTAATATCTGGTCACATTGTAAAGAAAAAAAACTTTACAACAGGTAACATCTGGTCACACAGTAAAGGTTTAGTCAGCTTCCCGTCCATGAAATGGTACGAACACACATAAGGCGCTTGGGTGGGCACTTCAAGTTTAGCGCCTTCCGCCATTGCCACCGCCAGGTGCTCCTCATCTTTAGGTGGTGGGTGTAAATCGTAAAGTGCACCACAAAACTCTGACCGCTTCACATCGTGTTTGTAACACCGTTGGTCCAATTGTTCTCTCCTCTTAATCCAATTGTAATGGCAGCCCCTAACTGAGCATATAATACTCGACATTTTACCGTTAATAGAATTACGTCTAGCAACTAGTGTAGGTCCCTCTCAGCCGGAATCTGGGCATGGGTATTCATGCTGCTGTCTTACATGCGCTTCATGAGGCACACACGCATACTTGCACACACACGCTAGGTCTCTCGCTCACTCCCTCTCTGCCGTGCGCGTGCTACACGCTTTGGAGCTCGCAAACTCTAGATTCTGGGAGATTTGAACTAATTTGCGGGCATCAGCAAGTCGCTATCAATATGCGGGAGACTCCTGGAACTTCCGGGAGACTTGGGATGTCTGATATCCCTGACTATACTCTGTATTAATTATTACATCCAAGTTACCTGCCCTTGACACTAATTCATATTTTGGGTTGTTAGTGCAACATTCATCTACAATTCAAATAAATTATTAAACAAGTCTAAGTATCTTTCTTTTTAGTCAGCAAGGTGCATCAAATAAACAGATTAAAACGCACATCATACATTCTACAACAATAGTAATACCTTAGGTCATAATATTACGTCATTAAATGTGATATAATGTGAGTGTTTATAGCAAAAAGCTATTGTAATTGTTGTAAGAGACTTAATTTGACAGCTCAAAGTCCAAGAATTTCGGTGATTAGCAAACATTACCAACCATAATGGTGACTTCAAATGAAACATTAAAGCATGAACATTATCTAGAAATAAACCTCTTAATTCTCAATAACTTTTGTTGTACTTCATCTTTCTAGTGCCATATTTGTTAATTCATGTTTATTAGTCTAATATTTTTTTGTGTAGTGATGTACTTAATGTTGAATCTTTCCCCACCAGCGGGGGTTTTCTTTGTTGCCAACCACCGCCAGCGATTTTGGTCATTTTGACAAAAATGTCATGGCCCCTAGACTATTTCGTTGTATGAAAATCTAAATATGCAATATATCAAAAGAAAGTACAGACTCTCTGCTTTTAAAGAAAGAAAAACTGTTTTATTCTAGATTCATGCATTCTTCTTTTATAAACACTTAAATGTGGGTATGTTTCATAAAAAATAGCAACATTGACAAAAACGTGATTTTCCCAGCTTTTTGCTCAAAGACATCCAGCTGGGATTCAGAACGATGATCAAAACACAGATGGAGTAGATCGAGTCCATCAACACCCCTAATGCTTCACAGTCCTAAAGCTTGTCCTGGGTCGACATTTCATACAGTGACATTCATGTAGTGACAACGCGGGACCAGAGTCTGCGCAGAACGCTTGACGTCACATTCCCATTTTTATAGCATCAAATAACAAACTAAGATCAAACTTATTTAAACAAACTAAGATCAAACTTATTTAAACAAACAAACACTTAAAACTTAAATCAGCGTGATACAAACTACCTAAAATGACAGAAAACATCTTTGAAAATGTTTTATTTGAAGTGTAATCTGATTGTTTAGTTTCCATTAGACATCATGGGGAGGCGGGGTTCGAGACGTTTTGGCTTAACTTTTCAGCACTTGTGCGGCACGCTTGGTACTGCCGATGAAATTCTTAGGTGCAAGTCTCTGAACATGGCAGTATAACAACACAATATGTGAACAGGCTGTTTAATGTTGATGGTCGCATTATTTTTCATATGCATATGATTGTTTCTGCATCTTCTTCGCCTGTGTTTTGATTCTGGAGATTCAGTACTCTTTCAGAAGATGTCCAATGAAGAGGAAGATGGTCAGGGTTCAAAATTAAAGTTGATATATGTTTAACAAAACAAATTTGGGTAAATCCACAGGCGGACAGCAATGAAACATTTATAACAATACCAAACAAAGGAACTGAATACTAACAAGTATGATGTAATTAATGAAAAACCATGATAAAAAAAAATTATTTGAGGCACGAAAATGAGGGAAAACAAATGAATCCAAAATTGAGACCATAACTGAGACAATTGGCCAGAATACGCCAATAATGATGTCTAAACTGCCACTATACAGTACTGATGAAGACAATTTCACTCCCGGTTCTAAAGTAATTTCCAGTAACCAATGCTGATTTTAGGAATCCTCCAGAGAGGATTATCCATTGTTCACATAATGGGCTTTTTGTTTCTACGCGCTGTAACCGGTAGACCAATTACAACACTGCTATGTCCAGTATGAGCTCGCAAATGAAGTTTCAGGTCTCTTCGATACGTGAAACTCATGTCACACTGAAGACACATGAAAGGTTTCTCTCCAGTGTGAAGCCTCATGTGGACTTGAAAGTTTCCTTTTTCATTGAAACCTTTTCCACACTGTTGGCAGGTGAAAGGCTTCTCTCCAGTGTGAAGTCTCACGTGAACATCGAGGTTTGATTTGCTTGAGCAAGTCCTTCCACAGTAATGGCACATGAAAGGCTTCTCTCCAATGTGACTTATCACATGCCACTCAAGGTGATTGCGGTCTGTGAAACTTCTTTCGCATTGATGACATTTGAAGCAGTTTTCTTTTGAGTGAAGCCTCATGTGGCCATTAAGGTTTAATTTACGTCTGAAACTCTTTCCACATCGATCACATGTGAAAGGCGTTTCTCCAGTGTGAATTCTTTTGTGGTCATTTAGCGTTCCCTGATGTGCAAAACTTTTTCCACACAGTTGGCAGGTGAAGGGCTTCTCTCCAGTGTGAACTCTCATGTGGACTTTAAGGCTTCCTTTTCCAGTGAAACCTTTCCCACACTGTTGGCAGGGGTAAGGACTCTCTCCATTGTGAATTCTCACGTGAGCTTTAAGGTTTTCACGTTTACTGAAACTCTTTCCACACTGAAAGCAGGTGAAATAACGTCTACCCCCCGTCTTTCGAGCTCTTTTTCGTGAGGGAGTCTTTTCAGTCTGCGAGCAGCTAGGTTGGTTTTCCCCAGTTATGAAATCATGTTCCTCTTCCTTTACAACATTCAGTTCTTGAATCTCATCTTCCAGCAGCATCGGGTCTAAAGTGAAAATATATGAAATCAAGTTTAAGCCCAGTTTAATGGCACAGAATGAAAAATAAATGCATACAAGGTTCTGGCTTCTCAAGAGAGACTCGTTTAAAAGGTAAAGTAGCCGATTGCGTCACCACAGCGCGACGAAGGCCGTCCCAATTCGAAGGTTCTTCGAAGACGCCTTCAAAATGCTGCCTGCAAATGCGTCGTCCTTTTCCCGTGAACGCAGGATACATCAGAAGGATCCTTCACAGCCTGGCCTACCCCAGAATTCATTACGCGCCAGAGACAAAAGTGCCAGATTACACTATTAAATGTAAGTATTGGGTTTCAATTTAATCGATTAAACTAATGTATCTAATGATAGAAATGAAAATAATAATAAAAAAAAAAATAGAATAAAGGTTCAAATGTTGAATATGTTACCAGTATGTAATTTTACATAGGCTAGTTTATACTTTTTATGTACATAAATTTACTATGGTGAACATTTTTAGATAGTTTTTCAACCCCGTTTTGTTTTTAGGCAGTTATAACTATATAACTATATATTTATAAATATACAACTTATATAAAGTTTTATATATAAAGTCCAGTACAAATGTTACTGCCGCTCGTCACAACGGCTGTCAAAGTGGCTATACGACAAAGCCAGACCGTCCCATTGAACAACTCCCAGGACGCAGTTAACAATTTGTTAATGTGACAATACATTTTGTTTACTCTGGATTAAAGTATAATTTTGAAGTAATTTAAATTGTTATTCAACTCTACATCTCAGAGGTAAAAACTGACTTTTTACACATGGATATTAGATTATGATATTAGATATTGCTTAAAAATATATGAACAGTATATAATAGAAACACTAAAAATGTGTCGTATAGATCAGGGATAGGCAATGTTCGGTCCTGGAGGGCCGCTGTCCTGCAGAATTTAGCTCATTCAACGGTTTTGCATGTTATAATATTTTATGGTTTGATTTTTGAGTATGTGAGTTAATTTCTTTTATTCTTCCCTCTTTCTGAGAACATATCAGTGACTGGCAGCCGAAGCCCGAGTCAGCCCTGCAAACCTGTTAATGGACAGTGGAAATATGCACTCATCCCAGATGATGTTCTACCGGCAGAGGCTTTACCAGCATATCTATAGAGCTCGGGCATAGATGTTATGGAACGGTGCATTGTGGGTAACGGCGACCATTTTAGAGGCAACGCAAAGGCCGGTATGGAATAAGGTAATAGCGTAGCCGGCCGGTCTCCACCGGCACCGAGAAAGTGTTATGGACCGTGACAAAAAAAAGTTGTCTATACCATATACTGACAAACTTAATAATGAAGCCAAACAACGCAACTTAAAAAAAAATTGAGGATATAGGCGGAATCGATCCCCCGATACAGAGTATGGTGTAATAAATATGAAAGTTTACCAAGCCTCAGTTTCCCTGATATTTTCTCCTACCTGGTCTGTGGAGTGAGCACTTACACCTCCGATCAATTTAAAAACTCACTGGAGGCTCAAGTCACTGGAGGCTCACCTGCAAGATCTGCAGATCTACAAAGTAAACGCGGAGAAAACAATTGTTCGCACTAACGTTAACCAAGCATCAGTGGTGACACACACACACACTCACCTATCATACGTGCAATAATCCACTGTTTTCGCCCGGTAGTTCTGTAACTAACATGATTTATGAGGCGTTTGCCCTGTTGATCGTTAGACCGATTACAGCAGTTCACAATACAGCAATACTGAACCATTTTCCTTAAAATAACCTAACTTAAACCTAATATTATCAAATGACCAACGTTACAATTTTAATTACCTGCTGCCTACTATACAGTACAACTACTTCCGTACCGTGAAGACGTGCGACGTGATGAAACGATCCCGAACTCTATTGTGGATCACCACCAGGATCTGCTCAGCTCAATAAAAGTCTGCAGAAAAATGATTTCTTCCCATCTGTTTTATGTATTGTTAATTTAAATTTTTATTTTGTTTTTCTTATCTTAAATGTAACTTATCTTGTAAATAGTTGTAAAAAAAAGTAGGGTACTGTAAGTAAAAATGTACAGAACAATTTATTTTGTATAAATTCATTGACATGACCAAAATAAATGTACAGAATCATTTCTTTATTACATTTACAAGTTATAACTTGCATTACAAACATATACAATGCACAGACATTATTTTTTGTTTCATTTACAAATAACTAACTTATGTAGGCCTATACGATTGTGTAATTTACAAATTTTAATTCACATAACCAAAAGTTTATTTCTCTACCAATCTGTACATCTCCCTGCTCTCCTGTGATTTCCTCTCCTCTGTCTCTCTCTGAAACTTCATGTCCTCCTTAAATATCTCGTTTCATAATTTGCTCAAGAGGTTATTTTGTGGTGTCGCAAAATACATTGTTTACGGCAATACTTTTTCATCATTTGGATGACTGCAATCTTACACGCCACCGTAGGGATGCAGGCAGAAACATGAATAACATGTAGAGTGAAGGGGAGACAGAAACTGGTGGCCCGAGCAGGAGAAGTACCAGCCAAGACAAAACGAGGAGCTCGTTCCTTAAAGAGGGGCTAACTTCACTTGCATTAACAACATAATACATCATTCTTCATATATAACAGCACAGTGAGGCGATGGTCACGCTGCACGGCATAGATTGTACTACGGACTATTTAAATTGAGCAGTCTAACATTCTAATATGTTTGGTTGACTATTTTATTTTGATAATGAACAGGCTGTGATGTTAGCAATGCTAGAATGTGTGTGTGCGTGCGAGGAATTTTTGTCCTACTGAGGAACCTGTTACTCCGTAATCTATGGTCATACGCAAGACATGATTCAAAACTGTTAAGCTTTTGTAAAATACAGAAAACAAGCACAATGCCATTTTCTGCCATCTCGGATTTCTTTCCATGAACTTCGGAGCCCGTCACAATGAACCGAAATTTAGAAAAACTTTTCCTTTCTTTTGGTTAATCTGTAACAGATTATTTAAGTTAATACATTTCGCGTAAAGGCTTATATATATATATATATATTAGTTTAATTTTGCTTTATCCATTCACATAAGCGATTTTTAGAGCGTGATGTGACGTTGTGTGAATCCATGTTCTTCCACACTATCCTGCAATCTTTTTGCTGGTTTAAAAACACACAAGAAGCTGCATATTACCTGTTATTTATTTTCACTGAAATGTAGGCCTAATTGTTTGACAGTTATATATCCTCGGAAAAACTATCGCCAGTGCATTGCCATTGCGACTTACCAATGATGACTTGAGAGCTGAGCACAGGCATTTCACTCACGTTGGATTATAGGCTGTGTGTCAATATCACATTTGCATAGTCAATAGGCTACTATTTGAATTCGTGATTGGTTAACTGCAAAATTAAAATATTTAACAGAACGATAAAATAACGTTATCGACCGATTAATGGCCATTTCAAATAAGCGTTTCTGTTCAGAAGGATTCAATTTGGCCAATTTTCATAAGAATTGGACAAAACAAGGAACAAAATGGCTGCTACTTTAATGGGCGGAGTCGAATGCAAGAAGTTCAATGTTATCGGCGTGTTGACAGGAATCAAGTGTATTAAGTTCTCCATTTTCGGAAAAATATTCTCTGCAATTGGAAAGATACTCTCAGCGACCGGTAAAAAAACGCTGAGTTCTCAGCACCTCCTTACGCTCCAGGGCTGCATTCCACTCCACTTGTAGACATACAGGGGCGGATCTACAGGGGGGCAAGGGGGGGCAGGTGCCCCCCCACTCTAGAGCCTTGCCCCCCCAGCTGCCCCCCTAACTTTGATGATCCAAAAACTGTACCTGTAAAAACAACCCGCAAGCTTCTCAAAACAGTGAACTAAACGATACATTTACCAAAAGTGAACAATTTAATTTTTATTAAAGCCCCTTCCCCCTCAAATACTTAGTACGTCCCTGATTCAAACGTAGAGCGCCGTTCGCTCAGTCTGGCTCACACACACACACACACACACACACACACACACACACACACACACACACACACACACACACAGCGAGTCTGCTGCGGTGCGGTGGCCCTGCAACCCGACTGGAGAGACTGAGCTGCCCCAGAGCCTCTGAAGGTGAAGTGAGTTTCCCCAGGTGTAGTTAAACACACGTTTAACTTAAAGTTACATTTGTAATGAATGTGTACATGCTAAAGACGATTCAGCATCAGCAAAAACAGCGAGTCTATTACGTTAGCCAAAATCAGCGGTCAAATCGCTCCCTCGTGATTTGTAAGAGCACTCTTCACTTTGATTAGCCTAATTTTGATTTTAGTAAAGACAAGAACAGCTTAATAAAAAATATAAATTGTTTGTATCCATAATGTTTACTGATGGTCGCCGTTACGCCGACGTTACGTTACAACACACAATACAGTGCCAGTTAGGAGATCGATCATTTGATTAGCTAAGCAAATCCAATTCCTCTCAGATATCACAGCAATGAAACCAGGTTACAACTGGGGAAATAAAAAATACAATTAGGATTATTATATTAAGTAGTCTAAACATAACTGGTGTGTGTGCATGTGATAAATCTTTCTGATTTTATATTTGTTATATAGGCTATTATTAGCTACATGGCCCTACAGTGTAATGTAATACAAGGATAACCAGAGGTTTTCACATATTGACTTTTGCAGACAAGAGTAGTTGAAGAAAGTAGCTGGAGCCTAACCATTAAGGCTAAAAGTCCTTGGACACAATTATTGTACTTTTTTTTTATATTTTCATTTAGCTTTTTATACTTTTACTTTTTAAAAGATGCACTGTTTTGTTTTGTTTTGTTTGAACACTGCACTGGGCTTATTCCTGTTGTGAATTAAAAACCTTTGTAGTGTGTAAGGGCATGATTAAACAGTAACTACTGTGTTTTTGTGTTTGTTTTGTTAAAGCAATTCACATAGGGATTCCCACCGTCTACCCCTGCCACCCTGCCAAGACCTCTTGCCACCCCTTTGCCCCCCCCCCCATGTAAAATTTTCTAGATCCGCCACTGTAGACATACACTCGCAAACTTCCCTAAGCACTTCCCCTCAGTGGAATCCCTGTCGCCATTTTGAAGTTCGTTACCTTTCGTAAAGTGGACAAGGAAATTTATATGGACAGACCCTCAACCCCTTGATTTTGACAGGGGTCTTGATTGTGACATCACAACAGACCACGCTGAACTGAAGTGTATGATATATGAATTATTTAGAGAATTAATCACATAGTGTATAATATATTAATTATTATAACACTTGTAGCTACCTCATGTTCAGATTCAAAGTTTATACTATTGATATTTTTCTGTGTGTGCAATTCTATTTTTCTCCAACAGCTTTTTGCTAAGCCTATATGATTTTATATATTTTCTCCAATATCTCATAATGGTTTTTCACAAGTAAAAAGGGGTTTAAATAATAAACTAGCTCAATAGTGAATTCCAAATGATCAAGGACTCAGTGTGTTCCACTTAAACCTTATGCAGGAGTTCTGCTAGTAGTGGGCACTTGTGCAACGCAAGCAATGACACACATCCAAGTGAACGAGACTGAGGGAAATTAGCGACTGAAGGGCATCAAAATTTGGAGTGGAATACTTGGGTGTTTTAAAAACGCAGCGCTCCCATTGAAAACGATTTGAAAAGTATGCTAGCCGTGGGAAAAAAGCCATGTCTCACAGACTTAGTGTTTGTCTGGTCATGCGATCTCAACATGTCTGTCCACATAAGACTCAATGTCAAATAATAGCGCTTTATTTAGGAAACTCATGTGAAATTCTTTAAAATTATCATTAATTTCTGTACAGCTGGAGATTTTAATAAGGACTAAAGCAGTGAGAATGAAACCAACCTGTTTGTTCCTCAGTATCTTTTTGTTTCAGTGTTTCGTCAATCCTCATGTCTTCACTCTCCTCTTTAATAATTGCCATCTTTATAATAGTGAGTCACGTGGATTTCAGTCACCCAGGAGTTTTTCTGTGTGTTTGTCCTGTTTAAGATGAGAATAATTAACGTTAAGAAGCGTTTCAATAAGCTTTAGTTCAGTTCACTGGTAAGAGAGTCAGTCAGAGTGAGAGTTAGCCTAATGGACTTTAACATTAGCCAAAAAGTCATTGAAAAAACTAGTACTATATGAATAAAAGAACATAAATAGACAGACACATCATTAGCCTACTATGATTCTATTACTTATAATTTATTTTTGGTGTGATATGTAGATTAATATAGACTGCACTTTCATGAAAACATTCGCTTTTGTTTTTTTACTAACGTTACACGTTTGTGTTCGTTAGACTCGGTGATTCGAGCGCATCGAATCACTGAATCATTTCGCGAAGTATGTGGTTTAATTGATTTGAGTCAAAGACTACAGAATAACACTTAAATGTCTTAAAGGGACTATGAGTTGCCAAAACCTCCGTTTCTCCATCCCTACTGCGCTTTACTCACGCATTACTCACGGTTTGTTCATTATTAACGTTAAGCATAACGACGTTACATTCAGTGATGTATATAAACACATATCTCATTTCATAGCTCTCATTAACACAGTCTAAGTCACAATCTAACCTAGCCGAACAGGGCTTATATCGATCTAAACACTTAAAACACAAACCTTTATTCAGCCGAATCGCAGCAAATGCAGGAGGAAAGAGGCACAGCAAAGGCGCAGCCATATGACGTCACACCACCAAACCAAAATAAAAGTACCGGTCAAAAGTTTGTACACATTCCTGTTTTTTATATATATTTTTTTGAGTCTCTTATGCTCATCAAGCCTTCATTATTTGATTTAAAAAAACAAACAAAAAAAAAGTAATATTGTGAAATATTATTATAATTTAAAATAATGGTTTTCTATTTTAATATACTTTAAAATGTAATTTATTTATGTGATGCACAGATGAATTTTCCTCAGCCATTACTCCTGTCTTCAGTGTCAAATGATCCTTCAAGAAATCATTCTAATATGTTGATTTATTATTAATGTTGGAAACAGTGTAACCTGTGATACTTTTTTCAGGAAACTTTAAAAAAAAAAAATCAAAATAGAAATATTTTCTAACAGTCCTTATCGATTTAACACATCCTAGCTAAAATAAATAAATAATAATAATTACTGACCCCAAACTTTTTACCAGCACTGTATAAATTAATTAAAAAAATGAGTGTGAGATTTTGCAAAACAGTTTATTCATATCATGATATTCAAATGCAAATAGTGGAAAAAATGTGATTTTAAAAAGTGCCAAAACAGTGTTTGAGCTCATATATCGGTTACCTGTCATTGTGTTGTTCTTATATTACAAAACGTGAATTCAAAAACAAAAACAAAACAAAAACTGTTATTTATCTTTATTACTTCTTAATTTAATAATTTACTACAGAAACCTGAGAAAACATACTGTTTCAAATTATTATGCAAGTGATATATTAGTTGGATTTCAGTACAATAAACATTCAGATTTTAGTTGTTCAAAGAAAGCGCTTGTTTTATTTCTCCATATCTTTTTAGAGAACTGGTATCAGACAGGTTTGTTAAATAGATTGCTAGGTGGAAATGGAAACCCTACTTAAAGAGGTTTTTCCAGATTATTAAGCAAATCACAGCATGAAATGGTGCAATGTTATGCAAAAGGCATGAAGAGAACTAAATTTGTATGAAAAATGAATGGAGATTGTTGAACTATAATAAGATTTGTGAGTAATTTACCGCACAAGGGAAATTGGTCAGATAAAGGCTTATTAATTCAAGTTTGTGTCAAAAAAAATTACATTAAAAGGACAGCTATAAAAAAAAAAAAAAAGCCACTGTTGGTATTTGAAGCTGCTGGTGTCTCTGGAGTCTCAAGAACCTCTCCATGCAGACTGGCAGTAATGTGTAAAGTTGCATTTCAGCATCCCCTAGATCAGGGCATTCAACTAATATTTAAGAGATCCAGTTAGAGAAAATTTCTTGAAGCAAAGGTCTGGAAGATCATAATATCTAACTATTTAATGTGATATTTATTTAAGTAGCCTAGTAGTTGTATCAACATCTGCATGTAATCAATACCTGACTGTCAAATGAAATTAATTCAGTACAATTCAGAAACTTGTTGACAATATTTATTGTCACGTAACATAGAACTGAACATATATGTATAACTGCAGATATGTATAATGTTCTCATTAACTAAATAAAAGTAGGGCTGCATTTCAAAATAAGAGAAAATAAATAAAATGTGAAAATTGTGCTTAACATCAGTAAAAAATAAAGGGAGGAAAAGCTTGAATTTCCCCTCTTTTGTTTCACATCTTGACACAACAGTCTCAACCAATTTTATAGATAACTTAACAATTTAACAGTTTTACAGTATCACTTTCTTCCCCTCTTATATCCCACTCCCCCACTTTTTTGCTCAGTGAGAGAATTGAGCTCTTGCTTGTCTTGCCAGGATTTTAAACCTGGGCTTGAATGGAGTCAGGGCCATACTCATACACATGTGGAGGTGCTCATTGGTGAGCCTGGAACGATATTTCGTTTTGATTTATGTTCAGTGTGGAGTTGTATGTGGAGCCAAACATGGTCAAGATGTAAACGGCTACTTTCACTACAAGGGGAGTGACACCTAACAGGTCTTCCCAGAATGCTTCCTGGTCTGTGTTGAAAACCCTTACATACACTAACAGCTGAGCATAGTAACACTTGTCAGTGGACTTACCCTAGTGAAAAAATAGTATACTTAAGCACAATTTAAGTATAACTAAATGTATTAATGCCACACTATAATTTGGTATACTTAAAGTCTCTGTAAAGTCAAAATTAAGTATGTGTTCTTAGTTTGTCACACCACAGAAAAATGTATTATTAGCCACCCAAATTTGAATGATAAAAAAGCCGCCAAGTAAATAAAATAAGCTGTCAAAATTTTGAAAAAATGAGCAGTATTCTCTGCGCTGCGCTGAAACCACGGGAGGATGAAGGCCGAGGCGGGAGATAGTCGGTTCGGCCCCATTCACCAGTAATAGCGGATTATCAGTGAATCCCAGTTGTCTCCGACAAAAGTTTATAAAACTATCCTGTGCAAAATTATCACTACAGAGGCGGGTGTTGGTGGTGATCCTCAGCTCTCCATCAAGGTGGCTCTTCACAAAATTAATCCACCTCTTCTTGATATGATCGTTTTTCGGAAATGCTGCAGTCGGCAAGATTTTTTTGATCATATTCACTGAAACCGACACTATGCTCCGACAGAACAACATAAATCAGCCGGTTTTAGAAAAAAACCTGCGCTTCTACCTCCACCTAGAGCCTGTTATTTGTTTTGCTAAAATCCACCGCTCCCGGTTCTTCTGGTCAAATTTCAAAGCACTTTTTGATTCTTGATTTCTGTGAATTTACTGCAGAGCTTTTGTGGTGGAGCAGGACCTGCAAGGGTCCGTGTACGTTGTGTTCATTCGTTTTTCGATTTAATATTGAAAGTAGAAAAATGAGAAAACGGCTCATTTATTCTTTTTTCATTTTTCCAAAAAAATTTAAAAAATTAGAATTCGGCTTGATTTTTATATTTTTATGTTCAGGGATAGAAAATAGATAAATGAATTTAAATGAAATAAATTTCCACCTGTGGGCGCACATGAAACGCCCCTTTCCGCTGAATGGTCAACCAAAGATCAACGCTTTCAGTACTTCCACAGTCCTCTTAAAAAGATTCTTAAAGTGTTTATTACAAATAAACTCTCTCTCATCCAACAACCGGACTAATGCTTGACACAAATCGCTCTGGGCAGGGCCTAGAAAGGGTTTTCTTCTCTATAGGCATGGATTCGACAATCTACACTAGAGAAATATTAGCTGATTATTTCAGAAATATTATGTAGATTATCTCGCATCTGCACCCACATGACCCATCATTAGCTTACTTCACAGCTGGGTGACCCACTGACAGCACGCAGACCAGTATCCATTTAAGTGTAATGCAGCAGTCATAACTATTATTTTAGACTGCACATTGAGTTTTGGACAAGGGATGAAGCTGAAATATGATAGATATGAAAAGATATAAATTGCATTGTTTAGTGTCAATGTCACAGCGCATCTATTTTGGTTGTTATTCTATTAGTTTTTTGTTGTTTGTTTGTTTTTCATAGCTTATAGCTTTCATAGCTTATAATCATTTTTACCTTTGCAAGGGCAATTATTCTAATCTTTTTTAAATATAGGCTATTTGTCATCTTTTATCTTTTATAAAAAAAATTAAATTAGTATCAACCAAAGAAGCTGCATCTGAATTCTGAAGTGGCATGTAGACCTATTAGGCTATTATTAACTGTTTAATGCTGCTCAGAGGATTTACACAGTAATTACAATTACATAGTATTATGATATAAAAATTAAATATAATATTTTGAATAGCCTTTTAAATATGAAATTAATGACAAAATGAAACAATACTTAGATTATGAGAGTAAGACCCCCAGTAGGTGGCAGCACGTATAACTGTTTTAATAGTCAGTCAGTGAGTCATTCATTCAACAGTTTCGTTCAAAACGCTGATTCATTCATAAACCAATTGGCTGTATATGGGACATTAAATCATTCACTCAACCGATTTGTTCAAAGAATCGAGTTCGAGTGAGTCAGCCGTGTATTTCTTTGGCACGTAGAGAAGAAAACCCTTTCTAGTCCCTGCCCAGCGATTTGTGTCAAAGAATCCGTCCAGCAGCGGAGACCTGCGTGAAGTTGGCCCCCCACCCGACGCAAAACGTCGTCAAAATAGGCTTAATCGTTTGTGGTCCGTTTGTGCTGGTTTGTGCTGTAAAAAGTTTAGTTTGTGCTGCTTCGGTTTTTTAGATATTAAAATAATATTTTTAGGTCATTCTGAGGTCACTCAGCCCCCCCACATGATCCAAATTCACCCAAAATAGTCTCGTTCGTTTGTGCTTCGTTTGTGCCGGTAAAAGTTTCGTTTGTGCTGCGTCGGGTTTTAAAATATCAGACATTGAATTATAGACGGTGACCTCATCAGCCCCCCACATGATCCAAATTCACCCAAAATAGGCTCAATCGTTTGTGCTCTGTTTGTGCTGTAAAAAGTTTATTTTGTGCTGCGTCGGGTTTTAAAATATTAATCATTGAATTATAGACGATGACGTCACTCAGCCCCCCCACATGCTTCAAATTCATCCAAAATAGGCTCAATCGTTTGTGCTGATTTGTGCTGTAAAAAGTTTAGTTTGTGCTGCTTCGGTTTTTTAGATAATAAAATAATATTTTTTGGTCATTCTGAGGTCACTCAGCCCCCCACATGATCCAAATTCACCCAAAATAGTCTCGTTCGTTTGTGCTTCGTTTGTGCTGGTTTGTGCGGTAAAATTTTCGTTTGTGCTGCGTCGGGTTTTAAAATATTAGACATTAAATTATTGTTGATGACGTCACCAGCCCCCCACATGATCCAAATTCACCCAAAATAGTCTAGTTCGTTTGTGCTCCGTTTGTGCTGGTTTGTGCTGTAAAAAGTTTCGTTTGAGCTGCTTTGGTTTTTTAGATAATAAAATAGTAGCCTACTAATATTTTTTGGTCATTCTGAGGTCACTCAGCCCCCCACATGATCACAATTCACCCAAAATAGTCTCGTTCGTTTGTGCTTCGTTTGTGTGGTAAGAAATTCGCTTGTGCTGCGTCGGGTTTTAAAATATTGGACACTGAATTATAGACGGTGACTTCTCCAGTCCCTTTTTTATCTACTACAGTTGAAGTAAGACCGAAACAGCAAACCAAATCACAATATTCACTTCTGTTACCTATCCTGTGCTTTTTCAACTTTTAACGGACACTGCGGATCACAGGATGTGTGGAATGTAACACGAAAACTACAAGGTAAGTGTTTTTATGTTGTTTTGTTAGTAGCCTAACATAATATGAACATTGTCATAAAAACACGCACCATAATCTGTTTTGCTGTGTTTAGCCTATACAGGGTGTGTGTGTATTCTTTTTTCTTTTTCTAAAGGTCTCTTAAGCTCACCAAGGCTGATTTTTTTTAATATGATACACTGATATTAATAAAATTAAAATGTAATTTAGTCCTGTGATGTCAAAGCTGAATTTTCTGTATCATTACTTGACTACATGTCACATGATTCTTCAGAAATCATAGTAAAATGTTGATTGATCAATTATTATTGGTGCTCAGTTAAGAAAGGTTCTTATTTTTATCAATGTTGAATAGGCTACCCATAGCGTGGGTTTTGGATGCTTAATGTTTGTGGAAACCGTGATCATTTTTTCACGTTTGATTAGGCCTATTTAATGCGTCCCTTGTGAAGGAATACAACTTTGTCAAATGTTTAATTTAACATCTAATACTATCATATATAAACTGAGAAAGTTCTGTAAATTGAATTTAGCATTCAGCTGTGGAGCACGAAAGACCTGTCTTATTCTGTGTCTCTATATACAGCTGTCAGACGGGTTTTCTTTGTATTGTAAGTTAAATTAAACATGTTAGTGAAACTCTTGGAGACTCTCGCGAGCTTTTATCTTAGCAAGAGAGAGTCCTGTCATTCCTGTTCTGGAGTCTCAGGGTTTGAATAGGTTTTTTCCCTCTCTCTTTTAATACAGGTTACTAAACCTGTATACGAGTTTCCACCATCACAATGTAATCCCTCCCTCTTATAATCTATATATATTACGATGTTTGACTCAAGAAGTCAGACGATGTTGGAATGACTGCAGCAACGACAAGCAATAAAGAACTTCTGCTTAGAAAACTTCCACCATCTCCTGGTCTGAGCTTCTAACTTTTCTACAAAGAAAAAGGTCACTACACTTGCTAAATAAAAGTAGTCTTTTTATATACATTACTTAACCAAAAACTTTGAATGGTTGTATATCTTGGTTTCAAGAAGAAGAAAAAAGAACAATATTAAAGCAGCACAACTGTTTTCAACATTGATAATGATCAGAAATGTTTCTTGAGCATCAAATTCATAACATCAGCATATTATAATTATTTCTGAAGGATCATGTGACACTGAAGACTGGAGTAATTATGCTGAAAATTGAGGTTTGATCACAGGAATAAATTACACTACTATATATTCACATAGAAAACAGCAGTGAAATAATATTTCACAATATTACTGTATTTTTCATCAAATAAATACAGCCTTGGTGAGCAGAAGGGACTTCTTTGAGAAACATAAAAAAAATAGTCAAACTTTTGACTGGTACAGTGTGTGTATGTACAGTATGTGTCTGTGTAGGCTATATATAATTTATTTAATAACTATTATTATTATGTATGTGTAAATTCATGTCAATGAATTAAGTCAAAATGATTAAACTTTTGAAATGTAATCATGTACTATCGAACATCCATTAACAACAAAAAAAATTGACCTTTAAAAACTTAAAAACACTTAATACTGACAAGTTACTGTCTTCAAACCAAAAATACCACACAAAGTAATAGACTTGAGTGCAAACTTCCATAAAATAGCACACTACATCTCCTGAACAAATTATGTGATGACAAAGTCTTTGTCAATTCTACTTTAAAAGTGTGCTCACCTTGAGGATATGTTTGCTGTTCTCGTGCCCAAACTTGCTGAAGTTACATTTAAACTACGACTTGAGGGCACGAATCCATTTTGCCCAGAGAGAAAGTGAGTGACAGAAAAAAAAAATAGTCTGACAATGTCTGAACACCATGAAGTTTTTTTAAACAATAGAGGGACTACAAAAACACTGATACGAAATTAATGTTCTATTAAATCATTTTTATTAGCATCTAACATTTTGGTAAGAAATTTAATATAACAAACCCGAACTGACTTCATAAAAATAGATAGACATGTCTTAGAAATAGCCTAAGTAACCAGAATGACCATTACTAACTATTTTTGATCTTGGTGACCAATTCAATTATCTATTTTATTCAGTCAGCTTGTAGCCTATAGCCTAATAAATAACATTTATAATTTGATTTAATGTCATATGTTAAAACCCGACATATTTTTTTACCGCACAAACCAGCACAAACGAAGCACAAACGAACGAGACTATTTTGGGTGAATTTGGATCATGTGGGGGGCTGAGTGACCTCAGAATGACCAAAAAATATTATTTTATTATCTAAAAAACCGAAGCAGCACAAACAAATCTTTTTACAGCACAAACCAGCACAAACAGAGCACAAACGATTGAGCCTATTTTGGGTGCATGTGGGGGGCTGGTGACGTCATTGTCTATAATTCAATGTCTGATATTTTAAAACCCGACGCAGCACAAACGAAACTTTTACCGGCACAAACCAGCACAAATGAAGCACAAACGAACGAGACTATTTTGGGTGAATTTGGATCATGTGGGGGGCTGAGTGACCTCAGAATGACCTAAAAATATTCTTTTAATATCTAAAAAACCGAAGCAGCACAAACGAAACTTTTTACAGCACAAATCAGCACAAACGGAGCACAAACGATTAAACCTATTTTGACGACGTTTTGCGTTGGGTGGGGGGCCAACTTCTCGCAGGTGCAGCGGAGGACTGTTATTCTGTGGATACTGTTAAACTGTGGAAGGACTGAAAACGTTGATCAGCGGAAAGGGGTGTTTCATGCCCGGCCACACATGGAAATCGAATATTCAATCCATTTATCTATTTTCTATCCCTGAACAAAAAAATAATAAAATCAAGCCGAATTCTCGTTTTTTTAATTAAAAAAAAAAGAAAAAGAAAAATGAATAAATGAGCCGTTTTCTCATTTTTCTACTTTCAATATTACATCGAAAAACGAATGAACGCAACGTACACGGACCTGCAAGGCAGAGTGACGGCTGCATTTGTAAAAGAAAATGGGAAAACCTAAAACAAAAATATAAAGTAAGATCATTTTTGTTACTTATAATACAAAAATCAAATGACATTGTCCTATTAAAATGACTGCTTTTGTATTGTGCTTGTGTATTTATGCTTTTTGTAGGATCTGAAATGTCCGCAGACAGGGCTAAGCACTGAGGATGGAGAGCCCACAGCAGCGTCCTGGAAGTGGTATTCTGCCATGGATGAGGCAATTGGGGGCAGACCCTCCATCACTCCCCCTGCCCTCGTTGCCTCATGTGGCCCGGATGTTGCTGTGGCCTCTTCATCCTCAGTGAGGCCAGAGCCAGCGAGAGCCAGGAAAAGGGTGAAAGATCTAGAGGAGAGAGCGGAAAGCAGCTGAGAGGGAGGAGAGACTATGGAGAGAAAGGGAGGAGAAAGATGACAGAAGAGAACGAGAGAGACAAGTGAGGGAGGAAAGACAAGCAAGTGAAGCAAGGGAAAGTGAAGAGCGATGGCACCGGGAGGCAAGCGGGCAAGCGGGAAAAAGGAAAAAAGAGAGCGCGTGTAACGTGTGTTTGGGCCTTGCTAGCCAATATTAATCTAAAATCAATATTAGCTAGACTAACTTAAATAGATCAAATTTAATTCAAAATCATAAAAGTCTAAAGTTCGACTACAGGAGCTGGTGGTCAGTAACAACACAGAAACAGGAAGTTAATTTTGGTACTGGTACCATATATTGGAAAATAATTAAACAAACAATTACAACCAAAGATAATGAAAGAAATGGACAAAAACTCAAAATAGTGACAGACTGCAGTTGAATTGGTTATAGTTAAGTGCACTTTTGTGGTTATTGTTCAAGTCAGATACAATGATAAAGATTACAACAAATACCACATACAAAACAAGAAAGATCAAAAAGAAAAAAAATTATCCCCACGATGTTGACGTTCTTCGAGACACACGCAACAACCCACAAGGGTTTTATGAAAGTTTATGTTGATTAATCCATAGGTTATTGTTCATCAAAGGAAAAGATATACATGAGGGACTGAAGCGCTAGTCTATGGAGAAGTGTGTGGGGGACAGGCTGCGGACAACCTTCCTACTGTCAGGATACAAGACCCAGAGGCGGAGATAAGTGAAAGCAAACGTGAGTTTATTTACAGTGAGATGAATACTGTTCTGTGTCCGATCCAGGGAGGAACAAGGAAATCTCGGTGGACACGTGGATCACTTGGGTTAGATGGCAGGACTTGGGAAACGGGGAACCAGGCAGGAATACTGGAGGCAGGGAGACAAAGGTGAGTATTTTCAGAGGTGGGTATAGTTACGTGACGGATCTTCTTGGCAGACTTGGAAACTTCAGGGGATCGTGGTAATGGTCTTCTCCTGTTGGAGGCTTGACAATGACTGAAGTGTGCGTGAGAGTTTTATAGGGCTGGGTAGCGAGGTGACTGATTGGGAACAGGTGTGACTGGTAATTGAGCAGAGAGTGAATTCAGGTGTGTCAAAGGAGGATTCTGGGGAATGTAGAGCATAGATCGACGGTGAACTGTGACACCTACCAGACCAATAGAGTGGCTGTTCAGTGGATGCTGCGCAGATGATCGGCTCCCAACCATAGTAATTCAGCTCGCCATCATTTATCTCCAATCAGAGAGAAAGAACCTGGCCTATAGCACACAACAGGACCAGTAAATAATAGAGCTGAATTAGAACTAGGTTTGCATTACATTTTTAGCTAAATCCACACTTAAATATCATTCTCATGTGTACCCAACTCTAAATCCTTACAAAATAATACATAAATGTACAACCTACAAATAATAAACATTAAATGCAATATTAAATCAACACAATCAAAAAACAATATTTAAGTTGCATTACCCGCACAAACTTCAAACAAATAAACCAACATTACAATACCCTAATTACCATAGTGCATATAAACACACTTAATACAAAGTAAACAAATCCATTTGTAAACCAAATAAAAATAACAGACTTCACAACGACATACAATGATTCAAAACATTTGATTAAAGCAGTAAATGCTAATATTAACGGTTAGTGTCACCAATTAGCATCCAACATACAGCTCATTCATTCAGATTACTCACCAGTTCCTCTTTAAACATAACCTGATGGCGGCGACGGATTCCCTACAGCCAGTAAGCTGTTTCTGAAGAGTTACAATAATATGCTTAACTTGAAAGCATGAATTGATCACAAAGAGTGAAAAGTTTGTAAAACACAAACCTGTCCACAGCCGTCGATCGACTTCCCCACACCTCTGAATGAGGAAGACGCTACGGCCTGCTTAAACTCTCGTGCTCCCGGACGCGATTGGCCAAGCATGGTCACATGACCGGGGTTACGTTAGGTCACGGGCACACACGTACTCCGCGCAAATACATTAAATATATATATATATATATATATATATATACATATATATATATTATATTACATAATATATTATATTACAACATATTAATAGATTTTAACCTGGGTTACACCCTCCCCCCTTAAACCCATGCACGTCCTGTTGCATGTTAAACTACATGAATAACTGAACTACTGGTAGGCGCAGGATTTAAGGCGTCTGATATATTGTGTAAAAGAGTTTGAACCACAGATATCAGGGGATTACCCAGGAAACTACTGCAACCTTTTAGGCAGTAATCGTTGACGCACAGAACGTCTTGGAACGGGTTCTGGTTCTACCGAATCAAGGGTTAAATCAAAGTTTAAGGGCTCAGAGACACTAGAGACTGACGTCTCAGGATCGACAGACTCTTCAGCGTCTTCAGTGAGTGGAATTGTGACAAATTCGGGACTGACAGAATAAGGTGAGTAGTAAGATAAGTTTCTTCCCACAGATAGCTTGACAGACTCTTCTTCCTCAAGTTCAGACTCAAGTAGATGTTCAGGTAAGTCAGTTTTGATAGGTGCTACAGATTCTTCAGCTTCAGGTAAGTGATCAGGGGTTACAGGTAACGTCTCTTCTTCAGGTAAGTGCTCACTCTCTGACCCTGGATCAACAACGGCTGGTTCACTCACAGATGTCATGGATGGAGAAATATAGTCATTGGCAACACTTGAAGGTGAAGCTCTTTTGTAAAACTTCTCCACAGTGAACTTCATTGGATCTGGGTCCAGACCGAGAACTGTTGGTTCAGGTGAAGAGTCTTCATCTTCAGAGACCTCAGAGTCAGGAGGAATCTCACACTGCTGCCGCGTTCTTGGCCTTGAGACTGGACTGGCCTCAATGGACGGCTCTTCAACAGCAGGGAGAAAACCACACGGTAATAAAAGATCTCTATGAAGAGTACGTTTAGGACCATCACGACGCTCTGGCTTCACTGTATAGACTGGTAGGTCTCCAGCTTGATCCACCACAATGTGGATGTCCTGCTCCCACTTATCACTGAGCTTGTGTTTACCTCTCAATCGAACACTGCGCACAAGCACTCGGTCCCCAGGCTCCAACTTTGAAGGGATGATTCTTTGATCAAAGCGGACCTTGTTCTTTTCAGATGCTTTGGCAGCGTTCTTCGAGGCAATATCATAGCTTTCTTTCAACCGGGACTTCAGATTTTGGACATACTGTGAATGAGGTTGGTGTTTTTTCCCACTCAGCGGTAAACCAAAAGCCAAGTCGACCGGAAGACGAGGAGAACGTCCAAACATCAATTCGTATGGTGCATATCCTGTAGTCTCATTCCTTGTACAATTGTAAGCATGTACCAAGGGTTTGACCATTCTTTCCATTTCGTTTTCTGGTTTGCGTCCAGAGTCCCCAACATGTTGAGCAGAGTGCGGTTGAATCTTTCTACTGGATTTCCTCGCGGATGGTATGGTGTAGTCCGACACTTCTTAATTCCAGCCACTTCACATAATTCTTTGATCAGTTTGGACTCAAAAGTCCCGCCCTTGGTCTGTATGTAGTCGTTCTGGTATCCCATAATAGACTATAAAGTTGTCCCACAGACATTTGGCCACTGTCCTAGCCTTCTGATTTGGGGTTGGAAAGGCTAAGGCGAATTTAGTGAAGTGGTCTGTTAACACAAGGATGTCTTTGGTGTTGCTGGTGTCTGGCTCAAGGCTGAGAAAATCCATGCAGATAAGTTCAAGTGGTCTGGAAGTGCGAATACTGATGAGAGGAGCGGCTCTCTCAGGAAGAGCTTTGCGACGGACGCACCGTCCACAAGTCTTTATCTTGTGCTCTACATCAGCAGACATCTTAGGCAAATAGAAGCGAGTGCGAGCGAGACCAAACGTACGCTCTATCCCCATATGACCCATATCATCATGGAGACTCTGCAGAACAGTGGAACGGAGTTCTTCAGGCAGAACAAGTTGATATGAAGTCTGTTCATTGTCCTGTCGTGTTCTATAAAGAATGCCTTCGACCAGTTTAAGCTTGGTGAGCTCCCTCAACAGCAAGGAGATCTCAGGCAGCCTCTCCCTGGCAGTAGGAGGAACTTTCTCACCTGTCTCCAACTGGTGTATGACTTCCCGGAGATTTGGGTCAACCCTCTGTTTGTCCCGGAGCTCAAGATGGGACAGAGTCGGAACCACAGGCAAGCCAGGATCTTCTGCATAACTCTCAGGCAGGACATCGGCCATGATGGACAGAGACTCGATCCATGGCCTTGCTGCTTCCACTCGGATGAGGCAGTTCTGACAAATGGCATTGACAACCTCAGATGAAATTGAGGGGTCACCAGAAACGGGAAGATGTTGTCTGGTAAACTGACTGAGGAGATCTTGATCAGATTCGCCGCTGGGCGAGTATTCCTGTGGTCGACGGGAAAGTGCATCCGCGTCCAGATTCTGTCGTCCAGCTCTATATTGCAGCTTGAAAGAAAACGTGGAGAGTGCAGCCAACCACCGATGGCTCGTTGCATCCAACTTGGCTGATGTCAAGATGTAAGTAAGAGGATTACTATCAGTAACCACGGTAAAGTTGGCACCATACAGGTAGTCCTGGAACTTTTCTGTCACGCTCCACTTTAGTGCTAAAAACTCAAGTTTATGAGCTGGATAACGACTTTCACTTGATGAGAGTCCTCGGCTTGCAAAAGCAATAGCCCTAAGCTTGGAGTCTTGTTCTTGATAAAGCGCTGCACCCAGCCCAACTGCGCTCGCATCCGTATGCAGAATGTAAGGGAGCTTAGGATCAGCGAACCCCAGGACGGGTGCACTAGTAAGTTTCTCAATCAAGATAGTAAAAGCAAGTTGACAGTGAGGACTCCACCGAGAACCGAACGATTGCTTTGGGTCAAACTGAGGGACCTTTAAGTCAGAGGTTTTTAAGTTCTTTCTTGTGGAAGAATATCCACGGGTCAGGTCGTTGAGAGGCTTTGCAATGGCTGAATACCCCTTAATGAAATGGCGGTAATAGCCTGCGAATCCCAGGAAGGATCTTAAGGTCTTGAGATTAGTGGGAACTGGCCAGGATTTTAGTGCAGATACCTTCTCTGGGTCGGTTTCAACCCCTTTTTCAGAAACAATGTGTCCTAGATATTTGACTGTTGTCTGAAAAAATGTACACTTTTCAGGTGACAATTTCAATCCATACTCCCGTAAACGACTCAGCACTCTAAGCAAACGGCTCTCGTGCTCCTCAATCGTGTTGGAAAAAATGATCAGATCATCCAAAAACACAAGGACCTCTTCCAAATGGAGATCACCCATACACTTTTCCATCAACCTTTGAAAGGTTGAAGGTGCATTAGTTACCCCCTGAGGCATCCTATTAAATTCCCAGAATCCTAGAGGTGTGACAAAGCCTGTTTTTGGTTTATCCGCTTCATTCATTGCAATTTGGTAATAACCCGATTTGAGGTCTAGCACCGAAAACCACTTGGATCCAGTGAGTGCAGAAAACGATTCTTCCAAGTTTGGCAATGCATAAGCATCTTTTACAGTCTGCAAATTGAGCTTGCGGTAGTCAATACATAATCGAATATCTCCATTTTTCTTCTTGACAACAACTATAGGCGACGAGAATGGTGACTCGGATTCTCTGATAACACCGGCATCTAGAAGCTCTCTCAGATGCTTGCGAACCACTTCTATATCCTGAGGATGAATTGGTCTTGCTCGGTGCTTAAATGGAGTGTTGTCATGGAGATTAATATGGTGTTTCACATGACTAGCGCAGCCAACGTCCATGTCATGCTGGGAAAAGATGTTGGACATTGCATTCAACTTGGTGGTGATTCTTTCCTTCCATTCCAGGGATAATGGTGATTCCCCAAAGTTAAAAACTAGTGGAGAGCCATTGGTCTCAGATGCTGAAGAACTGGTCACATGCTGCTCTGAGACGATGCACTCATACGCTCCCAGCTCTGCTATGATGGTCGAAGGTGGTATATAGATGTCTTGCTCTGATTCGTTTCTCACCATGACAGGTACTTGGTGAGGAAACCGCGTTGGCATGTCGACAAGACAGCGGCTAACGCACAAACCACCCGGCAGGCCTGAATCCGGATGTTGGACGACAGCATACTGACTTGCTGGAGTAGAGACTTTAGCGGAGCCTTTCAGCAAAACGGTGTGGCCAACAGGAACGAGCACAGGAAATATACTGAGCAGAGTTACAACTCCAAGATGGCCGCTGCAGCTTTGTTGATAGGTCACTTGGAGAGTCTGTAGTATAGCTCGGTAACGTCTCGGTTACGTATGTAACCCTCGTTCCCTGAGTAGGGAACGGAGACGTTACGTCGGATGACGACGAAATGGGGTTTCGCTTAGAAAGCCTATCAACTTCGAGTATTACAAAACGAGCCAATGGCAAAGAAATGCCATGGGTCTGCGGAATTTGCATGACGTAACTCCGCCCCACCTCGTGGGTATAAAAGGAGGAAGTCTGCAACAGCAGTTTATGTTTCTTCGCTGAGGAGCCAAGACTGAGCTCAGGCGATCCCCGCGGTACAGCGGAAAGTGGCAGGAAGACGTAACGTCTCCGTTCCCTACTCAGGGAACGAGGGTTACATACGTAACCGAGACGTTCCCTTTCGTTGTCACTCCGAGTTACGTCGGATGACGACGAAATGGGGTTACCAGTCTAATCACGCCACCTTCTCAGCTGTCTTCCAGTGCCCTGCGTAAATCTGAGATCCCTGTCGTGAGACTAGCACGGACGAAGGACTCCTATTTAGCACAGGAATACCAAGGTACACTGGGGAGCATATCCCACAATTTTAGAGGAAATATGCAATTATTGCCAACCCAGAGGGGGGGACTTAGAGAATACACATATGACCCAAAGGATGCATATGGAGAACACTGGGGTGTCCAGCCGCAGGTGGAATATTTCAACCCCAGGGTGGCAAGGTGGCTTGCCAAGGGAAAGACACATGCTCGAGAGAGGCTTACAGTGGAAATACACATGTGGGGGTCGCTCAGGGGAGGGACCATGCACACGGGAGGCACCTAGCCGGCGCGCAGGCAATAGACACTGGCGGCGACGTCAGAAGTGCTGGAGGAACTCAGGGCTTTCGGAGAAGCTCACCTGAGGGGAATATCGCACATATCCAGTCCGTGGAGTGGAATGGCGAGCAAGCGAAGACACCTAAGCGGGTCCAGTACTAGCTAGTTGAAGCGAGTACATGAGAGGACACAGGCTCCAGTCGGAGATTGCAAAATCTGGCGAATGTGTTCGGTGTCGCCCAGCCTGCAGCTCTGCAAATGTCTGTTAGCGAGGCGCCATGCCTTGCTGCTGGTAAGCCAAAGCAATGGCGTCCACTATCCAGTGAGACAACCTTTGCTTGGAGAGAGCCTTTCCCTTCAGCTTCCCACCATAACAGACAAAGACCTGGTCTGAGGTCCTGAAACACTGGGTTCTGTCCACATAGGTGCGGAGAGCACGTACTGGACAGAGCAGTGCCAAGGCTGGGTCTGCCTCCTCCAGGGGCAGCGCTTGCAGGTTCACCACCTGGTCCCGGAAGGGAGTGGTAGGAACCTTGGGCACATATCCAGGCTGGGGTCTCAGGATCACGTGAGAGTAAGCCGGCCCGAATTCCAGGCACGCTTCGTCAACGGAGAATGGGTGCAGGTCCCCTACCCTCTTGATGGAGGCCAGTGCAACCAGGAGCGCTGTCTTCATTGACAGGAACTTAAGCTCCACTGACTGCAGAGGCTCAAAGGGAGCACTCCGCAGGGCAATTAGCACCACTGCGAGGTCCCAAGAGGGAACGAGAGGAGGGCGAGGAGGATTCAGTCTCCTCGCTCCTCTCAGGAACCTGACGATCAGGTCGTGCTTCCCCAAAGACTTACCTTCAACAAGGTCATGCTGTGCGGCAATGGCGGCGACATAGACCTTTAGGGTGGAGGGAGACAGCCTTCGCTCCAACCCATCTTGTAGGAAGGAAAGCACGACACTAATCGAACATCTCCGGGGGTCTTCTCGGTGAGAAGAGCACCAGCTGACGAAGAGGTTCCACTTCAACGCATAGAGATGTCTCATGGACGCTGCTCTAGCGGAAGTGATGGTAGCCACCACCGGTGGTGGTAGGGTACTCAAACCTGCCTCGTCCCGTCCAGGAGCCACACGTGGAGGTTCCAAAGATCGGGACGAGGGTGCCATACGGTGCCCCGTCCCTGAGAAAGGAGGTCCTTCCTCAGAGGTATGGACCAGGGAGGTGCTGTCGCGAGGAGAACTAGTTCGGAGAACCAGGTCCTGGTGGGCCAGTACGGCGCAACCAGCATGACCTGCTCCTCGTCCTCCCTGACCTTGCGCAAGGTCTGCGCAAGAAGGCTCACTGGGGGAAACGCATACTTGCGGCCCTGCGGCCAGCTGTGCGCCAGAGCATCCGTGCCGAGCGTGCCCTCGGTCAGGGAATAATACTGGGCGCAATGGGTCGAGTCGTGGGAGGCAAACAGATCTATCTGTGCGTCCACGAACTGGTCCCAAATCAGCTGAACCGACCGGGGATGGAGCCGCCATTCTCCCGGGAGGAGCTGAAACCGTGAGAGCTCGTCGGCTACACAGTTCAGAGCTCCGGGGATATAAATGGCACGAAGCGACCTCAGATGCTTCTGGCTCCATAATAGGAGGTGGCGGGCGAGTTGTGACATACGGCGGGAGCGTAGACCACCTTGACGGTTGATGTACGCTACAGTGGCGGTATTGTCTGATCGGACTAGTACGTGTTGGCCCTTGAGCACGGCCTGGAAGCGGCGCAGAGCAAGACGTACAGCCAGCAACTCGAGGCAATTGATGTGCCATAGGCGCTGGGGTCCTCATCCAGGAGCCTGCGGCAGCACGTCCATTGCACATGGCGCCCCAGCCCGTGGAAGAGGCATCTGTCGATACAACAACATGCCGCGAAGCTCGTTCCAGGGGCACTCCGGCCCGTAGAAAGCTGAGGTTCGCCCACGGGGTGAAGGTCTGACGGCAGGTCGGAGTAACTGGTACTCGGAGGGTGCCCTGTTGCCATGCCCACCTCGGGACTCGGTCGTGAAGCCAAAGCTGAAGCGGTCTCATATGAAGCAATCCGAGCGGCGTTGCCGCGGCTGCAGATGCCATATGCCCCAGGAGCCTCTGAAAAAGTTTCAGAGGAACCGCACTCTTGCCCTTGAACTGTCTCAGGCAAGTCAGCAGTGACTGCGCGCGCTCGCTCGTAAGCTGCGCGGACATGGCGACCGAGTCGATTTCCATACCGAGAAAAGAGATCCTCTGCACGGGGCAAAGTTTGCTCTTCTCCCAGTTGACCCGAAGGCCCAGACGGGCTAGGTGCCGGAGCACTAGGTCCCTGTGTTCGCAAACCTGATCCCGAGAGTGAGCTAGAATCAGCCAGTCGTCGAGATAGTTCAGGATGCGAACCCCGTGTTCCCGAAGAGGAACAAGGGCTGCCTCGACGACCTTCTTGAAGACGCGAGGAGACAGGGCTAACCCGAATGGGAGAACCGCGTACTGATATCCCTGCCCCTCGAAAGCAAACCGTAGAAACGGCCTGTGTCGAGGAAGAATGGAGACATGGAAGTAGGCGTCCTTCAGGTCGATCGCTGCAAACCAATCCTGGGGCCGCACGCATTCGAAAACGCGTTTGGCGGTGAGCATCTTGAACGGCAGCTTGTGAAGGGAGCGGTTCAGCACGCGCAAGTCCAGGATTGGCCGTAACCCACCGGTTTTCTTGGGGACAATGAAGTAAGGGCTGTAGAAGCCGGACCTCATCTCGGCTGGAGTGACAGTCTCGATTGCACCCTTCGCCAGCAGGGTGGCAATCTCTGCTCTTATGATGGGGGCATTGCCACCGACCAAGTGGAGCGGACTCCCCTGAAGCGGGGAGGAGACCGTGCGAACTGAATCGCATAGCCGAGCCTGACGGTACGCGCGATCCAGCGGGACAGGCGGGGAAGCTCTAACCAGGCTCCCAAGAACTGAACCAGCGGGATCATGCGGGCGACAGGCGTCCCCCCGGAGGGGCAGCGAAGCGGAGTAACTGGCCCAGACGTGGACGGCATAGCGGCCCGGTGTGGGGACACAGTTAGCAACCGCGCCCTGGCAGAGGGGGCCAGGGGAGGACCAGGCTGGTCGTCCCGCGGGGGCCTGCTTTGCCAGGGGTCTGGCGACAGAGGGGGACAGGGGCGAAGCGGTCCGTGGACGGCACGCCGTGTCAACCACCACTGGGACAGAGGGGGACGAGGAGAGCACGGCTTGTGGGCGGCGCTCTGTGTCGTCCCGAACTCTGTGTGCTCAGAGACGGGAGAGTCAGTTCTGGAGAATAGGGATTCTTCCCCGGCCCTCCACCGGGGAAAGGAGTGGTCCTGCTACCAACTCCTGGAAAGAACTGAGTCCCATCTCTGGGCCGAGGAGCCCATCTCAGGAGCACCGCTTAACCCGGCGTGTAGCGGGGGGCGAGGCTAGAGAGGGCTGAGGCGTCCGCCCCGCGGGCCCCCAGAGCCGGCCCGGGTGAACGGGCAGGGTGGGAGCCGCGGGAGGGCGCCTTCGGCGGTGGGCAGACCAAGGGATCTGAGCGGACGGCGGGGCCATCGGGACAGAACCAACGTCAGTCTGCACATGGGCGGTTGAGAACTGTTGGGCGAAGTTCTCAACCGCACCGCCGAAGAGGCCGACCTGGGATATGGGAACGTCGGACAGACGGGGCCGCGCGACATTCAGCACATCAGACAGGTTCAGCCACAGAATGGTAGGCATCACCTGACCCAGGGCGCGTACGGCCACTTTCGTCGCTCGGAGAGCAAGGTCAGTGGCGGCGCGCGACTCAGTGAAGAGCCCTGGGTCAGTCCCGCCCTCGTGCAAGTCCATGAGCGTCTGGGTCGGGGACCAGCAGAATGGCCATGGCCTGCAGAGAGGCGGCTGCCAGTCCCGTGGTACTATAGGATCTCGCCACAAGTGTAGACGAAAACTATAGACCATGGGCGGGTGCTTAGGATTGCGCCGAGAAGAAGCACTCTGAGGACACATAGCATCGCAACAGAGCGTTCAGCCGGGGAACCCCAGTGTACCCATGGCAGCGGCCCCATCGAGGGGGGAAAGGCGGATGAGATCAGCGAGCGGTCCCGAGAAAACCAAGGGGTCTTCTGGGACTTCGAGATCTCATCATGCACGTCCGGGAGGGAAGGTATTGGGGTTTGCCGTGGACGAGGGTCGGCGGCCTTACCCAAAAACCAATCGTCCCAGGAAAGCATGGCCGTCATCTCTGGATCAGACTCAGGCACAGCCGTATGCACACCAGAAGGTGGCAGCTGTGACGAGTCGTCACTTCCCAGAGAATCAAACCCACCTTGTGAAGCTGCTACATACATAGTATCATCCTCTGTAGCTTTAAATGAAACACACGGGCCACCAGAGGGTAGACTCGTGGGAATCACCTATTCACTAGCGGGCACCGCCGTTGAGGGGAGGCTGGGGTCACGGACACGGAGTCGGCGCCTTGTTCCAGACCAACACCCTCAGGTCACCCTGGCCACCAGCCGAAGATCGGGGGGTGGATGAGGGGACTCTCACTCTTGCGAGTTCACCGAGTCTCGACCTATATGACGCGATGATCATGTTCCCACAGAGAGAACATGAGTCATCCACGAGCGCTGCTCTAGCATGATCAAGCCAAAACATACCAGACAACGCTCGTGCCCATCAGAGTCCGATACCAAGCTGCCGCAACCATTCGTTTTTTTTTTTTTTTTTTTAATGCACGGGCGAGCCGTCTTTAAAAAGACGTGCCGCGTGCGAGCTCTTTTGTGAAAGGAGAGAAACGCCGCGATGTTGAAGCGAGCAGGGAGAAACACACTCACTGGCAGATCACTGCACAGACCAGCAGGCAATGTGAATTCGCTGCAGATCGCCGTCACACCAACACCGGAGAGTGGCTTGTCTCGTAGAGCGAAGTCAGAAATAGCTGTGGAGTGAAGAGATACTCTTGGCTCCGAAGCGAAAACATAAAGTGCTGTTGCAGACTTCCTCCTTTTATACCCACGAGGTGGGGCGGAGTTATGTCATGCAAATTCCGCAGACCCATGGCATTTCTTTGCCATTGGCTCGTTTTGTAATACTCGAAGTTGATAGGCTTTCTAAGCGAAACCCCATTTCGTCGTCATCCGACGTAACTCGGAGTGACAACGAAAGGGAACTGGGTGCATTTGGTTGGAAGGAAGGATTGTCGCTTTGCCGAAACTGGTCGTAGAGCATTTCGAGAGTGTTCATGCCGATCAGGATTAAGGCTGGAAATCCGGGTCTGACATCAGGAACAATGAGTGCAAGAGTTGGTACAGTAATAATACTTCCCACAAAGTCTTTAGAAAAAGTCACTGTAGTTACGATGTAGCAAAGATAAGGAACATTTTGACCTGCAGCTCCTTCGACGTGCAGGGGTTGAACTGGTTGATCGGAGTGACATTCATTGTAGAAGGAAACCGGAATGGTGGTAACTTGGGACCCAGTATCCAGAAGACAAGAACCTTGGTGACCGGCGACTTTAACATCAGCAGTACATCTAGATCCTATAAGTCCTTTTGGTACTCTCCTCGATGTAGACTGCAGCTCAAAACAGTTGACATGAAACTTGCTCTTCACGGGACAAATTTGGTCCTGCTTAGTCCCTGGGTGTCCCACACCAGGAACTAGAGCTAGTTTAAATAGTTTTTTTGCAGATGGATTTTGTCTCTGCCACTGCTGCTGCCTGTCTTGAAACTGCTTTCGCTTGGCACTAACCAGTGCTGAGTTTGGATCAGAATCAAACTGGGGCTTAATGTGCCCATCCTCCCCACAGCGAAAACAAAACCCAGGTTTGGGATTGGAAGCAGCTAGTTTAGCGTTTCTCCCCGTCTTGCCAGTTTCAGACTGCTTTGAGGCAGAATACATAGCTGCTGGCTGATACCTGTTGGTCTGACCGGCATTGAGAGCGGCAAGCTGTTGTTGAATGGCTGTCATCTGTTGTGAAAGCTCTTTGGCGAAATTCGTTATCGCAGTACACAGACCTGATTCTTCATCCTGCCGATTTACAAGTTGGGCATGAGTGATTACCTTTTGTTTAGTTCCTCCAAGGTGCGGTTTCATTCTTTGCTCCTTTGCTGCTTCTCTGTCCTCCTCTGTTCGCAGGAGTAATAAAAGTTCAGAAAAGCATGGTGGACTTAATTTCCTTTGTTTAAGTTGGAGTTCTGAAATAAGTCCATTGTCCCAACACCCTCTGCAGAATTGAGCCAATAAGCGTTTATCCACAACTCTCTCAGATACTCTTCTCCTCCTCACAGCATGTTGCAGTGCTACCTGAAGTCTCTGTAGGTACTCAGATGGCTTCTCTCCATGATTTTGGTAAGTGTCCATGAACTTGGCGTAAAGTTCTTCACCATCCTGGACGGTGCCATACGCTGACTCCGGCTGCCGCAAATACACGTTAGGCAATGCGTCAGGGCTTAGATGTTTCACCATGTCACAGGCAGGAGGCAGCAGGCTGTCACGAATTAGTCTGGTGCGTTGGAGATCAGAGATAGCTGGATCACGCAGGACTAATTCGACGCTAGACCGCCAGGTGTCGTAGTCCATTTCATGGGTTGACCTGGGCACCCATGACAGTACCAGAGAACTGTCTCAGCCGATGACTGGCATGCATGGACGTATCACTGCTCCGGACCACATGCTCCACAACATAGCGTTGCACCTCAGGAGGGTTAAGATCACCAGGTGCTATCGATCGTCCTCCAGCACTGTTCAAACCGGCACTGTTAGGGGTAGAAACAGGTGGAATGAAAGAGGTTTGTAAAGGAGCATACACTGAGCCAAAAGTTCGACTTGGTACAGGTGGAGGTATAGATGGCTCTAGAGGTTTGCTTTGTTGGTCAACTATCTTTTGTTCCATTTTAGGGACATTTACAGCAATGGGATGAAGTGGTGCTATAGCTTGTTGTATCTGGGACATAATTTCACCAAGAACCATCGAATAATCTTTTCCAGACATTTTAGCAATTTCTTTCAAGTCAGATAAATAGGTGTCAGTCTTTGAACCACCCAACTTTGAAGTGTAAATTTTGGATAAATTCTTAATATGGAATTCGTTATTTTCATCAGAAATAAATGTATACGGCAGTCGTGATGACAGTTTTGCTACTGACGCTCCCGACGCGAATTCAACAACGAGCATATGATGAAATTCGGATTCGCTATCATCAATAATATCATTGCGATTAATGTCGCAGTATTGATCAAGAAAATCTATAACTTCAGAGGAACTCTCTTCAACCGGCCCATCAACTAAGATGGCATTAGGAATTTTTATCCCAAGTTTTCCGAAAGCTTCCATCACAAAAACCAAAATGGACTGGTGAGTCTGAATGCACTGTTTCTGTTGTTAGAAAAATGTTAATTACTGTACAAACCAGCTCCTGGCTGACTCGCCAATATGTAACGTGTGCTTGGGCCTTGCTAGCCAATATTAATCTAAAATCAATATTAGCTAGACTAACTTAAATAGATCAAATTTAATTCAAAATCATAAAAGTCTAAAGTTCGACTACATGAGCTGGTGGTCAGTAACAACACAGAAACAGGAAGTTAATTTTGGTACTGGTACCATATATTGGAAAATAATTAAACAAACAATTACAACCAAAGATAATGAAAGAAATGGACAAAAACTCAAAATAGTGACAGACTGCAGTTGAATTGGTTATAGTTAAGTGCACTTTTGTGGTTATTGTTCAAGTCAGATACAATGATAAAGATTACAACAAATACCACATACAAAACAAGAAAGATCAAAAAGAAAAAAATTTTCCCCACGATGTTGACGTTCTTCGAGACACACGCAACAACCCACAAGGGTTTTATGAAAGTTTATGTTGATTAATCCATAGGTTATTGTTCATCAAAGGAAAAGATATACATGAGGGACTGAAGCGCTAGTCTATGGAGAAGTGTGTGGGGGACAGGCTGCGGACAACCTTCCTACCAGACCAATAGAGTGGCTGTTCAGTGGATGCTGCGCAGATGATCGGCTCCCAACCATAGTAATTCAGCTCGCCATCATTTATCTCCAATCAGAGAGAAAGGACCTGGCCTATAGCACACAACAGGACCAGTAAATAATAGAGCTGAATTAGAACTAGGTTTGCATTACATTTTTAGCTAAATCCACACTTAAATATTCTCATGTGTACCCAACTCTAAATCCTTACAAAATAATAAATAAATGTACAACCTACAAATAATAAACATTAAATGCAATATTAAATCAACACAATCAAAAAACAATATTGAAGTTGCATTACCCGCACAAACTTCAAACAAATAAACCAACATTACAATACCCTAATTACCATAGTGCATATAAACACACTTAATACAAAGTAAACAAATCCATTTGTAAACCAAATAAAAATAACAGACTTCACAACGACATACAATGATTCAAAACATTTGATTAAAGCAGGAAATGCTAATATCAACGTTCAGTGCCACCAATTAGCATCCAACATAGTTACAGCTCATTCATTCAGATTACTCACCAGTTCCTCTTTAAACATAACCTGATGGCGGCGACGGATTCCCTACAGCCAGTAAGTTGTTTCTGAAGAGTTACAATAATATGCTTAACTTGAAAGCATGAATCGATCACAAAGAGTGAAAAGTTTGTAAAACACAAACCTGTCCACAGCCGTCGATCGACTTCCCCACACCTCTGAATGAGGAAGACGCTACGGCCTGTGCGTCGTGGAAAGGAAGACGCTATGAGGAAGACGCTACGGCCAATGCGTCGTGGAAATCTCTTCAACTCTCGTCTCAGGCCCACAAGGAAGAAAAGGAATAGTTCGAATAAAGTCGTTATTTATGTTTTTTTTTCAGGAAAAAAGTAGTCTCGTCGCTTGATAAACTTATAGTTGAGCCACTGTAGGCACATTGAATATTTAAACATTTCCTTTAATGACTTTCTGGGCCGTCAAGTTTCATTCCCTTAGGAAGCCTATGGAGGAGTGATCCACCTCTCAGATTTAATCAAAAATATCTTCATTTGTGTTCCGAAGATGAACGAAGGTCTTACGAGGTTGGTACAGCATGGGGGTGAGTAATTAATGACTTAATTTTCATTTTTGGGTGAACTAACCCTTTAAACTCTCGAGCTCCCGGACGCGATTGGCCAAGCATAGTCACATGACCGGGGTTACGTTAGGTCACGGGCACACACGTACTCCGCGCAAATACATTAAATATATATATATATATATATTATATTACATAATATATTATATTACAACATATTAATAGATTTTAACCTGGGTTACACGCGAGACAAAAGAAAGGGATTAGAGATTCCTTTCGCTGCTTGAAATTCTGGCAAAAAAAAATACATTTAAGTAAAAAGTGTTTTCTGATCATTTACACATTTGGGTTTATGTAAAGAGCAAACATTTTAAACACATTTAACACACTCACACACACACACAAAGAGAGTACTGTGAAAAAATCATAGGCCACTACCAGTTTTGTTGTTTTAGCAATGACCATCCATATTATGCTCTCTTTATTAAGATAAAAACAGAAAATCAAGAAAATCTCTACAAAATGTCTTCTTTAAGCAAACATCAGTAAGAATAAAGTATCAGTAAGAAGAAAAATTATACCATTGCTACAGCAACATAAAATGGTGGCCTAAGATTTTGAACAATAGTTTGTATATAAAACAAACAATTTCTAGGCATCAACAGTACATTATAGCAACAATAAAACAATAATTTTATTGTAGTGTATTATGTGACTTCTAAATGCATACAGAGCTCATGCAGGGATATTCAAGGCAGGTCATAGAGGGTTCAGTTCCAACACACCTGTCTGTAATTTTCTAGTAGTCAGTTATTAATTGGTTTAAATAGATTCAGGTGTGTATAATTAAGGTAGGAAACCTCTGCAGGACAATGGCCCTCCATGACCTAAGTTGGACTCTTTACACAAATTTTTGTGTTTTTTATTTATTTTTTAAATAGAGGAATCTGATAACATGAAAGCAAGTAAAATTGTAAAGAATGTAAAGAATAGAAAGTAAATAATGGCTGGTCTCATATGTTTAGGTGAATTAACCCACCAAATAGAAATGGTAGTAAATGTATGCATTTCGTATTATAGTAGTACCTTGAAGAAAAAAGTTAAGAAATTAGCAATTTTGAACGTTTATGCCTGAGACAATTCATAAAACATTTGAATTTGGTTTTTAGCCAAGTGACTCACAGTGCATTTATTACAGGGACAATGACCCTGGATCAACCTGGAGTACTGATGTCCTTACACACTAGTGGTGGCGGCTGTGGAGATCGACCAGCAATCTTCTGCTTACCAGTTCAGTAGTTTATCCCACTACACAACAAAAGTAATAAAGCTATAAAATGACATTTGGAAAGAAACGGAATGCTGACATCATGAATTGTAAAACATTTTAATTTTTAAATGTTTTAAAGGTAGTCATGCTCATGGAGAACAGGCACAGGGATGTTTGGCACAGACACAGCAGCAGCCAGATTGTCCCGCACATGCCTTCATATAATAAAACATGTAATTTTCAGTAAGAAAATATGTAATATAATTGAGTATTGATCAGCATTTATCATTATCATTCTGGGTCATCAAGTCATTCTGGGTTAATGTTATTTTTAAGAATTCGTACTTACATGTTTTGAGTATAAAATCAATAGTCTTCTCCTAAGGCGAGATCTTCAAGCAGCTGCCCGACGTCTCCTTTCTACAGACATTGCAAACATTTCGCTGGTGTTGAAGAAAAACGTGACGGGTATGGTTGTCGAGGTACTGATGAAATCAGGTGTTGGTGCACCTGTCGCTCATAACTTTTAAGCTATTGCGCTTGTGATAACGTCATAGGTCACATGATAACGTCAACATGGCGAATGATGTGCGGATCGCATTCATACTTAACGAGATCTGGCTATAAAGTACCTACACTTTTAGCGCTCGTTAAGTATGTACTTTTTGAAATTAAGTACATACTCATTGAGTATGCGGTTTCGGACGAGGCACACGTCACGTGTGGACCTTTCTTCTTCTCACCGTTGATTCCTGATGGTTAAGAGGACAATTACTTGAGTCGCCCCCTGTCGTTTCACAGAATAGTACAACGGCAAGCGAGCACGTAGAGTATTAACACCTCGTCCGTTTGGGGACGAAAAGTATAAACAAGGCGAAAGTATAAACGAGGCTGAACTCGCGATTGAGTGGCGAACTGATGCGAATGTGCTCTAGTTCAGTAGGGGCGGGGCCAGGCCAACCTCAGTGGCTCCAGTGCGTCATCGACAGTAGGGGCGGGGCCAGGAGTTCAGTGGCTCCTGTGCGTCATCGACAGTAGGGGCGGGGCCAGGAGTTCAGTGGCTCCAGTGCGTCATCGACAGTAGGGGCGGGGCCAGGAGCTCAGTGGCTCCAGTGCGTCATCGACAGTAGGGGTGGGGCCAGGAGTTCAGTGGCTCCAGTGCGTCATCGACAGTAGGGGTGGGGCCAGGAGTTCAGTGGCTCCAGTGCGTCATCGACAGTGGGGGCGGGGCAAGGAGCTCAGTGGCTCCAGTGCGTCATCGACAGTAGGGGCGGGGCAAGGAGCTCAGTGGCTCCAGTGCGTCATCAACAGTAGGGGCGGGGCAAGGAGCTCAGTGGCTCCAGTGCGTCATCGACAGTAGGGGCGGGGCAAGGAGCTCAGTGGCTCAAGCGCGTCATCGACAGTAGGGGCGGGGCAAGGAGCTCAGTGGCTCCAGCGCGTCATCGACAGTAGGGGCGGGGCAAGGAGCTCAGTGGCTCCAGTGCGTCATCGACAGTAGGGGCGGGGCAAGGAGCTCAGTGGCTCCAGTGCGTCAACGACAGTAGGGGCGGGGCAAGGAGTTCAGTGGCTCCAGTGCGTCATCGACAGTAGGGGCGGGGCAAGGAGCTCAGTGGCTCCAGCGCGTCATCGACAGTAGGGGTGGGGCCAGGAGTTCAGTGGCTCCAGTGCGTCATCAAGTATGGCGGCAAATCAATGCCTAAAAGAACCAAGCGCACAACTGATGCTGGTGCGCACGGTAAATAACTTCCACAAGAGGATAACAGATCTACACGCGAGGAAACGGGAACTCGCGAGCTCATTCAAACCCTGCATGATCATTCCCCACACTCTTGCGCTTGATCTTCTCTTGCCTGTTGCTTTTGCTCGCTTAAACACTTTTATTTTTCGCAGTCGAGGGACGGGACGTACTGTTTTAATAACCTCAAATGTCATTGGTTACTTTCCCTTTTCCGGAAGTCAGTTGTGATTGGACGCCTGTCCAATGACCCGTAATTCACTTAACATCACTTGAAATGCGTTCATGACATCAAGGCAAGATTATTGTAATGCTCTTATGGGTGGTTGCCCTGCACGTTTAATACATAAACTACAGTTGGTCCAAAATGCATCCGCTAGAGTTCTTTTTTTGGACTTCAAAAAGTTGGGTGCCATTGAAGTCCATTATTCGAAGATAAATCCAGAAATGTTTTCCTCAAAAAACTTATTTTCTCTTCTTATTAAATAAAAGAGCCTTGCCTTGCCTTGGTGTTAACTTCATCGCACAGTCAAGCGATCTGTATGATTGTTGGTGGGCCACACAGTGGAACACGGGAGGTCAGCTCAGCAGCAGCTATTTTGTTATACATGGAATCATCCTGCTTCTTAAAGAAGGACAAGACCAATGTGTTGGTCTGTACTATCGCGGTGTTGGTACAGTGTAGTTTGCTGCTAGAAACACCAAACTCTTTCCTACACACTTTGCAGAACACTTTACTTTCATCGCTTAAGGCTGTGGCAATCCATGGATACTTCCCCACCCACTCCTCCCGGTACCTGCAGAGACGTTTTTGTGTGTTGGGGTTCCGGTACACCACCCATGTCAACGAAACGAACAAATGAAAATTAGCTTATCAATGGATATCTAAATTTGCACCTATGGTATCTTTGTAGAACTTAAAAAAAAGAAGAAAAAAAAGATGCTGCAGCCAATGAGTACCAAAACAAAGACCTGCAAGCACTACATTCTGAAATCTCATTTAGGCAGGGAGCTCGCTTAAATGCAGGTGTATGGGCCATATAGAAAATCTGGAAGACGTGTACACAGGTGAGCCATCAGAATTAAAATATGACAAATTGTTTGGATCTGACAGAATTCCACCTGGTCTTGATAAGTTTCGATACATTCCACCATCATATATGTCCGAGACCACATTTTCATTCTGCCTTTGGTGTCTGTAGCTCATGCTGTTTTGAATCTGAGGATTTTCAAGCAGCGTCTGGATTTGAGGCACATTTGGTATGTGGATAAAAAAAGCTTGCACTGTTCAAGGAACTGATTTCAATGGGAGCAGATTGCACACTGTGCAATGTTTTTGTCTTGTATGTCTTCTTGTGTGCCAATGTATACTTTACAGGTTTTGCAGTAGAAGTGAAACTCCACAATGTCTGACTTGTTTTCAAAGACCTTATTGAACAAATATTTTGATCCGGGTAACACCTCTTTGCAAAACAGAGTATTTATGAGCTTTAATAAGTCATGAAGTTGTATCTCTGTTATATGTTCCTGAGTGCATGTGTCTACATAAAATGACAGTAAACTAAGAAATGTATGACTGACCGGGGCTGTGCGATATGACGGTATATGGAGTTTGATGTAGAGCCCAACTGATTAATCGGCCGTCCGATATTATTTACCAATTTGAGCTAATTGAGCAATTTGAGCTATCTTAAAGCCTCGATTATACTCCAATGTGGACACATACACAAACAGCTGCAGACAGCACGGACGCAGACTACTTCTGTTTATACGACTTTCTGAGGTCCGCTAGGTGGAAGCATTCCACACTTGCACAGTAGATCGGCGTTGGTGCTATTGTAGCGTAGTGGCCTCTCATTTTTTGTGACTGCGCGTCACTGCTTAACACCAGCTTAAGCAGAGCATACATCCCGCAACGGCGATCATCTGTGTCCACAGTGAGTTGGTCATTCGTCATGTAAAATACATTACTTAAATAATAAAAATAGCCCTTATTACTTCTTCTCTCAGCCCAAATTGGCCTGACAACATTCATGACCATACTTGTCAATCTTCCTGTATGGAAGTAAAATAATGACAAATGTTTTTGAAACAAAAAAGCTTGTTGAACTGGACTATGGACTAAAATTAACATGGTTGTATATTTAAACTGTAAATATTTCAATTCAAAAAATTTCACACACATTTTCACTAATAAAAACTCAATAATCCATATTCACCTTTCAGATTTCACTTCCAAAATATTCATTCTCCATAGCTGTTAGTCGACCTCACCAGCAGGGGGCGGAAGCGGCTGTTGATGAACAGAGCAACAGGTGAGCGAGTCATTCATTCATAAAAACAGATTTACCGAATTGAAGCAAGTGGTCAGTATTTGTGATGATTATCAGGACCAGTTTATATATGGAAAAGCTGATAAAGACACAAAAGCTGTTTACATTTAAGTCTTCACTGTTAGTTTTGTACATGTAAGCATCTTTCTCTACTGTGAACGAGATTATAATTTTATTCCCTGATGCTGATGTAAGGATAAAACGTTAAATCTGAGGAAATTGTGACTGCTGCTCATCGAGACTGGGGGTACTCTCAGAACTATGAAGTTTCTCATAAAATACCCTGAAGGCCTAATTGTGCATGCTTATCTATAGAGTTAGGTTTGTTATTATAGAGTTTCAAGTTGTTTAATTTTCTCATCTAATGTCTTTATTTCCAATTGTGTACTCTTTTTTTTCTTTTTTTTTACTTGCAAAGCTAATTATTTGACCCCTAATATAGGCCTTAAATGCCGCCTGTCGTATGCTAGCAGATGTTTGAGAAGTGTTACATACAAATTACATGTCAAATTGTTTTCCTAAAAAATCTATAAATGTGGGGTCTGTAAGCCATCCTGGTTGAAGGCGCCATTTCGGGGATCACTCACAAGTTTAGTATCTGTATAAGATAATAATAATAATGTTTATTTTTGATAGCGCCTTTCAAGAACCCAAGGTTGCTTCACAAAATAATACAATCAGTTGACAGACAAAGAGACAAGCAATCTGCTTATTATAACAATCAAACAAGCAGAAAATCAGATAGAGACAACCAATATGAGAAGTTATAGAATCCAAGAAATATAAATTTCGATAAAGTAACTTGGACGATCTGGCACACTGTGGAGACACCTATGGAGTCAATATAATGCCGCATAGTTTTGCAAAAGAATAAAGTATTGCAAAAGAAAATAAAGTTTGCAAAACAAAAATAGGGTATTGAGCAAAGAAAAAATGTGTTACTCACAAAAATAAAGAATGGCAAGGGGGGGGGGGGGGAGTACTGAGAGAAAAAAAATAGTTTTGCAAACAAAAATAAAGAATTGCTAAATAAAAAAAAGTATTGCAAAAAGAAAGATATAATTAATTTCAAAAATCAATGACAGCTGTAATCCTATATTATATATGCAACATGTAACTAAGTTATTTGCAACGCTGCTTTTATTCTGTGTTTCAGTCCAGCGTGTGCTCGTAATACCGTTTTTCCTTTGCGCTTCACTTTTCTCTGCGTTTCTCTTCATGGCGCTGTTTTAACGTGGGGGTGGAGTCAAGAACCCCCGCGAAGCCGCGTCATCAGCAGGAGACGCAGATGGCAACAGTTAAAGTCACCATGGCAGAGGGATGCTGGTGAATTCCAGGTATGTACAGTTGATTGTTTCCCTGTATTTCACCAACATTAAAATGTGTGTTTTTTTTAAAGCTAAATCTGATTAACGACGATTGCCAAAGGTTAAATTGCTGGTGTCGTTCTTTTCATCTAGAGTGCTGTGTGTAACTTACATGTGCGTGAGTGTTGATGCACACGTCTACCGGAATGATGACTTGCTTGCCATTTGTTCACAATAAGTGATATATATCAGTATTACTCACAATAAGGCCTCCACGGCAAGTCACGATTCCAGCACTCGAGATGAAAAGACCGCCACCAGCAAATCAACTTTGGCAATCGTCGTTAACACTAATCGGATTTAGTTTTAAAACACACACACACACACACATTTTAATGTTGGTGAAATAAAGGGAGACAATCAACTGTACATACCTGGAATCATCGGCTAAATTTGTGGGTGGGACATGTCCCCACTACTTTTTGCCAGGGTCGATATTGTCCCCCAACACTTTTGAAACATCTCGTGGCACGGATGTAACTAATACAAATAAATAAAATATCTCCAGTTAACTTGCAGAGCTTTCATTTCGTTAATTTGTTAAATAAGAGGTGATCTAGCACGCTGAAATGTGTTGTTTTTGAAATCAAGTGATCAAAGTGCTCGTTGACTCTGTGATCATTGGTGCAGATAAAGTGTTCTCTCGTGACTCCCGCACAGTCTTCACCCTGACGTGCGCTTTAATCCGTAGCGGAGACTCTAGTCGTTCCGGTGAAATCACAAAGTAAAATGCACACAAATGTGCCCCTGCTTGATATACAACCACTGATAAACATAATCGGTGTTAGTGAGGAAAAAAACTATACGAGTGCGGATTAGAACCCAGAACCTCTGACACGCTTGGCAAAAGTTCTACCACTGGACCATTAAAGAACATACAAAACACAGTCGGATCTCTTTATTTCTTCACATGAAAATTCTCACCACCAACACATATTACATCTCATTAAAGACACATTAAACACAATGTACTATTTAAATCGATTGCTGGATATCGGTAAGTTATTGTACATAGGTACATCTGATTTATGATTTAGTATTGTATTAGCAACCCCACCCCACCTGTCCCATCCACTTTTTAAAGCAAAGTTATGCCACTGCCTGGAATTCACCAGCATCCCTCTGCCATGGTGACTTTAACTGTTGCCATCTGCGTCTCCTGCTGACGACGCGGCTTCCCGGGGGTTCTTGACTCCACCCCCACGTTAAAACAGCGCCATGAAGAGAAACGCAGAGAAAAGTGAAGCGCAAAGGAAAAACGGTATTACGAGCACACGCTGGACTGAAACGCAGAATAAAAGCAGCGTTGCAAATAACTTAGGTGTGAGTATGGAAAATATGTTGCAGATATAAAATAGGATTACAGCTGTCATTGATTTTTGAAATTAATTATATCTTTCTTTTTGCAATACTTTTTTTTATTTAGCAATTCTTTATTTTTGTTTGCAAAAATATTTGTTTTTTCTCAGTACTTCTGGCCAATGTTATATTTTGTACAAGCTTTGCTCCATAATATGATTTCATAGGCACGATTACTTTCCTACATAGTGCAGTGTACTGAATTGTACAGTACCTGTGAAAAGTTTGGACACACTTTCCCATTCTCTTGGGAGGGAAAGTGTGTCCAAACAATTCACAGGTTCTGTATATATTTGCTCAGCCATGCCACTTAACCCTTAAACAGGTAAGGTGTGCCACAGGATACATTTTTTAGTATTTTTTAGTCTCTTGTAGGAGGCACAAGAAATACATTTTCATCCAGTACTGTTGTCAATATCATAGTCGAGTCTGTTTGGAGTATGTGGATCATGTGACTTGGATCAAATTGCCTGTGCTCATTTTGTCAGTTCGACCTAAAGACAACACATCCACCCATGGTGCAGGACATTCAGATTTTGTAGAAAGTAGGCATCTATTAATCTTACTAATTTTTAGCAAAAAATGCAAAACAACTGCTAATACTAATTGTGAACATTGTCTTAAGATGTTGAACAATAAAATTAAGTTATATCTTACCCATGCTGGTTTTTTTTTAAAGTATGTTTCTCCCAGGACATGTTGTCCAATTAGGGTATAAACAAAGGATTAACCACAGTATTGACAATGAGTGGTGTCTCAGGGTAAACTGGGCCCTCTGTACTGGTACCGGGGTGACAGTTGTGGGGTTTTACAGTAGAAATCTCGTTCCAGGACTGGGGCCCTTAATATTCACATGTAAAACTGATATTATTGTGTTTAGTTGACTACATCTTTGCATTTTTAACTAGATATTTTCTTGCAGAGTTTCACACAGCTCATACTATAGTAATAATATTTTAAATAATATAGGAATACTACAAACATCTATATATATAGTATTACTATTGAAATATTATAGGGCTACTATACAGTACCAGCCAAAAGTTTGGACACATACTTTTGACAGGTACAGTAGCTAATAAAATAGCACTACAATACAAACTATACTACCTGTGAAAAATATTATAGAACACTATAAACTTACTATAGGACTACAATTCTTATAGTATACTATAGTAATGGTAAGGTTCACTTTCATAAGGGTGGGGTTGGTTGGCACATTTTTCAGTCACTGCCGGGTTTTTTTTTTTTTTTTGGCATAATTTATGTTAGAATATTCTAACAAGCAGCAAATGCAAGGCTAAGGTCTCAGCTATAAATAAATATGTTTATATAGTCATGTTGTGCATTTGTGCTCACAATTACAAAAATGTTTGCAGATAATGTCTGAATATTAGGGCTGGGTATTGTTAGGAATTTCACAATTCGATTCGATTTCGATTCTTGAGGCTTCGATTCGATTCGATATTGATTTATTAGCTTCGATATCGATTCAATAATAAGTAAATACACAAGTAATTAAGTACCGGAGTATATTTTTAAATAATGTGTGCAGTATTACCAATGTTTAAGAACAAATTGACCCCAGCATGTTTCCTGTCATGGTTTATTTAGCAGAACAAACTGTACAATATTGTACGTGTTGAATACAAACCACAACTGTAACAAACAGGTGCTTTATTAACACCTCTAAAGTGCATGTAACTGTAAGTAGTAGAAAGTATATTTATTTCTTCCTACACGTTCAAGTTATAAAAGAAATGTAAACAGAAGCACAAAATGTGCATACTCATAAAAAAAAAAGTGCTTCGTGAGGCACACGCGCACAATCTAGGACTCTAGATTCCAGGAGATTTGAACTAATTTGCGGACATCAGGGAGCCGCTATCAATATGCGGTTCTTATTATCATTTAGGGGGGCTAAGGAACATTTTGGGGTAGCTTCAGCCCCCCTAAAATAGGCCTAACGACGTCCCTGGTTGGTGGTGCAGGCTTGAACGGAGTGCAGCTGCTGTCCGCGATCTTGCTGTATAAGGGCCTGTTCACATCGCGTTTTTTGCGCGCTCATAATCGACGCGGTCGCGGTGCGACGCGCTCGTTTTTTTCAAGCGCGTCTGCGCCGCATCGAGATAAAAACATCTCAACTTTTCAGAATGCCGCAAGCGTTTTCCTTGCTGTAACGGAGAGCGCAGCTGATGGTTGCTAAGCAACGACAGACGCCTCTGGAGCGCAACCGCCCTATAGCACTTTGGAAAAAGGAGAACGCGGTGCGCCTAGCGTTTTCTACGCGCTTTTAGGCGCTATATGTGAGCGCCGCCTTAAGCGCGTCTTGTACAACGCTGAACGCTCTCACTAGAGTGTTGCCCACAGCGCCGCCACTGGCCGGTGGGCTGAATAGATTCATAGGATTTGATGAATCGATATTGAATTGAGAAACAAATAATTGCAATGCATTGATGAATCGATATTTTTACCCAGCCCTACTGAATATATGCCATAAATAATGAAAACTAACTTATATCCCAACTGTATAGGGCCCCACATTAGCTCTTGAAACGCACCCGCAGATGCTTATGGCCACCCCTGCCAGACAGGACCCTTGGTTCGGGCATCTGATCAGGATGCCTATTAAGCACCATCTACGGGGTAGATCCAGAACGCGCTGAAGGGATCATCTGGTCTGGGAATGCCTGGGTATCCCATTTAAACCAGCTAAAGCAGCTCTGCCGTGCAAAGGCAAAAGACCGTAACTTCGTTTTTGGTTGAAAATCAGTTATTGACATTTTTGGCACATTCAAGACCTCCTTTATTATGTGGATAAGTATCTTGAGTCAATTCTGTTGTTTTTGCGAGAAAATAATGGGTTGTCTTAACAGTAACTTCCAAAAGCCCATGAGAAACCAAGGCAGAACACTGTAACACCAGTTACCGCTCTTTGGCTTTGTTTTGGAACGCTCATATTGAGTTACAGTACTCTGCCTTTGTTTAGCCGCGCGTCAATATGAAGTTACGGTGCCGGCGTTCTATCAAAATAATGCTACCTATCAGGTTGTACGGTGTTCTGCCTTTGTTTTACTCTCCATTAAAATTTAAATTACGGTGTAGCCTGTGTACAGCTGCCATCAGTCCCTGTAACTTCTGATGTCCTCTGAGCTTTGTCCTCCACAAACGCAGCCAGAACATTTAGTATGGTCTTAACCTGCTCCATCGACAAACGTGCGATATCGATCTCGAAGGATATATGCAGAGTTGACAGAAAAATGTCACACATGCCGTAGCAGGTGAATGCAACAAAGAACAAAAGCCAAGCCTCAATCAGTTCGGGTACGGGACCTGATTGAAACAATCATGCATCTAGCTGGCAAAACTGTGCCGGCGCCTTTAGCACCGCCCTGAACACGGTCGAGCCGACGCAGGACTATATCACAGGGAGTGATAATAATGAAGCAACAAGGGTATATTGCTGCATACAAATATAACATAATGAAGCAACAAGTGTGGGCTTCTGGTGCATACAACATCAGACCAGCTGTTACAATCGGGTTATACCTACAATCACAGCGTCCGGAATAAATCCACGGGACGAGCCAAGTTCACAAGCACAATAATGGGGCTAACAGCTGAAACCACCACATACTGAAAAGACGCAGAACACAGAATGTTGTGCTATAAATGCTTTTCGTGAACGTAAGGAGCGCGACACCTTCGAACACGAATCTCGGGAAGCGCCTGTGATTAAGGGGCTATCTGAATTTGAAATATGCATCTTTCAGATCCACCGCTATAAACCAGTGTTGTGAACCTTTTTCTTCTTAAGTGTAGGAGACTTAGAAGCGAAAGACCAGGAGACGTTGGGATATCTTTCAATGCAGAAGTTACTCTTTATTGAGGACTTTGCTGTTGCGATGCTGTAGTCACCAAGTCTGACTCAATAGCTAAAACACAGTGTTTTATCCTTCCAAAGGGGGAGGGATTTACATAAAAGGGAGAGGCAATCTGAACAAAGCATGTAAACGTGAAGTACAGGAATCCGCACTTTCCCAGAAATTCCCCAACCCTGATATTCGTCAGCATAACAGTGTGATTCAAATGTAAATATCCTAAATCCAATCAGCCAGACTCTTCAACGACTGGGACAGTGGCTCCGAGAGCCATTAGAACAAAGGGTGAGAGTTTCAGTAATCTGACTCATTTAACTTACAATAGAGAGCTCTGGACAGACAGGAACAGGCAGGTTTGTGACATCAGATGCTAATCCAATCAGCATAACAGTGTAATGTATAGATGGCAATCCAATCAGCCCGACTGTATCACCCATCTTAATGGCCAGGAAGTGCATACAGACAAAAGCTAATGTCCGACACCTGAATTGCTTGATTTACAATAGAGAGATCAGGACTGGCAATGAATCTCTTGCTGATAATTCTGATATAATCATTTATACTTCAAATACTAATTTCATTCTACTAAACTTTCTCAGTTTATATACTATTGTATTGGAACCTAAATTAAAACATTTAATAAATTTGTAACACTACACCAGTCCCCGGGTCCAATGTGTGCGAGGATCTGTTTTATCGTGATCATTTTGAACGCACGCTTAGCAAGTCTTATGCCACCAATAGGCTTCCAATTGATGATACTCTATGGAGGTATTTTGTCATGTCTAATGTATTAATTATGCCACCAAAATGCAACCAAAGCACAAAATAGCAATAATTAGATGGCTATAAGTAATTGTAAATCATACAAAATAAATGCCATGTTTACTAGATTTTATACAAGTGTTACAATAATAATTTTGTTAATGGTGATCAGCAACCAAATATTGATAATGTGGAAGTTATTGCCTTTTGCATTGACATGACTTCTCACTTTTTGCTGATAATACAAAGGCAGAGTAAAATAACTTTAAAATAGTGGAAAAAAGTCAAGTTTGAGCTGAAGATTTTTTTATGTAGATAATTTTCATTACTAAAACATCTAATTGCCAGATTTCCAGTGTCCTACCTATAATTAATTTGGCAGGACAACTAAAAATCTTTAAAGTCATTTTTCTCAGTTCCACATTCTATCGAGTTAAGGTCTTTTGCCTTTGTAGGGCAGAGCTCAAAGATCCTGGACCACCAAGCTCAAAGGAGACCTTACAAAGTAAGTGCAACAAATATATTATTCACAGATATCTGAAATCTATCATGGTCCATATTTACCAAAATATAGGCCCTGATGCAAGTGGGTAAATATGTATATTGAGTATGTTTACATTATTTTGTATATAGTTGCAGAGTTTGGTTGTTTGAATGAGGTGGAACCATCTGTATCTTCATAAGGAGATGAGGTACAGCATTGCCCTCGTCATCTGTGTGCATGGATTCATATAAGAACCCTGAGTTTGGTGTTTGAAGCACCCAAAAATATGATGAAAAAAAAAATAAAAAAAAAATAGACTCATTAAAGGTGCCTCAGGATGTGGGAAGGAAGTATGTTGTCTGTATTGATTTCATAGCGCCCCCAACCATATAACAGTGAAAACACAGAACATTCCTAAGAGCTTACAAATTTTTTAATGGAAATTTGTGTCAAAGGTGTGGAAAGAGTTAAATTTCAGTAATAAACCATCTCTTAAGTTAACTAAACAATATGAAACTAATAAGTATTTATTTAGTGTTAGTTTTACAGACAATTTGGCCCCCTGTTCTAAAGTGAAAGTTTATCCACATGTCACATATTCAGAGTCCAATGAAGAGGAAGATGATCAGGGTTCAAAATTAAAGTTAATATATGTTAAACAAAACAAATTCGGGATGAATTTGCAGCAATGAAACAACATGTATAACACAACAATACTGGAAAAAGGAACTGAATACTAACAGGTATGATGTAATAAATGAAAAAAACATGGTAAAAAAAACTACTGGCAGGAAAATTAGGGAAACCAAATGAATCCAAAACTGAGGCAATTTGCCAGAATACGCAAATAATGACGTCTAAACTGCCACTAATACAGTACTGATGTAGACAATTCCACTCCCAGTTCTAAAGTAATTTCCAGTAATCAATGCTGATTTTAGGAATCCTCCAGAGCTGAGATTCAAATAATGGGCTTTTTGTTTCTACGTGCTGTAACCGGTAGACCAATCACAACACTGCTATGTCCAGTATGAGCTCGCAAATGAAGTTTCAGGTCTCTTCGATACGTGAAACTCATGTCACACTGAAGACACATGAAAGGTTTCTCTCCAGTGTGAAGCCTCATGTGGACTTGCAAGACTCCTTTTTCATTGAAACCTTTTCCACACTGTTGGCAGGTGAAAGGCTTCTCTCCAGTGTGAAGTCTCACGTGAACATCAAGGTTTGATTTGCTTGAGCAAGTCCTTCCACAGTAATGGCACATGAAAGGCTTCTCTCCAATGTGACTTATCACATGCCACTCAAGGTGATTGCGGTCTGTGAAACTTCTTTCACATTGATGACATTTGAAGCAGTTTTCTCTTGAGTGAAGCCTCATGTGGCCATTAAGGTTTAATTTACGTTTGAAACTCTTTCCACATCGATCACATGTGAAAGGCGTTTCTCCAGTGTGAAATCTTTTGTGGTCATTTAGCGTTCCTTGTTGTGCAAAACCTTTTCCACACAGTTGGCATGTGAAGGGCTTCTCTCCAGTGTGCACTCTCATGTGAACTTTAAGGCTTCCTTTTCCAGTGAAACCTTTCCCACACTGTTGGCAGGGGTAAGGACTCTCTCCATTGTGAATTCTCATGTGAGCTTTAAGGTTTTCACGTTTACTGAAACTCTTTCCACACTGAAAGCAGGTGAAATAACGTCTACCCCCCGTCTTTCGAGCTCTTTTTTGTGAGGGAGTCTTTTCAGTCTGCGAGCAGCTAGGTTGGTTTTCACCAGTTATGAAATCATGTTCCTCTTCTTTTACAACATTCAGTTCTTGAATCTCATCTTCCAGCAGCATCGGGTCTAAGGTGAAAATTGATAAACAGGTTTAAGCCCAGTTTAATGGCACAGAATGAAAAATAAATGCAAGGTTCTGGCTTCTCAAGCCAACATCAACATTTGTTCACAAACATAAGCCTCTAGTTGCAAATGTGTGGCAAGCATTGCCATCTCGCTTTATTAATGATGTCATCAGCGATTAGTCAATGTCTGCTCAACTTTAATCACATAACTGTACATAAACCCTATATAATATGATGCTAGAAAAATTCTAAGATCCACACTGGGACTATGGAAAAAATTAAAACACCAGCTTTAGTTGGATAATAGCGGATTTGGTGAATGAAATTGGTCAGAAGTACTATGATTTCTTGCCTACAGTGATATGGTCATGTAGGGGTTCTCAACTCTGGCCCTTAAGATCCACTTTCCTGCAGAGTTCAGCTCCAACCCTGATCAAACACACCTGAACAAGCTAATCAAGGGCTTTAGCATACCAGACAAGACAAGTCAAGTCACCTTCATTTATATAGCCCTTTTAACAATATAGATCAGGGGTGTCAAACTCAGTTCCCGGAGGGCCACAACCCTAACACACAACCCAAGTTTAGCTTAAACCCTAATTAAACACACCTGATCCAGCTAATCAAGGTCTTCGGGATTACTAGAAACTTCCAGGCAGGTGTTTTTGGAGCTGGTTGGAGCTAAACTCTGCAGGACAGTGGACCTCCAGGACTGGAGTTTCACATGTGATATAGATCAGTGGTTCTCAACTCCAGTCCTCGGGACCAACTGCTCTGCACATTTTGTATGTCTCCTTATTTAACACACCTGATTCAGATCATCAGCTCGTTAGGAGAGACTCTATGATCTGAACTGAGTGTGTCAGATAAGAGAGACATACAACATGTGCAGAGCAGCGGGTCCCGAGGACTGGAGTTGAGAACCACTGATATAGATTGTTTCAAAGCAGCTTTACAGTGATAATAGGAAACTAAAGTAACAGACATTGTTTTGGCTTTACAGCAGCTCTAGAATTAAAGTTATTGTCCAGCTGAAGTTAGTTTTGATTGATTCACTTCCATTGCAAAGATCATTAGTTATTAACCGCCTGGGGTCGGCGGTCATGCCGGCGTGACCAGCTCGTTTTTTTTCTTATCAGTGCAAAAGAGACTCAAAATACTCTGTTGATTTTGATCTTACATATAAGTGTTATACATCATTCGATCCTGTGTCTATTTTTTTGTTTACTCAAAATAAAAACAAAGTGTTGTGCTTTGTCAAGTAGAGAAAAATATACATGATAAAAGTTTTGCCTTCTCTCTGTCAGTGAAGTCCATTCTGAAACGTATCTGAAAATGAACTAACTCAGCGAATACTTGTCACACAGGCATGTGAGATTTTTCTTTTTGAAGCTTGAATTCTCTTCTTTTAAATGAAGCAAATTATATAAAAAACAAATGTTCTCATCTTATGTAATCGGTATGAAAAGAGAGCAATGTCAGTCTTTTTCTTTTCAGCTCATTATAGCTCATTAAGTGTTAATGTGACCACGCCCACGGAGAGTGCGGGCTATTCAAACACAAATGATCTGAGGCAAGCCATGCAAACATGCCTACGCCCACATTACCTGGATAAAACACATCAAGTTTAATAAGAATCATGTGCTTTACGTCGTCTTGCTACGCTGTGAGGAATAATACTATCGAAATAATCCTGGAAAATTTACCTCAGAGGTGCTGGTAGTTTCATTTCGAGGAGCAACGGATCAAGCTGATGTGAATATTAAGTTTATTCTTAAGTGCTTTGTTCTAATAGCGATATGGAAGTGTCTATAAACCGCAAAAAGACTGTTTAAATATGAATTGTGTGTCTGTGTGTGAATGAATGAATGGCATAGAATGGCGCTGTTTTTACTACAGCTGTATAGCGCGCATCTGTGCCGTTTATGTGTCGCCCCTACATTAATAAACATGTTATTTTTACATGAACATCCAAACTATATTGCTATAACCTACTGAGTGAGTAAAACTAGACTGAAATATGTTGAAATAAAATGTCTTTGTATAAGCAACAAACTGAAAATAAACATTTATAATGCTAATATATCATAAATACGATGTGTTACAGACTGAATATGAATGTTTAGACAAGATTTCGTTGATTAGTTTTGGATCGATTATAACGTTTTTACTGTAAAAAAAAAAAGACTACTGCCACATTAAATAAGCTTGTGTTCGCCAATTTCTATGTTAAATATATAGTGGGTATATAGTATATAGGGATGTTTTGTCAAAAATAAAGTAGGTATATTGAATTATCAACTAAGATGTTATTATAGTGTTTGTTCCAATATTCATACTAATGAATCTTTACCTTTGAAATATGTATGATAAAATGTATACTTTTTACAATGAAAGTTTACACTTGAGATATTGTTAAAATTTTAATTGTTGTTGTAATTGTAACCTTTTTTTATTGTGTTTTATTAGTGACAAATTTGGGGAGAGGATACATATTCCAAAACTTTCTGAAAATACAGTATGATAATTAACTGCACAATTACTAGAAATGTTTACGTTGGATATTATAAAATTTGCATGCATACAAAATTTGTGGAAAGACAATTTTTTTCAAGATGTTTACAACATTCCAACAAGATGTGAGCCAATTCTGTAGATATATATATATATATATATATATATATATATATATATATATATATATATATATATATATTTTATTTTTTTTTCCTACAGAATTGGTTCAAAGTTAGAGTTGGAAACATCTTGAAAAAATGTGTCTTTTTCCACTGGGTACCACAAGAAAGAATGCGAGGACAAAACATATATAACATTTCTTTTGTCCTCGCATTCTTTGGTACCCAGTGACACAGCTGTGTGAAAGGCTCATTATGCGGCTCATTATGCAGATCATTATGCGGCTCATTATGCAGGTCATTGTCTTCTCAGGTGTGAATCACGCCCACACGCATATTGCCTTTCCAAAAGGAATAATGTCTTACAAAATTTAAATCAATGTATTGTTTTGATCAGGTTTTCAGATCATTTTGAAGCAAAAACTCTAGGCGACAACATCCATTAGTCAAAAGTCTTGTGGGGACATATTTAGTATGTGTTTTGTGGCCTTATTTCAGAAACTTTTAAGTTTTAGTTTTTTCAATAACCATGCATAAACAATATTCTCTCAAAAATACTACCTGTACATACATGTTGCTCACATATTATGGTAGCCCTGTTTGTGCTTAATAGAGTGTAATGACAACTTTGCCATTAATATGTTTATAAGCAACTGAACAAAGCACAAATGTCAGGGCATGTCAAGGACCCCAAAAACACCTTAGACCCCAGAGGGTTAACTTAGGGGCCGCTAACACGACATGCGCTTAATGCACTCCAACCCGCTCATCCGCACAACAACAGTGCCTGGTGGCTCGAGAACGCAAACTTTGAAATGGGTTCAAAAATGCGAATCTGTGAAAACACTGACTGGGTGCACATTGTAGCGACAATGACTTTTGTCGGGAAATTATTAACTCAAAGGGGGAATAATATTCATGAGATGATGAATATGCATTATCGTATACACAAATTAGATTATCCCAAATAGGGAATAGGTTAAACCTCACTGTATATGAATCATTAACACGATTGCTCGTATTAATTATTAATATAGGTCGGTAAAATCAGATCAATTATCAGGGTAAATTTTCATGTGATTCAAATTTAGTTTATCATGCACTCGTTCGTTTACCAGCCTGTAAACATCAAAAATACCCTTCCTGTGGCCACCAGAAATGATATTTTTGTGTAAGGCACTTTAGATATTTTAATATAAATCAAGTAGAGCTTTGTAACATAAGATCGGCATTTTCAGGGACTTCAAGTTTATAGAACAATGAGACAGATTCAATTAAAAAGATTATAGAGTTTAATAAAACAAGACTAAAGATTACATAAACTACTTAAATCACGCAGGAGTAAATATGCATAACAAAAACAAACAATTACAATGAAACAGTACATGATTGCAATACGAAGTATTGGAGAGAGAAAGTTAGAGGGTGAGAGAGAGAGAGAGAGAGAGAGAGAGAGAGAGAGAGAGAGAGAGAGAGAGAGAGAGAGAGAGAGAGAGAGAGAAAAATCTTCTCAGGACAGAACAGTTCAAACAGTTACTTCAAAATGAGACCCAAAGGCTTTTTAGGAAGTTCTAGACAACCTTAAAAACAGCATTCCATTTTAGATTATACTTGCATTGATATGTTCCCTTTTGTGCAGCTGGTTTGAAAAGAAACGTAGGCTGATGTCCGGGGTTTCGTTCGGACGGAGATAGATGTTGCGATCTCTTCAGCTCGTACAACAGGTGCTTAATCTTAAATTCGTTTCGTTCGTGAGTACACTGAACGAAGGAAACTATCAACTGAGGTAGATAAACAGAAAGAAAAACTTAGATTAAAACGAAATTTAGAAAGCAAACGAAGAGCTCCGGTTGGAGTTCTTGTTGAAGGATTGAACCTCTCTCTGGCGTAGGACTGCGTAGAACAGAAGTGGCGCTTCATGTTTAAAGGGAGCAGTGGCACGCCTTTCTCACGTGCCTGATCCAATCGTTTGGGAGGAGGCGTGACGGCACACTTCGTTCCGGTCGATGTACAGAGGAGACCGAATTGAATCATAAAACATTTCTAGTTTAGTATTAATAAAAGAATGCATCATGTTGCACTTTGGGTTAAGCATTCGATACCATTGAATTTCTTGGATCATAACAATACCACACACGGTACTTCTGTGTGCTAGTAAGATAAAGATACATGATTATTCATGATTAAACGCATATCACATATCCTAAAGCTGATGGTTCTAGCAATGAAAATCACATGGGAATAGTGCAACACAACAAGAAAAATTTTATACAAATATCGAAACATTTACAAGGTATTTTGTCTCACACGTGGTCAAAAATGAGTGTTTCTGTGTGTGTGTGTTTGTGGATGTATGTGTGTGCATGTGTGTATAAGTTCATCCCATGGTTGGCGGGTGGTAACCTTTTGCACATCCCCTGCGGGCGATTGTGTGTGTGTTTTTGAATGGACAATGTGGAAGTGACAATGTTCGTCTTGTTATCGAAGGGAAACCCTGGGGAGTTCTCCGCGTGATCTTGAGCCAAAGCGGCCTTTTGGTCATATGCCTTTTGGTCACATGTGGTAAAACCGGACACTGCTTTGTGTATTCACTTGTAATTGAATCAAATGGCAGCCACCCATTTGCTGGTGTCCCGATCAGAGAACAGTGGAGCTATGTTTGCTAATTAGAATCTAGTTAATTTAATCAGATGACCATCTCCTTGCCGTTACAACATGCGTATTATGCGTTTAGTCTATAGATATGCGCAGGTGTGTAGTCTTTCTTTACAAATTGCCCCTTAAATTACTTGTCTGGCCTTAAAAAAAAAAATCATAATACAGATACCAGGGAATGTAAAGACAGAGATATAAAAATTTGGAGAATGTTTTAAAAAGTAACAAGTGTTTTTGCAAAAACCATTATATCTCTGGAACACTAGGTGGCGTTGTATTCAAACTTCTCAGTTACCTTCAGGACATGCTGTTGATGATCCCCTACCAATTTTGTGCAGATATGTCAAATACTTATTAAGATTAAGATATTGCAATTTATGACAGAATTCAAAATGACAGACCGGTTTTGTCTGATCTGGACAAAATCAGCACAGATTCAGCATGACACCAAGGTTTGCATTCCCCCGCAAACATTGATTCACATTGATTGTATGAGTAGCCTAAATTAATCCACAAAGATTATAAAATCAAATCAATCATTTTAAAACTTTCTCCAAGACGCAATTTCACAAACCGCGTGAGTTTTCAGCGGTGCTGCGTCTTCTCTCTCTCCGTCTCTCAAAATGGGTCGGACAAGGCAAGCGTGGAAACTACATTCTCGCGTTTAAGAGCCGGGACTCGGGACATGACAGAGTTGTCACTTGCACAACCGGGCCAGCATTGCATCATAACTAAAGTTGATCATTTTAACTTCTTTTTAAGTCTTATCAGTTTAAACATTCAAGCTGAGAGAGATTATGGCTTCAGGAGGTCGGATGTGCGCGTGTCATTCAGAACACAAGACAAAATAAGAGTGTTCTTCCAAAACAGAACATGGCAAAAATAATCGTTTTTATTTGATTGTACTATTTTGGTGATTGTTGTGAGCCAAAATCAAAATCGAAATTCAATTAATTGCACAGCCCTACTTGTGATGTCATAACATTTTAACAAAGATGAATGAAAAAAACAACAACTGTTCAGTCATTTCTGTGCAGCTCGGTCCAAAGATCATCTCTGCCAATTTTCATAAGAATTGGACAGAACTTGGAACAAAATGGCTGTTACTGTAATAGGTGGAGTCTAGTGTAAGACGTTCAATGTTATTGGCGTGTTGAGAGGAATCAAGTGTACTAAGTTTTCCTCCTTATGCTTCAAGCAGCTCTATATCCCACAATTAAACTTGATTGTGACATCACAACAGATCACGCTTTACTGAAGTGTACGATATATTAATTATTTTGAGATTTAATTATAATACTTGTGTATAAAGCTACCTTATCTTCACAGTCAAAGTTTAAACTGATATTTTTTTTTTCGTTTCTGTAATTTTATTTTTCTCCAACAGCTCATATACCTATAGGATTTTATACATTTTCTCCAACAACTTATATGCATGTTTTTTTATTTATTTTTTTAAGTAAAAAGGGGTTTAAATAATTAACTAGCTTAATAGTGAATTCTAAGTGATCAAGGACTCAGTGCGTTTCACTTAAAGCTTATCTAGAGTTCTGCTAGTCGTGAGCACTCGTGCAACGCAAGCAATGACACACATCCAAGTGAACGAGACTGAGCGTTAGCAAGTTAGCGACTGAAGGGCATAAAAACTTGGAGTGGAACACAGCCCTGGTGTTTTAAAAACGCAGCGCTCCCATTGAAAACGATGGGAAAAGTACGCTAGCCCTGGGAAAAAAGCCGTGTCTCACAGCCTTAGTGTTTGTCTGGTCATGTGATCTCAACATGTCCGTCCACATAAGACTCAATGTCAAATAATAGCGCTTTATTTTTGACTCTCATATGACATTCTTTAAAATTATCATTAATTTCTGTACAGCTGAACGATTAAATGACTGTGTTCAACTGTGAGAATGAAACCAACCTGTTTGTTCTTCAGTGACTTCTTGTTTAACTCTGAATGTTTCTTCAATCTTCACGTCTTCACCTTCCTCTTTAATAAACGCCATCATTATAATAGTGAGTCACATGGATCTCAGTCGCTTCACCAGGAGTTTTTCTGTGTGTTTGTCCTGTTAAAAATGAGAATAATTAACATTAAGAAGCGTATCAATAAGCTTTAGTTCAGTTCACTGGTAAGAGAGTCAGTCAGAGTGAGTTAATTGACTTAAACATTAGCCAAAAAGTCATAAAAAAAAACTAAAAACTAGTACTATATGAATAAAAGAGCACAAATAGACAGACACATCATTAGCCTACTATATCTATTACTTATAATTTATTTTTGGTGTGATATGTAGATTAATATAGACTGCACTTTCATGAAAACATTTTTACTACACGTTTGTTCATTAGACTCGGTGATTCGAGCTGATGGCTTTTTAAAAGCATTTGTGGGCCGTTTTGAGTCTCTGTATGGAAAGTGTCATGTGTCTTATAATGTCCACATACTTGTACATGCAGCAGCATCTGTAAAAAACATTTATGGAGTCACAGTGCATTCTTATATGAGTCCCAGAATGGACACCTTCAGAAACTCTTTAATGGCACACAAGCTGTAGCAGAACAAATTGTTAACATGTTTAACCTTTACCAGCATGTTCCACGACTCATTGCTGCTGTATTCAATGATGAACAAACACAGCAAAGCAAAAGCTTTGTTGAAAAAATGTTTGGAGGCACGAAGATTGTAACAAAGTGTATTGGTAGTTCTAGCATGATGTTTCTTGGATGTCCACATGTACGACAGCCAAGCCCAAGAGAGTCTTATCTCCTTCAAGAGTCAGGTTTTAGTGCAAATAAAGCTTTCAGTTTTTATTCTAGGGCTGTGGTTAATGGCAAGCGAATTCATTCAAAAGGAGCAAAATCTTTATTTAAAAGAATCAACCATGCAGTTCAAACCAAACATGGGTCTGTAGCATTTATAGATGTAGGTAATGCACAAGGAGAGGGTCATGCCTTCATTGATGTTATGAAAACAACAAGTAATGACATCAGCAAAGACAGAGAATCAGGGATAACAGCAACAAGCATTTTAAAAGAAAGAGGGATAGACTCAGTTGAACTTATCAAATGCACAGACATACATTCAACCTGTGTCTATCTCAAGGACCTGCCAGGTCTTGCAAATCATTTTTTTTGCATCCAACCAAATAGATGGGAGTTGGATTAAAAATAAATTGCTGGTTTTGCATCTTAATGTTATAAAAGGTAAAAGTGTACAGTACACAGACTCATATCGCTTGAATATTGAAATGTCTTCAATGTTTGCATAAATGCACAATTTTGAAATGATTTAGAGTAACGTTTAATTTTTTATTTTTGCCTATATCTATTCTTACTCTTAATTGTATTCATTTGTATTCATTTATTTGTTAAGACTCATTGTTTCTATTGCTGCCAACAGCCAGAGCATAATATATCAAAATAGTTCAATGAAATGTACTTGAATCTAATTAAATAAAAATTGTATGAATAAAACTACAGCAACTATCAGAGTTTTATTCTCTAGTCTAGACATTATAGCCTATCCTGAATCCAAAACCAGTAGTTTATATTAGTGCTGGGCAACGATTAAAATTTTTGTTCGCTCATACACATCCATTTTGTTTTTCTTCAATCAAATTACCTAAAGGGTTTCTCATTCAAGATATTTCCATCGGTTATGAGCGAAAGGTTGACATCAGAAGTAATGACGGTTTCTGTTATGTTTGTTACCTGCTTAAGTGTTCATGTGTGTCCCGTTGTAGTCTGAATGTGTGCATTCAGTGTAAACCGTTGTTGTATTGTTATGCGCAAAATTGAATAATGACTTCTAAAGTAGTGTATTGCGCACTTTTGATTTAAATGTACTGCTATATACACAAAAGTGCAATAACTTTAAACAAATAAGGTGCTTTTATACCAGCAGTATTCCCTTTACACAGTAATCTCAACTTAAACATTAATGCAATCGAATCAAATATTTAAACAAAGCTATTTGCCACTGCCAGGGCATTAACTTTTATCTAGTTTGTTAAAAGGAGTCTAGTTTTCTTGTTTTCTTTTTCTGAACAGGTATCAACAGGTATCTTTTATCAGGGAGCAGCAGAAACAGTCTATGTAGTAGTCAGAGGTCATGATCACTACTACAGATATAAGTTGACCAACGTTACTTATAGTAGCTTAGGTTTGGTCATGCCATGGTTTCCCACGTAAGATTACATTAAACAGAGTAAAAAAAAACAATTTATATTTTATACTCACGCCGTAGCTGTGTAGTGCGCGTACACTTCGGCGTACCCTGACGTGCACCTCTCCAAAAATGTAACGTCAATTCTACGCGTACCGCAAGCGCTGTGATTGCTAGAACCACTCCCCGGGTTTCACATGCTCCCTCTGCATGTGTAATTGCGCGTCAACGCGGACAACGACGCAGAGATATAAATGAAAACCAACGCGTAGTCTATAGCTTATAGTCTTCGGTGTAAGTCCGACGCAGAAGTATAAATCAGCCAAGAGTGAGGTGTAGTGGTCGAGCACAAGGTGCAGCGACAAGCGGGTGCGTTCCTGTGAAACTGTTGCGGTCATGCTCGCCTCACGCACGCGCCCGCGCCCGCTCGTTGCCGAAGTTGAATTGTCTATAACTTTTTATAAAAGACGCGCAGCACAAATCATTAGAAGAGAGACTGATCCTCGGCTCGCTGTTAGTGAGTTTCCAGAATCTAAATAGTTATTATCTATAGGTTTATAGGTACTATCCATAGAGCGCCTGTCATTCACTCGCGGAGCGCAACCCTTTAACCGTTCACCAGAGAGAACCTGCCTCTCTCCACTGCTTGTTTGGGTGGGTTATTTGCTGGCTGACCAACATCCCACCCCTCCTGTGATCATGGTTTGACTGTTGGCCTATGTGTATTCAGAGCCAGTGAGCAACGGGCTTTCAAAATAATAATAATAAAAAACTGCGTTAACGTGCGATAAAAAAATTGTCGGCATTAATTAATAAATGCGTTAACGCGATAATAACGCGTTAACTTGCCCAGCCCTAGTTTATATATATATATATATATATATATATATACATATATATATATATATATATATATATATATATATATATATATATATATATATATATATATATTTTTTTTTTTTATTATTTTTTTTTTTTTAAATATATTATATATATAAAAATAAAAATATATATAATCATATATATTATTTATTTTTCATTTACAGGAAAAAACTCATGTAAGAAAACATTTTGTTTCTGCAGGATTTTTCACTTGTGCTGCACAGCAGTATGTGCAGGACATTCCTACTTGTTTTAGAATGAGCCCTTCAGTACAACAGAAACATGCAGGAACATCCAACACTAGTGAAAAATCCTGCAGGATTTCTGTAGGTTATTTTTGTAAGGGTTATGGTTAAGCAAAACGACGTTACATTCAGTGATATAACTCATTTCATAGCTCTCATAAAGCTATAAAACAGACTCTAAATCACAATCTAACCTTGCCAAACATGATTTATATCGATCTAAACACTTAAAACACAAACCTTTATTCAGCCAAATCGCAGCAAATGCAGGAGCAAAGAGGCATAGCAAAGGCGCAGCCATGTGATGTCACACCACCAAAGCAAAATAAAAGTACCGGTCAAAGGTTTGTACATTACTGTTTTTTTTTTTTTTTTTATGTTTTTGAGTCTCTTATGCTCATCAAGCCTGCATTATGTGATAATATTTCACAATATTAATTTAATTACAATTTAAAATAATGTTTTTCTATTTTAATACTTTAAAATATAATCTATTTCTGTGATGCACAGATGAATTTTCCTCAGCCATTACTCCTGTCTTCAGTGTCAAATGATCCCTAATTTTTTTATAACCAGAGATACTTTTTTAGGAAACTTTTTTTTAAGTTAAAAAGAACAGGGTTTATTAAAAATATTAATCTTTTCTAACAATGTAAGTCTTTACTATCACTTTTTTATCGATTTAACACATCCTTGCTGAATTATAATTTTTTTATTACTGACCCCAAACCTTTAAACAGTACTGTATAAATTAATAAAAAAGAGTGTGAGATTTTGCAAAACAGTTTATTCCAGATATCACAATATTCAAATGCAAATAGTGACAAATGTGGTTTAAAAGTGTCAAAACAGTGTTTGAGATCATATATCGGTAGCCAGTCATTGTGTTGTTCTTAAGTAGTCTATATAATAATAATAATAATAATTCATTACATTTATATAGCGCTTTTCTGGACACTCAAAGCGCTTTGCATAGAAGGGGGGGAATCTCCTCAACCACCACCAATGTGCAGCATCCACTTGGATGATGAGACGGCAGCCATATTGCGCCAGAACGCCCACCACATACCAGCTTACTGGTGGAGAGGAGACAGTGATGAAGCCAATCAGTATATATGGGGATGATTAGGAGGGCATGATGTACAGAGGCCAAGGGGCAAATTTGGCCAGGATGCCGGGGTTACACCCCTACTCTTTCGAAAGACATCCTGGGATTTTTAATGACCACAGTGAGTCAGGACCTCGGTTTAACGTCTCATCCGAAGGACGGTGCTATTTTGACAGTATAGTGTCCCCATCACTATACTGGGGTGTTAGGACCCACACAGACCACAGGGATAGCACCCCCTGCTGGCCTCACTAACACCGCTTCCAGCAGCAACCTAGTTCTCTTACGAGAGTATCTCTCGTACTGCGTAATATCTTACGCTATGGGGAAAACCTCTTTTCCACGAGATATTGAAGCAAAAAATTATCCTTAATTTTGAATTAATGTAAAACGCTGTGCAGCAGAATGCAGATATAGGCAGGACGGCTTGCGCGCCTATTGGCTGCCCTGCGGCAAACAGCAGCAGCCTATCGAGAGAGGTGCTGCGTGACATAATCCTATGGGGGCATTTCGCGCCCATTTCGTCACGTCCCGCCAGAAAAGGGCGCAATTTCGCCGTATAAATATAGCTCAATAAGGCTGGTACACTAATTTTCATCTCTTCAGCCAAGCATCACGCATCGCTGGATCCGGAGTGAGAAGCCACGCCGTCTGAGAAAAAGCACACAGCGGGACGAGCCATTGAGTCTGAAGTCGCTGGCATCGCCGCCTTTAGCCGCCGTACCTGCTACGCTTTCCGGCGTTATATCCTTTTCAAACTGTGTGTGTGTGTGTGTTCGCCGCTGCGACACACATTTTTTCACTGTCTGTCTCTCTCTGCTAAAAGAACTGCGTCTTTTTCAAGATGCAAAGATCCTGCGGCTCGTGCCGAGCCACACTCAGCGACGGGGACCGTCATGTTATCTGCGTTTCCTGCCTGGGTGAGGATCATGCGGCTCTCGCTCTCGTCGACGGCGGATGCCCTCACTGTGAGCTACTGCCTATGGTGACTCTGAGGACTCGCCTGGCATCCTTCTCAGAGCCTGCACTTCAGCCCGCTGTAGCGCCGAGCCTTCTCCTGCCCGCCAAAGCTCGCCGGTTCGCCCACCAGCTTCGCCGGCATCGCTCGAGTCCCTCACCGACGGTGACTGTTCCAGTGTATTTTGCAGTAAACAAGCTAGTACCACAGCCCGCTTGCCTGCACACAAACGCCAGCTTTAAGGCGACCCAGATAAATCCCAAAAAGAGTGTATTTTCTGGAATTCCGGCCACGGCCGATGGTGTTATGAGTGTTGTAAGAATGCCCACATCTCAGTGCCCATTCCCACACGCAGACACAGCCCGCCACAATACAGGGCTAGCAAAAAAAAAAAAAAAATCGACTCATGTCGATTGTGCAATAAATGTAGTGTACGTGCCCACAACACAGTGCCCACAAACACTACATGAAGCATGTCCCACGGTTTCTGTAAAAACGAAACCAACACATTTTCAGTTGGCGCGAGCCGACAGTGTTCTCAGTGCAGCGAGTGTGCCCGCTATCCCGCGCCCACATTCCCTCACAGACATGCCGAACCCCACGGGGCTCGCCCCGCTCGCCTTCTCTCCACATCCCGTCAGAGAGAAGCCGAGCGCGGTCAGACTACCCGCTGTGATCAGCGCACCCCCCGCCTCGCACACTATAAACACAGTGTCTATTTCTCAGCCCACCGGAGCTCTCCGGCCGCCGCTATATCACGGCCAGAGCCCAGATTTCATTCTACCTCTAGCTTTTCATGCAGATCCCCTGAGACTTCAGGGCATGCGAATTTTGAACTACTTGGACGATTGGCTGATTCTAGCTCGATCACAATCAGAGCTCATAGAACACAGGGCCACATTACTCGAACATCTCGAGAATCTGGGTCTCACAGTCAATTGGGCGAAGAGCTCGCTGTCTCCCAGCCAGAAAATATCTTTTCTGGGAACAGTGCTGAACTCGCTATCTATGACAGCGCATCTGTCGCCTGAGCGCGCACAGGACATTCAGCGCGCCGCGAAATCTTTTCGCCGCGGCTCAACTGTCCAGCTCAAAAGGTTTCAGAAAATGCTGGGTCTCATGGCCTCAGCAGCTTCAGTGCTCCAGTTGGGGCTGCTTCGCATGCGCCCACTGCAGCTATGGCTGAAAGCGCGGGTTCCGCCCAGGTCATGGACCGCTGGTCGGTTTCGCCTCCGGGTCGGTCTGAAATGCGTCTCAGCTTTGGAGCCTTGGAAGAAAACCGACTGGTACCAGTCAGGTGTGAGTCTGGGGACTCCCTCGAGCGTGAAGGTGGTGTCCACGGACGCCTCCACCTCGGGATGGGGAGCGCTGCTCGAGGGCAGACCGTTCTTTGGCCAGTGGTCAGAACGGGAAAAGCTCCTACATATAAACTGTCTGGAAATGATGGCAGTCGACAACGCGCTGCGGCGCTTCTGTCCCCAGATAAGGGGTCACCACGTCTTGGTCCGGTCGGACAACATGTCAGTGGTGGCGTACATAAATCGTCAGGGCGGCATTAAGTCCCGAAACCTTTACAGGCTGACGGAGTGCCTCCTGGTCTGGGCTCAGCACAACCTGCTTTCACTGAGAGCAGCGCACGTGCCTGGTCACCTGAATCTGGGACCAGACAGGCTGTCCAGAGACAATGTCCCAGCAGGGGAATGATCGCTGCACCCGCAGACGATCCAACTGCTGTGGGAGACATTCGGCAGAGCGCAGGTGGACCTGTTCGCGTCCAACGAGAACGCTCACTGTCCGAAATATTTCTCCAATAGCAAGGACGCGCTGGCCTACGTTTGGCCCCGCTGTCCCCTCTATGCTTTCCCCCCCATCTCGCTCCTGCCTGAAGTGCTGGAACGGATCAGGGAAAATGGATGCCCAGTGCTGCTTGTGGCTCCGCTCTGGACAAACCAGGCTTGGTTTCCAGTCCTGATGCAGCTGACCAGCACTGCCCCGTGGCCAATACCATTGAGGAGTGACCTCCTCTCCCAGGCCAAGGGCTCGATTTGGCATCCTCGCCCCCAGCTATGGTCCCTGCACGGATGGGCCATCAACGGGTATCCGCTATCCTCCCGGAGGGAGTGCTAAACACGATCACGCAGACAAGGGCCCCGTCTACAAGACGGCTCTACTCCTAGAAATGGTCTTTGTTCTCTGCCTGGTGTCAAGCTCAGGGCTTTTCACCCATAGACTGCGGGGTCACGGAAGTGCTTTCCTTCCTTCAAGAGCTGCTGGATAAGGGCACAACCCGATCCACGCTCAAAGTGTACGTGGCGGCTATAGCAGCGTTTACAAAACCTGTGTCTGGCCAGTCACTGGGGAAGAACGACCTAGTCGTGCGATTCCTCAAGGGAGCACGGAGGTTGAACCCTCCTAGACCTCCTTCAGTCCCGGTGCGGGACCTTTCTACGGTTTTGGAAGCCATGAAAGGTGCCCCGTTCGAGCCAATCCATTTGTCAGACATGAAGCATCTGTCTTTCAAAACGGTGTTTCTTTTGGCTCTCGCTTCAGTGAAGCGCATAGGGGACTTACAAGCGCTTTCAGTAAGCGCATCATGTATGGAGTTTGGGCCTAATGACTCAAAAGTCATACTCAAACCGAGGCACGGGTACGTGCCCAAATCCCTCAACACACCGTTCAGAGCCCAGGTGATTTCCCTGTGCGCTCTCTCGGTTCAAGATGAGGAGGAGGATGCGAGTCTCCTTTGCCCTGTCAGGGCACTGAGAGCTTATGTGTCCCGCTCTTCGTTTTGTTTGGCGGACGTTCCAAGGGACTGGCCGCATCAAAACAGAGCCTATCCAGATGGATAGTCAATGCCATAGCACTGGCTTACACTTCTTAGGGCCTGCAGTGTCCTTTGGGTGTCAGAGCGCACTCCACGAGAGGCGTGGCCTCGTCGTGGGCATGGTATACTGGCGTTACCTTGCAAGATATCTGTACGGCTGCGGGCTGGGCCTCGCGTCTACATTTATAAGGTTTTATAACCTAGAGGTTCCCGACTTACAAGCCAAGCTTCTGTCGGTATAGAATTCAGTGTTATCTGCCCCGCTGTGCCGGCCCAGATGCTGAGTTTTGCTTGTGCATCGCTCACTGAGCGATAACACGGCTCGATGGGTGTTGAATAACCCGTAATCTTAACCAGTTCAGGCTGAACACGTTCACCCTGTCTGTGTGAAACACTATTAACATAACTAGCCCCTATAGGATGCTATTTCATGGGGAATGATGCTTGCAGCCTCTCTTCTCCGACTCTCTGTGAGACTATGGTGATTATGCACTACATGAGCCCGGGCTACTGCCCTTGGGACTTTGGTGTCGGATCCCAGTACGTACGGCGTTTTGCATTGTGTTCCCCATAGCGTAAGATATTACGCAGTACGAGAGATACTCTCGTAAGAGAACGTACTCGGTTACTAATGTAACCTCGGTTCTCTCTAGAGAGGGAACGAGTACTGCGTATCTTGCCGTGCATACACAGCTCTGGTTCGCTTCGGCGATGAAAACCAGTGTACCAGCCTTATCGAGCTATATTTATAGGGCGAAATTGCGCCCTTTTCTGGCGGGACGTGACGAAATGGGCGCGAAATGCCCCCATAGGATTATGTCACGCAGCACCTCTCTCGATAGGCTGCTGCTGTTTGCCGCAGGGCAGCCAATAGGCGCGCGAGCCGTCCTGCCTATATCTGCATGCTGCTGCACAGCGTTTTACATTAATTCAAAATTAAGGATAATTTTTTGCTTCAATATCTCGTGGAAAAGAGGTTTTCCCCATAGCGTAAGATATTACGCAGTACTCGTTCCCTCTCTAGAGAGAACCGAGGTTACGTTAGTAACCGAGTACGTTTTCTCAGAAGGTCTCCCATCCAGGTACTAACCAGGCTCAGCCCTGCTTAGCTTCAGTGGGCAACCAGTCTTGGGCTATAGGGTGATATGGCTGCTGTGATATATACTGTACTATGTGTCAAAAATGATTAATGATTTTATGACAGGATATGGCCATGGGGGGTTTTATGAGCAGCAGGTGGCTTGTGACCTTTTGGCCCCCCGTGTGGTTCCGGAGTTTATGGCTGTGTGTATGGCTCAGGGGATGTCTTTATTATATCAGGATAATGTACACAGAACGATGAAATTATGAACAGAGGATCATTGGTTTTCAGATGGATCAGCATCGTCCATAATATCTGTGGGTGAGAATGAAACCAAATGAGTTTAGAGAAAACCAATGATGACAATTAAAAACATGTAAAATAACAGATATATGAAATGAGATGTTAAATTATTAAGTATTTTAAAGTAAGTTTTAAACTTTAAACATGTGTTGAACTTTAATCCTGAGACTGTCTCTATCTGGCTAAGTCACATATTCTTAAATCTTTCTGAGCAGATGAAATTTTACAAATGACAGGGATGTGATTTTTCCGGATTAATCCGGAATTCCGGATTTTCCGACCTGAAAATGTGACCTACGTGAATCATGCGGATCTGTAAAAAAATAAATAAAGGGTGGGGCGGGGGGGTTGTTGTCGGCTGCCGGAGTGAAAAGGAGAGGATATGAGGACATAACAGGCTGACGTGCGTACAGATTGTTCCTTCCTTTCCAAGTATCAACAAGGTCGTATTTGCGTTCAGCTTGTTCACCTGCTCAATTTCGTACCTCAGTCGCTCTCGCGCTACAGTGATATCGTTGTCAGTTGACAAGAACATCGACGTTAGGGCACCAGTAGGGCTGGGCAATATATCGATATAGTTAAAATTTGCGCTATGATCCTTGCTCCAAGCAAGCTGCTGACTGCTTTTGTAGAAATATGTCGTGCATTCTATCAGTTGCAGTTCTGGCGCCTCCGTCTCAACAGCATTAGTGTACAACGCGACAAATCTACTCATATCAAATGTTAACGCAGAGGAACGGCCACATCAGTTCAGTGAGTTCACAAAAGTTCATTATTTGCATGTGCTTTAAAGCCTTGCCGTTTAAACATGTCATTCACTGCTGATGCGCTGTTCTAACATGCGCTTTACTGAGCGCGAACACTCGATGCGCACATGCACTAAAAGCCTGTCTACAGCGCCTGGTTACTGGAGTAAGTTATCTTTCGAGTCTTATTTCGCTAATACTCTCAAATACACACAAGGTTTACATAAGGAAAGTTGGTTATGTCTAAACTGAAAGCAAACCGAGAAAATTGAGAGAAATCTGCTTGTCAAATGCGCGTGTATATTAGACGCGTCGCGTACAGGTCTTAAAGAGACAGTGGCCCTAATAATAAACATGCACCCGCTTCTCCTTAAAGGGATAGTTGACCCAAAAATAAAAATTCTGTCATTATTTATTCACTGTAATGTTGTTCCAAACCTGTATTAATTTATTTCTTGTGCTGAACACAAAAGAAGATATTTTGAAGAATGTGGGTAACCAGACAGTTGCTTGTCCCCATTGACTTCCATAGGGAAAAATATACTATGGAAATCACTGGGGTACATCAACTGTTTGGTTACCCTCATTCTTCCAAATAACTTCAACAGAAAAAAGAAACTTATTCAGGTTTAAAACAACTTGAGAGAGTAAATGATGACAATTAAAATTTTTGGGAGAACTATCTATTTAATGTTAATAAAACAACAAAACACAGAGGAAATCACTCACTCGGTATATTTTCCTGCTTTTTTGTCCTTAGCCAATCACATGCCTGAAATGAGTTTAAAGAAATAAAAAGCATTGATGACAAATAAAGCACATGAATATATGAAATAAGATGTTAATTTTATTAAGTATTTTAAAGTAAGTTTTAAACATAAGTCGAATATCTGTGATATAGGAACATCATGTGGATACCACAATATACTGACTTACAGATAAATAAACCATATCAAATAGTGAATAATAGTGGATATTACATGAAATAAAATGTTAAATTATCAAGTATAAGCATTTTAATCTAATACACTACAATATACTGCCTTACGAAAATAAATAAATGAAACAAGATGTTAAATTGACAAGATGTTAAATTGACAAAGTATTTTAATCTAATACACCACAATATACTGCCTTACACAGATAAATAAAACATATAAAATAGTGAAAAACAGATCATATTATTTGAAATAAGATATTAAATTATCAAGTATTTTAAAATTAATATTAAACATGTGTTGAAGTGAACTTACCACTGGTGAAATTAGGAGGTCTTTTTGGCTCTGGTTAAAATCACAGATCCTCTGAGCAGAAGAGATGTTTGCTCTCTGTTTGCTAAACTGAAAATGAAGATTGTCTCCATCATGGCAGAAGCACCAGCCCTCCCCTTCCTCTCTGTGTAGCTGATATGTATTAGCATTTGCAGTTTGTTTCAGGAAACATCAAGCAATTAAAAGATAGACCGGTCACCTGTGTAACGCACGGACAGAGGCGGTCGGATCCATGTGCAGCACTTTATTTCAACTTAAACATAAGCAGACATAAACCCAGGCATACAGTTAAACAAGGGGCAATCCAGTAACTCGTGGTGATAACAGGCTTAGGTCGAGGCAGGCAGCACAGGTTCATAAACAGTCCAGAAGACAGGCAAAGGTTAAGAGTCCAGGGAAACACGGAATACTAAAACAGAGAATAATGCTCAGAGATGTACGCTTACAATGTAACAAGACTTCGCAAAGGACAGAGGAGAAACACAGGTTTAAATCAGGAACTCAATAACCAATGATGAAACACAGCTGAACATAATAATATAATGAGTCCATGGGGAAAACATAACACAATGAGAGAGTGCCCTCCAGTGGCTCTCGAGGGCACTACAGCTTCCGATCGTCACATAACCCCCCCTCTAAGAGCTCCGGGGGGAGGTCAACGGGGGCTGGGATGGAGGGCCAGGCCCGTGGAGAGGCAGGGGGCCTGGAGACCAGAGCCAGGCACGAGACCACGGGGAGACATGCTCCGCAAGTAGCCAGGGCGGAGCATGCTTGGCAGGAAGACAGGCTGGAGCATAAGAGACAGGAGAACAGAACGGAGCACACATAACACAGGACCAGGGCAGAGTACACTTAATTGGGGACCAAGACGTAGGGAGCAAAGGGCTGGACAGGACCAGTGACATGGAAAGCTCAGGTGAAGGTGGTCGTGCAAAGGTCCATGTAGGCGCCACCTCCATGACTCTCTCAGGTGTAGATAGTAGTGCAAAGGTCAACGTAGATGCCACCTCCATGGCCCTCTTAGGGTACCTACTGCCCCCCCCCAAAAAAGTTCTTGGGGAAATTTAAAGCTAAAGCCTCCGGGCTGGAAACCGCCACTGGAAAAGGCTCCCGAAGCTTGAGAGGCGCAGGTAAGGCGAGGCGCAGAGGCGGAGCCGGCAGGGCGAGGCGCAGAGGCGGGGCAGGAAGGGCAAGACGCAGAGGCGGGACCGGCAGGGCGAGGCGCCTGGGAACACCCTCCGGAGCCTGACGAGCCAAAAGAGTCCTCCTTCTCTTCCTTCTGCGACGGCGCGTCACTGGGCTAGATTCACTTGACTCGGTAGACTCACTTGACTCGGTAGACTCACTTGACTCGGTAGACTCGGTAGACTCACTTGACTCGGTAGACTCGGTAGACTCACTTGACTCGGTAGACTCACTTGACTCGGTAGGTAGACTCACTTGACTCGGTAGACTCACTTGACTCGGTAGACTCACTTGACTCGGTAGACTCACTTGACTCGGTAGGTAGACTCACTTGACTCGGTAGACTCACTTGATTCACTCGACTCGGCACTTGACTCACTAGATTCACTCAACTCAGCACTTGACTCACTAGATTCACTCAACTCGGCACTTGACTCACTAGATTCACTCAACTCGGCACTTGACTCACTCGATTCAACACTTGACTCGGGACTTGATTCGGCACTTGACTCACTCGGCTCGGCACTTGACTCACTCGGCTCGGCACTTGACTCACTCGGCTCGGCACTTGACTCACTCGGCTCGGCACTTGACTCACTCGGCTCGGCACTTGACTCACTCGGCTCGGCACTTGACTCACTCGGCTCGGCACTTGATTCACTCGGCTCGGCACTTGACTCACTCGGCTCGGCACTTGACTCACTTGACTGAGGGCTAGATCCACTTGACTCAGGGCTAGATTCACTTGACTCGGTACTTGATTCTTTCGAGTCGGCAGGCACGCGCTCAAACTCCAATTCGGCCGAGGAAACCTCTGCGGTCTCTGGATTAGCAGGTTCAACAGGACCAGCGCTGAATACGGGCTGAATCGAGGGGTCCGACACGATGAGTGGTTTTGGCAGAAACGGAATACTTGAAAGCCCCTCTGACGGTCATCAAGGGAGGATCGAACAGTTTGGCGAGATGAGGCATTAGCGGCATGCGGAATGAGCGAGAGAAATCCGCCGCAAACGAAACTCCCCGACGCAGGGACAAGAGCAGTTCCTCAGAATCCTCCTTTCCTGCGGGGAGTTCAAAAGCCTCTCTGAATAGGGCGATAAACACATCATAAGAAGGGAATGACATCCGACCTGGTTCCCAGAATATGCCTGCCCACTCCAGAGCCTTTCCAGTGAGCAGATAAAGGAAACGCGGTCGTCATCCGAGGTGTAAAACTGGAGCTGAAGATTCATAAATAAGCTGCACTGCTGAAGGAATCCTTCACACGCCACAGGTGAGCCATCAAATTTTTCAGGAAATGACAGACTGGGATAGTTAGATGCAGTACTCACACTGGGTTGCGGTGGAACAGGTGCAGCGGGAGCTTGGGCTTGATTAGCGGCTGTGCTTGAGCTCTGCGGAGACAATGATAGTATGGAGCTTGCTAGTTCCTCAAGGAGAGAGGTTAGTCTCGTCAGCTGTAAATGATGAGAGGCTAGCATGGAAGCTCGGGTCTTGACCACAGTGGATATATGCTGAAAGTCTGCTGGATCCTCGTTTGGCGAAGTCTTCTCTGTAACACACGGACAGAGGCGGTCGGATCCATGTGCAGCACTTTATTTCAACTTAAACATAAGCAGACATAAACCCAGGCATACAGTTAAACAAGGGGCAATCCAGTAACTCGTGGTGATAACAGGCTTAGGTCGAGGCAGGCAGCACAGGTTCATAAACAGTCCAGAAGACAGGCAAAGGTTAAGAGTCCAGGTAAACACGGAATACTAAAACAGAGAATAATGCTCAGAGATGTAAGCTTACAATGTAACAAGACTTCGCAAAGGACAGAGGAGAAACACAGGTTTAAATCAGGAACTCAATAACCAATGATGAAACACAGCTGAACATAATAATATAATGAGTCCATGGGGAAAACATAACACAATGAGAGAGTGCCCTCCAGTGGCTCTCGAGGGCACTACAGCTTCCGATCGTCACAACCTGGGGTTTTACAACTGTCTCCTATAATAAAATCACCTAGCCTTTCATGTCTGGCTGGGAAACCCCAAAATCTGACCAGTCTATCTTTAAATTGTTTTTGATCAAGCATTACTTTGATAGAGTGTCGGTGTCACGGTACACACACACACAAACAGGTAAGTTCCAATTGCAGTAATTTTAATAGGGTAATCCGTACTCACAATCCAGTCCAAGCAAGGTTCAAAATCCAAAAGGCAGTCCAAAACATAAAACACCAACAAGACACAGGCAAAGGCAGGGCATAGAAGTGTGCGGACATTAAACAGCGACTCCGTGACAAACACTAAAACAGACAGGGTATATATACACACACTGAACTAACAAGGTGATGGGAAACAGCTGTGTGCAATGAACAGATGAGTGGCAGAACAGAATGCTGGGAAATGTAGTCTATTGTGAATGACACCGTGAAAACGAGGACCTCTAGTGAACCCCAGGGAAACACAACCAGACACTGTGACAGAACCTCCCCTCTACGGAGCGGCTACCAGACGCTCCATGACAGAAAACAAGACAAAACAAGAGTCCAGGAGGGTGGTGGAACAGTGGAGGATCAGGGGGAGGGATGGGGGGCCAGGTCCATGGAAGGGAACAGAAACAGGGGGTGATGGTTTAGCCGGCGGCCAGGGCGAAGTAGACAGTCCATCGGGCGGCCAGGGCGAAGCAGACAGTCCATCGGGCGGCCAGGGCGAAGCAGACGACCCATCGGGCGGCCAGGGCGAAGCAGACGACCCATCGGGCGGCCAGGGCGAAGCAGACGACCCATCGGGCGGCCAGGGCGAAGCAGACGACCCATCGGGCGGCCATGGCGGTGAAGACCCCTCGGGCGGCCAGGGCGGTGAAGACCCCTCGGGCGGCCAGGGCGGTGAAGACCCCTCGGGCGGCCAGGGCGGTGAAGACCCTTCGGGTGGCCATGGCGGTGACGACCAGGGCGAAGACGACCACTCGGGCGACCACGGCATAGGAACAGAACCCGGCTCAGGAACAGCAACAGACACCAGCTCAGGAACCGACACCGGCTCAGCGACAGACACCGGCTCAGCAACAGACACCGGCTCAGCAACAGACACCGGCTCAGCAACAGACACCGGCTCAGCAACAGACAATAGCCCCGGCTCAGGAACAGACAATGGCCCCGGCTCAGGAACAGACAATGGCCCCGACTCAGGAACAGACAATGGCCCCGGCTCAGGAACAGACAATGGCCCCGGCTCAGGAACAGACAATGGCCCCGGCTCAGGAACAGACAATGGCCCCGGCTCAGGAACAGACAATGGCCCCGGCTCTGGAACAGACAATGGCCCCGGCTCTGGAACAGACACTGGCCCCGGCTCAGGAACAGACACTGGCTCCGGCTCGGCAACAGACACTGGCTCCGGCTCAGCAACAGACACTGGCTCCGGCTCAGGAACAGACAATGGCCCCGGCTCAGGAACAGACACCGGCTCAGGAACAGACACCAAAACTGTAACAGTCACAAGAACAGACACAAACACAGAAACAAACACTGGCTCTGGCGCTGGAACAGGCACTGGCTCTGGAACAGGCATTGGCTCTGCCTCCGGCTCGGGAACAGGCCTTGGCTCTGCCTCCGGCTCTGGAACAGGCCTTGGCTCTGCCTCCGGCTCTGGAACGGGCATTGGCTCTGCCTCCGGCTCTGGAACGGGCATTGGCTCTGCCTCCGGCTCAGGAACGGGCACTGGCTCTGCCTCTGGCTCAGGAACGGGCACTGGCTCTGCCTCCGGCTCAGGAACGGGCACTGGCTCTGCCTCCGGCTCTGGAATGGGCACTGGCTCTGCCTCCGGCTCTGGAACAGCAGACCCTGGCTCCGACTCTGGGACAGGAGACACTGGCTCCGGCTCTGGGACAGGAGACACTGGCATGTCCAGAATCCGAGCCAGACGCTCCAGATAGTCTAGGCTTATGAAGGCAGACGGAACGTGAACAGTCTCTCGCTGGGCAGACGTGACGTGAACAGTCTCTCGCTGGGCAGACGGGACGTGAACAGTCTCTCGCTGGGCAGACGGGACGTGAACAGTCTCTCGCTGGGCAGACGGGACGTGAACAGTCTCTGACTGGGCAGACGGGACGTGAACAGTCTCTCGCTGGGCAGACGTGACGTGAACAGTCTATCGCTGGGTAGACGTGACGTGAACAGTCTCTCGCTGGGCAGACGTGACGTGAACAGTCTCTCGCTGGGCAGACGGAACGTGAACAGTCTCTCGCTGGGCAGACGGAACGTGAACAGTCTCTCGCTGGGCAGACGTGACGTGAACAGTCTCTCGCTGGGCAGACGTGACGTGAACAGTCTCTCGCTGGGCAGACGGGACGTGAACAGTCTCTCGCTGGGTAGACGTGACGTGAACAGTCTCTCGCTGGGCAGACGTGACGTGAACAGTCTCTCGCTGGGCAGACGTGACGTGAACAGTCTCTCGCTGGGCAGACGGAACATGAACAGTCTCTGACTGGGCAGAGGGAACGTGTCTCTTCCTCCTCCTCCGTCCATGAGAGCGAGAGGGTGCTGGGTTGGACGGCGCCAGCGGTGAGAGCTCTGGGCTGGCCGAAACCCGCGGTGATAGCCTCGTGCTGGGCGGAACCCGCGACGAGGGTCTTGTGCTGGACCAGACCAGCGGCTCCGGATCAGGAACATGGCAGGGCGGAGGACGGTGTCGTGAAACTTGTCGACCACCTCCTCCTTATGAATTTCTTCTGAATTTCTTCTTCTGTGCTATATAAATAAAGTTGCTATTGCTATATTAGGTAGGATCTCCAATATTTCTGAAAATTTAAAAACTCTTGCTTTGCAGTTTAATATTGATGGCATCCCCCTGTTTAAAAGCTCCAGAACACAATTTTGGCCAATTCTTGCAACAGTTGACTGTGATAAAACACAATCTCCATTTGTAATCGGTTTGTTCTGTGGCAATAGTAAACCAAGCTCAGTATGGGAGTATTTGAGAGATTTCATTGCAGAATTAAAAGTGGTTTTGCAAGAAGGCATTGTAAAGAATGGCACTCATTTTAAAGTTGGTGTCTCCTCCTTTATTTGCGACGCCCCTGCACGAGCATTCCTCAAAAATGTCAAGTCTCACAATGGCTTTTTTGGTTGTGACAAATGTTCCCAGACTGGAGTATGGTCTAATAAAATGACATATCCTGAAACGGATGCTCCACTGCATACTGACATGGATTATGAAATGATGACAAATGAAGAACACCATTTGAACAATAGTTTAAGCCTTGAACGCACTAGTAAAAATGGTAACCCAATTCCCGTTAGACTACATGCACACCTGCTGTCTTGGAGTGATGAGGAGATTAATTCAAATGTGGATGAAAGGGAAACAGCTTAGAACAAGTTTGTCATCACTGCATATAACAGAGATTTCTGACAGACTTGTTGCTCTCCGTTCTTTTATGCCTCAAGAGTTTGCCAGGAAACTTTTTTCTATCATCATTTACTCGCTCTCATATTGCTCCAAACCCATAAGACTTTCGTTCTTCTTCATAACACATATTAAGATATTTTTTTAACATTGTGAGAATAGGTGTCATGATGTGGGTTTTGTGTCTTGTCTTTTTTCATGTTCAGTGGTTCCCTGACCTGTTTATTAGTTATCCCAGGTGTTTCTTATTATCCACGCCCCCTTGTTATCCTGTTAGCTCGTTTGTCTATGATCATTTAAGCCCTGTGTTTTTGCCCTGTCCTTGTGAGTTGTTGAATGTTTGATGTCAACGTTGGTCGCTTCTGATTCTGAGTCTTTGTCTAAGTTTGTAGTTTGTCTAAATAAAGCCTGTACACTGCGTTTGGATCCAGCCTCCTTCCCGTGCTTCTACCGCACCACATTACCAGCGTCACAATAGGGAGTATCACTTATTTTCTTCCTTCTTATTAAAAACAAGATCATTATTTTTCTTCTCAGAGGCCTGATGCCACACCCACTCTCTTTCTGTTATTTTCACTGTATACAAATAAATACATTACATTACATTACATACAGATAAATTAATTCATGCCTGACTCTTACTCCACTGTGATTGGTATGGGTAAGGGAGCTGAACACGCAGCAACCCAGAACTAATCACAGCTGGGGTGAACATTTCTCAAATTTTTTATCTTTCCCAGACAATAATGGATAAAGTGAACCAGTGTTACGCATTGATAGAATTTCCAGACAAAAGCACAGATGTTGTCCCAGATAATTGGCTTTTTGAACTAAAGTGCTACTGGCCAAATTACAACCAAGCAAAATTAAAGGTGGCAGTAAAGAGAAAAGAGCCTGTACAAGATGGATGGAAACTCTGAACGTGTCTGATTGCTCAAAAAGTGTGGTAAGAATGTTTTTTTTTTATTATTATCTCAATGCACTGATAACTATACATGTTTTGCTCAATTTTTATATATTATTTATATCTATATAACTAGAAACCCTAGAAAAAAAATTCCAGGTCTTGATAAGTATGGAAAAAAGAAAACAAAGATTATTGAAAAGTATTTATGTTTCCAGACGATTGCCCCTATTCAGTTTTCATAAAAACAGAAACCATTAGAGATGACTGTACTATATACCAAATATAATGCTGAAAATAATGCTGTAGAACCATTTATACTAAATATGGTCTGAAAAAAAAAATCTACAGAGAGGTTTGGACATCTAAGAATACCATGCTAAGATACTTTCTCATTACAATTGTACAAAATGGGTTTCTGAGTTACTGTATACTTTGTCAGTTTGAACGAGTGAGGCCATTCTCTGTTGACCTCTCATGTTTTTATTTTTTGGCACCAGTCTGAGTAAATTCTAGAGAACTTGTCTCTAAAAATCCCAGGAAATCCCCAGAAACAGAAATACTCAAACCAGCATTTGAGACCGGCAGCAATCATTTATCTTCGCAAAAAAACAAACAAAAAAACACACACACAGTCCTGTGGATGGAAACACTTTGATGAGAGAACAACAGAGAATGGCAAAAAATGTCTATGGAAACACGTGTATCTCTCAGATAAAGTCTATTTAGAAAGGTTAATAGAAAATGTCTTTTTGTGTGCATTAGTTGGGAATTAATGTGGACACTGATCTCCTTTTTTTTTAGATTTGCCAGCTGTCACTTCTGGGTGGGCATAAATTGGAAGACACTGTAAGGAAAATGTTGAACCACATTTGAACCAACAAACTGGCTTCATCGTTTAACTGGGCAGGACGTGGACAGAAGAGGAGCTTCGAGACCTCAAATCTCTCGAAGATAATGTTCCGTAAGTAATAGATCCTAGAGTCGCTAAGAGAGCTTTTCACACTATCTTTGTTTAACAGTTTTGTCAAATTATTTAGGAAAGTCCCCTGTGTCAATAATTTTATCGCTTAAGACTCATCTTTGATCACCAAAATTACATATTTAAACTTTTTTTTTCCTGTGAAAAAAAAAACGCCATTGGAATCCTTCGTTGGGCCAATGGGTGGTCCTAAGATTGGGCACGACAATTTTTTCTGCACATTTGGAGGCACAGCTCGTAATATACATTTTTATTAAAAGAAATAATACCATTTTTTTTTTTTTAAGAAAATGCTCGAAAATTTGCCATGTTTGAAAATGCCCTGTAAAATATATAAGTTCATTACGGTGCAACTATGTTCCCTGCATGTCAGTTATATTTGTTCCATAATGTTTCAGGTGCATTGAGAAGTACAGCCCAATGTAAAGAGGCTTCCAAGGCAGACTTTGCCGAGGCAGTCAAAAAATGGCTCCAGACCGAGAGGGTGGCAGTGGTCATCTGTTATTTAATTGTTGATTTTTTGTGTGTCAATCTAAATTAATTACAGTTTTGATATATAGTTTAGGTAACTATTTTTTTTAATCTAATATCTGTAATAACTATTCTGTACATATATTTTTCTCAATTATTCTTAAAATACTGATAAATTGTGTATAATTTAAGTTGTTCAATATATTATGTTTATTAAAATTATATTAACAAATATATGTAATATTACAGTATTATAACACTCTTGGCTTTTTACTGAAATATTTAAGGTTTAAACATTTTTTAATTATCCCAGGCTGTTTCAGTGAGAAAAAGACTATAGGTAAATAATCAGCTAAATGAGGTAAGCTACAAATATAATGTTACATTGCTTGTAGTTATAACAATTCATTGAACTATTATGATAACAGGATATTGTGGTCAACAATATATTTTCTTTATTCATTTTGTTTCTCTATAGGTCTATTTTGAGGTATTTGCCAGCAATGAGACTGACACCATACAGCAGAGTTATTCATTCCACTCAAAGGTATTTATGCATATATGTATTTTTTACTGATAAATACTTACTTTACTTATTAATGCTGATTGTGGTTCAGGGGCTCAACAACTTTAGGCATGCAAGTTTTTCTAGTTTTGTTTTTTACAGAAATCTATCTTAACTAGTAACTAGGCGCGGGAGGTCTGGCAAGCTTTCGAGCGAGGGAAACATGCCGAAGCGTTGTGCGTATGGATTGTGCAAATCTGATACCCGGAATCCTAAAAGTTTGGACGGGGGAGTGGAATTTTTTTCCTTCCCGAAAATCTAAAAGCCAAGATGAGAAATGATGTGCGTGGATCCAGCAGTGTGGGAGACCCCATTCACAACTAAATATCGACAGGATTAACAAAAACACATATTGCTTGGAAGTTGGAAATAATGACGGTTCTTTGTTCATAATGCATATATTTTAACGTAAAATAAGACGATTAAAGACAAGACGGAGGCTCACTGACATACTTTAAAATATATTTCAGCATTTTGTTAATCGACGGCCTACTAACTTACCCCTGACTGAGTAACTTTAACCCAATCCAATCGTGGCTCTTAGTGTTATTCCACAAGATTTATGGATAAAACTGTTTGATTTATAGTTCTTAGATTATTTTCACATTTCACTTACCCTGCTGTGCACGAACATAGTTGTTCTTCAATTTGTGCGTTTCCCATTTGAATGGTCAGCGTATGAGGCGGCGGTTGCTGTTTGCGCTGGGACTAATTTAGCTTAAATTTTTATGAAATTATTCTCTAATTGGTTGCATATTATGTCGTGGATATATCCCTCGAATGCATACTGCAGTCCCTTTTGTCTTGCTCTCTCAGATATTTCACATGTTCGCCAAAAATGACTAATTATCTCCTTGGGAATGTCTGGCACCGGTGCATACACACTGTAATAGATGTGCCAGGCGCGAAAGCTTGACAGGCGTAGCAACAGTAACTAGGGAGGGCGGGGCTTAGCGAGGGGTCAACAGCTGCCACAGTCACAAATCAAGAGACAGAACCCACCAGGCCAAAATATTAACTCACTACCTATTATACATGCAGCAAATCTAACTATCACAACAAAGTAATAGCCTACTTTGGGAAAAAGTAACAAAATATATTAACTTACTTTCTTAGCGCTCCTCAAACTATTCTTCGTCTGTCATTACGCCACGGCAATCATGTTCACTTTTTGTGTGACAGCACGGATCAAAATGTCATTAATTACACTGAAAATTGTGTGAGCATAGGTTTTTGGCAAATCCTCTCGAATTTTGTATGTGTCGTCAACCCAGCGAAGATGGATCACAAGTTGATCTTTGTTAGAGTACTATATATAAAAGCCGTCACGAATGCAGAAAATTACCCGTTAGTAGGCTACATGGAGTGAAATTAGATTCATAGTCTTATTGATTAGTTCTTCTCACTGAGCCAGACATTTACTATGATGTTTGCTTTTTCCATGAATTTATGGAAACCTTGCACAGCAATGCAGGTTAAATTTTCTTATTTAGTGCCAGTCCATTGATTGCGCAAAAGCGACACTGCGAGCAGAAAAGTTTTCCCGCATTACCCAGGGAAAATCTTTCAACCGTTGTGGTTTAACTGACCGTTTTTTCTTTGTGAGGAGAAACTGTGTCTTTGTAGTTTGAGTACAGCAAGGTTTATAGGTTAATTAGATCTCAAAAGATCATCAGTCACTTGGAACATGATTTCAGCTGTGCTGGTTGTAGGAATAGATAAGATAGATGAAATAGTGGAAGACAACTGAGGGAGATCAACCGGGCTAGATGTGGCATCCAGATTACCTCCATCATCAAAAGTCGAAGGGTTAGCAGAGTTGCCATTTGTAGGATCAGTCAGTAGGCGTTTCTCAATGTCAAGGAAGGATCCTCGGAAGCCGTTATTTCGAGGATGCTACGTCATCGACATCCGTCGAAGGACTGTTCCAATGTCGAGGATCCTCAGAATTTCAACCAAGGGCTGAGTCCTTCGTTCGAAAAATATCCCATACACAGGAAAGGATGCATATGTGTAGACTTCGCGCTCTTAATCACCCACAATCCTATGCGCGCAGCTTTGCTATCTTGTTAAAAAAATAAAATGGCGGACGTTAGCGGAGTCGGAGCGAAAACGGGGCAATAAAACTATGCTTTCAAGTGTAAGTATATTTACCATATATATATATATATTTTACCATACATTTGTTATAACCGTAGTACATATAAGTAAAATTTAACGTTTAAATGCCAGTTCAAATTACTACCGTATTGATATTACAAATTACATTACTGATGATGGTTAACTGAAACGGACCTGTCATTTAACAATTGTTAACTTGGTTTCCATCACCGGCATTTCTTTTATAAATAACTAGTTAAGTTGTACAAAGTACTTTAACGTTAATATTATACCATTCACCGCGTTATTCATAGCTTTCTCGTCTTTTTTAACAGGGACCAAGGAACAAACGGAGGCGTTCATACGTCTCCGTGTAGAAAACATGCAGCTGTTTACCGGGGGGAGAGACACCGCGGCGAACGGATATCGGTGAGAAGCAAATTATTTAATGTTCAGAAGTGATAGCTGTGTAATCTTCTTTTTATTTCTCCCCCGTCATTCACATAGGCTTATTTTGGAGAAGATGGGGCTCGAAGGGAGGGTTTCCCACGCCCAGGCAAAAAAAAAGTGGGACAATTTAAAAACCAAGTACAAGGTGGGAGACAAGTATGGAAATAATTGTCTATGCACATTTTAATGTAACTTGTGATTTTTTTTTAAGTAAGCCTTGAATGTAAACCTGACAGACTTGGGCCTGCTTCCAGTAAGTATAGATGCAGTGCAGTGGTGTACAATAGTACTAATACAACACTACCGTTCAAAAGTTTGGGATCAGTGAGAATATTATTTTTATTTTTTGGAGGAAAGAAATCAATACTTATTTATCAAGGAATAATTCATTTGATCGAAAGTGACAGTAAAGACATTTAAAATGTTACAAAAGATTCTATTTCAAACAAATCCTGTTCTTTTGAACTTCCTGTTCATCAAAGAATCCTGAAAAAAAAAACTGTACAACTGACAGACCAACAATTATTTTCAACATTGATAATAATAATACATAAATAATAATAAATGTTTCTTGAGCATCAAATTCTCATATTATACTGATTTGTGAAGGATCATGTGACACTGAAGACTGGAGTAATGATGCTGAAAATTCAACTTTGATCACAGGAATAAATTACACTATACTATATATTCACATAGAGAACAGCTGATTTACACTGGAATAATATTTAATGCTAGAACTGATTTTTGTTGTATTTGTAATCAAATAAGCGCAGCCATGGTTAGCAGAAGAGAATTCTTTTAAAAGCATTTAAAATTGTACTGACCCCAAACTTTTGAACGGTAGTGTACATCATCACAACTTTTTGATCTTCACTGTTTAGGAATGTAAGTGTCCTGCCACAGGTCAAGGGACAGAGGATGGCAAGGCGACGGCAGCAAATTGGCCCTGGTTTGCCCCCTTGCCTTATTGCCTCGATCCAAGTGGAAAAACCAGGGCCAAGCACTGCACAAGAGGTAGATGAAGGGAGAGACGAGGATGAGGATGAGGAGAGGGTGAGAGACAGCAGCAAAGAGAGAGCAGGGCACAGAGGAAAGAAAAGGAGAAGGGAGCGAGAAGATCCAATCCTACAGCTACTAAAGGAGGATATTAAATACCAGAGGGAGGCAGATGAGAAGAGGGAAGCAGAGGCCAGAGAGAGGTCAAACCGCTTTTTTTTTGCTGTTGGAGAGGTTGGCGGAAAAATAAAAAATAAAGTCAATTAAATTGAACTGGTTTTGTCTTTGCCCCTTAATTATTTAATTAAGTTAATATTAATATATCCATTTTTTAAAAACCTTGTTCTTTAGACTGCAATAGAAAAAAAAACTTGGTAACAAATAACTAGCATGTGAAGCCTAAAACAATGTATTGAACAATATTTTCACCCTTATTTACGTTTTGTGATTAGGTATTCTAAGCTCTACAAAAAAACATTAATTTCATCTTTGTTACATACATTTTTTTTATTTAAACATTTCTATAATTGACAACTATATAAATGAAGCAGCAAATTCATTTAAACAACATTCTCATATCTACAACTATATACAACAACTTAAACATTTACAACTATATACAAAAGTAGTCATGATCAAGAGGTGCCTCGTGGAGTGCAGACATCTCGTTGGTGAGCGCAGCCCGCCAAGCAGCTCCACTCCGGCTCTCCCCACCATCAAGCTCCACAGGTGGCTGGTTGTCCTCCTCCTCCACAACCTCTTCCACCACATCCACGACACCAACACAAATGTTGTGCAGAATCGCACATGCCGTCACCACCTGTGCACAAGGCAGAGCAAAAGGATACAAGACTGTTGAGATATGAAAAAACATGAACACAGAAGACAGTGTGACTTTAGCAGTTGTTAAGCATTAACTGTTATTTTGAGTAGGATACTATGATTTGATTAAGAAATTCACTACAGAAATATTGCAATGATTTATTACCTTAGGGACAAACAGTGTATGTACTTCAAGTGCTTCTAAAAAGATGCACCTGAAGTGGGTTTTCATCATTCCAAATGCACGCTCAATGATTGTGCGACCTCTGGAATGATGGTAGTTAAACCTTTGCTCTGCCATGCCTCTCACTGGCCTCTTATATGGTGTGATAAGGGCCAGGGGTTCCTGTAGACATGGGTAGCCACCATCAGCTAGGAGAAAATACCCAGGCGGAGGGTAAGTCCCCCTAGTGTAGATGGGGCTGTTCTTGATGATGCATGCATCATGCACACTTCCTGGGTAACCCACAAAGATGTCAATAAAGCGACCATGATGGTCACAGACTGCCTGGAGCACCACTGAAGGGAAGAGCTTTCTGTTGTTGTAATTGTGACCATCACGGCCGCCGGGACATTTTATTCATATGTGGCAGCCGTCTACTGCCCCTGCTGCCTTGCCAAATGCTTGGTGATTAGCCAAGCGAGCAAAACCACCACCAACCACTTGGAGCTCCTCCTGTGTGCAGGGGAAGTGAACGAATTGGGGGAGCACAGCCACCACCTCATCCACCATCCTGTGGACAACCCTGTGCACTGTTGGAAGTGGCATGCTAAAGACCCTGGAGACAACTCTGTAGGCTGAACCGGTGGCCAGCCAGAACAGGAACACGAGTGTCTCCAGGGTCGGGCCCCATTCGTGCTGCCTGTCTGTCTTCAGGGCCACCATCAGCTGCTGCATGGCCTCTCTGCCCAGCCTGAAGTCTGGCCGAGTGTCCTCCCCTCCGTAGTACCGCTGCAGTACAGGCACTGTCGCATTGATGGAACAGTAGTGCCGAGCCTGTACAACATGAAGAAGAGAGGAAGGTTTAAGTATAATTTCAGTTTTGCCATTTATTTAATGTTTGTTAAACTATTAAACATATCGGCTCAACTGATTTGCAGAGGGGGGATTTAAAGCTGTTCCATTTTACTGGTAATTCACCTTGTAATTTTGACTTCATATAGCTTTTTTTTTTTGTTGATCACATATTTTACCATTGCATGTGTTTTAACAGCTAGAATGTTGCTATAGACGCAGTTCTGTTCACTCAGGCAATAGAATCGTTTTTAAATCAATAAACTCCTTTATAAATCAATATTTGACAAAATAAGGATTTAAAAAGGATTTTATTGATTTAAATCAAAAAATTTGATTTATTGCCTCGCCATACATTATCCCTTACTTTATTTATTTATTTATTTCTATGAGGGCTGACAAGACAAAATAAGGACTGTCAAGTATGTTTAAACAGTGCGGGTCAATTTGACCCATATTTTACCATTGCATGCGTTTTAACAGCTAGAATGTTGCTATAGACGCAGTTCTGTTCACTCAGGCGATATAATCGTTTTTATGCAGTGATAGGGTGTAGTGTTGACGTGCTGGCCGGGCGACACCGTGTGGTGCCTGTGTGTGTGTATACGTGCTTGCGTGCAGGCAGGCGAGCCTGCGAAATGATTCGGGGTCAGAGACAGAGGCGGTAGGATGTGTGTTTGGACGAACGACTGAAAACTCTGAAATTATCGTACATATCGTGGGATTTTTTTCATTATTGATCGTACATCGTACAGAGGTCAAAATTTTCGTACAAATACGATAATTATCGTACATCTGGCAACACTGTCTATACTCGTCACTCCCCAACGAGATGACAAACAGTATCCGTGACGCCACCCACAGCGATGTTGAGTGGATGTAGATGGACTCCTCCCTCCTTGAACTGATTAAAGGGTAACTAAACCCCTGGTCAGAGCCTGACTCCACCCACTGGCAATATTTGAAAAATGCTGGAAAAGTGGGCAGAGCCCAGCGGAGGGGGGCGTGCACCTGAGACACATCTCTTTTAATGGAACCTGCCTACGTCACCTACAACCGCTACGTCACGAACCACCAAAACATCCAATAGGAAAATTCAACTGAAGTAGCCACCGTTCAACCTGAAGAGGGCAGCACTCAGACGTTTTTAAACCATATATTGTAGAATTAAAACACTTTAAACCCAAATGTCAAAAAATTTACTGGAATCAATGAACAGCATTTATGAAGCTCCATTCTTACAGATCATTAACTAAAAAAAGTTGTTTTAGTGTTTAATTACCCTTTAAAGGGATCCGCGAAAATCAACACAGACCTCTCGATTTCGACATCTCTCAGTGTTAAAGACACACAAAAAACATGCACTTGACATGAACTGCCAAATGCATACACCACTGCGATCTATCTGACTCACGCGAAACTGAAGTGCGCAGTCTCTCACCAAACTCTCTTGCAATGTTGTTTTCCGTGCTGCAAGCCGAACCTTATGCGTGAACTTTCATCACAGAGCTGCCACTCAAAATGTCCGTGAACTTTAGGCTTGTTTGAGATGAGCAAAATCTGCGCAGAACCGATCACCGGTGATCAGCGCGTAATGTATGCCGTTTAGAAATGTGTCCGAGTGCGGTCCGCCTTGCTCTGATGTCATGCTGACGTGTGTCAAAAAGCTCTCGCGAGCGCAAGGCGCACGTGTCGGATTCTGCAGTCGCGCGCAGTTGCTCTCCACCGACTGCGCTGATCAAAAGCATAATGGGAAACGACTTGCTGACGACACAGCTTAATGTTGATTGGTTTAAACAACCGTGATGTATTGTTCTCTTTTAAAATGTTTGATTTTAAAACTCTGATATCATGCTATGTGTATATGTTATGTGTGAATATTCCCAAACTCTGGGACAGTGCGATCTCTATGGGTTATGCAATGTCATTTTATTAACACATAGCCTATGTCTGTATTAAAGAAAAAAATATTGATAAACACTTATTTGGAATGGAATTAAATAACAAGTACTTTGGGTGTCTTGTTCATTATATTTATTTTCATATAAAATCAACATAACTTAAATTACATCCAGTTTATTAGCAACACTGCACAAGCGTGAATCCCGCGATATCCATCATTGTATATCCATATCCGTCATCTCGCAGGTGTCAGATCCACTGCGAGAAGCGAGAACTGTCCGGCTTGCCTGCGCTTTTTTCACTCCTCCCCTCACTGCAGCCGCCTACTCTCGCCTATATTTAAGGCGAGGCAAGGCGCATCTCAAACAAGCCTATTGACTGCTGTCCACTTTCTCAGCGCCGAACATCCTGACTCATCGTGAGGGAGAAAAAACTGTGTTTTTTTTCCCACTGCACCTTGAACTTCAGAGGTCAAAGTACACAGTTCTCATCGTCAGACTGACGCTCTCAGAAAACACAATAAAATGCACCCATTGTATGATTTGTTTTCCCTTACACACACATTTGAAAAAAAAAAAACTTTTATAAACATGTCTCAAATATGAACATGAAAACAAGAACAAAAAAAACAAGTCCATCAACACTTTGTTTGCATATGTGCATGGGCATCGGAACCATTGTATATGAACATTGTATACTTTTTAAGACCAATGATATTGGACCCACTCACTTCTACCGTCTCTAATTCAGCGCATATGTCTGTTCACTTTTCAGAGCGCCGTCAGTCAAATCAATTCCACTTGAGAAAAGCCCTAAATTTAACTCCATTCCGCGTTTTAGCTCCAGCATTGATTTCCACGCTGCTGCTCAAATCTATTCCACTTGGTTCATTCAGAGTTCCACCAAACACTTTTTTAGGCCAGACGAGCCAATGCGCATGTGCTGTCCCAAGCGTGAGTCTCACAGCACCAGAGCTTCTAACAGTTAGAATACAGATCATACAAAGTCAGATCAAATCAAGTAGTAATTAATTAATGTATATTAATCTTAGTTGATTATTGCTATTAGAGCTGGTTTGGTTGCTGAGACAGAGACGCGCAGAGATGGCAATATAAACGCGCTGTTTGATTTGTGACCATGCTGTGCTTATTCCATTAATTCGAGTAGCCTATCATATTGTACAAGGCTTAAATCATTTAAATATACATACAATAATATACGATATCATATCGTAGAACATGTAGTAGCCTATTTGAGTTGATATTACTCTTGCCAAGCAAAGGTATTTGGCTTCGGGAACATACGGAAGCCCTGAACCGCAACATACAATTTTTTTTTTTTTTTAAAACAACGGTAAAAAAAAATTCTAGCATTTCGAGAATAAAGTCGAAATATTTGGAGATTAAAGTCGAAATATTTCGAGAATAAAGTCGAAAATCCCCGCACTTTTTATTACGGAGCCCGGGAAGTAAAAAAAAAACAATCCGTGGCAACGGGTTTAAGTAATTAAATCATGTTAAATCTATATTTGATTTGTATGTATGTATGTGAGTGAGTGAGTTTTATAAAAAGGTATGAGTTACCCTGCTCATGATGTAAAATAAGGCATCCATTACCTGGGGAAGTAATACATAAAAAAAATATTTTATATTATATATATATATATATATATATATATATATATATATATATATATATATATATATAAACGGCAATAAATCGCAATAGGGTCAAGGTGAAGGGGAAGAGGATAATTTTTTAAAATAAATAGAAAATTACCTCATCTGGAAGTTCAAATGGGCCTAAAAGGGCCTCCAAACTGCCCAGAAAGATTTTGAAGGGCCCAATTGTCCCAAGGACATCTTCACTATGAAGTCCTTGGGACTTTAGTGTTTCTAAGTCTGCATTTGTGAAGAAAATAAAAGTCCCAAAATAGGTCACTTAGGCTAACAGGCACAAATGTAATCCAATCAACTATATCATGTAGCATACAAAACTACTTTAAAGTAGTGTTGCCAATTCAGCGAATTAGTTTTTCCCCCCGATTTTTATAATCTCTGGCAACTAAAATTCACATTTATCGACTAGTGACTTTTTTGCCGACTTCTGAATGTGTTGGTTTCACACGTTGTTTTGGTGATAACCATCAAAATACACAGTCTTACAGCGCTCTGTTTCAAGTGCTTGTCTGTGAGTTAGTGATGTCACACTAGGCTGAAACGGGCAGCTAGAGCATATGGGCAAAAGTTTTAGACACGTACTATGTTGAGGCAAGTCTGGGCCACATATTATACAATTTATAAATAGCCTAGTTGTGTTGAATGCCATACCAATGATGTTTTATGTTACAGTAGCGCCAGCACTTCTCATTATTTCCCTATTACATAAAAACAATCTTGCAAGTGCCCAGACCTTGTATTGCCCATGTGCATAATCGTCCTAAAAACACCAGCTAAAAAAAGTCCCGGAATGTGCTCTGGTCGGATGTAAATATGCAAATTATATCATTATGTATGCAGATGACGCAAATGAGTAACATAGATTAGGAAAAAAATAGTATCGAATAACTTACTGTTCATTTGGCTTGGTTAAGTTTCCCTTTACAGGCAAAGACAAAAGACAAAAATTAAAAACATGTATTTCTCATGAAGCATTAAATTGGATACTTATGACAACCTATGACTATGATACTTACATACCTCAGGCGAAACTTAAATGGAGGAAAAGAATGGCCTCAAACTAATTCTAAGCCAGAGCAGTGTAGCCTGGGATCAGTGCAGACCTGAGACCAGGAGGGATTCACCTGCCCTCAGACAACTTCTGCCCTGAGACCAGGAGGGATTCACCTGCCCTCAGACAACTTCTGCCCTGAGACCAGAGAAGACAGCTGACTCCCTTTTGTCCAACTACGTTGCCCTGAGAAGAGAAAAATACGAGTTCTGCCCTGAGACAAAATTGTGGGAACCAGTCTCTGCCCTGGGACCAGATGAGACTAAACAGTCATGAGGAAAATCCTACAAAACAACTTCTGCCCTGAGACCAGGAGGGATTCACCTGCCCTGGGACAAAATTGTGGGAAACGATAGTCTCTGCCCTGGGACCAGATGAGACTAAACAGACATGAAGAAAAGCCAAAAACCTAGAAATATCTGTCTGCCCTGAGACCAGAAGGGATTCACCTGCCCTCAGACAACTTCTGCCCTGAGACCAGGAGGGATTCACCTGCCCTCAGACAACTTCTGCCCTGAGACCAGGAGGGATTCACCTGCCCTCAGACAACTTCTGCCCTGAGACCAGAGAAGACATCTGACTCCCTTTTGTCCAACTACGTTGCCCTGAGAAGAGAAAAATACGACTTCTGCCCTGAGACAAAATTGTGGGAACCAGTCTCTGCCCTGGGACCAGATGAGACTAAACAGTCATGAGGAAAATCCTACCAAACAACTTCTGCCCTGAGACCAGGAGGGATTCACCTGCCCTGGGACAAAATTGTGGGAAACGATAGTCTCTGCCCTGGGACCAGATGAGACTAAACAGTGGTGAAGAAAAGCCAAAATCTAGAAATATCTGTCTGCCCTGAGACCAGGAGGGATTCACCTGCCCTCAGACAACTTCTGCCCTGAGACCAGGAGGGATTCACCTGCCCTCAGACAACTTCTGCCCTGAGACCAGAGAAGACATCTGACTCCCTTTTGTCCAACTACGTTGCCCTGAGAAGAGAAAAATACGACATCTGCCCTGAGACAAAATTGTGGGAACCAGTCTCTGCCCTGGGACCAGATGAGACTAAACAGTCATGAGGAAAATCCTACCAAACAACTTCTGCCCTGAGACCAGGAGGGATTCACCTGCCCTGGGACAAAATTGTGGGAAACGATAGTCTCTGCCCTGGGACCAGATGAGACTAAACAGTGGTGAAGAAAAGCCAAAATCTAGAAATATCTGTCTGCCCTGAGACCAGGAGGGATTCACCTGCCCTCAAACAACTTCTGCCCTGAGACCAGGAGGGATTCACCTGCCCTGGGACAAAATTGTGGGAAACGATAGTCTCTGCCCTGGGACCAGATGAGACTAAACAGTCATGAAGAAAACCCTACAAAACAACTTCTGCCCTGAGACCAGGAGGGATTCACCTGCCCTGGGACAAAATTGTGGGAAACCTATGGAATGCCAAAGCTGACTTTATTATAAATAAATAAATACATAAATATATGAAGAAATGTAAAAAAGCAAAAATACATAAATACATAAATATATGAAGAAATGTAAAAAAGCAAAAATACATAAACAACTAAATATACAAAGAAATGTAAAAAAGTACAAATAAATGAGTATTTATACTTTTATTTCCTTATTTATGTATAATTGTATTTTTTCACACTGTTATTTATTTATTTCTACATTTATTTATTTCCACTTTTATTTATTTCCACATTTATTTATGTATATATGTTTTATGTCTACATTTATTCATTTTCACATTTATTTATTTCTACATTTATTTATTTCTACATTTATTTCCACATTTATTTATTTCTACATTTATTTTTTTCTAAATTTATTTGTCTGTACGCTAATGGGGGGGGGGGCGTGTTTTATCTCAGACATCAGCAATCGAGCTCAGAGTGGCCGTGCTGAAGTTGAGGCCACAGTGACACCTTGTATAAATAAATAAATGTATAAATAAATAAATGTGTGAAAAATACAATTATATATAGGAATAAGGAATATTATATATAAGGAAATAAAAGTATAAATACAAATTTATTTTACATTTCTTTGTATATTTATTTATGTATTTTTGCTTTTTTACATTTCTTTGTATATATATTTATGTATTTATTTATTTATAATAAAGTCAGTTTTTGCATTCCATAGGAAACAGTCTCTGCCCTGGGACCAGATGAGACTAAACAGTCATGAGGAAAATCCGACAAGACAACTTCTGCCCTGAGACCAGGAGGGATTCACCTGCCCTCAGACAACTTCTGCCCTGAGACCAGAGAAGACAGCTGACTCCCTTTTGTCCAGCAACTACGTTGTCCTGAGAAGAGAAAAATACGACTTCTGCCCTGAGACCGGGAGGGATTCACCTGCCCTGAGACAAAATTGTGGGAACCAGTCTCTGCCCTGGGACCAGATGAGACTAAACAGTCATGAAGAAAAGCCAAATTTATAAATTAGACTACAACACCCTAAATAGTCATTGATTTTTTGAGTATGAGTACAGTAAAGCTTATTGCAATGTACTTAAACAAGCTTTCTAGCTCACCTGATTAGCTTGACTGTGCTAGCTTAGCTAGCGCTTATGGTTTACATGTATGTGCACACACTGAAAAGGTGACGTTTTTCTGAATTATCTTGTTCTTCTACATTTTTGTGATAAGAACCGCTTGCAACAGCCACTGCAACATTTTAATGCTAGCTACAACACTAGCTTGCTTCTGAAACAGTAGGCTAGCCTACCCTTAAGCTACAAGCTGCACCATTATACTATGATATACTATGATGAAAGCAGGGGGGAAAAAATCACACATAGGTGCACATACAATGCTACATTTTCGAGAATATTAAGTTTTTGTTTTTAAAAAACTTACTTTGAAGTGATAAGCAGTTCCTCCTGCCTGCGCGCTGCTCGGATTTTGACTGTTGAGATTGGAAATGGGGGCCCCGCCTCAGCAATTCTCTCCTCCCTTGCGATTGGTTGTCAGATTGAACCAATCACAAACGTTTCTGCCCTCAGGACAACTTTGAGTCAAGAAAATTCCCACGAGCGATATCTGCCCTGGTTAAAGATTAGGCTGAATACAAAACAATGCCTTGTTTTAAAAAAAAAATTGAATTGTATTTTCATGTGTACAGTAGGCCGTCTTTATCAATAAAATGTAAATGTAAAGGAACATTTAGGCCTAATTAAGTTGCTATCTTTGCTTGAAAAAAGAATGCCACCTTTAAAGCGTATTTAAACCCTAAAACAACTTTTTTTAGTTAATGATGGGGCTTTATTAATGTCGTTCATTGATTCAAGTAATTTGTTTGACATTTGGATATAAAGTGTTTTAATTCTACAATATATGGTGTAAAACCTCTTCAGGGTGAACGGTGGCGACTGCAGTTGAATTTCCCAATTGGAAGTTGTGGTGCCCTGTGACATAAGGCACCAGCTAACCGCCCTTGTCTACAGAGAGACGCATCTCAGGTGCACGCCCCTCTCCGCTGGCCTCTTCCCACTTTTCCAGCATTTTTCAAATATTTTCAGTGGGTGGAGTCAGGCTCTGACCAGGGGTTTAGTTACCCTTTAAAATGTGATGAACGGAGCAGCATCAGTGTGGTTTAAGGGTATTTACAGTAAGACTGCAAAGTAACAAATCCCTAGATTTTTAGATTTTGAAGCACCTCCTAGATATTTAAATTGCCTGAGTTTCATCAATCAGCTCACCTTCACAGCTGTGGTCTCTGCCTCCGCTGACCTCCAAGTCTATCTTGGCTCAGCCTGAGCCTGTTTTGAATGGCTGTTTCCACCTCAGCCTCAGTGATGTGTGCCAGGTTTCCATTCCTAAGAACTGTCACTACAAGAGAAAATATTAAGGGGGAAAAACACTATCAAGAGAGGTACCCACTACAGTCACCAATCAATGTATCAGCTACAATAATGTGTGGGGGTGCACACATAAATGGTTAAATATTGGCATTTATATGGAAATCAGACCATTTATTTATGGATAGAGGTCACATGGAAAAATTATCAGTTTTTTGGCTCCTTTTAAAATCATTATAATTGATGACACCCAAATGGCCTTGAATGTTTGGCCTCATTAAATGCTCAAGATTACACACACAGGTTTGAATAGCTTTTAAAGGTAAGGTTTCATGCTTTTGACTCTTTGTAATTATAGTGTTTGTGAATAAATACTGTAGTCTTTACGTATTTTTTTTTTTTGTAGAGGAGATAGTTGAAGTTTATAAAGTGCAAACAAAACCCCTAAACAGTATGGTTTCCATTATCAAGTAAATCTTTTACTGTTTTTATAAAAGTTCAACTACTTTTTTACACAGATCCTTGTTCTTTTGACCTTGTTTGGAAGTTACTTTTATACAAATGATGCTTATCTCAGGGGAACACATCCTCTTTCATCGAGCATGTGGCTTTGAGGACATTTATTTTGTCCCATTAAATTTACATTTAATTTAATATTCAACAAATAATACTGATCTGCCTGCACTGACACCATTATTTGAGAACTGAGGAGGATGACAGTTTTCTCCAGAGCGGCAATTAACTAAATTAATAACTTTTTTTACAACAAAAATGAAACATCATTGAACTTGTCAAGGTGTGGGTTTTGTGTTTTGTTCCTTGTTCTTGTCTGTCATGTGATTCCCTGTTTGCCATGTGTCTTGTTAATTGTCTGATCATTGTTCCCATGTGATTCTGATTAGCCACGCCCCCTTGTTATCTTGTTTAGCTTGTTTGTCTGTGTATTTAAACCTCTGTGCTTCAGTTGCTGTTTGTCGGTCGTTGTTTGATGTGAGTTGTTCCTTGTCCTGTGTGCCTTATTCTGAGTTTTCCCTGGATTACTGTCTGTTAGACTATTAAAGTGTTTGCGATCGGATTCACTCTCTGCTTCATCCTTGCTGCTACGTAACAGAACTCACTTAAGCTGGACTGTGATGCTATTTTCTTCTGAAACAAACTTTGTTGAATTATTTTCCTGTTATCTCTGTAAAGCTGCTGTGAAACAATCTATATTGTAAAAAGCGCTATATAAATAAATGTGACTTGACTCGCACACAATGGCTCAGTATCATTTAAGTTAGCACACCCCCTCAAGAGCTACTTTAAATATAGTCACTAACAGCAGTATTTACACACACACACACACACACACTACAATTACAGAAAGTCACAGGTGTAGAAACTTACCTTGTAAGTTTGCCATGTAAACCTGTGTTGTCAACATTCAAGAGTATGTAAACTTTGATCAGGGCCATTTTGGTGTTTTCAGTTATCATGATTAAAAAAACAACGTGTGATAAACGGCTTTGTGTGACCAATATCCTTAAAAGTATTTTGCAGTCTATCAGTATATTTTGCACATAAATAGCAGTATACAACATCTTCCGTTGTATGCAAGCTTTTAAGCACAATTGTATATGAAACAGAATATTGATGAAGTGTCCCTTGATGGGATTGTTACTGCTAACCGAGTAAAACTTACGCAGTAGAATTTCACGCACTGGTCGTGACTTGATGCCAGTCTTCTGTCCTCTGCCACACCAATTTAGTTGGGTGGCAAGTTCAGGAGAAAATACTTTCCAGCAGACCCGCCACACTGTTTTTTTAATATTTGTTCCTCCAGTTATGGACAGCTTTGCAATCTGTAATAAAAATACAGAATTAAAGCAAATGTTACTACAGGCAATCAAAATCCTATTTTCTGTGACATGTCTTGTTAGTTTTGAACCCTTCTGCTTGGATTTGTGCATGCCAACAAACCAGTGACGCTGCTAGCCATTTTTGTGCCCTAAGCATAATTCCTTTATGACAACAAACAAGTGACTCAACTAATCAACTCCCCATTTTGATGTTGCTTCAATACACCTCAAGTATTATAGGACATACCATGTGTTTTTTAAAATCGGCATCTTGCCGAAGTCTTTCATCAAATTGATCTAGGTCTTCCTATGTGGAAATTGGAAGTAGGTTTGGATAATCAGGGCTTTCTTGTTGTAAAGCCCTGTTTTGAGTGAGGGACTGGACAATTGTTGTTAAATGGTCCAGCTTGAGGTGAAGTTCCCCTAGCTGTTCTAGGAAAATCCTTTCAACTGCTGTTAGAAATACAGCAAAAATTCCAGTATTAAAAATGTTCATTCCTAAAAAGAGCAGTTTACCACTGACATCAAGAAAAAGATGTTACCAAACGTACCAGTGCAGTTAGTTGGCATGCGTTGATGGGTAGGACGGCAATATCTTGGTTCTAGGGAAAGATAGATATGTCATATTTAGGTCAGGAAATATTCAGTGGACAAATGGAAAGGTAAGACATGTTCGTATACATTTAGCTGTGTTTATCACTGGCAAAGCATTGCAAGCTATACTGTATAGCTAAGTCTGTTTCATGCAGTAGACCTAGATGTTGTGAAACTTGAATTCAAACTTGGAACCTCAAACACTGGAGCTGGCCAAGCTAATAATTATGCCACAGCCACTTAGGATATCTGCTGTTTGCTGCCATGTTTAGAGTCTCTTATAGTTGTCCATCATTCCATTTGTTTTAGCATGTAATAGAGTTATCACTAGGGCTGTAACGATACGCGATATAAAAGCGAAATCGTGATACACAGAACCACGAACCTGTCAGAATCAGAGACACACCCCTTCAGTTGAGTTTGCTTCTGTTGCAATTTGTTCAAGGTTACACCTATACCACAAAACTAGTTGAGGATAAATTAGTTAAATTTGGACAATTCCAGCGTTATGGATGTGACATTTGCAGTCAAAGCTTGAAATATAAATTCTCAGAAAAGGCATTTAATACCAATATAATGAAACTTCTGTTTATATATCATACTCCCTTAAAGGGGCTATATTCGTTTTTCTGAAATTTAAACTCGCGATTGACACCTGTGGCCAAAAAACAGAACTGCTCTTCCTTTCTGCTCGCTCTCGCAGCGCACGCTTGTATGTGCACACTTCACAAGTCATCTGCTGCAAGGAGGTCAACATTATGTTTACAGAGGTAAGAACAGTCAAATACATATATTGTTGAGATAAGTGTTCTCTTATCAAAACGTCAAACGTGTAGCTGACAAACTACACAAAAAATTTATACATTAAATAAATAAATCTATAGTGGCTCGGATCTCGTGTTTGCCGAGGCAGCGCGTAGATTACGGGTCTACTTTGCAATAAAGATTCTGTGTGTGTGCGAGGCATGAACAGTCAGCTCCTGAGGGTGCTGCTGGCTGTGTTCATTGAGAAATATCTCGACACGCACAGCCGTGCGTTTTCGGGTGTTTCAGCCTCGCGCCCGTTGATTTTCTTCTCGAGAGATGAAAACCAAATATATTGTGAACGACTCGAATCTCGTGTTTGCCGAGGCAGCGCGTAGAGTACGGGTCTGCAATGAAAGGGACACACGCGATCTGTGAAATAATACTGTTTGGGTGCGAGGCATTCACAGTCAGCTCCTGATCGGGTGCTGGCAGCTGTTCATTGAGAAATATCTCGACGCGTATATCCGTGCGCTGTCGGCTGTTTCAGCCTCCCACCTGTTGACTTTCTTCTTGAGGGATGAAAGCCAAATATATTGTAACGACTTAAATCTCGCGTTTGCTGAGGCAGCGTGTAGATTACGAGATCGTACAAAGCAGTATTGTTTGGTTATGGATGCATTTAATTTTAAGAAATTAAAATGATGAAATATTATCTGACTTAGTCTTCTGTGGAGTTACTGTTGGTGTCCGAGTTGTCCTGGGTCTCTTCTGTGTATTCGCAAAATCCATTGCACTGCTTGCGAGTGTAGGCTACTTGCTGACTAGCGGTGGTGGCAGAGTGATCTGAAACGTTTAACATGAACGCGCTTGACGTCACATCCGCAGACAGCGCGGGAAAAATCCGACCCGACAGAAAATAGGAAAAATAGGATACAGGCTTATAGGTGCACCCACTGTGAGCGGACAAGGTGTCAGTATGCTCAACAGGAGATGTTTGAGTCATAAATGGTAAAATAAAAAGGCTACTGTTACATTTATTTTGGGGAAAAAGTTGCATATAGCCCCTTTAATAAAGGAGTCCAGACATTAGAAAAATATAAGTCTACATATGCATTTTATATTTAATATGAGGGAAATACTCATTTATTTATTTTTCGTGTTCGCATTTATGAGGAAAAACAATGTAACAGACGTTTCAGCTCTGAAAGCGGCACTAAAATACTGCTTTAAAAGTTTCACAAAGACCTTAAAAAGAATGCACAAAGCCTTTCTTTAAAGTGAATTTCGTTTTGTATTAATTGTATCTTAATTTTAATCAATGTTTCATCAACCAATCGCCTGGATTTAATAAATAAGTAGTAGGCTAAATATAGACAATAATCACTACACCAGGGGTCTCAACTCAACTTAACTGGGGGCCGCTGGAGGTAGAGTCTGGGTCAGGCTGGGCCGCATCAAGTATTCCACAAAAAATAGTATTCAAGTATTCCAAAAAAGGAGCACAACTGATCCAATCTTCTCAATCTTTATTATTAACGTTTCTTCTGAACTGTTCCTCTGAATTTGAACATTCCTTTCTGTACATGATTGGTTCTTCATGAGCTGTCCTTCTGACAGTTGAAGTTCATTTTACAAACTTTCTTTGTTTTTTCCTTATACACAACATCTTTGTGATGCTTCATTTTACAAACATTATTTTTCTTTTCCTTATAACACATCTTTGTGATACTTATATTTGCTCATGTCGTTTTTATTTTCTTTATACAATATGAATGTTTTTTTGGAAGGCACATTTCCATTTATTATACAATGCACCTTTAAAAAAATAATTATTGCTTTTGAAATACAAATATTTGCAGTCATGTCTGCCCGTCTTATTGAATTCTTTCTACACGTGTATAGTGTCTCAGGCAAACTACTGACTTTGCACAAATCAAAGCAAACCTTCTTATCAACCTGTTGAACACATATTACAAGCTCAAAATGATTATTCTCACATTGTTTTAGAGCAGGGATCTCCAACACGTCGCTCGCGAGCTCCCAGTAGCTCGTGGCCTGATTGGTGGTAGCTCGCCAAGAGGCCTGTTCACATCTTCACATATCGCGCTCACATATTTTGCACGCGCTCAAGTTCGTTATTTCAAATGTAGGCGCGTGGCAAGCGCGCTCATAATTGAAGCGTCGCGCTCATTTTTTCCAGGCGCAGTATGTTTGTACTTCGCAGTTGTCTATGACAACTATTGACAACAAACCCACCGTAAGCTGAAACGAGACTATCTATGGTAGCCCATAAGGGATGAAAAAATGTAAAAAAACGCGGCACACGCAACGACGGGCCGCACTAACATTAAACTTTAATGTCAAGTAGGGGGCTGCAAAATATCACCCCGCGGGCCTCAAATGGCCCGCGGGCCGCGAGTTTGAGACCACTGCACTACACGGAGGCTCCGGCGCCTGGAGCTCGTCTCATAAATGAACTGAAACTCAGCATAGCTTACTTGCCTCACAGACCTGAAAATATATATTATACAGGTCCTTCTCAAAAAATTTGCATATTGTGATAAAGTTAATTATTTTCCATATTGTAATGATAAAAATTTAACTTTCATATATTTTAGATTCATTGCACACCAACTGAAATATTTCAGGTCTTTTATTGTTTTAATACTGATGATTTTGGCATACAGCTCATGAAAACCCAAAATTCCTATCTCAAAAAATTAGCATATCATGAAAAGGTTCTCTAAACGAGCTATTAACCTAATCATCTGAATCAACTAATTAACTCTAAATACCTGCAAAAGATTCCTGAGGCTTTTAAAAACTCCCAGCCCGTTTCATTACTCAAAACCGCAATCATGGGTAAGACTGCCGACCTGACTGCTGTCCAGAAGGCCATCATTGACACCCTCAAGCAAGAGGGTAAGACACAGAAAGAAATATCTGAACAAATAGGCTGTTCCCAGAGTGCTGTATCAAGGCACCTCAGTGGGAAGTCTGTGGGAAAGAAAAAGTGTGGCTAAAAACGCTACACAACGAGAAGAGGTGACCGGACCCTGAGGAAGATTGTGGAGAAGGACCGATTCCAGACCTTGGGGGACCTGCGGAAGCAGTGGACTGAGTCTGGAGTAGAAACATCCAGAGCCACCGTGCACAGGCGTGTGCAGGAAATGGGCTACAGGTGCCGCATTCCCCAGGTCAAGCCACTTTTGAACCAGAAACAGCGGCAGAAGCGCCTGACCTGGGCTACAGAGAAGCAGCACTGGACTGTTGCTCAGTGGTCCAAAGTACTTTTTTCGGATGAAAGCAAATTTTGCATGTCATTCGGAAATCAAGGTGCCAGAGTCTGGAGGAAGACTGGGGAGAAGGAAATGCCAAAATGCCTGAAGTCCAGTGTCAAGTACCCACAGTCAGTGATGGTCTGGGGTGCCATGTCAGCTGCTGGTGTTGGTCCACTGTGTTTAATCAAGGGCAGGGTCAATGCAGCTAGCTATCAGGAGATTTTGGAGCACTTCATGCTTCCATCTGATTTCATTTTTCAGCACGACCTGGCACCTGCTCACAGTGCCAAAACAACTGGTAAATGGTTTACTGACCATGGTATTACTGTGCTCAATTGGCCTGCCAACTCTCCTGACCTGAACCCCATAGAGAATCTGTGGGATATTGTGAAGAGAAAGTTGAGAGACGCAAGACCCAACACACTGGATGAGCTTAAGGCCGCTATCAAAGCATCCTGGGCCTCCATAACACCTCGGCAGTGCCACAGGCTGATTGCCTCCATGCCACGCCACATTGAAGCAGTCATTTCTGCAAAAGGATTCCCGACCAAGTATTGAGTGTATAACTGAACATAATTATTTGAAGGTTGACTTTTTTTGTATTAAAAACACTTCTTTTATTGGTCGGATGAAATATGCTAATTTTTTGAGATAGGAATTTTGGGTTTTCATGAGCTGTATGCCAAAATCATCAGTATTAAAACAATAAAAGACCTGAAATATTTCAGTTGGTGTGCAATGAATCTAAAATATATGAAAGTTTAATTTTTATCATTACATTATGGAAAATAATGAACTTTATCACAATATGCTAATTTTTTGAGAAGGACCTGTATACAGAAAGCTTGAAATCTCTACCTTTAAACAGAACAATTCAAAACGAAAGAAAACTATGTAATCCGTATAAAATGTGCATTTCTCTCCGGCGCGTTCACGACTGCGAAGACCGCGAGTCAGCATCTTTGCAGCCGACAGAAAATAAACAATTAAAATCATTACTTTTCATGGTTCTTTGTGACAGCTTTTATGTGCTTTATTTATTGGCAGCGCCACCCTTACGTGTTACATGAACGCGTCACCACCGCATCAGCACCGAAAACATGGAGATTTGTTTTAGACAATAATCACACAACCTATTCGATATTCTATAATTAAATACTCAGTGACTCATCCCAACCAAATATTACAAAAATGTTTAATTGTTAATTTAGTTTAGTGTTGTTTGTTTTTCAACAGTATTTTGTTACAAAGAAAACAGAAGTGTTATTTGGCTATGAGTCAAGGTCAACAAGTACCATGTTTCTTTTAGGAAGCGTCAACAAAACATCCCATTATTCCATTATAATGAGGTAATAGGATTAAATAGCTTACGTTCAGGAAAGCCAAGCCCTTCATCTGGCAATGGAGTTGGATGCCGTTCCTCCACTTCGTCTGGCCTCCAACTAACTGTTGTTACTTCGAAATAACAATACAAAATCATTACCTCGTGTTTATGATTAGTGAAATTATCCTAAATAATCTAGTAACTCTGCACATGTTAGGTTAAATTCAAAGGCCTACTACTGAACGTCATTTCTGATAGAATCTTACATTCAGTGAAAGCTGGCCTTTCATGGCAGTCTGTCTCTGGTCTGGCCTCCAATTCTTGCCTCCAATTTGATGTCATGCCTTTGAATAAGAAATAATTAATTGATGTTAGTAACACATCTCACAAATATAATCAGAAATGCTTGAGTTAGAGATTTTCTTACATAGCTACACCCATATCTAGGCTACACTATGTCATATCTCTTACGTTGAGATGAATTCATATCGCTCTGTTGCCAGGATGGAACAGGGCTATGGTTTCTATTGGAGGACACTGGTCGGGGCTGTGCAATCCCTGTTATGAAATGAAAACATTATAAAAAGATAAAACTAGCATGCTTGTCACCAGTCTATAGCGATGTTGAGTCTTAGATGTGACTTTGATGTGATTTATTTTGACACACAAAATAAAAATAAGCTTACCAGCTCTAATGGCCTCTGTGGTCTTTGGTCTTATGACCAATGGTAAGGGAGGAGGGGCGGTTAAGTTTCTTTGGGTGGGCAAGGTTGTATTTCTGGTAGGTCATCTTCCTCTGATGATGTTGATGAGGGTGATGGTGACCTGAGACGTTTTGGTCTATGTAAATTAACCATTATGAGACTTTTTGGTTTTCATGCATAATGTTATGCAATACAAGCAAAGGTGACAACATTTCCCTCAAGCATAAAGACATGACACAGTTCCATTACATTTTGTTTGATATAGTTAAAACTCAGACTAAAATGAGAATTATTTTGTCACGCGGTGACAATTTCATCTTTTGTCTCCGTGCAAGGCGGAACTAATGTTCGCCGCGGTTGCCTCCCGCCGGACTCATAACAATGGAACACCGGGTTAGTTCCGGTGTTGTGCCTAATTCCGACCCCCCGGCTGGAGACTACCCCCCTTCGCGTGCACGCGGACAGTACCGCCGTGTTTCCGGTAGATGGCAGTTAAAACACGAAACGTTCGGTCACATGCTTCACTGATCCCTACTCCAAACGTTCAAATTGAAGAAAATCTATGGATATTCCTGTAGATGGCAGAATAAACTCAGAAACGTAATGAATTGCTTTTCAACCTTAATCGTAAAGGAGACTGGCATATCCGTTGCAAATCTCTTTTGATAACGCGTCGATGGCGTCTTTGTTCCAGTTTTTCTTCTTTTCTTTTCTTTTCTGCTTGTCACTTACACCAAAATATTTATGATATTCCAATAAATTTATTAAATAAATAAAAATATATATATTGCATGAATCAGAATCAGAATGAGCTGCATTGCCAATTGTGCTTTTGCACACACTTGTCTTGGTACTGAAGCTTCCAGTGCACTAACAAATACAACAAGAAACATAGTAATACAATGATAAGAATAAAATATAAAAGTATAGACACGATAGGTTTAGTCATAATTAACATGTACAGATTATGAACATATTTACAGTATTATGAATAATATTAATAGATATCAACTGTGTTAGGAAAGATTGCACTAAACAGTGGGAGACTGGGAGTATTACACTTACAGGCATATGCCTTGGGAGGGATTTAACTGTTCAAAAGGGAAATGGCATGTGGGAAGAAACTGTTCCTGTGCCTATAGTGTTCTGAAAACACTAATGTTGCGTTAGATTTAGGGGGTATTATTTGGGCAGGTCCGTTTTTACCCTCCTGCCTGGATTATACCCCCCTATTTCTTCTCTCTAAATACACAAATGGTCCCAAAAATGAGTCTGATACACCTACACCAGCAATACTGTGTGTAAAATGCTACATTTCACTCTATTAGCATAGCCAGATTTAGTTATTAGGGGGGGGGGGTATTATTTGGGCAGGCCCGTTTTTACCCCCCTGCCTGGATTATACCCCCCTATTTCTTCTCTCTAAATACACAAATGGTTCCTAAAATGGGTCTGATACACCTACACCAGCATTACTGTGTGTAAAATGCTACATTTCACTCTATTAGCATAGCCAGATTTAGTTATTAGGGGGATATTATTTGGGCAGGTCCGTTTTTACCCCCCTGCCTGGATTATACCCCCCTATTTCTTCTCTCTAAATACACAAATGGTTCCTAAAATGGGTCTGATTCACCTACACCAGCATTACTGTGTGTAAAATGCTACATTTCACTCTATTAGCATAGCCAGATTTAGTTATTAGGGGGATATTATTTGGGCAGGTCCGTTTTTACCCTCCTGACTGGATTATACCCCCCTATTTCTTCTCTCTAAATACACAAATGGTTCCTAAAATGGGTCTGATTCACCTACACCAGCATTACTGTGTGTAAAATGCTACATTTCACTCTATTAGCATAGGCAGATTTAGTTATTAGGGGGGTATTATTTGGGCAGGTCCGTTTTTACCCTTGTGACTGATTATACCCCCCTATTTCTTCTCTCTAAATACACAAATGGCTCCTAAAATGGGTCTGATACACCTACACCAGCAATACTGTGTGTAAAATGCTACATTTCACTCTATTAGCATAGGCAGATTTAGTTATTGGGGGGGTATTATTTGGGCAGGCCCGTTTTTACCCTCCTGCCTGGATTATACCCCCCTATTTCTTCTCTCTAAATACACAAATGGTCCCTAAAATGAGTCTGATACACCTACACCAGCATTACTGTGTGTAAAATGCTACATTTCACTCTATTAGTATAGCCAGATTTAGTTATTAGGGGGGGTATTATTTGGGCAGGTCCGTTTTTACCCCCCTGCCTGGATTATACCCCCCTATTTCTTCTCTCTAAATACACAAATGGTTCCTAAAATGAGTCTGATACACCTACACCAGCATTACTGTTCAATGTAACATTTTATTCTATTAAAGTTTAGTTTGATTTATACAGACAGCTCTGCTATTCAGGAGGGTAATACCTGAGTGCATGAAAATACAAACTTTTTCCATTATTCACAGAAAAGGAAAGACTTATAAATATCCACAAATACAATATTTGTTTATGTGCATTACTATCCATTGTTTGAATAATGAAAAATAAAAATAAAAACTGAAAGAACAAGGGTATACAAATGTGTTTTTCCTTCATGTCTGTTTAACTTTTACAGGCATAACACAGAAAGTGAACTTTTGATGTCCCTCGGACACATGATTGGTGGTACCATCGACCGCAGCAGTCACACGCTATCTGAAATTTAGAAAAAACTCAATAACTTTCTGCAAGGCACTCTATAAAGATACAGTTATAACTGATGGAATTGTGATAAATGACAGTTAGTAATATTAAAAAACATCAACTAGTTAACAGCAACTACTTACCCAGTCAGTATCACCACTTTCCTCCCCACAGACATGGCACAAATTGCTCAGGTCATCTAAAATAACCCAATTCAAGTAAGATGTAGTGAGAAGACTTATTAATGTAGAAGTACATTAAGTCAATCATTGTACACTATGAATTGCAAAATGTATCATATTTAAATCCAATTAGCAGGAGAAGTACTGCTAAACTAATCTAAGCAGACTGTAAAGATAACATAATAATTTGACTAATTCATTATGATGCTTCTATAAAATACTTTGCAAATAGTTAGTAAAAAAACTACTATTTTCAATGTTTTTGAAAGAAGTCTCATATTAAGTCTCATATTAATTCATGTATTAACTTGTACAAAAATGGCATTATATGACCCCTTCAACAGCTGATGACTCTGCAACAATCTTCATAAACAAAACAACAACCATTGGTGGCCAATTCTCCTCACAACAAACTGACAAACACATCATAACTAATATACACTCTCTCTCTTGCCTTTCTCCATAGCCTGACTTCGTCATACTCAGATTCTAGTCTGAATGTGAGTCTGATACTGCTCCATTGGGCTGTGATTATGGGGCGTGTTTCAACCGAACCAGGAAAGAAAATGCCTCTGAATTCAGTAACTTCATTATTTTTTTAAAAAAGTAATCCGTTATTTTAAGGAAAGGAAAATCCCGACTGCAGCCTGTTTTTTTGTCCGACAGTAGTATGTCTACTGTGCCACCTGTTCTCTTAGCAGGCCTTCCGACATGTTCTATCAAGCCTTTGCAACTGATCCAGAATGCAAATGATGCAAAAATGATTAAATATAAATGTAAATTAATATTTTCTCTGTATATTTGATCCAATAAATGCTGGCTTGGTTAGCATAGGAGACTTCTTTTAAAAAAAAAAAACATTTAAACCAGTAATGTCTCCAAATCTTTGACCAGTACTGTACATTACATGTACCACTGTTTTGGAGAAGAGTCACAGCTATTGCTTTCCTCAATTCTTCCACTCCTTCTGGTGTGTTAAGGAAAACAATTGGCTCCTCGCTAAGTACAAATTCAGCAAACTAAAAAGGAAAAATATCACACAAAAAAAGATATATTGTAAAGTTAAACATGAATTTGACATTAGCAGACCATGTACACCATAATTAGCAACTTAATTGAGTTTCCCGAGATCATACTTTAGGCCATTGACAGTTTGGGACAATGCCATAAATTATCTATTAAATATCACTTACTTTCAAAGCAAAGACACCGCAGGATGTGCCATCTTGTTGTTTTGGGTGAGGCAGCGTATCGCAGGACCACCTTGAAAAATTGCATCCCTTTTGTCGCATAAAAGCCCTTAACAAATATATGCATTGTTATTTAAAGTTGAATTGTAGCCATATTAGTTTTATTTTATTACATTGACAATCGATTAATAAACTTTCTAGACATTAATATTCAATTCATATTCAAAAAAATAATTTTTACAGAATAACAAAATCACATTTAATAATGTCCAAAATACAACAAAACCAACTGAAAACAAAAAAAGGAGTCCTAGTTAAAGAGATTTGTTTATTAACTCTAATTACAGTGTATGTGGCCTACTTATACTTGAGGGGATGACACACTACACAGAAACACATTGCACACTATTATTGCTATTTGACCAAATAAATTACAACACTCTTAATTTATTAAAAAAAAAAAAAAAAAAACCAGAAGAATAGTGGGGGTGGGGTAGTATAATCCAGGTAGGTGGATAACAATGGGCCTGTCCAAATAATACCTCCCTAAAAACTAAATCTGCCCATGCTAATAGAGTGAAATGTAGCATTTTACACACAGTATTGCTGGTGTAGGTGTATCAGACCCATTTTAGGAACCATTTGTGTATTTAGAGAGAAGAAATAGGGGGGTATAATCCAGGCAGGGGGGTAAAAACGGACCTGCCCAAATAATACCCCCCTAATAACTAAATCTGGCTATGCTAATAGAGTGAAATGTAGCATTTTACACACAGTAATGCTGGTGTAGGTGTATCAGACTCATTTTAGGGACCATTTGTGTATTTAGAGAGAAAAAAATAAGGGGGTATAATCCAGGCAGGGGGGTAAAAACGGACCTGCCCAAATAATACCCCCCGTAATAACTAAATCTGCCTATGCTAATAGTGAAATGTAGCATTTTACACACAGTATTGCTGGTGTAGGTGTATCAGACTCATTCTAGGAACCATTTGTGTATTTAGAGAGAAGAAATAGGGGGGTATAATCCAGGGAGGGGGGTAAAAACGGGCCTGCCCAAATAATACCCCCCCCAATAACTAAATCTGCCTATGCTAATAGAGTGAAATGTAGCATTTTACACACAGTATTGCTGGTGTAGGTGTATCAGACTCATTTTAGGGACCATTTGTGTATTTAGAGTGAAGAAATAAGGGGGTATAATCCAGGCAGGGGGGTAAAAACGGACCTGCCCAAATAATACCCCCCTAATAACTAAATCTGGCTATGCTAATAGAGTGAAATGTAGCATTTTACACACAGTAATGCTGGTGTAGGTGTATCAGACTCATTTTAGGGACCATTTGTGTATTAAGAGAGAAGAAATAAGGGGGTATAATCCAGGCAGGGGGGTAAAAACGGACCTGCCCAAATAATACCCCCCTAATAACTAAATCTGGCTATGCTAATAGAGTGAAATGTAGCATTTTACACACAGTATTTCTGGTGTAGGTGTATCAGACTCATTTAAGGAACCATTTGTGTATTTAGAGAGAAGAAATAGGGGGGTATAATCCAGGCAGGGGGGTAAAAACGGACCTGCCCAAATAATACCCCCCTAATAACTAAATCTGGCTATGCTAATAGAGTGAAATGTAGCATTTTACACACAGTAATGCTGGTGTAGGTGTATCAGACTCATTTTAGGGACCATTTGTGTATTAAGAGAGAAGAAATAAGGGGGTATAATCCAGGCAGGAGGGTAAAAACGGACCTGCCCAAATAATACCCCCCTAATAACTAAATCTGGCTATGCTAATAGAGTGAAATGTAGCATTTTACACACAGTAATGCTGGTGTAGGTGTATCAGCCCCATTTTAGGAACCATTTGTGTATTTAGAGAGAAGAAATAGGGGGGTATAATCCAGGCAGGGGGGTAAAAACGGGCCTGCCCAAATAATACCCCCCCTAATAACTAAATCTGGCTATGCTAATAGAGTGAAATGTAGCATTTTACACACAGTATTGCTGGTGTAGGTGTATCAGACTCATTTTAGGGACCATTTGTGTATTTAGAGAGAAGAAATAGGGGGGTATAATCCAGGCAGGAGGGTAAAAACGGACCTGCCCAAATAATACCCCCTAAATCTAATGCAACATTAGTGTTTTCAGAACACTATAGTCACAGGAACAGTTTCTTCCCACATGCCATTTCCCTTTTGAACAGTTAAATCCCTCCCAAGGCATATGCCTGTAAGTGTAATACTCCCAGTCTCCCACTGTTTAGTGCAATCTTTCCTAACACAGTTGATATCTATTAATATTATTCATAATACTGTAAATATGTTCATAATCTGTAAATGTTCATTATGACTAAACCTATCGTCAGGTTGGGAAATTAGCACCGGCCACCAGCCAATGGCTGGTACTTTTTCAAAGTGGCGGGTGACTTTGCCTTGTATACCAGCCACAGTGGCGGGTAGATTGTAAAACATTTTTATTGGTTACTACTTAAAACATTCCTTGTAACAGATTGGACAGCTTTTGTCAAAAAATGCTGTTGCTAAGTAACAATAATGCACTTTTGTCGAGTAACTAATTTGATTGGTTTTCAGCGGACTGTGACACATATAGCTGAGCTGAGGTACAGACGAAGGGAAAATTAAAAAAATGTGGCGACATATACCCGGTGTTAAAGTCGGCATGAAATCAAATTTGACAAATCTTCTTTTTATATGTAATATTGTAGTGTTTATTATAAATGATTTATCTGTGCACTTTATTATTTTTTTAAATTCATGTACCCTTATAATCTTTAATCAAATACATTACCCTTTTAGCTGCTCGTCCTTGTTCTCGTCGCCGGGCTCCTCAATAAAAAATCCTTCATGGAAGGGTAACGGTGGTGAGTCCGGTGGAGAGAAATCCTCCACAACTGAATGTAAACTGGCATTCAAATCTGCCTCCATTTTGTTTGCAACGCCCAACCTCTAACGATCCAATCAATTCCCGAAAGACGAAATCAAGCCCTGCCCTACATTTTTTCTAATTTCAGAAGCCGTTTCACTCGGATATACGTCACAACCAGGGTTTCCGTTGTCCGGTAATTACCGGACATTGGCCGGTAAAAAAATGAGATGTCCGACAAAATTAAATCTCTCCGGTCAAATTGTCCGATTAAAATTTCCTAATAATCCCGCCCCCCTAACACAATCTGAATTTGAGAATAAGCCTAAAATGTATAAGGCAAAAATACACCGATCTTTGGCTATGTTATAAAGGAACAGGCTCTACCGTTTGAAAGTTATATGAAACAACATCGCATGCTGCATTTCAAATAAAGCGCACGCCTAAAACGGCTGTAATATAGACCTAAACAACGAACGATTGAGTGAGACGTTTCAAATATGTCCAGGCCCAGGCAGACTGGCCTTAAAAGCTTTTTTCAGAGGCCAGGCGATGGTGAATCAGGAACATCTCATTATAGCCTAGTGGTTCTAATCCGCGCACTGGTACAGTTTTTTTTTCTCTCATCAAAACTGAATAGCCTATGTTCATCAGTGGTTAGTCTATATCAAGCAGGGACTTGCATTTTATTCTGTGATTTCACCGGAATGAACAGAGTCTCCGCAACGGCGATAGATTGAAACGCGCGTCCGAGTGAAGATTGCGCAACTCGCGCAGCGCGTCGTCCATGCAACTGATAGCAGTGGACACGAGCGCTCAGCTTGATTTCAAAATCAACAGATTTTAGCGCTAGATCTCTTATTTAATAACGAACTAAATGAATGATCTGATTTTATTTATTTGTATTAGGTACATCCGTGCTTCAATGTTTCAAAAAGTGAATGTGTGTGAAACCGCATTAAAAAACAAAACAATTGGCGTTGATTGACACCAATCGGACGTTCATGTTTTTTTCCGTCTATTTGAAAGTTAAGATAATAATAACATGTTGCATTCTATACGGCCTGATTATGTCATTTTTTAAGTTACATAGACTGCCTCCAGTTTTCCTAAACTTGACTAATTAAGAGGCGATATTTGACCGGCAGATCATAAAAATGTCCGTAAAACGAAACCTCTGCCGGTCACTTTGACCGGCACCATTTTTTTCTAGCGGAAACTCTGGTCACAACAAGGAAAAAATGACAATCTCAACTTCCGTTTCATGCCGACTTTAAAAGGCCTGCCGCGGAGTCAGCAGTAGCTATGAATGTACAAACTGTTGAGGGCGAAGTAAATAAAAAGAGAAGGTACTTTTCAAACAAGTGGCACATTAATGACGAAGGGAAAACGAGGGAATATTTAGCCTACCTTCCCGTCGAACAGTCCATGCACTGTACTTACTGTGTATAATAATACTTTATAAATTTGAATTCCGGGAAAAGTGGCTGGTAAAAAATATAAGTGGCTGGTAAAATTGGGCATCCACCAGACACTGTGGCTGTTAATTAACAAAGTTAATTTCCCACCCTGCCTATCGTGTCTTTATACTTTTATATTTTATTCTTATCATTGTATTACTATGTTTCTTGTTGTATTTGTTAGTGCACTGGAAGCTTCAGTACCAAGACAAGTGTGTGCAAAAGCACAATTGGCAATGCAGCTCATTCTGATTCTGATTCATGCAATATTATTATTTTTTTTTTCATAAATTTATTGGAATATCATAAACATTTCGGTGTAAGTGACAATATAAGCCAATACATAGGCCAGCTGGGTTTGCAGCTAAGCAGAAAAGAAAAGAAAAGAAAAAGAAAAGAAAAGAAGAAAAACTGGAGCAAAGACGCCATCGACGCGTTATCAAAAGAGATTTGCAACGGACATGCCAGTCTCCTTTACGATTAAGGTTGAAAAGCAATTCATTAAGTTTCTGAGTTTATACTGCCATCTACAGGAATATCCATAGATTTTCTTCAATTTGAACGTTTGGAGTAGGGATCAGTGAAGCATGTGACCGAACGTTTCGTGTTTTAACTGCCATCTACCGGAAACACGGCGGTACTGTCCGCGTGCACGCGAAGGGGGGTAGTCTCCAGCCGGGGGGTCGGAATTAGGCACAACACCGGGCTAGCGGAAAAATCCTGCGAATGGGGTGATTAATCGGAATCGCGACAGCTGCGTGAAAAAGGATTGAAGCCCCGCGATTGGGACACGTTGTCCTTAGGGAAGGATAAGAGGAGAGAGTACAGACTGGAGAGGGTGTTGTTTTTGGGGACTGTGATCTCGGAGGAAGCGTGAACATTGGAGCAGAGGAAGTGGGGGCCAGCAAACAGGCGTGGCACCGTGAGTTCGGGAGAAAGAGCACAACGACGCAACTGGAACGAGGGAATCACTGGACAATAAGATCGTTTATGAGAGACTGAGTAGTTCAAAACAATCTCTATCCTCCTCTTGTATCTACGGGACTCCTTGATGCGAATGCCAGGTCAGAAAATGGGCGACGGCCCTCTATGTGTATATTTCCCACTGAGTGCTGAGATGAAGTGATGATGAAGTGATGTGATGCACTGTTTGGATGTGTGAAGTGTGAACTTAAACCTGCTGGATGTCCATTTGCTTACCTGAGTTTCCTGTCACGTTCTAAAAATTTAAGAAGAGGTTAACACTGTTGTACTCCACAGACATTTGAGTGTATTTTCTGACAGTCTATTGAGAAGAGGGACACGTGTAGTGAATACTCAACCGACTGCTTGCAGTGAAACAGTGAAGCTCCCCCGCCGTAAGTTCTCTGTCTGTCATCTATGAAGAAGAGGATTACGTGCCGCAAACTCACCTGTCTGCTTTGCAGCGAAGCTCCCCAGCCGTTAGTTCTCTGTCTGTCATCTAAGAAGAGGATTACTTGCCGCACACTCACCTGTCTGCTTTGCAGCGAAGCTCCCCAGCCGTAAGTTCTCTGTCTGTCATCTATGAAGAAGAGGATTACGTGCCGTATACTCACCTGTCTGCTTTGCAGTGAAGCTCCCAAGCCGTAAGTTCTCTGTCTGCCACCTGTGAAGAAGAGGATTACGTGCCGCACACTCACCTGTCTGCTTTGCAGCGAAGCTCCCCAGCCGTAAGTTCTCTGTCTGTCATCTATGAAGAAGAGGATTACGTGCCGTATACTCACCTGTCTGCTTTGCAGTGAAGCTCCCCAGCCGTAAGTTCTCTGTCTGCCACCTGTGGAGAAGAGGAGTACTTGCCTGAACACTCACCTGGCTGCTTGGCAGTGAAGCTCCCCAGCCGTAAGTTCTCTGTCTGTCATCTATGAAGAAGAGGATTACGTGCCGCACACTCACCTGTCTGCTTTGCAGCGAAGCTCCCCAGCCGTAAGTTCTCTGTCTGTCGTCTCTGAAGAAGAGGATTACGTGCCGTATACTCACCTGTCTGCTTTGCAGTGAAGCTCCCCAGCCGTAAGTTCTCTGTCTGCCACCTGTGGAGAAGAGGAGTACGTGCCTGGACACTTACCTGGCTGCTTGGCAGCGAAGCTCCCCAGCCGTAAGTTCTCTGTCTGTCGTCTCTGAAGAAGAGGATTACGTGCCGTATACTCACCTGTCTGCTTTGCAGTGAAGCTCCCCAGCCGTAAGTTCTCTGTCTGCCACCTGTGGAGAAGAGGAGTACGTGCCTGGACACTCACCTGGCTGCTTGGCAGCGAAGCTCCCCAGCCGTAAGTTCTCTGTCTGTCATCTATGAAGAAGAGGATTACGTGCTGTATACTCACCTGTCTGCTTTGCAGCAAAGCTCCCCAGCCGTAAGTTCTCTGTCTGTCATCTATGAAGAAGAGGATTACGTGCCGCACACTCACCTGTCTGCTTTGCAGCGAAGCTCCCCAGCCGTAAGTTCTCTGTCATCTATGAAGAAGAGGATTACGTGCCGTATACTCACCTGTCTGCTTTGCAGTGAAGCTCCCCAGCCGTAAGTTCTCTGTCTGCCACCTGTGGAGAAGAGGAGTACGTGCCTGAACACTCAACTGGCTGCTTGGCAGCGAAGCTCCCCAGCCGTAAGTTCTCTGTCTGTCATCTATGAAGAAGAGGATTACGTGCCACACACTCACCTGTCTGCTTTGCAGTGAAGCTCCCCAGCCGTAAGTTCTCTGTCTGTCATCTATGAAGAAGAAGATTACGTGCCGTATACTCACTTGTCTGCTTGCAGCGAAGCTCCCCAGCCTGAAGTTTCTCAGCCGTAAATTCCCTGCCTGTCACCTGTGGAGAAGAGGAGTACGTGCCTGAACGCTCACCTGACTGCTTGGCAGTGGAGCTCCCCAGCCGTAAGTTCTCTGTCTGTCACCTGTGGAGGAGAGGAGTACGTGCCTGAACGCTCACCTGGCTGCTTGGCAGCGAAGCTCCATGGCCTGAAGCTCCCCAGCCATAAGTTCTCTGTCTGTCACCTGTGAAGAGGAGGATTACGTTACCTGTACACTCACCTGTCTGCTTGGCAGCAAAGCTTCTCAGTCGTGAGTTCTCTGTCTGCCATCTGGGCAGAAGAGGTGGACATACCCGAAACGCACATCTGGATTGTCCTTGGACGGAACGATCCTGCCCAGAAGACTCTACCTCTAAATCTTTTATCTCATTTTATATTAAATAAATTATTATTAACTTAAAGTCTTGTTGTCTGTCCTCCTTGCCTGGCCTCTGTCCGACTCCCCAAGGGTGGTACTGGTTCTGAGGGGTGGTGTAGCCCGATTAGCCACCCCGACCTGTGACAATTTCATATTAAACAAAGAAATATGTGCTTACTTCCTTCGTTGTCATACAGGTGTATCGTGAAAAACATAAAAGGTATAATATAATGTAGTGATAGTATTTGACAATATCAGAACAAATAAATAACAAAGCAACACCAGATGTTGTAGTACTCAATTGCATACTTCATAGAAAACTACCTGATTCGTAGAGAACACGTGCAGCAAATTGTTTCCAGCCCTTTGATGGATTGGGAGGAAACTTTTTTTTTTAACACTTTTCAAAATCTTGAACTTGTCACTATATGGTGGCCACCAAGCAAGACCATCTGAAAACCACTCCTTTGCCACCGGGCCAGTTTTGCTTTCCTTTTCAAACAGTAATATTAGGTACATATTCACCTAATAAAAAAATTAAATAAAAAGTGTACTTAATTACTCAATAATCAGTTGAGTAAAGATAAAAATACCACCTGGTACAGGTCATGCTCTTGTGTAATACATAATGTCTTACACCAGAAAAATCTCTTACAACCAGTTTATATCAGGACACTAGGGTTTAAATCCACCAAATGCAGGTAAAATTGTTTATTTGATAATTTAATAAGGTCCATATTTTAAAGCTCTTTCTTGAAATTGTAATTGGGTTTGAGACCGATAATTGATCTCTTAAGTTAGTCCAGCTATAAAAGCTCAGAAAGCGTAATGCATATAATTAATTAATAGCCTGATTCTATGTTTTGGCCTCTAGACGGCGCCTCGTGTTGTTTATTTTGCCACGTGAATCTGGGTGCTGCACGGAGAGCACATGGCAGGCTGCATGAAGAGCGCTGACACTTCAGATGCACATTTCAAACACAGACAGCGAAACGGTATGAATACAGAACACTACAGAACATGTTGCCATATCATTATAAAGTAATTAATGTGTTGAGATGCTACATTAGCAGAGAATGAACAGCAGTTTGTTTGTCGCTGAGAGGACGCTAACATTAGGCTACCTCAAGCGGTTAAAACAATGTGACAAAAACGCACACAAACCTGACCCAAATGTTTAATCTCACAATTGTTACCATCTATTAGTTTATATCCAGCTGGTCACTTTTATGCCGTAAACACTTAAAAAGGTCAATAACGATTCAGCATAACGGTTCATTTTGTAAGGTATATTCTAGTTAAAAAAGTGAACTTTATACCCGAAAAGACACAATAGTGAAAACAACATTTTACAGTACTAACTACTTACTGTTTATGTAAGAAGATTGGGGCAGATCAGAGGAAGAAGCTTTGGTGGCAGAAGAGGCGGACGGACAGACAGCTAGACAGACAGATAGATAGATAGACAGACAGATAGACGGATGTAGGGACGGATTCTGAGAGAGATGAACAGGAGGTGGGATAGTTTTGGTGTGTGTTTGGATCGATTTAAATTGTCAGTTCATATGTATTAAAGGTACAGCAACAAATTTTCTCCCATGAGGTATAAGGAAAACCTTCCCTTCTACAAGTCCAATACTGCAGTGCTGTGTCATGTCCAAGAGGCCATCTACTAAATGTATGCCAAATGTAGAGGAAGATGTAGGGTACTCAAAGAAGGACTCTTGATTGGAAAATGTAGAGTAGACCAGGTATACCTCCTCTTTATCAACAAATATATTTCTGATCTTAGCAACCTTTCCCTGAATGTAGATGTGGCTGTTGGCTTGGTCAAGTTTAAGGGTGAAGAGTTCTGCGTTATATTGGGTGTACTGCTGTGCACAGTGAAACAATGGTGGTAGAGCTCCAGATGTGTGTTCTCTCCTTACACCTAATCTTTCTACTCTGTCCATTTGTACAGACTCTCTCTCTGCAAGCCTCTTCACAACCTGGCAGCAGGGAGATTCTGGTTTCCTGACAAGCCTCTTTAGTTTTTGCATGAAATTTTCAAATTTGAAGGCACTGAAGGAATCCAGGTTTCCATGCACCTTTACATCTTGTGCAAGGTGCACAAGGTTGTGCACATTGTGGGAAAGGTACATGTCACCATACAGCTTTCCTAAGTGCTGAACAAACAACACAAGCGCATCATGTGCATAATCAGCGTACGCTTCAAGCAGCGCCTTGTTTGACAGTATGACAACTCCAACAAAAAAAAGTAAGAAGTGCTGGTATACTGCAGTATGCAGGAAATCTTTAAGGAGCACAGGACCAGTATAAAGCAGGAACTGGCGGAATTCAGAGGCTTTCCATCGGTCTACTTCATTCAATGATCTTGGTCTTTGTGCAAACTCCACTGGCACACTTTTTCTGATCTTCAAGAGCTTCTCAGAGAGAATCTTCACCTGTAAAACTGAGAGCCTGCAAGCCAGTGGACCCTTGAGCCACAGGTGCAAGAGTCGCCTCATGACACCCAGGCAAACAAGATGCATGTAGTCTAATGGGAAACCACTGACCATGCCCAAAGATGTGGCAACCAGAGGTGAATATCCGAGATGATGCCCTTCATCAGCCATTTCTTTGAAGTCTTTGTCATTCCGGAGGCAGGCATCAGTTTGAGAGAATATCACCCTATTGTTTACATATTCCCCCTCCTGCATACATTTCTCGCACCCTGAGTAGCCTGTGTGTCCTTTAATATTCAGATATTTAATATTTAATATTCTTCAGAAAAGCGCTGGCTGGTGCATCACAGACCATTGAGCACAGTTGAAGCCTTATGGTAATTCCTTGAAATGTAAATCCTTTCTCCAAGGCAATAACTTCACCAACAAAATCTTCCATGTACTCAATGAGTGATGGCTTTCTGGTACCACAGAAAAACCCGATCACAAATGGCTGATGCTGGGGGAGGTTCTTGATGACTCCAAGAATGGGCCAGAACTGGGTGGAAGAACTTTTAAAAACTGGCAACCCATCCACATTCGCTTGAAGTTCTAAGCATACACCACTAGCTAAGCTGGACTTATTTGCCTCCAAAATGGTCTTGATTGACTTTAGGATTCCAAAGTAATGGTATGTCCCACCAGCCTTTTCCTGGACAACCACTGACTCTGAACGTGAAGTCCTAAGTAGTATTCTTGCGTCAGCTGGCAATGATGGATTTATTTAGAATTTTCAATAAATTACTCAATGCACTGTGTTATATTTTCTTCCAATGCCCAGGATGCCAATCTACTTTCCATATGAGCTTCCTCTTCTTCAACAGAGCTACTGTTATCAGACTGTAAAGAATCTAACTCTTCAGGGAAAGATGATTCACAGTCCATGAAGTCCTCCTCATTGTTAACTGGATATTCATAATTGTCAACTGGTACATTTTCAGCCCTACAGCCTAAAGCAAAACCAGACTGAATTGACTCCAATTGTTGGTTAACTCTTTCTCTAGATTTTCGTTTCAAGGTCCAGTAAGAAGGTGTATTTGCCATACTTCAGAGACACAGAAAACACAAGAGAAAGAAAACAAAAAGAGCACAACAATAAATGGCAATCAGTACTCAGCATCGAGTTATTTAATACACCGCATCACCTTTTACATGGAAAAAGCAAACGTTTGCTCACATTGAGATACAATCCGCACTTAGTATTTGCAATCAGAAAATGGAAAAGGTTTTTACTGTATATGTTTTACACGTGCTGTGTGTTAAAATGATGATTACATTGACAAAATGGATAGACAAAAATTGAGATATTAAAATATCTATGTAGCAGTATCCAGTATGTGGAAGTTTTCCCCATGATATTGAAAATTATACTGAATATTTACATTCTTCAAGGTATCATATTGAAGTTAGAAATTCCAGTATTGTGACCACTAATTCAAGTTCTTCATTAAAAGTAAAGACCGATTTTAGAATTTAGAATTTTTCAAATTTAGTACTAAATTAAATATTAAAAAATAATTAATTAAAGTTGGGAGAACTAACAACTCTTAGTTTGTTAATAGGATAGCCCTATGATATGATGAGCATGCGCAGTTCGATCACTGTTTTTGTTTTTGTTTTAAACGGCCCGCTGCCGCGGCGCTTCGTCTATGAGTAGCATCAGGCGGTGTCAATTTTTTCAACAGTGTGGACACTTCGGTAAGTTTTGTTATATTTATTTTAATTTACAATAGATTTTGAATGACATGTGTTGACAAAATGTGCTTCTGTATAACTGTAGGTGGCTTCAAATTGGGTCAATTCCATTTCTCCTCTTCCTTTTCGAGTTGCCAAAGGCGGCGTCCATTTTATCCGACAGTGTAACTTAATCACTTCGGTATTAAGTTAGGTGTTGATATATTTACGTTACTTAATTTACCATAGACAGTCAATAACTTCACTGTCACACACTATAGTGTTATCAAATTCAGTTTACACATCACTGCTGTCCTGATGGTTATACTACAACACTTATTTTGGGGGGGAAAAATATATTTTTAATTGTATACAATTGTAAATGTATCATTTTTATGAAAAATATTCAATAACTTCACTGTAATTCAATGTATTGTTGCCAAATTCAGTTTACACATCACTGCTGCCCTGTTGTATCAGAAAAATGATACATTTACAATTGTATATACAGTTAAAAACATTTTTAAACTGAATTTGGCAACAATGCAGTGATTTACAGTTGAGTTATTGAATATTTTTCATAAGAATCATACATTTACAATTGTATTTACAGTTAAAATATATATTTTTCCCAAAATAAGTGTTGTAGTATAACCATCAGGACAGCAGTGATGTGTAAACTGAATTTGGCAACAATACAGTGATTTACAGTGAAGTTATTGAATATTTTTCATAAAAATCATAAAAATGATAATTGTATTTATAGTTAAAAATATATTTTTCGTAAAATAAGTGTTGTAGTATAACCGACAGGACAGCAGTGATGTGTGAACTGAATTTGGCAACAATACAGTGATTTACAGTGGAGTTATTGAATATTTTTCATAATAAAAATCATCAAAATTATACATTTATAATTGTATATACAGTTAAAAATATGTTTTCCCCAAAATAAGTGTTGTAGTATAACCAACAGGACAGCAGTGATGTGTGAACTGAATTTGGCAACAATACAGTGATTTACAGTGGAGTTATTAAATATTTTTCATAAAATTATCAAAATTATACATTTACTATTGTATATACAGTTAAAATTATTATTATTTTCTAAAATAAGTGTTGTAGTATAACCAACAGGGCAGCAGTGATGTGTCAACTGAATTTGGCAACAATGCAGTGATTTACAGTGGAGTTATTGAATATTTTTCATAAAAATCATACATTTACAATTGTATACAATTAACACAATTTTCTCACAAATGTGTCCAGCAGATTTTCTCACAAATGCAGTTGAGTAACTTCTAAAACAGTAGATGGCGCTAAAATAGGGGATTAATTTAGCGCTAGTCTCACGGGAGAAGCTCTGATTTGAAACGCGCTTGCCTTTGCCTACACCTGAGGAAAAAGTTTCTGTCTTACTTTATTTATAATAAACATCTTAAGGTTTTCTTTTGCTAAATGTTTATGAGAAAGGCCACTGGGCCTTTAACATTGTTGAGGACAAAATGCCACATGAAAAAAAGGTAATTAGGTCTGTGATTTTACACAGATATGAGACAACATATGAGAACGACAGAAATAGACTCGTTCAGTGTAGACATAATCACTAATTTAGTCATTTCGCACGCGTCCAATGTAGAAAAATGTAAAAAGCAACATATGATGGCAGAGCTTTCAGCTTAGATTCCCAGAGAGAGTGAACTTCACACATGAATGTTACATAAATTGTATTGGCCTATTTTTAATTCAAAATTGTGAAATTAGTCAAAAGTTTATTAGTTTGCCTGATTATTTTTGTTGCATTTAACATTTCTGTCTTAAAACAGCTGTCAATTATGAAATGTTTAGCTATGGTACTTGCATCTTATCTCACATTTTATGACTATTAACAAATTATCTTGATGCTGTGGAATATCCTTGCAGCACTAAAGTCGATTTAATACTATATTAGGCAATAATTTCACAACTTTTATTGTACACAAAAAAAATACAGAGGTCGAGACCTCGGTGACCACATAGCTGGCTACAGCCATGCTTGTATTATGTTAGTATGCTGACCGCATTTCTTTATATTTGAGTCAAAGTTCAAACACTATGAAATGCTCCATTAACATACGGATCTCTGAAGCACTGCCAGCGGGACATTAAACAGGAAGTGTCTGTCCGAGCTCCCAACAGGTTTTGCTTGGGAACGCAAATATCTTTGCGAGGGAACGCAAAAGTTTTGCGAGGGAACGCAAAAGATTTGAAAAAAAAAATGTTTATCCCATCCTAAGTTTTTTTCCACCACCACGACATGCATTAGGGGCTCCCTAATCTCCCAATGTCTCAAACCCAAAGTAAAATAAAACCGGATTAAACTTGAAAGGCGGGACATGTTTACTTCCATGCAATCCAGCTAAAATCCTGCCCCTGGCAGGATTTTGAGGGATCTCATTAATTCAGAAAAACAGAACAAAATATTTTTTTTATGAAAAATGATCTCATAATTCTGAGATAATTAACTCAATAATTCAGGAAAACAGAGCAAATACATTTCATTTCAAGAAAAAATCTCATAATTTTGAGATAATTAAGTCATTAATTCAGAAAAACAGAGCAAAAACTTTTTTTCCATGAAAAATGATCTCATAATTCTGAGATAATTAACTCAATAATTCAGGAAAACAGAGCAAATACATTTCATTTCAAGAAAAAATCTCATAATTCTGAGATAATTAACTCGTTAATTCAGAAAAAGAGCAAAAACTTTTTTTCCATGAAAAATTATCTCGTAATTCTGAGATAATTAACTTGTTAATTCCGAAAAACAGAGTAGATTTTTTTTCCTCAAGTGAATGCAATACGCTTCCGTAGATGTAGGCCTACTGTGTTTTCAATCCATACTGGCAGCTTGAGGGCGCCGTGTGCACATGCAGTCCATATATGGAACACATGAAGAAGTGCCATAATCATGTGACATTCAGGAAGTCCCGACACAAACAAAGCTTCCAGAGATCGCTGTAACATGCAGATAAAGACGTTTTGAAGACAATAAACATGATTGCAATGATATTTGATTTACCTGTGTTCTTCGAGCCATGTCAAGTATTTTTATAATAATAGATTATATTTATAGTGTAATGCTAATTGATATAGACTTTATCATTGTGCAGAATACTATAAAATAATATATTTTCTGTCTGATTTTTTTATCTGAAGCCAAATCAGATCACAGAAGGTTATTTAAAACACTCGACTTGCGCTATAAAGTAAGTTTGGAGCACAAACATGGTGTTAATCTCATAAATTGTCGTGTATTGATGGTGTGCTAAGCTAACATGTTAGCTAGCCCTCAGATGCACCTGCCACCTAGCTGTTATTTTTATGATTTTTTCTAAATAGGAATGCTTACTGAAATGTTTATTTTTTCAAGAAGGTAATTTCATACAGTTTCAAATGTGAAGTGAGAACTTTGAAAAAAGAAATTAGTGATTGAAACCGCGTGAATAGCCAGTCGTTAGTAATTATAATGAAGACAAAAGAAAAACATATTTAGAGCCATAAACAGGCCGGAGAGGTGTTAATGTGTGCAGGGGAGACTGAGACTGAATGGGGCTCGTTTGCACCACAAAACAATAGAGACAATAGTTCGTCACTTATTTGGTTCCCCCGGAAACATTTCCGTTGTGGTCCAACCCAGTCTCACGGCAGTTCGTGACATAGTCACGAAATTTAATCTATTGATTCGTGTTCATGGAGACGAGTTCCCCCATTTTTTCGTGTCATTCAGCACGACTTTCAATCTAATGTATTTCAATGGGACGTATTTTTCGTGCCTGCGCAACGTTTTTCTTTCGAGAGCACAGTATTGTTTTTTTTTTCTCAATTGTTATTCATTTTGCAAACTTTAAGAGCTACATTACTCAACATTTAATCAATAGATTTTAATCCTCATTTTTATTGCTTTATATTCGGTAGGCTACTCAACATTAATCTATTTATTCGTGTCCAAAGGGCACAAATATCCTTCTTTTTTTCGTGTCACTCAGCACGACTTTCAATGTATTTCAATGGGACGTATTTTTCGTGCCGTCTTTCTTCCGAGAGCACACTATTGTTTTTTCACAATTGTTATTAATTTTGTAAACTTGAAGGGCTACATTACTCAACATTTAATCAGGTGATTTTAATCCTCGTTTTTATTGCTTTATATTCGGTAGGTTACTCAACATGAATCTATTGATTCGTGTCTATGGGCACGAATTTTCTTCTTCTTTTCGTGTCACTCAGCACGACTTTCAATCTAATGTATTTCAATGGGGCGTATGCAACACGTCTTTCAAGAGCACACAATTGTTTTTTCCTCAAATGTTAGGCTATTCCTTTTGCAAACTTGAAGGGCTACATTACTCAACATTTAATCAGGAGATTTGAATCCTTGTTGTATTTCTTCATATTCGGTTGGCTACTCAACACGAATTGATTCGTGTCCTTCAGCACGAATTTCCTTCTTTTTTTCGTGCCACACAACACGAATCTCAATCTAATGTATTTCAAAGGGACCTATTTTCCGTGCCTGCACCACGTCTTTCTTTGCAACATGGTCTCACCCCTATTCATCACATAGGCTATGCCGTTTGGTCATTTCCCCCTCACGTCCAAAGCCGACGTTGATGGCACCCCTCTATTCGTCACTTGACAACGGAGAGGGCCGTCCGATAGATTTGAGTGCAAATCCCTCATCTTTGAATTTTGAACTTTGATTATTTTTCTAACCCTAACTATTTTTCCTCTCTTTTTTTATATAATTTTGGGCTACATTAAAATTACATAATTACAGGACTGCATATTTTCTATATGCTTAAAACATGCCTTAATTTATTGTGGGATATTTTATAATTGTCGATGGTATTTCAATTTGCAATGGCTTATAGTGAGCCTACTTTGCTTTTTTTTTGCGCCAAAAAATAAAAAACAGAATAGACTACTTTTATAGAACTTTCATCTCAAAACTGATTATGAAGTTGTAATAAATTAATTATATAGCCTACTGCAGAAATGTTTATATTGCTTTATATGGACATATCCTTTGGCAATGAGATGGATGCATTCTGGGAAGTGATATGTGTTTAAATGTAATGGCTAAATACTCGTGTTTCCTTCACTTGGACATTTACGCTGATCCTTTTCAAATTTTGAGCACGGATATAAAATATTAAGACTGTACTTTTTAATTATGATCGATATTTTGCCGCAATTTTGTGCAATACGTCACTGTGTGCGACCATCGCAGAAACCATTGCCCAGCGCGATTCCACCACGGTAAGTCGCTTACAATAGTCTAATAAGCAAAATGAATTCATAAGCATTTACACGTCCAAAATTAATAAAATTACGTGTTCATAAAAAAACATTTTCTAGGCCTAGATATAGGTTCTAGATGTGTGTGTGTGTATATATATATATATATATATATATATATATATATATATATATATATATAAAATGAGTATTTACATAAAAAACATGTTGTGATATATATATCTACATTGATATATATGTGTGTATCACAACATGTTTTTTTTATGTGGAAATACTCATTTTATTTTGGACGTGTTGCTTATTGAGAATGTATTGGGGGAATAGTAATTGGGGACATCTAGATGATGTAATTTTCTCTCGATCATCGTGGTTCACACACAACGTCACTGTAATGTGTCAGTAATGACAATATTATCACTTGGTCTAACGTTATACTGCACATAACGCTGCCTCCTTTAAATCTGGGATGGCGAACCCTAGACACATGTTATGCGCCATTAAAAAAGTAGCACAGGAAATAGGAACAACGTGAATCTGTATGTATTTATCCTAAGCATTTATAAGAAAATGGGAATCACTCACTATATTAGGGTACACTTTTTAAATCTTATATCAACATAACACTACATAATTAACATTTTCTGTTGTTCTCCCTGCAGAGCCTGTCAAACATATCACCTGTCGAACCTATCCGAACCTGATTTTCAAAACCCAAAGGCACTTTTAAGAGCCAACCTCTATCTCTATTATATCTACGTATATCTATTATTTTCTATATCTTACATCCTCTCTGTTCTCTCACTATCTATATTTCTGTCCATCTCTTCAATCTTTATCTATCTCAGTCTTTATCTATTGCTCTTTCTTTCCTCCCTGTCTGTCTTTGTCTACTTGTCTGTCTTACCCATCTTTGTCAGTCTGTCTGTTTGTATCTGACTGTCTGTCTGTATCTGACTGTGTGTCTGTCTGTATCTGACTGCATTGCAATGGCCACCAAGCATAAACTTGATTCAAAGGATCCACACTACCAAGAGGGGAGACGCATGGCTCTGGAGCTGAAACATGAACACATTCTAGCTGAAGCCAAGGTTAGAGTTTTTGTACACCTCAATCATTTTATAACAAACATAACAAATTAAAGTAAAACGTGATGAGGAATATGTAAGAATGATGAGTGCAGAAGATTTAGCATGATGCATCCTGCCATGCTCTGTGACATGTGTTAATAAGGGAATATAATAATAATAATAATAATAATAATAATAATAATAGTATATGCAGTTCCATCCCTCTGAGTTACAGAGACTTGGAGAATCTATTCCAAGGCTCATTTAAGCTGTTCAACACCTTACTAACACACTATGTTGTGTTTTCCTTTTACAAGTTACCTGCCTTTTGGTTACCGTACTTTTATCAACATCAGTCTTACAAGAAATATTAACTCCAATACACAGAGAGCAGCTGATGAGAGGAAACGTGTACGAGACCCTCCACACACCTCTAAAAGGGACTCTGTAGGACGTGGTAAGCCGAGGGGGAGGCGAGGAGGGCGACGCCAAGCCTCCGCTACAGGTTATATCTGAATTATTTGACATTTGTAGGAATTTACTATGACAATGTTGGATCAACTCAAATTAGAACAATGTAATTGTTTATTGAGAGTTTAAAATATTCAAATATCTAAAAAGACATTAAAAAGTAGATAAACCTTTCAGTGACACTATTGTAGAAGACACTACCAAGTACTTAACAAAAATATGTCTGATTTCATAAATTGTTTAGTATATAGTTTGAAAAGAAGAACAAGAATAGAGTGTGATAGCCTAACTTGTTCTTATTCTTCAATGTTTTGTTTTACAGCCACATACCCCACGGTTGAGTGCTCCCTGTCATCCAGTGTGGAGGTTCCACTTACTGCAACCTCAACAAAACTAAATCCTCAAGAGGAATTTGGTAATTCACAGTGATGAATTTATGAATGTAAAGTATAAAAAAAGTGTTCATTCTGATACTGATCAGTTGACTTTTAATTGTTCCTTATCTATAGTGAATGATACCTTACAGCTTTATTTTGGATTTTCTTTACAGAAAAAAATATGGAAAGCCTCTCTGATATTTTGGCGTCATGTCCTTCTGCTACTCAGCCTCAAAGTAGCTCTGCATCATCATGGTCTTTTCGGCAGCAGAAAGCCTCAGAGCGCTGGAAAGAAGCAAGACCATACCACCTAAATGCCTTATTTCAAAAGAGGCTGTTGGTCATCCCCTGTGTTGGCTTTGCAACGAGCCTGCTGTTATTAGGTTGGTTTTCATTAATACCAAACTTCAATTACCCAGGGTAGGTTTGCTGAGTGCCCTGCTTTATAGGCTAAGATACATGTCTTTTGGGATGGGAGAAGACTTAGATACCCAGATGAAAAACACATTAATGAGAAAAGTAAATCTAGGACCTTCTTGCTGTGAGGTGACAGTGCTAAACACTGACCCACTATGCAATCCTTTACAATGAAATCAAACCTCATAAAAGTGGAATAGCTTAAATAGAGTATACAGTACTTTATATGAGTTATTCACCTGAAATAATGTATTATATTACAGTTTTTTTTTATTCGCTTTGGTACTATTTTCACAGGTAAGGTGTACATTTTCAAAACTCTTAGTGCTAATATCGAAACAGATCATCAAAAGTGCACTTTTTTCAAACATTTCATCATGTTTTCAATTGTGTTAGTACAATTCACAAAATCACAAAGTATACTTTTCACAACACAAAATAAGTGTTTCATCTACATAAATGTTTCATTCACAGTAACTGCCTTTCATAAAGCTCTTCCTTTCAAACTTTTGATTTGCATCTCTTTTTGTTCAGTTTAATACATTTGTCTATTATTTAATCCAACTGATCTTAATGGTTAATCAATGAATCATTTGGTACACCTATAGATTTCTATACAAGTGAAACTCGAAAAATTTGAATATTAAGTTTATGTATTTCAGTAATTCAAATAAAAAGGTGAAACTACAGTAATACATTTAGTATATAGAACTATATACACATGCATGATTATACTTTTCAGAGGGATGACATTTCTGTATTTACAGTACAGTAAAATTATTTTCTTATTGATTTCATGTAATATTTTAATTTTCAGAGATTTTGAATTTGTTTTTTCATAAGCTGTAAGCCATAATCATCAAAATGATAACTTTTGCACAATATTCTAATTTTTCGAGTTTCACCTGTAGATATTGATTCTATATACAGTTTCTATAGAACTTGTTTGCAATTTCCGATATGGATAACCAAATGTAATGAATTATTTTTACATAAGTGATTTATAGATAATAACCAACACTATGTTCAAAGTGTGTGCACTCGCATATGTGTGTGTGAGAGGGAGATCCAGAGAAATTTGCCATTTGTGAAAACACTGTAAAGCAGAATAGAGTATAAGGGAGAGGAAACGGTCAGTGACTGTTTAACGTTAGATTGATTAGAGATGCATCAGTAGAAGGGAGACAGATGGCATCAAATACAGCATTTTACATTACAGTATGTATGTCATACATACAGTGATACTGTAAACAGATGACCATGGACAGCCACATTACTGTAACTCAACCTAAAGTGTAAAGGTCCACTACAGTATAGATTCAGTCAAATGGTATAGAGTGAAATCATTTACTGTATTGCCAGCAAACTCTGTTCTAGCACAGAACCTCATGGCTGTGTCATACTTCATCACAGCTTTTGATAACTCACTGCAGATACTATTACAAACATTATGGATTCAATTACATAGGTTAGATAATGCACATGTTTTTTGTAATGTGGCAACTGTAGCCTGTATTACTGTAGTTATTTCAGCAACAAGAGTGATTTGAAACATGTGTCTTGCATTGTTTGCTGTTGAATGAACTGATTGTTAAAAGTACTAAATTGAAAGAAGATCATACTGTTGTGTTTCTGTGATTAAACCAAACATTCTCATTACATATTACAATAATCTTGTGTTTGAAACAATGATTATGTGGACTGAAAAATGTATAACTGTAATGAAAGCATGGGATCATGTTTTGAAAGAATGACTAGCTGTGTTACAAGTGTGATCAGTTTGGATTTTTGTACTAAGAGTTTTGAAAATGTACACCTTACTTGTGAAAATAGTACCAAAGCAAATAAAAAAAACTGTATAATATTGTTTTATTTTCTCCCTAGGTGCAGAGAGTGTCTTCCTGAGGAGTGGTTCTGTGGGGACTGTGATGTATTGCATCACAAAAAACAGCCACTCCACAACAGGGAATGCGTGATTCGTGTTTTTTTTTTAAGCCATTCCTCCAACCACATGCATCATGAAAGGGGAAGGTGGATATTGCACCCATGAGCAAGGTAAGTTCTTAAGAAAGCTTTAATTTTGCTGTTCAATGTGTGTCTGCAGACAGTTACAGATCATCTAAATTATTTGTTTTCCTTATTTTTGCCAGCTTGCATTTTGCCAACTGTGAAGGTGCCAGACTGCTCCTGTGGAGGCACAAATTTCACTGTGTTACCAGGCAAACCAGTGATTTTAATTACCATCAATGGTAAAAAATATATATATATATATATATATATATAATTTGATGTTTTTCACACTAGTGTGCAGTGGCATTGTGCTTACAATTGCAGAAGTGTCAGAACATATTGAATAGCACATGGTATTGTTATTAACTGAAACAAAGACAGATGTTTTTTTTTTTTTTTGTCCTCCACAAATAAAAAAATTATTAGCATCTTTCCAGCATGATGTCCAATCAACACAGCAGTGTGGAATTTAGTGAATTAGAAAATATAAATGTGGGATTATAGGAACTTGTGCAATGTCTCTGTCATGTATTTGTCTCTTGTTTTGTGTGCTAACACATGGCCGGTTGTTTTGGGCTATGTCAGGGCTCTCAAGTTTTATCAAAAGTTTAGAGTGAGATCTGTCAGGGCCACCCAAATATTTGCAGCAGCGGTCCCTCAACCCAACCAAATTCGCTTCAATTTTTGCTAGCAGGTCAATTTTGCCTATTGTTTATAATTGACCAGCACAAATGGAAATTATAACAATTGGTAAATCTGATAAAAAAAGACAAATTCATCCAAATAAAAGAAATATTTATATTTAAAAAATACAAATTTATTGAAAAATACAAATAAATTTGACCCCAAACAAGCCAACTGAACATCAGTGCTCAATGTACATAACATTGTGTCATAACAACTTGCCCTGAGCATGAATGTCTAGACCCAAACAGGTCACCTTTACTGGGGTCATCGGATGCCCATTTTCCACAAGTTGGTATGATTCTTTTGGGTCTATGTAAAGTTTGTAACATACTTTGGTTAAAATTTCTCAATGGTTGTGTAAAACATCACCTTTTTACCTCCTCAAAAACAGCTCTGTTCACAGTGACCCGTTTCGGTGCATGTCTCTTTAAATGATAATGAGCAACAACATTTTGGCTTTTTAAGTATAAAAAAAAAGTGAATGGATTTTTTTCATTGCATGGTGATTGTGTCCACACACTGCAAAGACACATTTATTTGCAAACACCATATAAAAGTGTATTTTGCATCCGATGACCCCTTTAAAAGCAGTTGGAGAGTTTTTGAATGCATCAAAAATAATTTAGCACAAATTTGGCTATACTCCTCAACATCAGCTCTCACTGTCTTTGATCACAGGCAAGAGATATCGTCCAGGAATCGTAAAATCAAAAAGCTAAAAAAAAAAAAAAAAATCAACAGGTCCGCAAACCGCATTCATCAGATCTTGCTCTTTCAACTTCTACTCTGTGTGTGCGCGTGTTGTGACGAACGTGCTTGCAGCGGGAACACATAACTTACCCGGAAACAACTTATTCTAATTTCTGATTGGCTGGTAGCTGGCATTTAACTCTGTATAACCCGAGACAGATGCTATGAACAAGGCAGAGAACTTCCCTCCGTTTGCCTGCGCCTTGTCCATTAATTGTATAGCGGGACAAGTTACCTTACTCCTCACCGTGAAAAATACAAGGTGTGGCGTGTGAGCGTGTGAACGGGTTGAAATGCGTGTGTCTCACGCCCAATAGACCCTTTTACTGTTTGTACACAATGATGACGTGGCAACGTATGCGCGCGCATATTGGCAACGGAAGTATGGCGAGAATCAGCAGTGCGTCAGCAGACGCGAGCATTTTTTATGATGTCCTCGCTCCAATCAACAAGTTTAATCGCCTGCAGCCACAGGCGCGCCGGTTCTTCTGAAACGGCCGTGATCCTGTCGGAATCCTATAAAACTTAAGCCCCTCGGTGGAATATTGATTAGTGCAACCGTAAACGTAACAACCAGACACTTTGATGCTGGGAAACCGTTTTGATAAACTTTCGGAGTTGCTAACATGTTAGAGCCAGTGGGAAACAACACCACTTCCATTGCCAAAATGCACGCGCAACTATTTGATCACGTGGGCTGTAAAAGGGTCTATGCGTGAGACTTGAGAGCCCTGCTATGTGTTTGCATTGTCTTGTGTTTTACCTCGTTTCCTTAGTTAATGTTGTATCAGTGTCACCTGTGATTGTGATCATGTGTCCTTACCACGCCCCTTGTTCCCTCATTAGTATTGATGTTCATCAGTGTCACCTGTGTCTTTGTGATTATGTGTTCTATGTAAGTGCCCGGTTTTTGTTCCTCAGTGCTGGTTCGTTTTGTTAATATTCGATCCTGTGAGTATTGTGATCTGTTTGTGAAGGTTCCAGGTCTGTTTTATTGTTAAGTCTAGTTATTGTTTCAGTTACTGTTTGTTTGCCCCATCGTGGGTTTTTGTATTCTGGTTGTAAATAAACCGTCTTTTGTAAAATTACTGTCTGCGCTTTGGTTCTATTTAACGTAACGTGACAGTGTGCATTCACAATGTGCATAATGAACTAAGTGTTGTAAAATTAAGTATGTGGTAAGTGTGTATTATATTTTTTAAAAAAAAATTGACTTGCATCAGCCACTGTATGAATGTCAAACATGCCAGCAGCAGTGGACCCCTGACTTTAAAGACCTCCTAAGAAGTGGATATTGGCCAGCCTCCGTCACCAATTCCACAATTTATACACTGGACCTCCTGAGCTCCCTTCACGAACTCAAGATCATATCTCCGGGATTCTCCAGACAAGCCTTTGCAAAGCTGCTGGAACATCGCACTAAGTGTGGAGGAAGAGTAAGTGTAAATGTTATTACCATTTTATAAAAAAAAATTCCATAAGCAAACAATATCAAAATACTATTTCATTCTATATATTTTCCAGTCTGGACCTATCAACGGCGATGCACTGCAGCGCAGCTTCTTAGAGCTTTCATATGCATCATTTGAGGAAGACCAGCTCTGCTGTAGTGCTCCTTTCACCTGCCCAGCCTGCACGCCGGAAATGTTGGCTGTTTCAGCAGATGGAAATAGAAAGCTATATCGCTTTCGCTGAAGGTGATCTTGCTTCCAGTCTTTTTGATTTATTTTCTTACTTCATATATTTTTATGAATGGATTTTCTATTTTTCTTTCTTCCTCAGCTCTGATGATCCTGGCTTTTTTGAGGGGCTCTTTGTGGCTGAAGACAGTGCGGTGTCTAGTTTTGTCGACACCATACAGACAGCAGCGAGGGAAACTTCAAGGAGGGCTTCAAAATTGGATGAAGAGGGGATGGAGGTTCCTGTGTGTCGCCATGGGTTCCTTTTAAAAGCCCTTAATATGTAGGGGGAGATATTTGCCTACCCTCTGTACCTTCAAAGGGAGCTCATCCCAGCCAAGGCACAATTCTTCGCAATGGACGTGGCATGCAAATACTGGCCATACCTGGAGAAAGTTGCTAGTGTCCTTCCTGCTCTTCAGGAACTGACCACTATGAAACCCTTTCTCAGTGTGATGCATGCTCGAGCCCATGCTACTAAGTGTGAGGTGTGTGTAATATTTTGGCATCATATGTACATTTAGTAATATGAAATATAAGTTAAGCTACACTATATTATCTTGTCTTTTTGCATAACCATTTCTTGCATGGAATGTAATGCCCTTTGATGCAAATTGTGGTTTGTGATATTGGGCTATATAAATAAAATTTAATTGAATGTCTTCCACCCTTTACTAACAGATTAATTGGAGTGGCAGGAACCAGGAAGGAGCAGGGACAACCGCTGGTGAGGTGGAGCAAGTGAACAGTTACCTCTCACGTTGTGCCCTGACGACCAAATATATGTCCAAAGCAGGTGATCGGAGTTTGCAATATTCATGTATACTTTTTTTTTTTTTTTTTTTTTAGATTGATCATCATAACCTCATTATTTGCTTTCAACAGCTCGGGTGGACATGCTTACATTGCATGCAATGGGGTGGAACGAGAAAAAAAATCTCTTTACATCAGGCACTTTCCACAAGATATGTGAAGGTAAGTCTCCTATAAATTGTGTCCTTTTATTGTGTTTACTTGGCCTGTTGTTAATCATGCAAAGTTTTAATCCTGATTATTGTATAACACTGTTCATCAGACTTGTCAGAGACTCCAGGATGAGACTGCAAGGCTAGCTGACTTAAAAACAGAGCTAGATTACATCAGATAGCCACTCTGACACCACTTCATCTGTGCAAAGGAATGGGCAGCTGGTGGTAAGCATGTCCAGATAAAAGAAACAACAAACATCCCTTTCTACAATCTAAAGTTTAATATTAAAGAGCAGCAAAAAATAGTAGGAGGATCATCTAATGTGATGCCACATTTATGTCAGGTTTATTACTATATTCCAGTTCCCTGCAGGAAGTGCACATACAAAGTTTAAATAAGTTGGATTAAAAGGTTTTACATAAAATTCAAACAGAGAAACGGTTCTGTGTTTTAACAGTAAATTTGCTTTCACCATATCTTCTACAGAGACACCTGATACATCTCGTGCCAGTCAAGGCACAACACACAGAGGAATGCAGCAATCAATTGAGGGGCTCTACCTTAGTGTGAGGCACCGGAAGCGAACTCTCTACCGTCAGAATGGTATAACAAAATATAATAAGTTGATAAATTCAGGCTACTGTATGCATCCTACTCCACCAACATGGAACTAGCAAATGTACTAGCACAGTTCAGCTCAATTATTGTATTCGGTTCTTTAAATGACCAGTCTGTAGGATTTAGTGGTATCTATCAGTGAGGTTTGACGATTGCAACCAGCTTCCCTCACCTCTATCTTTCAAAGCCACGGTAGCCGACGAGAAAATGTGAGAGGTACTATCTAAACCCAGTGTTTGTTTGTCCGTTGTGGGCTACTGCAGGAACGTGGAGGTGCAACATAGCGGCCTCCGTGGAAGGGGAACGTATTTAGATACAAAACTGCCCATTCTAAATTAATGCACAATTATTTTCAGGCAATCATGAAAAGTGTTAGTTATTCCTGCAAATAGATCCCCCCCCCCAAAATGTTAGACACTGAACAATTTGTTTCCCATGTCAGTCTACATTATAATTTTCACATACTTCAAAAAATTGAAAAGCAAAGCTGCAGTTATTGGTGCTATAATTTTTTTCTTGTTGAAGAGTTCTGTCAAAAACCTCTGCCTCTGTACTTCATGTCTTTCTAGACAGCAGCAAGTTTCGCCATCGCCTTCGAAGGAAGCTGGCAGAAGACAAAAAACTCCTCCTTCAGGAGATAAAGAAATACAATGATCTTGTACTAGAATCGGCAACAACCATTGATGTAGCTGTGATGGAGCATTCCCTAACTGGAGAGCGTACTGTGTCTCAAATATGGCCGTGGGAGGTTCATGGCAGTGTTATGTCTGTTTTCAGATGCTTCACAGGAATTTATTTACAGTTCTGCTTTATAGAGTATACTGGACTAAGGCATGCATGTTACATATTGAGTGTTGTAATATTAATTTAGTTTAATGGTGTATTTTCAGTTTTCTTATGTGTCAATTTGATAAAGTCAATGTTTGTAGTGATTATGCAAGATTGTCTCATGTATACATATAACTTATTGATTCTTAGCAAACATTTCAATCAAGAAACGAGTACACGACCAAGTGATGTTAACAAGGCGACTGCATGAGGAAACAAGTTTTGGTGTTGGAGATGGCACAACACTGCACATGGTTGCAGAGCTTGGCAATGGTTCTCAAGAACAAGTTGGCTGAGGAGGGTAAGTTTAATTAAAACCCTGTCAATCTAATGTGTTTAATAAAAAAAACACAAAAAAAGTCACAGAACTTGGATGGAGTAGAACGGTTATGGCTCTCTTTGCCGTGGTCCTTTGGGATATACGTAAAATGGGGATTAAAGTTGTTACTGTAGCTATGGTAACAAGTCAGTAAGGCTATAAAGATTCACATTTGCTTGAAAGATGTGCAGATTTGTTGTACTATGTCTGTTACTGCAAAGCGGAAATGAACAAAAGAATTTGAACATTGGAATTTGTGTCCTGATGTGTTACATGGGGTTAGCATAACATCAAGATTAATCTTATCTCCTCCAGTCAACATAGAAAACCTTGCTGGTCAGCAAGTAACAAAATGTGTTACTTAGCACAACTGTAGTGAAGAAAACTGTTAACTTAAAACCGCTATCAGACATATACAGGTCCTTCTCAAAAAATTTGCATATTGTGATAAAGTTCATTATTTTCCATAATGTAATGATAAAAATTTAACTTTCATATATTTTAGATTCATTGCACACCAACTGAAATATTTCAGGTCTTTTATTGTTTTAATACTGATGATTTTGGCATACAGCTCATGAAAACCCCAAATTCCTATCTCAAAAAATTAGCATATTTCATCCGACCAATAAAAGAAGTGTTTTTAATACAAAAAAAGTCAACCTTTAAATAATTGTTCAGTTATGCACTCAATACTTGGTCGGGAATTGGTCCAGAAATTACTGCTTCAATGCGGCGTGGCATGGAGGCAATCAGCCTGTGGCACTGCTGAGGTGTTATGGAGGCCCAGGATGCTTCGATAGCGGCCTTAAGCTCATCCAGAGTGTTGGGTCTTGAGTCTCTCAACTTTCTCTTCACAATATCCCACAGATTCTCTATGGGGTTCAGGTCAGGAGAGTTGGCAGGCCAATTGAGCACAGTAATACCATGGTCAGTAAACCATTTACCAGTGGTTTTGGCACTGTGAGCAGGTGCCAGGTCGTGCTGAAAAATGAAATCAGATGGAAGCATGAAGTGCTCCAAAATCTCCTGATAGCTAGCTGCAGTGACCCTGCCCTTGATAAAACACAGTGGACCAACACCAGCAGCTGACATGGCACCCCAGACCATCACTGACTGTGGGTACTTGACACTGGACTTCAGGCATTTTGGCATTTCCTTCTCCCCAGACTCTGGCACCTTGATTTCCGAATGACATGCAAAATTTGCTTTCATCCGAAAAAAGTACTTTGGACCACTGAGCAACAGTCCAGTGCTGCTTCTCTGTAGCCCAGGTCAGGCGCTTCTGCCGCTGTTTCTGGTTCAAAAGTGGCTTGACCTGGGGAATGCGGCACCTGTAGCCCATTTCCTGCACACGCCTGTGCACGGTGGCTCTGGATGTTTCTACTCCAGACTCAGTCCACTGCTTCCGCAGGTCCCCCAAGGTCTGGAATCGGTCCTTCTCCACAATCTTCCTCAGGGTCCGGTCACCTCTTCTCGTTGTGCAGCGTTTTTTGCCACACTTTTTCCTTCCCACAGACTTCCCACTGAGGTGCCTTGATACAGCACTCTGGGAACAGCCTATTTGTTCAGAAATTTCTTTCTGTGTCTTACCCTCTTGCTTGAGGGTGTCAATGATGGCCTTCTGGACAGCAGTCAGGTCGGCAGTCTTACCCATGATTGCGGTTTTGAGTAATGAAACAGGCTGGGAGTTTTTAAAAGCCTCAGGAATCTTTTGCAGGTGTTTAGAGTTAATTAGTTGATTCAGATGATTAGGTTAATAGCTCGTTTAGAGAACCTTTTCATGATGTGCTAATTTTTTGAGATAGGAATTTTGGGTTTTCATGAGCTGTATGCCAAAATCATCAGTATTAAAACAATAAAAGACCTGAAATATTTCAGTTGGTGTGCAATGAATCTAAAATATATGAAAGTTTAATTTTTATCATTACATTATGGAAAATAATTAACTTTATCACAATATGCTAATTTTTTGAGAAGGACCTGTATATGCTACTTTGGGCCTTCCTCCATAAAGTCACCTCAGTGAATCATGTTGTTTTATACAGAAGCTAGCCTGGTCCAATGTCAGCGATGCACATAAAAATGCCAATCATTCTGCTATGTAGATTTGAATTGGTGATCTCTTTTTACTCCATTTCAGTTATTTGGCCTTATGAAACCATCTTCAAGGTTGTATCAGTGATTTCAGGCCCAAACATAAATGATCACATTCATCTAATCTTTCCTAACGATCCGCTAGATGCCCGCCCCATAAGCAGGCCGTCAAAAAACGCGTCTCTGTAGGCAGCCTAGGCTCTGAGATCTGCACACAAAAACAATTGTGCTTACCACCACTCAAAACCAAAATAGTGTTCCAACCAATCACGGCGGGTGTTGTGAGGTTTTGCGCTCGTGCACGGCTGCCTATGACGGCTGCACGCGAAAACCTCACAACACCCACCCCTGTCGGTGATTGGTTGGAACACTATTTATTTTGGTTTTGAGTGGTGGTAAGCGCAATTGTTTCTTGTTGGAAATTCAAACTGTCTCTTTAGATTTTTCCAAGCAATTTAGTGAGCACATTGCACAGTTCGTTGAAAATGCACAAAACACTCAGTATATGTGCACCAATCTTATTAAAAAATGTCAACTTTGCATGTATGACATTACCGGATGTAATTACTAGGCTCATATGATATTAGGGTAGTGTATACTCTTTTAAGAGAGACTCCCCTTAATTGTGGTGACCTTTCCTTTTGCACCAAGGTTAGGCCAAACTTTTGACTTTCATACAACAAATGTTATGAACCTATTTCTGTAATTTGCTGAGCAATGAATCATGTCATGTTGACCTTATGACATTCCCTGTAGCAAAATCATTAGACCAGAATGTAAAATTGAATAGTCTAATTGGGCAGATTGCCATGAAATCTTGTAAGCACATCATGACTTTGGTGACCTCATGACAATTCCTCTATCATCACATTTAGGCCTTAATGTAAAAACTCATTCTTGATTGCATTTCTCAATATTCACTTATTCTGTGGTGCAGCAGTCTGTGTTAGTCTATGACATTTTGTTTTTCCCCAGAGGAGGCTGCCTATGGATCACTACTTGATTGAGTGTATATACCTGTTGTGTAACTTTATATTACTGCAAAGATGCATTATAGTATGTAACAGAAAAATACACTTTTTATTTTACGATTATATTTTATATTGTATATTAAAGTTGACCGATGACTTAATTCTTTGTTCTGCTGGAGCTTTTTGCAAGTGAACTTAACCTCAGTCCAATGTTTTTAAATACAGCCTTATGGCTTTGACAAATATGCATTTGGTGTATTTTCACTGGTATTGTTGAGAGAGACAAGAAATAAAGTATTTCCAAAGATGAATATTTTGTTTTTATTTTTTTCATAGTTTCTTGAAAAACAATAATTTATATTTTTATAGTTGATAAAAAACATCACACTGTGGAATCTTGTTTACAAATAAACTGTTTAACAGTTTAAACTCTGTTTAACATCAAACTGCATTATTAATACTTTAATGCATGTCTTTTTACTTATTTTCAAACAATCAACCTTGTTTGTAATTAAACAAGATCTATCATAATAAGTAATGTGTATCTGTTACAGTTTTTCTCTAATGCTGAAACACTATAACTATGGATTTGAACTCAAATTTCAAAAACACAACACCGTTTATCAAAAGGAGGGCAAAGAGACAAGCAGTCTCAGATGAGATTTGTGCCAGCTCCCTAGTTGGGGTCATCCCCTCTGTTCCCGCAGCTCTAAGTTACCATGGCCCTATGTTCCCTCTGCCCTATGTTCCCACATTTCTGAGAATTTTCTTTTACTGAAAATTAGGTTCTATGTTCCCACAACCATATGTTCCCATCCCACAGCCCTATGTTCCCACAGTCCTATGTTCTCTCTATATTTTTCTAATTTCAAAGATTATTCTCAAAATGAAACTCTAAGTCAAGTCATTTTCTTACCACATTTAACCCTCCCCTGTCCCCCAAGCAGTTACTGTAAGCAAGAAGCGCCAAGTCACCAAAAGGTCGGGAGAAATCTGTCAGGAACTCTATGATCCCACATTTCTAGGACATTTTCAAAATTGAGTATTGTGTTCATACATTTCCCTATAATTTCAACAGCTAGTCTATACTACTACAGCTAGTCTACACTACAGCTATTCTACACTGCTACAGCTAGTTAGGGTTAGGTTTAGGGTTAGGGCAGGGGTAGGCAAGTTCGGTCCTAGAGAGCCGCTGTCCTGCAGAATTTAGTTCCAATCCTAATCAAACACACCTGAACAAGCTAATCAATGTCTTCAGGATTACTAAGGCTATAGGCAGGAGAGGTTTTTTTCAGTGTTGGAGCCAAACTCTGCAGGACAGCGGCTCTCTAGGACCGGACTTGCGTAACCCTCTGTAGGAACAAAGAGCTGTGGGAACATAGGGCTGTGGTAACACAGGGCTGTGGGAACATAGGCACGCTCCCCCCTGTAGAGACGTGCCATTGAACTTGTTACTAAGCGTACAAATCAGCGTCCATACTTGAAGTTCTTCCAGTTTCTAGAGTAGGGTTAGTTTTAGGGTTATAAAATTGTAGCTTTACTATATATATCCACAATCTCCTACAGTTGAAACATACATTATACTATAATTTAAATGATCAAGATGAAAAAAAATCGCGAGGCTATCAGGTCATTGAGCATATTTGACTGTTATTGTAGTTGTAGAACAATCAGGGCCGTCTCCAATGTACACTATTTACAGTTTTTTTCCAACTGCTTGCACACATTTTCAAAACGGTCACCTTTTTTCAAAACTTTCCCAAAACTGCACACACAAAATTGTGTGTAGCCTAGTGTTTTGAAAAAAGTGTTTTATGCAATTGAAAACTGAGTCAAAGGCTGAAATAGTTTATTTTTTTTGGAGATGTGGTGTGCAGTTTTGCACTTTGAGGTTTCAAAAATCGTGTGACATAAAAAAGATTTTGTGTAAGCAGTTGGGAAAAAAACTGTATAAACTACAATTCCCACGAGAGACGCGCCATTGAACTTACAAAGTGTACAAATCAGTCACCATACTTGTAGTTCTTCTGGTTTCCCGACCAGGAATAATGTTATAAAAATTTGTCTTTACTATTCTTTATTATGAAGCATACATTATACAGCCGAAACATACATTATGCTATATTTATATATGATTAGGATGGAAAAAAAATCGCCAAGACTTTTTTTAGCTGGTAGGCTACAGTAGACATGAATTCAAGATTGTCGACGGGAGTTATGCTACCCTACAAAGAGCGACTTATTATGTTTATTTATTTAATTATGGCCTGCAAATATTTGTTTTACCAACTGATGAATGTAATAAACTGCCACTTATAAATATGTCAGCATTAGATGCAATAAGTATACAAACAATATAATAATATTAAAGAATTCAAAAATGTGTAAAATAGGCTACTCTCCAGCTCAAGACCTTCTTAATAAATCAATATTTGGCTTTTTAACTAGTGACAAACACTGTTTAGTTCTAGAAGATAAAATCATTTATTTTATTTGGATGAATTGGTCTGTTTATCAGATTTACCAATTGCTATAATTTGTTTGTCAAGAACAGATAAAATTAAACTGCGAGTAAAAACTTGGGGCCACTGTTTCAAATATGTGAGTGGCCCCTCCCCTAACAAATGTAACCTCCAATTTTTTTATAAAACTTGAGAGCCCTGATTAAATTATATATGCTAACCTAAATTTTAATTAAAAAAGAATCCACTTGTAAAGTTAAACAAATTTCACATATAAATATGCTCAATGTAGTCTGTTTATTTTGTCTCAACCACTTCATCCTCATATTGTTTTGAATTAAATTTATGTATGGAAAAGTAAAAACAAAAATTATCATCTTTTGCAAGTGTTATTGTAGTGTATTTGTGTTCTTTCACAAAAATATAAGTGAAAATATGCCAAATGCTTATTTATTGCTTAATTACTCACTAGAGGCTTAAAGAATGATCACATAAATTTATTGACAAGGTGCATAACAAATTGAAACTATATAGTCTTTGGCAATTGGACCACATCAAGACATCATTCTTTTAAGAGAAATGCATGATATGAAAGGAGCCGACACTGGTGGTGGTGAAGGGGTGAGTAGCAATGCTGAGATCTGGATGAATGTGGAGCTCTTCTCCTGATGACCACAGTGGAGGGACCTACTGTATGACACGATTGGCTCAAGAGGGTTGAGATGAAAATACATTTGGTTTAAGACATAAAACACCCAGTCAGCTGATGAGTTTGGAGTAGAAGAGAGTGAGAGAGATGGAAAATTAAACTGTTATACTTATAAAAGACATGTTCGGTAATGATGTGTGCTTTACACTTGTTTAAAATGCTTGTTTAATCTAAAACAGAACAGATTAATACAAAAATTGTATTTTGTAAATTTACAAAAAAAAAAACAAAGTTTAAGTAAATAAATAATGTATGCATTAATTCATAAAGCAGAAGAACAGAATAATACATACCATACTGGACAGGGCTCCCAGTCAACCAGCATTTCTGCTTTGCCCTAATGTAAGAAAAGACAAAAAAATAAACTCCATTCTTAGCATAAGGCTATTATGTCTGATTATAGGCATTGAGTTTAATTGATTTTCAGAAGACACTCCTTCATAAACTGTAATTCAAAAAGACTGAACACATAAAAAGTATCTACCTAACAATTATGGTATGTATAATATGTATTTGCCAAAACACACAGAAGTTTCTAAATCCTATATTACACTCTGCATACTGCCTACACTCTGCAGTTCCTTAATGACTGTCTAACCTTTCTCACTCTTTCTCTTACTACACTCCTGATGGGGAAAGCCTCTAGGCGAGTGTGGTAGGAGCAATCTGTGAACATCAAAAACACGTTTCAAATATTTCTTAGATAGATTAGAAACAAAATAAACACAACTATGAAGACTTAAGTAGTGACCAGACTTGCAAGGAAGACAAGTGATGTTTATCACTAATCAAAACATGTATCATGGAACCAAATTACTCTCGGTTCCAATGTGGTATGCTTGCTTGAATAACCATACTTCTGCTAAGCCACAGCTCGCAACTAAGAACACACCACTGCTGCTACTTCTACTACTCAATGCATTTTGGTCAAATTTGACTAATTAAGCCTGTTGGATTTTATAGCTTGTCAATTGGAATAATCTCAATAATTTATGAATAATCATGGTTACTGGACTGGTCACGACATTTACATACAGTATTGTTGCCCTGTTGTTGATTTGACTGCTTGTATTGTAAATATTGTATTTTTTTGTAAGTCAATTTGGATAAAAGTGTTTTCTAAATAATTCATTAAATAAATAAAATTGTGACTACCGGAAATTGGCTGTTGTAGTAGTTAAGAAAATAAGCAATTGAACTAAAGCGAATTAACAGGGGTTAAGTTGCAATGTTTAGCAAAGTATGAATCATTGCATTTACATGCACTTATTCTTTTGTGGCCTTTTCCTTTCAGGCATATGCCTTGGTCCCCGTGTGGGATATAAGATTACAGTCCAGTCATATATCCACTCAGAACCCCCCCCCCCACACACATTTACAATAATTAGACAAAATGCACTTTGTAATGTCTTTTCAACATAAATATGTGTCCCTGGTGTGTCTAGACACCCCTGAAATATGAGAAAAGACCATCCTCTCAGTTAATGTGTGTGCAAACACGCTGTTTAATTTAGCTCCAGATTTTACATCACATGCAGGCTCATTGGAAAATAGTAATCATAGTAGGCTTATAGAATACACCATCTAAAATGACCTGTTTCAGACAGGGTCTGCATAAAGGACCAGTTTAAGATAAATAAGGACTTTTTTAGGATCATGCAAAGCTACTCTAGTGGAGTATCAGAATAAAAATATACAGTGGTATGAAAAAGTTTGGGCACCCCTGTAAATTTTCATGATTTTCTTGCACAAAATTCTTAGCAAGAATTTCAATAATTCTTGCACACTTTCCATAAATCATATAAACTTTATTTCACTTCTCAAATATCACTGTGTTTGTCTCCTATATGATATATTTAATTGAAATTTCTTATCCAGACAACCAATGATTTATAAAAGAAAATCATGAAAATTTACAGGGGTGCCCAAACTTTTTGATACCACTGTAGAACAGGAAATTAGCATAATCGGTCCCCTTTAAATTCTATTTAAGTAATTAATTTACTTATTAGAAAATCTGCTTGACTAATGAGTTTCATTGAGTTTCATAGTTACCAAGCTATGGTAACAGTTATCAGAACCACCAATAATTACCCTAATAATAATAATAATTCATTACATTTATATAGCACTTTTCTGGGTACTCAAAGCGCTTTACATGGAAGGGGGGGAATCTCCTCAACCACCAACAATGTGCAGCATCCACCTGGAGCCATATAGAGTGCCGAAGTTATGACGTCATTTTGTAGGACAACTCGGAAGCTAGCGGCGCATGGGTTCCCTCGATCGAAAAGCTATGCATTTTCCCCATAGACTTTGGGAAAATCGCAAAAAATAAGATCTGTGTTCAACAAAGAGTTGTGACCCTTACATGTTTTGACTATCAAGATAATCTTTACAAGTTACTCCAAAATGTATACATTTTGAAGCCTAAATAAAGCCGTCAGATATTTTAAAGACACAATAAAGTTTAAAAAACCACAGGCAGGTTATAACTGGTGTGTTTTATGTCATAGATCAAAACGTGAAAATATTTAGAGGCTTTGTTAACCACAGACCTTATTTCAGGCGATTTAGCAAAAACCCATTAAAAAAAAATATAGACTTTAGGGCGAGGGAACCGGAAGTGCTAAAATGCTAACTCACTTCCGCGTTTTGGCCTACAAAGTGACGTCATAACTTCGGCACTCTATTGCGCCAGAACGCCCACCAAACACCAGCTTACTGGTGAAGAGAAGACAGTGATGAAGCCAATCAGTATATGGGGATGATTAGGAGGCCATGATGGACAGAGGCCACAGGGCAAATTTGGCCAGGATGCCGGGGTTACACCCCACCGCACCCTACTTTTTCGAAGGACACCCTGGGATTTTTAATGACCACAGAGAGTCAGGACCTCAGTTTAACGTTTCATCCGAAGGATGGACAAACATTTACATACCTGACTTTTTTTTTTTTTTTCGATTTGCGACTGTGCCCCTGGCTGACCCTGTGGAGATAGCTGTGGGTTTGGAGAAAGAAAATTACTCATATACCAAATAAATCTTTAACTTATTATTTAAAATACTTGAAGATCACAACATCGCACAAGTGTGGCAGTACATGTATTAATAGGTGTAAAGTACATGCATTCTTATTGCGATTAAATTAAGGATGCTCCATTAACTCCACGTGTTTCATTTTCTCGTTTATGTCCATCATGTTTGTGATAATCCTAATTTGTTTCAAAAAGCACTGATCCTGCGCTGACTTGTTCAGGGAACGCAAGGGGTGGGAGAATGGTTAAGTTAAGTGTTCATGGGACACTGACATTCCCAATTATTTTGAATATTCAATTTATCCTAATATCTTTAATAATAAAATTTGGCCTAGTAATTTCAGCATTTGATTAGTAGTACTTATTTTACTTTTAGATTTATAATAGACGCACAATTTTTTTTTCCAACAGCCCTAGTACAGAATCAGATAGACCTATCATCTATCTAATTATATTATATCAGATCAACTTTTCTAGCAGATTATCCATTGAAAATGAGAACCCACTACTAGGTGATGATACACAGGGCAACTTGTTGAGCAATGTTGCTTGGCAATCTTGCTGAGGGATTGTTGCTTGGGCACTTTCACATTGAAAATGGGCAACACATTTCTATCTGGATAATTTAGATGGGTTGTGGGCCCTGTGTCTCATCTGGTTGCCCGTTGACGGCAACATTGCCCAGCAACGTTGCTCAAAAAGTTGCCCTGTGTATCATCACCTAGTGAGTTTTACTTTATCAAGCAGCAAAAAAGTTATAGCATGGTGTGTTTGAGTTCATTTAGTTGAAAAGAGCTCTAACCTGCATCAAGCTCTATGGGGGAGAAACACTGGAAGTCAAGTAAAGTTAAGGTAACCCATGGGTCAAACACTTTTGGCCTTTACAAATATAAACTGTAACTCTTTAAATTTGTTCTAATTACCTTGCCCCTCCGTGGATTCCGCCTGCTCCACTTGCCCCTCCGTGGAGTCCGCCTGCTCCACTTGCCCCTCCGTGGAGTCCGCCTGCTCCACTTGCCCCTCCGTGGAGTCCGCCTGCTCCACTTGCCCCTCCGTGGAGTCCGCCTGCTCCACTTGCCCCTCCGTGGATTCTGCCTGCTCCACTTGCCCCTCCGTGGATTCCGCCTCGCAGGGTGTGAGCTGCAGAGTGATCAGCTGATCCTCATTGCCACTGGAATCCTGGGTCCATCCTGTGCAAGTTAAACAAGTGTTGTGTTTTGCTTATTTAAAACATAGAGGTTAACCATAAATTATCTGTACCTGTTTTAACTGTTAGGTAAATATGTTTGAATAATATATACCAAATTTTCCCCAACCAGATTTGAAGGCACTTTTGATTGCAGGAGAACTATTGAGAATCTACTGGATGTATTAGATATCTGTAATATATTTGATTGATTTTCTATGACGATAACCAATACAATATATCTTTAAACCCAGAGTTCTCATAATATCTATTGAAAAAATGATAAGTATAATGTTTGTTTACAGTCTGGGTCAAACTATTCAGTTAAGACTAGACTGTGTGCGCTAAAAAACTTTGGGCTTTATACCTCAAAGTTAGTAGCAGTGTAAGCTTGTGGTGTATCCAGCAAAATTTTGATGGTTTTCTTTTTCTTTGTGTTATTTCTGTTAATGATCTACATTTTAGCACTGTCCTCGATTTTTTTCAATGAGTATATATAGATTCATTATCATTTGATTCATTGACCCAGTGACCAAAACGGGTCTTTGCAAATGTAATGTGTTCAATTAGTATGTCACTACAAAAATTGCTGTGGTCAGTGTGCTTTAAACATTAAAAATATGGTTGTATGTGGGCTGAAAACAGAAATGAAATATGGCTCCTACAAAAACATACCAAACATAATTCTAAAGTTGACAGTATATGCTTGAATGCACTTAACTCTGGGTGCCAAATCCCATTGTAGACCAGTGTGCTGCATGCTATTAATACAAACAGGGCTCAATACACTAAGAATCTACATGTCTACATCTGCAGTTGCAGGAAACTACTGTTTTGAAACAGTTTACTTCAATTCCCATAATCAATTGCCAGGTGTGAATTTTTATGTTTTTCTACCCATTTGCGTCTACATTAAATGTGTTGGTAGAGACGTCACATAGAGTAGACTATGATCATACAAGCATTCAGCAGCAGAAAAAAAGAATGACTGAATTTAAGTTGTAGGGGTGAGCCATTCCTTTAAGATTTAAACATTAATAAAATATTTTGCGTACTCAACACAAGTTGTGAACTGTGACTTTAAGATACAGTGCATGCATGCATCTCACCTTCACAAAGATATTCATAAAATGAACCTATCTTCTGTAGGTAGTCCTGGGCAAAGGTGGAGAGTGTGCAGCGAGGCGTTAATATTTCGCACTTCATTTATTTTTTTTTTGTTCTCCTTTCCTAGTAGCAGAACTGGTTTGTAGCCAATGGCATGGAGTTTCTCAAGCTGCAATGACAAAATTGTGTGTTTGCTGTTTAAATTAATAGAAAAACAACATAAAAAATAACTAAGAATATTAATTTAAAAATATATAACATTATTAATGACAGCATCCAGGTTACTGCCATTCAGGATTTTTAACCTAATGGTGAGTTTAGCTTTATGTGAAAACAGGAAAGGCTCATACATTAGAAGCAAAAAACAACTCTATATAGAAAAACAGTAAAAAGATGAATCTGACACCATGAGAGTACCCTTTATATAACGTTATATAAATATTTATTTTTGTAACATTAGTAACTCGGGTTTTGCACCTACATTGATAAGATTATGTAACCATTGTGCAACTGGACAATGACAATCTAAAGATTTATTGAAAATAAAGGCAGAACCTTAGTGATCACGTGACCAAATGGGTGAATGCTGCACATATTTACAGTTGACGCATTCACATTTTAAAGTGCTTTGAGTAGTACAGTATGAATGCAGTTCATGTGTTATTTCTCATCCACTCGATAAGAAAGTTTGATTATTAAATTGCACCTGTAATTCTGTCATAATCCATGCCTGTATATGTTATGAATTCAAGAATTCCTGAGTTTCAATTATATTTGCTGTTTGTTCAAATTTTGCTCTGGTAGATCATTTAGGGATGTGATGTATTACGGTGAAGATGTTATAACTTTATGGTTGTATTACCACCACTAAAATAAAAAATACAAATCACAATTACGTGTGCCTTCAAAGTTGATAGTTAAATTATACTTTTAAATTTATTCTGATGACACAGGGAGGACAAAGTATCATTTTTAAAAAAAAGATTCAACTTTATCTATATTGGCCAAAAAAAAAAAAAAAACGCCTTTCTGACCTTGCGCTGGCAATGCTCACTTAATAACAAATGGTACCACTGAATGTACTTCCTAGATGAAATTGTACGTACCATGATATTGGCTTCATCCTTGATGGATGCAGTGTTGTGGTTTTTCTTACGACCAACCACCCATTCCCCTCGCTTCTCATCAAACCTCTGAAGCTTCTTCTTGAGGCGCTGCTTCAGAGGCTGCTCCTTTTTACAATGTGAGCAGATGTTTTGAGCGCAAAATAAAATCCCCTGACAAAAGGGGCAGATCTTTTTTGTAGACCCCCCTGGCATTATAACACACAGTCAGATACAGACACACACAGTCAGATACAGACAGACACACAGTCAGATACAGACAAACAGACAGACAGTCAGATACAAACAGACAGACTGACAAAGATGGGTAAGACAGACATGTAGACAAAGACAGACAGGGAGGAAAGAAAGCAATAGATAAAGACTGAGATAGATAAAGATTGAAGAGATGGACAGAAATATAGATAGTGAGAGAACAGAGAGGATGTAAGATATAGAAAATAATAGATATACGTAGATATAATAGAGATAGAGGTTGGCTCTTAAAAGTGCCTTTGGGTTTTGAAAATCAGGTTCGGATAGGTTCGACAGGTGATATGTTTGACAGGATCTGCAGGGAGAACAACAGAAAATGTTAATTATGTAGTGTTATGTTGATATAAGATTTAAAAAGTGTACCCTAATATAGTGAGTGATTCCCATTTTCTTATAAATGCTTAGGATAAATACATACAGATTCACGTTGTTGCTATTTCCTGTGCTACTTTTTTAATGGCGCATAACCTCTAATGGCGCATAACCGCATGTGTCTAGGGTTCGACATCCCAGATTTAAAGGAGGCAGCGTTATGTGCAGTATAACGTTAGACCAAGTGATAATATTGTCATTACTGACACATTACAGTGACGTTGTGTGTGAACCACGATGATCGAGAGAAAATTACATCATCTAGATGTCCCCAATTACTATTCCCCCAATACATTCTCAATAAGCAACACGTCCAAAATAAAATGAGTATTTCCACATAAAAAAAACATGTTGCGATACACACATATATATATGTATATATTTAAATTTATATATATATATATATATCACAACATGTTTTTTTATGTAAATACTCATTATATATATATATATATATATATATATATATATATACACACATCTAGAACCTATATCTAGGCCTAGAAAATGTTTTTTTTTATAAACACGTATATATATATATATATATATATATATATATATATATAGATACACATCTAGAACCTATATCTAGGCCTAGAAAATGTTTTTTTATAAACACGTATATATATATATATATATATATACATCTATAACCTATGTCCAGGCCTAGAATTTTTTTTTTATAAACACGTAATTTTATTAATTTTGGACGTGTAAATGCTTATGAATTAATTCTGCTTATTAGACTATTGTAAGCGACTTACCGTGGTGGAATCGCGCTGGGCAATGGTTTCTGCGATGGTCGCACACAGTGACGTATTGCACAAAATTGCGCCAAAATATCGATCATAATTAAAAAGTACAGTCTTAATATTTTATATCCGTGCTCAAAATTTGAAAAGGATCAGCGTAAATGTCCAAGTGAAGGAAACACGAGTATTTAGCCATTACATTTAAACACATATCACTACCCAGAATGCATCCATCTCTTTGCCAAAGGATATGTCCATATAAAGCAATATAAACATTTCTGCAGTAGGCTATATAATTAATTTATTACAACTTCATAATCAGTTTTGAGATGAAAGTTCTATAAAAGTAGGCTATTCTGTTTTTTTTTTGGCGCAAAAAAAAGCAAAGTAGGCTCACTATAAGCCATTGCAAATTGAAATACCATCGACAATTATAAAATATCCCACAATAAATTAAGGCATGTTTTAAGCATATAGAAAATATGCAGTCCTGTAATTATGTAATTTTAATGTAGCCCAAAATTATATAAAAAAAGAGAGGAAAAATAGTTAGGGTTAGAAAAATAATCAAAGTTCAAAATTCAAAGATGAGGGATTTGCACTCAAATCTATCGGACGGCCCTCTCCGTTGTCAAGTGACGAATAGAGGGGTACCATCAACGTCGGCTTTGGACGTGAGGGGGAAATGACCAAACGGCATAGCCTATGTGACGAATAGGGGTGAGACCATGTTGCAAAGAAAGACGTGGTGCAGGCACGGAAAATAGGTCCCTTTGAAATACATTAGATTGAGATTCGTGTTGTGTGGCACGAAAAAAAGAAGGAAATTCGTGCTGAAGGACACGAATCAATTCGTGTTGAGTAGCCAACCGAATATGAAGAAATACAACAAGGATTCAAATCTCCTGATTAAATGTTGAGTAATGTAGCCCTTCAAGTTTGCAAAAGGAATAGCCTAACATTTGAGGAAAAAACAATTGTGTGCTCTTGAAAGAAAGACGTGTTGCATACGCCCCATTGAAATACATTAGATTGAAAGTCGTGCTGAGTGACACGAAAAAAAGAAGAAAATTCGTGCCCATAGACACGAATCAATAGATTCATGATGAGTAACCTACCGAATATAAAGCAATAAAAACGAGGATTAAAATCACCTGATTAAATGTTGAGTAATGTAGCCCTTCAAGTTTACAAAATTAATAACAATTGTGAAAAAACAATAGTGTGCTCTCGGAAGAAAGACGGCACGAAAAATACGTCCCATTGAAATACATTGAAAGTCGTGCTGAGTGACACAAAAAAAAGAAGGATATTTGTGCCCTTTGGACACGAATAAATAGATTAATGTTGAGTAGCCTACCGAATATAAAGCAATAAAAACGAGGATTAAAATCTATTGATTAAATGTTGAGTAATGTAGCTCTTAAAGTTTGCAAAATGAATAACAATTGGGAAAAAAAAACAATACTGTGCTCTCGAAAGAAAAACGTTGCGCAGGCACGAAAAATACGTCCCATTGAAATACATTAGATTGAAAGTCGTGCTGAATGACACGAAAAAATGGGGGAACTCGTGTCCATGAACACGAATCAATAGATTAAATTTCGTGACTATGTCACGAACTGCCGTGAGACTGGGTTGTGTGGTCTGTGTTATTTGCAGCGCGTTTCTGTCTTTTTGTTGTGTTGTGAACTTTTGCAGCGCGTTTCTGTATTTGGTTGTGTTGTGAGTATTTGGAGCACACGTGTGTTGTGAAACTGATGAAGATGTTTTCTTAATTTGCAGGTGTTTTTTTTCTATTTGCATGCGTTTTTTACTATTTACATGCGTTTTTTACTATTTGCATGCGTTTTCTTAAGTTGCAGCACGTTGAGCTCTCTCGGCCACCATACTAATGTCTAGAATAGCGATTTAAGTGTGAATTGCGACTTCTCTTAGTTTTAAGTCAGTCTCAAACTCAGATAGCCTGTGGGGGGGGGGGGGGGGGGGGGGGGGGTTGGAGGAACAGTTCAGTGCGTGTGTGCAGGACAATAGGTGTTAATGTTTAATTCGCGATCAACCTCGTTTTATTGTAAGGTGAATTCAACAAGGCATGATGTGTCTTTGAAGCAGTGGCGTGCACAGACCTCCTCAGGGGCAGGGGCGGAGGGACCAAAAAGGGCACTAAAAAAAATTATTACTTCTTGATTTTTTTTGTTTCTATTCTTTCTTTCCTTGGCATTCTAATAAAATATGTTGATACAATTATTAGAATGCATAACACATCAAATGAAAATAGGGAAATTATGATAATATTACTAAATATTTACTGTACCAAACAAAACAGTGAGAATCAAGAAGGTAATTATGGAAAATAAATTTTTAGTTTTGTTGATGTTGTAAATGTAATGTATGTATTATATGTATGAAAGACAGTGTTAGCTATCATGAATCAGTAACACTTTACAATAAGGTTTCATTAGTTAAAATTAGCTAAATGAACTGCACTTCTACAGCATTTATTCATCTTAGTTAATATTAATTTCAGCATTTACTAAAACATTAAAATCAAAAGTTGTATTTGTTATCATTAGTTAATGCACTGACTGTGGTATAACATGAATAAACAATTAACAGTTGTAGTATTAACTAAGATATAGCCTACAGTAACAAATGTGTTGCTCATGGTTAGTTCATACATGAGTAATGAACAAATTAACCTATTTGTAAAGCGTTACTGTGAAATCAAAGATATAAGTTCCTTACAATTTAGAGTTGGACATGGACTTAAGATTTAATTTAACTAACTGTTAGATGCATTTCCCCTTGCACTTTTATTCCTTGGATAAAACCGAATGACATTGTCACTCAGAATGCGTCTGAAATCGAGTTATACTTTTATTGTAGTTAAGAATAACTCGCATCCTGCAGCAACTTTTAGAGTAGCATGGTGATGGTAGGATAAATGTAATTTTCCGTATTAGCTTAAATGTTACCTGCTGCTCGTTTGAAGAGACTCGCGCGAACTGCTGCGTAGTGCGTACCAGAACCGTTAAATGCGTATGAGGCGCTGCAAAGGAAACTCCGCCTACCACTTCTCCGCCAAATTTTTTTTAATATAATATTTGTTTGTATTATTATTGTTAGAGGCAAGGGTGTGTAAGTGTGTTATTTATTATAATATTTATAATAATAATAATTATTATTTACAATTATCAGAAAAGGGCACAATACATTTTGAGACAAAAGGGGCAGGGGCTTGAGCCCCCCGGCCCCCCCCCCCCTGTGCACACCACTGCTTTGAAGCAACAGAGGCTAAATAATTTGTTTAGTTTTTTTTTTCATATGTATGGATGAAACGCAGCGACATACAGTATTATCAGCTGTATGGTGTGTTTTTACCCTGAAATGTTTAATTTTGAGAGAGACCCGGCACGCGCAGCAAGGGAGACTAAATAAACTTGCTAAAAAGAGATCCAGCACGAGAGAGAGACAAAGGAAAACGCATGTTCTTAATTTATGTTGCTTTGGACTAATTTCGTTTTGTACTGATTCAATAGTTTAATTTAGTTGCAATTTCTTTTGCAATACAAATTTAAAATGTCGCAAGAATAAGATTCTGTTTTTCTTATTTTGCATCGCAAAAGAAATAAACTCTAAACTCAATGCAACCCTGTTTTAAATAAAAAAAACTGTCCCGACACTTTTTTAAACCTTGAATTGTTCGATGGGGTTTCAAACTTAAGTTATTTTAGTGTCTTTTTACATTACACAATAATTTAGCAGACTAAAGACAAGATTCTTCATTTTCTGACGCGATCGGCAGACAATCTTCCTTTATCAGTTTTTTTGTCTGTGCATCGGCTCTACAGAAATGTAGCAAATTTATGTTGTAATGTGCCATTGATAATTAAACAAAACGCTTGACTTTAAATAAATAAACAGTTAATCAACTTGCTAACCTATTTAAGCATCGAGAACGGTAAAATGTTAACGCTGTCGGCCAACATCGGTTAACAGCAAGTATGCTAATGAGATTCGATCTCGGGCCGATTGAAGCTCCGTGAGGCTCATGTCGTTGCGTTGACCACTGAGCTACCGTCTGAACGCTGTTAAGTCAACGTCTTTTGCTCTTGCAAAGCCTCATTGATGTAGCCTAAATATGTTTCTTTTGCAATGTTTTAAGTTTTCATTATTTTCTCAATTTAATTTCAGTAATTTCAGTATTGTGATTATTAATTAATTTAACTACGTTTCACTTAAATTAATCTGCTACCAGCTTTCAATCGCCATGTAATAATAAACGAGCTGGAGCCGGCGGAACGGCGGCGGTAAAAGTATTATTCTGGTTGGGTACCAACTGTACGTGTTTGTGCATGTATATTTGAGATTATTTTTGCACCCAAATACGTATGCCTGTAATAATAAACGAGCACAACCCATGCATATATTCATGCCATAGTTCAAATATGCTTGGGAGCTTTTGCTAAGCTTTTTGTGCTGTTTGGCGCCCACATGCGCTATTTGTTGTTTTGCACATGTTCTTCATCAATTGCATTGATTGCATGCATGTGTGCACTTGTTCATCAGTTGCATTGATACATGCACGTGTGTCATACATCAATGCAACTGATGAAAAAATGCCTGCAAAAATACAAATCTGCATGTAACATTATTTTACACATGTATCACTTGCATTGATGGATCACTTGCATTGATGCATGCATGTGTGCACATATTTGTTCATCAATTGCATTGATGCGTGCGTGTATACATGTGTGTGTCAAAAAGCAAATGCTCCCAAGCTTATTTGAACTATGGCATGCATATATATACATATATATATTATATACAGGGCTCGCAAAATTTGACTCTTCAGATTTTGGTAGCCCGAAATGGATTTTACTAGCCCAAATAAAAAGACAATTTTTAATGTAGAAAATTGGTTAGGAGTCAAACATCAATCAAAAACTTTTTCAAAACACAAATATCAACAATTGGATATAAAATAATCAAATTAGAATCAATACAAATATGCATCTGGTTCTAACTGAACTGAAATTCGTGTGACAAGTATGGAACATGAATCAGTCTGTGGCTCAGCCCCCAATGAGGTTATGACTAAAAAAGTTAACACTTTAGTTTTGTGTCTAATGCTCACTATTAACTAGTTTCATTAATATGCAGATGGCAGGGTTTTATAATTACTGAGGTCCCGGATGTGAGGTAGGCTAGTTAGGGGGGTTCGAGAAAATTTTTATTTCTCAGGGGGGTTTGAGAAAATTTTTATTTCTCTGATCTACATATCCCAAAAAATTGGATAACAATAACTTTAAAAACATGTCATGCAGCTGATTATTTTCCTTATGTCAGTGAAGAAAGTAAACATAGGGTCAACTGAATAATTTTCTCAGAAGCGTTCATTTACTGAAAGCTACTAGGAAAGCTAGGTAGCCTAACTAAGTTTATTAAATTCATTCACAATATACACATTCATTATTGATCTTATTCCTAACACAGGGCCGTAGACAGGGCTTTATTATCAAAGAGGTCCTAAATTTAAGGTTGTCAGGGGGTTAAAATTTTTTATTTCTCTGATATGAGCATTTCAAGACATTTGAAGGCCAAAAAAGGATAAGAAATAGCTTTAAAACCATGTCAGTGGCAGTAGATTGTCAATACCTGCTCGCTCATCTCCATCACTCTTTCTTTTTCTCTCAGTCTCTTCATTTTGCCCTGTCTCTTCCCCTCCGAAAAATGAACTTTTTTAATTTACTGAAGGCTACAAATTGTATTATATTAATTCTCAACATGTACACATTCATTATTAATCTTGTGCCCAACATGATGCAAACAGCTTTGTTAATGTTTCTTGTCACTGTTATGTGGATAGCAGACGAACCCAAGCGCAGACGGTATGCAAACACAACGTTTATTATAACAGAAAAAACAGGGGAAAGCAAAACCCACGCGGGGGCAAAACAGTACAAGATAAAATAAACGACTAACCACACTAGACTAAAACATTAAACTATACAGGAACAAGACAGGCTTTTACAAGATCGCAACTTTTAGACAAAACACTCGACAAGGTACTCACTGGGTATTGACATGGCACACAAGGCAATGAACCGGCACAGGACAGCAAACACAAGGAGATTATAAAGGGAACACTAATGATCAACAAGTGATACAGATAAGGTGATAAGGACAGAACGAGGATAACAAGGGGGGGCGGGGCAAGGGAACGAGTCAACACAAGCACATGGCCAAAACACAAGACCATGTGCTTGCACACAAAACATGATTCTGTCATGATCCTGCCTCAAGACTAGAGAAAATCAAGGACATGAGGGCAGAATCATGACAGAACCCCCACCTTAAGGAGCGGCTACCAGACGTTCCTCAAGGGGACATCAAACACGGGACATGACAGACTGAGACATCGACACAAACCAACAAAACATGACAAATGTTACAGTGGGCGACGGAGCGGGAATCACGACAGGGGAAGCTGAAGGTGGCGAGACAAGACTCTTGACCGGGGAAACAGCGGGAAAAGGAACAGGACACATAACAGGGGGTGTAGCAGGCGGCTGTGGAGCGGGAACCGAACTCTCTGAATCGGACTCGGCGCTCATGAAAACAGACTCGGGATCAGCACTCTCCGAAGCAAACTCGGAAACCAAGCTCCTCGAATCAGTCACGGAAACAGTGCTATCAGCTGTTGAATCTGGAACTACGCTCTCAGTAGTTGAGTCAGAAACAGCGCTCTCTGCCACTGACTCTGGAACCGTCCTCTCTGCAGCAGGTCCAGGAACAGCTCTCACTGTAGCCACGGCAGGTTGAGAACTCATAGCGGACACAGGGGGAGATAGGGACGGAGGACAGAGAGCCCTCTTCTTCCTCCTCTTTCTCCTTGGCCGTGGGGCAGAGGCCATAGCCGAACTAGTAGCCAGAAATGAAGGAATCACCGGGGTCCTTCGCTGGGGAAACCACCACCGGCAAGGAAGACTCTGGAGAGGAGGATTCCGAAACTGACTCCCACGATAAATGTCTACCTCGCTTACCGCGGAGGCTGACCGATGCGGCAGGTGTCTCGGGAGTCGAGCTGGGACGAGTCTGGTTCCCCATTGTAGCCACGGCGAGGACGCGACCCTCCGGGATCACGGGCAGACAAGCAGAGGGTGGAGAGCCCGAGGAAGAAGCCTGCGGATCCTCCCGGGAAAAAAGATCCCAGAGGCGGGCATAATCCCTCATGATCCGCTCACCCTGGGACTAGGCAGTTGATCCGCTCACCATCGGTGGGTGCAGACAACCAGCATCGCTCACGGAACTCCGATTGGAGCAGGGAAGGCATATTGTCTGTTGGGTTCTTTAGTGGCCGGTTCATTCTGTTATGTGGATAGCAGATGAACCCAAGCACAGACGGTATGCAAACACACAACGTTTATTATAACAAAAAAAACAGGGGAAAGCAAAACCCACGAGGGGGCAAAACAGTACAAGATAAAGTAAACGGCTAACCACACTAGACTAAGACTTTGACATTAAACTATACAGGAACAAGACAGGCTTTTACAAGATCGCAACTTTTAGACAAAACACTCAACAAGGTACTCACTGGGTATTGACATGGCATATAAGGCAATGAACCAGCACAGGACAGCAAACACAAGGAGATTATAAAGGGAACACTAATGATCAACAGGTGATACAGATAAGGTGATAAGGACAGAACGAGGATAACAAGGGGGGCGGGGCAAGGGAACGAGACAACACAAGCACATGGCCAAAACACAAGACCATGTGCTTGCACACAAAACATGATTCTGTCATGATCCTGGCTCAAGACTAGAGAAAATCAAGGACATGAGGGTAGAATCATGACAGTCACCTCACAATGACAGTACACAACTAATTATTACATTACATGAATCACGTTACATAAGCCTATTTTCAGTATATTAGTTTGCCTGATTATTTTTGTCATTCGTTTAACATTTATGACCTAAAAAAACGGTCAAATATGAAATGTTTAGTTTAGCTACTTACATCTTATCTCGCACTTGACCATAAACTGAAGCGTCAGTCACTCTGCTAAAATTCGCGCTCAGCAGCTTCTGTGACATAAAGCCCGCCTATTTGATTGGTCATCTCAAATATTCTGACATTGACGAGCAGTGACAGACCAATGAGGCTAAGATGAACACACACACACACACCCCCTGTCCTCTTTTTCTGACGTGCACTCTGCTCGCCCGCCGCTGCGGATTGAAGATGAACGCGCTGAATCTGATTATAACAAGACTGAAGCGAACACGAATTTGTGTAGCTTACACTTAATCACACATTTTTAGGGGGGCGAGGCAGAAGTTTAGGGGAATTTGATAACACTATTTCAGATAGCCCGTCGGGCAGACCGGTTATGCATTTTGGTAGCCCGACTTGAAAACACAATAGCCCCGGGACGTCGGGCTAGCGATTTTGCGAGCCCTGATATATATATATATATATATATATATATATATTAGGGATGTCCCGATCCGATCCACGGCATCGGTATCGCGCCGATACCGGCCCAGAACGCTAGATCGGAGGGGAGAAAAAAATATGAGCGATATCCAGTTTAGCGGCGCAGCCTGTCACGTGATGAGAGTAGTAGCCAATTATAGTCGCATGAGTATGAGAGTTAGCTACGGTATTTTACAGAATGGCCATGTCAGCGGTGTGGAATTATTTCAACCTTAAAAAGGAAAAAAGTCCAACGGCTGAATGCAAAATTTGCACTGCAAATGTTTCGAGGGGTGGCAGTGCTGTTGCTCGGTTTAACACAACTAACTTAATTAAGCATTTGGAAAAACACCACGCGGAACAGTATGAGGAATTTCTGCAAGCAACGGCTGCAAAGAAGAGCAAAACGCCCCGAGTCCGACAGCAGACATTGATGGAATCAATACAAAGTCGAGAGAAACTTCCCCCGTGCAGCAACAAGGCCAAATTGATAACCGAGAAACTAGTTCAGTTTATTGTCCTGGACGACCAACCCCTTTCAGTGACAGAAAATGTGGGATTTCGACGCTTACTTGAGCATCTCGAGCCTCGCTACACTTTGCCCAGTCGGCATTATATCACGGAAAAGGTAATACCTCAGATGTACAATGAAGTTTGCGATGTTCTCTCCAAACTTTTGGAGAATGTAAGTGCAATTAGCCTCACAACAGACATCTGGAGCTCAGACGTGAGTCCAATGTCCATGTTGAGTCTGACCCCGTAATGGATAGACTCTGATTTTAGTTTGAAAAAAGCTGTTTTGCATGCGCGGGAGTTTCGTGGCTCGCACACAGGGGATTTTATTATGGCAGCAATTGAGGAGATGTTGCGTGAATGGAAGATTAATAAAAACAAAGTCCATGTAATCTTAAGGGACAATGCAACAAACATGAAGAAGGCCATGGATCAACTTGGCGTGGCCAGTTTAGGATGCTTCGCGCACACACTGCAGCTAATTGTACATGAGGGGCTGTTGTCGCAGCGGAGTGTAAGTGACGCATTGGCCAATGGAAGAAAAATTGTAGGCCACTTTAAACACTCGCCGCTTGCCTATGGGTCATTCTTCAATTGGGGTGGCAAATGAGAGGCAGAAATTGTAAAAATGCTTGTTTGTTTTCTTTTAATAAAATGTATTGCTATGTATTTAAAATTAGTTTAATATTCTATATCAATTAAAATTGAAGCTTAATAACATTTAGATTTTTTAATAATTTGAATCAAACACTAGTGAAACAACCACTTATGTCTATGGTGTTACCAATATTTGAAGTAACATTTTGATTAATTCTAAATAAACAGGCATATGCAACTTTAGGTAATAATTAATAAATAAATAAATTACTTTAAGGACTCAGTTTCATTGATAGTTTAAATATAATTTTTTGAAATAAATGTTTAATTGGTCATCTTCCCCTATTTTTGCCAAAGAAGTTTTTTTTTATTTTATTTTTTTATTGTATATACATAAAAAAAGGCAGGAAAAATAGTCTGTGCTACATTTATAGTCTTTCTTCTAAGATATTAAAACCATTTTACAGTCTAAAAACATTAAATTATAAGATTAAATGGCTCTGAAGGAAAGAAATGTCGGATACGTTTTGAAGTAACACCACAGACGTAATATAACACCACAGACATATTGCATAAAAGGTTGAACAATTAAAAGTTTATTGAGCAAAATAATTAAATTAATCATGAGTAGGATTACAAGTAATTGCTCTGATAAAAGAACATTTAGAGAACATCTTCAGTGAATAAATAATATATCCACAAACTTATTTAATAATAATAAAAAAAAATCAGTACATCTTCAGTGAATAAATCATGTTTCCACTGTAACACAAAACATTAAAAAAAACAAATCTGAACATCTTTAGTGAATAAATCATGTTTCCACAAACTGAACTAAACACAAAACATTCAAAACAGCTCACGGACTGGCCCTATTTATTGCAGTGTGCACCTATAGGTGGTTTGGTTGTTATCAGTATCACCATTTTTTTTGTTTTAGATTTCAGTGTTCTTGAAGGTATTCCCAAATGTCGTGGAGGATCTGAACAGACCTTTGTTGACAGGTAGTGGCTCTGGGATGAACTGGGTCTGCATCTCTGCGCTGTCTATAAAGACGCTGCTTTTCAGCAGCAGTTAATCTGGCCATACCTGACAAAAGAGATACAATTATATGATTACGGATGTCCTGTGTGTTGTATTAAAAACACAACATTATTGGTATATTGTCTGTGGAGTTACTATAGAGTCTGTGGTGTTACCAGGAAAGACAGTAACACCACAGACAGTAACACCACAGACAAATTAGCCTAAATCCAGACTTTTCTAAAATGGAGGCTGCCATCATGATGATTTCAAGATCAGAGGACATTCTAGAAATATTAATAAGTACGCATTTATCAAATTTTTTATTAAAATATGTAAAATCTGCAAGTTATCAACATAACACCACAGACACTAACAAAGTGCGACACATGAAATTGTCAGCAATTTAGCTAACTTTAAGAAACTGAATAAGAAAGAATGTACTCACCATGCACCCCTCAGATCAACCAGCACCTGCAATGACCTTTACACACAGGAAGTAGTCCAAACAGATTTCCCCCTTTTCTTAAAGGGGCGACATCCATTGATGTAACACCACAGACATGAATTTGGGGAACACTACTTTTTTCATGAATATTACAAAATATGTATTTTTTAAAACAATTTAATAAAATTGTACATGTTAAATAAAAACTATATTTATAATATAACCATTTTTTTTTGTTAAAAATGTTATATTGTTGTAATTAAATTCCATGATATCTCTCTGAGATAGGGTGGGAACATACATATTTTGTTATAAATGCAATCTCTCAAACTCAATTAAATATGTATTTTAAAACTAAAAATTATTTATTAATAGTGCACAAATTGTGTTTATCCTACAGAATACAAAAATGAAAACATTTTATAATTTATTGGTATTTAAAGTTAATTTCAACTGTTGTAAAGTAGAGGGACACCACTTGCCACCACAAATGAAGAATGACCCCTATGCACGGTTAGAAGACATCCAAGTGGAGCTAAATATGCAGCCTAAGCGTCTGCAGCAGGACGTCCGAACTAGATGGAACAGCACCCTGTACATGATTAAAAGCCTCTTTGCGCAAAAACGAACACTATCTGCATATACAGCTGAATACGACCTGCCAGCCACACTGACAGCAAACCAGTGGGGGCTGCTGGAGAAGGCTTCCACGGTTCTGGCCCCTTTCGAGGAGATGACAAGGGCAGTAAGTGCCTCCTCCGCATCTCTAGCTGATGTCATCCCCGCTGTGTGTGTCCTGAAACGTGTTCTCAGTCGGGAAAACGAGGGTGATCAGGGGATTAAGACAATGAAAAGTACCCTCCTTGACGATTTAATGACGTGGAATCTGAGCCATTATACTCGGTTGCTACTCTACTGGATCCAGGTTACAAAGACAGGTAAGGGAATTTCTGTTAACTTTATTTAGTGTGTGTCTGTGTGTGTGTGTGTGTGTGTGTGTGTGTGAGAGAGAGAGAGAGAGAGAGAAACAAATCCCCAACCCATTCTCACCCCCAGGGCGTCAAAAACTGAAGCATGGTCAAGTGCCTTCTGCGTCACAATGAAGACGTCGAAGGTACCCCTAGGCGTCACGTAGTTGACGATCAAGGAACTCCATTGATTTCAACGGCTTGCCTTATGCGTCAGATTAACACGCAAAAGGCACATTTAGCCTGGTATAGTAGACCCTACGTCATCGCAATTTTCTAAAGCTCGGGTAAGAAATAAATAGGCCTATTAAATTGATATTTTTCTATAGCCAAGTTTCTATAGCTACATACATTTATTTTTTGTTGTCTATAAATCCTCTTTTTTTTAATATTAGCTGTAAAGACTTTTATCTGGAAGCTCCAGCAGCTCCAAAGCGTTAAAATCATGTTAAAATCCATAACACATGTGTATACATATATTTGCGTTTTATATTGCATAATTAAATGATTGTGTAGGCCTACTGTGTATACTTCTGACCTGTTTCTTATTGTAAAAATAAATAAAAATGAAATATTAAAACACACTCACATTTATATTTATAATGCTTAATGTATTTTTTTTTACTGCTATTTGGTCTTTAGGCTATTTTTACATTTGATGCCTGGGACATTAATAAATTAATTATCAGCTCGCTATTAATCTTATCTGTAGAATATGATCACGTGTATTATCGATATTACGTCCTTTTACTGGTGTTCTTATGTTGGCCAATCAAAACATAACTCTTACACAAAATCAACAGGGTATTTTTAAGGAGTAAAATTATAATTGTTGGTTTATAATTAAGACATTTAAAATATTGTATTTAAAAAAATAAAAATAAATAAAACGAAGCAATGCCACCAATAAAGTTTTTTTTTTTTCTGGCATCTTCTCGCGGCAAATCCTGTCGCCACTCGCGCTTTCCAATGCTACACCTCGTCTTTGCGTCTTTGCACGGTAGGTTCTGGTACAGAAATTACATAATTTAGATAAAAAATGTCAGATTCTGGAATCATTGTACTTTTTGGTGCATTATGTTCACACGTCTATCAAGGTTGTTATATGTCAGGGTATATATATATATATATATATATATATATATATATATATATATATATATATGTCTATCTATATATGTCTATCTATATATATATATATATATATATATATATATATATATATATATATATATATATATATAGATATTATTTTTTATTATTTTTTATTTATTTATTAATAATATAAGCAATATCCAAAACCTATTGACGGGTGCTAATGATACCTGATACTATGGTGCTATGTATATAACGTTAGTGCTAATGGTACCAATGAGGCCTACATCAATTTCAAGTGTTAGCATGTTAGCTAATACTTTATAATTTGAGGTTTATCAGATACTTTATGACCTGAGATTTGTGTCAGACTGCCATAATAGACCAGTTAAATAATGGATGGTTTACTTTTTATCATTTACATAGAATATCGACTTGGTTCATGCACAGACATATATAATTTATACAAGTGTATGTATGTACATTTGTTATACATATGTGACTTATATGTGTTTATATGGTATTTACATTAATACACATACAGTAATGATACGTCAAAAAATTCAAAAACTTGTTTGAATGAATTATCATTTAAAGTATTTCTTTCACATGATCTACATTCTGTCATCCATTCAAATAAATATTATCTAATTATTATCTAATTGTCTGTCCACACCACTACACCTTCTCCTATACATCCAAACAGAAAACGTAAGGTAGAAAACTCAATTTGTGCTCTACCGAATGATTGAGAGGTCTGTTAATGGGTTAAGAGCTTAACATGTTTTAAACTGTAGCAGTTGCCTGCACTTGTTTTGTTTGCATTGTAATTTTTTTTTGTTTCTTTTAGAGCAAAATGACAAAACCAAAACATAAACCATGTCCCCACTGCCAGGCACTCAACAATGCCAGCTGCAAAACATGTAAAACATGTTTTGCTAGTTTAACTCTCAAACCGGGAGTTAAAAACAAGCAAAAGTATATTGAGGAGAGTTCATGGAAGTCCAGCACAAAAAAACATAGAAATGCTGCTCGTGTGGTGGATTCTGCCCGCATTGCTGTAAGTCTTGTTCTGCTTTTGTAGTATTAGTATGTATTATATTCTGTTCATAGTAGCCTATACTGTACTGAAATGAATGAGGTAAATACAAAATTATACAGATAACATATTATTCACTGGGTATAGGTGAAGTGAATATATATGTTGCATTTGCCCATCCAAGTATTCTCATATTTATAATGCATATATTATATGCCAATGTAATATAAGCATATACAGGTCCTTCTCAAAAAATTAGCATATTGTGATAAAGTTCATTATTTTCCATAATGTAATGATAAAAATTAAACTTTCATATATTTTAGATTCATTGCACACCAACTGAAATATTTCATGTCTTTTATTGTTTTAATACTGATGATTTTGGCATACAGCTCATGAAAACCCAAAATTCCTATCTCAAAAAATTAGCATATCATGAAAAGGGTCTCTAAACGAGCTATTAACCTAATCATCTGAATCAACTAATTAACTCTAAACACCTGCAAAAGATTCCTGAGGCTTTTAAAAACTCCCAGCCTGTTTCATTACTCAAAACCGCAATCATGGGTAAGACTGTCGACCTGACTGCTGTCCAGAAGGCCATCATTGACACCCTCAAGCAAGAGGGTAAGACACAGAAAGAAATATCTGAACAAATAGGCTGTTCCCAGAGTGCTGTATCAAGGCACCTCAGTGGGAAGTCTGTGGTTGTGCAGCGTTTTTTGCCACACTTTTTCCTTCCCACAGACTTCCCACTGAGGTGCCTTGATACAGCACTCTGGGAACAGCCTATTTGTTCAGAAATTTCTTTCAGTGTCTTACCCTCTTGCTTGAGGGTGTCATTGACTACGTTTACATGCAGCCAATTTTCGGGTTATGGTCGAGTTAAGGTCACTATTCGGGTTTCTGAAACATTAGGAATAACCCGTTTACATGCGTGAGCAGAGAGAGTTACTCCTGTATACATGGAATTGCAATATCCCGATGTAAACGGCGACGCACGGTTAGCGCCTGGACGTACGGACAACCTTAAGACGCAACATGCGTAATTTCCGATTCTTCTTCCTGTATCCAAAGACAACAACAGCAGCAGCAGCAGCACGTAGATAATGAATAGTTCGGGGCAGATAGCGTCGCCTTTGTTTGCGCTTTGGTGCTGGTACTGACCTCGCTCCAAAAGTGTGCTGTGCCGCGTCTCGCCATGTTTACTTCCGGTATACTGCACGCGGGTTTTTGTATGCGCCGGGAAGTTCCTCTACTCAAAAGACCAAGATTCCTTGCGAATAGAACATGCGCAGAACACAAATCATTATGGGGATATGCCGATACGCGTTTACATGACCAAAAATTCGGGTTAGAAAAGGGGTACCCCAGGTATCATATCCCGGTTTTTAAAATCCGGGATATGACAATATTCGGGTTTTTGCCGGTGTTTACATGGCCGTGCGTGATCTCGGTTTTGAACGGGTTATTGGCTGCATGTAAACGTAGTAAATGATGGCCTTCTGGACAGCAGTCAGGTCGGCAGTCTTACCCATGATTGCGGTTTTGAGTAATGAAACAGGCTGGGAGTTTTTAAAAGCCTCAGGAATCTTTTGCAGGTGTTTAGAGTTAATTAGTTGATTCAGATGATTAGGTTAATAGCTCGTTTAGAGACCCTTTTCATGATATGCTAATTTTTTGAGATAGGAATTTTGGGTTTTCATGAGCTGTATAACAAAATCATCAGTATTAAAACAATAAAAGACATGAAATATTTCAGTTGGTGTGCAATGAATCTAAAATATATGAAAGTTTAATTTTTATCATTACATTATGGAAAATAATGAACTTTATCACAATATGCTAATTTTTTGAGAAGGACCTGTATATATAAAACTGAATAATAAAATAGTAAAAATCTGTTAATTTTAAACAAAATCATATATATATTTTTTTTTCTTACTTGTAGTCACTCATAATGGTTGTAATAAAATGTTCATACTGTAATCATTTTCTCAAAACGTAATGAAATCCTGAGCTCGTAATGTAATAACAATTTTTACGGTTTGAGAAATGTACCAAAGCATATCATATTTTCATTACTGTAATAGCTTTTAAAACATAATATTAGTATTCCCTTACAGTACATTTAAAAAATCTAAATCCAGTCTTAAACTACCTGCAAAATGCAACACTTTTTATAACCACTGTACATGATTTTAAATTGTACTGTATTTTTCAACATGCCCTCTGATGTACATTCAGGCTTTGTTTTGCTGTAACTTGTATTAAAGTGAATAAATGTTTGCTTAAATTGCGCTCTGTGTAACATGATGTACACACACACACACAATCAAACACACACACACACACACACACACACACACACACACACACACACACACACACACACACACACACACACACACACACACACACACACACACACACACACACACACACACTCCCACACAAAAAAACAAGGAATACAAATGTTTTTTGTTAAATAAACATATGTAATAACAATTGCATGAATATTTCAATGTTGCATTTTGCAGGCAGTTTAAGACTGGATTTAGATTTTTTAAATGTACTGTAAGGTAATACTAATATTTGTATGTTTTAAAAGTTATTACAGTAATGAAAATATTATTTGTTTTGGTAAGTTTATAATTTAATATATTTCTCAAAATGTAAAAATTGTTATTATGAGCTCAAGATTTGATTACATTTTGAGAAAATTATTACATCATGAACATTTTATTTCAATATGTAATACTTATTTCATTATGTGCAGTTTTTACATTATGTGCAGTTATTACATTATGAGTTGCTACATTTCTCAATTAAACATTTAGACACCTTTCTTTTTTACTTTGATAATCCAGTTGATTTGCTACAGAATTGTCTGATAAGTCCCTGCTTACCATTATGAATACATAGATATTTATTGACTGTCTGTGCATTTATTTTACAGGTCAAGAAATTGGATATACTTGGCTATAAACCAATTCTCTTAATTTCTAAAGAGAAAAAAAAAGGGTTTGTGGCTGAAGTCATCACTTCAATGGGTCCATTTGCAGTTGGACCAAATCAAACCATCTTTGAAAGGATGACTAGCCTTTATGAATGTTTTATTAAAAGTAAGTATTTCGTTCATATGATCTAAACATGCATAATTCAAAGAAATATTTTCTAATTTTCTTTCAAAAAAATTCTCATAGATTACCAGAGGATTCAAACCCACACCAGTACTGCTGAAACTGTCTGCCAGCACCAGACTTCCTCCCTTCCTCCTCCATCTTCTTCCTCCAGCCTTCCTCATCCTCCTCCTCCATCTTCTTCCTCCAGCCTTCCTCATCCTCCTCCTCCATCTTCTTCCTCCAGCCTTCCTCATCCTCCTCCTCCATCTTCTTCCTCCAGCCTTCCTCATCCTCCTCCTCCATCTTCTTCCTCAAGCCTTCCTCATCCTCCTCCTCCATCTTCTTCCTCAAGCCTTCCTCATCCTCCTCCTCCATCTTCTTCCTCAAGCCTTCCTCATCCTCTTCCTCCATCTTCTTCCTCAAGCCTTCCTCATCCTCCTCCTCCATCTTCTTCCTCCAGCCTTCCTCCTCCTCCATCTTCTTTCTACACCTTTCCTCCTCCATCTTCTTTCTACACCTTTCCTCCTCCATCTTCTTCCTCCAGCCTTCCTCCTTCCTCCTCTTTATACACCCTTCTTCCTCCTCTTCCATCTTCTTCCTCCAGCCTTCCTCCTTCTGCCTCCTCTTTTGACACCCTTCCTCCTCCATCTTGTTCCTCCAGCCTTCCTCCTCCTTCCTCCTCTTTTGACACCCTTCCTCCTCCTCCATATTCCTCCTCCAGCATTCCTCCTTCCTCCTCTTTCTACACCCTTCTTCCTCCTCTTCCATCTTCTTCCTCTAACCTTCCTCCTCCTTCCTCCTCTTTCTACACCCTTCCTCCTCCTCCTCCATCTTCTTCCTCCAACCTTCCTCATCCTACCTCCTCTTACATCACCCTTCTTCCTCCTACCTCTTCTTTCCCCACTCCTCCTCCTACACCATTTTCCCCCACCCCTACTCCTACCTCCTCTTGCATCACCCCTCCTCCTTCTTTCTATGATTCAAATCTTCCATCTACAAACCCTTCTACAAACCCTTCTTCCCACTGCCAGAACAGTCATGCTGCCCCATCTAAGCCCAAAGATGCAGGTGATTTTTTTTTTCACTTAATGCAAAAACTGCACAACATGCATTAAGTTCTATTTAAGCTTGAACAAAGTTATATTCCCAATTTTAGTAAAGTCAATGCATTATTTCTTAGTTTTAATCCAGATTTAGTTCTGACTTTATTTTGACTCAAATTTAAGTAAATATATATCGTGTGTGTGTGTGTGTGTTTGTGTGTGTTTTACAGACAATTCCTCCACAATAAATGCAAGGACAGGAGGCAAACAAAGAAAATGGATGTATAAACAAGCAGGTTTTGTGTATTTGCATTTTTAATGAAAACTGAGTAGCCAACCCGATCTCATGGCAATTCGTACGAATTCATTCGACCTCACTCGTACAAATTCGTACGATTTTTGCTAATTCGTACATATTTTACGACTTACCAAATTCGTATGAATTCGTACAAATGACCTACCACTGACCCCGCCCCTAAACCTACCCATTACATGGGTTTAGACAAATCACATGAGTGAGGTCCTACGAATTAGCCACCTTTTAATCACTCGTACGAATTGGTCCTGAGATAGCGTTGGACTAACTACAAAGTAAAACACAAGTTTCTTATTTCAATGTCATTTTTAAAAGGCTTTCTTTTTTAAGTCGCAAAATATTGTTAAATTCCATAACTAAAAATAGACAATAATGTCTATGAAGCTGAATATGTGTATGTAACTGAATGTGCATAAACAGGAATAATCCCCTTCAATGTTCAAACTTACATCTTCTTGATTGTAAAACAGTGTTTAAATGCGTACAGGCATCATACTATTCCCGTGTGCATGGTTGCTGTTTTAAGTAAATGCTTTTAAATAATGGCAAATGAGTTATAAACAAATTTCAAGTATTCTATTAATGGAACTTATATTTAAGCCCTTGTTTAAATTCTTGATCGAGATAAACATCCTATGGGGGCTTGATGATAACAATAAAGTTATTATTACAGTTTTTTTCAATCGCTAACAAGCGCTTACCCATACTTCAGATACTTTTTCTAAACTCTTAACACAGACTCACACCTACAAAACACAATTGGCCAAATGGATAATTTTCTTCTCAAATACTCATTTTGTTAAATATATACTAACTCTTCATTTCAAAATAGAACACATCTTTCTCTGCACACACTAACTTTACCAAAACACTGGAAATCTGACTCAAAATGAAATTATTCTGTCAAAGAATAACACTTGTTTTCACTTCACAAGGTACATGCAGTCAATCAAATTACACCAGGTTTCAAAATACTAGCTATTGTTGACATTTCAATAACTGCATAGACTTTGATGTTTCAGTTTTACAGGTATTTGCATGAAAAACATGCAATCCAATGTTTTTACACTACATTTCTTGGTTGGGAACTGTATGTCCACATGTACAGTAATGTTCACATTCAAAAGCATTCCAGTAAAAAGCAAATCAGTTTTTTTCACCTCTCACTGCATCTCTCACTGCACCTGCACCTCTCACTGCATCTCTCACTGCACCTCTCACTGCATCTCTCACTGCATCTCTCACTGCACCTCTCACTGGGCCAGCATCTCTCACTGCATCTCTCACTGCTCCTGCACCTCTCACTGCATCTCTCACTGCATCTCTCACTGCATCTCTCACTGCTCCTGCACCTCTCACTGCATCTCTCACTACATCTCTCACTGCACCTCTCACTGCATCTGCACCTCTCACTGCATCTCTCACTGCACCTCTCACTGCATCTCTCACTGCATCTCTCACTGCTCCTGCACCTCTCACTGCATCTCTCACTACATCTCTCACTGCACCTCTCACTGCATCTGCACCTCTCACTGCATCTCTCACTGCACCTCTCACTGCATCTCTCACTGCATCTCTCACTGCTCCTGCACCTCTCACTGCATCTCTCACTACATCTCTCACTGCACCTCTCACTGCACCTGCATCTCTCACTGCACCTCTCACTGCACCTCTCACTGCACCTCTCACTGCATCTCTCACTGCACCTCTCACTGGGCCAGCATCTCTCACTGCTCCTGCACCTCTCACTGCATCTCTCACTACATCTCTCACTGCACCTCTCACTGCATCTGCACCTCTCACTGCATCTCTCACTGCACCTCTCACTGCATCTCTCACTGCATCTCTCACTGCACCTCTCACTGCATCTCTCACTGCATCTCTCACTGCACCTCTCACTGCATCTCTCACTGCACCTCTCACTGCATCTCTCACTGCACCTCTCACTGCATCTCTCACTGCATCTCTCACTGCACCTCTCACTGCATCTCTCACTGCATCTCTCACTGCACCTCTCACTGCACCTCTCACTGCACCTCTCACTGCACCTCTCACTGCATCTCTCACTGCACCTCTCACTGGGCCAGCATCTCTCACTGCTCCTGCACCTCTCACTGCATCTCTCACTACATCTCTCACTGCACCTCTCACTGCATCTGCACCTCTCACTGCATCTCTCACTGCACCTCTCACTGCATCTCTCACTGCATCTCTCACTGCTCTTGCACCTCTCACTGCATCTCTCACTACATCTCTCACTGCACCTCTCACTGCATCTGCACCTCTCACTGCATCTCTCACTGCATCTCTCACTGCACCTCTCAATGCATCTCTCACTGCATCTGCACCTCTCACTGCATCTCTCACTGCACCTCTCACTGCATCTGCATCTCTCACTGCATCTCTCACTGCATCTGCACCTCTCACTGCATCTCTCACTGCATCTCTCACTGCATCTGCACCTCTCACTGCATCTCTCACTGCATCTCTCACTGCATCTGCACCTCTCACTGCATCTCTCACTGCATCTGCACCTCTCACTGCATCTCTCACTGCATCTCTCCTCTCACTGCATCTCTCACTGCATCTCTCACTGCACCTCTCACTGCATCTCTCACTGCATCTCTCACTGCACCTCTCACTGCATCTCTCACTGTACCTCTCACTGCATCTCTCACTGCACCTGCATCTCTCACTGCATCTCTCACTGCACCTCTCACTGCACCTGCACCTCTCACTGCATCTCTCACTGCACCTCTCACTGCACCTCTCACTGCATCTCTCACTGCACCACTATTACCAAACCACACAACCAATTCAACGCAAACTGTGCTTCAGATGGTCTAATTTCAGTTCATTTTTAGGGTTTCAGGTGACCAGCCCATTGCAAGGACACCCAGTTCAGCTGGAACTTTAAACAGATATATTTATGCATTCTATTTATTAAGAATTGCTTACTGAACTGTTAATATATTAGAGTGTAAACATTTCATAATGATATATTATATCCTTTTATATTTTTCTGTTGTAGAATGCCAAGTACATCCCAGATTAAAAACATTTCCATATGACAAGATCATAAGGAGGAGGATGTCAAAGGAAGTAAGAATGAACTCATATTTTGTAAATGTTTGTCAGAAGTGTGTGTGTGTGTGTGTGTGTGTGTGTGTGTGTGTGTGTGTTAATGTTGCTTATGTTTCTTAAAGGGTGTCGGAGAGGTCAAAGTGAGATGGAAGCCTTGTTCAGGATGGTATGTATCACATAAAGCATGTATAAGAGTGCACTACGATAATTGTATATGATCAGGTTTTTTTTTACTGTTTTGCAGTGGGATGAAATGGACGGACACCTGGGAGCCCTACAATCTTTTCTTCCCAGAATAAAGTTTAGTGTAAAGTTTTTGTACCTGTTCTTGGTTAAGTTACTGTGTTTGTTTGTTGTTCTTGTTTTCTTTTCTACTTTTATTGCATGTAACTGTTTCTTTACTGTTTTCTAATAAATCTAACAATCGATTGATTACTTTTCACTTTAAAAATCACTTTTATGGTAATTAATGTTAAATAAATTATCAAACATTGGTACTGTGAGTGTCTTTTTTTCCCCTGGAATTCCATTTTGGAGTAATATTTTTACCTGGGTGTCACAAAGGCTGAACATTATTAAAACTTTACACGATCATCTGGTAAATGTTATTGAATTGATAAGTGTTATTTATTGTTACTTGAATAAGTGAATTTACATATTCTTGTTTTATGTATTTAACATTTTGCCAGCAGTATTTAATAAATTAACGATATATGCGAGACCTTTGTTAACATTGTTTTTACAATACACAAAAATACCTTTTAATGTGTGATTCTGAGGAGTCGAACGTAAAAACCTCAGATTGGCCATTGCGGTGATGGGCACAACATATATGGCTGTGATTGGCTACAATGCTCAATGCTGTAAAAACAAAACAAAAAAACACACACATAGTAAGGTAAGGTGCCGGAGTCAATGCCAGCATCTTAGGAAACAACCCAAACGGATGGCCAGTCCATTGCATGGCAACACAGACAGACAAATAAACATTAACATTCTCATCTACATGGACAATTAAGTGTCTCCAGTGTCAAATATACTACCTAAATGTATTTTCCGCGGTGTTATCGCAAATTTACATTCCAGCAGCTTTATCTTGTGCTGATTTCAACCTTGCCACCTCTTACTCAATGGATCATTTCTTTTTAAATCTGGGTTTTCACTGCATTTGGACCTGTTGAGGTCTTAAAGCCATAGGCTAGTATGGCTTTCAAAACGATTCCTGTTACAAAGTTTTGCTGTTATTATTACGTCAATAATACATTAAGTTAACAATGGGGTGTTGCAATGTTGAGATAAATTACTCATTTACAGAGATCCTAACCCTAAGCATGACTATACACTTCAATGAACTACAAATAGCAGCGCCATGTTTTCCTGCTCCATCAATTGAATGACTGAGGTGTATGGGTAATGTAGTTTAAAACGTTTAGTAACTAAATGAAATAAATAGTATATTTAATGAACAAAGGCATGCCTAAATATGTTCATTGTGCAAACCTCAATGACATATTTTAGCCCAAAATTTGTTATTTTATAATAATAATAATAATACATTTTATTTATAACGCACTTTACATCAATTCAATGACCTGGTGGAGCAGTGCCATGGAGGCACTGATGGGACAGAAGGGAAACTTTGAATTCAATCCTGTACTGGACAGGAAGCCAATGGAGCAATTTAAGGATGGGTGTAATATGGTGGTACTTCCGCACGCCCATCAGGATCCTAGCCGCACAGTTCTGGATGTACTGCAGCTGCTTGATGTTCTTGCTTGGGATCCCGATGAGGAGTGCATTGCAATAGTCCAGCCTGGAGGAAACAAAGGCATGGACAAGTTTTTCGGCATCGGGGAAAGTGAGCATTGGACAGAGTTTTGCAATGTTCCTGAGATGAAAGAAAGAGGTTTTACAAAGATGTTTAATATGGGCCTCAAAGGTCAAGTGAGGGTCCATTCTAACACCAAGGTTTGTGACTGAGGATGAGAGTTGGATATCATGACCAGAGAAGGTGATGCAGGTGATGGTGGATGACCGGGTCTGGTGCGGAGTGCCAACAAGAATGGCTTCCGTTTTTAAGCTGTTGAATGGCAGAAAGTTAGCCGCCATCCACGTCCTTACCTCCTCCAGGCAGGTTGAATCCAGGCAGGGGCTACATACTCAGTTCTGTCCGTGAGATATGATGTAAACCAGGCCAGCGCAGTATCAGAGAGTCCAATGGAGGAGTGGAGGCGGTGTAAAAGAATATGGTGGTCCACGGTGTCAAATCCTGCGGTGAGATCGAGAAGGATGAGGAGTGATGGAGAGCCAGCATCAGCCGTCATCAGCAGGTCATTAGTGACCCTGACCAAGGCAGTTTCCGTACTGTGGCCAGAGCGAAAACCAGACTGGAACTTCTCATAAAGACTGTTTGTTGCGAGATGATTGTGGAGCTGAGCAGAAACTACCTTTTCCAGCACCTTTGACAAGAAAGGGAGGTTGGAGATGGGGCGGTATTTGGCAGGTACTTCGGGTTTAAGGCAGGGCTTTTTGAGTATTGGCTTAATGACCGCAGTTTTCAGAGACTTAGGGACTTGGCCAGATTGGAGAGACTGATTAATGATGTTGGTGATCATGGAACTTATTGCAGAGGAATGACTTTTTATCAGGGCTGAGGGAAAAGGGTCCAGATCACAGGTGGAGGGCTTCATCTTAGAAGGTCTTCGATGTCATGCTGAGTGATATCCGTAAAACAGCAGAGGAGCTCTGTGATTTTACTGTGAGCCCTTTTTTAAACGCCTTTATACCACCTTTCCATGTCTGAAAACTTTGTCCAACATTATTAAGTAAACATAGGATAAATAGTTAGACTTACAGTCATTTGAAATATGCCCTTTTTTGCTCTTTCGGAGAGCGCTATGGGCCCTTGGGGTGTAAGGACAGTAAAACATGCGCATTAACATACACATATATTATCTTACATACATACATGCATAAATGCAGTCTTAATCATGGACAACGAACTGTGTTGAATCACATTTATATTTGAATACTGTATTTTCTCTTTCCACCCTTTTCTATACTTACATCATGCTTATATTAGTTGTTGATGGGTATAATGGGACTATCTGATAAAATACAGAAATATTTGACAGAAATGTTGTTAAAAAATATATATATATATATTACTAGGCTACAGCCAACAAATTATTATCCAATTCATAGTTATAGCAGAAGGGCCTATGGAATGAGCTTCTCCATTTATTTCTCGAGCAATGACTTTGGCCTGTGGAACAAGAACAAGAATACAATGTCCTCTTTAATTGTTGGGCATCAGTACTTTGCATAATCTTGCTTATAATTGAGTAAAGGGTCTATGTTGAATTGAAGTTGTGCCTTGATTGTCTTTTTAGCAATATAGCACTTGAGCCTCTTGTAATGCACTGCTCAGCCTTCCATCCATGTCACTGAACTTTGGCATATTTACTTAACACGTTACTAAGTATGTGCAATGATAATATTTTGGTGTTTTGTCCCAAATGTCATTGATGTGACTAAAAAAAAGATTGTCTCAGTAAGAGTCATGGAAATTGTATGTAGTTTTTTTAAAATAAATCAATAATTGAAAAAAAGAGCTCAATCAATCAATCCACATTTATTTGTATAACACATTTAAAAACAACACATGTTGGCCAAAGTGCAAACCATACAAGAACACATTCATTCGATCTAGGATTATAAGACTATGTGTGAATATACCAGTTTGTTTTGAGTATTGTATATATTTTTGGAGTACATTTTATTTAATTTGGACAAGTACAATATGTGCCTTGAGTAACTGTAAAGTGTCAAAATATGCACACTGAATGTAAACTGCATAACTGAATCTTTTATGTGTAGACAGCTCCATTGATCTTAATCATCAATATAGTTTTGTTAGATGTGAAATTAGCCATGTGGAATTTATAAGGTTATTGTTCACACAAAGACACACTTGCATCAAGCAGTTACAGAACAGTTGACACAATGAACACCAACAGACAACAAACAAGCCTTCTGATCTAATAGCTCTATTTGACATTTAAAGGCAAAGTTTGATTCACATTCCCAATCATGTAGAATTATCTTTGTATTTAGGGTTTTGCGCTAACAGAATTGTGTAATTTATTCTAAAGCTGGGTGCACACTGTATGATTTATAATAGTCCCCTGAGTTTTACATCATTAATCAATGACGTTCGGTGACAGCGATCTGCATTACACGCAGGATTGAGATGGTGGCTACAAATCAGCATTTATCACAGGTTCACGTTTAAAGTCTGTTTAGAGAGAACGGTGTCATCTTAGCGGCCCCTAATTTAATAACAAATGATCATTTAAAAGTGAATCAATCAAAACTAACTTTAGCTGGATAATAACATTATTCAAGGACCGCTATAAAACCAAACCAATCTCTTTTACCTTAAATTATATTAAGTTTATCTTGACTTGACAAATAAATCTGTAATGTTAATTTTGGTAATGACTTGTCTTGAAGTGGTCGTGGTCGGTCGTAGGAGAAGTAAAATCTTCAGAGGAATCTTCAAGGATTTGCAAATTCTGTCTCAGACAGAAAAATCGTGACCAAAATGTGCCTTATTAAGGAAAATCATGTTCATCATCTGAGCTGTTGTCACTTTCTGAGAGCCCTTCCTCTTGCAAGTCTTCTTCCTGTTCAAGCTTCTCTTCTTCAGACATCAAATCTAGTTGGCTGAAAATTTTCACATAGCCTGCCTTTACCAACTGCATTAAATGCCTAAGTTCATAATGTTTCTTTCGAACAATGCACAGGAGACCATTGCATGCAGTGTCAGACAGTGTTGGAAAAAGAGCTGAAAAACAAAAGTATACATTAAGAAAAAATGCAGTGCAATATATACAAGTGCAAATAAATGAATGTTTAAAGACATACATTTTGAACTTATCTCAGTAATCAGTGCTTCGAATTTGGACATCTTGTGTGTCAGGACCATCCAGTGCTGTTTCATCTCCTTACAAATTAGACTTCTCTCTTCCTGAAGGCGTCTGACTGCCATCACCTTGTCAAACACCTTCCTCTTGGTGAGAAATGGAGCCAATTCTGAAATAAGGTTAACAAAAGAGTCACTATATACAGTACCTGCTCATAAAAACAGTGACATAGACTTGTTTTACAGAATAGGGCTATTAAAATTTTTTCCTGGTCAAGGTCTTCAGGATTGCTTGATTATTACAGGCAGATGTGTTTGATTAGGGTTGCAGGGATTAAAGTGAAAAAAATTCTTCTGACTGAAATTTTTTTCTGGCCAAGTCATATTCCTTTAACTTTATTTAAATAGTCGAGACCAATAGCGTTTTAAGGGGAGATGTTTTAAACCGCTTTAATATTGCCAGTTTGTGTATTTTAAAAGCTATTTTAATCTATGAAAAAATTTTAATTAGCTTGACAAATAATCAACCATCTACATAACTTTTCAGTACATGTTTTTATTTATCTTATAAGACCAAACAATGCTAAACTATATTAATATATAGTTTGCTCCATGGCAAATCGTTTTGGCTGAGGGCAAAGTGAAGTTTCATAACTTTATATATTTAGGCTATTTAACTTTAACTTTGTAGCCTATTAGAGAGCTGACTTATGTTTGACTGAATTGTTTGATTTATTTCTCATTGTATAGCTTCTTATAGCCTACCTATTAGGCTACTTATACTTTTATACTGGATATTATTGATCATTAAAACTGACATTTAACAAAAAGAGACAGGGTTGTGTAATGTTATATATTCTAAAATATATAAAATATTCTTTATATATATATATATATATATATATATATATATTACTATGCATTCTCTTTACTGTATGTGTACATGCATAATAAAATAAAACGAAACAACCCTGTCTCTGTTTGTTAAATGTCAGTTTTAATGATTAATAATATTCTATAATAATAATATTTCATATTTTTGAAATGAAAACAAAAATAAGCAGGGTTGTGTTTTATATTTCGTGTTGTTATAAATGCAGTGAAGATAATCAATGTGCGTTGCCTGAACCACATTTGTGTGGCCATTAATATGTTTGTTTATGATAATATGTTAATTTATAAATGAAAAGAGGTGTTTTATATATATTTCGTTTTATTGTTGATGAAAAGAGACAGAGTTGTATTTTATACCATATTTCGTTTTATTGTTGTCTAAAATATACATAAAGAGATAACCGGAGTAGCCAGAGCGAGCTGAGTGACGCGATCAAGAATGCGGGGGGGTGCCGGGAACAAACGCGCTCGGATTCGGACCGCAGCAAACCAGCTGTAGGCTGACATGCACTTATCCAAAAAGATTAATTGAGTGAACCTTATACTGTCTATGGAGTGAACACGGAGCAGTTTTTCCGTGAGCGGGAATTGAAAACCCGGACTGGACCATAAGCGAAGTGATTACAGAATGCTAGAGTGGAGAGAGGAACGTGCTTTCGCTCCAATCCAGGCTTTATCACATCCCCCTCAGCAGGGTGAATACACCTCGTCTTTCCTTAATTTAAGACCTATTCAAACTAAAATTAAGACATTTATCACACTATTTGAGAAATGAAAGCCTATTTACGGCCTTAAAATTATGAAAAGTGAATTTAGGACATTAAGGAACATTAAGGACAGATGGGAACCCTGCAATTGACGGAAATCCGTCATAGACTCGCTGCAATTAACGGAAATCCGTCGTAGCGACGGAGAACTTTAATCCCTGGGGTTGGAACTGAACTCTGCTGGTTGTGGCTCTCTGGGAACATAATTGAATTTCCCTGTTATATAGAACATACCAGTACTGCAAGGGATTTGCCACGGCCAAGCAACAGTCTCAGCTGTAAAGAAGTTTTCGACTGAGCCAAGCTGCTGGGATGGGTCTGCTATGCTGTTGTATTCTTCCACGGCAGCCGCTAGCTTCTTCTTCTCCTCACTCCTTCTGAGACGCAAAGAATGGCGCCGCTTGTTGCTATCTGAATAAAATAAAATAAAATAAAAATGTTAGGCATTACAGCACTTTTTTAGCTACAAAAAATATGCATATGCAATGTGACATATAATAACATAATAGTTAAAAAATAACATGGTAAATTCCCAATGTTGTGTTTCACCTGTTTGACTGTACAGACGCTGTGTACGCCTTTTAATGCTGACTGTTAGTCCCTCTATTTCTTCTTGCAACCTTCTCGCATCACCACTCCCGTGTCGGTCATTTTCTACATAAGAAAATACATAAAAACAGCTTTATGTATTACCTGCCAATAATAAGAATAATAACAAAGCAAATCAAAACTATACCTTCTGCCCATTGCTGTACATCTGAAACCCACTGATGAACATTATCATCATGAAGTGATAGCTCTGTCTTCAATGCCTCCAAGGTGTGTTTCTGCACTTGAAGAGCCTTCTGAGTCTACACAATACAAAGTCAACTTTAAAAAGTCCTGCATTTACAGGTGCAGTAAGCAATTTCTGAGAAACACTGGATATTTAAAATCAACTCAAACAAGCTCCTTCCTTCATTGCTCTTTTCCCAGTGATATTGCCTTCTTTTGTAATGTCTCCCTCCCTCTTTCTCTCATTATCTTCTTCTCTCATTCTCTTCTCCCCCATCATGAGTTGACACGGCCCCTACTACTGATTGAATTTGAGTGTTGTGGTGCTCGGTCTGATCCACTTTCAACAGTGGGTTTTTTTCTTCAGAAATTGCTTACTTTTTACACCTTTAATTTAGATAGGAATAAATTAGTAAAACCTAAAAATCCGAACTGCAATATGTGACTGAGAAGAAAGTTATACCTTTATATATCTGTTAACTAGAGCTTGTCCCAAATTGAGGACCTTCCGCTTATTCCAGGACATGGCTTGCATTGTAATCATGTCTGTTCTGCCTATAACATAAATATAAGAATATTTTATGAGAGGTATATGTATATAACAAAAGTCATGAATTAATCATACCTAATTCAACAAACCTGATTTTGACATGTATTTGCTTGTAATAGCAATTCTAGATAGGAAGCTGTTCACCTGCTCCACTTCCTCACCAATAGTTGACCCAGCTCCTTCCTGGTAGGCCCCACTGTACTTGACCTAACAAGTTTTTAAATTCGACAAAATCAATCCACTCAAAATTCCTGCATTTCTTCTTCTTAATACATACTTAAAACAAATGGCAATATACCTCACATTTCCAAGAGTGTGCTTTGGCATGCATCACAGACAGAAAAGGATGCATGTCCAGTAAAGACTGCAGCTCGGGGCACTGTTTAGACACACGTGTGAGATATGGGAAGTATTTGCAGGCTACATCTGAACAGAAGAATTTGATGTTCCCTTGTGACATTTCTGCAAGTTTTTTCTGTAGAAAAAGGGGGTAAGCAAAAATTTCCCCTCGGAACATGTTTAAGGCCATAAGGAGAATGCCATGGCGACAGACAGCAATCTCTAATCCCTCCTCATCCAGTTTGCTGCTTGATTTCTTGGCCAATTCTTTTGCTGCTGTCCATTGTGATGCACCACACAATCCTCTTCCCGACACCTAGATCATATAAATTATAAACATTTAAAAAAAGCTCAAAAGAGATGCTAAATAGACCACTCTAATTGTGACAGTCACAGGACATTACACCTGATCAACAAAAAAGATTCAATATTTACAGAACATTCACTTTAGCTTTTGTAAAATGAGTTTACAGATTTCTCAAAAATGATTAATGCTTCAAACAAACAAATCCATCTCACCATGTTTTGTACATATTGAGTTTAACCGTTATATTATGTTCTTTAAAAAACTACACAATCTCCAACTGCTTCAATCCAAGCTAATTTTAAAACAATGAACACAAATATCTGAAGTAGTCATAATGTAAAATGCACATAGCATGTTGTCAGACGGCATCATGTTTTTTAATTATTTTCTAAGCAATACATTCAGTTTAAGGAATGTGTAAAATTGTTTGAGAAAAGCTGTAAATTAAATTATCCAGTAATATCTGGCAACATAAATCATAATACTTACATGATCATTGTTTTTGCGGACAAAGTCCACAAAGTCAGACACCTCCACATCACTCTGTATAAAAACATGGTCAAGCAATCCCCTTTTCTCTGTGCTATCAAGAAACACATTCAGAACGTATATTAACACATCATTCAAAATTAAGAAAATCACTTTAATTTAAAAAAAAAAAAATAATAAAATAAAAGTACCTTGCTGTGTTTTTAAACCGATAGTGTTTCCGATTTCCATCAACACATACAGCTAGCATGTCTGGAGTGAAGTGAAAAACTCCTCCTGGCACATCTTTTCCACTGCATATCTTGCTGCAACCCATTCATTAAAACTGCAGCTAAAGACATTGGCTGATATTTTTCCACTCTGCAAAATGAATCACATGTAATACTGGTGTTTTACTGGATAGACCATGTTTGATTATATGTAGTATTGAAAGTACTCATATTCTTTTAAACGAATCTCCAAAGGGTTAAAAGGATAGTCATAAAGGGTAGTCTGTTTAACATCAGTTAAGGCTAGTGTAAAGATCATTGCCATATAAAGTCAGCATAATCTACAGAGAAGCAATCATTTTCATATTGAGAAAGAAACCATTTTCTTGGTTATATAGCTGAATTGAGAATCATATTGTATAAAATTTTCACTGAATGAAAATGAAAAGGTTTCTATTACCTTAAAAGAAAATAGTAATTTAACTTGCCAGTGGTTAATAAAACTAATTTAAAAAACAAATAAAATACTTACTCTACCAAAGAGAATTGTTTTCTCATCAAGCATTTTAACAAATGCTTGAAAAGACATCCCTGGTGATGCCATTTTCATCTCTTTAAATGAGACAAGCACATCTGTTGTGAACAGCAAACTTGCAGGAATGTTGCCAGGCCAGTAACCACTCCTCTGAAGTTCTGACAAAGACGTCTCTCGTGAATGTCCACACGAAGCACAGGACAAATGAGGCATGCTTAGGTTGTAACGGCCTAAAGGAGTAAAACAAGCTACATGAAATTATAAGACAATAAGGAAATGGTAATAAATATTAGAAAAAATATGATGCAAACATCTTCCTTTCCATTCATAGTGATGAGGGTCATGGGCCTGCCTGAAGAAACAAGGACTGTCCCATTACTGCAATCACAAATATGGGCAGGTATTTCTACAGGCAGCAGTCGAACTGTGCAACAAAGAAGATATATTTAAAAACATGATATATTAAGAGCACAATAAAACAACAATAATACAACTAAGCATAACATTATCTTACCAAGATGTTTAACAGAAATGTGACCAGCTTCCTGGCAGAATCCTGTGGATGGAGGTAAAGGTTGTACAAAACCTGAGACAAGAGAATCCCGATTATGGAGAACAAAGAAGCTACCATGTCTTTTCTCATCACAGCCTGCACAGAGGAAAGGGTAAGGGAGACAGTCCCTACAGCGCACAATAGCTGCATTTGATCTGCACTGTTGGCAGGATGAGGAACTTGCATCCTCTCCTTTCAAAATGTTCTCCACAAGTGAAGATCTAGCTTCTTTCCATCTCTCCTCCCTCATTTCAGTTCTAATGGCCCAGTCATTGGATGCAGACCGAGGTTGATGATCTTGAATTGGCATAACATTAGCATCACCTTCCTCAATGTCCAACAGCCTCTTTAGCTCTTCAAGAATGGTATCTAAGTCAAATTAATAAACATATTTAAAAGATTTACATCTAAAAGTATATAACTGTGTATGCACTTAAAAGTCTAATGATGGAATTATTCACATCTATATAAAAAAGTCTATTTAAATATCAAACACAAATCAATATGTTGCTTCAGTGTATACCAGTTGTCTCAGAGGCATTCACAGGGCCACCATTCAAGTCATCTTCCATAACAAGTGGACCAGCTAAAAAATTGTGAGAAAGAAATAAACACACAAAGAGATACACATACTGTACACACAACATAATTTTCATGTAGCTAAACATTACCAGAAAGGTCATTGTGGTCTCTTCTTAGTCCTATTTACAAAACAGAAGCACAATTTTACATAATGTTCAATATTGCAGAGCAAACAATTAAGCATATATGGAGTATGGATTCATATATATATATATATATATATATATATATATATATACATACAGCATATATGGAGTATGGATTCTGTATATATACTGTATACATATATACAGTGAGTACCTTATACTGTACTTACGTTCTACAGTTGCCCTTCTGGCTCTTGGATATTTGTAAATTATTTCCCCTTGGCTGTCCCTCTTTCTCCATTGAACAGTAGGGGGTGAGGGTAGAGGCTGCACATTGCTTTTGCCCAGTCTTCCCTAAGAGCATAACAAATGACTAGCCAACAATTCAAGAAATATCCCTTAATGTCTTGTTAGGGTTATTTACTGCATACTATTGACCAATAAAGTAACAGTCATGGTGAAATTGATATTGATTGTGACTTAATATAAAATCAACAGGACAATTTTAAGAAAATGTACTAAACTCAATGCTTGTACGATAACTCTTGAGCTTGCTCTTACCTCTTGAGCTTGTAAGTTTTCAAGGAGCTCATCAGTATTTCTCAGCTCTTCTTCTAACTCAAAGTCCATCATGTGAATGTATATAGACACTCGACAGATAGAGAAATATTGTTACACAGATCAAAACAGAGATAGACAGATAGATAAGATAGATACGATGGATAGATAGATAGATAGATAGATGGATAGATAGATAGATAGATAGATAGATAGATGGATAGATAAGCTCTTAAAAGTGCTGTTGGGTTCGTTATATAGCCTATGGAAAAACAAAGAAAAATATTACAAAAAATAACATTATTTAATGTTCACATATCATTGACTGTAAATAGTACTGATATTTTAGGTTATCTAAATGAATAAAATGTTTTAATGACAAGTTATTATAGTTTTAACCTAATCTTATTTTCTGTTTAGTCGAAAAATTAACATTCTTATTCAGATGAGTTAACTTGTCTATTATGGCAGTCTGACACAAATCTCAGGTCATAAAGTATCTGATAAACCTCAAATTATAAAGTATTAGCTAACATGCTAACACTTGAAATTGATGTAGGCCTCATTGGTACCATTAGCACTAACGTTATATACATAGCACCATAGTATCAGGTATCATTAGCACCCGTCAATAGGTTTTGGATATTGCTTATATTATTAATAAATAAATAAAAATAAATAAAAAATAATATATCTCTATATCTCTATATCTATCTATCTATCTATCTATCTATCTATCTATCTATCTATCTATCTATCTATCTATCTATCTATCTATCTCTCTCTCTCTCTCTCTCTCTCTCTATATATATATATATACCCTGACATATAACAACCTTGATAGACGTGTGAACATAATGCACCAAAAAGTACAATGATTCCAGAATCTGACATTTTTTATCTAAATTATGTAATTTCTGTACCAGAACCTACCGTGCAAAGACGCAAAGACGAGGTGTAGCATTGGAAAGCGCGAGTGGCGACAGGATTTGCCGCGAGAAGATGCCAGAAAAAAAAAAAAACTTTATTGGTGGCATTGCTTCGTTTTATTTATTTTTATTTTTTTAAATACAATATTTTAAATGTCTTAATTATAAACCAACAATTATAATTTTACTCCTTAAAAATACCCTGTTGATTTTGTGTAAGAGTTATGTTTTGATTGGCCAACATAAGAACACCAGTAAAAGGACGTAATATCGATAATACACGTGATCATATTCTACAGATAAGATTAATAGCGAGCTGATAATTAATTTATTAATGTCCCAGGCATCAAATGTAAAAATAGCCTAAAGACCAAATAGCAGTAAAAAAAAATACATTAAGCATTATAAATATAAATGTGAGTGTGTTTTAATATTTCATTTTTATTTATTTTTACAATAAGAAACAGGTCAGAAGTATACACAGTAGGCCTACACAATCATTTAATTATGCAATATAAAACGCAAATATATGTATACACATGTGTTATGGATTTTAACATGATTTTAACGCTTTGGAGCTGCTGGAGCTTCCAGATAAAAGTCTTTATAGATAATATAAAAAAAGAGGATTTATAGACAATAAAAAATAAATGTATGTAGCTATAGAAACTTGGCTATAGAAAAATATCAATTTAATAGGCCTATTTATTTCTTACCCGAGCTTTAGAAAATTGCGATGACGTAGGGTATACTATACCAGGCTAAATGTGCCTTTTGCGTGTTAATCTGACGCATAAGGCAAGCCGTTGAAATCAAAAACCCATTCTCAAGATTAATAGCGAGCTGATAATTAATTTATGAATGTCCCAGGCATCAAATGTAAAAATAGCCTAAAGACCAAATAGCAGTAAAAAAAATACATTAAGCATTATAAATATAAATGTGAGTGTGTTTTAATATTTCATTTTTATTTATTTTTACAATAAGAAACAGGTCAGACGTATACACAGGCCTACACAATCATTTAATTATGCAATATAAAACGCAAATATATGTATACACATGTGTTATGGATTTTAACATGATTTTAACGCTTTGGAGCTGCTGGAGCTTCCAGATAAAAGTCTTTACAGCTAATATTAAAAAAAAGAGGATTTATAGACAACAAAAATTAAATGTATGTAGCTATAGAAACTTGGCTATAGAAAAATATCAATTTAATAGGCCTATTTATTTCTTACCCGAGCTTTAGAAAATTGCGATGACGTAGGGTCTACTATACCAGGCTAAATGTGCCTTTTGCGTGTTAATCTGACGCATAAGGCAAGCCGTTGAAATCAATGGAGTTCCTTGATCGTCAACTACGTGACGCCTAGGGGTACCTTCGACGTCTTCATTGTGACGCGGAAGGCACTTGACCATGCTTCAGTTTTTGACGCCCTGGGGGTGAGAATGGGTTGAAATCCCTCATTCCTCTGTATGGTATTAATAAACTTTTAATAAACTACAGAACAGGGCGAGTGGGAAGCGGCATGCGAGCAGAGTTTATGCCGCATCACGCGAGCAGAGTTTATGCTCCGAAAACTATCATAAAACACACACTCAAAGTAGGGTAGATTTAAATAAATAAAAACGAAATTGAAATAAATAAAAACGAAATTTAAATTAATAAAACATAACAACGAAATTTAAATAAATAAAAACGAAATTTAAATTAATAAAACATAACAACGAAATTTAAATAAATAAAAACGAAATTTAAATAAAACAAAAACGAAATTTAAATGAATAAAAACTAAATTAATAAAACATAACAACGAAATGTAAATAAATAAAAACGAAATTTAAATAAAACAAAAACGAAATTTAAATGAATAAAAACGAAATTAATAAAACATAACGAAATAAAAAAAAACGAAATTTAAATGAATAAAAACGAAATTTAAATTAAAAACGATAATAATAAAAAACGAATAACTTAAATATAGAAAAACGAAATTTAAATAAAGAAAAACGAAATTGTGACGTGGCGTCCCAGTAAAATCTCAGTCTCGTTTGAAAAATAATACATTTTGTTTCCATTCTATTTTACACAACGTCAAAGCACCGCAGCTTAACCCAAAATACAAGCGCAGGCTTGCATTTCTGTCCATACTCCACTGTTCTGCGCAAATCGAATACCAACCCACCGAATATTCGGGTCCAGCCCTAGAGAGAGAGAGAGAAACAGAAACAAATCCCTCATACCACTGTATGGAAGTGTGTGTGTGTGTGTGTGTGTTAGAGAGAGAGAGAGAGAGAGAGAGAGAGAGAGAGAGAGAGAGAGAGAGAGAGAGAGAGAGGGGAAACAAATCCCTCATACCTGTGTTGTGTGTGTGTGTGTGTGTGTGTGTGTGTGTGTGTGTGGGAGAGAGAGAGATAGACCTCTGTATGAAATTTGCACTACCATTTCATTATTTCCACGTCAAGTACTGTATAAGTCTTCCAAGCAGGCAAATAACTTGATATTAAGAAAATACTAGATTATTAATATTTTATATATTTTATTATACCAGGTACTTCACAAATGCAGACACTTTGAGACTTGGAAAGGAAGCATTACTGGCGGAGGTAGGAAAGATGGAGGAATTGTTGAAGACTACATCTGAAACTTCAGCTTCTGACTCTGAGCCAGCAGACAAAACTCCACAGATGGAGGCGTTAGGCACAAGTACCAGCAGCCTTGGCAGCATCTTTAATGAAATCCTGGAGGAGAACCAAGTATTACCTGTTCCAAAGATAACCACAAGTGCACAAATTCAAGTGGAGACCTACCTAAGTGAGGCAAATATTCCACGGTCGGACGATCCCTTACTTTACTGGAAAGTAAACCAACCTCGACTGCCCTCCCTGGCAGCCACGGCAGTTAAGTTTATCTGTGCTCCCTGCACAAGTGTAGAGAGTGAGAGGCTCTTTAGCACAGCCTCAAATGTGATTAATGAAAGAAGGAACAGGCTGACGTCAGAGACTGCTGAAAAAATAATCTTCCTAAAGAAGAATCTGCCCCTCATGGTTATGTGAGCAAACGTAAAACATGTTCAAGAACTTTGTTACAGGGAAACTGCACCTGTGAAAGTGATTTTTTTTTATTTGTATAATTGTTAATAATGCAGCTAGGTCAGGAAGTTTGTTAAGGTTTAAACTGTTTAAAGTTAGGGTAAGGTTTAAACTGTTTGTTAATGTTATATTTATGTTATACATATTTAGGTCTTTCAGTGCCTTTTTTTTTATTACTGTGATTTGCACATAGCTGCACTGTGAGGGACAGTTTTGTATTTATTTGGTTATTTACAATGTAGTATGCTGCTGTTTAAGTTTGTTTTAACTTTAAACCTGTTTGTAGTACTGAAGTACTTGTATTTTTATTTTTTGTAACATTTGAATAAAGGGTGGCAATCTTTTAGAATAAACTGTTGTTGTGGACTATACTGGAGGTATATTTTAGGTGGCTATTTGAGAAAAGTGCTATATTTTTTATTAGTTAAAAAAAATATCGGATTAATATCGGTATCGGCAAAAGCCAAAGGTGCGGCATCGGTATCGGTATCGGAAGTGAAAAAGTGGGATCGGGACATCCCTAATATATATATATATATATATATATATATATATATATATATATATATATATATTTACATCTTTTATTATCTAAACATTAAATGCATTCTACATGTTTCTGTTTCATTCATATTTAAATCGGTGCATGCATGAGTTGTGCTCCTTTATTTTTGAAAAAATGTATTTGTGTATCTTACGTGGATATGCAAATTATATTCTTGTATGTGTTATGTGCATGTGTGAATTATTTTTGTGCGTGTAATATTAGCATGCATTTCTGAATTGCAATGTGGATTCATATATTTGTTTTGCAATCTGGACAGTGATGATGAGTGGTAGCCAGATCTGCCATGCACCACCAGCAAGGAGGTTGTTTGCCCACCTCACACCTCCAAGACCCCCACATCGTCTGTTGGTGATTCAGTGGGGCCACAGAGAGCTGGAACTCCTAGCAAGCAAAACAGAGGGAGGGCTCATTCTGTACGGGGTACGAAAAGGTCAGCAAGTGCGATGTCAGAGGATGGTGGCACAGAAAGGTGGAATGACTGCAGTGTGGAGGATGAGGTTCCAGCGCTACCAAATTTCCTTCCAAAAAGAAACCCAGAAGCAGAGCTTGTAATGGACAGGATCTATTCCCCTTTGCAGCTCTTCCAGCTCTTCTTCACAGGCTCTGTGGTGGAAACCATTGTGAAGAACACCAACACTTTTGCACAAATGAGGTTGGAGGCTGGAAAACTTTTCCTTTGGTTGCACATGAACTGTATTCATACATGGCATTTGTCACCTACATGGGGCTCCTCGGTGCAAAAAACATCGATTACTGGTCTGGTAAAGAAATTTACTGCTTACCCTTCCCAAAATCGGTCATGTCCAGGTCCAGATTTCAGGCCATTTCTTGGAATATACATCTTTGCGATCCTGAGGATGACCGAGACAACTCGAGAAAAAAGGGAACTGAAGCCTGTACTTCAAGATCAAGTACAACGACCCTGTACAACGACATCGTCTCGGCATGCAAAACATTTCCATCCAGACAGACAGCTAGCAGTGGACGAGAGGATGGTGGCTTCAAGAGCACGAATCGGCATCAAGCAGTACATGAAAGACAAGCCGACCAAGTGGGGCTACAAACTATACGTGCTGGCTGATTCTGCCTTTGGTTACACATGGAACTTCTTCGTCTATGAAGGCAAATCTTCCCCGCCACTGGAAAACGGCTCAGTTATGATTCTGTCATGCAGCTCCTGGATCTGTCACTTCTCGGCTACCAGCTTTTTATGGACAATTTCTACACGAGCCCATGCCTTTTTACGGACTTGCTCTCTAAGAAGACTCTGGCGTGTGGCACAATACGGACCAACCGGCGGGGCTTCCCCAAAACAAAGGCAAAGGACATCAGCCGCAGAGCCCAAAGGGGAACCATTCGATGGCTCCGAGACGGGAAGCTTCTCTTTGTAAAGTGGATGGACACACGAGAGGTGACAATGTGTTCCACAATACACAAGGCATATGACGTGATGAGGTCCTCCGGCGTGTCAAGAATCCAGAGGGCGTATGGGAAAGGCACAGAGTCCCGATTCCAGCGACAGTGAAAGATTATAATAAACATATGGGAGGTTTGGACCTGTCAGAAGCCCTCATTGGGTTCTATATAATGTCCTGCACAAAACAAAGAAATGGTTTTCATTTTGTTGACATTGCAGTGGTAAACAGTTTCATTCTTTATCAGCACTTCTGCATATCTCAGAACAAAAGTCCTCTCAGCCAGAAGGATTTTAACACCTCAGATGCCCCAGAGCCATCTATATCTGCCACAGCAGCAGGTGAGCCATGTTGTCCGGAGTACTTTGGGTCAGATGCCGCAAGTGAGAGGAGAGTTTGTGCAAACTTTCAGGCCTCAAAGTAAAGACTCCTATGTACTGTACAAAGTGCAACGTACCCTTATGCTTGGTGCCATCTAGAAACTGCTTCAGAAAATGGCACAATGATGGACACTCTAGTAGATAATGTCTTGGTGTGCTGTTTCGTCAACAGTTGCAACACTTCAACGGTTGCAACAAACAAAAACTACAAGTCGGGCTTGTTTGTCTTTCTTCTATAGTTGTCAGGATACAAGGCACAGAGGCGGAGGTAAGTGAATCACAAACGTGAGTTTATTTACAGTGATGTGTGCAGAGACAGAGTTCATGTGAAGGTGCGGTGACGATCACGTCGTGCAGAGGATCCCAGGTGAGCAGATCCTTCGTCAGAGAATTGGACGTGGATAGACAATGTTCAGTGATACGAATACTTTTCTGTTTCAGACCCAGGGAGGAACAAGGAGATCTCGGTGGACACGTGGAGCACTTGGATTCAATGGCAGGACTCGGGAAACGGGGAACCAGGCAGGAATACTGGAGACAGCAAGACAGGGAGACAAAGGTGAGTATATTCAGAGGTGGGTATAGTTACGTGATGGATCTTCGTTGGCAGACTTGGACACTTCGGGAAATCATGGGTAACAGTCTTCTCCTGTTGGAGGCTTGACCATGACTGGGGTGTGCGTGAGTGTTTTATAGGGCTGGGTAACGAGGTGACTGATTGGGAACAGGTGTGACTGGTAATTGAGCGGAGAGTGAATGCAGGTGTGTCAGAGGATTCTGGGGAATGTAGTGCAGGACGGTGATCGTGACAATAGTAACATGTTGAATTTTTATATTTACTCAATGTAAAGTATAATTACTTTATATGTTAGATTTGTATATTGTGTTTTTTGCACATTTTTCTCAAAAACATTAAATTTATTTATTTTCTTGGAGTTTATCTTTGTGTATAATAAAATACAAGAACTGCTACTTTCTCATACCTCACTCATTTTGCTAATATACAGGTCCTTCTCAAAAAATTAGCATATTGTGATAAAGTTAATTATTTTCCGTAATGTAATGATAAAAATTAAACTTTCATATAATTTAGATTCATTGCACACCAACTGAAATATTTCAGGTCTTTTATTGTTTTAATACTGATGATTTTAGCATACAGCTCATGAAAACCCAAAATTCCTGTCTCAAAAAATTAGCATATTTCATCCGACCAATAAAATAAGTGTTTTTAATACAAAAAAAAAAGTCAACCTTCAAATAATTATGTTCAGTTATCCACTCAATAGTCAATACTTGGTCGGAAATCCTTTTGCAGAAATGACTGCTTCAATGCGGCGTGGCATGGAGGCAATCAGCCTGTGGCACTGCTGAGGTGTTATGGAGGCCCTTTCAATTAAAGCTCAATAACTTTTGTTAAAGGGGTCATATAATGGTACATGCACTTTTACAAGTTAATTGATTGTACTGAAATGTGTGTTGGCAGTGCCTGTACACAACCATCATATAATGATAAAAATCCATCCAGTGTTTTTGTTTTAATCTCCTTATAGGTTTTCCCCTGCCTTAAATTGAGCCGTTCGTTTTTGTGACGTCAATAAAACGGACGCCCCTCCCACGATTGATAATTGACAGCAGCGTTTCAACACAGACCCGCCCTAAGCAAGCTGTCATCGTAGTCCGCCATTGTTGATACACTGGAGCAGAATGGCGTCTAAGCGATTGTGGTGTTCTGTTCTTGGCTGTAATAAGGAACACAGCATTCATTTTGGTGTTCCTAAACTCAAACCGCTGAAGACGCAGTGGCTGAGTTTTATTTTTGAAGGGAATATTCCCAACGATCTACGTAAATGCTTTTATGTTTGCGCTAATCATTTCTCACCAGACTGCTTTATAAACGAGGGTAAGTGTAAATCTGGTTTTGCTAAGAAGCTGGTCCTGAAAACAGAATCGGTACCAACTATTCATGTTCCTGCTGCACCTTCAGAAGAAGTGAGTGTATGTTTTATTAACCTTTAAATATTAATCTTTGCAAATCGCTTGCACGCTTCACGATGAATGCGGCTAATGTTTACACTCAGGGTATATTACGCCATGTTTTCTATGTTACTTTACGACGTTCTCAATAAAATTCATAATCCCACGGTTATAATGAACAACGCATTATGGTTAATGTTTCAGCACTGACAGTTGTACCTAACACTGAGATAACGTTACGCATCACTTACAAGTCTACATTTACCAAAAAAAAGTTTTTCAACATCAATCTGTCAACGAACTAACCTATACATCAGTAAACACATAGGCTGCGTCCAAAATCGCGTACTATGTGAGTAGGTACTACATTCAAATAAGAACGTACTTCTCAACCGTTAAAAAAGTACGTTCTATATAGTATGAATAGGTAGTATGAATGGAGTCCGGACGTACTACATGCGCCATGTTATAATTGTCACGTGACATACGGTGTCATAACAGCGCAAAAATTTAAAGAGCCCATTCATTCCACTGACTGCACCAACGTCGCGCTATGTTTTTAGTTCTGCTTTCTGTTCTCATCGGCGTTTTTACGTCGTTCGAGCTCACAATCCAGAGGAGGCGTCGGTCAGCTGGTCGCAGATCACGCCTTCGTCGAGAGCTTTTGCGGAGTTTCTCAAATAACGTAAGTATCATTTATTTACCTAATACATTACCTAATACATTTTACCTCAGAAAACACACACACCTATGAACAATGACAGGTGTTGATTTTTGGCAAGGAAAAAGCTATTTATTTGCTTGTGATATTACCATTGATGAATAAAAATGAATGAATCAATAGAGATACATATGCTGTCATGATTCTGCCATCATGTCTCTGTTTTCTCTGGTCTTGTGGCAGGATCATGGCAGACCCATGTTTTATGTACAAGCGCATGGTCTGTTATTTGGACCATGTGCTTGTGTTGTCTCGTCTCGTAACCCCGCCCCCTTGTTATCCTCGTCTTGTGATTAGTGTCTAGTCAGTTTCACCTGTCCTCGTCATTAGTGTTCCCTATTTAATCCCTGTGTATTTGCTGTCCTGTGCGATTCATTATCATACGTTGTGTGATTCTAGCTGTGAGTATCTTGTTGAGAGTCTTGTCTAAAGAAGTGTTTTGTTCCTGTCATAGTTGTTATTTACCGTCTGAGTACTTATCTTTGTCAAGTCGATCCTGTCTTGTTTTGCCCCATCGTGGGTTTTGTTTTCTGTTTTTGTCTTTAATAAACCCCTGTTTAAGTTATTTGCTGTCTGCAATTGGGTTCATCTGCTTTCCACATAACAGAATGAATCGCCCAATACAGAACCCAGCGGACAGTATGTATTCGCCTGTCAATTGCCAGTCGGACCCTAAGGATTGGTGGTACCAGGCTATCGCTGACGCAAAGAGGGGCAAACTCCCGATTCCCGCCCAGGGACAGCGATCGGTAAGGGAGTATGCTCGGGTCGCGAATGAAAGGAGGTTTTTCTTACCAGAACTCCTCCTTAACCGCTACCTCGTCGCAGGTCTCAACTCCCCTCCACCCCTGGCCGAACGGGAGGAGCTGGTGACCCGTCCGTTCACGGAGATGGTGGATCGTTTATCGCGGAGAGAGTCACAGACACCCTCTAGCTCACCATCTGCCAAGCTGCCTGTGATCCCGGAGGGTCGTGTACTAGCGGTGGTCACACTTGGGGACCAGGCCCACGCCGCTTCAGTCCCTGAGACATCATCTCCACCCACGAGTCTCTGCGGCAAACGGGGCAGACACGCCTCGTGGGAGTCCGCCTCGGAGTCCTCCGCTACAGAGTCAGCGCGGTTTGAGACTGCCCTTCCTGGACCAGTTACGGTCCCTGTGGAGCTTTCCCAACCGGCCTCCAGTCCAGCTACGGCGTCTGCTCCCCGACCTAAGAAGAAGAGGAGGAGGGGAGTCTCTGGTCTGTTATCATCCCCTGTATCAGCAAGCGCCGTCCATGAGCCCGCTCCAGCAAGCGCCGTCCATGAGCCCGCTCCAGCAAGCGCCGTCCATGAGCCCGCTCCAGCAAGCGCCGTCCGTGAGCCCGCTCCGGCAAGCACCGCCCTAGAGGCCGCTCCAGCAGGCGCCGTCCCGGAGTCTACGGGGAGACTCGCGGCCGATCTGGCCGCAAAAGAGGTCTTGAAATCGGTTTCTGCTCGTCAGGAGATGCCCATCTTCCTTGCTGCAAAGACCCTGTCTGATTATTTGTCTAGTCTAGCTAGAATCCTTGAAGTCCCAGTCTGTCCTGTCTTATCCCCAGCACCCGAGTCTGTCGCCGAGAGCGCGGCACCCGAGTCTGTCGCCGAGAGCGCGGCACCCGTGTCTGTCGCCGAGAGCGTTGCACCCGAGCCTGTCGCCGTGAGCGCTACACCTATTCCTGCCCTGTCGCCTGCCATGTCCCCTGTCAGGAGTCCCGTTACCTCATCCTCTGTGTCCTCTATGTCTGAGCCTGTTGCTGCTCCCTCTAATGCAGTATCCCCATCTGTTTTCCCGGTCTCCACTAGTCCCCGGACTGTTTCACCATTTGTTCCTGTCGCCACTTGTCCCCGTACTGTTTCCCCTGTCGCCACTAGTCCCCGGACTGTTCCCCCTGTCACCACTAAACCCCGGACTGTTTCGCCCAAGCCCCGTCCTTGTGTGTCTTCCTCCAAGTCCCCCCGGATTCCCCGTCCTCAGTCCTTGTCCCGAAGACCCAAGACCCCTGTCCCGCCCATCCATCCTGGACTGTCTCCCAAAGACTTTGTGTTTCCTCCACCTCCTCTACCCTGTTTGTTGTTTTTGATGTTTCACCCTAACCCTGTTATTGTTTTTTCATGTTTGCCTTTATTAGTGTTTTCCATGTTTTGTTGGTTCGTGTCTTTGTCACAGTCTGTCATGTCCCGTGTTTAGTTTCCCTTTGAGGAGCGTCTGGAAGCCGCTCCTTAAGGTGGGGGTTCTGTCATGATTCTGCCATCATGTCTCTGTTTTCTCTGGTCTTGTGGCAGGATCATGGCAGACCCATGTTTTATGTACAAGCGCATGGTCTGTTATTTGGACCATGTGCTTGTGTTGTCTCGTAACCCCGCCCCCTTGTTATCCTCGTCTTGTGATTAGTGTCTAGTCAGTTTCACCTGTCCTCGTCATTAGTGTTCCCTATTTAATCCCTGTGTATTTGCTGTCCTGTGCGATTCATTATCATACGTTGTGTGATTCTAGCTGTGAGTATCTTGTTGAGAGTCTTGTCTAAAGAAGTGTTTTGTTCCTGTCATAGTTGTTATTTACCGTCTGAGTACTTATCTTTGTCAAGTCGATCCTGTCTTGTTTTGCCCCATCGTGGGTTTTGTTTTCTGTTTTTGTCTTTAATAAACCCCTGTTTAAGTTATTTGCTGTCTGCAATTGGGTTCATCTGCTTTCCACATAACATATGCATGTGTGTCTGTGTGTATCTATTGATTCATTAATTAATGGTAATAGCACAAGCAGTATGCCTGTTTGCTTGTGTGTGTGCTGTATGTATATTTTTGTTAATTTTATGGCAATAGGTTATTTTCATTGCCATTACAGTGAAATAACTGAACACAAATATACAAGCTTGATAAGAATTATAATTCATGTAAACTTTTACATCTGAAGTCAAATATATATTTGAATTAAGTTACTGATTAAAGTTAGCTACTAATTACTGAATGTATATACAGTTGACTTCAGATGTAAAAGTTTACATGAATTATAATTATTATCAAGCTTGTATATTTGTGTTTGTATAATAAATATACAAGCTTGATAATTATAATTCTAGAAGAAAATTTAAGATGGCACATAGAGGCTTTTACATCTCAAGTCAAATAAATATATATATATATATATATACATTTGACTTCAGATATAAAAGCCTCAATGTGCCATCTTAAATTTTCTTCTAGAATTATAATTATCAAGCTTGTGTATATATATATATATAAAAAATATATATATATATACATACCAGACATATTCAAATACATCATGCATAAGAAATGGATCATAAACATAAATATACATTTTTATAAATAAAGTCAACACAGGAAACAAGTGTCTAGTTGATTCAAATTGTACTCTACATTAAAACTATATAAACATTTACAGACTGTGAACCCTACAACCTACTGCCATCTGAATGCTGCTGTGCCAATTCTCCGGCTGTACTTTGAAGATGGAGCTGACCTCCGCCCCAACCTCCGACTTTCACGGCAGTCCATCCAGTCCCTGATTGCTGCAGTGAAAGCAGACTGCGACCATGGGTGGGAAAAGGACGTCGAGGTGCTGGTGTTCCTTTACTGGCTGGACCATGCAGCATCGTACCGGGTAGTGTCACTCTCCTTTGACATCCTGAAGTCTACTGTGCACGACATTGTGCACAGAATAAGCAAGGCAGTCATTGCCATTATCACATATTTGGGCTTAATGTTTTACAAATTATTTTCTTCAAGTGGAAATCTAAAAATTCTCCAAAGCATAAAGTCCTCATCTTGTACACATGCATTGAAAGAAATGTATTGAATTATTTTAAAGTGATGCCCTACAAATGAGATTGCTATTATCAAAGTCCCTTTAGATCTTTTAGAAACCTATGAAAGTTACCTTACTGGAGCTGCTGAAGTTCATTGTCTTTCCTCATGATGACACCATAATAAAAATGTTTTAATATGTTTCCTTTTAATGGTGTTTTAAACTTTATTATACTACTTTATGCCAAAGTTATGCGATTTTGTTTTAAGCTTTCTATTCTGTATCCATTTAAAAGTTAAATAATACACAAGAATAAAGCACATACATTTTAAAGGTGTCTGAAGTTTGTGGGTATTTCTCTACAGTGCAGTACTCCTAGTCAGACAATATATTTTTCAGATATACCTGCAATTTACTTGTTTCAAAAACCATCTGGAATCTGCTACAAAATACACACAAAACACTTTTTAATTATTAACTACTCAATCCCTTAAGGACTTTACAACTGACAATCTAGCTATTGTAAATCCCTGGGAATTAGGTGTTTTGTATTAAAACTTGCTAAAACACCATGACACAGTGAACTTACTAACAAAAAAATTAAAAGAAGAGTGTGTATCACTTGATTTCTTTATTAATATTATTTTTAAGCAATTATTTCTAACAGCTGAAGAAATCTTTCCTCTCTCTCTTTTGTCTCCCTTTCTCTCTCTCTCACTTCTCGGTCTCTTCTTTCTTCTCTTACTCTGGCCTCCTGTTCTAGACTCTTCTCATGCTCTCGTTGCTCTCTTTCTTTTCTTTCCTCCTTTTCCTCCATCTCTCTCCAGCGCCTCTCCTCCCTTTCAATGGCATCTCGTTCTCTTTCAGCTTCTCTCTCCTCCATCTCTCGGATCAGCTCCTCAAAATCATTTCTTTTCCTCCCTACTCTTTTACGCTGTGACCTCACTGAGGATGGAGAGGTAACAGCAACATTCGGGCCAGATGAGGCAATGAGGGTGGGTGGTGTGATGGAGGGTCTGCCCCCTATTGCCTCATCCATGGCAGAATACCATTTCCAGGATGCTGCTGTAACCTCCCGATCCTCAGTGCTCACCCCAGTCTGTGGACATTTCAGATCCTACAAATATTTGTAAACAGAATATCAAGACAGTCAATTATATTGTAAAACATAACATTCGTTCAATGATTGCATTACAGGGCCAAACATGAGCATGATTCAATCATGACAGAATTCTCATTTTGAGGTTAACTATAATAATAATAAACTTACTTTATATATTTTTTTTTTATCTGAACAGCAGACATTTTGCCCTCTAGGCTCTGCTCTGTGATAAAAACTCTGCAATAAATGCACAGAAATCAAGCATAAAAGAAATGCAGTAAGAGCTTGAGTATAAATGTTTACATCTACAAATAACTTACCATTGAATCTACAGCACTTGAATAAAATTACATTTCACATTTGTCTTGTATACTTACTCAAAACCTTTGATTGCTGCATTTCTTTTTCCAGTGAAGAGGGCTTCATTAGCCACTCTCCACTCAATTAGAACACGGGTGTGTTCATCAGCCCCTGCAAAATCAACACAGAATTTAACATGTGATAAACTATGGTCAATCTATTAATGTTACATTGACAAGCTGAGGTACACTTGATAACAGTAGCTTGCTATGTAGCCAACAAATATTTTCATAATATCAACACTGGTAAAGGATAAATAAAATCTTTTCAATTTACTGACGTTTTGTAACTATCTCATTAAACTGCTAAACAACGAACATATTTGTTTAAAGAAAACAGTGTTAGCTAGCTGAATAAACATTAGCTTGGTCTATTCCGTAATGATGATAAAACTATACTTTTTCTGAATTGGCTGGAAAAGGACACCCTCAATTTACATTATTTAAACTTTTAACAAGTCAATCGGTTACTTATATGATGTTAAAAGATACAATTTAACCACAAAGAAACAAAAAAATGTGTTCTGAAGTACTTACACTTGAAAACAGCCGCGTCTCCGGTTTCCGCCATTTTTCAAATATAACGACGACAACTTCGCTCCCGTGGCATCATGGGATAGTAAACTGTCTATCGTATGCACACTTCAGAATCTCGCCGGAAGTAGTAGTTCATCCGGGTACTTTTCGCCTACTGTTTTTCGAATTCTATGATTTCGGACATACTACTCTGCTCGCGTACTGTTTTTCGCATACTATATAGTAGGGAAATACGCGATTTCGGACGCAGCCATAGAGTCTGTATCTCACTACTCTAAATTACCCTGCCAGTACATAAGTTACAAAAATAGATCAAAGTGACATTACGTTAACCAACCATTCAGAAATGTCCTGTTCGAGCCTTAATTGTCGAACTTGTTCGGGGCCGTCATCTTGTTCCGGGTCCGACTCCGGTTCAAATTGATACGGTTGCACAGATGTGTCCTCAGAGACTCCCGCTGCCATTCTTGTTGTAAAATATACCCTCAACTGTTGTCAAGGCAACACTCCACGTGCGTTGTGTCAAAATGCCCACAGAACAGAGGGGGGAGTGAGCAAAGCTCATTATCATTTAAAGGCATATGCACTGAAACGGCGTGCTGAAAACAGAGCTGTTTTTAACCATGTAAAATTTGTGTTTTCTTACAATACTAATGATAATTTTTAATAAAAGTATATTACAAAGTTTACATTTAGACCCTAAAGATTCATATTAACTTGTACAAAATTATATGACCCCTTATAACATTATATGACCCCTTTAAGAAGGTGATAGAAAGATATATATTTTTTAACTATTCACTGCCACATAGAGCGGTTTTAGCGCGGCTCTTCGTTACTGTGTTTACCCTGGTAAAAACGCGCATGTGTTTGTTTGTGTGTCGTGACTGAGTTTCGCTGGCCAAATAGTTGGGCGTGGCCTGCTGTATTCATTAACGGGGTATTAGGCGTGTATATAACTGGTTAGTGCACCGCGCCAGCGGTCGCGGCTGCCCTCGTGTGAAGCCCTCATCGTGTGAAGACCAAGGAGTGTAAAGACCAGCGACTCTACCTGTGCAACTCCACCGAGCAAGGACACCGACAAGGCACTTGAGTATTAAATTCTTCTTGTTTATTTATTGTTGTTTCCTTTCTCTTCTACAACTTTTCGTTGGATCTTTCTGTTTGTGAGCTCCTTTTCACTATGTGTTTTCAAATCCCTACTATTACTAACATACGTAAATCAAACGTCACACGTCAGAGGCGGTACAATCCTAACAATCTCCGTACCCTTCCGGTGTCTTCTAATACTTTATTCTCTTTTCCTATTGGTCTCTGGAACTGCCAGTCCGCAGTTAACAAAGCTGATTTCATTACATCTTTTTCAAGTCATTCAGGTCTCAGTCTATTGGCCCTGACTGAGACCTGGATCAGACCAGAGGACACTGTCACACCTGCTGCCCTCTCCACTAACTTCACTTTCTCACCCCCCCCCCCCCCCCCCCCCCGTCTGACCAGAAGGGGTGGTGGTACTGGTCAGCTCATCTCAAATGACTGGAAATTTGATCCTTTACCACCTCTATTTGACAACAGCTCATTTGAATCGCATTCAATTACCATCACTAGTCCTATTAAAATCCATTTTGTAGTTGTATATCGTCCCCCAGGTCAACTTGGCAGTTTCTTGGAGGAGCTTGATATGCTACTCTCATCCTTCCCTTAAGATGGTACTCCTCTTGTAATTCTTGGAGACTTCAACATCCACCTAGAAAAACCTCAGGCTGCCGATTTCCACACCCTGCTTGCATCATTCGACCTCAAACGAGTATCTACTGTGGCTACTCACAAATCAGGTAACCAATTGGACCTTATCTACACGCGCTACTGCTCTACGGACAATACACTGGTCACTCCACTGCACACCTCAGATCACTTCCTCCTTACTCTCAACCTCAACCTGCCTCAGATCACAACACACACTCCTCCACAGGTCACCTTTCGACGGAACCTACGCTCACTTTCACCCTCTCTCCTATCCTCTTTGGTCTCATCCACACTTCCTCCACCTGATCAGCTCTCAACACTAGATAGTAACAGTGCAACTGATACTCTTTTCTCCACTTTAACATCCTGCTTGGATAACTTCTGTCCCCTTTCCTCCAGGCCAGCCCGCGCCACACCCTCTGCCCCCTGGCTATCTGATATTCTTCGCGAACATCGTACTAAACTCAGGGGTGCAGAGAGGAAGTGGCGCAAATCGAAAGATCCGACAGACCTGGGTCTTTATCAATCCCTCCTCTCTTCCTTCTCTGCTAATATCTCTACTGCTAAAATGGCTTACTATCACAACAAAATTTTAAATTATTCTGACTCTTGCATGCTTTTCAAAACCTTCTCCTCTCTTTTTAACCCTCCTCCTCCTCCTCCTTCATCAACCCTAACAGCTGACGATTTTGCCACATTCTTCATAGAAAAAACAACCACCATCAGCGGCCAATTTACCAATCCACAAACTGACACACACATTTTACCAACAAACGCACACATTCTACCCTCCTTCTCTCTACTTTCAGAGGCGGAAGTCTCTAAACTCCTCCGTTCCAATCACCCTACTACCTGTCCGCTTGATCCTATCCCCACTAATCTACTTCAAGCCATTTCTTCCTCAGTTGTACCCACACTCACGCACATCATAAACACCTCTCTTCACACTAGTACCTTTCCCACAGCTTTTAAGCAGGCTTGAGTAACCCCACTGCTTAAGAAACCCAATCTAAATCCACCACATCTAACAAGTTACAGACCGGTATCTCTTCTTCCATTTGTCGCGAAAACACTTGAACGAGTTGTTTTCAACCAGATCTCCTCCTTTCTTACACAGAACAACCTCTTGGACGACAATCAGTCTGGTTTCAAAAGCGGACACTCAACTGAGACTGCCCTGCTCTCAGTAATTGAAGCTCTGAGACTGGCAAGAGCAGCTTCCAAATCCTCAGTCCTCATCCTGCTGGATCTGTCTGCTGCTTTTGACACAGTTAACCACCAGATCCTCCTGTCGATCCTAAAGATGAAGGGCATCTCGGGAACTGCACTCCAATGGTTCGAGTCTTACCTCTCAGGTAGGTCCTTTAGGGTGTCGTGGAGAGGTGTGGCATCTAAGACCCAACATCTAGCTACTGGGGTGCCTCAGGGCTCAGTGCTTGGACCACTCATCTTCTCCATCTACATGACATCACTAGGATCTGTGATTCAGAAACATGGCTTTTCCTATCATTGCTACGCTGATGACACGCAACTCTACCTCTCATTCCAGCCTGACGATCCGACGGTAGCTGCTCGTATCTCAGCCTGCCTGACAGACATTTCTGGCTGGATGAAGGACCACCACCTTCAACTAAACCTTGCGAAGACAGAGCTACTTGTGGTCCCGGCCAACCCAACACTTCATCACAACTTCTCCATTCAGCTAGGCTCGTCATCCATGGCTCCATCGGGGTCAGCTAGGAACCTTGGGGTTGTAACTGATGATCAGTTGAAATTCACAGACCACATTGCTAGAACTGTCCGGTCCTGCAGATTTGCCTTGCACAACATTAGGAGGATCAGGCCCTTCCTTACAGAGCATGCTACACAACTCCTTGTCCAAGCACTTGTTTTATCCAGACTGGACTATTGTAATGCTCTTCTGGCTGGTCTTCCAGCTTGCTCTGTCAAACCTCTACAATTGATCCAGAATGCTGCAGCCAGAGTAGTCTTTAATGAGCCAAAGAGAGCACACGTCACTCCTCTCCTCACAAAATTGCAGTGGTTGCCAGTTGCCGATCGCATTAAATTCAAGGCACTGACATTTGCCTACAGAACAACCACTGGCACTGCTCCCTCTTACCTAAACTCATTACTTCAGACTTATGTGCCATCCAGAAACCTGCGGTCTGCTAGCGAATGTCGTCTTGTGGTACCATCTCAAAGAGGCACAAAATCTCTTTCTCGGACCTTTACCATGACTGTTCCCTGTTGGTGGAATGATCTGCCTAACTCAACCAGAGCTTCTGAGTCAGTTGCCACTTTCAAGAAACTGCTGAAGACGTATCTTTTTCGGCAGCACTTGATTCAATAGTATTAACACTTTCTCTTCTCTTCTATTAAAAAAAAAAAAAACTGCACTAAAATTAAACTGAGAGGGGTTATAGCACTTACGTATTGTTGTCCTACTGTTAGTTTAACTGCTTCTATTGTTCTCATTTGTAAGTCGCTTTGGATAAAAGCGTCTGCTAAATGAATAAATGTAAATGTAAAATAGAGGATTCAAAAGAAACATTCCACAGAGAAATACACCAAACAGGTCATAAATTACAGACTATCAAATAAAAAATTAATTAAAAAATATCATAATATGACTTTTTACATGTGTTTAACATAAAATAGTGAATAAATACAACAAAATATATGCAATATTCCACCACTGTGTTAAAATTTAGAGTGTTTTCTGTAAAATGAGACTATTTTTATCCATTTATTTTACTCCAATGTATGTGGGTAGGACAGATATGCCTAATTCTCTAAAAAATTCAAAATATTTTGCAGAGCTGAAGGGAAAGTGAGAGGAGAGACAAAAGGAACCGAAAAGAGAAACAAAACACACCCAGAAACACTCTAAACGTCCCTAAGGACGTAACATTCGAATTGAACGCCTTAAAATTCAGAGGATGAAAAGACCGTTCGAAAGACTATAAAAGACACAATGTTTCATTGAGCTAATGAGGTTGAGAAGGCAAAGCAAAGAAGTCCAAGAAAAATGAGAAACAAAACAAGTCAGTGAAATCCTGAAGACAATCGTATTAGGAACAAAAAACAGTACAGTACTGTGTCTACTGTGAAAAGGCACGAGGCGAGATTTCTAGACATCTTGAGAGAAGTCATTCAAATTAAACAGAAGTTGCTAAAGCCTTGAAATGTTCCCAAAGGCTCAAAGAAAATAATTCTTCTTCTTGAATAGCTTCGGAACCAGTGTAATTACTATCATAATATAGGAGTCTTGGAAACTGGACGTGGCGAGATTGTTACTTGGCGACAACAAACTGCAGATTCAGTAATTTCTGATTACCTTCCCTGTCCAGATTGTCTGGCCTTCTTCATGAAAAAGATCTATGGAAACACTCCACATAGGGACAAGGGGGATAATTACCAGAGATGGGGGATTTGAGTCAAATGACAAATTTAACAGAATTCAGCGTGAGACTCATGCAATTTTTACACGCTCTCACGCCATACATTCATTTTCTCATGCAGAAGAAATCTCAAAGCAAAGAGGACACTGACACCGACAGACTAGACAGAGTAGGTTACTTTTGATATGAAACAAATTCTTAGCTCTCAAATTCAGTCAATTTTATAACGATATTCAAATAATAAATACCATTTTGGCGCTTGTAAATGTGACGTGATAGATTGGGTAGCGCCTCAGTTCAATCGGCACGTGAACTGATCATCTGTTACTCTTTACTACTAGTTAATAGTAAATAAACACGATTGAACAATAGGTATGTTGAAAGAAACAGTACAACTTACCGAAATGCCTCAAACATAATATCGATCAATCAGTGTTTTTCAACCGTGGAAAGAGGTCAATAAAACAGCTGGAGAACAATATCACATAATGTTACATTTACCTCAGGAAAGCCATTTAATGACTGTATTAATGTGTAGGGTCAGACAGGTCAATTTAGCTCAAAAGGAATTATTAATTAATTTATAGGGAATCTTAAAAGAATCATTTAAATGGCCGAGCAAATGCTCGTCCAGCGTTCATTTGAACGGGCCGTAACTATTAGCTCTAAAACGGATATAAATATCCAAACTATAGTGAAACACTATGTATTAGCAAGGTAACTTAGATCAGCAGTTTAAGACATTACATTTGTCACGTTTGATCAATTCACTTTCTCTCTCTCGTCTTGTGTGCTGTGTGTGTTTAGTGTGGGCGTGGTCACTGATCACTTCTGATCAGCAGCGCCAGCTGGTTTCACTTTGTATGTGGCTTTATATGTTCAGTAACTGGTGTCTCATGTTGTCAGATCATTGTTCATCTCCGGTGTGTTCCTGTTCTTCGTGTCGTTGCTGAGTGGATTACCTGTTCGTCGTGCTGTCGTTCCCGGTTGGATTGTGTATCGTTACATGTCTCTGGATTGCCTTCACTGGACTTCCACACGCGGTCACGGATACTCACCATGGGATCACCGAGCACCTTCACCGAGGATATCACCAGCACTGCACCACCTGCTCACCTGGGTCCCTGCGCCACTGTTCCATCTGTGTTGTGCCGTCTCGACCCCAGTGTGTCTGTTCTGACCTGTCTGCTATCTGTTCCTCAAATAAAGCGTTTATTGCAATTGCATCCGGTGTCGTTCTGAGATGTCACAGAATGATCTGACCTCAACGGATGCAGCAAGCGCATCAGGCTGGGACAACTTCGCTGCCAACAGTGTCGCCAGGATAGACCAACAAGAGGAGGGCATCACGAACATGGGTCGAGCGGTTCAAGCACTTGTGGCGCAGGTGTCCGAGCTCACCCAACAACTACAACTTCTCAGAGTTCCCACTGCGCCGCCCACACCGCCCGTTGTTGTAAACTTTTTTTCTTCTTAAGTGTAGGAGACTCAGAAGTGAAGAACCAGGAGACGTTGGTAGTATCTTCAGCAGGATTCTTTATTGAGAACACGAGCTGTCGGTAGCTGTAGTCACCAAGTCTAACTAAGGGAACTTTACATTGTAGTTTATATACATTTCAAGGGGGAGGGATTACATTGTGATGAACAAAGCATGTAAATGAGCTGAAACATGAGAACAGAACTGTGCAGGACTTCTCGCACTGAGACGAGAACTCCAAGACAAACGGTCTCAGTAATAAAATAGCAGGTGTTCAAACTTGCTCAGCATGAGTTTCACCCGGTGAGACACGAGAACAGGAAAGGCCTAGCCTTCTCGTACTGAGATGGGACAGTCAGGAATATCCTGCTGGGAACTCCTACCGTTTGCAGAGATTTACTGATCTCATCATTTATAAACTTTCTCAATATAAAACACTATTGTATTAGAAATCCAAATGAAACATTTAAATAAAATTTGTAATCCTACATTTCCCCCTTTGAGAGTTCTAAATAACTCTCACAAAATAGAAATTTAGACACTTAAAAGTTCATTCTTGTAACTTGCGTAAGTTACAGGCACATAGCTTGCTCTGTGTTGATGTTTCTGCAATTGCATGTTGACACAGAAACAAAACATGCAATTCCGTGAGTCTTTTCTGGTTGGAACTGTGATTTTCTCGTGATCACTCAAGTTTCTGAACCATGAAGAATTATCTTCAGTCATATTGGTGTAATTATGCTGAAAGATCAAGAATGTCTTGTTTGGGTGAGTGTGTCCTGGAATGCAGTCATCTTCAGATGTGACGTGCAAACGTTCTTTCCAGCAAACAATGAGTTTTTGACATATTCATCAGCTCTAAGAATATGTTGTTTCTGGAGTCCGGACTTTGTGCAGATCTGATGTGTAGTAGTAGGACAATCTTGATCATGTCGATGGATGACTGAAGGTTTCGTAGTCTCTGCGTTGTGTATTTTTTTTCTTTTATTTATCCTTTTGTGATAGTTGGCTCGGAAGTGGGTCTAGTTGTTTCTTGAGGTTATGTCTTCATACGCAGACGAGGAGGTCGGTGCATATGGGTCTCGGGTCAGCAAGTGGTACCTGCACAGAGGAAGAGAGAAAACAAAAGACAGGAGAGCAGTATTTGTTCAAACACTAGGGTTGTAAACTTTTTTCCCGTGTCTGCTATTTTTGTTCCTTCTTTCCCTATTTTCTGAATTATTTTGACACCTAAATAGAACCAGTGAGGTGAGAAATGGACTAATGGATGGGGAAGGCTATGAGGGAGTCTTCACCTCAGGGTTGGCCCCCGACGCCTGTTGCAATCGGTTCTTCCCTGGGCTCCTCACTGTTCCGTGTCCTGTCATTTCCCTGTGGGAGGGGGAGCAACTTTTACAGTGTGACACAATGAGTCCAGTTTATCCTGACACAATACTGCAACTACTTTAATTAACATCACTTGATGTACCACTTAATCTCTAATAGCTTGCAACATTCTAGAGATTTCTTTGGCTACCTGTCCTGTGACGTGTGTAATCTTCATCTGAGTTATTTCTCCTTCATCCTCTTAACAACTTCAGTCATAGTAGACATCATACATGAGGATGAAACAATGTTCGGCATTATTGTGGACACTGCATGAGGGCATTTTACGTTTACAGTCTGACCTAACACTATTAATGATGAAAGGCCTGTGCTGTAAAATAACATTTAAGGCTGTGAGTCTACTTTAACCAGTGTCCCCCAAAGGAAAACTGAGATAGTCACTTTCCTTTTGTTCTATTAAACAAAAACAGAAGTCTTTTATCTCTGTTGTAAGTTAGTGGGGAAATTAAGCACTCACAGCCCAAATGGTTAACAACTAAAACAGCTGCCCAACGAGCTTAATGACGAGGGGAGGGGCTGCTTCAGAGCAGCCAGCAGGCTGAGCAGAAGCTGAGTTACATTGTTAGTTTCTCTAACATTCTTTTTGTTTTTTCTACATTCTTTTCCCCAATGTCCATGTTTGCCACAATAATAACAACTGCTGCCCTCTCTCTTAGGACATTTGCGTTTCTGTTGCTTCTCTGCGTTGACCTTAAAGGATGCTGCTGCAATGTTTACTCTCTCTTTAACATCAATATCTTTTTCCCAAGTAGCTAACCTGTCTAGGTTACTTTGCAGGGTACTGGTAGCCCATGTGACATCTAAGAAAGGCAATGCATTTCTATGCTCTGACAAAAGACCATCACACCATGTGCGAGCTAAGGGGCCATTATCATTTAACACCTTCTCTGAAGTGTCTGCTATTCCACTGTAAGTTACAGCTGACTGACCATATCTTTGAGTGTACTCACTAACATTCTCATGTTTCTTCTGTACACAACTAGTTATCTTTGACCAGTCCACTTTTGGTCCAACAATGCTTTTTAACACTCTCATAACTCCCTCTCTCAAGTCATCTTTTCTGGCATTTTGAAACTCAAAATAGTTTACAGCATTTTCAAAATCACTGAATTCTGACTCAGTCAAGATCTGTGATATTAGCTGGGTGACTTCAGCTAGAGACATATCGTAGAGCCGCATCTTTTTGGACAATTCTCTCCTAAACTCAGAAAAATTTCTTTGCACTGATGGCAAACTCTCTGCAATTCTCTCTATGTCATCAGGACCTAAATTTGCATTGACTGTTTGTAACTGGAGTATGGGGGTTACAGATTGAACAGAGTCATTCCCTTTTGCCCTAGTCTGAGCCTTTTGTCTTGCTCCACACACTTCAAATGCATTTACATCTTTATCTATCAAACCAGAATTTCTAGTGTTTTCTAGTCTACAGAAAGACTGTAAATCAGGATAGCTTTCATCTGACTGTTGGTCTTCAGAGTCACATTTGGTTGAGGCCTGATTATGGCTCACCTTTGTCTTGAAACCGGACACTTGAGTCTGCAATTGTTTGTTTTGTTCATTTAACTTATCAATACACCTAGTTTGTTCTTGTGCAATGGATAAGCTATATTCTCTATGGCAATAGATTATGCCTTTCATGTTTTTCTTTCTGATACATGCACCTAACACCTTCTTGCATTCTTCAATAGACCAAACTTTGTCTGGATCAATATCAAATTTCTTTGTCAAATCCAATCTAACTGACGCAGTCACTATGGAGTCCATTTTCTCTCCTAACAATGACTTGAACTCACTGTCTGTCCATAAAAGGCTTGCTAATCCACGTTTCTCAGTAGTTGGAATAAGTCTAGCATTCTTCCTAACCATTTTGTGGATTTCTTTGTTACCAACCTAATCAAAAAAAATAAAATAAAAAATAAAACTTCTCTCTATTATCTACAACAGAGGGTACAATCTTATTAGCACATGATGCTAAACAAACAAACACTAAAACTTCTCTGTTCAAAATAGAGGCTACACTTGTTAACACAGATCAAACTATTGTTAACCTTCCTTGGCAGAGCAAAGGGTAACACAAATTACTAGCACTTTATGCTAATCTTCCCTGATTGAATCAGAGGATACAAACAACTTCCCTGACTATTCAGAGGATAAAACCAAAATATTATTAGCACCTAATGCTAACCTTCTCTGTGACCAGAGGGTAACCAAACCAATATATTAACACGTAATGTTAAAACTTCCCTGCCTGACAAAAACAGATGATCTCTTTCATCTCTAAAAGCAAACTTTTAAAGGGTAAATTTAGTTAGCAAACTCTACAGCTGTTTGTTAACTTCTTCTCTGATGGCGCAGAGGAATAACAGATTTTTTTTTTACTGGTTTTTCAACGGTTCTTTGAATGGAGTGAAACTCACCAAATTTTTGTTGTATAGAAAGATTCCGCCTGGAAATCTTGGTTCAGCTTGAAGTTTTCAATCTGGAGGAAGCTGGAAAGATTCAGTCTGGCAATCTTTGTTTAGCTGGATGTTTCAAAATTCAGTCTGGAGACTTGAGAACAGAACGGTGCAGGACTTCTCGCACTGAGACGAGAACTCCAAGACAAACGGTCTCAGTAATAAAATAGCAGGTGTTCAAACTTGCTCAGCATGAGTTTCACCCGGTGAGACACGAGAACAGGAAAGGCCTAGCCTTCTCGTACTGAGATGGGACAGTCAGGAATATCCTGCTGGGAACTCCTACCGTTTGCAGAGATTTACTGATCTCATCATTTATAAACTTTCTCAATATAAAATACTATTGTATTAGAAATCTAAATTAAACATTTAAATAAAATTTGTAATCCTACACCGTTCAACCCACACCTCCAGAAGGATGGAATCGTCGTGAGCCTCGCTTACCCACACCTGAGGGTTATGCAGGTGAGCCGGAGTACTGCAGAGCATTTTTAACCAGATGCTCTATGCACTTTTCGTTACAGCCGCAGACATTCGCCCAAGAACAATCCAAGGTGGCATTTGTGCTAACCTTATTGTCGGGCAAGGCTGCACTTTGGGGAACGGCGGTGTGGGAGAACCAAGATCCATGCTGCGCCTCGTTCCTGGCAATCTCGGAGGAAATGAAGAGAGTCTTCGATCGGGCTGTGGCGGGTAGGGAGGCGGCCAGACTACTCGCCGATCTGCGCCAGGGAGACCGCTCGGTGTCGGAATATTCCATCCAATTCCGCACCCTGGCCGCAGAGTGCCAATGGAACGAGGAGGCGCAGTGGGACCGTTTCCTGCATGGGCTGGCTGACCGTGTCCAAGATGAGATTTACATGTTGGACTTACCTGCGAGACTTAATGCACTCATTGAATTGGCTCTTCGGGTTGATGCTCGGCTGAGCAGGAGGAGTTGGGTTGTCCAGAATCGTCATTTCTTCAGCACAGAGAGTGCACGCACCGTCAGCGATCACAAGCCCATGCAGGTGGGCAGAGCTCGGCTTTCCCGGGAGGAGAGAGAAAGGCGGAGATCCCAAAGACTTTGTTTATACTGTGGTAAACCGGGGCATTTCGTCAATTCATGCCCGGTAAAAGAGCAAGCCCGATAGTATCTGTGAGGCTACTATCGGGTGGGATCTCCGCCGAGAAGACCTCATCATCTACTCTCCTTCCGGTAAGGCTCAGGTGGGCAACTCACTTTCACGACACCTGGTCAACGCCCTTACTGGTCAAGAACTTCCTAACATTATGAACGTTTCTGAACCCATCACACTCACTACATCTGGCAACCACACTGAAACTATAACATTTTTTCTCATTGATTCACCCATTGCACCAGTAGTACTCAGACATCCCTGGCTTACACTACACAACCCCAGAATTGATTGGGGTCAGAATTCTGTGTCTGCGTGGAGTAATAAGTGTCATGAGTCTTGTCTCGTATCTGCGTGTTCGTCTGTACCTGTTTCAGGAGGAGGAGGTGAATTTGTCTAACGTGCCCAAGGAGTACCAGGATCTGAGAGAAGTGTTCAATAAGTCTCGTGCTGCTTCTCTACCTCCGCATCGTCCTTACGACTGTGCCATAGATTTAGTGCCAGGTGAGTCTCCGCCTAAGGGCAAGTTATATTCACTTTCAATACCAGAAAGGGAGGCTATGGAGAAATATATTTCTGATTCTCTAGCATCCAAGTTCATTCGCCCTTCCTCATCTCCAGTGGGGGCGGGGTTCTTTTTTGTGGGGAAGAAGGATGGATCTTTGCGACCTTGTATTGATTACCGGGGGTTGAACAACATCACGGTAAAGAACACTTACCCTTTGCCGTTGATGTCTTCAGCCTTCGAGAGGTTGCAGGGAGCATCCATCTTCACAAAATTGGATTTACGTAACGCTTATCATTTGGTCCGCATAAGGAGGGGCTATGAGTGGAAGACCGCGTTTAATACCCCTAGGGGGCACTTTGAATATTTGGTCATGCCGTTCGGGCTGTCCAACTCCCCAGCGGTCTTCCAGGCACTCGTCAATGACGTGCTGAGAGATATGGTTGACCAGTTCATATATGTTTACCTGGATGACATATTGATTTTTTCATCTTCTCTCCAGGAGCATGTTCAGCATGTCAGACGAGTGCTTCGGAGGTTGCTAGAGAATGGGCTTTTTGTCAAGGCGGAGAAATGCGTTTTTCATGCACAGTCGGTTCCCTTCTTAGGTCACATCGTCTCGTCTGAGGGAATGCGTATGGATCCTGACAAGGTTAAGGCTGTGATAGATTGGCCAAGTCCAGATTCCCGTAAGGCCTTACTGAGGTTTCTGGGGTTTGCCAATTTTTATCGGCGTTTTATTCGCAACTACAGCCAACTAGCCGCGCCTCTGACTGCCTTGACCTCCCCCAGAACGACGTTCAGGTGGTCCGATGCAGCCGAGGCTGTATTCGTCAAACTCAAGAGCCGCTTCGTTTCAGCTCCCATTCTTGTCGCCCCTGATCCATCACGTCAGTTCGTGGTGGAGGTCGACGCGTCAGAGGTGGGGGTAGGAGCAGTTCTTTCTCAACGCTCTTCCTCAGACGACAAGATGCATCCTTGCGCGTTTTTATCCCATCGTTTATCTCCTGCCGAACGCAACCATGACATAGTTAACAGAGTTGTTGGCAGTCAAGTTAGCGCTGGAGGAGTGGCATCACTGGTTAGAAGGGTCAGGGGTACCTTTTATTGTTTGGACTGATCACAAAAATCTAGAATACATTAGAACTGCTAAAAGACTCAACTCTAGGCAGGCTCGCTGGGCACTGTTTTTCGGACGTTTAGACTTTTCTCTCTCGTACCGCCCGGGTTCCAAAAACATCAAACCCGACTCATTATCTCGTATTTTTGATCAGACCGAACGCCCGTCTACTCCCAAGCGTATTTTACCAGAGACTATTGTTGTCTCCGCTCTCAGGTGGGAGATCGAATCGAGGGTCATGTCGGCCTTAGAAGGGGTAACGCCTCCGCCCGAGTGCCCACCGAACCGTTTATTCGTGCCAGAGGGGAATCGGTGCGAAGTTATTCAGTGGGGAAATTCTTCCAGCATAGCGTGTCATCCAGGAGTTAACCGCACCAGTTTTGACATCCGCAATTTTGTATTGGCTTGCTCGGTTTGCGCCACTGGTAAGACTTCCAATCGACCTCCAGATGGGTTACTCCAACCGTTGTCAGTCCCTTCGAGACCCTGGTCCCACATCGCTCTAGATTTTGTTACCGCCCTCCCGCCCTCCCAGGGCAAGACAGTCGTTTTGACTGTCGTGGACCGGTTCTCGAAGGCGGCTCATTTCATTCCCTTGCCCAAATTACCCTCAGCCAAGGAGACAGCGGTAACAGTCATAGATCACGTCTTTCGACTTCATGGCCTCCCGATAGACGTGGTCTCTGACAGGGGTCCCCAGTTTGTGTCCAAATTTTGGCAAGAATTCTGTAGATTACTGGGGGCGACTGTCAGTCTATCTTCGGGGTTTCATCCCCAGAGCAATGGACAAACCAAGAGAGCCAACCAAGACTTGGAGAGAGTGTTGCGATGTTTGGTGTCCAAGAATCCTTCCTCCTGGAGCCAACAACTCTCGATAGTGGAGTACGCCCACAATTCGTTGCCAGTGTCATCCACGGGCCTCTCGCCGTTTGAATGTAGTTTAGGTTACCAGCCACCAGTTTTTACTAGTATGGAGTCCGAAGTCGCGGTCCCCTCCGCTCATGCGTATGTCCAGAGGTGTCACCACACCTGGAATAGAGCCCGTGAGACTCTCCTCCAGGCGGGGAAGCGCACCAAGGCCAAGGCCGATCGCCACAGGTCAAAGCCCCCCGTATATGTCGTAGGTCAAAAAGTGTGGCTTTCTACTAAGAATATTCCTCTCCGATCCGTGTCTAATAAACTTGCCCCCAAATTCATTGGTCCGTTCCCTGTCACCAAGATCATTAGTCCGGTGACAGTCCGCCTCAAACTTCCTCCGGCGTACAGGAGAATTCATCCCGCCTTCCATGTTTCCAAAATAAAGCCTGTGTTTTACGCACGTATTAATCCGCCAGTCCCGGTTCCCCCACCGCTGCGTCTCGTAGACGGGGAACCAACGTATTCGGTAAATCGTATTCTGGACTCGAGAAGGAGGGGACGCGGATTTCAATACCTGGTGGACTGGGAAGGTTACGGTCCGGAGGAGAGAAGTTGGGTACCTGCTAGGGACATCCTGGATCACTCTCTGATCGATGATTACAATCGACAGGTAAGGCGTCCCTAGGGGAGGGGGTACTGTCACGTTTGATCAATTCACTTTCTCTCTCTCGTCTTGTGTGCTGTGTGTGTGTGTGTGTGTGTGTGTTTAGTGTGGGCGTGGTCACTGATCACTTCTGATCAGCAGCGCCAGCTGGTTTCACTTTGTATGTGGCTTTATATGTTCAGTAACTGGTGTCTCATGTTGTCAGATCATTGTTCGTCTCCGGTGTGTTCCTGTTCTTCGTGTCGTTGCTGAGTGGATTACCTGTTCGTCGTGCTGTCGTTCCAGGTTGGATTGTTGTCGTTACGTGTCTCTGGATTGCCTTCACTGGACTTCCACACGCGGTCACGGATACTCACCACGGGATCACCGAGCACCTTCACCGAGGATATCACCAGCACTGGACCACCTGCTCACCTGGGTCCCTGCGCCACTGTTCCATCTGTGTTGTGCCGTCTCGACCCCAGTGTGTCTGTTCTGACCTGTCTGCTATCTGTTCCTCAAATAAAGCGTTTATTGCATCCGGTGTCGTTCTGAGATGTCACAACATTTGTAAGCACATAACACAAGAACAATTATCTTTAAAATACAAAGAAGACTTTGATTATTCTAACACATAAAACTAATATCTAACACAATCAGACGCACACACATTCATTTGAGTTGCAGAAAGAAAGAGAGAGAGGAAATAATGAGTTTTAAGAGTGAGATGATGAAATCCCAAGTTTCTATATGCACTTATAAGACATGACCTGAACGAACCATCAATCATTAATTTAACCCTTCTATCGTTTCTTAGGCGGGGTTAATAAATGTTATATCAATGTACCAGTTCAGTTAAGAGTCTGGAGGCTACTTGCGTGACATTGCATTCCTTTGGGGATTCCTTTTGTCGGCAAAAAAAGGTGTTTCTCGGGTTCGTTGGCTGGCTGGCGGTCTCCACGTGTCTGAATAGATGTCTTGGGCGCCCAATCACGTGGTGTGTGTTGGCGGATGGATGGAAATTCTTTCAACTCAACCAAACTCTTTCAACCCAACTAAAACTCTGGCTTTGTTCGGGTCCTAAGATTTTAAACTCAGCTGTTTGTCCAGCCTCTTGGATGAGTTCCAATAATAGGCTATTGAACTCACAATTCAAGCAATCCGCCCATACAAAGTAGCAAATACCTTGTCAAGAGTGTCCACTCCACTTTTGGTGTTGTAATCGAGATACATTTCAGGCTTCCTGTCCACTCATTCGCTGATTGTTGGTGTTTTGTGCAAGTTGCTCATGAGAATCACATTTAAAATTTTTTGGGGACAGTATGAGACGATGGTGTGTGTCTGTGTGAATGCAAACAGCGACGAGAAGCGAGCGCTGCCTGTTGGGTTTGTCAGTGCACTTGGAGGCTCCGGCTTGTTCTTCATTTTGTTGCAGGATGTAAAATTTTGTAGATGTAAAAAAGTTATCACGTGACAATATGTCTCTGAAGGCCATGCGTCATTTCATTGACGACTCACTTGCCCATGTTTCTCTCATGCAGTGCTGCAGGTTTGCCTGTGTACACCTGCGTATTCCAGCAGTTACAACTTTCTGCATCACAGGCTGCCTGGAGTTTGATGCCATATTTAGCTTGAAAGAGCACCGGCTCCTGAATCCAACCACCTTGAGACCAGGATTGTACATCAGTGCCAGTCTCTACACATTTCTCCCTAATTTCTCTGATATGTGCCAGCTTGTCAGTTTGCTTTCTTGCATCTCTTGTCATCGAATCCGAAAACCCTTGACAGTCTTTGGAAAATTTTGAGTGGCCCGAAAAATTTCCCTCACCATCCCATAAGCTGCTTGTTGCCTCGTCATCTGACTTGAAATCGCCAGCAAGTATCAGAAGGCCAATAATATATATATATATATATATATATATATATATATATATATAGTTATAAATATATTAGCCAATATATGCTTGCATTTCTTCCCATTCACTATCGTTCCATTCCTTTGCAAACACTCGTCGCCTCTCTAAATTAGTCATTTTCAGCAGATTGTTCTGAATTGACGTTATAAAATAATTCAAAAGTTGACTGTATGTCCTACACACACCAGACACGCACCATCCTCTGCCTGCGATCTCCCTTGTGTCTGTGGAGATGAACACCATAGTATTTCCACATTCCTTGAGGTGTAAGTTACAGGGCCTTCTTTATCTGAATCTATAAAAATCTGGGTCAGCCTCAGTAAAATCTTCTTCTTCAGAGGTTTCATCCACTGGATAAGTGTTCTCTTCCTCAACACTAGACTAAAGCAAGTATTCGAGGGTCTCCTGAGCAGTGTATCTTTGTGCCATTGTGCAGAATGACAGGGCAGGGCTCAAAGTAGCAACACTTGTACCCCGTCATACCCAGTCAAGTGTTTGTTTTTATTTACAGATGCTGGGATTGGACTGGAGGTTAGTAGAGCAAAATCTCATCTTTTGACAGTGTCATCTTTCCGAACCAGTCACAAGTTGATAACCAACAGTCAGATTTTTAGATGTTTACCAGCAGGCTATCCCAATAAAGGGAAATAAAAGGAGAGAGGGACTAGAGTAAAATAAAAATAAACTGTTTCTTATTTTTATAATACTCAAGTTAGACACACACATAAAACACAGACATTAGGCCTCTGGGTAACAAATTCAGGGCCGGGGACAACAAAGTGCAAAATCAAAATGTTTGAATAAATAGCACTCAGTAAAAACTCAGCAAGACTCAATAAACAAACACAGAATAAATAGGGCACGCCACAAATCACATGCACACAAAAACAAAAAAAAGTAATTTACATTCAGCAAACCAGTCGGTTTTGTAATATCGGATTTGCCGATAAATCATCTTGTGGCCGTTTTTAGAATTCCGCCATTTAGGGTTGCCAACTTTCTGAATTAGAAATAAGGAACGGGGGGGGGGGGGGGGGGGGGAATTTTGGAAAAATAACCCCTGAAATTCATACATTTTATAGCACATTATAATGCAACCTATTAGGCAAAGTTGCATTATATATTTTTTTAGAATTTTATAAGTTGCACTAAAATTTGAATTACAAAGTAGGCCTAATCAATATACAAGACTTAACCACTCAGAAAGGCTATCATGATCATTTTGCCAAAAATTAACCATCTATTTGTTTAGTTCATAATACGTTTTATTTTTAACTGAAACAAATACAACATAACATTCAAAACTCATAAATATAAAGGCTATCATGATCATTTTGCCAAAAATGAACCATCTATTTGTTTAGTTCATAATATGTTTTATTTTTAACTTAAACAAATACAACATAACATTCAAAACTAATCGGCTTAGACTGCATTTGAAGAAAAATAAACACATCAGTTTTCTGTAGCCTTGTGCAAACTTATTCAATAGAATTAGACTTCTAGAATGTTTTTTCCAGTGCAAAAAAAATATATTTTTAATGTAGTAGTTTTTCTTATCATAGCCTACAAATGTCTCATTTTACTCGATTTACTGAAGCCTGTAAAACGCATTTGCAGCTGCACAGCCGTGTGTATATCTATGCTGCAGAGCGTCTGGCTCGCTCATAGGCTGTGCTGCGGCAGCTTCACATCCAATGGCGCGGGCGCCTCTGACGTGCGACCAATGAGCCAACTCTACGTCATTACACGTTAGAGCCCGTCAAGGGGGCGCCAAGTCCCCGAATTTGCCATTATAGCAGCGGGTCTTCGTTCATAGTCTGTCTGACATATATATTAGAAGGTATGCGTCTGTCATGGATTTACACTGAATTGATTTTCAAAAATACGGAACAAAGTGCGTTCCGTATCAGTTCAATACGGAACAAGCCTTTTATGTGTCAAATACGGAACGATTCCGTATTATACGGAACGGTTGGCAACCCTACCGCCATTGCAGCCGGCACCTGAGGAGATCAGTCAACAACAACTCTGTGCACACGTAAAGTATATGTTCTACTTGCTTTGCTTTAATTATTCAACTTTATTTAACATAATAGGGCATGCAGAAATGAGGTTTGAGACATAAATGCCTGATATAGTTTATGCAGCTTGGTTCTAAAAAATTGAGACAAACTCATGGAGTCACGTAGCGTAATCCTTCATGTCCTGCCCCAATAAAGACGTAACTTTACATGAATTAAATAAAACAGACATGAATGAGTGCATGTTGAAAATAAAATCGCTGAATTTAATTCTTTATCTGTTGTATTTGCTCACCATTAGTCTCGAAAAAAAGTTCGTTCATATTGCTGAGCACTCACTGGGTTGATGATCAGGAATGCTTAAGCACGGCCACTGAATGACATTTTTGACAAGATTATCTTGTTTAAACACCCAAGATTATATTATCATTTACTACATAGCAATTATTTCGCAAATACACATCTAAATATACCGCTTTGTGGTAATTAATTATTTATTATCTGCACGCGCGATCGCGGTATAGCCTATATATAGTTCTGTGAAAATGCATAGATAAACAGCACTTTGTCAGAAAGCATTTCATGATCTAGACCTAAAAAAATATTATTAATAATTAATAACATACTAGTTGGAAAATGCAATGATGTATATGCTGTTTTGTCTGTTACTTTCCTGACCATGTTATATTCCAGCTAATATTATTCAGTGAATTAATATTACCCAGTGAATTATTCCTCACTCTTAGTTTAAACCTATTAAACGGAACATAAACCTTCTAAAACTGTTTAAAATGAATTACATTTCTGCAAAGGTGATATGACTCCCCTGTCAATCATTTTCTCCATATGAAAACATTAGACTTTTAACATTTATTTTGCCTATTGTTAACATTGTTGCTGCTGATGCTTATAAATTATATGTATAATTTAGATATAAATGATATAATGTAATAATATAAATGTTTTTATTGTAATTTGATTTATTTACCATTTATGAAAACAAACAAAGCAGGCTTACAGAGCAGAATGCTGAAAGACTCTGTTTGCTACACTACAACCTAGTTCTGCTTAACTGGGAGTATTAAGTTACACTACTAAAATAGCTACTAAAATTCATGTAATTTAGATTTTTTCCCCCCAGTATGTTAGAATAATTTTTGTGCTTTATTTTTTACCTCATCAAAGCTTTTATTTTTAAACAAAGGTACTTTATTTTTTGGACTCAGCCCCCTCTATTTATTTGTGTATAAATATAAAGTTTTATATTTATATATTATATAGGAGGGATATTATATATTATATAGGAGGGAGTGATTATATTATATATTATTATATTATATATTATATAGGAGGGAGTGATTGTTATAAATAAAATGGTTTGTTTAGTTCATTTGTGTTGTAATAAATGTGTCAAAAACAGAAGTATAACAGTAAATAAATATCGGCTCTGCATATCGGTTATCGGGCACATGAACATGCAAATAATCGGTATCGGTTATAAAAAATCAATATCGGTCGATCACTAGTAATTATACTGGTCAAATCAAAACTATGCCTAATTTGTAGCCTGTACATCAGGGCTATTCAAATACATTTGCAGGGGGGCCAAACTAGGAAATTCCAAAATTTGTGAGGGCCGGACGGACAAATTGATATCAGCTAAAGGAAATTACAATATACTATATGTATATACTAAGTTACATAATATATGAAATAAAATAATGTACATTATTCTTTTGGTTTCCTTTATTATTTCAACACATTCGACTTGTATTAATTAGGCCTACAACAAAGTGCACAACTGCAAATACTGAGACATATACACAGCTTTATCCTTACAGTAAACATAAGTAATAGCTGTTATATATATATATATATATATATATATAAATCAAACAATCAAAATAAAGCTGTCATAAGTGCAAAACTGCAACTGCAGTTTCAAGTATCAGGTCTTATTTGGGGAAATAACATTCAAATATCCCTGAAGTATATCTTTCAGACAGTGAGTACACATTTTAAAACTAGAAAAAACATTTCAAGTGTACAGTAAGTACAAATCTGCTAACTATGTGCTATAAACATACTCTTGATGAAAACTAATAACAAGAATAGGCAATGAAAGGCAATGAAAGCTCTCGTTCGATACAAAACCCGCCAATTGCACGCTGACTTTCCTCAAAAGAAGTTACCAGTCTGTCTATTCTACGTTGTCTCTCCACTGAGCCCTCTTTGTATTGCGCAGAAAAAGACGAATGTTTTGTAGTAAAATGTCTCTTCACATTATTCTTTGGCCACAGCCACTGATTCGTTGCACAGTAAACACACAGGTCTATCGGTCCCTCGCTTGCTTGCCGTAGTTGGCACAGTAAATAAGTACTTCTCCGTCCATTCACTCTGAAACTTACGATTTTCTCTGTCAACTTTGCGGTTTGGCTTGGACAATGCCATGTTAGATGCATGTGTCATAGGCAGCGTGAGAACATTGAATCAGCGAGACTGAGTGTTTGTCACCATGGAGACTCCGCTCTAGAATCTTTGCCTGTACTCTTGTCTGTGTGCCGTGGCAGATTTGTAGATTTTTTTTTTTATAATTTTTTTTTTTATATGCCGCGGCCAGAATAAATTTCAATCGGGCCAAATTTGCCCCCGGGCCGCTATTTGAATAGGCCTGCTGTACATCAATGGGCTGAAAGTTATTTAAACCGTAAAAGGTCTTCAATTGAATATAAGCAATCGGAACAGGGCAAGATGCTAAAGTAGCCTACATTACTAACCTGTATGAACGTAGACCACAGCGTCGAGCCAAGAGCTTGTTTAGTTGTAATACTGTAGCGATCGCTGTATTCCGTCTGGTTTTTACTCGTACATTCCCAGACCAAACTATAATACAGACATGGCGAGTCAACATGACTACATACATATGAACAAGCGTTCCGTGATAAAGATCCGCACACGTGAGAGAGAAAGGAAGCCAGTGAACTTACATTCTCAGCACTCAGCAAACATGTAGTGGTCACACTCTAAACCAGTGACTAATATAGACAGAACACAAATCAATGAGAGTTCATTACGCCCAGTGCCTAAAAAGAAAAAAAATAAGTAAGTAAAGTAAGTAAAATAAGTAAAAGCAAAGAGCTTAGATCTTCGTTGAAACACTCAGACACAATTCGCAGCCGGTGAGGGCTCGTGAAGACAGGGAGCTTGATGCAACCCCGGCACTGAATAACCGCACAAACACCAGGTCAAGCTACAAAACAATGCAATAATCTGAATCAAATCAGATCCATGCCAACCATGTTTTCACAAGGACGCTAAAATACATATAAGCATGAACTCACATCAACTCGTACAACCAACCAAGAGTCCAAGGAACCAAGAGTCTGTAGCAAAACACTAATCAGAGAAACCGCCAGCTTGCTGGATTTAAAGGTGTAGCGCCAAACGGCCACCACCTGATTCAATCAAGGCGCAATTCCCGCTGCCTACGTGCTACAACAGTAAGATCAAAGGTTGATAGTCAGATCAGCCTTTAATCGCTCATATATTGTTATCCAAAAGGAATAAATGTTTCTTTGTGACGAGGTCATTGAACTCATCTGATATAACAAGAAGAGTAATGTTGTTTAGTCTACAACTGCTACCTTAAATAGTTGAAAGTATATACAAGAAAAAGAAAACCAGGCTGACCTCCAAACAGCAGGACTTTAGCAGGCGCCGTCTTCTCCGGTTCTTTATGTGTAGGCTATTTTATTTCTTACTGATTATTGTCTCAATCAAGGTCAGGATTTTGACGTAACTTGGCTAAGGTGGTCCATATTTGATAAGTCATTAAAAGTGGGGAGTACATCAAACTTTATAGCTATTAAGTAATAAATTGTAAATTGGAATGGCATTTTGTCTTTGTAACGTCGCCTGATTCAAAACCATACACATACTATTTACATCTCCATTTCACCAAACAACTGTTTACAGAAGAAAAGTTTATAAAAAAGGTACGTAAATGAGGGGGAAAAAAAGGTTACACATAATATAAAAATGTTATTATAACCTAAATGTTCTTCCAGAAGTTTGGATGGGTCTCTCACAGCTATGTGTCCCAGACTGTATTAGTGGGCTGTTTATTCAATGATATTTTGATTTAATTACATTTGGCCTGGATCTAAATACTGCTGTTTTGTTTTGCACAACTAGGCAATTCATATTTGTTTCAGATTCATCTTCTAAATCTGAAGAGAAGAGCGAACTTGAAAGCAAAACAGACAGTGAACAAGAGGAGAGACAGTCTGTCCTTTGTCACATACCAACTATCGGCGCATACATTACAGAATGCCTCGTCGCATTTCTTGATGCACTGAATGAAAGACTGAAGAAGAGAGAGGGCTGTTGAGGCCTGGCATGATTCTGCATGTCATCATTGTGGACAATGTTGCCTTCCACCACTCTCGCCTTGAGAATGAATGGTTTTCAGCACAGCCCCATATGATGATACAATTCCTCCCTTCATACTCTCCTTTTCTGAACCCAATTGAGGAGTTCCTCTCTGTTTGGAGATGTACGATCACCGGCCATATGAGCATGTTTCACTCTGAATGTTTCTTCAATCTTCATGTTTCACTCTGAATGTTTCTTCAATCTTCATGTTTCACTCTGAATGTTTCTTCAATCTTCAAGTTTCACTCTGAATGTTTCTTCAATCTTCTCGTCTTCATGTTTCACTCTGAATGTTTCTTCAATCTTCATGTTTCACACTGAATGTTTCTTCAATCTTCAAGTTTCACTCTGAATGTTTCTTCAATCTTCTCGTCTTCATGTTTCACTCTGTATGTTTCTTCAATCTTCATGTTTCACACTGAATGTTTCTTCAATCTTCAAGTTTCACTCTGAATGTTTCTTCAATCTTCTCGTCTTCATGTTTCACTCTGAATGTTTCTTTAATCTTCTCGTCTTCATGTTTCACTCTGTATGTTTCTTCATGTAAAGGATGTAAGCAGTTCTAGGAACTTTCACAAGCTCTAATCCAATCAGCTCAACTATAGCAGTGATTATCATAGAGATCAGGAAGAGTCACACCTTCATCCATTCATTCACACTAAACTCAGCTATTGATCAGCATCAACAACGACACCAATTAAAGTAATGAGACAGAAGCAGCAAGAGCCATTAAAGACAAAAGCTAAAAAGCCTAATTTACCATGATTTCACATTAGTATTCACACACATCTAAAGCAAAAGATATTCATTTTAAACATTTACCCTTCTGCTGACTTTCTATGGCTACGATTTAATTTTCACCAAAATAATTGTCTTTTGCAGTAATTATGTTGGAAGGACAGCTTATTTTTTTCATTTCAGTTCATGTCCAATCTTAAGGATTTTTATAATGGATTGCAAGGTTTTTACAATAGCTAGGACACATTTCTCAATACTTATGTCACTTTTTCAAAACTCTTCACACAGTTCTCCTAACCAACTTTCAGCTTCACAGCAGTTAATTTCACATTCATAATGCACTAAAACTACAGAAACACTTATTCATGTCTCAAATCATTGTTCCAGAACACTAGCAAAGGTTTTCTCCCAACAAAAACACTTTTTCAATCATCAACACAGACCTAAAAAACACTAACATCAGACAGCATTATACAATGTTTTGTGTGTAAAATTTCTTTACAAAACAATATAGACACTCAGCTGCTCATAATTCACTGCAGTCCATGTTTACATTACAGTACACAATTCCTAAGTTTTCCCTTTCGAATGGATGGTAATAAATTGAACGACTAAGTATTGAATAATGTATCTTAGCTATTGTAAAAACAAAACAAAATATTCATTTCTAACAAAGGCACATCAATTGCACATCAAAAATGAATATTGTCTGAACCTCTTAATGAGAGAAAGTACATCTTATCAGTATGTTTAGGAAAATCTGTGTGTCTGTGTTTGTCACTACCCTTTTTCTACAGGACCGGACATGTGAGGTGAGAAAGTGGCTATCAGAATCATGAATGATGACGTAGCTTAGTGATTGTGTGAGAGTATAATTTCTGCTGTATTGATTATGTACGAGAACGGTCTACAAACTCCTTGTGAGTGTTGAAGCTGTTGATGGAAAGTTTGATGCGCACTCAGAACCACTGATTTGAAACAAAAGATTCGTAAAGGTTTTGAAGCTTCATGAAGCATGTTTCAAAAGTGTCCATCACTAGTAACAAGTAGTCAGTGAAATATAAGAAGAGTACACCCTTCTGTATATTCAAGATCTTAATACCTGTTATACTCTTAAACCAGTGTGGTTGTTTCTAAAAAATATTGCAAAGAAATATTGCAAAGTAACCAAATTAAATTAACTTCCAAATAAACGAATAAACAATTGTAGGGGGCAAATATGGGTGGTGTGCTACGCACCCGTCAGATTGTTGTAGTTTACAAATGTATTAGCAAGAACAATGACAACAACTAAAGTAATGATGCAGAGAAGCATCAAGAGACAAAAACAACACTTATCATGATTATACAGCGACAAGTCACACTTTTACAAGACAGTTATTTTGGTGAAATTATTTAGCCTTAGAAAATCAGCAGAAGGGTAAATGTTTTAAATGAATCTCTTTTGTTTTAGGTGTGTGGGAATAATATTAAATGTAAATTGTGAGGCTTTTCAGCTTTTGTCTTTAATGGCTCTTGCTGCTTCTGCCTCATTACTTTAATTGGTGTCGTTGTTGATGCTGATCAATAGCTGAGTTTAGTGTGAATGAATGGATGAAGGTGTGACTCTTCATGATGTCTATGATAATCACTGCTATAGTTGAGCTGATTGGATTAGAGCTGGTGAAAATGCCTAGAACTGCTTACATCCTTTACATGCTTTGTTTGCTTTATCTTCACCTGTAAGGACGGCCCCCTGAAATCTGTATAAAACCACAATGTTTCACTGCTTTAGTCACACTTGAAGACTTGCAGCGTTCTGGTGAAGCGACTGAGATCCACGTGACACTGTTATAAAGATGGAGTTTATTAAAGAGGAGAGTGAAACCATCAAGACTGAATAAACATTCAGAGTGAAACATGAAGATGTGAAGATTGAAGAAACATTCAGAGTTAAACATGAAGATACTGAGGAACAAACAGGTTGGTTTCATTCTCAAAGCGGAACATTTTTATTTATTTGGGTCGCCTCATGTGGACAGGAATGCTGAGATCACATGATAAATACTAATGCTGCCTTTAACCTGAGAAGATCCCACTTCCAAGTTGGACATTTGATATTACAATAAAAATAATACAGAAGTAGCGCAAACAAATTATTATGTGCAACATTAAACCCAAATCAACATCTGAGGCCTTGTCCACACGGACAAGGGTATTTTTATAACCGTGACTTTTCTTACGCGGTTCGGCCGTTCGTCCACACGGAAACGCAGTATCAGGTCACTGAAACCGAACATTTTTGAAAACACCTGCCAGGGTGAGGATTTTCAGAAACGCTGGTTGCAGTGTTGTCGTGTAGACAGTAAAACCGGGGGTTTTGCCTTGCGACGTCAGAGTGTGCGCCGTTATTTGCTGTGTTTGACGTCAGAGTGTGCACCGCTGACTGCTTTGTTTACGATTCTGTGCAATGGCGGACAATATTGCTGATAATAACTGTGCTAACAGGGCTTATAACATGTATACAGATACATGCTCAGTTCTCTTACTATATTGCGTTTTCCTGAGTTTTGCTAACTTTATATTCACGTGTGACATTAAGGAACAATTCAACTTCATCATCAGTCCAAACATATGACTCTCCCTTTCCTCTGTGCACCATGTTGTTAGTCTACCGGAACCGGTAATACCTTTTTGTTAGGCATCTGATTGGCCTACGTGGCTTTACGGTTAGGGTTATATCGCCACCTGCTGGTGTGGCATGCTCTTGACAGCGCTTGATAGCGTGTTTTTGCATTTTCATGTAGACAGAGATTTTTTTTAAACCGAGCATGTGTGGACAGGATTTCTTTTTAAAATGCAGGAGGAAAAACTCCGGTTATAAAAATACCTGAGTGAAAAGTAATTAAAACCATTCATTTATATCTCTTATTTATGCAACAGTATCCAACAAAAACATTAATTTGTCATAAACCGTGAAATTTGAGTAATCAATGTTACAGTTGTCACTAAGCTCTTCTGTACAAATCCTCTTAATTAATTTTATTTTAAAAAACATATGGAAGATTACAATAACTTTGCAAAATCATTCATTACTACTTTTCTTTCTGTTTAGAAAAAGGCACAATAACAACTACAATCAACAGAAGAACATTCATCATACCACAAGATAACATGCAATATTAATAAACATACAATATAATCATAATTCATATAGTGAAAACAGTAAAAACATGTCTTCTCTCTCACAGGTCTACAGGTCTGCTTCCTCACAGACACAATAGTGATTCTCCACATGGGAACAAACGACATCGCAAGTGGAGCGTCTGCATCGACTGTTGTCCAGCGAATGAAAACCCTCATAGCAAGAATCTCACTGGTCAATCCACACGTTCTGTATTTCGCAATCAGCGCTATTTTACCACGAGTGAGAGACGACTCCACAATGAAAACTACAATCAAACAGTGCAACAGCTTGATTCAACACTGGACTTCACAAACAAGAAATATTCTATTTCTGAACACTTCAAAAACATTTCTCAAAAATGGAAAAATAATCCAAAACCTGTACAAAGACGACGGACTTCACCTCAATCAAGAGGGAAAACACAAACTTTTTTCATACTTTCAACGTTTCCTCTGGCATTTTTGCCAGTTTCCGCTGCGTGCAAAACATACTTAAAACATCTTATGAAAATCTTTCAACACAAACTTGACTTGTTCAATAGATTTGTGAAGCAATTAAATAATTTTCACAGATTTGGCCTTTACCATTGTTTAAACTAGTTTATTTTTAAGTTTAATTTGGTTATTTTCAACATTAATGTTATGAATATCCACTGTACACATGATATGCACATAATAAAACTCATCATATTATTCACAGATAGACAGCAGATATAGATTTATATTATACTTAAACGAGACAGGACAACTGAACACTGAAAACACAAGAACTTAGGGTACGTTTACACGACAACGATATGCATAAAATGGATAAGTTTGAGAAACGTTGCCACAGATCTCTTGTCGTGTTCCAAGCTCTCACGATCTCTATGGCATATGACCACAGAACAGAGGGAAACAGAGGTTTCTGACTGGATCTGATCTGGGTAAGCAGCCGTGTAGTTTTTGGCAAAGTCTGCCAGCAGCACCACAGTTCCCTTTCAAGGGAACTCGAGCTGCGTTGAGACGCGGTGGGAACGCTCTGCGTGATTGCGTCGTGAAGCACGTGTATAATCAGTCCAATGGAAGAGCGAGACGTCATAGGCGGGTGACGTCATAGACCAGGAAGCTATAAAGCACACCAGAAAACAGACCGCGACAGCTTCTGTTGCCTTCAGCAAGCGCTCTCTGTATACTGTCCTTGTCTATTTACTGTTGTCTGTCACAAGCACATTATCTATCTATATATATATATATATTATGGCGAAACAAGAATTCAAGCGTTGTGTTGTCCCTTGCCCTCGTTTTATCACGGGTGGGGACACACATCAGCTTTGTGTTGCTTGTTTGGGAGTGGAGCATGCCCAGTCAGTTCTCGAGGGAGCTGACTGTGAGCATGGCGAGAAGCTGTCCGTGAGGACGCTCCGCTCTCGCCGGGCGTTCTTTGAGGAGGACGGTTCGGTTCGCGCTCCCCGAGGTGCGGGTCCCGCTGCTGCCGAGGCACAGCGAAGGCTTTCATCTTGGGGTTCGCATATGGATCTAGTAGCGGGGCTTGAGACGGGCCCAGCCCTTTCTCAACCCTTACCTGCTGGATCCGGTGCCTCTGCCCAGGAAGGAGCCCGCGCTGCGGCTTCTCCTTCCCAGGTTGGGGCACCATTGCTGAGGCTATCCAGTTCTGAGGATCTGGATGTCGTCAGTGTTGATATGGGGGATTTTGAGTCTTCGCCAGCTCATGCCTCCAGTAATGATGAGGAGCTTATGGAGGTTTTATCTCGTGCTGTAGCTAGATTAAATATTGAATGGCCAGCCGATGATTCTCAGAGTGTTTCTAAGAAAAGTTTATTAGATGAAAGATTTCTACCATCTATAACACAGCCTCCACGTCGGGGACTCCCGTTTTTTCCCGATCTCCACAATGAGGTTTCGAGATCGTGGAATAAACCGGCGTCATTCAGAGTATTTAACCCACAAACTTCCAACTACAGTAATGTTTTGGGTGCATCTGACTATGGTTATTTGACGGTGCCTCGGGCTGAAGAGACGCTCGCGAGCTATCTCTCTCCCGAGTCATCGTCATCATTAAAAGCCCCGACGTTACCCACCAAGCCATTAAAATCTACATCTTCGCTGGTGGGTAAAGCTTATTCGGCAGCAGGTCAGGCTGCGTCATGTCTGCATACTATGTCTATACTGCAGGCATACCAGGCTGATCTGCTGAAGGATATCGATGAACGTGAGGAAGTCAGCGCTGACGCAATTCGAGAATTGCGTCGCGCAACAGACCTGTCTCTCCGGGCCACTAAGGAGACGGCCAAATCAGTGGGCCGTTCTATGGCAGCCCTGGTGGCCACGGAGAGGCATCTTTGGTTAAATCTGTCTGATATAAAAGATAAAGATAGGTCTGTTCTTCTGGACGCGTCACTGTCACCTTCAAGTTTGTTCGGCGACACTATCAATTGTGTCGTCGATAGGTTTCAAGAAACGAAAAAACAATCGGCTGCGTTCCAGAGGTTTCTTCCTCGACGTTTCGATGTCCCCGAGACTGCTGGGCGGAAAATGATTATTAAATCCGAGCAGTCTCGTCCGAGTACAAGCTCCTCACAGCACAGAGTGCATCAAAAACAGAGCGTCGCCACTCGGGCTCCTCCACAATCTGGGGAACCTGGGTGGCGGTCGCAGTCCAGGCCAGCTAGGGGTAGGCAAGATCTGAGGACTGTCATCTCTAAGAAGGCTTGGGCTAAGAAGAAGTCCTGACGCCCAAGGCGTCAGGCTTCTGAGGGTGGTCCCCTCCGAGGAGGGACGTTTTCGAGAAATCGTTCATCCTCGGAACCCTCTGGGGGGCGATTCTCTGAGGAGAGTCGCAGCGCTGCCACATCGGTTGTTCCCTGCCGGTTCGCCGCTTCAGGGCACCGAGGTGTCAGCGTCCCCATACGATTCTCCGAGGAGGATCGTAGAACGGTCAGTTCGGTTGTTCCCTGCCGGTTCGCCGTTTCAGGGCACCAAAATATCCGTACAACCGAATCCCGAGGCCAGTCTCGAGAGACTGGTCCCCTTAGTAGAATTTCTGGCAGCGTGGAAACTACTGCCAAATATTTCTCAGTGGGTCCTGCATATAATAGAAAACGGTTACAGAATTCAGTTCGGTTCTCGTCCGCCCAGATTTCAAGGGGTCCTTCCCACAGTGGTGGACCCGAGGCAGGCTCGGGTCATGGAGCTAGAAGTACTGACGCTTCTGCGAAAAGGGGCTATAAAAAGGGTTTCTCCTCCCAGCAGAGAGTCAGGGTTTTACAGCCGTTACTTTATCGTTCCCAAGAAGGATGGGGGGTTGCGTCCTATTCTAGATCTGCGTCAGTTAAACAGCAGAGTTCACAAACTCAAGTTCAAGATGCTTACACTCAAACAGATTGTATCACAGATTCAGTCCGAGGACTGGTTTGTCACAATAGACTTGAAGGACGCTTACTTTAATGTATCCATTCATCCTCATCACAGGAAGTTCCTGAGGTTTGCTTTCGGGGGCGAAGCATACCAATATCGGGTCCTTCCATTCGGCCTAGGTTTATAACCCCGCACCTTTACGAAATGCGTGGATGCAGCGCTGGCTCCTCTGAGACTCCAGGGCATTCGCGTATTAAACTATATCGACGACTGGTTGATCCTGGCTCGTTCCGAGCAGTTGGCAGTTCGGCATCGAGATGTCGTTCTGTCTCACATAAAGAGGTTGGGGTTGCGGCTAAACACCAAGAAGAGTGTTCTCCTCCCAGCCCAGAGGACCACTTTTTTGGCTATGCAAGCACGATTGTCTCCAGCACGTATTTCTGTGATTCTCACAGCCGTAAAGATGGTAAAACTAGGCCAGTCACTCACTGTGAAACAGTTCCAGAGACTGGTGGGTCTCATGGCAGCTGCGTCCAACGTAATTACTTTTGGCCTTCTGCACATGAGACCCCTGCAGTGGTGGCTCAGGACCAAGGGGTTTTCTCCGAGGGGAAATCCGTTTCGCACGATCAAGGTTACGCGGCAATGCCTACGTGCCTTGGTCATGTGGAAGAAACCTTGGTTCCTCGCCCAAGGCCCAGTTTTGGGGGCTTCTTGTCGACGCGTAACGCTATCGACGGATGCTTCCCTCACAGGCTGGGGGGCGGTCATGAGTGGCCGCTCGGCGACAGGTGTCTGGCAGGACCATCAGCTTTCGTGGCATATAAACCGACTAGAGATGATGGCGGTATTTCAGGCTCTCAAATACTTCCTGCCAGACCTGAGAGGCCATCATGTGCTTGTCCGCACAGACAATACATCGGTGGTCTCTTACATCAACCACCAAGGGGGTCTGAGGTCCCGATTATTATGCAAACTGGCTCATCAGATCCTCCTATGGGCCCAGGGGAAATTACTGTCACTCAGGGCAGTTTATATTCCAGGGTGTTTGAATGTGGGAGCAGATATCCTGTCAAGGCAGGGGCTGAGGCCCGGGGAGTGGAGACTTCACCCCGAGGTGGTGGAGCTCCTATGGGAGAACTATGGTCAAGCTCAGGTAGATCTTTTCGCATCTTACGATACAACCCATTGTCAGCTTTGGTTCTCCCTCACATATCCAGCTCCTCTCGGACTGGACGCTATGGTACAGGTGTGGCCGATGCTGCACCTGTACGCATTCCCCCCGATATCATTGCTTCCGGGAGTTCTGGAGAGGGTTCGCCAAGAAGGGGCTCATCTACTATTAGTAGCCCCGCACTGGCCGACCCGAGTGTGGTTCTCGGACCTAGTGTCCCTCCTTCACGGCTCTCCCATGGAGATTCCTGTCAGAAGGGACTTGTTATCTCAAGCAGGGGGCACGATATTTCACCCTCGCCCAGAGTTGTGGAAACTGTGGGCTTGGCCTCTGAGGGGGCCCAGCTTTTAGAATCTGGTCTCTCGACTGAGGTCGTTGAGACCATCCTTCAATCCAGAGCTCCTTCCACGAGGAAACTATATTCATTGAAATGGAAACTGTTCTCTACATGGTGTGGAGAACGCTTTTTAAATCCTGTTAACTGCCCGGTTGGTACAGTTCTCGATTTCCTTCGAGACCGTTTCTCTGCTGGATTATCTCCCTCCACCTTAAAGGTGTACGTAGCGGCTATATCTGCTTATCGCTCCCCTCTGGGGGCTTCTTCTCTTGGGAGAGATCCTCTTATTATTCGTTTTCTTTGTGGTACATTGAGGCTGAGGCCTGCACTGCACTCTAGAGCACCGGCTTGGGATTTGGCCATTGTACTTGAGGGTCTGGCCCTGGCTCCCTTCGAGCCTATTGAAGAGGTTTCAGAGAAATTCCTTACACTAAAAACTCTATTTCTTCTCGCTATTTCTTCTATCAAGAGAATTGGAGATCTGAAAGCCTTGTCGGTGGCTCCTTCATGTCTGGAATTTGCACCTGGTATGGTGAAAGCATTTTTACACCCTAGGCCGGGTTACATTCCTAAGGTCCCCGCTAATGTGGGGGGCCCTATTGTGCTGCAGGCTTTTTGCCCTCCACCTTTCATTACCCCAGATCAGGAAAGTCTCAATCTGTTATGTCCCGTTAGGGCTTTGGATGCCTACGTTCACAGAGCTGCCCTGTGGCGTAGATCAGAGCAGTTATTTGTCTGCTTCGGTTCAACCAAGAAAGGTTGCCCGGCATCGAGACAGGTAATGAGCAAGTGGGTAGTTGAGGCTATCTCACTTGCTTATGAAGCGGCCGGACAGGCTTCACCTATGGCTGTCCGCGCCCATTCTACTAGGAGTATGGCTGCCTCTAAGGCTTTAATTTCGGGGGTTTCCCTTCAGGACGTTTGTAATGCGGCAGGCTGGTCCTCACCGCATACATTTGTCAGATTTTACGACCTAGACCTCTCCACTCCCGGGGCTAGGCTGCTTGTTTCTTAGTGTGCGCAAGGACTCCACACAGAACGGGCATTTCTCATTATGGCGTAGTGGATATGGGGTTCCCACCGCGTCTCAACGCAGCTCGAGTTCCCTTGAAAGGGAACGTCTCAGGTTACGTATGTAACCCTGGTTCCCTGAGAGGGAACGAGATGCTGCGTTCTCCTGCCATACTTCCTGCATGCCCTGATCGACTTGCTTCAGGCCTTTTCAGAAGCTGTCGCGGTCTGTTTTCTGGTGTGCTTTATAGCTTCCTGGTCTATGACGTCACCCGCCTATGATGTCTCGCTCTTCCATTGGACTGATTATACACGTGCTTCACGACGCAATCACGCAGAGCGTTCCCACCGCGTCTCAACGCAGCGTCTCGTTCCCTCTCAGGGAACCAGGGTTACATACGTAACCTGAGACGTTTCCTTGTCTGTTTTTATTTGCTATTTTTTGGCCTGGAAAAATGTGATTTGTTTTCTCTTCACAAAATGGTGATGCAGAAATTTCTGAAGCAGCTGTCTTCAGAAAATCAAGTACATCTCCTAGTGTGCCACTCTTCGGTTTTGCAATCTATTTTGCGGGCAAAAATGTGACCTATCACGGAAACTAGAGACACAAGTCGGTTCTGGGGCATTTTGAGTTATTCATAGATTCTGAAAGTGTAGTCTCCAAGCTTTCCAACGATGTGTAACACATGGAAATCTGATCATATTTGGAGAAGTTGTGGCCATTTGAAGGTAGGCATTTAAAAAAGCTAAAAGGTTAGATAACGGCCTCTAAAGATTGTGCAGTTCTCACCTCTCTCTCCTGCTAGGAGTGACAATAGGGCTCATTTACATCTCATTTAGATAAGCCTTACCCCCAGCTTTTTTTTCTTTCCTGAGCTAGCTAATAACAATAGCCCATGTAGGAGGGGACGTTCTCGTAACCTTGTGCAACGTTCCCTTAAAGTTGTCTAAGGGTAACGAAAGTTCCGAACCTTTACAGAACATTAGGGACCCTAATGATGCAGAACCCTCTTTAGGTTATGAAAGTGCTGCAGTTCAAGTTTCCTTATATGACTTTAAGGGGACGTTCTATTTTGGGTATTTTATGGTCACATAGCAAATGTTACAAAGAGGACATTTGGGACGTTAACAGAACGTTCCTATACGGTTCTCTGTTGGTCATATAATAACGTTCCCAATGTGACTTCAGGGGGACGTTCCATACTGGTTATTCTATGGTCACACAACAACGTTACAAAGAAGACATTCGGGACGTTAACAGAACATTATCGCATGGTCCTCTGTTGGTCATATATAACGTTCCCAATGTGACTTCAGGGGGACGTTCCATACTGGTTATTCTATGGTCACATAGCAACGTTACAAAGAGGACATTCGGGACGTTAACAAAACATTATCGCATGGTCCTCTTTTGGTCATATATAACGTTCCCAATGTGACTTCAGGGGGACGTTCCATACTGGTTATTCTATGGTCACACAACAACGTTACAAAGAAGACATTCGGGAAGGGACGTTAACAGAACGTTATCGCATGGTCCTCTTTTGGTCATATATAACGTTCCCAATGTGACTTCAGGGGGACGTTCCATACTGGTTATTCTATGGTCACACAACAACGTTACAAAGAGGACATTCGGGAAGTTAACAGAACGTTATCGCATGGTCCTCTGTTGGTCATATATAACGTTCCCAATATGACTTCAGGGGGACGTTCCATACTGGTTATTCTATGGTCACATAGTAAAGCTACAAAGAGGACAAATTAATGAAAGCAAAGATGTATTAAATGCAGGGTGCGATTTGCGGGGGGGGGGGGATGCGTGGGATTTCCCCCTTTCGGGTCAATGTATCCCTGCCTCTGCTTAATTATTTTTATCCCCTATAGGTTTGTGTTTCTGTGCATTGGTCTCTTTTGTGTGCATGTATGTGTGTATGCTTGTCAAACAATGTCAAACATTTTGTTAAAGATTTTAACATCTTTGACAAAAAACAAAACAGTGATTAGTAATGAAATCTTACTCTTACATAAATTCAATCTTATTTAATCCTCCATATTAAAGTTTATGTGCTTGAATTATTTATATTTATTAAACAATACTTCAAAACAAGACGTTTGTACTGATTATTGTTGTCCATAAATCGAACTTCCATGCGAAGCGAACTGCGCGAGAGAGACCGAGTGTGTCTGTGTGTGAGAGAGAGACCTTCTTTCCATACATTTTTATGTGTTTTAGAGATTGAATTGAAATCAAATATTAACATTACTGCCCTAACTATTTCTGAATAGGATGTGTACTTCATAAATATTTGGAATAGTATGGAAATATAAGGTTCAGATCACTACAAACATGTATGGAAATCGAGGAGTCATCGGTGGAGTCTGGATGTCATCTACTGGAAAAGTTTTGTACTGCGCAGCAAAAAACATTCCTAAACCTCATTTATTGAGACATCAACCTAAAATCTGGCCCAGAACTTGTTCAGATATGTACAGTAGCATTGGTTTTCTTGACGTTTTAGAGTTGAAAATGTTTTGTAAATATATATAAAATACAACAATATGTATTTTACATATTTTTTTAATTTTCATAAACTTCTAAACTTTTTAAACTTTACTTTTACAACTTTGTTTTACTTTAATAATCTGAGAGGTGTGCCCTTTTAGTACCCTGTTCGCAGTGCATTAAGTAATGTTAACAAATAAAACTTTTTTTATTTTAATAATCAATAGTAAACGTTGAAATTTACATTAGCAAAGATAAATAAATGCTGTAGAAGTGCAGTTCATTATTAGTTCATGTGAACTAATAAATAAATGTCTGAAACCTTATTGTAAAGTGTTACCGAAATTACAACTGGAAAATTTGCGAGATGCGTCCCGAATGAAGGGATTAAGGGACTGTCCGAGGTGCTGAAAAACGTGCGTTTTCGGTGACCCCAAAGCGCATGCGTGTTTTGATGCAAAAACCCCGCGTTTCTGACGCATGTTTTTCGTGACCACAAAGTGCACGTTAAGAACGCGCGCTTTTATGGTAAAAAAAAATAGAAAAAAGCGCGTTATGGTTTGGCTTATTGGCCTATCGTTATGGTTTCGCAATCATTATGGTTTGGCTGTGGAAACGCACTCTTTTGGCGGGTCAGTGTGCAATCAGACGCCTGACCAGGCGTTTATGAATACTTTGACTTGCCATAAATTGACTAACACAGATAATGCATCTGTCTTTTCTATCATTTCACTGTAGCTCAGCATCGCGATGTAACGTTAACGTTATTACTTTAACAGCAGCAGTAAAACTTACTGGGAGGGGATTTAATTATTGCATGTTTTTTCGTTGTGCATGATCACAGTTCATATGTGTGGGGAAAGATTAGGCTATTAGAGTAAAAATATTGCGTTATAGGCTACTTCATGAGTTAATAAGAAAAAATATTTTACAATTCCTGCAAATGCAGTGATGAAGTTCATGTTCTCATGATTTATTTTTATGAATACAAATGTTTCAAAACATCCCCCCCCCTCTGTTTTTTTCACAAATCGCACCCTGATTAAATGTACTAATTCATGAAAATATTAAATAATAATACAATAAGTATTGAACTTAAAAATAATAAAACTAGTTAACATGCTAGCCAATTGATTAGGTCCTCTGCTAATTCTGGGGTAGGATTTGATCTTTTTTACTTCAAAATAAAAACTATGACTTTTAGGCCTCTACAAATCTAAAAACATTGATGTGTCCATAAATCCCTTATTAACAAATAGACATAAAAAACAATACAATGTCATAGATCAAGGCAACGTGAAAATAAGCGATGCATAAGTGATGCTGTTCAATTTTTCACCACAGATTTACATTGGAAGATTGTGGAGTTTTGTGGAGCTCTGACAGGAGCTGTCAGTTGTGGAGTTTTCTGGAGCTACTGCTGAAGTTGGGCGTTAAATTTGAATATATCAAGCGCACTTTAAGACTTAAAATAGTCTACAAATACGTAACAACATTAGGCTACAGAATGCTGAAAACATTTACCATTTATTATTGTTTATATACGTCTTAAGCCAAAATGTGTTCTAGTGGATGAATATTTTAGTGAGGCACTGCCACACCCGCGGCTGACTGACTCTGTTGTATTCAGAAGGGAGATCTGCATGGCCCAATTCAACTGTGAGCCGCTGTATACAGTCTATCTTGCGGAGTGGGGAGCGCGCACTGCAGAGCATGGAAGCGCCCGCGCAATCACATTTTTTCCTGTTAACAGTGTAAACAACTTAAAACACTCCATTTCTGGACATACAGATAAGAGTAATACATTATTCAAAGCTTTTATTTGTGTAAACTCACAAAACAGTTTTAAAGGTGACAATCCGTTATGAATATGAAGATTGAAGATTGTTGTATTGTACTGTATCTTGTAAGATGAATATGACATTTCGTTAATTAAAAAATAAGCACTTTAATGTTGTATAAATAAATAAACAACTTATGTTCTGTTAGATGTGTTTTGACTACTTTTTGTGTTTTGACTACTTTTTGTATGTTGTATAATTATATCTAGGTAATGAAGGTATATTCACACAAAAAAAAATCATAGCCTATATATATATATATAAACAAAAACAAAAAAATATATAGGGCTATATTAAAAAATAATAATAAATTATATATATATATATATATATATATATATATATATATATATATATATATAGGCCTATGTATAAATAATATTAGAAGGGCCTCATTGATTAAGTTTGCCTGGGGACCCCAGTGTAGGTTCGCCTCTAGATAACCATGCCGCACCATTGAGGACTCCAGTGGATATATCCATATTAAGCATTCCCATTTGAGTAATTGATAGATTAGATCTTAAAAACCGCTTGAGCAAACCATAATTTCAGGAAAGCAGCTGCTTGATAAAGTGGACAAAGTTTATGGAGATTTCAATTTCAATAAACTCAATTTGTTATGGCCACAAAGATCACAACACAAGACTGAACAATGCCTTCATTCTGGGGGAAGACATTTTTTTACCATCGAAGAAATAATCAATTGGATGGTTCTGCACATCTTACTAGAGAAGAAGAAACAGGTAAGATGTTTATAATCTCATACATTACAATAATGAACGATTTTTCATGAGCAATGTTAGGTAGCCTATAATATTTATAATAGGCAAATAAAACATGACAATTTTACAATAATATGACTCATTGGGTCTATTTGCACTTCAACATTTTTATATACATTTTTAAAAATAATACTAAATTATGCTCACAAAAAATATTTATTTGAAAAAAATACTTTTAATAAAACGCAAAGTATGGTGATATAATGGTAGGCCTATGTTTTAATTAAAATAATAATAATAATAATATAGGCTAGGCCTACACACGCACACAAGAAGATATAGCCTACTCCAAGTTGCATTAATTAGTTAATTAGCCTATTGGTACGGAACCCTTTTTTTTTTCATTTATATTAAATTATAATATAACGTAATTATTAGTATTATAACGCAATATATCATTATATAAATATACATTACATTTTTTTAAACTAAAATAAAAAACGTTTAACACCTATGTCAAACCTGGCAGCGGACATATATAAGCTGAGGTCTGTGACCATCGCGCTCACACAGCCCGACTCTTCATGACACTCACTCACACCTTACTCTGGACATCCCAACTGGACATTCCCAACTGTCAGTTTCTCGGAGGTAAATGTCTTTTTAACTAACGATTTTATTTAAATTAAAAACACAAAACAAAATGACATATAAAATATGTAGACATGATAATAATAATAATAATAATAATATGGAATTATAAGGACAATAGCCTTTGAGCGAAGTTTTCTCATGGTAAAACGGCCGTTTTCACAAGAAATTTAATAAATTGTCATAAAATTGACGGACTGTCTTTTCCAGTTGTAGTAAATGTATCACATTTACTCACACAAACTGTTTTTCCGTCTTTTTCTTATACTTTTTCCGCTATACCACTCGTCTGCAGTGTTAAACGCCGTTATAGGCTATGATTGCCGTTAAATACCGTTATGTCTATGTGACGTCATTTGGGCTAAAGGAGTAGCCTATCAATCAATCCTATTCAGATAAGCTCCTTAATTGTTTTAGGTTTATGTCTGTCATGTTAACATACCTTAAAATAAATGATGAATGCAATTATTATCAATATTGTGTACTTTATTTGAAAATTAACGCGCCTTCTCACAGGCTTGACTGTGAGCGCGCGCGCCCCCCTCTCGCAGCGTCTCTGGAAGCGGAGTTGTGCGCAAAGTTACAAAAACTGCCGTGCACACATCCATGCTAAATGGGGTCTCGCACCCACACATTGTACCTTGCACCGTCGCGAGACCCCATTTCGCGTGGATGTGTGCACGGCGGTTTTTGTAACTTTGCGCACAACTCCGCTTCCAGAGACGCACGATCTCTTGAGCCGATTCTGGCCGAACATGCCCAAGCCAGCACCCAGTTTGCGCTTGCCTTAATTAATTGCTTACATTTACAAAATGAGCCTACAATGGCAGAAATAAGCCTTTTTGGTGAAAATAATGGTCCATGTTTGTTCATGAAATTAAATTTTTATTGGTTTTCTTACATAACAAAACTAAAACAAACAATAAATACATACATAAATACACTACAAAACAGACACACACACAAAAAACCAACTAATTAAATAAATAAATAATAATAATTATTATTATAGAAATTACACTTTAATGTACAACCGGGTAGGCTAGTCACAATTCAGGCATGGATCTAGTATCACCTATATCCTTTGAAGTAACAGTGTGAATTACATTCTCCCACGTCCATTCACTTTATGCCTCTTTTCTGTGCTTTCCAGACCCTGCCCTACAGACAGACTAGCATGATGTCATCTCAGAAGGTAGGCTTGTCTTGCAAAAAAGGTTTTCAAATTAACAGCATATTGCTGACATGCCAGAAAAAGGGATCGATTTCACAGCAATGTGATACGTTTATTGTTATAACAAGATGTTTTCACCTTATAATGCGTGAAAGATCGCTGTATTTGTTGTTTTCTACTTAAATTACATGTGAACCCATTTGCAGAGAAAAAAAACACATAGCTGTGTCACACAGCTGGATGCCTGCAGAGGCTAGGAAAAGAGAATACAAACGACTATGGCAAAGGGTGCAAAGGAAAATGAGAAATGTGCACATTAACGCAACTGGTCCTAGTACTGTGCTAGACAGTGAAGCACACAATCCCAGGGACACTATGCCAATCTGGAACCCAGGCCTAAAAAATGCAATGACTGGAGAATCTGATAGTGACAGCGATGAAATGTCCTTTGTCAATACTGACATCAATGCAGTCAATGGTCAACATACAATGGCTGAAGACACAGAGAACATGGTTCTTGAATATTCCGGTAATGACATGGATGGAGAGTTTTTTGAAAATACTGCCAACATTGATATGCCCACTGAAAATTTAGCAAAGGAGTTAAAGAAGTGGATCAATGAATATAATATCAAGCACAATGCTGCAGACAAACTGCTCAAAATTCTCAGGGATCAAGGGCATAAACACCTGCCATCTACTACTAAAACATTATTAAAAACGGATCCTGTTGAAAGCCAAATGGTGTCTGGTGTGGAATGCATTAAATTAGGAGTGACTGAACAATTAATCATGTGCTTGAATCGGTATCCCAACAATTATGCAAGAGACATCACTGAGCTTGAGATTTCCCTTAATGTAGATGGACTGCCACTCTTTAAGAGCACTGGTAAATCTTTCTGGCCTGTACTCTGCACAGTACATCTAAAACCAGCAAGCACATTTCCTTTGACCATTGCCCTTACTGAGGCCAAGCCCAAATCACTGGACTTCATTAAAGTCATAGCAGATGAACTGAAAATGATTCTAATGAATGGCTTTGCATGGGGAGAAACAACACTCAGTGTGAGATTGAGATGCATTACATGTGATGCACCAGCAAAAGCCATGCTGAAGTGCATGAAACAATTCTCAGGTTACTATGGCTGTGACAAATGCACCCAAAAAGGCAACTGGGAGGGGCGCATGACATACCAACAAGTACATGACCTCACTTTGAGAAATGATGTCTCATTTAGAGAACAACACCAGCCAGAACATCATCACGAAAATACTGAATCCCCTTTCAGCAATCTCCAAATTGACATGATCAAGTGTTTCCCTGCTGACTACATGCACCAGTGCTGCCTGGGAGTGATGAGAAAAATGCTCCTACTATGGTCACGGGGCAAGTCGGGGCATCGCCGGCTCAGCTGAGGGAGGTCAATCAGAGGCTAAGGAATTTGAGATGTGACATACCCCATATTTTTGCCAGGAAGCCACGCAGTCTGGAGGAATTGGAGAGATGGAAGGCCACTAAATTCAGACAGTTTATGCTCTACACTGGCAAAGTTGTTCTCCGGGGAATCCTGCCAGAAACCCTGTACAGTCATTTCATGGCCTTCAGTGTGGCTTTGTGTATACTAGTGTCTCCACATTTAACACAAACCTACAATGTGTATGCCCATGAGCTCCTCACATATTTTGTTGAACAAGGCCGGCACATATATGGGAAAGAATTCCTAGTGTACAATGTGCACTCACTGCTTCACCTCACTGATGATGCCACCACATATGGATCATTAGACAAATGCAGTGCCTTTGCGTTTGAGAGCTACCTGCACCAGCTGAAGAAGATGGTTAGATCAGGAAACCATGTGCTAGTCCAAGCAGCAAAACGGCTCCAAGAACGTTCACAGATTCCCATACAAACAAGTGAAGAGAGACCAATACAATTGAAGCATCCTAATAATGTTTACATTGTTAGCCCAACATCCTGCTGTGAAGTTCTGGAGAGGACCAACTCCGGAAAGCTCTTATGTAGAGTCTTCTCGCACTTAACATCGCACCTTTACGAGCCATGTGATTCAGTGATCTATGGAGCCTATGTATGTGGTCCATCAAAGATGGAGATTCTGGACAAGACAAACTTGCAAGGAACGGCAATGATCCTTGAGGATGGGCATGGACGCAGGGTTGTCTTTTCTCTCCTTCATGACCTTGATTAAGGAATATGGAAATATGTACATAGTTAGTATTATGTTTTCTGTCATTGCTTTAATGTCTTAACTTAGTTTCTTATTTATTGGCCCTCTTTTCTAAGGAGTGTGTGTTCTTCTGTTTGTAATGTAGGTTGGATTTTACATAGTTATTTTTGAACAAGAAAATGCAATTGCTGTGGCGCCTGCATCATGGGTAGAGGAGGTGAATGGGGTAAGGGTACACACACACACACACATATAATTAACACCGGAAAAAAATAAGATGTGATTAACTTTTCCCTGAAATGTTTTAGGTTCTGATTTGCTACTGGCCCCGTAGAAATGCCGATGCCATGGCAAAGGTCTCCCAAAGGCCAGATAAGGAGCTCTGGAAGCGACATAAAATAAGAATACTCTCCGACACTGGTGAGAAAACTGAATAAATATATAGTCATATGGAGGTACAGTTTCTTTACATAGTAAAAGGATTATAAAAACTATAACAAAATGTACTCTGTCCTTAGACCACTATAAGACAGCCAGAGATCGAGCAGGAATGCATCCAGGTGAGTGGATCCTCTTCTTAAAGAATAACGTGGCGGGTAGCACAGATCAATAACTTGAGTTTTTCTCTCTTTTCAGATCGTTCGTGGATAGGCGTGATTCAGGAAGGATTCCAGGTGAGTAGATCCCTTGAAGTGCACTTGACAATGAGCTCACCAGTTCAGTGATACTTTCACTTTCTCTTGCAGCTCATCCAGTGGGAAACGGGGCTCGTGGCGGATTCCAGGAAACGGAGAACATGAGTCATGGAGCGGATCCTGGGAACATCAGAACAAGGACAACAAGGTTAGTTTCTTTCTGGTAAGTATACTTTACGTCCGTTGCTGAAGGATGGCTCAGAGTGAGACAAGGGGTGACTGGTAAGGGTCGTTCCTGTTGGAGGCTTGACAATGACTGGGAGTGAATCGGGTGCTTTTGTGCTGGCTGGGAAGTGCGTGCTGAGTGGAAACAGGTGCAGGTGATCAGTAATCTGGGGACAGTGATCTTTGCGTGGTGACATGTGAGGGATCTGATTGGCTCCTGACAGACAGAGAGTGAAGGTAAAAACATGTGATTGCTTTTTATACATTACTCCGCTGTTGATGAATGAATGATTACAGAGATAACTACTGTATAAAACTAAACTATATATAAACTGTCTCATCCTGAATTAATAGAAGAATGTGAGATGCCTAGTGAAAAAAGGAGAAAAATGTCCACATCCTCTAAAAAGCCACCACCAAGCCTCCCAAAGCCGCCGAGTTGTAAGTAACAGATTTCACTTTTGGTGTAATTTCTTGTGTCATGTTGATTTGATGGTGGTGGGTCTGGTGTCAATTAGTGAACAGGCAAAATAAGTGCATTGCCAGCTGACGGGAACAGGCTATTTTGTGTGCAATACAAACAGATTTCTGATGAAAATCTTATTTTAAAAATGTTTTGAATTCGGTGGAGTTTCTTATATTGTGTGAGTTGTAGGTTGATATTTTTTGTCATGGCATTTTGTGTAAGTTCCAACAACTCCCCTGAACTATGAGTTTATCCCATGCTTTCAATGTCTCTTCTTAGACAAACCACCTACTGACATCACAGTCAATGCTCACTCATCTGAGGAAGATGTGCCATCCCTGCCAAACCTATCAGCTGATATTCCTTTCCATGGTATGTATGTTTAATGTTGGTCTTCTATCCACCTGTTAAGATAAAAAAAAAAGTATCTTCAGTGAATAAAGCTTATGGTTGCCCTTTTTTCATTACTGTCTACTATCCAAATTAGGCCATAGCTATTGCATCTGGCAACACAGTCATGCCAATGTCTATATTTTATTTCTTGAAGTACCACACATATGCCTGAATACTAAGCAAATAATGAAATGTCAAGATGACCAACACACACACACACACACACACACACACACACACACACACACACACACACACACACACACACATATACACAAACATTTTAAATATTCATAATGGCTTACACAGAAATAGTAAAGAAATTTAAATATTTCTCTTGAAATTTGTTTGAGATTTAGATAGCCAATTTAATAGTATTTCCTAACTTAATAAAATAAGCTTTTACTATGAGGAATTATTACATCAAAATGTAGATCTGTGTGCATGTAGGCTAATTTATCAGAATGAAATACATACACCTCTCACATTTGCTTGTGCTAACGATTAACCCTGCTCCGCGTGCCATTGCAACACTAACAATTGCTTTTTAATATTTATCTTTATATGTTGCATAGATACAGTTTTTGAGTTTAATGGGAGGCAGCAACATTGGGGACGCTGTGAGGAGAATCCTCCAGAAACTAGCTACCAATGAGGCCTGGTCAAACTACAGCTTGAAAGGCCGAAAAGGAAAGCTGAACTTCATAGGGACAGCTCTCCACCATATTGTTTTAAGTATGCTTTTCAAAACTTCTCTCTTCTTCTTACTTAATCATGCAACTGTTTTAAAGAGCAAATGATGAACAGAAAAATGTCTGTACTGTCCGTATACCTTCGGATAATTTGTTTTCTCGTTTTTGACTTCTTAACGGAAAAAAGAAGAAACTGCTCATTTATCACATATCATAGAAAAGTGATTTTACTTCAAAATTGTGTTAAAACAACCCAAAATTTTTAAGAGTGTTTTTACAGCAAGGGTTGACAGTGCATTTATTAACAAATAAATTATTAATAAAAACTGTCACTTCGGGTGAAAAATGTCATCCTGTGTTCCTCTTTTAAACTTATCCTCAACGTGCATGCAGTGTAAATAAAGCAGTTGCATCAATGAAATGGTAGTAAAGTTAGTCCACGGCCACACCCCCGTGCTAATGGTACCGCCCACGGCGCAAATAACAAGATGAAAAATAGAAAAATAGAAACTCGGTTAGATTTCATTTATTCTAATGTTTGTTTCCGAAGTCCCAATTTAGCACAAATAAAATTTTAAAAAGTGGAGAAAAAGGCAACTATCCATTGATAATGCAACTGGAAAAACAAGAAAAATTAATGTCTGAAGCATTACACGGACCGTTACACGGACCTACAGCTGCCACAATAACGGCCCATTTAAAATGTTTACTGCTTTCTTCTCTTTCTTTGTATCCCAGTCATATGACCCACTAAGGCGAATATAAACCAATAACTGAAATGCCAGGCTTACTGTAGGCTACACCATATGCTTATAATTAATTTAACGAAAACACAAAAACATTTTCAATAATTAAGGTCCTTTCACACTGGACGCGATTTTGACGCACGAATAATTCGCGCGATAGTTTTATTTTTTGATCAGCTGTTTGTGTAATGACTGCTTCCACACCGAACGCGAATGTGCTGCGGCGAAAAAACGAGTTTTATTTTTTTCGCTTCGATGACGATTTTTTTTTACTTTTGCGGTGACAGAAAAGGCTTCAGCCAATCACATACAAGGAAACAAAGGCGAAGCTTGTTGACGCTTTGGCCGCTCTGACGTAGCAGCATTATGTGCGAGAAAAGAGAAGTGTCACAACATGAAATGTAAACTAAAAACAAGCAATACATTGAAACTAGAAACCTTTTATAATGACAGCATTTTTATATTGCCTATTCCGCATCGCAACGCACGCATACCCTATCATTTATGACATGAAGTTGGGTTGTTTGCTTATAGGGATCAGTTTCAAAAGAACGAGGCATGGGATAAAATAGCTGGGAAAGTTGGTGTCTCCGGTGAGTTGATGAAGTGCGTGCTGATGATTTATAATATTTTTGACTAGGAGGGAAATAATTGATTTGGAATATTTTCAACATTCATGGTTGTGTGTTTCATATTATTTTTGCATGCATGTATAGGCCACACACCAGAGCATGTGCGTAAATAAAGCAGAGCGGGGTGACGGTTAAATAGGCCTATAAAAACTCAAACAAAACATACGTTTCATATATAGCTACGTTTAAATAATATAATGCTATTTTTTTTTATTTCATCTATGTTGATGATCTATATGAAAAGGGAACCGCATGAGATGAGTAAGGATCATAAGATGCCCAATATATCGAAAACATTTGGAATGGGTCAGACATAATTTTGACCACTAAGTTTTGTTTTGTAGAAAGCCTTTCTTTAAAGTGAATTTCGTTTTGTATAAATTGTATCTTAATTTTAATTAATGTTTCATCAACAAATTGCCTGGATTAATAGGAATAAGAAGCAAATATAGTAGACAATATAATTAGGACACGGAGGAGCCGGCGAGTGAACTGGAGCGCGTCTCATACCGAAAACTGACAGAAAACACTTTATTAATAAACAATTCAAATGTTTAATACATAATCCTTACTTTGGCCGGTTCTTTGTGGCAAAGTTTTAGCTCCTTTACAAGATTATCATACTCCCCTTCAGACTCTCTGTTCTTTAAGATTGGGTGCACACAAAACCTTATTTTCTGTCTTTTAAAGAAAATCAAATGCTCGTCTTTACTGGATGATGATGATGATGATGAAGTGTCCGTGTTTTCTCAGCTGTCGGCGCGAAAGTTTTGGAATGTTGAAGATCTGAACGTCGCAAATTCGCGTCGCGGCTGATGTGAATGGTTTTGACGCAAACTATTCGCACGCGAACTATTCGCTTTTCCGTTTCGTTTTTTCGTTACGCGTCCGGTGTGAAAGGGCCTTTAGGCAGACTGAGGCAAACTGATCTACCACAGCGTTCCCAGAAAGGTTGAATCTGTTATGATAGCAATTTTTGACAAATAACTGAAAACATAATTAATGCTATTATTGCTCGTGTTATTGTAAAATAATTTTTTTAATGTGTTAAAAGAATGTGTTATTATTAAAAGAAAATTAAACGTTTGTGTGTGTGTGTGGGTCGGGGGATTATTGTAGGCTAGGCTATCACAAGAAACATTTATGAATTAGTTAATTCGTTTTTCCGATTAGAAAATCAAGTCGTTATTTTAGTAGCATAAAAAAAACAATAGGATTATAAATTAATATCTTACTTACATCTACACTTTTCCTCGAGTGAAATCCAGATTGTGTCTGTCTGTCTCAGTCTGAGGTGATCGGCACTGTCGTGAACGCGGCAAAAACTCCCGCGAACCAGCAGGGTTTTTTTTTCAGTGGTAACTAAATTACAGTAACTCATCATGAGCTCAACACATTCGTGTCTGATTGGTTATAATGCTCAATGCTGAAATGAAAAGTAATATTTTGCATGCCATGTATAACTGTTACTGTAATATGGCGCAATACTTTTAATTTATTTTCACATTTCATTTCAATAGTGATAATCGTCATAGATTTATTTTGATTGTTTTACCCCACTTGTAGAATATGCATTTTTATCCATTTTGGAGGAAGCAGGGCAATTGTGTCTCATAATGAAGCAATTTTATTTCCACATCGCGCCGTTACAGGTGCTGTCCATGGCGATGGTGCTGAATCTGTTGATATCGACGGCTCGAGAATCAATTATTCTCACCCTGCTTCACTGCGTTATGTGAGAAAGCGGTGTTCTTTATAAAAGAAGCACTTCAGAAAAAGTTTAAATTGCATTTATTAGCACTCATGGGATATTATAAAAAAACACACGACCCACAGAAAAGAAGTGCGCACGTCAGTATCGAGTTCTCTTTCGGGCTTGAACAATAACACACAAATTATGCCAAAATGTCCGTTTTGTCGAGTGTCCTCAGAGCAGTCTTAAATTATTTAAATACAGTTTTAAATGAACGTAGAGATTGTGATAAAATGGGACATGTGTCAGATCGCTTCTCTGTCAGCAGCGGCTGCTCTTAAAGTGTCATTGATGTTAATCAAAGAACAAAGGTAAGAATAAATTTTCTCTTCTAGGTGCTTGTGCCAAACAATTTCCGAAACACACTGAAAAGGAAATTGATGCATGTATAGGGGAAACCCTCAAACATGCACCTCACCGTGCCAAGGTGGTCGCGACACCTGTAAATTGTTTTATTCAATGAGATCTCTCTCTCTCTCTATGTATATATATATATATATATATATATATATATATATATATATATATATATATATATATATATATACAGGTCCTTCTAAAAAAATTTGCATATTGTGATAAAGTTAATTATTTTCCATAATGTAATGATAAAAATTAAACTTTCATATATTTTAGATTCATTGCACACCAACTGAAATATTTCACGTCTTTTATTGTTTTAATACTGATGATTTTGGCATACAGCTCATGAAAACCCAAAATTCCTATCTCAAAAAATTAGCATATTTCATCCGACCAATAAAAGAAGTGTTTTTAATACAAAAAAAGTCAACCTTCAAATAATTATGTTCAGTTATGCACTCAATACTTGGTTGGGAATCCTTTTGCAGAAATGACTGCTTCAATGCGGCGTGGCATGGAGGCAATCAGCCTGTGGCACTGCTGAGGTGTTATGGAGGCCCAGGATGCTTCGATAGCGGCCTTAAGCTCATCCAGAGTGTTGGGTCTTGCGTCTCTCAACTTTCTCTTCACAATATCCCACAGATTCTCTATGGGGTTCAGGTCAGGAGAGTTGGCAGGCCAATTGAGCGCGTTAAACGTACTTATTCCTGATTAAGGTTCTGCAAGAACAAGTGTGAAAGAGTTTCTGCAGTAGCATTTTAGTATGGTTCCCTAAAGGTCCTTGACACCAGTGGGAACCGTCTTAGAACGTTCTGGGAACATCACATTTCCAAATAAAACATGGTCCCCTAAACGTTCCGATTACGTCCTGAATGTTCTGTGAAGGTCCGCCAAATAACGTCCCCCGACCCTTTAAAGAACTCCACACCATGACCGTCTCGGAACGTTACTAGGCGACGTCCTTAACACCAGTGGGGACGTTCTGAGAACGTTCTGGGAACATCACATTTCCAAATAAAACACGGTCCCCTAAACGTTCCGATAACGTCCTGAATGTTCTGTGAAGGTCCGCCAAATAACGTCCCCCGACCCTTTAAAGAACTCCACACCATGACCGTCTCGGAACGTTCCCGGAACGTTACTAGGCGACGTCCTTGACACCAGTGGGGACGTTCTGGGAACGTAACATTTCTAACTGGGTACATGTTCATTTGCAGTTTGTTGCTTATACAGACATTTTATTTCAACATATTTCAGTCTATTTTTACTCATCTTAGTAGGCTATAGCAATATAGTTTGGATGTGTTCATGTAAATTTAATAACATGTTTACTAATGTAGGTGCGAGAGTGAATGAACGGCACAGACACGCGCTGTATAACTGTAGTAAACAAAGCGTGCGCCCCTGTGCCGTTCATTCATCATTTAGCCTACACACAGACACGCAATTCATATTTAAACAGTCTTTTTGCGGTTTATAGACACTATTCAAAATCGCGATTAGAACAAAGCACTTAAGAATAAATGACTTGCTGGATCCGTTGCTCCTCGAAATGAAACTACCAGCACTTCTGGTACATTTTCCAGGGTTATTAGATAGTATTATTCCTCACAGTGTAGGGATTCGCTGTGTTCACAGCGGTAGTAAGAAACTTACTAAACATGATTTTATAATCCAGCTGGTGGGCGTTGGCATGTTTGCATGGCTTGCCTTAGATCATTTGCGTTTGAATACCGCGCGCTCTCCGTGGGCGTGGCACATTAACACGTAATGAGGTATAATGAGCTGGAAAGAAAAATACTGACATCTCTCTCTTTTCATACAGATTACATAAACTGAGAATATTTGTTTTTTTACATAAATTAATTCATTTAAAAGAAGCGAGTTCAAGCTTCATTATGGAAAAACACTCGTGCCTGTATGACAAGTATTCACGGAATTACAGTTAATCTTCCGACGCGTTTCAGAATGGACTTCACTGACAGAGAGAAGGCAAAACTAGCATCATGTTTATTTTTCTTTATTTGACTAAAAGCACAATACTTTGTTTATATTGTGAGTATACACAAAAAAATGGACACTTAACAGGATCGAATGATGTAAAACACAAATATGTCAAATCAAAATCAACAGAGTATTTTGAGTCTCTTTTGCACTGATAAGAAAAAAAGTGAGCTGGTATCGCCGGCGATACCGCTGACCCCAGAGGGTTAACGTTACCTTATCCAGTACATCGGATCGTTTTTGGCGAACACTCCCCCAGTTGTTCCATTCGAACCTGGACGGTATAACTCCACGTTTCAAGCGTTTACGATCGGCTGTTGACGAGTAGTCGGATTCTGTGAAGTGTTGCCCGCATACATACTGTCACAGTGTCTGGTTGTGTTCCCTTGTTTATCACTAGAGGTCCTCGTTCTCACGGTGTCCTTCACATTTGACTTCAATTCCCAGCATTCTGTCTGTCACTGTCACTCATCAGTTCATTGCACTCAGCTGTTCCCCGTAATCATTGTTCCCAGCTGTTCTGTGTTAGTCTTGTTAAATATGTGTATATAACCCTGTCTGTTTCAGTGTGTGTCACGGAGTCCTTGTTTAATGTCCACACACTTCTGTTTTTGTTTGCTGCCGGTTCTTGTTCATGTTTTATGTTCTTGGATTGACTTCTCTGATTTTGACCATTTGCCTGGACTGTTGTGAGTACGGATTACCCTATCATTAAACTACTGCTTTTGGATCTTCTGTTCCCTGTGTGTGTTTCCGTGACAGAAGGACTCCGTCACACCCTAGATCCAGCGGTATGTTTTCTAACTTCTCTTTCCCAGCCACTGAGCGGGAGAGGAGAGATTATTTTCAGGGAACCCGCCTAGTCATTTTTCGTGGGTCCCGTGGAGGTCACAGAGGAGGAGGTAGTCGGGAGATGATCCCTGTTCCGGTGGTCCCGGTTCCAGTGGTCCTGAGTCCGGTGGTCCGGAGAAAGAGGAGACACGTCCCATCTGCCCAGCGAGAGATTGTTCACATCCCGTCTGCCCAGCGAGAGACTGTTCACGTCCCATCTGCCCAGCGAGAGACTGTTCACGTCCCGTCTGCCCAGCGAGAGACTGTTCACGTCCCGTCTGCCCAGCGAGAGACTGTTCACGTCCCGTCTGCCCAGCGAGAGACTGTTCACGTCCCGTCTGCCCAGCGAGAGACTGTTCACGTCCCGTCTGCCCAGCGAGAGACTGTTCACGTCCCGTCTGCCCAGCGAGAGACTGTTCACGTCACGTCTGCCCAGCGAGAGACTGTTCACGTCACGTCTGCCCAGCGAGAGACTGTTCACGTCCCGTCTGCCCAGCGAGAGACTGTTCACGTCCCGTCTGCCCAGCGAGAGACTGTTCACGTCCCGTCTGCCCAGCGAGAGACTGTTCACGTCACGTCTGCCCAGCGAGAGACTGATCACGTCCCGTCTGCCCAGTCAGAGACAGTTCACGTTCCGTCTGCCTTCATGGAACTGGACTATCTGCAGCGTCTGGCTCGGATCCTGGACATGCCCGTGTCTCCTGTCCCTGAGCCGGAGCCAGTGTCTGCTGTTCCAGAGCCAGAGCCGGAGGCAGAGCCAGTGCCTGTTCCAGAGCCGGAGGCAGAGCCAGTGCCTGTTCCAGAGCCGGAGGCAGAGCCAGTGCCTGTTCCAGAGCCGGAGGCAGAGCCAGTGCCTGTTCCAGAGCCGGAGGCAGAGCCAGTGCCTGTTCCAGAGCCGGAGGCAGAGCCAGTTTCTGTTCCAGAGCCGGAGGCAGAGCCAATGCCTTTTCCAGAGCCGGAGCCAGAGCCAGTACCCGTTCCAGAACCGGAGGCAGAGCTAGTGCCGTCTGCCTTCATGGACCTGGACTATCTGGAGCGTCTGGCTCGGATCCTGGACACACCCGTGTCTCCTGTTCCAGAGCCAGTGTCTGCTGTTCCAGAGCCGGAGGCAGAACCAGTACCCGTTCCAGAGCCAGAGCCAGAGGCAGAGCCAGTGCCATCTGCCTTCTTAGATCTGGACTATCTGGAGCGTCTGGCTCGGATCCTGGACATGCCCGTGTCTCCTGTCCCTAAGCCGGAGCCAGTGTCTGCTGTTCCAGAGCCGGAGGCAGAGCCAGTGCCTGTTCCAGAGCCAGTGCCTGTTCCAGAGCCGGAGGCAGAGCCAGTGCCTGTTCCAGAACCAGTGTTTGTTTCTGTGTTTGTTTCTGTGGTTGTGTCTGTTCTTGTGGCTGTTACAGTTTCGGTGTCTGTTCCTGAGCCGGTGTCTGTTCCAGAACCGGAGCCAGTGCCTGCTGTTCCAGAGTCGGTGTCTGCTGTTCCTGAGCCGGAGCCAGTGCCAGTGTCTGTTCCAGAGCTGGAGCCAGTGGCTGTTTTAGAGTCGGAGCCGGTGCCGTCTGTTCCAGAACCGGTATCTGCTGTTTTTGAGCTGGTGTCTGCTATTCCTGAGCCGGAGCCAGTGCCAGTGTCTGTTCCAGAGCCTCTGCCATGGCCGCCCGAGGGGTCTTCACCGCCCTGGCCTCCCGAAGGCTCTTCACCGCCCTGGCCGCCCGAGGGTTCTTCACCGCCCTGGCCGCCCGAGGGTTCTTCACCGCCCTGGCCGCCCGAGGGTTCTTCACCGCCCTGGCCGCCCGAGGGGTCTTCACCGCCCTGGCCGCCCGAGGGGTCTTCACCGCCCTGGCCGCCCGAGGGGTCTTCACCGCCCGATGGGTCGTCTGCTTCGCCCTGGCCGCCCGATGGGTCGTCTGCTTCGCCCTGGCCGCCCGATGGGTCGTCTGCTTCGCCCTGGCCGCCCGATGGACTGTCTGCTTCGCCCTGGCCGCCCGATGGACTGTCTGCTTCGCCCTGGCCGCCCGATGGACTGTGTGTTTCGTCTTGGATGTCCGATAGACTCTATGTTTTGCCCTGGTCCCCGGTTAAGCCCTCACCCCTTGTTCCTGTCTCCCTTCACGGACCTGGCCCACCATCCCTCCCCCTGATCCTCCACCGTTCCACCTCCCTCCTGAACTCTTGTGTCGTGTTTTAGTGTTGTCGTGGAGCGTCTGGTAGCCGCTCCGTTGAGGGGGGGTTATGTCACAGTGTCTGGTTGTGTTCCCTTGTTTATCACTAGAGGTCCTCGTTCTCACGGTGTCCTTCACATTTGACGTCAATTCCCAGCATTCTGTCTGTCACTGTCACTCATCAGTTCATTGCACTCAGCTGTTCCCCGTAATCATTGTTCCCAGCTGTTCTGTGTTAGTCTTGTTAAATATGTGTATATAACCCTGTCTGTTTCAGTGTGTGTCACGGAGTCCTTGTTTAATGTCCACACACTTCTGTTTTTGTTTGCTGCCGTTTTATGTTCTTGGATTGACTTCTCTGATTTTGACCATTTGCCTGGACTGTTGTGAGTACGGATTACCCTATCATTAAACTACTGCTTTTGGATCTTCTGTTCCCTGTGTGTGTTTCCGTGACACATACGTACTCCCTTTTAAAACTGCAAAACTTTTTCCTTCATCCCGCCGAAATTGCATGAATCCACATTTTCTTAGCTTTTTCATCAGTTGGAAAAGAATGGAAACTGAGATACGGCTGTGTAGTAGAACTATTAGAACATTTAGGAACACAACAACAATTCCTCGCTGTGCTCACCGCCATTGTTACAGACTAGACCGGAAGTCGGTTTACGCTACTATTCGCCATTGGAAGTGACAACACGAGCACTGTGATAAAGGCCTATAGGCCTACACTAAATATATTTTTTTAACTTAAATAATTCACAAATTAAGATGACTAAAAGAAAACACTGAATTTTTCAGTCAGACTAAGTTTTATCGTCAAATAAAAATAGCAGGCCTACCTCAATCCACACCTTGTCTAGTTTTTATTTAAAAAAAGTAACATGTCTACATGATGTGGGGTTAATCTGGAGCACAGCCTGTTGACCGTTAGACACCCTCTCCGATGGCACAGATATTCCGGGAATACAGAGATAACGTCTCGCTAGAATGGCCAGCTTTGGGAAGCACATTTCATTTGCTTGTGGATGTTTGCTTTGCCAGTGATATTGCATTGTACTTGTACTACGGCTGTATTTTAATACCAGGTAGCATATTTTGCAAGTAACTTTGTCGCCCTTTCTGTCGAAATGGTCCCACACAGTAGTTCTTTTCACTCGCTTCATTTTGCTTGCTCAGCGAAATATGTCTATAGGCACTGTGTGTCAACGCACCCCGTGAGTTAACAAATATAGGCTATATAGTATTTTTTATAGTACTTATTTAACCATGCAGCAAATTAAAAACAAAAACTTAAAAATAAAAAAAACGTTTAAACCGTTTAACTGGTAGTATTAATTGGTTCAAATTTTTACTTTCGGTTAACGGTTAAACGGTCAATATGAGCATCCCTACTCGATAAATATGCAAGCCATCTGTGACTCTACTGGAAAGTTCCTGGATATTTTCATTGGCTATCCAAAGTTCCGTACACGACACACGCATATTAAAAAACAGTTACTTTTATCTGGCCAGAAATGATCCACCCAATGGTTACTTTATCCTGGGAGATGGTGGATATCCTTGTTTGGAGACACCAAATCTGCCTCATCACTCCATATGGGGAACCTGTGAATGGCCGGGTACAAAGAAAATTTAATTACCATCAATCAAGGGGACGTTCCATTGTGGAGAGAGCCTTTGGCATTATGAAGACTCGTTGGAGGGCCCTGGAGGTCAGTCCTACATTTGCACCCCAGGTCATAGCATCCTGTGCCTTCCTGCACAATGTTTGTATTGACAATGGAGATGTCCTGGAACCAGACAATGATGTGGCAGTGGACATCCTGGACCCAGAACCTCCTCTACAAGAAGCTCCTGAGGCAGACGAAACACCAGGGAATTCCACAAGGTACAGGCTTGCTGCCTTGATCAACGCACAAGCACCTCATTACAAAATTCTGATGAAAATTGTACATAGTTCAACACTCTGAGGGTGTTTTTTACATGCACATGTTCTTTTGTGCTGTTCTATTGTGGACATATGGTTCATTTTTTATATAATTTTCTCTAAATGTCTATTAAACTTAATTCTATTTTGACAACATGTTGGTGATGGTTTCTTTTATAATGGTCTAGACATGCAGTTAGTGTATTGGTATGATTGGTCAAAAACCTTTAACACTCACATTTTCTTTGATCACTTTTTGAATAAACCTCTTCATGGGTCAAAGAATGAACATTTAAATATCAAAAAACAATGAACAGTTTAAATAAAAACAGTGTTGAACACTTACCTGAGGGTTTTAATGCCTTTTAAATGCGCATCAGTATTGCACTAGTTATAGGCTATTTTTGTAAATGTGATAGCTCCTACTCCTATCAACTCACCATTAACAATGATGTGGGGTCCTCTGCCGGCTTAAAAGAGGCCACAATCACGGGAGGATCTATCGCTGGCCTTACCCCCAAAACGGCATGCATCGCCTCATAGTACCGCCAATTAGATCGTTTTTTCGCCGCTGTCTGTACCTGAGCCCCTCTTTGGTTGTTTCAGGTCCTACAATAACAACCACACACACACACACACACACACACACACACACACACACACACACACACACACACACACGAGAGAGAGAGAGAGAGGGAGCAAAACTGAATCATGTAAAGGATTTAAAGTAAGATGTAGGTGATGAAGACATGAAACAGATCTCTATCCAAAGAATTACCTTGTAATTCTAACCTTCTTTAAATTCTCCCACTTCTTGTCTGCCTTCTCTCCTGTAATCTTTCCTTCCAGGTCTTTCACTGCTTTCTTATAAACATACAAATATGATGAATAGCTGTGTTGAAACGCATTGTAGCTGGGGGCTAGAGCATTATCAGACATTGATATTGTTATCAGTTATTGAATTGTACAATCTGGTCACTCACTCCCATAACAGATAGGAGGCAAATTTATTTTTGGTGAACTTATCCTCATTTTCAGTCCTGAACCTGATGAGGCCAAAGATTTGCTCGACAGTCCCTGAAATATAAGACACCAGTTGCCACTTAGTAAATTGCAAATTAACAGGAAAGAACTAGACGGATATTTGAATGGTCAATACGATCTGATGAGTGTGTTTACATGCACATAACTATCCCAGTTATGATCAGGATATAAGCTTATCCACAGTTTTCTAAAGTTACTCACTTTCAAACATTCCTAACAGTCCCTCCGACTCGAAATAAACCAATATCCCAGAGTATATTACTGAGATATGTTGAGAGAACTGATGAACACGAGCAGCTGATACTGCGCATGACCGTATTACCGAACGTACAGGTACAGCGGTTCTCGGATCACCAGTACGGAACCAAGAACGGTTTCTTTCGGACACGAATAACATAGGACCAAATGAGCTGATCATGCGTGCAATTTAATGCGTTTCTTAAGTATTTTGTAACATCAGTAAGTGTAAAAAAATAAAACATGTTGGAAACATGTTTATTACATAAATACTCTTATCACTGTATTATTTTAAAGATCGGAAACACAATGAATGGATTGTAAAACTCAAACTAAACATTTCTTATTTTACTAAAACATTATTTTCAGGAACAGATTATTTAATTTCTAAGTAAATTGCTATAAATCTTTGAAGTTTCCAAGGTTTTAAGGGGAAAAGCAAATGTTTATAATGTGTTAATCAAAACAGTAGAAACATATTAAACAACCAAATTCGCCCCCTCACTCAAGTCCTTGGTATGTTTAATAACAATTAAAACATGCTGGAAAATGCAATTTGAGATTGAACATGGAACAACTGTTCAGTCAAAACATGTCGCCTAGGCCTAAATGTATTAAATTATTGGCTAATGTGCATACACAATAGTAAATAGTCAATGCTTTAAGAGCTGGATCCTGGTTTCTGTAAAAAGTTGCTGAAGACTAGTTTCTTTACTTTATATCTTTAAGACATGTAAAACATCTGCGTTTGCACATCAGTGCCTGTATTTGGTTAATTTACAAAACGTAAATGTAAGAAACGTTTACAAGATTATGATAATGACGATGAGTACTATTATTTAAAGCTGCAGTCGGCAAGTCTGGCAGATTGAGTGGACTTAGGCAAAATTTTGAATGTTTACAACTGAGTTCGTGCTCGTCAGTGCGTGTGCAACAGATTTTCTGTGAACGCGCCCGTCTCATCAGCATCCATCAACACCATGGAGTATTTGGAGCTAGTCAGATAGCACATACAATAACAGTAGCTTTACTACTGTTCTTACTCTCGTAAGAAAGATAGAGTAGCATTGATTCTTCCAAAAAGCCAAACTTTATCCCTTCATCTGGATATGTTTATCCACCTAACGTTACGTTCACACGAATTTCAGTGCAAACAAAGCTAACGAACCTGCCCAACAAGTGCTAATGTTAGCTATCCATACCAACACATTTGGGCAAACATACTTAGATTACTAACATAACACTAAGAAATAAAGTAACTGGTTGATAAAGCACAATTACCTGTCGAGAAGAAATGTTGCAAGCTCTGCATCCAGCTTGAACCCAATTAAATCACTTAAATCTCTCCACCTTTCAAATGCCGATCCGATGTTGATCCTGGTTTATTTACGGGCACGGTCGCTTTCTTTCTTTACTTCTTTCTTTTCAGCAGGTGTTCTCTTTTCCTGTGTTGTTTTTGACCTCCTAGCTCTTGAGGTTAACCGAGGAATTGGAATCTTTTCCGCCATTACTCTTCCTTACGGCGCGAACTTCAGGCGTGTGCATGTGATTGTAACGTGCGCGAGGGGTGGCGTGTGCACGACCTGTGATTGACAGTCAGATCTCACACCACCCTGCGCTGATTGGACCCGATGATCTGGGACGGGTGGATTTTTGCAAAACAAATAACACGCTCCAGGTGGAGTTAGAAGCTCGGGTTTTTTTCTAAAACCACTTTATTTATGTTGTTCTGTCAGATTATAGTGTCGATTTCACTGAATATGATCAAAAAAATGTTGCAGACGGCAGCTTTAACTAAAGTTATGATTACAAATTACTTTACCCGCCAGGATGATAGAAATGACGTCATTACGTGAGGATGTAAAATAACTGGTGAACAGGTTTTTTGAACCGGTTCATTGAAACGAACTGTCCGAAAGAACCAGTTTGTGGAAAAGAACCGAGCTTCCCATCACTACATCTCATATCCATAAGGGGGCTTTCTCTTTCTATGGAGACAGTGACTCAAAACCCTAAGTTCAGGGTAAACATTCCCATCTGGTTTGGTTTATGTAAAAGTTGTTTAGTTGTTTATACTTGTACAATGTTAGCCAGTGGGGTTATCATTATTCAAGGATTGTTGTAGAGAGAGTTGAATGCAGGAGAGACATTGAGATGTCTTTGAATGTCAATGGACTTGGGAACCCAGCCAAAAGGGCTAAAGTGAAAAAGGAAAAGAAGCATATTTATTTCTTGCAAGAAACACACTTATCAAAGGGGGTGGGGGGGGAAGGTTTTAAAAATATATTTTATTGTTCAATAAAATAATATTGGTCATTATCTTAATTCCAAAAGGTGCCAATTTTGAGTGTGACATAAAAGTAAAGTATAAGGAAGGGAGATATGTTATAGTTAAATGAACAATTAAAATAACACGTTAACCTAGGTAAATGTTTATGCCCCACTGGAAAGCAATAAACAATATTTCAAAATATTATTTGATATTGTGGCTAAGGAGATGGATGAGGTTTGTATATGTGGAGGGGACCTAAACATAGTGCTAAACCATGACATGGACACTACAAGCCATAAAAGAAACAAAAAACATATAACAAAATTCATGAACCACATGTACAGAAATGGGCCAAATAGATGTTTTGAGGGAACTACATCCATTAGAGAAGGATTATAGTCACTACTCTGTCATGCATTCTGTATATTCTAGAATAGATTACTCTCCCCTACAAGAAGAAAATAGACATCGGACCATTGTCACGATTTTGGTCTTGTCTCGGTCACGTTTTGGTTTGTTCATGTCATGTGATCCCTTGTAAGTCATGTGATCCTGGCATGTGTTCCCTTTTCTGATGTGTCATGTTGTCATTGGTTCATTGTTTCATTATTCACAGGTGTCCCTTGTCTAGTCATTAGTCTTGTGTGTATTTAAGCCGTCATGTTTGCCATGTGTTTTGGTCTATTATTGTCTCACTGTAATCTCTGTAGGTAAGCGTCATGTTCTGGGGCCTCATTTATAAACGTTGCGTACGCACAAAAGAAGGCGTACGCCGCTCTCTATGCAATAATTGGTATTTATAAAAAGCAAACTTGACGGTAAAATGTGCGGTCCTTCACGCAAGCTCTGACCCAGGCGTACGCACAAAAACGGGTGAAATGAGAAATGTTTCTTTCGGCCACAGTCCGAGGTTGTGAGGCTGCAGCATTTACGGCGTCTGCAACCTTTTGCCACTCAAGTGCCTTTTTGCCATTAGTAATGCCCACACTTTGCCCTCCAAACAACATTTTTCTCCTCTTTTCCACCTCGCCAACAATAACTTCTACTTCACATTGAGTGAAGTTACGTTTTTTTGATTTCCTCTGTGTTTGCCATGATTTCGCAATCGATGAATATTAACTTGTGGGCGTTTCACGGACTATTTATGGGCAACTATGGGCGTGACATGAAGCCGCAAAAGCTGCGCTACATTTAGAATTGATTGTGATTTATTAAGGGAAAAATGCGTAGGATGTGCGTGCGCACGGTTTTATAAATCCGAATATTTCTGTACGTACGCACGTCCTATGTTTCATCTGTACGCCACTTCTGACGCAAATCCTACGCAAAGTTTTATAAATGAGGCCCCTGGTCTTTTTGTTTTGTTAATGTTATCAATAAACTGCACTTGGGTTCTACAAGCATGCCTTCAGTGGATATCCCTTACAACCTTAGTGGCATTTATGTTGAGATCTCTCTGGTAGGGATGGGGAAATGAAGCCTCGTGAAGCAATGAGGCTTTCCCCTGACTGTTCCGGGAAAAGATTCAAAGCTTTGAGAGTGTCGAGAACAGCGCCATCTGGTGCTTATTTAAAATAAAGCAGCCAGAAGCCTGTGTAAGAAGCTCTGCCAGATGAAGCAACCACAACACACTCCATAGTTTCAATGTTATGTGTACAAATAAAAGCCTTACACGTTTGTGTTTGATTTGTCCATTAAATAAATTAATTTACCCATTAAAGTGTGACAATAAAATATAAAATGGGCTTATATGATTCAATAAGATCTAATGTAGGCCTACTATCTCTCTCTCTCTACACACACACACACACACACACACACACACACACACACACACACACACACACACACAGTGAATAAGGACATTGTGTGATAGGATCAGCTGTTATTAAATGTGCTTATGACACTTGGCAGTGATAGTGCTTATGTAACTGTAGGAATGACAGAAAGGTGATAAAGTTTTTAATTATTTTTATTAAGAAATAAAAGCTGTTTCACAGTGTTGGGGCTGAGTGTATTTCTCCTCTTAGATAGTACTTCCCCAGCCTTAGAAAACACTTTCACATGGTACAGAGGAGGCCGGGGTACAAAGAAACTGTAATGCCAATGTATATAGATGGGGGTAGACATGTTTCTGCATTCTCCAATATTCAAGTGGATCTTTAGCTCTTTATGTTTGTCTCTGTAAGGTATTTATCCACTTCTATGATCACATCAGAAGTGGCATTTGAGCTTTGTTTGTGCTGGTCTACAGCACTGTCCAACAGAAGCCAAAGGTTTCAACCTCAGAAGTGTGAGGAGAAAAAGAAGAATTACTGGGAGTGACTGTACATTGACTGTAAATAAGACAAATCAACGGTCAACAATTATAAAATACAATAATTATAAATAAAATAATAATAAATACATACTTGAGCTTGGTGTGGGCTGTTGGGTTGATGATGGTGCTTCTGCTGACTGAGTGCTTGATGATGTGGATGGTCTTTCATCTTCGCCCTGATGACATCACCACATTCTGCTTTTAGCCATTTAACAGGCCATTTGACAGCCTCTGTCATTTTAGTTTAGTTAAGGAAACCCAACTTTTTAAACCTTGGGTCCAGCAGAGTTGCCATGGTTATTATGCTGAGCGACTCCATATTCCAGATATGTTCCCTTAGACGCCTGATGAGGTTTTCAGTTAGTTCCTTTGTGATTTCCATGGTTAACCTATGAAATACAAAATTATTTACTAGTTTTAAATGAAAAAGACATAAAAATTTGCTAATGAGTATTCTACATAAATACCTAATTGATTCAACCTGTAATAAATGGTGAATCATTTTCAGCAAAGGAATTACTTTGGAGCCAGACACTAATTTTTCCTCAGACAGCTCTACTGTGGCCAGGTGGAAAGGGCCAGAACACACAGAATTTGCTGTATGGCTTCATAGTCCTGTGCATGAAGTGGAGCTATATCAGTTTTAAGTGAGGCAACGGATGCTCCCACAGTTTGCCTTTCCTCGTGCAGCCGTTGAAGCATGAGAAGTGCTGTTCCAGCGTGTTTCCACTTCATTGATCAGTTTATGAACTGGCCTGTTCATCTCTTGCTGCACCTGGGTCAACATTTCTCTGGCAGAGGTGCTGCTTTGAAAATTGGTCACCACTTTTTTAGCTTTGGTCCGAATCTCACACAGAGCTGGTACCTGATCAAAATACTTTTTCAGCATGGTGTTAAGTGCATGTGCAATGCAAACTGAATGTCTCACTTGCAGAATTCTTGCACAAGCAATCATGTTTGGTGCTGCATCTGTGACAAGACACTTCACTTTGTCTGTGATTGCCCACTCCATCATGACACTCTTTTTCACCAGGGCCATATTTTCTGCTGTGTGCCTGTTTGGGAACTTCTCAACATCCAACAACAATGTATTCAGCTTATAACTGTCATCAATGTAATGGCAGGTTATTGCAAGATATGCATCCATGTTGATAGAAGTCCACATATCAGATGTTAGAGACACAGCTGTTGCTTTTTCCATGTTGGCCTTGGCCTTCCTCTTTTCTTCTGCATATTTTGAAGCCACCATTTTCTTTAAAGCCTTTTTGAGTTCCAAAAACATTTATAGTAAAATTGTATTATAGATAAAGATATGTTATATAGATTATACATCAAAATCGACCTCTGCTATACTCACATGTCTGGTTGGGATTATATAGGAAGGATCAAGGGCATGGATGAGGCCCTTGAAACCCTCATCCTCAACCACTGTAAATGGCTGTCTTTTATGACCATGTTGACCAGTGCCTCATCAACCATTTGCTTGCGAGATGTTATAATTGAAGAAGTTATATATACATATATTAATTGAAATCAGGAAAATGCATTCACAATTATGAATAAAAATCATGAAGCAACAGTCCTACTTTGTGTGCTTGTATTGTTCTGGGGCTGTGCAGTCTCATGTAAAGCTCTGAATGCCTTAGCATGGATGATGTGCTGTTTCCATACACCAGCTCTTTGTCACACACCAAGCATCTCACCTTCTGAAAAAAGTTATATGAAAGTAAGAAATTAAATACAACAATTAAATAAGTATAATTTTAAATACTAAATAAATAAAGAAATATTTCATTTTTCTTCTTCTTTTTTCTAAATGAGTACATACATTGGAAGCTGTAAGCTCAAAATGTTCCCAGATAGGGGAAGTCTTCCTTTTTTTGGCTGTTGCCATTGCTCTAAATACAAACCCTTCACCAAACACCAACACCCTATCCCCTCTCCCCTAAGCCCACCCTACTAACCCCAAATAACAATGATAATAATAATACCTAAAAAACACCAAAAGTGCAAAGATTTTACAAAAACAAAATGACACAACAACAACAACAAAGAATAAAGTAGTTTTGATTATTTAAATGTAGCCTAATGTATTGATTAACTTTCCAAGTACAGCACTCTCCTCACAAACCCGTCAACCAGACTGAGCCGACAAGGACTCGTTAAAGGGATACTTCAGCTCTGGGAAGATGAATGTGTATTTAATAGTGATAATTTATATAGTAGAAATGTGAACTTATTTTTGAAATTGAAGCATTCTAGACTGAGAAAAGGCAGAAAATGTATTTTTTACTCATGTGGCTGAAAGACAACAACTCCCAGAATGCACTTGCTTTGCTGCCCAGGCTAACCACGCCTACCGGTTACAGACGGCAGTATCCGAAAAATTTCTCCACACATTCTCTAGGCTAATACATACTCTAGTAACAGTAAAGGTTTATAAAAAGAACCACAACCAATGTGAGTTATAACTTTTAATTAAAAAAAGAATTAATATTAACACTTTTACACTCAAAGCTCTTCCAGAGCTTCAGCTGTTTCCTTATATTCATTCACAGTATTGCCCGTCAGGAGCTGGATATCTCCGTCTGATATCCTGGACAACACAGGTGGGCAAAACAAGACGATAGCCTTTACCAAGTAGCTCGCATTGCAGGAACCATTCCATAAAGATGGTAGGCTATTAGGCGATATTGTCTACAAAACAGTAAGCACAACATTAGCAATGCGAACTATTTGCACATACAGTATACTATTATAGATGTAAATATAACAACAATAGCTCAGCTGACTACGCGGGAAGAACATTGTGATAATGCCGGGTGTCCAAACTCTGTACATTACGTCTTGGTAAAAAAAAGAAAAACAAACCAAATAACGTTACTCACTTTACACTAAGCCGTCCGTTTGTCCCTGCGGGCTTTGGCTGGCGTTTCCAGTTTATCTCGTCCAGAAAAAAATGGGATCGCTGAAATTCGCGACAGCAATAGGACTCTCTATCTGTTTCCATAGGCGCACAGCGAGAGCACTGACACGACCGGTCCGCCCCAGCTGGAGTCTGGCCGGGCTCGAGTCAGGTCTTGCTCCCCTGCTGCAGCAGCTGCTCCGGCCACCTCTTGTTCCTCCATCTCCCGCAACTGTTCGTCGCTGTATTGCGGCTCGTACAGGTAGCCGCGAGCATCAGATTCGCGCAACAGATCTACGAAATCCCCTTCTGGCTGGCGTTTCCAGTTTATCTCGTCCAGAAGAAAATGGGATCGCTGAAATTCGTGACAGCAATAGGACTCTCTATTTGTTTCCATAGGCGCACAGCGAGAGCACTGACACGACCGGTCCGCCCCAGCTCGAGTCTGGCCGGGCTCGAGTCAGGTCTTGCTCCCCTGCTGCACCAGCCGCCTCTTGTTCCTCCATCTCCCGCAACTGTTCGTCGCTGTATTGCGGCTCGTACCGGTAGCCGCGAGCATCAGATACAGATCTTCGAAATCCCCTTCTGCCATTTCAACTTCAAAACTAACGTTACCTTCCGCCATCGTGATTAGCCTTCTATACAAACTTTATACACAGAGCAAGAGCCTGTTAGCTTAGCTTCTACATAAAGATGGCTGACACTATCTTTACACTCTCTGAGTGAGATCCCGCCCCATATGGGCGTGGTGAAAACATGCGGAACTAGCTACTAGTACTGGCTGTAGTTTTAAGCCTCTGGCCCAAAAATACTCAGATGACGCAAAATGACGATTTTTGCGTCATCGGAAGATTTTTTCCAGACTAAAAATACATAAATCTCTCATATCAGGGGGAAATGAGGGGGGGAAGCACAGTAATTCGAAAATACTACTGGTTTTCTACTGATACAAAGCTTAATGCTAAATCCTGAAGTATCCCTTTATGTAAGATCTGGGGTTCGAGCCTTCTGACACCCAAAGCGAAACGCGCACGTGATTGGACAGAATGTGAGGCTTCATTTGTCATCGATCACGTGACTCTGGGAAACTAATACACACCCCGATACGAGGCTGTAATAGAAATTGCGTTGCATGTGCGATACGCACATCGAAGCTTCAGTGTCATACGTAACATCACTACTCTCTGGAAGAGGAAAAAAGGATCATTCTGTGGAGATTAAATCTAGGAATATTACATAATAAATCAATAGTTGACCAAATTCAAATAGAAATAAAAAGATAATTTGAGGAAAATAACAATGGGGAGGTGGACCCCTCGATAGGATGCACTTAAGGCAGTGATTCACTGTCAATCATTTATGAGAAACTTATTTCAGAATTAGAACTTAATGTAAATAAAGAGGTGGTGCCTCAAATGGGAGAATTGAGAAAGGAAATTAACAGCTTGTTACAGTTAGAAGTGGAGAAGGCTAGATTATTGAAACAAACTTACTATGAATCAGGACCAAGAGCACTTAAATTATTGACAAGACGAATGTTAAAGCAACAAACTGATATTAAATACTAGCTAAAAGATATTGGAAATATCCTTAAAAATTACCATGAAGTACTATACAAACAGAATAAATATAACAAAAGTACAAGAGTTCCTTAATACATTAGAAGTAAACATCTAACTGCAGAAATAACCACTGAGGAATTACAACAGGTCATGGGCAAATTAAAATCAGGCAAATCACCAGGGAGTGATGGATTTCCTTAGGCCGTGTGTCCACCAAAGCGTTTTTTCATGCGGCTGGCGTATTTTTTCAATTGTTTTCAATGGGAGCGCCGCGTTTTTAGACCGCCATGAGCATATGAGGCGCTGAACATTTTTTTCAAGCTGAAGCGCTGAGCGCCTGGCATTTTTTACAGGTCGCCGAGGGTTGAAGAATGTTCAACTTTGGATAAAACGCAGTGCTCATCACTGTGACTTTTTACCCAACCGTCCAATCACAGTGGAGGAGGGGCGGGACAAATACCACACCGACCAACTGTCACAACATTCTTTCTGTACAAGGACATCAACCAGCAGAGCTAATCCAACAAGATGGATGAAAAATTAATATTGCTGGTCTCCGAACATACGTGTCTATACCAGATGACATCACCGGATTACCAAAATGTGAATTTAAAAAACAGTGCTTGAAGGAACATTTCATTGGTCCGTCCTCTCTTTCTACGTGGTTCAACCATCCCTTCATCCAAAGCAAGGACCAGAGCAAGTACTCTACATTGTGTCTACATTTTTACGATGAAACACATTATCCTGTGCCGTGGATATTCTGTATCATAGCAACGAAGCGTCTCAACTGAAGCAATGAAGCATCTCAACTGAAAAAAACGCTGCGCTGCCTAAACGCTCTCAAGCGCTCACAGCTAGGTGTTTTCAGCTTTGGTGGACACACGGCCTTATAGTCAAGTCAAGTCACCTTCATTTATATAGTGCTTTTAACAATATGGACTGTTTCAAAGCAGCTTTACAGTGATAATAGGAAATTAAAGTAACAGATTGTTTTGGCTTTACAGCAGCTCTAGAATAAAGTTATTATCCAGCTAAAGTTAGTTTTGATTGATTGACTTCCGTCCCAAACGATCATTAGTTATTAATTTAGGGGCCGCTAACACTACACCGTTCTATCAGAAAACCTTTAATGCAATCCGGCCACTCATTTGCATAAAACGAGAATGAGAATTTTTTTATTGCTTCCGCATAGCCACGTGAACCGGAATTATCCCGACAATGTTTTATCAGTTGTAGGGATTCTAGCTCAAATAAGGGGAATATAATTTTAATAACTGATCATGGATATGATCATGAAACGCCTACAAATTATAATATACCCTTAAAGGGGATATGTTGCCAACGTATCTGTATGGACAACTAAATACAACGGATTATAATCAATTATCCATACAGTTAGGCAAAAATAGATCAATTTTCTATATCAATAATCAAATCACAACATATTATAATTAATATATCAATTGTCTAGAATAGATCGATTCTCAGGATAACTCCTAATGGGATTAATTTGTTATCAAAGAATCTGTTTGTCCAGCAAACTGACCGTCCAATCTTTTATCAAACCTCATAAAAGTTATCCTTATAGACTTTCAAGAAAAATTATTTCTCTGGCCATGAAAAATAACTTGTTCTATAAAAATACTATTTAAAGTATCAACAATTGTAAAGCTTGTAGCTTTGACCGAACATTAAAGGGACTTCGTAATATGAGCAAGAGACAGAGTCAATAAATGAATGTAATGGATTTAATAAAGGAAAACTACGTATACCGGTGACTAAAATTACATGGAATAAATGTATATACAATAAAATAAAACAAGCAGTGAAAGAGAATGAGAATCATAAAGTGATAGAAAGAGGGAGAAGATGAGAGAGATCACGGAAGGATCACAGAATGGCAATTTACCTGGACAGTTAACCTTTGAGAGACAACAAGGAATCACAATCACCCTAAATGGGGGCAAACAAATCTTAATGCTTTGAAAGCTCAATAAACGAATACTTGTACATATAGCTCTCTTGTGTTGCTGAGTCAAGAAGGCGCGTGTGTGGCGGTCCTTGGAAGTTTCACGCGTTCTCTCGGTTCTTCAAATGTCCATTGAAAGTAAAGTTTGCCAGATAAATCAGGCTAAGTTAATTTCACTCGTCGGTGGAAATGAACAAAGGAGAATACGAAAATGGAATTTAGAAGATTTTATTATTTAGAAAAAAAGTAATTCCTGCAAAGCAATAACCTGTGACTTCTTCAGAAAACGCAGTTTCCTGTCTTTCTCTCACAAAGCTCAAGCCCTGACTCTTTATCTGCTTGATTTAGTTGTGCTTCTTTCTTTCTTAGGGTGCTTTCACACCTGCCTCATTTAGTTTGGTTGAATCGCACTAGAGTTCGTTTTCCCCCTTAGCGCGGTTCGTTTGGGTAGGTGTGAAAGCAGCAATCGCACTCGGGTGCGCACCAAAAGCGGACCAAACAAGCGTACCGAGACCTCCTCGAAGAGGTGGTCTCGGTACGCTTTCAAGCGAACTCTGGAGCGGTTTGTTTGTGGTGAGAACGTGATCCGACCTCGAACAGACCCAACTGGCAAAGAACGGCGCATTTTTGGACTAAACCAGCTGCCGTAGTCAAACAAAATTATTTTTTAGATTGTCAATAGCGCTCCCTTTAAGCCACGACTGACTTACCAAGCGTTCTGCACTCTCACTAAAATCTCATCATAAACACTGAAGTTGTCCGCACTGCACAGTGAATTTTTTATTTTATCGCGTCTAGACTTTGTTGTTTATGGGGGGATTTGCGAAAGGATAAAGCTCGTGCTGATTCTGAACATAATTGTGAGCGTATTCTCCGCATGTCAGCCAGATTTTCCTCTTTGTTTACTTCCGGGAGTTCTGTTGGAATTTTTCCGCACGTTAATTCAGACCAATTTAAGTTGTAGAAATATGTTCAAGACACATCTGGCCAACGAGTGATGTGGAAGTTGTCACGTGACTGCATTTTGGTTCGTTTCATCAACTCATCAACTAATTCGGACCAGAGCAATGTGGTGTGAAAAGGAACCAAAACACCTGAAAATGATACAAAGTATAATTTTTCGGCCTTAGTCCGGACCAAATGAACTGAACAACAGGTGTGAAAGCACCCTTAGTCTTTCTGCTTTTTAGGGGCCAAGCAATGAAAGTGCGTAGGCACCTATTGAAATCGTTGGCGTTCTTATTATTCTTCTTCCATTTCTTCTTCCTTATGGAAGTCTATGGCAGCCCATAGAACCGCTTGTGGGAATTGGCACACTGATAGAGAACATTCTGAACAGTCACCATAGCAAATTTGGAGTCTCTAACTCAATCCCTCTAGCACCACCAACTGTCCAAAGTTTCACTCATGTTAATGCTAATAACTTTTGAACCATAAGGGCTAGAAACATTCATTATCCCACTGATTCCTTGGCTCAAGATGATTCGATTGCATCATATAACGTAATTTTCCGTCATGGAAATCGCCATTTAGAATTTATTTAAAAACCTAAATTTTTTAAGTCGTCCTAGATGGTTGCTCTGATTTTCACAAAAATGTAACCAGATCATCTTCGGACCATGCCGACAAATAGTTATGGAATTCAAGTTGATTCGTCAAACCATTCTTGAATACCGCACAAACTAATTTTACATAGCGCTTACAAAAACAGACATAAGGCTGTATCTCCGCAACGCTTTATCGTATTCAGACCAAACTTTGTACATGTCATCACAAGCTTGACTTGAGGCTTCATGCTGCATTTCGGCGCAGCGCCACCAACTGGAGATATGAAAAATGGCTATTATTGGTTATAACTTTTGAACGGTTAGTCCAAAAATCATAAAAGTGGTCTTGTTAGACTCAGGGCATCGTGCCAAGTCGAACATCCAATTTTTCCATATCGGCCATTTTGAACATCGGCCATTTAGAATTTTGTACTAAAATGCCGTATTTTATGAACATATCGTTGCAAAACTTGGCATGGGTCTTTGGTCTGGGCGTTTGCATGTTGCTCTGAAAGAGTCTGAGAAGTTTTAGAAAATGTACATGCTTATAACTTTTGATTTGGTTGACTTAATTTCACGGGAGTCATCTCCTTACATCCCTGAATCCTTGAGTCAAACAATACCAAACATTCTAGGTTTTGCCTTATGGTTAGCGCAATGCCGTAAATTAGCACTTAAAAAACATTTGCCAATATCTTTGAAACAATAGGAAATAACGAAATCACTGTAGGAAGTTTGGAAACATAGATCATTGGCTACACGTTACAGCCCAAATGTGAACATTTTGATAGTAAGTAGCAAAAAAATCCAATCAAAGTCATCCATGGGTCATTTGTTATGCTCTCATACACATCTATAACAATAAAACAAAATGAGATATTTTCACCAAATTTGACACGCATGTATGGGCTCACTCTGAGAACACATAAAAGAAGCGGTGGAACTGTGCCACTTGGTGGAGCTATAATAGAACAAACCAAGGACATTTCCATTAATTACAATATAATTTCATGATATTAAATGCAACTCTTTACGAATGCATTGGTTTACCCTTACAAAACTCGGTATGTGTTTTGTTAATCCATTAAATTATATTTTTAGTTACTGTAAATATGATTTTTCAGCCCTTTTGCCTAAAATCATCTTTAAATGTCTTTAATTGCTCCTTGCTGCAGTTGATCTGACACTCCCAGCCATGTTGGCATGTCTTATTGTCGTCTTTGCGCTTGGTCCTGCTTGCAGCTATATCTTTCTTTTCCTTCCCGTTTCCCTGAAATTTTCATCATTCCTCTTCTTCTCTCTGAATGCCCTTTGTCTTTCTGTCAGAAACAGAGCCGTAGATCCAATTGCAATTAAACAGTTTATTGCGACGGGCAGCACAGGAAATAAAACTCAATACGCCACAGTTTGCAGGCGGGCGACCTGAAATACACAATCCAAGTAGTATAGGCAGTGACAGGAATAAACACAGTTTGGAACTCAGACTGATGGCTGGTTGAAGAGAACTCAAGGCGATCTCCGTACTGCTTGGAAGCACAGACGTGAAGGAGAAAATAACTAGGAAAACTCTAACACAGGAACTAGGTGAGAGAACAAACAAGAGTGACAAAACGCAAGGCACTATACACTCTCACTAGATATAGGCAGCTTAACAAGCAGTAGACTAGCTGCAGCTGGAGACTGATTAGAGTGATCAGCTGGTTCCTAAGCAACAAACAAGCACCACACACACAGACCCCACATCCGACAGATAGGCAAAATGAACACACGGATTCATGAACCGTGACACTCTCAGTATTAGTTTTTGCTATTGCGCTGTAGGATGAGATGTATATAGTATAAATACATTTTATAGTTGTTTCTTTATTTGTTATTGTATTTATTAGTTATTAATGGTTATTGTTAATGATTATTATTACTCACATTTATTTTTTGTAATAAAAAAGTTCAAACTGACTAAGCTGATTATTTCATTAGCCACAGTATGTTCAAGATTTTATGTATATATATATATATATATATATATATATGTGTGTGTGTCAATATATGTCAATCTCTGTCCCATCACATTTCTTCCCCTGTGTCGTGTTTTTTTACCAGGTTGAATCCAACTTTATCCACAAAGATAAAAATATGTGGAGTTTGCCTGGCTTCCCTCTCCATTACCCTCTAAATTACAGAGTCTTACAGTCATTTACATTATGCATAACCCTATTTGGTTTCCGAACAGACATCTTACTTGGACAAACTGATAGTAGATTTCATCACACGTTCACTGTTTCTCTCAAATGGTTCAGTGCACAACTTTCTGCCAGCTCTCTGTCACGAATTTCCCAGTTTTATTGCGTTTTTTATTGCAATTACCTTGTCAACAATGGCAATTTCCAGCACATCTGGAAAGATTCAGAGCACTTTAATTGTGTTGTCTGTATATTCTTTGAGTGTCTGTTTGAGATCTGTTTGACATCTAGTGGACGTTTTATAATCTTTTGCACACGTCGCTCAAACACAGAACAAGGAAACAGGAAACACCTGCGTTCAGAGGAAGTGAAACTGAAGTGTAGTTGAGCTGTTGTGTGTTTGTGTCTCTGGCTTCATGCTGTAAAATGGCAGAAGCCAGAATTTCTCAGGATGAGTTCATGTGTTCAGTGTGTCTGGATCCCCTGAAGGATCCAGTGACTATCCACTGTGGACATAGTTACTGTAAGATCTGTATTACAGACTGCTGGGATCAGGAGGATGAGAAGAGAGTCTACAGCTGTCCTCAGTGCAGACAGACCTTCAGTCCAAGACCTGCTTTAGCTAAAAACACCATTCTGGCTGAAGTGGTGGAGAAACTGAAGAAGACTAAACTTGCTGCTGACTGTTACGCTGGAGCTGGAGACGTGCAGTGTGACGTCTGTACTGGAAGAAAACACAAAGCCGTCAAGTCCTGTCTGGTGTGTCTGAACTCTTACTGTCAGAATCACCTTGAACAACATGAGAGTTGGTTTAAAGGAAAGAGACACAATCTGACTGATGCCACTGGACGACTGCATGAGATGATCTGCCAGAAACACGACAAGCTCCTCGAGGTTTTCTGTCGCACTGATCAGAAGTGTATATGTTTGCTGTGTGTGATGGATGAACATAAAAAACATGACACTGTATCAGCGGCAGCACAGAGGACTGAGAATCAGGTATGAACTTACAACTATTGATGAAAAATTGTAGACATACTTATGTAGTTTTAATTTAATTTATGAAATCTATCATGAAAAGTGTTCATTGATGACCTTTTTTTCCATTTACATTTACATTTATTCATTTAGCAGACGCTTTTATCCAAAGCGACTTACAAATGAGAACAATAGAAGCAGTTAAAACTAACAGTAGGACAACAATACGTAAGTGCTATAACCCCTCTCAGTTTAACTTAAGTGCAGTGTTTTTTTTTTTTTTTTTTTTTAAGAATAGAGGAGAAGAGAAAGTGTTAATACTACTGAATCAAGTGCTGCCAAAAAAGATACGTCTTCAGCAGTTTCTTGAAAGTGGCTAGTGACTCAGAAGCTCTGGTTGAGTTAGGCAGATCATTCCACCAACAGGGAACAGTCATGGTAAAGGTCCGAGAAAGAGATTTTGTGCCTCTTTGAGATGGTACCACAAGACGACATTCGCTAGCAGAGCGCAGGTTTCTGGATGGCACATAAGTCTGAAGTAATGAGTTTAGGTAAGAGGGAGCAGTGCCAGTGGTTGTTCTGTAGGCAAACGTCAGTGCCTTGAATTTAATGCGAGCGGCAACTGGCAACCAGTGCAATTTTGTGAGGAGAGGAGTGACGTGTGCTCTCTTTGGCTCATTAAAGACTACTCTGGCTGCAGCATTCTGGATCAATTGTAGAGGTTTGACAGAGCAAGCTGGAAGACCAGCCAGGAGAGCATTACAATAGTCCAGTCTGGATAAAACAAGTGCTTGGACAAGGAGTTGTGTAGCATGCTCTGTAAGGAAGGGCCTGATCCTCCTAATGTTGTGCAAGGCAAATCTGCAGGACCGGGCAGTTCTAGCAATGTGGTCTGTGAATTTCAACTGATCATCAATTAAAACCCAGAGGTTCCTAGCTGACCTTGATGGAGTTATGGATGACGAGCCTAGCTGAATGGAGAAGTTGTGATGAAGTGTTGGGTTGGCCGGGACCACAAGTAGCTCTGTCTTCGCAAGGTTTAGTTGAAGGTGGTGGTCCTTCATCCAGCCAGAAATGTCTGTCAGGCAGGCTGAGATACGAGCAGCTACCGTCGGATCGTCAGGCTGGAATGAGAGGTAGAGTTGCGTATCATCAGCGTAGCAATGATAGGAAAAGCCATGTTTCTGAATCACAGATCCTAGTGATGTCATGTAGATGGAGAAGAGGAGTGGTCCAAGCACTGAGCCCTGAGGCACCCCAGTAGCTAGATGTTGGGTCTTAGATGCCACACCTCTCCAGGACACCCTAAAGGACCTACCTGAGAGGTAAGACTCGAACCATTGGAGTGCAGTTCCCGAGATGCCCTTCATCTTTAGGATCGACAGGAGGATCTGGTGGTTAACTGTGTCAAAAGCAGCAGACAGATCCAGCAGGATGAGGACTGAGGATTTGGAAGCTGCTCTTGCCAGTCTCAGAGCTTCAATTACTGAGAGCAGGGCAGTCTCGGTTGAGTGTCCGCTTTTGAAACCAGACTGATTGTCGTCCAAGAGGTTGTTCTGTGTAAGAAAGGAGGAGATCTGGTTGAAAACAACTCGTTCAAGTGTTTTCGCGACAAATGGAAGAAGAGATACCGGTCTGTAACTTGTTAGATGTGCTGGATTTAGATTGGGTTTCTTAAGCAGTGGGGTTACTCGAGCCTGCTTAAAAGCTGTGGGAAAGGTACCAGTGTGAAGAGAGGTGTTTATGATGTGCGTGAGTGTGGGTACAACTGAGGAAGAAATGGCTTGAAGTAGATTAGTGGGGATAGGATCAAGCGGACAGGTAGTAGGGTGATTGGAAAGGAGGAGTTTAGAGACTTCCGCCTCTGAAAGTAGAGAGAAGGAGGGTAGAATGTGTGCGTTTGTTGGTAAAATGTGTGTGTCAATTTGTGGATTGGTAAATTGGCCGCTGATGGTGGTTGTTTTTTCTATGAAGAATGTGGCAAAATCATCAGCTGTTAGGGTTGATGGAGGAGGAGGAGGAGGAGGAGGGTTAAGAAGAGAGGAGAAGGTTTTGAAAAGCATGCGAGAGTCAGAAGAATTGAACATTTTGTTGTGATAGTAAGCCATTTTAGCAGTAGAGATATTAGCAGAGAAGGAAGAGAGGAGGGATTGATAGAGACCCAGGTCTGTCGGATCTTTCGATTTGCGCCACTTCCTCTCTGCACCCCTGAGTTTAGTACGATGTTCGCGAAGAATATCAGATAACCAGGGGGCAGAGGGTGTGGCGCGGGCTGGCCTGGAGGAAAGGGGACAGAAGTTGTCCAAGCAGGATGTTAAAGTGGAGAAAAGAGTATCAGTTGCACTGTTAGTATCTAGTGTTGAGAGCTGATCAGGTGGAGGAAGTGTGGATGAGACCAAAGAGGATAGGTGAGAGGGTGAAAGTGAGCGTAGGTTCCGTCGAAAGGTGACCTGTGGAGGAGTGTGTGTTGTGTTCTGAGGCAGGTTGAGGTTGAGAGTGAGGAGGAAGTGATCTGAGGTGTGCAGTGGAGTGACCAGTGTATTATCCGTAGAGCAGTAGCGCGTGTAGATAAGGTCCAATTGGTTACCTGATTTGTGAGTAGCCACAGTAGATACTCGTTTGAGGTCGAATGATGCAAGCAGGGTGTGGAAATCGGCAGCCTGAGGTTTTTCTAGGTGGATGTTGAAGTCTCCAAGAATTACAAGAGGAGTACCATCTTCAGGGAAGGATGAGAGTAGCACATCAAGCTCCTCCAAGAAACTGCCAAGTTGACCTGGGGGACGATATACAACTACAAAATGGATTTTTATAGGACTAGTGATGGTAATTGAATGTGATTCAAATGAGCTGTTGTCAAATAGAGGTGGTAAAGGATCAAATTTCCAGTCATTTGAGATGAGCAGACCAGTACCACCACCCCTTCCGGTCAGACGGGGGGTGTGTGAGAAAGTGAAGTTAGTGGATAGGGCAGCAGGTGTGACAGTGTCCTCTGGTCTGATCCAGGTCTCAGTCAGGGCCAATAGACTGAGACCTGAATGACTTGAAAAAGATGTAATGAAATCAGCTTTGTTAACAGCGGACTGGCAGTTCCAGAGACCAATAGGAAAAGAGAATAAAGTATTAGAAGACATCGGAAGGGTACGGAGATTGTTAGGATTGTACCGCCTCTGACGTGTGAAGTTTGATTTACGTATGTTAGTAATAGTAGAGATTTGAAAACACATAGTGAAAAGGAGCTCACAAACAGAAAGATCCAAAGAAAAGTTTGTAGAAGAGAAAGGAAACAACAATAAATAAACAAGAAGAATTTAATACTCAAGTGCCTTGTCGGTGTCCTTGCTCGGTGGAGTCGCACAGGTAGAGTCGCTGGTCTTTACACTCTTTGGTCTTCACACGCTGAGGGCTTCACACGAGGGCAGCCGCGACCCCTGCCGTGGTGCACTAACCAGTCATATACACGCCTAATACCCTGATAATGAATACAGCAGGCCACGCCCAACTATTTGGCCAGCGAAACTCAGTCACGACACACAAACAAACACACGCGCCTTTTTACCTGGGTAAACACAGTAACGAAGAGCCGCGCTAAAATCAAATGAGAAAGTAAACACTCACAGACTGATGTTCTCTCCTGTTGTTCTAATGCTTCTTCTAACAACTGTTAGCAAATGCCTAGAATAAGTACTTTAACTGGCTTTGGCCACGCCCAACTATTTGGCCAGCGAAACTCAGTCACGACACACAAACAAACACACGCGCCTTTTTACCTGGGTAAACACAGTAACGAAGAGCCGCGCTAAAATCAAATGAGAAAGTAAACACTCACAGACTGATGTTCTCTCCTGTTGTTCTAATGATTCTTCTAACAACTGTTAGCAAATGCCTAGAATAAGTACTTTAACTGGCTTTGGCCACGCCCAACTATTTGGCCAGCGAAACTCAGTCACGACACACAAACAAACACACGCGCCTTTTTACCTGGGTAAACACAGTAACGAAGAGCCGCGCTAAAATCAAATGAGAAAGTAAACACTCACAGACTGATGTTCTCTCCTGTTGTTCTAATGCTTCTTCTAACAACTGTTAGCAAATGCCTAGAATAAGTACTTTAACTGGCTTTGGCCACGCCCAACTATTTGGCCAGCGAAACTCAGTCACGACACACAAACAAACACACGCGCCTTTTTACCTGGGTAAACACAGTAACGAAGAGCCGCGCTAAAATCAAATGAGAAAGTAAACACTCACAGACTGATGTTCTCTCCTGTTGTTCTAATGATTCTTCTAACAACTGTTAGCAAATGCCTAGAATAAGTACTTTAACTGGCTTTGGCCACGCCCAACTATTTGGCCAGCGAAACTCAGTCACGACACACAAACAAACACACGCGCCTTTTTACCTGGGTAAACACAGTAACGAAGAGCCGCGCTAAAATCAAATGAGAAAGTAAACACTCACAGACTGATGTTCTCTCCTGTTGTTCTAATGATTCTTCTAACAACTGTTAGCAAATGCCTAGAATAAGTACTTTAACTGGCTTTGGCCACGCCCAACTATTTGGCCAGCGAAACTCAGTCACGACACACAAACAAACACACGCGCCTTTTTACCTGGGTAAACACAGTAACGAAGAGCCGCGCTAAAATCAAATGAGAAAGTAAACACTCACAGACTGATGTTCTCTCCTGTTGTTCTAATGCTTCTTCTAACAACTGTTAGCAAATGCCTAGAATAAGTACTTTAACTGGCTTTGGCCACGCCCAACTATTTGGCCAGCGAAACTCAGTCACGACACACAAACAAACACACGCGCCTTTTTACCTGGGTAAACACAGTAACGAAGAGCCGCGCTAAAATCAAATGAGAAAGTAAACACTCACAGACTGATGTTCTCTCCTGTTGTTCTAATGATTCTTCTAACAACTGTTAGCAAATGCCTAGAATAAGTACTTTAACTGGCTTTGGCCACGCCCAACTATTTGGCCAGCGAAACTCAGTCACGACACACAAACAAACACACGCGCCTTTTTACCTGGGTAAACACAGTAACGAAGAGCCGCGCTAAAATCAAATGAGAAAGTAAACACTCACAGACTGATGTTCTCTCCTGTTGTTCTAATGATTCTTCTAACAACTGTTAGCAAATGCCTAGAATAAGTACTTTAACTGGCTTTGGCCACGCCCAACTATTTGGCCAGCGAAACTCAGTCACGACACACAAACAAACACACGCGCCTTTTTACCTGGGTAAACACAGTAACGAAGAGCCGCGCTAAAATCAAATGAGAAAGTAAACACTCACAGACTGATGTTCTCTCCTGTTTTTCTAATGCTTCTTCTGTTCTAATGCTTCTTCATTTTTCCATGACTAAAGCCCTATTCGCACGGGATTAGTACTATCTGGCGACCTCGTGTGATTAAGAAATTACCCCCCCACATCTGAATTTCATGTGGCGCATTCGCACGGGATAACCGAAGCCTGTGATTTTACTCAAATTTACTGACTTATCTCCCGGATATGACGTCAATAGGCTATTGCTTGGAAATGTCTTTTCGTTATAGGTCTAGCTGTATGATATATTATGACATAAACAGAATAAAGTTCCTTACCGCATGCTGCTATATGTCATTCATCTCCATCTAATCATTCTTTTTGTTTTTGCTCTTCTGATGATTTTCAGCTTTCACTTTCTGCAAATTGTGTAGTTGTGTATAGCGATATGACCCAGAACCCAAAATACTATCAAAACACTCCAACACAGCCTCCATTCTTCGAGAAAAGATAAAAAGGCGCACATGAAACAAAAAGCTTGAAAAAAGGATATACGATCCGGCCAAATCACAGAGATGCCCGATTCGCACGGGACTAATATTATCGCAGGACCTCGGTGTTCGGCGAAATATAGTAGGTCATTTGCGGGGGAATTTTTACTTTACAAATTACAGACATGGCCACTTCGCACGGGATTAAGATCTCAGACAAACTCCGCAATTATTACAAATGACTAGAGGTCACGACGCAATACTTATCCCGTGCGAATAGGGCTTAAGGGTATGTTTACGCGACACGGTTTTCAACTGAAAAAATTTATCCGTTTTGGTCGTTCATTTACACAACAACAGCGTTTTGGGTGGCTGAAGACAAGCTTTTAAAAATGGGTTTCAAAGTACAAGGTTTAGAAAACGATGCCTTTACCGTCTTCATGTAAACAACAAAAACATGAATTTCGGAAAATGGTGATGTCATGCACAAACATATTACATGTTCACACATGCATATTCAGTGTTCACGGGATGTTTCTTGACAAAGTATTAACCAACTACTGGCCTGGCAGCATAATACAGACTTTAGTCATTTTCACAGATTCGTGTGAACGGTGATCATTTTGACAACATCGTCTGTTTTTAATAACATCGCTGTTGTGTAAACATACCCTAAGACAAAGACGATGAGACCAACATCATTAAATGATAAATATGATTATATCAACATGCAATATCGTTAAAGAAAAAAAAAGAGACTAAAATGTTTAGAGACTAAATAATAATGTTCACGTATATCTGCTGTTCGCGAGAGAAACAAGCGGAGTGGAGCCAGTGCACATTGGTGCATCCCTTTTTACAGACATTGATGGAAAGTCTGTAATTCAGTTGGATATGTCAATAAGTAGAGTAAGAAAGTAAAATGAGGAACATATTAGGCTACTAACGTTAACTGATGGTAAAGAGAGAGGGAGAGCACTTCTGCATTCATGTGTCATTTGGATTAAAACAAAATTGTATGTCCACTGTAATAACATGAACTGTTACATGATTTAAGCATAATGAGTGGTTCACTACAATATTACAGGAAGCAGGTACAATAATCACATGATGTTATCTGAGCGCAAACATCCGAAGAGTGCATCCAGAAAGCTGCCTCAGACAGAGCATGAATAGCCTAATGAATTGAGTTCTCTTTTATGTCGTCTTGTGCTGGAACGGACAAATTCACACATAATTATGTCAAAATGCCCATATTTGCAAGTATCCTTGTGAAACACAATCGGTTATGTCTTAAGTGAATGTAAACGGTTCAAAAAGAAAACGCGTGTGTAACAGTATGTTGGATACATGCAGCTCTTAAAGTGACAGCAGCCTAATAAACCTACTGAAAAAAGAGAGAAAATACTAGAAAAAACCCTTAGGGTTGAACCCTGCTAAATATTCACTGTGTTATTAATGAAAGATAAAATATACAAGTACTAGAATGAACAGTGTAAGTAACAGAAGCTCCTACAAAACATTTTAGCAGGCATAATTAGGCTTGAAAATAACTGAAGGTAATATCTGCTAAATGAATTAAGGCAACTAATTTGATTCATGTTCTTTTGGTTTTTCTACACAATATTTTTAAAAATTTCAAATGCAATGATTATACAGCTATCGGTACTCGGTATCGGCAAGTACAAAAAAATGAAAGTATCGGACTCGTTCTGGAAAAAGTGCTATCGGTGCATCCCTAGTTTGAGCCTTTGAACATTTCCATACTAATCTCACATCAATATTTGCTTCATATCAGCTGTTCACATGATTTTGTGGTAGTATTACTGTCACTGTCACTGGTTTGTCCTTTAGCACCAGTTGAAGAAGACGCAGAGGTCGTTCCAGCAGAGGATCCAGCAGAGAGAGAAAGATCTTCAGCAGCTGAGAGAGGCTGTGGCGTCTCATAAGGTGAGTCTGGAGAAGAAGAGAAGTTTGAGACGTCTCGGTCAGGACTCACTGAAGCCACTGTGTGATTGTGATGTGTGTGTAACAGCGCTCTGCACAGACAGCAGTGGAGGACAGTGAGAGGGTCTTCAATGAGATCATCCGCTCCATTGAGAGAAGCCGCTCTGAGGCGACTCAGCGGATCAGAGATCAGGAAAAGACTGCAGTGAGTCGAGCTGAAGAACGACTGGAGCGACTGGAGCAGGAGATCAATGATCTGAGGAGGAGAGACGCTGAGCTGGAGCAGCTTTCACACACACAGGATCACATCCATTTCCTGCAGGTAACAGAGATCTAGAAGAACAGGGTCATAGTGAACATGAGCAAGAGACTCACAGAGAAACATTTCATGACAGCAGAATGAGCCGTTGACTGAAGTGTTGAGCTGTGTGTTCGGTTATTATATCATCATCAATCAGACTCTCATCTGATCTTCTTCTTTTGAAAGAGACGCACTTATGCAGTTCAGTTCTGGAAATCTCTTTGGCAACTTTTTTCTGAAAGATATATTGAGCTTCCAAACAACAACAGCTCAAAACTTCACTAATATTTAAGCAAATTTTTTCAACAATGTGAAATCCATGAATTTAATGGTACCATCCAACAAACACTAAACGTTTTTACAATGCTGTATTTTGGTTGCAATTAGGTAATGTAAACATGAAAAAAACAAAAATAAAAAAGAAACAGGTATTTTTCTTTAAGTACTGAAGTTAAAAAAATAGGTAACACTTTACGGTAAGGGTACATGAATTATCATGAATTCAGGTATAAATTCATGAATGAATTAGGCATTAATTCATGCATTAATATCTCATGAATCATCAGGAACTAACACGAGTTCAACGTTTTTCATTCATGACTTCATGGATGAACAACACCTTAATTAAAACATTAACTAAGATGAGTACATCATCATGAATTATGATTTATTACGCATGATCATGATGTTTTCTTTGTTCACAAAAAAATGTGTCTTTACTATCCATTGTGGATAAAGCTACAGTTATGGTACATGAATCATCATGAACTCATGCATAAAAAAAGCAATAATTCATGCATGCAAGACTACTCTTCGAATTATTAATACAAAAATCCACATTACCTCATGCATGCATACAGGCTAGAACAGTATATCAATTAATGTGAGAACTGTTTTTCTGAATTATGATCTGAGTTTCCAAGCATGTTCATGTCTTCTTCATAGCCTGTAAATGGACAGACCCCAAAATTGGCCAATCACAGCAAATAGCACACGAATTCTGTTAACATTCAAATACATTCATCATTAACTAAGCATAATCTTTTAATGACTTCATCATGTGTGTGGCCCCTCAACTAAAGTGATGACTTGGTCTTTTGAAACACTGATGAACAATGTGTTTTCATTATGATCTGAGTTACCCAGCATGTTCATGTCTTCATAATAGCCTGCAGGTAAATGCAGACCCAAAAATAGACCAATCCCAGCTCATAGCACATCAATTCTGTTGACATCAAATACAGTAGTCATTATCAACTAAGCATTATCTTTTAATTACTTCATCATGTGTGTGGCCCCTCAACTAAAGTGATGACTTGGTCCTTTGAAATACTGATGTGAAATGACATGAATATGAACATGAACGTTCAAGCCTTTGCAAACAATGTACTGTGGACACAAATGGACTTTGATCTTAACTTTACTGCTTTGATCTCATGAGAATATGTGTGTATTTTTACGTAAAGTGTAAGTTAGTTCTATCATACGTACATTTATTTACGTTTTATAACGTTACACGCAGAAACGACTCTATTGCATTCAACTGTCTTATTAATTAAGTTTTCAGTCGCATTTATTAATATAATACTCATAAATATGAACATTTTGCTCGTTTTGCCTGCATGGTGTTAAACAAGAATAGGCCAACACTTTAAAACCTTAAAAATACCTTCTTTAGCTACTCGTTTAACCATTTTTATTTACAAAAAGCGTTTTCTCCTATAAAACACAACATAAATTCACAAAAGACATCAATTTTATTAGTTTGATGTAATCCAAATCTTTAGAATCCATAAGTTGTTTGCAAGAAACAGATCCAAATGCAGCCTTTTATCCAGTGATCTTCATCTCCATTTCTCAGCAGCGACCGTAAACGTCAAATCCCGCGCCGGTGATGAATTCAAATTAAAAAATTGCGCCCTCAAGAAGCGTTACGTCATGGTTTTACGGCAGTGATATCAAACGCTCATTGGCTCTTCCCTGCTTCGTCACAGATTGCGACATGCCGTGTTTCAGTCGGTGAAGGTGTACTAGTACATTTGAAATGGAAAAGCGCGCGCGCCTTCACAGAGCGAACCGAAGCCGGATTAACATTTTCATGGATTATTAACTTAAATAACTTAAATATGCTCTGTACCTCATACAAAATTATAATAATGCCAGAGAGGACTGCGACTGCAACACATCATCATGTTAACGACTTTTGGTACCGGTTTTGACATTTTCGCAATAAATAAATAAATTATTGTGATTATACTTGTCTGTCTGTTATGTTTTTCTTCATAATTGTAGTCTAACGTTACGTAGTTTTAATAAATGGTTATGGGTAGGATTAGTGGCTCAAAATATATTTTAATGCTATTGTTAATAAAACTGCCATTTCTTTACACATCTCTGTCCATTACGTTTTATCCTTTTTATATTCTGTATAAAATGGGTATGTTTAGGTTTGGGAATAGGGTTAAGGGATCTTACATTTATCTATAAAATGCATGGTAAAAGGGAAATTATACAGATATCTTTATGATATGGAATATACGTAAATAACGTTTTGTAGCTGTAAAATCGTAATAATGTTACGTTTAAATGTTGCAGATATGTCCATATTATACGTTTCAGCATCTATCCAAACGTACAAAAAAGTACGTTTTCTATCTTTGAAAATAACGTATTAATACCTACGTATTAACAATGAGACCGTGCTGTTTATTCTGAAACAGTACCAGTTAAATCAACAGCAATACTTGGGAAGAGACATGAACATGCTAGATAACTTGAATCATAATGAAAACACATTGTTCATCAGTGTTTCAAAAGACCAAGTCATCACTTTAGTTGAGGGGCCACACACATGATGAAGTAATTAAAAGATAATGCTTAGTTGATAATGACTACTGTATTTGAATGTCAACAGAATTGATGTGCTATGAGCTGGGATTGGTCTATTTTTGGGTCTGCATTTACCTGCAGGCTATTATGAAGACATGAACATGCTGGGTAACTCAGATTATAATGAAAACACATTGTTCATCAATGTTTCAAAAGACCAAGTCATCACTTTAGTTGAGGGGCCACACACATGATGAAGTCATTAAAAGATTATGCTTAGTTAATGATGACTGTATTTGAATGTTAACAGAATTTGTGTGCTATTTGCTGTGATTGGCCAATTTTGGGGTCTGTCCATTTACAGGCTATGAAGAAGACATGAACATGCTTGGAAACTCAGATCATAATTCAGAAAAACAGTTCTCACATTAATTGATATACTGTTCTAGCCTGTATGCATGCATGAGGTAATGTGGATTTTTGTATTAATAATTCGAAGAGTAGTCTTGCATGCATGAATTATTGCTTTTTTTATGCATGAGTTCATGACGATTCATGTACCATAACTGTAGCTTTATCCACAATGGATAGTAAAGACACATTTTTTTGTGAACAAAGAAAACATCATGATCATGCGTAATAAATCATAATTCATGATGATGTACTCATCTTAGTTAATGTTTTAATTAAGGTGTTGTTCATCCATGAAGTCATGAATGAAAAACGTTGAACTCGTGTTAGTTCCTGATGATTCATGAGATATTAATGCATGAATTAATGCCTAATTCATTCATGAATTTATACCTGAATTCATGATAATTCATGTAACCTTACCGTAAAGTGTTACCAAAAAATAAGTTAAAATCATGTGTTTACTACTAAGACAGAACCAGACCAAACTGCAACCTTTGAGAGATGTTTTATTTTAGTTGTTAAAATAACGTAATATGTATATTGGAATAAGATGGTTTAAAATGTCAAGAAAGTACCAAAATACAACCAGGCCAAACTGTCTATGGCTGTGGTGCCCAACCCACGATTGTGTGTTGCGCTCATTTTTATTAGGGCTGGGTATCGCAAGGGCCTCAAACACATGTGTCATGATATGATATGATATATCACGATATATTGTGATACGATACATATTATTTTATTATATTATATTATATGCAATCCTTTAAAAAAATCAAAAATGTAAAAAATAAATGTTTTATTAACAAAGTTCAGGAAGAGCACGTTCAGATAATTAACCTAAATCAACACAAGTGGATCGCACTCAGTTAATCAACCAATTGCCAAAATAAGAGGTGTTTGTATACAGCAGACTTACCTCTGTTCGTTGACAGTTTAACAGCATTTGGCCCCGCCCTACCTTCCTAACATGTCCAAATCAAGCTCTTCCCGTCCGATCATCCGATGAAGAATCTTTCGTCCTTGAGGAATATCTTTGCCGCAATCCTCTGGTGTTATCTCGCAGATGTCAAGCCAAACAAACGGGTCCTCGCCACCGCGGACTAAACATCCGCGATCTCCTTCCACGTATTTCTCTAAACCGGACCATTCAAAAATTCCTGCCTTAGAGAAATGGACAGTAAGGCCTGCCGAGCACCATGCTCGCGTCTTGGGCAATTCCGCCTTCTTCCCGCGAAGGAATGGGCCTTCCTCCAGCGTCAGGCCGCCGCAGCAGCCTTTGATGCCTTTTTTGATCCATGATGTCGGCTCTTCCTATCATTGTGAAGCAGAATTCACCAAGCGTTGGATTGTTCACCCACTAATAGGGAACGTGAGCTAGATTTAGACCGTCGTGAGACAGGTTAGTTTTACCCTACTGATGTCCGTGTCATTGCAATAGTAATCCTGCTCAGTACAAGAGGACTGCAGGTTCAGACATTTGGTACGCGTGCTTTGTTGAGGAGCCACTGGTGCGAAGCTACCATCTGCGGGATTATGACTGGATAAGAGCCTCCGGTCAGAATTTATCGGGCATTCCGTTTTAAAAGAGGTGTGGACGCAACTCTCCATCGGTTTTTGGCCCGTGAATCGCAGTCATTGAAAGACTCAACTCCAGTGAGGCTAGCCTTGATGAATGCTAGATCACTAGCTAACAAATCCTTCATTTTGAATGACTTTTTTACATCCAAGGACTTGGACATGTTGTGTGTCACTGAGACCTGGATCGGTGCTGGTGAGTCAAGTGTTTTTTCTGAAGTTTTACCTCTGAACTGTACCTATTTTAACTCTCCACGGCTCACGGGACGAGGAGGCGGAGTAGCAACTATTTTTAAAGAACATTTAAACTGTAGGCGTCTGCCATCTTCCTCCTACTCCAGTTTTGAACTGAGTGTTTTTGAATTAAGTCTGTGTTTTTGTTTTTGAATTAAGTTTGAGTTATCCTGTGTTATGCACTGTTGTTTATCGTCCACCCAAATATAACAAGGACTTTATTGATGATTTTTCAGATTTTTTAGCCGGAATCATGACTAAATATGACCGGGTTTTAATTGTGGGGGATTTTAATATTCATCTGTGCTGTCCCTCCAGGCCTTTGGCCAAAGCTTTTTTAAATCTTGCGGAGTCCTTTAACTTAACCCAGTTTGTCGTTAGTCCCACACATACATGTGGTCACACACTGGATTTGGTTTTGACATATGGCTTGCCTATTAGTAACATTGAAGTCTGTGATGCCACGTTTTCTGATCATTTGCCTGTTTTATTTGAGATATGTATTACTCGTGATTCCAAAGTGACTGTTCCACAACGTCGCTGTCGGGCGATTAACCCTTCAACTGCTCAATTATTTTCTGAAGCTTTTAATGCAAATGAAGTTGATTGTTCAATGCCCGCATGTGGGCTTAATACCGAAGAACTAACTACATCGTTCTTTTTAACTTGCCAAAATATTTTGGATACAGTTGCCCCTTTCAGGACGATTCTGAAAAAATTAGAGTTCAACCGTGGCTGAATGCTACAACTCGGGCTATAAGGCTGGAATGCAGAAGGGCCGAACGCCGCTGGAAGAAGGATAAATTACAGATCTCATTTGATATTTTACAGTACAATTTGTCTAAATATCAGAAAATTGTTAGATTAGAGAAATCAAAGTATCTCTCTAATGTTATCTGTAACAATTCCCATAAGCCAGCTGTGCTGTTCAGTACTATTAATGCTATTCTGAACACTCCCCAAGCTACTTGTTTAGAGCCTTCTGCCGAGTTGTGTGAACATTTTTTACACTTTTTTATTGATAAGATTGAGGCTATCAGATCTAATATATCCCCCCCTTTGACTTTTTTATCCGTTTCCTCTGAGCGCACTGCTGTTTTTGATCAGTTTGTGCCGGTGTCTCTTGTCTCTCTGAGGGAGTTTTTTGTTGAAACGAAATTATCCTCATGTTGCATGGATATTGTTCCTCCACGTCTTCTAAAAGACTCACTTGATGCTATTGGTCCTTCTGTACTTGCGATTATTAATAGCAGCCTGGCCTCGGGAGTTGTACCTAAGTCTTTTAAACATGCATCAGTGGAACCAGTAATCAAGAAATCGAACCTGGATCCCACAGTCTTTGCTAATTTTAGACCTATCTCGAAACTTTCGTTTCTGTCTAAATTACTGGAGAAGGTTGTATTTGGACAATTGAATGCATTCCTAGATCTACATGGTATCCATGAAGTGTTTCAGTCTGGCTTTAAGTCCCTGCATAGTACAGAAACTGCACTGTTGAAGGTTTCAAACGATTTGTTACTTACTACTGACTCGGGGAACTGTGCGATTCTAATTTTACTGGATCTGTCCGCTGCATTTGATACCATAGACCATAAGATCTTGGTTACACGCTTAGAAAAATGTGTTGGTATTGAGGGTACTGCGTTGGCATGGTTTAAATCATATTTGTCTGAAAGAACTATCTCAGTTCGCCTTGGAGAATTTGCCTCCTCAACGGCTTCTTTTACGTGTGGGGTCCCCCAGGGCTCCATTTTGGGGCCTATTTTGTTCGCCTTGTATTTGCTCCCTCTGGGACATGTTTTCAGGAAGTTTGGTATCTCTTTTCATTGTTATGCAGATGACACGCAAATCTATCTGCCTTTGAAAAGGAGAGACACTCATACGTTAGGGCCTCTATTACAGTGTCTTGAGGAAATTAAGGCCTGGATGGCACTGAATTTCCTAAGTTTTAATGAAAGTAAAACAGAAGTCATGTTGTTCACGCCGGGTGGCACTTATGAATCCTTACAGGTGGATCTTGGGGAATTGAATCCACTAGTGAAACCATATGTTAAGAATTTAGGTGTGATTATGGACTGTGATTTTAAATTGGATAAACAGATTAACTTAGTAGTTAAGTCTAGTTTTTTCCAATTGCGACAACTCACCAAGGTTAAATCTTTCCTGTCTTTTATAGACTTTTAAAGACTGCTTCTTATTTTTATCTCATCGCGTCTGGACTATTGTAATGGCCTCTATGTAGGCATTAGTCAGGCCTCTCTCTCCAGATTGCAGAGGGTCCAGAATGCAGCAGCACGCTTGTTGACGGGTACGCGAAAGCGGGAACACATTACCCCTATTCTCTCCTCTCTTCACTGGTTGCCTGTCCATTTTAGGATTAATTTTAAGATTTTGATGTTTGTTTTCAAATCTCTTAATGGTCTTGCACCGAAGTATCTGTCTGAACTGATCAAGCAGTATGCGCCGCCAAGAGCGCTTAGGTCTGCTGACCATTTGCTTTTAGTTGTCCCTCGGGTTAAGCTGAAGAGCAGGGGCGAAAGAGCATTTGCAGTAGCTGGACCAAAGCTTTGGAACAATTTGCCCTTGTATATCAGACAGGCTCAGACACTTGCTGCTTTTAAATCTAGTCTTAAAACCTATTATTACTGTTTGGTATTTGACGCTATGTGAGAGTTGTTTTATTGCTTTTGTTTTATTGTTTTTATTTTTTGTGTCATTGATTGTTTGTAGCAGCGATATAGGATATAAATGTACAGCACTTTGTCAAACACTTGCTGTTTTTAATAGTGCTCTATAAATAAACTTTGACTTTGACTTTGAACATGTGATGTGAATGTACGTCATGTTGTGAGATGGAGGTGCCAGAACTGCAACTGATACACACGATACTACGATATTTCTTCAAAAGCAGATCGTGGATTTATTTTATTTGTCCACCATCAAAAATTGTGATATATAGCACACCCCTAAACCAAAGTGCACCGGGAGACGCTCATATTTTCCGGCGTACTCCCTCCCACTTACTTCTGAGACATTGGCCGTATGAATGTATACGACGGATATTTATACTGTTAACTTTGTAGATAGGGAGTCAGCGATGTACAGGAACGGAGAAGGTCGTTTGACAGCAGCGGCGCTTCGTCCATACATAACAGAAACAGTCTCTTTAGCAGGGTAGGAAAAAAGCCTTGGCTAAATTGTGTGGTTAACCAGTTTTGGCTATCGAATGAGAGATAATGAACGAGGCGTGAAGAGCCTCTCATTCACCGTAGCAGCTTTACTGTAACTCTAATCTTTGACCACGCAGCTCCTGTAGTTTACGCTGGAAAAACTCAAATGGCTACAGTGATTCGTGTTTAGTTGTCAAGTGTCTTAGCATTTTGGAAGGTTTAAGACTCTCCTTTGCTAGAAGCTTGCAAATCACACACTGTGGTCAGGATGTATACGAATCCAGCATAATTGATAATTTTGAGATCCTAAGGATATCCTGAATACAGACACTAGATGGAGCCGTGAGCTCATGCAGAGCCATCGAAAGCAAGCCATGCATAAAATAAATGTATTAGAAAATGCAGCATTTGCCGTTCGTTTAGTAATTGCTTCCAGCTATTTTGGTATCCATACAATTGGATTAACGCAGTTTACATGGGTTCAAGGTCGAAAAATACAGAAATATAGCAATGATTCTACCTGATATGACCACTAACTGCTCAAAAACGATCTACTTGTAGCCTTTGAACTGCTTTTCCTGAGCAAATCTACTCAACCTTTATGTTCTTAGCAAATGTTTTATCATCCAAAAAAAAAAGATTTACTAGACATATAGTGTGTGACATGTTATAATTTGTTGCTCTAATGTCATATAATGAATATGCTGTGAAAGAGTTGGATTTATTTAAGTTACTAAAGATGTCAAGTCAACAAGAGCTCAAATCTGACAGTAGTGCAGGTTATTGATGAAGTGTGGAGTTGATGAGCTTTGATTTCTGTTTTCTGTAGAGTTTCCAGTCTCTCTCAACTCCTCCTGAATCTACAGACGTAAATGACAATCCCTTCAGTTCTCTCTCTGTTTTTGATGTCGTGAGAGAATCTGTCCGTCAGCTGAGAGACAAACTGGAGGATTTCTGCAAAGAGGAGCTGAAGAAGATCTCTGACAGAGGTAAAGTCCTGGAGATTCTGCTCTCAGAAATGATCCTCCATCATCTCATATCATGTAGAAGATCATGTTAGAAATGTCTTAGGAATGGATGCAGGGATCATTTTCTCTCGACATGATAATCAAACTCTTCATGTCTGTTGATTTCCACAGTCACTTTCACCAACATTGTTCCCAGAACCAGGAACGACTTCCTACAATGTAAGTCACTAAGAAAACAAGCAGAAAAACTTCATGTTCTTCCTGTAGAAGGTGAAAGAAAACATGACTGAAATGTTTTAGAGTTTTAGAGATATCTGGTAAACTGTACTGAGACACTGCTGATATATTGAACATGAAGAGTTCAGTTATAATAAAAGATCAGACAGATTCATAATTCCTGATTCTGATGTGTTTTCTCTCCATCAGATTTCCATCAGTTCACTCTGGATCTGAACACAGTGAATAAACGCCTCCGTCTGTCTGAGAGGAACAGAGTGATTACTAACACTGAAACAAAGCAGTCGTATCCTGATCATCCAGACAGATTTGATTGTTATCGTCAGGTGTTGTGTAGAGAGAGTGTGTCTGGACGCTGTTACTGGGAGATTGAGTGGAGTGGTAGTGTGGAAATATCAGTGTCATATAAGAGTATCAGCAGGAAGGGACGGAGTAATGAGTGTGTGTTTGGATCTAATGATCAGTCCTGGAGTTTGTTCTGCTCTTCCTCCAGATACTCATTCAGACACAATAGCATCCAGACTGAACTCCCTGATAAGTCCAGCAGCAGGAGAACAGGAGTGTGTGTGGATCACAGTGCAGGAACTCTGTCCTTCTACAGCGTCTCTGACACAATGAGCCTCATCCACACAGTCCAGACCACATTCACTCACACACTCTATCCTGGGTTTAGTGTTTATACTAGATCATCAGTGAAACTGTGTTGATGAATGAGAAAAGACTGTAGAGAGATTCTACCCATAATGCTTTGAGCTGCATGAGATGTTATAGAGTCTCTAATTTTCTCTTCATTAAATTAATACTACAGCTGAACTTCTGTCAGTGAAATAACATGTCAGAATAAATGTGTGTAATGAATCCTCATATAGACAGTAAGATCAGTGTGTTTGTGAGTCACAAACTTTTCTCAAGATCTATGTGTTGATAAAATCAGTCATTCAGTTCTTTTTGTAGTGTCACAAATAATTGTATATTACTATCAAAATTACCTTTGAATTGAAATGATCACACACATGATTTATTAAAATGTATCATTCAATAAAAATGTAATTTGTTGTAAATTGATAAATGTCAGTTTATTAATAAATGTAAAATATTTAATCCCAGATCATCTGATCACACTGTAAACCTTTAATCAGTAAAAGTATGAGCATAATTATTCTAATCTAATCCAGTTTACATTAAATAAACCTCCTGAACAGAAATGAATTTACAAAACTGAGATAAGATAAAAACAACAAGGATTGAGTCGAATCATCATTAGTTAAATCCAGATAACTCAGAAATATATCAAGTTTGAAAAAAAGGAAACTGTGACCTATACAATGACCTTTGACCTTCCTGAAAGATGAGCCAATCCCATTCAATTATGACCTCTGGCAGTGTTTCTTTCTTACATGTTAAAGAAACCTTCTGCACCTGAATAACAGAATATGATCTGTTGTATTCGTCCTATTGTCTTCAATTTGCTGCTTTGTTCTTGTAACGCAGGTATGTTGTAATGGGAACCGGTGAACGATCAAAGACTTTTAATAATCATAAAAAAAAAAATAAACAAACAACAAAACGAAAGTAAAGGCCTCGTGCTGTGACCCATTCATCATCAAGTGCCATATATCATTTTAAACAGGAGAACTTTAAGTTTCAATCTAGCTCATTAAATGTCCCAATTTTACATTTATCAGAATTAAAGAAAATGAGAGCTAAAAGGTTTTTATTTTTTACTGTGAACTCAAACAGAAGCTCCTAAAGTGTTTTGTCCCTTTAGAAAGTTATACTTGGATGTTCTAGACGTCCAGATGAAATGTTGTCTACATGTAACAAATCCCTTTATAATTAACCCTCTGGGGTCTAGGGTGTTTTCTGGGACCTGGAGGTGTTCTGACATGCTCTGACATTTGTGCTTTTTTCAGTTGCTTATAAACATATTAATGGCAAAGGTGTAATTACACTCTATTTAGCACAAACAGGGCTACCATAATATGTGAGCAAGATGTATGTACATGTTTGTATTTTTGAGAGAATATTGTTTATGCATGGTTATACTATATATATATTGGTAATACTATATATTGATCTGTTTAATCTGCTTATTTTTAAGTTACACATACTACATTGATTGAAAAAGAAACTCAAATGTGTTTTTTTAATGGTAGTATTATTTTATACAGAATAAATTATTTAAAATTCAGAGGAGAATAAAGCACACAGCAATGAAAGGGTTAAACTCGTGTCACTGTAACAGACACGATTAGTGCTATTTGGTAAAACAAAAAAAATCATACATAGGGCTATACTGCCCTCTTGTGTCCAAAATGATATCAAAATAGTACATAACTTTTTGTCAGGCAGCCCTATTGTATTTAAATATAAATATATTAGGTATGTGACTGTGAGGATGTTGTCCCACCGGTTAATCGACGTGTGACACCAGCGAGGGCTTTTAAATCGCTCATATAAAAGTGAAAGTAAAATACGGACGTCCGCACTGACATTGATAATGGTGGCGCTCGCAGGGCTGTTCCGCTCGCTCCTTGCCGTGGACGTGCACCGTTATGAATGCCCGAGCAGCCTCTTAAACTTTTTAGTTTCATTTTAAAATTAGCGCCTTTTCGGGGGCCGATTGCTTGAATTGTGAGTTCAGTAGCCTATTATTCTTCATGGAAAACACAACAACAAAAGTGTACAATGACAGATTCGCTTAAATAGGCGCTTTTACACAAAATATTCTGTCTTCATCTTTCCAGTCAGCTCTTTACTCTCGCGATTATTGAAATTTGACTCATGTTGGTGATCTTTGCTGCGACTCGGTCATCTCAATGATTTTATCACACACACACACACACACACACACACACACACACACACACACACACACACACACACACACACACACACACACACACACACACACACACACACACACACACACACACATCAAATCGACAGTGGGGGGCAATGATATATTTAAATCTGCCTATTGTAATATCGGCAGGGCACCCCCAGTCTAGTCTTATTAAATGTATGCTTCGTCTTTCATTTTTAATTTCTAAATTTGATCAATAAATTAAATTATTTAGAATAATAAGACACTATAGGGTTGTTACCCTAAGTAGGGCTGATCAAATTAAATCTTTTACACTGAAAAATAACAATGCATTAAATAATGTTATGAGATTGTTTTAAATATAAGTTAATTAACAATTGTTGGAAAGAATGATACTTTTAAACATCTAAGCATTTTTTAAACATTTTAAACAAGCTGTATGTTCAACATCTGTCGTCTTAGAGCTTCAGTGGCACATTCAGAACCTGACTGCCCTTCTTGCCCTAAAGGTGAAAAAATGACAGTCACCATAAGAGGGATTCACAGACGTTTTGGTGAGGGCTCAACAGCAGACATGTCAGCGCAGTACTGCTGTCATTTTCTCTGAGATTTTTCAGTGCACCAAGACATCCCTGCACAACTTCAGCTGCACTGCACAAATCAACATGCTGAGACTGTAGGATGGAATTTGCTGGTTTTAAAATGGCGAGAAGATGTATCAGAAATTTGCCAATTTAAAAAAAATGGCGTCGCTTCATCTGAGAGAGAAGCCCGGAGGCTTCTTTTGGAAGGTCAACTGATGCATTGTCATCATTGGAAACCTTAAAAAGAATATTAAGAATGACTTCCTCATTATCCACAACACATTTTGTAACTTCATAATGACTTGTCCAGCGGATTTCCAACAGTCTCTTGAGATATGGGCAACTGTATCTCTGAGAGACAAAATTATGCCTGAAAAAAGAGTGCAGGGAGCCTGACAAGTCAACGAATCTTTAGGCACAAGGTTCACTTTGAATTGCATGTATGACAGTGAGGTGAAGCTGGTGGTTATAGCAGTGGATGTAGGGGATATGCCTGCCCAACCTTTGTTGTAATAAAGCCTGAACACCACCTCGCACCCCACTCATCACTGATGCTCCATCATAACACTGGCTCATTATATTATCAGCACTGTATCCTGTTTCAGACAAGTGTTGTAATATTTCAGTAGTGATGTAATCTGTATCAAGCTGCTGGAGTTCTAACAAGCCAATGAGATGTTCCTCTGGCACACCATTGCACACAAAACGAATTATAACGGACACATTTTCAGTGTTGCACTGATCCCTTGTGCCATCACTTTTTAAACAGTAATGCAGCTGAATCAGCAGTGTGTTATTTCTGTTTTATTTTTTTCAGAACCATGGATGCCAAAATTTCAATCACTTCATTCTGGATGGTTTTGGAAGTGTACTTTGCATTTTTTGGGATACCTGATGTAATGTCAGCTAGGTATTTATCTTTTTCCAACGTGTATTTAAAGAATTTGGCAAAAAGGCCCGCAGCTGTGCAATCTTCCTCACTGTCACATGTTTCACAATCCCCGCATAGTGGAAGCTCATTGACTGCTAAAAACTTCACAACACCTGCCATGCTTTTTATGTAATAGCGATTCTTTTTCTTATATCTGTTGGGGGCCGAGCAAACACTCTGCGGTCTGCCCCGACTCCTGTCGGCTGCAAAACTCTGTCCATGAGTTCGAGGCTTGTAAATGAGCTTGGCTGCACGCATGTTTTTGAAGACCACGGGCAGTAATGCTGCTTTCCAGTTTCGAAAACCTGTCGAAACTAATGTGTCATTTTCAGAGAAAGCAACACCGAACACTCGACATGGAAAACAAAAGCATGCATCGTGCTCTACAGAATATTCAAGCCACGCCCGTGACTGATACCAAGCGGCCAAAAAGCATCTTTCTTTCCCTCCAAAAACAGTTTGGGGGTATGATTTCAGAACCGGCTGGTAAGGATTTGAATCCGTGTATCATTCGTTCTTTTCATATTCAATTGAGATTCCAAAATAGGAAAATGAAAAAAAAACGGTTAATTATTTTGTTATTCGTTTATAAATCTGATACCAAAAAACGAATAACGGGTCATTTTTCGTACTTTCGATTTAATGCTCAGGTCAAAAATAGGAAAGGAAATAAAGGGCCACGGACAGATTTTGATATTTAATTTTTTTCGCTTTGTATGAACTGGAAGTTATTGTCTTGTTAGCTTGATTCACTTCTTCAGTTTAGCCACGTTAGCCTTCCTCTGAACAAGATGAAACTCTCCATGATTGATCTCACATTTGAACTAAACGAGTGACTGTCAAAGAAGACGACATGACGACCGAAAAATTGACAGGATCTTCCAGGTAACTTGTAGCTTGTAACTTGTAACTTTTCATCTAAAAATAAGTCTTGTTTATTCTGCAAAATTGCACTGGCGTAACTGTTAGCTAACGTTACTTTATTTTATAAGTAACGTTACTAACGTTGTACTGAACCCCTTCCTTCACTGTTTACATTTGCAAAGGTACATAGCCCTAGTCTCTACATCACCGATGACAGCAACGTAGCCCTATTTCCTGGGCTTCATGGGCGTTTTAGCACATTAGACCTCACTGTAAGGGGACATTACGAGGTGCACGGCGAGAGCAGCGTGGAGGACTCATCTACCGGCAGTGTGCCAGCAACGCACAACCCTACCCGGTTTTCTTTCCACCGCCCACCCAGCGCTGCTGCAGGTTCTGCTGCAAGGGCTACAGCAAATCCAAGAGCTAACCTGACAAAAACATTCCAAAGGTGACTAAATAAAACTTTCACCATCACACTAATGTTAAGAGTATGTTATACGATTTTGTTCAAGGCAATGATATGCTTGTTATGCTAGCCATAACTACATACAGACTCACATAAGACTTAATATTTATTCACAAGTGTGTATATATATCTGCATAATTCACCTGGATGCATTTGATAGGCTGTATTATGATTATGGCTGTATTATATGAATAAGGCCTATACAATACAAATTGAGTAAAATAAATGTTTTCAATTATCAATATTCAGGAACATCTTCATTGCTGAACTTGTGGAAGTTGGAGACTAGCACAACGCTGACTGTGCGTTTCTTAGAATTTGAGGCTTCTGTTATGGGCATCCTCAACAAAGTCAATGATGCCCTTGAATAAGAGGATTCACACATCCTCACTGACGGCCAGGGGAACAAAATCTTTGACTCGGAAGGAACCAGAGGTATAGCTGAACACTCTGTATTGTTTATGAAATAAATGTGAAATAGTACATATAAATCCAGGATACTTTTAATAAATGCTTCAAATTAACTTATTTGTTTTAGGAGTTATTGCCCATCTCCTGAGACATGTCGTGCCATTTGCACAATTAAAGGACTATTTTCTATACAGGATCAGCATTTTGGAAGCAAAATGCAAGGAAAGTATTTGCTGTGCAGGAAGAACACTTCTTGCAGTTACAAGCTAGTAAAAAGAGGAGACTTAGGTACTTAATTTGGAAAATGCACATTATTATGCTCACATATTTGTATGTTTTCATAAATTCATAGGTGAGGAGTAACTGTTAAGATGTTTTGCCAATATAGGCTCCATTACAAATAGTCACAAATTGTTCCAGGGAGAGACTTCATAGAAAATCTCATACACATTTACTTGACTGATTTTGGTGTAGGTGTTGCAATTCATTTTCTGTCCAGTTTCTGGGATTGCATGAGATTTAGGGTCGATATTATTTATGGACTGTGATTTTGATTAATATGTTAATCAAAAATAATTCTGAATAACAAATTTGAATCCCAGATTAATGGAAGTAACAGCTGGTAACATTGTGCATAAAACCATATGGCTATTCAATACTAGGTCTACAGTGATCATAGTAGCTATTGACAGGGTTGAAATTGTTGCATTTATTGGATATAATTTGCTTGTTGTATATTGTGCTGTTTTTTTTCAGTCGACGAGAAGATACGATCAAAAATCGTTTTTGATAGAATTGAAGAGGTGGTCCTGGCAGCCCAGGGACTGCAAGAAGTGTCCACTACAATGAAGGAGCTGATGGAGTTTGCAAATTCCAACCGCAGAACAACATTGTCCCTGACTGAGGCCCAAGCAGCTGCTGTTAGAGATGCCTTTGCCTGTATTGTCTGCAAAAGTAATAAAAAAAAAAACTATTATTTTCTTTAAAAACCTGTATTACCCATAATTCAGAAGTTGTTAAAAAAAACATACACTTTTCAATGTCTTATTTAGCAACGAATGACAATTGATGATAATTAGATAAGTATGGAAAATCCCAGGTCAGGTGTTCTAACAACCACAAATGTGGATATCGTAAATAAACAGATGGTACCATAGCATAGTACCAAAGTTTAGTCCACTTAACACAAATATAAGTGCAACTAATTAACTCTTTCCATGAAGAACATAGACCAAATATAGCATTTTCAAATACTGTAGTTTTAAAAACTGTTTTCTGATTTAAATTGTCAGGTCCAATGGTTGACCCCATGGTTTCATCGTGCTGCCAAAACCAACAAGGCTTTAGGAGCTGCATTGAAGAGTGGCAGAGAAATTCTGCCTTTTGCCCAAAATGTCGAGCTGATGATTTTGGTGACAACATTCAAAGACTAACTGGAATGGCTGATGCACTGGCTACATTGGGAAGCATACTCTGGGAGTAACAATGTGTACAGAACGCAATCATGTGTAATTGCATAGTTTTAGTGTTCTTTGTGTTCAAGTCTACAGTTTAAGCAAACTCTTTTTTTTGCTCATGTTTCAATGCTGTGAAAGCAATTTACAATCACAGATTTGCACTACTTTGTTGTATTTTTTCTTAAATTGTTTGCATTTGGAAACATGCTCTTGGAATTATATTGTACACTAAGTAGGCTATTCACAATAGTGTAGTTTTGCGGCTTTGTGTTCTATTTCTTCTTGAACAACAGGTCGAGTAAAGTTAAAGCACTCTTTCATGTGTGTAGTTTTATTAGGTCATTTTAGTTTTTCATACCCATATTTCAATGATTTGAAAGCTAAATTACAATCTCAAATTTGCACTATTTTATGTTCTTAAAGTTTAAATTAAGCATAAAAAGTCTGCCCTTCTGGCAAATACTGGTGCAATACTTTGTCATTGTACGCAAGATTTTATTTCACCTAAAAAAGTTCAATACAACAGAGTTTAAAGCAAAGGTTTATTTGTCAAATTATTCAACTGACAAGTTGGGGAACAGTGGTAGCCACATATGATTTTTATTTCAATCTGTATGCCTATGTATTTTTTAAGAGCAGGGTTATCCAGGGTGCTCTCATACAACATACAGTAAAAAGTCATCATTCAATCAATAGAGGCTATATACAGACTGATTACATTTTGATGAAGTAAAATACAAAACATATTGAGACCGATCCATAGTCTAATCCAACAGTGTGGAGAACAATAAAGATTTTACGTAAAACTATAATTGCATAAAGGATTGACAAACTTTGAATCAGCACTGTAGCACAACAGTCTGTTTTACTAGTTACTCAACAACACCACAGCATTTCAATTACTTTTTTCAGACATATCTTTGGGTGACATTTATGAGGTACATCAAGGCATCTTGGAAAGTCAAGTCAAATATATTTATATAGCGCTTTTCACAATACAGATTGTATCAAAGCTGCTTCACAGTATCAATCAAAACAACTTAACAATGTTTGTTTATTACTGGAAAAAAAAAGACATCCAAGTTTGGTAGAGCTGATCAATGGTATGATTGGTTAATTCATTTGAATATCCCCAACTGAGCAAGCCAAAGGCAACAGTGGCAAGGAACCGAAAAACTCCATCCAGTGACCTAATGGTGTCCTAAAACTCCATCAGATGACCCAATGGAGAAAAAAAAACCTTGGGAGAACCCAGGCTCAGTCGGGGGCCAGTTCTCCTCTGGCGTTTATGAACTAGAGGCCGAATTTACAGTAACTGTAAGATAAAAAATGTATATGAATGCCTGGCTAAATAGATGCGTCTTCTGTCTAGTTTTAAACTGGGAGAGCGAGTCTGAGCAACGAACAATATCAGGAAGGCTATTCCAGAGCTTCAGAGCTAAATGTGAAAATGCTCTCCCTCCTTTGGTGGATCTGGATATCCTAGGAATGACCAGAAGCCTCGAATTTAGTGATCTTAAAGAGCGCGATGGATTGTAAGGCGATAAAAGATCCGTTAAATAGACTGGAGCTAAACCATTTAGAGCTTTATAAGTCAAAAGCAATATCTTGTAATTAATACGGAACTTTATAGGTAACCAATGTAGTGATGATAAAATCTTTGTTATATGATCATATTTTCTTGATCTAGTAAGAACTCTAGCGGCTGCATTTTGGACTAACTGTAGCTTGTTTATTGAAGATGCAGGACAACCAGCTAATAAAGCATTACAGTAATCTAGTCTCGAGGTCATGAATGCATGAACTAACTTTTCTGCATCAGAGACTGATAGCATATTACGTAGTTTAGCAATGTTTCTAAGGTGGAAAAAGGCTGTTTTTGTAACATATGAAATATGCTTTTCAAAAGACAGGTTGCAGTCTAATGTAACACCCAGGTCTTTTACTGTAGCGGATAAAGTAACAGGGCATCCTACTATGTTAAAGTCGTGCTGTGAAAGGTTTTGTGGACGGTTTTTAGAACCGATAAGTATTACCTCTGTCTTGTCTGGATTTAATAAAAGAAAATTACGCGTCATCCAATCTTTTATATCTTTAACACAATCTGTCAATTTGGATAATTTAGCGTATTCATCTGGCCGTGATGAAATATATATTTGAGTGTCATCAGCATAACAATGGAAACTAATTCCATGTTTCCTTAGAATATTACCAAGTGGCAGCATATACAGTATATTGAGAATAATAAAGGGCCTAACACCGATCCCTGCGGCACTCCATAGTTTGCCGAAGTTATGATCGATTTTTCTCCATTTAAGTAGACGAAATGGTAGCGGTCAGATAAATATGACCTGAACCAGCTTAATGCTTGTCCTTGAACAGCAGTGTAATTTTGTATTCGATCTAAGAGTATTGTGTGATCTATAGTATCGAACGCAGCACTAAGATCAAGACTAGTACTGAGATACAGCCTTGGTCCGAAGCTAAAAGTAAATCATTTGTGATTCTAACAAGCGCAGTTTCAGTGCTATGATGTGGCCTGAATCCAGACTGAAACTTTTCATAGATGTCGTTTTCTTGCAAGAAAGAGCCGAGTTGAGCGGACACAACTTTTTCTAATATTTTTGACATAAATGGAAGATTCGAAATGGGTCTGTAATTTGCTAGGTTATTTGGATCTAATTGTGGTTTCTTAATAAGAGGTTTTATAACTGCCAGCTTGAACGTTCTTGGAACATGACCTAAAGATACAGATGAGTTAGTAATATTGAGAAGAGGCTCTTCCACTATAGGTAACACTTCTTTCAGTAGTTTAGTTGGTATAGGATCTAATAAACATGTTGTTGTTTTAGATGAAGTGATAAGTTTATTTAACTCTTTTTGTTCTATGGTTGTAAAGCATTGTAATTGTTCTTGCGGGGTGATAATTGCGGCCGAATTATAAGGCGCAAGCAAAGATCGAAGTTTACGATTTTGATTCTGATGCTTTCAATTTTCTCGGTGAAGAAGTTCATGAAATCATTACTACTAAACTGTAACGAGGTATTTTGTTCAGACGACGTCTGTTTATTTGTTAGTCTAGCCACGGTATTAAATAAAAACCTTGGATTATTTCGGTTGTTTTCTATTAATTTGCTGAGGTGTTCAGCCCTGGCCGTTTTAAGTGCCTTTTTATAAAGTGACATACTGTCTTTCCACGCGATTCTAAAGACCTCTAAATTAGTTTTTTTCCATTTACGCTCTAAATTACGGGTTTCTCTCTTTAAAACATACGTAGTATTATTGTACCATGGTGCTATACTTTTTTCTCTGACCTTTTTTAATCTAATGGGTGCAACAATATCCAATGTTCTAGAGAGAATGGTGCTCATTGTGCTAGTAAGTTTGTCTAATTCATCTGTTTGTTTGGGTTCAGGCAGCAGCTGAGACAGATCAGATAAGCTATTTGAGAAATGATCTATGGTGGATGGACGAATTGTTCTACCTGGTCGATAACGTGGCGCAGCATGACATATTACAGCAGTGCGTAATATGCAAGTTACCAAGTAGTGGTCAGTGACATCATCACTTTGTGGAATGATATCTATATCGGTTGGATCGGTTCCATATGATATAATTAAATCGAGTGTATGATTAAGACGATGAGTTGGTCCGGTGACGTTTTGCTTGACCCCGAAGGAGTTTAATAAATCTGTAAACGCAGCCCCTAACGCATCATTTAAATTATCTACGTGTATGTTAAAATCTCCAACAATTAATGCTTTATCGACGTTGACCAAAAGATCTGATAGAAAGTCAGCAAACTCTTTTAGGAAATTGGCGTAAGGCCCTGGAGGTCTATATACGGTAGCCAATGCTAGAGATAATAGGGATTTTTTTCTTACATCTAAGAGCGTAACATTTAGCACAACCACTTCAAACGAATTAAACCTATGACGAGTTTTCTGAGTAACATTAAGGATATCTCTGTAGATTGTTGCTCACGGCCGCCACGACCGATCAGACGGGGCTCATGCTTATAACAGTATCCTGGCGGAGTAGACTCATTTAGACCGAAATAATCATTTGGTTTAAAGACACGAAACAGTGAGCGTGTGCTCAAAACAATAACCAGCCATGAAAAGGGGTGAGAGAGGAACTTAAATACACAGATAATGACAAGGACAACAGGTGACGGTGATGATGATGATGAGGCGCAGGTACAGGTGATGATGACAGGGGATTCTGGGAAGTGTAGTGAAGACACAGACAAAGAAGGAGGTGAATGTGACAACTGTATTATTAAGTGAACTAATTTATAGTTAATAATAATAAAGTACTAAGATGATCACAAATAAACAAAATATTTTGATGCCTTCATTCATATTAAATCGTATATTCCACCCATTACCCGCTACAGTTGAGAATCACTTTAAGCATGCAGACAAGACAACTTGATGTATTCCACTTAATACACAATAAAACAATATACAATAAGATTCATTAACAACTTATCTCCTGGTGTTCTTCACAAATGAGGGCGAGCCACAAATCCGTGAGTACAGTTTAAAAACCCGTGGGAACGGATTGCGAAAGCGTGTCCACGGTTTATGAATTCGTGGTTACAGATTGCAAAAACTGAAGGCACGGTTTAAAAATCTGATAGCACGGATTAGGAACTCGTGGGTACGGTTTATTAATCCGTCGGCATGATTTTTTAAACCGAGGGAACAGTTTGAGAATTCGTGAGTACAGTCTAAGCGGACGGATTACAAAACTGTCACCACGGATTGTTTTTTTTTCTCCCACAGGTGACTTCCCGGGCTCCGTAGCTTCACCCCCGACGGCAAAATTTCTGCCTCCACTGTATCAGAATAGGGCTGTACAAAAGCCGTCTATCAGCAGTGAATAGCCGCGTTTCCACTGTCGGGCCAGGGCCAGGCCAGGGCTAACAGCGAGCCGAGCCGGGCCACTAGCCTCGGGCCTCAAGGACCGGGCTTGCGTTTTCACTGCCGGGCCAGTAGCCCCGCAGCGCTGCCATAAACCCCGCCCTTAACACGCCTTCCTGGATCGAACGTCATACAACCCCACCCATTTCAGCGGGAATTATGAAGTTCATTCAGGCAGGACACACTAGCTTGCTAAAATCACACGACGATCGAGATGGAGAGGACCGAAGCGTCTGTTTGTTTGCTCTTTTTGGTATTTGGTTGGTGGAAGATGAGGCAGCAAAGCCAAGATAAGAAGATGGAGGTTCAGCGGCGACAACGCGAAAGCTTATGTTGGCTGCAAGGCGAAAGAGAGCGATCCAGCGACGTGCGATTCGGTTACAGCGAATGCAGAGTCGCCAGCAATGGATGGAAACGGTAAATATTTTATTTTATAGTATAGTTAATTCGTATCTTGTAGTCGATGTGAGCATAACTTCAAATCATATTGCACGGAGTTGTTTTTATGAGCTTTTCACTAACTTTAATATCTGCTGAAAAGACACAAATATTTTGCTAGCTTATCATATCTTGCTTGCTGTATTAATAAAAATAAAGTTAGGTGTTAATGTTAAACTGTCATTGTATTATTCGTTTAATACATCTATTTATACCCATGATTATGAATATATGCATTTACATTTTGCATAATTAGGGAAGTAATGTTTACAGTACCACTTTGCAAGAAAGTAAAGTATGTAATGTATGGGTTAACATGAACAAAACATTAGCAATACATTTGTTACTGTATTTGTTTATCTTTGTTAACGCTAGTTTTTAAAAAAAATCAGCTGTTGGTTTGTTAGTTTGTTCACAGTGCGTTAACTGATTGTAACAATTAAAACATTGGAGTGTAATGTATTAATAAATGGGTTAGCAAATATTTATAAATGCTGTACTTGATAACATCCTCGTTTCTGCACACGCCATCAAATTGACGTTGTAGTCTTTCTTCTGCCCAAATGCTCAGAAGAGCTTTGGTATCCTCGACAGACCAGTAACGTTGCAGGCGATTCTCCATTTCGAGCAGCGATAATTTTGCGCGATATAAAAAAGTGAAATGTGCATCTTGCCGCAGACCATACCTTTCCCTAACACCGATAAACTCCGCCTTTTACCTTGACCACGCCTCTAGCCCGAGCTGGCCTGCTTTGGCCCAAGGTATTCGACGGGCCAGAAATCCCGGCCGTTGGCCCCAAGTAAGCCCCGCTCAAGCACCGGAAGTGACAGTGGAAGCGCGACTGGCCCTGGCACGCACTAGCACGGCTCGGCCTTGGCCCGGCAGTGGAAACGGGGCTATTGTTGAGTGCATGTCGGAGACACACCGGGCACGCGCACCACTCGGCGGAAAAGGGAGAGAAAGGAAAAAAGAGAGACTGCAGATTTCTGGAGAAGAACTTGAGATCGGTGTGTGCGTCCTTGAGAACTGTAAGTCGTATAACTTATGTTGTGAATTAATTTAAGCCTGTTATTGTATTAGTCTATAGTTCTTGGTTGTTTAAATTAAGTTAACTGGTGATTTTCGTTGTTTGTATTCTTCACCTTCTAGCTAATTTGCACGTGGCTGTTGATAGCACGATTGCTGAGTGCCCTTCCTTACGTTTGTATTTTAGGTACATTATGCTGTAGTAGTTACACAGCATTAAGGTAATGTAATTAATAGTGGGTTTATTGTTAGTATTTGCTATAAATAATATATAGAAACTTTGTTTCCGAATTATAACGTTATTATTCATTACTTATTTTTCAGATGTTTGTTAAAATATTTCTCTATGAAAAGGATGACGCCTGAGGATGAAGACCAGGTATGCTAAGTTCACATTACCTACACCAGGGGTCTCCAACCTAATACAATACTCAAATCTCTTAAATAATGTCTCATAACTCTCATATTAACAACTATCTAAACCAGTACTTCTCAAAGTCCGGACTCCGGTCTGGATCCGGAGGGAATTCAATCCGGACCCGCCTCCATTTCGTATTTCAAGAGCACTAATTGTGTGTAAGGGATTAAAAGTGTGGATTACTTTGATAAACGCATGTTAAAATCATTTGTTTATTTTTTGAGATGGTCCAAAATTAAAACAAAGGCGAGATATTTAAAGTTTTCCTCCGTGATTTAGTTGCCATGACATCCGTATGACTTTTGACGTAATCGGGCGCAACGCGACACTTCACCGCAGTAAGCGTTTGAATGGGTGTGGAGGATGTCATTGTCCAGGAAAAGAAAAGTAGATGAAGAAAATAGAGTTTTCAAAGATGATTCGACAGAGAGGTATGCGTTCACAGATATCCCAAGTCTCCCGCATATTGATAGCGGCTCCCTGATGCCCGCAAATTAGTTCAAATCTCCCGCAATGTAGAGCTCGCGAGTTCCAAACCGTGTAGCGCGCGCACGGCAGAGAGGGAGAGAGCGACCTTACGTGTGTGCGCGCAAATGTGCGTGCGTGCCTCATGAAGCGCATGTAAGCCCCATCCAACTATGGAAGCTTGTTTCCGCCACTGAATAAAAAAAAATAATAATAATTGCAACTTTTTATCTCACAATTTTGACATTTTTTCTCACAATTCTGACATTTTTTCTCACAATTCTGACTTCATATCTCGCAACTGTGAGATATAAAGTCAGAATTGTGAGACATTAAGTCAGAATTGCGAGATATTAAGTCAGAATTGCGTGAAATAAAGTCGCAATTGCGTGTTATAAAGTCAGAATTGCGTGATATAAAGTCGCAATTGCGTGTTATAAAGTCAGAATTGCGAGATATAAAGTCGCAATTGCGTGTTATAAAGTCAGAATTGCGAGATATAAAGTCAGAATTCTGAGAAAAAAAGTCAGAATTGCGAGAGATAAAGTCAGAATTCTGAGAAATAAAGTCGCAATACTGAGATATAAACTCGTAATTCTGACTTTGCTCGCATTTCCTATATTGCCATCACCAGAGTGTCAAAGACGTGTCAATAGACGGTTGGAACTTGGATTGCATTCTATAGCATAGAATGGAAAAGATTATAGAGGATTATTTTCGGCTCGGTTTCACAAATAGAGAAATCTTGATTTTATTGGAGGAATCACACAACATTAAGCTTAGTCTCCGGACTCTTGAGAGAACGTTATGCAGGAATCAGTTGTGGCGGAGACGCAATAAAACTGACGAAGCTGAAGTGGCATATTTTATACACCAGCAGCTTCAGACATCGGGACGGCAACATGGCTATCGGTGGATGCACCAAAAATGTTGAATGTCCGGAATTATTACAGACAGAGAAACTGTCCGTCAGTTGATGAGACTGTTAGATGGACAAGGAGTTGATCTACGCCGACGCGTATATAACAGTCGCGGGCCAAATTATGTTTGGCATATTGACGGGTATGATAAATTAAAACCTTACGGAATATGTATAAACGGATGCATTGATGGGTTTTCCAGAAAAATGATCTGGCTTGAGGCATACAAAACGAACAATGACCCACGAGTAATTGCAGGTTATTTTGTACTTGCTGTTGCTGAGAATAACGGATTTCCACAAAGAATTCGCATTGACCATGGAACTGAAAATATTCATATAGCAGAGATGCAAAAATTCTTCAGAGACACTGCAAGTGCTGAATGTGTCACTCTTTGTCCAAGCACTAGGAACCAGAGAATCGAATGATCCACTTTGAGAAGCCAGTGCATACAGTTTTGGATGGATCATTTTGAACAACTAAAAGAAGACGGACACTTTGTTGACAGTTTCGTTGATAAATCTCTCATCCAGTTTTGCTTCCAACATTTTATACAGGTAACAAATTTTGTTCACTATCAGAGTGGTTATAGAGAGTATTGAATTTGGATAATAACTTAATATTATTTATTGATGTATAATGTGCAATTTTGTTAATTCATTTGACAATACAATGTTTTAATATATACATATATAGCCTATTATATATTTCCTTTCTTTTATGAAGGAAGAGCTTGATGAAACGGTCAGTGCATGGAATTGCCACAGGATACGGCCAACACACAACCCTCGTGCTCCCAGTGGTCGACCTTCAATAATGTTTGCTGTTCCCAGCTTATATGGAGTGCAGAATTTCTTGCATCCAATTGAACAAACAAAACTGAATATTTGCCAAGAGGAGTGTTTATTTAAAGACTACCCTTGTGATGAGGATATCTTTCAACTGTGTGTAGAACTCGTGACTGAGCATAACCTTTTCATGTCAGATGATGTTTATGAAATTAAAGACCTTTACCTCCAGCTTCGTGAATTGATCCTTCAAGGACTGGACATTGAGGACTAGATTCACCATACTAAATTAATAAACATCACTATAAGCTGTAAAGGTATTGTTTCAATTGTTTTAGTATTTCAGATGACCAAAATATTTTAATTGGTATACAACTTGTGAAATTTGTGTCTGTAGGTGTTGAATTGCAGCCTTTCACCAAGTTACTCTTCCTACCCCAGCAACCTTGGACCACTGGAGGGAACATCGCAGCGGCACATGCCCATCTGTTTGAAGTTCACTCTGAGGTAAGAAGAACAACATTTGCAAAGTTCTGCAAGGAACAGGATTTGCCTCAAACTGGCTGGCTGTGCTAATTAAAAGCAAGTCTTCATCATTATTGTCTTTGCCTTGTAGGGTAGACTGAGTACAGTTGAGACACTTTTTGCGTTTAGATTTTTCACACAAAAAATAGATACTGAAAAGAAGTGAATTTCCACATGACATGCCACATGACATTTCATTGGCTTGTAGACTAAGATATTATCAATCAATAATACCCATAAGCAGTTTATATTTTCCACAATTAGCTCATAAAAATAAGGTGCTTTTTGTCTCAACTTTGTCTCAACTGTCCCCATAGTGGTACAGTTGAGACACCCATTTTTAATGATGTAAAGGTAACTAAACGTTCATTGCAAATATAATAAATAAAGACAAAAAAAGAAAATAACAATTGGGCAACATGTTTATTTATTCATCCATTTAAATTCATTCATTTTATTTAAATTAGCACTGGTTAAAATGTATAAAACAGGAACAATATATTTAATATATTCATTAATAATACACAGTTTAAATATCACATTTTATTTTAATTTGTGCCCTATGCTGGCTAATTATGACGTTTAACCTGTTATCATAACACTGAACAACTTAACACTGTGTTTCCTAATAGAACTCTATGCGGGGTACTGTTGATACACGTGTGTCTTAACCATACCCCGCTGGCCACCTCGCACATTTCTCTAGATTTTGCAATGACCTTGCATGACACAATACCATGAAATATGCCCGTTTTTAGGCCACAGAATAACGTTTGTGATGATACCAGTTACGTTTAACAGTCACATAAGGATAATAAGCTCTTCATTGTGGAGTGTGCATGGTGAAGTGAAAGTCTTATCTTAGAAAAAAAATTTTTGCTGATACCTTCGGATCGGAGATGTGTCCATTGTTACAATTTCCCACGATCAAAGAGGACACTAATATACATGTGCACAGCAAAAATCACAACTTGTGCTTGCTGCGCACGCAAGTTATTTAAAGGGATAGTTCACCCAAAAATGAAAATTCTGTCAGTATTTACTCACCCTCATGTTGTTCAACCCCGTAAGACCTTCGTTCATCTTCGGAACACGAATTAAGATATTTTTGATTAAATCTGATAGCTGGATCACTCCTCCATAGGCTTCTTCAGGGATTGACACTTGCCAGCCCCGAAAAGTTATTAAAAGACATCGTTAAAATAGTCCAAGTGAAATGATACAGAGTTTCACCTGTATGTAAATGTATGAAGAATGAACCATTAACTAATTTTAACAGTTCAAAGCCATCTATCTGACTGACGAGCTGACATGAACAACTTGTACAATTAATGCAAACAGTAGGTTGCAACTAAATAATGAAATTTTTTCACTATTGAAAGTCATTAGCAAAATAAATCTTCAGAAAAAAAAGGTTGTTCAACATAACCTGAAATAACTAGGTGTAACCTGTAATAAATAACATTCAAATTGAAGTGAATGTTTTACTCTATGCATACAGTACACGTGTAAAATAAGTGTATGAAGAATGACCCATGCAAAATTGGATATGAGCTGGCTATAAATAGTTTCTGCCAGTATCCAATTCATGTGCTAGTGCAACTAAATGATGTCCATTACCCAGACATTGCTTTCAAGAATTTTGTTCATTTCAGATCGGAAATCTGGGTAGTTGTCATAGTGTTCTGAAAGCCTTAGGAAACAGCCACAGGTGTGTGCCACTGGTCTTCTCTCAAACCCTTTAAGGTCTGTGAAATCAACTGTTATAGTTTTGTCTATAAACAAATCTGATCCTGTACAGAATCTCAGAAACAGAGACAGTCGTTTTGCATCACACTCCCGCAAGTAAGCTGTCAAATGCTTTGAAATGTCCTTTTGGTGTGCATTCATTGCTTCAGGGAATTTGAGAGATCGCACAATTTTCCTCACTGTTGGTTGTAGTGCACAATACACATTTTCAATTTCCTGAAGGTCCTTACTCAGAGGTCCAAGTATGCTCATCCACTGTTCAAGAACATAAGCAGGCTCTTGAATGAGACTCTTGTGAGCCAGTTCTTTCAAAACTTGCATGACGTTTTCTTCTGTTGGAATTCTCCGACAACTGTAGTTGTCTAAGATCTCGATTAATTCCTCCTGGTCTGCACTATAGAAGTTTCTGCAGCTTTCTAACACAGCACACTCATTTTCTGAGACATACTTCAAAAAGTTGTCAATCAGATCACTTTTGACAGATCCTTGTATTGCTTGCTCCAAGATGACAGGTGCAAGTTTTATTGGGAGATACTTCTCTTTCTCCCAGCCAAATAGAATTATTCGGGCAACACTTCCCCACTTTTCTTTCCCAAAATCATGCCGAAGAAAGGGAACTTTAAAATTCTTCCCCAGTGTGCATTGATCATAAAATTCCTGCCAAAATTCTGATAGGCAATCCCTGAACACTCCACCAAAGTCATGGCCCATCTCAAACTGTCCATTTGGGAGGAGCAACTTCACTTCTACATCACTCTGTGTATGTGCAAGCGTTTCATCACAGAAATGTGCAATAAGTTCAGAAAATATATGTCCGCGATGAACAACAAGAATTCTTTTGTGAGGAACTATGGATTCTGGGCTCAGAGGCAAAGTGTCATCTAAGGTTTGTTCATCTATTCCAGTGATGTCTCCGGTGAAAACTGTCACTACATCGCTTGCATCCAAATAATCTAGTGAGGTCATTGATGAATTTTGAAAAGGGACATTCAGATCATCTGCAACATTCTGATCCTCCGTGGAATGTAAGGGAGACACGTCATTGTTAGCTGTACTGTCCACAAAAACTACATCCGTGTCTGAAGCATGAAAGAAGTCATTCATTCTTCTGGAAGAAGTGGGAAGACTTTGATCCGGGTTATTTCTCTGCAAGTCCTCTATTGTGTCTGAATCTGATATTTCCACTCCACTTTCTGTTTCCACTTCCTTATCGATCTTTTTTGTTGTGAGGTAGAACCTCATCATTGTGAGTTTGGATGTATTATACATTTCCCCCACTGTAGTTTCATCATCTAGTGACACTTCCTGATAATTTGTAAGATCCAATTCAAACTCAGAAACACTGCCATGAGAATTTTTTTCATTTGGGAAAAACAAACGAATTGCCTCCTCAATCAGTTCTTTTCTTTTCCAGTCTTTTGGCACACTCAACTTCCTTGTTCCCCCTCCTTTTTTGCTCTCATTTGAACAAAGCCCTGTCCATCATAGTGCATCCACCCAATCTCAACTTTTCTTGCAGTACGCTGAGAAATGTTTGTTCTAGTTGTTTGGTTTTCAGTTTGTGAATTGTTAATTTTTTGTCTTTTGCTCAGTTTTGATTTGAGGCGCTCAAACAGCTTTGACTTCCTGCAAGTTGGCTCAGTTTCTTGCCTCCTACAAAATCCCAAAACTGCCAGTCTGTCTCCATATGAAGGAAAATAGCTTCTCATCTGGTCATCAGTCATTATCAGTAGGACGCTGACATCAATCTGTAAATAAACAAATTTTTCAGTATTGTGCAATACATAAACCAAAAGTTGCTTATATTCATACAATTATCTAAGTCTGGGTTAATCCTACTTATCATATACCTGCATTCAAGAAATTGTTCGCACAAAGGGAACATTTTATAATTTACTAAAAAAAAAAAAAAAATAGTCTGAGCTGTTGTTTTCCAAAAAATAAAAATCAGTTATAAAAGGCAAAGGTTATCTTCGTAATTTTTGCCACACACAATTGAGCATTCAAGCCTTTCTGAGCGGAACATGCTATAGGCTTGTTAGTATCAGTAGAAAAAAAATCATAGCTTTGTTTTAGAATTTTTTACATTAGATTAACTTCCCCACTGTAGTATCCACATTATTTCATAATGTAAGAACGGCTCTGCCTTAAGTAACTTTAATGTGTTGTCCACTTCCTGTTATTTAAGCTGTACAAAAACATTAAGTTATGCTGCTTGATATAGCAAACTGGTATTTACAATCATATTATTTAAATTAATTATCATAATCATGAACAAACATGTTTCTAGTACAAGTAGTTTTACCATTTACTGAGCTTTGTTATTCTTCTAGTTATTCCCTGTAGCGGCTCATGAATTTGAAGTCTCACACATTCATAGAAAATAGCGTACTTCCATGTTGCAAAATAAGGTGTATAGTTCCTCACAAGAGTTCTCTCTCATCTTATTCAATAATCTTAACTTGACATTTCTCTGCTTGCATGCTTCCTGGCTGCACTTGTGCTGAAATGGTCAATACACTTACTGTAATTGTGAAAAATATAAAGAGCATGTTAAAGGGTTAGTTCACCCAAAAATGAAAATTAAGTCATTAATTACTCACCCCCATGCTGTACCAACCCCGTAAGACCTTCGTTCATCTTCGGGACACAAATGAAGATATTTTTGATTAAATCTGAGAGCTGGATCACTGCTACATAGGCTGCCTAAGGGACTGAAACTTGACGGTCCAGAAAGTCATTAAAGAAAATGTTTAAATATTCCATGTGCCTACAGTGGCTCAATTATAAGTTTATCAAGTGACGATACTACTTTTTGTGCGGAAAAACAAACAAAAATAACGACTTTATTCGACTATTCCTTTTCTTCCTTGTGGGCCTGAGACGAGAGTTCAAGAGATTTCCACGACGCATGCGCGAGAACTGAGATGAGGACGTTCTTCTTCGACTCCTTCTTGTTACCGGCTGCTCACCGCTTAGAAGTATTACCGCCACCTACCGTATAAGATGACGTGTTGGAAGCGCAAAACTTTCTGTTTACAAGCAGAGGAAGACGCGCGCTGTACATACGCTTTTCAATTCGACACTTAAAGGGTTAGAAGCTACTTCATATGGTAAAACAATCTAATCAACATTTCAAAAAAACATATTTGGTAAACTGTAATTGACAAACAAAAGCCTATTTTTTTATGTAAATTTTTTATCTAAATAGAGATGTATAGCAGCAATACCCTCTCGGATTATATTGAAAATAATATTGAAAAATAAAACAGATTTAAAATGTCTATTGTGGTGCTTTTTTTTTTTAAATTAGCATGAAAGCTTCTTCTGCTTCCTTGAAACCAACATATACTCCTGATGATGATGGATATCTTTCCCGTATGGCTCGCACAACACATGACGGCAGAGCTTTTCTGTTGTGTCTTCCAAGTTTTTGACCTTTCAGTATCCACTCTAGAACAACCCGGTACGCCACAAGTCTGCATTGACTGAAAACAGAAAATAGATCATAATCACAAAAATATTGATTGCCAAGTGTGTCCTTTCTTTTTCTTTCTTTCTTTCTTTCTTTCTTTCTTTCTTTCTTTCTTTCTTTCTTTCTTTCTTTCTTTCTTTCTTTCTTTCTTTCTTTCTTTCTTTCTTTCTTTCTTTCTTTCTTTCTTTCTCTCTCTCTCTCTCTCTCTCTCTCTCTCTCTCTCTCTCTCACACACACACACACACACACACCAAAACACACACAGCATAGTAAAACATGCATTGTAGAAAGCTATGCATCATGTGTATTAACTCTAGTTTAAACAAACCTACTTACTCTACAGATAGTGTGCCTTCTGGTCTCGGACGTCGCTTCCAGTTCACTTTAGGCAAATAAAAAAAAACTTCTAAAACACTGCGACTTAGCAGGGGCGGAAAACCGGGATCCTCTGTTATACAGCTAGATACACTTGTCCCATTGTCTGCGTCTTCCAGATTTTCCAGTTGTGGCATTACAATGTCCCAATCGATACAGCACATGCTCTCCTGTTCGGTAGGCATCGCTTGGCACTGATGGCATTTACACCACCAGCTCTCCAATGCTCTCGGTCTTGCAAGAGCTTGGGACTGCGGTTGTGTTGCAGCCTCTTCCATCTCTTGCAGTTCAGTGTCAGTGTATTCTGGTTCGAATAGGTACGGTTGGTTAAAAAAATGTAAGTCTTCATCTACGTCGAAATCAGTAGACATATTTACGAATTGAAAAGCGTATGTACAGCGCGCGTCTTCCTCTGCTTGTAAACAGAAAGTTTTGCGCTTCCAACACGTCATCTTATACGGTAGGTGGCGGTAATACTTCTAAGCGGTGAGCAGCCGGTAACAAGAAGGAGTCGAAGAAGAACGTCCTCATCTCAGTTCTCGCGCATGCGTCGTGGAAATCTCTTGAACTCTCGTCTCAGGCCCACAAGGAAGAAAAGGAATAGTCGAATAAAGTCGTTATTTTTGTTTGTTTTTCCACACAAAAAGTAGTCTCGTCGCTTGATAAACTTATAATTGAGCCACTGTAGGCACATGGAATATTTAAACATTTTCTTTAATGACTTTCTGGACCGTCAAGTTTCAGTCCCTTAGGCAGCCTATGTAGCAGTGATCCAGCTCTCAGATTTAATTAAAAATATCTTCATTTGTGTCCCGAAGATGAACGAAGGTCTTACGGGGTTGGTACAGCATGGGGGTGAGTAATTAATGACTTAATTTTCATTTTTGGGTGAACTAATCCTTTAAGATCCTTCAATTCTTAAATTTTTGTGTTCTATTGACAAAATAACAGTACAGGTTTGAAACAGTGGAAGTAACCCTATTAAGCCAAAATCTAGGTTTTCCATGTTGTCTTACAGATGTCTGACTAGTCATCTATTAAAACGGTAAGTATTAAAGGGGTCATTAAATCAGTGACGTGCGGTGATGTCTTAAAGAGGCTAGGAACTGAGTTATGAAAGCCAGATTACCTGATTTATTGTTTAGGCTAATAATACGTAATAACAGTAAACGTTACGCACAAACGCAGCATAACAAGAAATGTACAAATCAGAATGTATACCGTGTACTCACTCACTCTCACTCTCTCTCTCTCTCTCTCTCGCTCGCACACACACACACACACACACGCAAGCGCGGCACAGGCAAACACCGGTAGTTAATGTCCACTCCAGCATCAATACAACCATTCTTAATCCTTAATTTTTGCACAGCGGCCAATTATGTCTGTCAGCAAAAGTAAAATCACACACTGCTCAATTGAATATGAAGGCAAATGGCTTGCATTAATTCAACCACATTTATCAATTCAATATTAAGCCCAAAATAGTTTTTGACTCACCAATCGGTAGATTATTTGTAGCCTACATAAAATCCATCCGCCGCTCTTTCCTCGTAAAGACGTCGATCACAACTTTGTAAAACTCGTCTTTACGGCCTTCAGTTGCTGCACTAGTCTATCTAAGGCTGGCGTAGACCTCCCTCTTGCTATTAACTCAGATTTTGAATTAAATCGAGCTTGAAAAAAATTCTTAACTCTGTGATCACGGCCAGTGCTGTCATTTTGACTTTGAATTTAATTAGGCATAGGCTAGCTGTGGAGTAATGACGTTAGCTACGCAAATGTGTCCAGTAATATCTCGATTTTAATTGGTCCATGTCTGATATGTAACGTAGATGGGTACGGGCATAGCATATTTACGTCCAAAGGCACAGCAGAGTTGTGCTTTTTGCCGTACATGTTAAAGATTACAGGATCGAAGTGCGCATGCGCAACATGGGTTTTTCTCTTGTCGTCTGCAATGAATGGACCGTAAAAGCACTGCTTATTCTACCATTTGTTTGTTATTTGATTATGCGTAACTGCTACATTTGTCATCGTAACGTCTAGACAATTGGAATAAAACCCATATTGCATATATAAATCACAAGAATAAACAGTAAAAATACAAATACAAGTTTATTATTTAATAAACATTTTTATTTTTGAATTTTGGCAGGGTAGGCAGTGCCTAGTTTGCCTACCCAGACCGCACGTCACTGCATTAAATGGGTCATTTTCGTTCAAAAGCTAATAAAGTAGTAAAAAAAAAAAGCTAATAAAGAGCCGCTTCATCGCAAACGAATGATAGACATTTGAAAGTTTTATTTCCTACAAGGTATAATAGTATATTGAACGATTAGATCAGAGGTCTTCAATCCTGCTCCTGGAGGGCCACTGTCCTGCAGAGTTTAGTTCCAACCTGCTTCAGCACACCTGCCTTTGTATATTCAAGCGATCCTGAAGAGCTTGATGAGCTGATTCAGGTGTGTTTGATTAGGGTTGGAACTAAACTCTGCAGGACAGTGGCCCTCCAGGAGCAGGATTGAAGACCTCTGAATTAGATTAATGGTGATTAATTCACACATCTGGCATCACTTTTGTTAATCTGAACAGCCGATAAGAAAAAAAAACACATGACTGATGAAATGTTATCAGGGAAAATTATTCTCAGGACAATATTTTACTGGGCCACAGCGGTATTTCACCTGGGCTTGCCCCAGTAACAAGTGTGCAGTGATGCCCCTAAAGGACGTTAACAACACACTTCCTTGATTTGCATGTTAAAGGGTTAGTTCACCCAAAAATGAAAATTCTGGCAGTATTTACTCACCCTCATGTGTTCAACCCCGTAAGACCTTTGTTTATCTTCGGATTACAAATTAAGATATTTTTGATGAAATCTGAAATCTAGTGTAACAGCTCAGCGCTTCTGGGTTGTACGTCAGAACGTAGGCTCACTATTGGCCAGAATCACACACATGATTCTGCATCGGCCAATAGTTACACTATGCTGTTACACTACGTGAACTCACTCAGAGGCCCACACAGAAGAAAATGAATAGTCGAATAAAAGCGTTATTTTTGGTGGGGTTTTGCGCACAAAAAGTATTCTCGTCGCTTGATAAACTTAAGATTGAGCCACTCATAACTTTTCGGGGAACAAGTGTCAATCCCTTAGAAGCCTATGGAGGAGTGATCCAGCTCTCAGATTTAATAAAAAATATCTTCATTGTGTTCTGAAGATGAACAAAAGTCTTACGGGGTTGAACAACAGGGTGAGTAATTACTGACAGAATTTACATTTTTGGGTGAACTATCCCTTTAAGGGGCATACAAAGGAAAATTGTGACATTTCAAATCCTAGCACTTCAAAAGTATGGAAAATACAAACTCATATTTTAAAGTGAGAAGTTAGCTTTGAAACTTGGTATGAAACTTGCAGAAAGTTTTTATTGAATAGTAACCTCTTATAGGTATAAATAACATTTTGATTTTCCATTTCATGACCCCTTTAATATTAAATATTAATCTCTAATTTGAAACACTAATGTTTTGTCATTGACTGACAAATAAATAAATAGCTTTTTTACATTCCAGATTAGGTTTATTTAAAGGATTATTTCACTTTCAAAAAAAAAAAAAAAATGCTGATAATTTACTCACTCCGATGTCATCCAAGATATCCATGCCTTTCTTTCTTCAGTCGAAAAGAAATTAAGGTTGAGGAAAACATTCCAGGATTTTTCTACACAGAATGGACTTCAAAAATATATAAAATTATATATATATATATACAGTCCTTCTCAAAAAATTTGCATATTGTGATAAAGTTCATTATTTTCCATAATGTAATGTTAAAAATTAAACTTTCATGTATTTTAGATTCATTGCACATCAACTGAAATATTTCAGGTCTTTTATTGTTTTAATACTGATGATTTTGGCATACAGCTCATGAAAACCCAAAATTCCTGTCTCAAAAAATTAGCATATTTCATCCGACCAATAAAAGAAGTGTTTTTAATACAAAAAAAAAGTCAACCTTCAAATAATTATGTTCAGTTATGCACTCAATAGTCAATACTTGGTCGGGAATCCTTTTGCAGAGATGACTGCTTCAATGCGGCGTGGCATGGAGGCAATCAGGCTGTGGCACTGCTGAGGTGTTATGGAGGCCCAGGATGCTTCGATAGCGGCCTTAAGCTCATCCAGAGTGTTGGGTCTTGCGTCTCTCAACTTTCTCTTCACAATATCCCACAGATTCTCTATGGGGTTCAGGTCAGGAGAGTTGGCAGGCCAATTGAGCACAGTAATACCATGGTCAGTAAACCATTTACCAGTGGTTTTGGCACTGTGAGCAGGTGCCAGGTCGTGCTGAAAAATGAAATCTTCATCTCCATAAAGCTTTTCAGCAGATGGAAGCATGAAGTGCTCCAAAATCTCCTGATAGCTAGCTGCATTGACCCTGCCCTTGATAAAACACAGTGGACCAACACCAGCAGCTGACATGGCACCCCAGACCATCACTGACTGTGGGTACTTGACACTGGACTTCAGGCATTTTGGCATTTCCTTCTCCCCAGTCTTCCTCCAGACTCTGGCACCTTGATTTCCGAATGACATGCAAAACTGAGCAACAGTCCAGTGCTGCTTCTCTGTAGCCCAGGTCAGGTGCTTCTGCCGCTGTTTCTGGTTCAAAAGTGGCTTGACCTGGGGAATGCGGCACCTGTAGCCCATTTCCTGCACACGCCTGTGCACGGTGGCTCTGGATGTTTCTACTCCAGACTCAGTCCACTGCTTCCGCAGGTCCCCCAAGGTCTGGAATCGGTCCTTCTCCACAATCTTCCTCAGGGTCCGGTCACCTCTTCTCGTTGTGCAGCGTTTTTTGCCACACTTTTTCCTTCCCAAAGACTTCCCACTGAGGCGCCTTGATACAGCACTCTGGGAACAGCCTATTTGTTCAGAAATTTCTTTCTGTGTCTTACCCTCTTGCTTGAGGGTGTCAATGATGCCCTTCTGGACAGCAGTCAGGTCGGCAGTCTTACCCATGATTGCGGTTTTGAGTAATGAAACAGGCTGGGAGTTTTTAAAAGCCTCAGGAATCTTTTGCAGGTGTTTAGAGTTAATTAGTTGATTCAGATGATTAGGTTAATAGCTCGTTTAGAGACCCTTTTCATGATATGCTAATTTTTTGAGACAGGAATTTTGGGTTTTCATGAGCTGTATGCCAAAATCATCAGTATTAAAACAATAAAAGACCTGAAATATTTCAGTTGGTGTGCAATGAATCTAAAATATATGAAAGTTTAACTTTTATCATTACATTATGGAAAATAATTAACTTTATCACAATATGCTAATTTTTTTAGAAGGACCTGTATATATATAAATATATATATATATATATATATATATATATATATACATACACAGTGGATAGCATAAGTGAACACACCCATGCTAAAGTTGACTAAAAAGAGGAATAAAAAATCATCTTTTGGAAATTGATCTTAATGGTGTTATTTCAGTTAGCCTAATAGCTGGTTTGATTTGCATTGAGAGATGATCTTATGGAAAGTTCCCCATGCAACTCTCTAGATATGGTGAAGGGTGTGTGATGATGGGGGGTATTTTAATTCCAAAGGCCAAGGGAACTTTATCAGGATGCATATTATCCTGGATCCATGAAATAACTGGCCTTTAAAAATAAAAATCTGCTGTCTCTATGGGAATTTAACATAGGGGTGTACTGACTTATGCACCCTGTATTTTAAGGAAGAACATTTATTTATTTACGATACATTATTCATTCACAAAGAAAATTGGTGTCCATAAAGGTTGGATTTTTCCAAATTTTTTAAATTAAGGCATTAAGATAAATTTCCAAAAGATTATTTATTTTTATTCCTCTTTTTAGTCAACTTTACCATGGGTGTGTTCACTTATGCTATCCACTATATATATATATATATATATATATATATATATATATACACACCTTTCCAACGCGATGACGTAACACGTGGCGCATTTCAGAGATGGTACATGACGGGCATTTGTGGTTAAAAAGTATATAATTGATTTTTTGTGTGATAATAACCGACCGTTTCGCTGGATAAGACCCTTATTTCTGGACTGGGATTGTGTCGAGCATTTAAAGCTGCATTGAGACTGACATTTGAACCTTCTTTGAACATTGGAATATTTGGGTGCCATTGAAGTCCATTAAATGGAGAAAAAACCTGGAATGTTTTCCTCAAAAAACTTAATTTCTTTTCGACTGAAGAAAGAAAGACATGGATATCTTGGATGACATGGGAGTGAGTAAATTATCAGGAACATTTTTTTTTAAAGTGAACTAATCCTTTAAGGAATATATTCAATATATATACCATTTGAGCCCACATATGTTCCAGATAAGCCCACATGTTTGTTTTAATGTAATATTCTACACATTTTATAAAATAAACATTAAATAATCTCAGTAAGAAATAAACCTGTAAGTAGGCCTAAATGGTAGGTGGGTTTAAAATGGTCACTTCCTCTAAATAATGAAAATTTTCATTTTTGGGTGAACTATTTCTTTAATTTATTCAGTGGGTTAATTTCTTGGTTCAATATTACCTTGTCATCCTCCAGCCTTTTTATGGTGGTTTCTGGAATTTTCCTCTCCCTCATAAAAAAGATAAACTCGTCCATCCTTTAATGATAGTTTAATGGAAATTAATAACGAGAGCAAACTGAGGCTGGTAGGCGAATATTAAACCTAGACCAAGTATGTAAGCCATAAAACCAAATATCTGCATCTTTATGGTCAATGTGCTGTGCTTAACAAAGCAAGCTCCTCTCCTGAGGCAAAGCAGTTTTGGTTCAATGACAGTAACCTATTGGATATTATATTAAATAACTCTTTATAAACGCAAAACCAACACTTAACATGCAATAAGATTAGGCTACGTAATAGACAACCTTAGCACGCGCACGTTACATAAAGTCACATTTTATACTTGCCCAACGTATTTTATTAACACATGATAATCGTATGGTAAAGGATTATCATTCCAAAGAGTAAATATGATCGTACCTTGTCACTGGAAAATGTCCAACAAAGCTCTGTTGTTGACGATGAAACGGAAGAGACTCTCGTGTGGTTGTCACATCTCGTGGCTTCATATGGTGCGAGAAGGTCAAAGTTAATATCAATTGAGCCAAAAAAGTCAGAATCGTGAGTTTAAATCTCGCAATTGCAACTTTATTTCTCAGAATTGCGAATTTATATCTCGCAATTGCGACTTTATTTCTCGCAATTCTGACTTTATTTCTCAGAATTGCGACTTTTTTTCTCAGAATTTCGACTTTATTTCTCAGAATTGTGACTATATTTCTCAGAATTGCGACTTTATATCTCGTAATTGCGACTTTATTTCTCAGAATTGTGACTTTATTTCTCACAATTGTGACTTTATTTCTCACAATTCTGACTTTATTTCTCACAATTCTGACTTCATATCTCACAATTGTGAGATAAAAAGTCGCAATTATTATTATTTTTTTTTTTATTCAGTGGCGGAAACAAGCTTCCATATCCAACCCACCCACCGAATTTACCCATGATTCATAGCGGGTTTGAACCGGAAGCCGGTTGTCCTTTTCCGGTTCGAAGCTTTATGAAGATTAAGCGCCGCTTGCTCAGAACGCCGCAGTGATGTGCTGGTTAGAAAATATGTGAAATAAGTAGGGCTGACCCTGCCCGTGCACGACTGAAGTTATGCTAAACCATAATGAGTGTTTTCGTAATATATTAACTATTCTGCATCTCAACGCACGCATAAGCTTGCCACAAAAAAAACCCGGCAAAAGTAATGATTATGCATTAAACATTTGAATTGTTTATTAATAACTAGTGATTTCTGTAAGTGTCGACTGCAAAGATAAATTTGATGATGCTGACTCACCATTTTCGCAGTAGTGAACGCGCCTATAGAGAGAAATGCACACTTCATATGAATTAACCTATACATAAGCAGATAGCAGCCCATTTCTGCTCGTTTTTAATTATTTTATTTAAAAGTACACATTTCAAGCTTTATATAGATATACTTCTCATGTATGTGAGGCAAGTAACTTATACGCTGAGTTTCGTTGATTAATAAGACGCGCTCCAGTTCACGCGCCCGCGCCTCCGTGTCCTGTATATCTACTATTGGCTTCTTATTTATTATTCCAGGCAATCTGTTGATAAAACATTGATAAAAATGAAGATACAATTTATACTAAACGAAATTCACTTTAAAGAAAGGCTTTCTACAAAACAAAACTTAACAAGTGGTCAAAATCATGTCTGAGCCATTCCAAATGTTTTCCGATATATTGGGCATCTTATGATCATATCTGACTCATCTCATGCGGTTCCCTTTTCATATAATCAACATAGATGAAATAAAAAAAAAAAACATTATATTGTGAAACTTAAATATAAAACGTATGTTTATTTGTTTTGTTTTTTAACTTATAAGCGTCACACTGCTCCGCTTTGCTCACGTGCTCTGGTGTGTAGCCTATAGCCTATACATGCATGTGTGCGTGATGTGATGGAGGGGTGCGAATATATGGGATGAATATAGTATCAAAATGATTAACACGTGCAAGCACACTTATCAATGAACTTGATACATGTTGCAGAAATGTTTTATCCATGCCATTCAACTTGTGTGTGCAAAATTCAAAATTGAATGAATGTGTAGCAATTTGTACAAATAGAGACATTTCTGTGAATACAAATGTTTTCTTTTGTATTAGTGTATCATAATTTGTGCATGCAACAAAGAAGATGTGCATGTGTGGATCAGGTGACGCGCGTGCATTCATTGAGTTCTTTTCTGAGTCGATCTCATTTGATTCATTTGGATTTTGAGACTTTCTTTTCGCTGTTTTTAAGCATTTCACAAACCACACACAAACAACTACAAATGAATAGGCCTGGTGCTAATTATTAATGTGTGCACAACTACCATTTATTTGACAAATTCACAAATGTGCGTCGCTACATTTAAACCAATACAATACAACTTGTGTGTGCAAAATCCAGAATCACATGAATGTACAGCATTTTGTACAAATCGAGACATAGTTGTTAATACAAAACCTCAATTTTGTATTAATGTAGGCCAGAATTTGTGCATGCAACAAGTAAGATGTGCATTTGTGGATGAGGTGACACGCGTGCATTCATTGACTCGTTTCTGAGTCGATCTTATTTGATTCATTTGGATTTTGAGACTTTCATTTCGCCAGTTTCGCCTTGCACGATCCACACACACTGTCTGAGAAAACCTGCTACCACTAGATGGCAGTATTCTGCTAAAACAGACAACGGCAGCGTAATCAAGCGTGATCCCCATTTAAAACGCATAGTGTGAGTGATATTAAATTGAAGCACCAAATTTAGTTCACAATATAGGCCTACTACCTTATTAATAAAGCATACTTTATAGAGGCAATCAGATTATGAACAGCACACATAGAAAACCATTATAAAACGCTTCACGTGCAATAGCGCATTGCATGTTCAATAAGGTGTATCAGCTAGCCTGAGTTTTAATATCACCGTCTTACTGCATTGACGTTAAGCTTTTTCATAGTAATAATAGGCTCTATGGGAGGAAAACTATATAGCCTACAGACAAGAGCCTATATGAACTCGGCGCGCAACGTTTCACTTTAATGGCATTTCCTTCCTGAGCCTGTTAAAAAGAAAAAACTTAACATGAAATTCTGCAGTTGCGTTTAACTTTGCACGGGTAGGGGAGAGCAACCGGTCCGAGAGCGCAGTAAAGTAAGTTTTAGGTTTGATATTCGCCGCATTTTCTAAAGGGACCAACTGCAAATTCCACTCACAGTCAAAAAAATATATAAACGTCCAGTCATTCATTCAAATGAACGAGACCAAGGTTATAGTAAATGCCTAGTGGACAGACTGACTTAGCACTGTATGTCCAACCAATATCTCGATTGAACAGTAATAAAAAAAAATTACAGTAAATTGTTTTTCTATTCATGTTCCAAAGGTTGTAGTACGTTCCTAGTGATAGTCAGGTGATATTTTGCATTATTGATCTGTAGTACCAAAAACCCTTTTGGTGAATTACAGTAATTTTTTATAAAAAAGTAATTGTTTACTGTAAATAGGCTACATGAAGGAAGGTATTGGGACAATTTCACCTGTAGTAAGCCAGTCTAGTCACTAGGAACATACTACAACCATTTTGAACATGAAAAAACCCTTTTGGTGAATTACATTACTTTTCTGCAGAATACAGGCTACATGGCTACATGAAGGGAAGTATTGTCCAAATTTGACTTGTAAGTCAGTCTTACAGGAACCTTCTACGAGCTTTGGAATTTGAAAATGTCGGTTTTTAAATATTAAAAGTTATTTGAATTAAAAAAGTATACGTTTTAACGCAGATAGTGGAATTGGCAGACGTTCCCTTGTGCATCATGAGCTGTGGTAGCGCGTCAAAGCATTCTCATGTAGGCTATGCAGCTATACACACGTAGTAGCTAGCCTACGTGATTTTCAATTAATATTTAATGTCGATATACAATGGTTGCAAATTGTTAAAACTCATTGTGCTATAGTAAGACTATATAACAGTGGCAGGCCAAGGGTAAAGGGAAAACAAATGTCCTGCGAAAATCGTCTTTTAACATTTAAAAACAGACATTTTCAAATTCCAAAGCTTGTAGCACATTTTTAAATTTAAAAATGTCTGTTTTGTTCTGTTTTGAAAATGTCTGCTACAATGTGTAGTCATAAAAAAATAAGCCTATAAAATGAACGCAACTGCAGAATTTCATGTTAAGTTTTTTTCTTTTTAACAGGCTCAGGAAGGAAATGCCATTAAAGTGAAACGTTGCGCGTCGAGTTCATATAGGCTCTTGTCTGTAGGCTATATAGTTTTCCTCCCATAGAGCCTATTATTACTATGAAAAAGCTTAACGTCAATGCAGTAAGACGGTGATATTAAAACTCAGGCTAGCTGATACACCTTATTGAACATGCAATGCGCTATTGCACATGAAGCGTTTTATAATGGTTTTCTATGTGTGCTGTTCATAATCTGATTGCCTCTATAAAGTATGCTTTATTAATAAGGTAGTAGGCCTATATTGTGAACTAAATTTGGTGCTTCAATTTAATATCACTCACATTATGCGTTTTAAATGGGGATCACGCTTGATTACGCTGCCGTTGTCTGTTTTAGCAGAATACTGCCATCTAGTGGTAGCAGGTTTTCTCAGACAGTGTGTGTGGATCGTGCAAGGCGAAACTGGCGAAATGAAAGTCTCAAAATCCAAATGAATCAAATAAGATCGACTCAGAAACGAGTCAATGAATGCACGCGTGTCACCTCATCCACAAATGCACATCTTACTTGTTGCATGCACAAATTCTGGCCTACATTAATACAAAATTGAGGTTTTGTATTAACAACTATGTCTCTATTTGTACAAAATGTTGCACATTCATGTGATTCTGGATTTTGCACACACAAGTTGTATTGTATTAGTTTAAATGTAGCGACGCACATTTGTGAATTTGTCAAATAGATGGGTAGTTGTGCACACATTAATAATTAGCACCAGGCCTATTCATTTGTAGTTGTTTGTGTGTGGTTTGTGAAATGCTTAAAAACAGCGAAAAGAAAGTCTCAAAATCCAAATGAATCAAATGAGATCGACTCAGAAAAGAACTCAATGAATGCACGCGCGTCACCTGATCCACACATGCACATCTTCTTTGTTGCATGCACAAATTATGATACACTAATACAAAAGAAAACATTTGTATTCACAGAAATGTCTCTATTTGTACAAATTGCTACACATTCATTCAATTTTGAATTTTGCACACGCAAGTTGAAAGGCATGGATAAAACATTTCTGCAACATGTATCAAGTTCATTGATAAGTGTGCTTGCACGTGTTAATCATTTTGATACTATATTCATCCCATACGAATAAGGTGGATAGTGACCAAAATGATCACGGTTATCACAGAATCCTGTTCAAAGAGTACTAATACTACACAATAAAATCAATTCACCAAGTTTTATGTCGAAAACCAGCAAATAACAAATATAATTAGCATTAATATGCACTTTTTGTTTACATAAACATTAAAATAACAACATTAAAAATGATGGCCAGATTTTAAAGGACTGTCTTGCGACATATCTACTAATTAGTAGCAAAATTAACATGTACAAGTTCAAATGAAGTTTTGACAAAAAAGATTTATAAAAAGAAACCTATATTTCAGCCTTTAAATAATTTTTGTAAAAAGAATGAGTCAAAAAAGATAAATTACTGACGTTTACAATGCACGTTTGCTTATCTTTTATTAATAGTAAAATTTGGTCTGATTTTCCCGTGGCGTCTGTCGTTGCTATGCAACCATGCACTGCACTCTCTACAATGACAAAGAAGTTTTAGTAGCTAATGGATTTTTTCATTTCGCTGCGCCTGGAAAAAATGAGCTCGTTGCTTCAATTATGAGCTTCCTACATTTGAAATAACGAACTTGAGCGCGCAAAAGACGCGATATGTGAACGGCCCCGCAAGCCACCTCCAATCAGGCCACGAGCTACTGGTAGCTTGCGAGCGACGTGTTGGAGACCCCTGACCTACACAGTGTTTAAGGGAAAGACTTAGGCTATCTAACACATTTAGACTATAGCCTACATCTGTACTGGAGCTTAGTTGGGAAAAGAAAATAAGAAAAAAAGAAAAACCTCTGTGCCGGTAAGTCACAGTAGACAGGTCTAAATCTAATTTTAATTTTGTTTTGTTTTTTCCGCTCAGATGCCCACAATGCTTTAAAAAAAACATTCTGGAGGAAACACTAGTGGTGGCTCCTACAACATTTTACAATGTTATTACTGGTTGCCTGATGAAATATTAGACAGGAGTAGTGCAGGTGATAGAGGAGGAGACCAGAGTGAAGCAGAAGAGCACAATGTAACAGGAGAGAGGGCAGAAAGAGAGAAGAGTGGAGGAGAAAATGGCAGCAATAGGGCTTGGGCGTCATGACGTCATTACTTGGCGTGGCCACCATGTTAATTGCCTCCTTTACTGCTACTCGGACTACTGCGCACTGTTTATAGACGTACTCCCTCTCAGTCATGTGTCTTAATTTGATTAATTTGGTGTTACTATTTCAACCATGGTAAACCGTGGCTGTATACATTACGCATTTGTTCATTTGTCTTAACTGGAAAAAACAGCAGTAATAATAAAGTAACACTTTACATTAAAAATGACAGGTAAGGACAACACTTCATTATGTTTAATTCTATGCAGGAAACCAAACATTAACCTCAACCCCTCAGTAATGTGTATATGTCACCGTTTTCCCTAGGCCAAGGGTCAATAAACACACTCCGGAGGAGCCGACACCAAAGACACCAATCAGGCGAGACAACAGATCATATAAAATCTCTTCTTTTTATTTATAATCGAACACAGCGGTCAGCAATCTCTCCTTCAGAGCAATGGTTCACAAGATCTCTCAGCTCGCAGAGCAGCAGCAGATCGAACGCAGCAGTCAGCAGACTCTCCTTTGGAGCAATGGTTCACAGGATCTCTCAGCTCATAGAGCGACAGCAGATCAGACACAGCAGTCAGCAGACTCTCCTTCGAAGAAATGGTTCACAGGATCTCTCAGCTCATAGAGCGGCAGCAGATCAGACACAGCAGTCAGCAGACTCTCCTTCGAAGTAATGGTTCACAGGATCTCTCAGCTCGTAGAGCGGCAGCAGATCAGACACAGCAGTCAGCAGACTCCCCTTCGAAGTAATGGTTCACAGGATCTCTCAGCTCGTAGAGCGGCAGCAGATCAGACACAGCAGTCAGCAGACTCCCCTTTGAAGTAATGGTTCACAGGATCTCTCAGCTCGTAGTGCGGCAGCAGACCAGACACAGCAGTCAGCAGACTCCCCTTTGGAGTAATGGTTCACAGGATCTCTCAGCTCGTAGTGCGGCAGCAGATCAGACACAGCAGTCAGCAGACTCTCCTTCGAAGTAATGGTTCACAGCATCTCTCCGCTCGTAGAGCGGCAGCAGACCAGACACAGCGGTTAACAACTGAGTCTTCTCTTACCACAGGACAGCAATAGCAGAATGCAATGGCGGACAGCAGAATCTCTCTGTCCACAGAACAGCAATGGTGAGTACAGAATCCAGCAGTTAACAATTGAGTCTTCTCTTACCACAGGACAGCAATAGCAGAATGCAGCGGCGGACAGCAGAATCTCGCTGTTCACAGAACAGCAATGGTGAGTACAGAATCCAGCAGTTAACAACTGAGTCTTCTCTTGCCACAGGACCGCAATAGCAGGATGCAGCGGCGGACAGCAGAAGCTCTCTGTTCACAGAACAGCAATGGTGAGTACAGAATCCAGCAGTTAATAACTGAGTCTTCTCTTAGCACAGGACAGCAAAAGCAGAATGCAGCGGCGGACAGCAGAATCTCTCTGTTCACAGAACAGCAATGGTGAGTACAGAATCCAGCAGTTAACAACTGAGTCTTCTCTTACCACAGGACAGCAACAGCAGAATGCAGCGGCGGACAGCAGAATCTTGGTTCACAGAACAGAAATGGTGAGTGCAGAATCAAGCAGTTAATAACTGAGTCTTCTCTTCCCACAGGACAGCAATAGCAGAATGCAGCTCTTCCCTCCAACACACGGAGCTAAACTTCTCCTTCCTCCAATATCACATCAGGTGGTTGGAAACTGGACAACAACTTTACAATCAACGGATCAGATTAGATTGATTCCCCACTGGTTCGGCTTCCCCAAACAAAGATCATAGAATGATGGTAATGATTTGGTCTCCCACACTCATGCATGCAACAATAGTATAACTCTTTACACGTGCTCATTTCACACTTTCAGACACTGCAATGCCACATCACCTCTCGTGAATAACAGGCCTTCACTACATCTTTGCAGGGTCAGACATTCCACCGATGGCTTTCTACACGGGGGTATCAGGTTTCCTTTTGTATGTTGATGCAAAAAGTGTACTTAACTCCTCTCCTTGGTAACAGCATGGATCTTCAGCGCTGCCCTTAATCACTCTGTTCTCTCAGTTCCATATGTCAGGCACTCATCCGTCTTCAATGTGTAAACATCCCCACACTTATATGCACTGCGGTTGCTGCTTTCTGCTGTCTGCTGACAAAAGCGCCAAGGGAACCCAACGTGGAAACCCCAAGCATAAAATCGTGCTCTCACAACAACCACGCTGTTACATCACGCTAAGGTTGCCTTCAAGTAAGCAAAACGATGCTTTGAAAACATCTGTTTCGCTAGAAGGGCAAGGGGGTAGCAACAGGACAACAGTACAGAGACTGACAGGTCCGATGGAAGGGCTAACGTTAATGTTATGAGAGTATTCAAATACTGGATATTTGACAGGAAAATACTAAAACGGGAAGACAGCGGGAAAAGAGCTCAAATACGTGAAAAACCCGGAAAAAACGGGAGGGTTGACAGCTACTAACTACACTTTTGAAACACAGTTAAAAGTACATGTGTGAATGGTTGTTAGCACTAACGGTGCTCACACCACAAACAAGGTAGCCGAAGATGTCTGTTATGCAAAACTGCGGCAGCAAGTCGTCGTCGGTGCTCCACTCTTTGTTGGAAATTTCATATGGATCCAAACCGTTAATAGTGCTGATTTTATCCACATACCGGTCCCTGGCTTCCCTATTTAGCGTATCCCGGTAAATTCCACATCCTTTTAGGGATTTTAACATCTTTTTTCTTTCTTTTCTTTCTCCCAACTCTGCTTCTTCTCCTCGTTCGACTTGCTGTATGTTTACATTCGCGAGGCCATCAACATGGCCGCCACGTCCCAGAATGCAACGCGGCACCCAAGCCCTATTTAAAGAAAACTCATATTTCATGTATAATCTAATTTACTTTTAGATTGGAAAAAAGACCAACTACCGGTCTCACCTCATTATTGATGAGATGCTGGAAATATTGGCCAGAGTGGTTGAAGAACCAATTCTGAAAGCGATTCAGTCCTCTGTGGCTATTGGGTTGGAGGTGGACGAGAGCACAGATGTGTTTGTTAAAAGGCAACTGGATCTGCACATTCGTTATCAGTCAATTGAGAGGACAATAAGTAACCACTGGACTGGAGTAAACCATATATGTTTGTGATGTATTTTTATTTTTCAGATATATGAACAATGAAGGGCAGCTCTTCAGTCAGTTCCTGGACCTGGTCAGTGTAAGTGATGGGAAGGCTGTAACCATTGTGGCAGCAATAAAGGAAGTGCTACACAAAAAGAACGTGCCAACTCTAGGAACAGATGGAGCTGCTGTAATGACTGGTAAGAGTTAACAAAGAGTCTTTTAAGTTGCATGAATTTGTTTTTAATTGGCTTGAATATGAATTGGTTATTGCATGCCTTTGTTTTTTTCTCTTTTCTTGTAACAGGCAGGTTGAATGGTGTAGCGAAGCAGCTCCAGGATGTCTTCCCCTGGTTGATGCCAGTTGCTTGTGCTGCCCATCACCTTCTGAAAGCTGCATCAGTCTTTAGGCTTTGAGAACTTAAAAGTGAAGGTGAGAGAAAATACTTTCCGCTTTTAACAACAATTCTGGTCATTATTATGTACTCCAGATGCAATGTGTACTATAATTAATCTCTTACACTGCTACTAAAATATTTTTCAGCAAGTAAAGGATACACGCTGACTATCACAGCACCTGGCAATTCTTACATTGCAAAAGAACCTCAGTGCTGTCATGACTGCCTTGGCTGAGACTGAGGTCCATAAGTGCCCAGTAGCCAAGGGCCTCTATGGTTTTTGCTGCACATACCGCTCTGTGGCTTCAGTATACCTACAGGCAGGTGTACTACCAGACTTAGCCAGGCATTCTAGGATTTTCCAGAGAGAGAAGGTCAACTTCCTGGCCATCAAAGAGCAGGTACTTTTAACATGCATCTCATAATTACAACATAAGTACAACTAAATTCTAGGCTGTTCAATCAGTGCACATTACATTTAAAAAAAACTGCTGATGATTGTGCAACTGCCTTTATCAGGTTCCAGTGACTATGGCATGCCCGAAGAACATCAAAGATGCAGGTGATACACAGCCCCCTGACTCATTCTTGGCCCAACTGCATAGTGACCTTGACAACCCTGCAGGATTGGATGCATTTAACATATATTTTTGATGAGGAGAGCTAGAAGCCAGGTGAAGCCCACAAGAGAGGTTCTTGGTCCCGGTACAGGACACAGGTACATTTGTTTTGATTGGCTGCTAAGTTATTCAGACAGACCTGCCCCCACTGCTAAAAAAAAAAAAATCCTAAAGGAAACACTGATGCAGTTCTGGTTATTGACTGCTAGAGCGCCAAAAGTTGCAGACATTAGCTTTAATGTCCAAATCAGTCAAAACATGTAACTTTTGTAATCATTGTGGATATTGTTTAAGTTTTTTTTAATGTAGTGTGTGTGTGTGTATATATATGGTAACACTTTAAATAATGTTAACGAATTAGACCTTAATGTAATGCATGAACTAACAATGCGCAATTCATTTTTTACAATATTTATTAATCTTTAACAATAGTTAATAAAAAACAGTTGTTCATTGTTCATTTTAGTTCACAGTGTATTAACTTAAACATGATTAAAGTCAAAAGTTGTATTTGTTAACATAAGTAAATGTTGAAATGAACTAAGAATGAACAATACTTGTACAGCATTTATTAATCTTAGTTCGTGTTAATTACATTTAATGTTAATAAAACTTGTTTCCCATTCTCAATGGGAAAGTGACCAAGCAACGTTGCTCAAAAAGTTGCCTCGTGTATCATCACCTTTACTCTTTCAATCAATGTGTATTTTCTCACCCTACAGATCGTCAGCGGCAAGTTCGCCATACACCAGGCCTGCGCCCACCCGGATCTTCGGTGTGGACAATCGCACGAACCGCCGGACTAAAACTTATGAAGTGTCCAACAACAAAATAAAAATTCCTACAAAACAACCACAATAAGTGCTCTCAGTATTGGTGTGAGAGCATTTATTGCTCCCGTGGATGGCGACAGCCCAGTTTTTGAAACCGGGAGGGCCTATATAATTAAAAATTGCACTCACGTCCAAATTTTATGGACAGGGTGTATTTTCCTTGGCCCCAACTCAATTTTTTTTCGAAAAGCTTCCTTTGAGTTGCAGGAGGAGGCAGAAAGAAAAGCCAAATGCCTCCTCAATCCACCAACTGCCCTGATGTATTAAGGTAATGTTTTGTTTAAAGATGCATTTTAATCAGATTCACAGCCAATGCTATCTATAAATTATGTCTAAGCACTAGTAATTGTATTCACTTGCATTGCATTAACAACAATCTTCCCATTGTGATCGTGCAGTTGCAGGTCCTCAGGATGACGCGAGTGGGTGAAGGAGAGGTCCCCATCAGAGACCTGTCTCCGGTGTGGCCAGAAGGTGTTGGAGGTGTCCCTCTGGCTTCGGAGGCCCTGGTTGAGCGCAGCTTGGGGGACCATATTGAGATTTCCTTCAAGGCGACTCAGACCTCCTGCCAAATTTAACACATCCAGCTATTCAGCTGTGGAGGTACACAACATTATGCATCATGTAACCTAATTATTCTCTAATTGATCTTTCTGCATCTTCCTACACTTGTGAGTGTGTACAAGTGGATATACATTTGTGTAACTTTTATTTTTTTTTAAAGACATAAGTGTTTATTGAATCGTAAAGTGACAGCACTAATGTCTAATGATATATAATTCCTTTGCTGAGACTTCCTTTCATGTTATTACATTTCAGAAGACTGAAGCTGAAGCAGTTAAGGTGGAGATCACCATCATAGGTGTTTTGGCGGGAGATGGAGGTGTCACTGTACTGCTGTCTGACTCCTACGAGGAGTACAGTGTCCCTGCAGATCTGGACATGGACATTGACCTCCCAATAAAACTGTACTACATTATTGGTGTGTGTCAGTTTCAGAGTACTGAACAGTTGGAGGAGCTTATGGAGGAAAATTTTGAATCAATTTGACTTTTGTTGTTGTTGTTTTTACAAGTTCAATTTTTAATGAATGTTTTTGTTGTTTTTTACAAGTTCATTTTTTAATTAGTTTTTATTGTTCATGAAATGTTTATTTTACAGTTAAATAAAATTTATTTTTAATATATTTTGCTTTAAGTGTTTTTTTCTATGCATTCCATAATTGTAAATTATATAATCATTAGCCTAAGTCTGATGCGTTTAATCACCTCCCTACCATAAATCATAAATGCTTAATGTTGCTCTGATCTTAATGTTACCGAGTATGTTAAAAATTAAATAATAAGATCATTAATCAATTCCAACTGAAACATTAAATTGCTAGTCGTTAACTAAGAGTAACATTTTCTCTAGAAGGTCGTATAAGGAATAAAGAAATATAAGAGTAATTAATTACATAACATTAATTCATTATAACAGTTAATTGCATATATATAATACTTATATAGAGAAGTAATGTGTACATACGTTTTTTTTTTAAAGAATAACAAATAGTGATATATATATATATATATTTAAACTTTTTATACTTTACACTTCGAACCACTTCAAACTACTTTACATTTTAAATTAGTTTATAGTTTAAACTAGCTTAAACTTCAAACTATAAACTTCTTCAAACTTTCTGGTATTTCATATCAGAAATCATTTGAAGAAACATGACACAGTCAAATGTCCTTTCAAAAATTGTGACCTGACAGCCAATGTCCTTTCAACTCTTAGTAGATCATACCTCATAGACATGTCTCAAGGTTTTAAAGGACAAGTTCAGTATTTTACACTTAAAGCCCTGTTTTAAGATCGTTTCTGATGAAATAGAACGGTTAAGATTAAAATTTGGATAAATGCTGCTGTCCCGAGAATTTTCGGTTTCTGTGTTAGTGCCCCCCCCCAAGCCCACCCCCCCAACCCCCACATTAAACTTTATGCTCACACAAAAATCGCTGCAAAAGATGCTTTCCAACAGGTGTTTTACCATTCGTTGTAAAACTGTGGACCTATTTTTCCAAACGCCTCACAACCGGACATTCTTCCATTGAGAGCTTGAATAATAGACACTCCAGCCCAGTTGGTGGCGATAATGCACCTTTGCCAATGTTTGGATAGCGTAGCCTACGATACCGCGACTGCTTAAGACTACAGAAAGAATACAAACAACCCCATTTCCGTTTCCGGCGGCGGAGTAATAACATACTTCACAGAACATCCAATACAAGTCAGTGGAGTTGGACAAAAACTACGATAAAACCTGTTGGAAAGCATCTTTTGCAGCGATTTTTGTGTGAGTATATCAGTGAACACCCCAGACCACTCGGTGAGTTTCACGTCTTTGTAAACTAAAGTTTAATGTGTTTTATGAATGATTCATCCAGTGCCCCTATGAAACCTATGACAGCAGCATTTAGGCGGCAGTGGCTCAGTGGTTCATGTAGGTTGTCTACAAACCGAAAGGTTGGTGGTTCGATCCCCGGTTCCACCTGACCAAGTGTCGAGGTGTCCATGAGCAAGACACCTAACCCCGGCTGCTCCCGACGAGCTGGATGGCGCCTTGCATGGCTGACACTGCCGTCGGTGTATGAATGAGTGAGTGAATGGGTGAATGTGAGGCAAATATGTAAAGCGCTTTGGTGGCCATTGGGTCTGTGAAAGCGCTATATAAATGCAGTCCATTTACCATTTGTCCAAATTTTAATCTTAACCGTTCTATTTCATCAGAAACGATCTTAAAACAGGGCTTTAAGTGTAAAATACCGAACTTGTCCTTTAAAAATTTTAGCTCTTCCGTTTCATTTAAAACGGATGATTTGGAAAGCAATGCAGAATCATGGTCGGAAGAGACTGGAGATCATATACCAAATCAACAGTCAAATGTTACAGATAGCACTGTTCCTTTAACTCTTTCTGGACCTGAAACAAGCTCGTTTTCAGAGCCTGTAGTAGACTATACAAGGCTAGAGAGCAAACTTGCATCGATCCTTTATATACAGACAATTTTGCATGTTTCAAAAAGTGCAACTCAGGAGATATTAAGTTGGATGAGTTATGCAGCAAAACAATCGATCAGGGGAATTTTAAGAAAATACGAAAGCCACATTGATGATTCAGTGGCAGAGGAGCTTTCTGATTTGATATCAGCAGAAGTGATTAGAACAAATCCTGTTTTTAAAGCCACTGCAAAGAAGGGTACACTCTCAACAGATTATCGAAGGAATGCTTATTTTAAAGAACGTTTTCAAGTAATTGATCCGGTGGAGTACTCTTATGACAGGCTACATCAAAATACCTTTGTGTATGTCTCCGTGTTGGGAGTTCTTGAAGTGTTACTCAACAGAGCAGATGTCTTGGAAAGAGCTGTTTTTGAGGATGATTTACCAGGACAGTACACATCTACTCGAAGGTGGCAGTACTTTTAGGTGTTCAAAGTGATTGCCTTTCTGTGGGTATATCTACTTTGATGATTTTGAGGTTTGCAATCCCCTGGGCACTTCGAAAAAGATTCACAAGATCAAAGCTGTTTATTGGGTGTTTCTAAATTTCCCTGCAAAATTCCCTTCTAAACTTCCCTCAATAGCTATACTTGGAAAGAGCAGTGATGTAAAAATTTTTTGGCTACGACAAATTTTTCGATCCACTCTTAAAAGACATGAAAGACCTGGAGCAGCAAGGTGTGTTGAAGCCCTGAATGCACATCTTAGATCAGTGGTGTCAAACTCAATTCCTGGAGGGCCAGAGCTCTGCACAGTTTAGCTACAACCAGCTCAAACTCACACCTGCAAGGAAGTTTCTAGCAAACCTGAAGACCTTGATTAGCTGGATCAGGTGTGTTTGATTAGGGTTGGAGCAAAACTGTGCAGAGCTCTGGCCCTCCAGGAATTGAGTTTGACACCACTGTCTTAGATGAAAGGTGTATTGTGTATGTGCTGACAATCTTGGGGCTCACGGTCTTGCTGGCTTTTAAGAAAGCTTTCAAGCTGAGAACCTGTGTAGATTTTGCCAAGTCAGCAAAGATGACATACAGAAACGAGATGCTAGTTGTTTTCAGCTTTGAACCGTTGAACAGCACAACTCCATTACAGATGAACAGAGAGACCACCATGAGCTTCAGAGCAGACTTGGTGTAAAAAAAGAATGTGTCCTCATTAAGCACCTTTCTTTCTTTCACCCAATAACTGGATTCCCACCAGATGTCCTACATCAGTGGTTCACAACCTTTTTTTTGTCTGTGACGCCCTTTTTCCCAAGAAAATATTTTAGGGCTTCCCTTCACATTTAATGATATTGTCGCTCTTTTAAGCTTGCAGCAAGGATGACAAAATGTTTTGTTTTTAAACAAACAGTATGTTTATACCTATAACCAGATATGTTTATGCATAAATAATAGCGTAACAAAACAAAAACATCAGTAGGCCATTTGTAATTTAAAAATGTAAGCCTAGGAGTAGCCTATAATTGGCCCTATTTGAAATGCAATAACAAAAACATCAGTATTCACACTGGTGTGTAGGAAAAAAATAATTAATATAGGCTATTACAAAATGACTGGTGTCTGGGACCTCGTTGAAAACCCATTTTTTGGTCAGCCAGGGGATTTTGAATAAAATTAGCTAATGTAATATGATCGTTTGGCGGTCTAGCGATTAATAAACATGCGTTTATTAACAGAATAATGCGTCTTTCGGAAGAACATTGTAGCCGGAGCTACTTCTCTCTGTTTATATCTGTGACGAGTCATGCAGGCACTGGGCTACACAGCAGCGGTACGACCCGAACCAGTGTAAAATAGTCCCAATATTTATTATAGGTGTACCATAGTGACTCAGGATAAGACAATGGATGGAAAATGGATTCATGATGTACTCGCTCATTATATAAATTTATATATATATTATATTATAGTACATTTTGAACACAAAAAAAGTTACGGACTGCTGCTTTAATGCTCACTGTTCAACACTTTCCAAAATATGAAGCGACCCCCCCAAAGAGCTCGCTGAGGCCCCCTTGTGGGCCGAGACCCCCCTGTTGGGAACCGATGTCCTACATGACACATTGGAGGGAATTGTCCCATTTGAGTTATCAATTGGCTTGAAAGAACTCATCTCAAAGGGACATTTTACTCTTCTTACTCTGAATAACGGTATTAAATCCTTTCCTTACAAGGACTCAGACAGAGTGAACAGACCTCAAGTAATTTCCCAGTCCAGCTTTTCAAAGAAAACCATAGGTGGGAATGGGCATGAGAATTGGGCATTGCTACGCTTGTTACCTTTAATGATTGGTCACCTTGTAACCATTTCTGAGGCTGCTTGGGAAATTTTTGGCGCTTTTCCACTGCATGGTACGGCTCAGTACGGTTGGGCGCGGCACGGTTCGGCTCGCTTCGCTTTTCCACTGCGTGGCCAACTTGGTTCGCTTTAGCTCGGTTGCTTTTCCACTGCAGTTAGTACCGCTTCAAAGTGGGTGGAATTATGACTGATCGTTATCATCCGCTCCTCGGCAACCAACAAGAGGAACGTCTGCACTTTTTGTCCACTGACCACGATTCAGCCATTTCTTTTTTGGAAGTTTTTTTTCTTCAAGCAAGTAGTTTTAAAACTGCCCAATCAGTGATCTGCAGTGTTTTCACGTCACATTTTAGTCTCGGTACGGTACGCTTGGAACCTCAACAGAGCTGGTACCATTTAAAGCGAGCCGAAGCGAGCCGTACCGTACCGTACCATGCAGTGGAAAAGTGCCACAAGTGAGCCGTACCGAACCGTACCATGCAGTGGAAAAGCGCCAAAGCGTGCCGTACCGAACCGTACCGTACCATGCAGTGGAAAAGCGCCATTTGATGGTCTTGAGAGAGATAGTGGAGTTGGTAATGTCAGACAAGTTCTCAGAAGCAACCCTATGCTTTTTAGAACAAAACATTTTTAAACACCGTCAACTACTCAAAGACACGTGCCTAAACCTTAAATTGCGACCAAAACACCACTATGTGGAGCACTATCCACACTTGATTCGCTGCTTTGGACCATTATTTGAGCTCTGGAAAATCAGATTTGAGGCCAAGCATAGCTATTTCAAAGGTGTGGTGAGTGACGTCCACAATTTCAAAACATTCCACTCACTTTGGCAACTAAGCATCAGCTTATGATGGCCCATTTTCTCAATGGTCCAAGTCTCTTTTCTTTACCCATGTCTGTGCAGAAAGTGAAAACGGTAAGAACGTGTACATTAGAAGTGCTACAGCAGACTGCACTTCAGAAAAAATACCCACACAAAGAAGTTTTGTCTGCATGGAATTCACTTCAGTGAAGGCATGATTTTGTCTTCAGGTCAATGCAATGGCTTGCCTGAATTTTTCAGAATTCTCAGTGTACTAGTGAATGCTAATAAAGTGTCCTTCCCTGCAAAAGGCTTTCATCATGGTACATTGAACACTATAGGTCCTATGAGGTTTCTGAAACAAGCTCAATTGAAATACTTGAGCCAGAAGACCTTTAATGATTACCAACCTCTCACCTCGTATACATTTCAGGGAAAAAACATGATTGCACTAAGGAAGTTCCTTCTCCATTAATTGTTCTTCACGCAGCCACACTGCCTCCATTAAAATTGGGCCATTGTAGTTTTATTTGATCTTTTACGTAATGGTAGTATTTTTTATGGGTTAAAGAGATAGTTCCCCAAAATGTAAATTGTCATAAGTTGCTCTCCCTCATGACATTCTAAACCTGTATGACTTCCTAAGGCAGAAGACATGCATGTGTCTTAACGAATAAAACATTACAATACCAAATATCTAATTTTAAAGATAAAAAAAATCTCAAAAGTACTTAATGTTTCTTGTGAAGTATATGATGCCAAGCAAATTATTAAAGTTTTCATCTTTGAACTACCCCTTTAAATCATATGTGCTGGCACATATTTATAAGTTTTGCCCTCTACTTGATGTACTATAATCTTTTAATTATTTTTTACAGAATATGCGGCTGTGTGTTGTGTTGGCCCCTGATAATATTAGGAGGTTGAATATTTTGGAAAATCTCACTTCAGTTGAACACTTGAAAAGAATTCTTCAAGAAAAGCTCGAAATCAAGGATGACTTTTTGATTCAATTTAATTCAATTTAAGGATCCATATAACAGAGCTTCCACCAGATAGAGCAGTGCTGAAGATACTCTTGAATGTACCTGAAGAATCTGAATCCGATATCTCCATTTACTCTTTAGACACTGCCAGTATGTCATCCCCATCCAACAGCTCAAACCAGAGTTCCCCTTCCTTGACTATAAGGGCCCTTTCACACCTACCTGGTTTGGTCCTTGTTTGGACTTTTCAGTTTGGTCCGAATCAAAATTACAGGTGTGAAACCTACCCCGGACCACGGTCCGGACCAAACAGATGAAATTTGGTCAGACGAAAATAGGTAGTCTCGGTCCGGATCAAACTGAACAAAGGTTTGGTTCGTTTCTAGTGTGAAAGCATTTCTGTATGGTTCGGTCTTTCAGACCTTTTACAGGAAGTTCCGGTGGTTCCCGCATAGCCGAAAAAACAGAAGGTGGCAGGAAAAATGAGCCGTGGTAGCACATGGGGAGAGGAGACAAGGTTTTTAATTGAAGTATGGTCTGATGACATAATGAGAAGTGAACTGGAAAAAACGCACAGAAATGCAGACACTTTCCAAATATTTTCGGAGAGGATGAGAGAGAGAGGGTATGAGAGGACGGGAGAGCAATGCCACCTGAAGATGAAGGTTATGTAAAATAAGCAGGTAAATGTCTTATTTAATCTGCAACTGTTGACATATGTGGACATTCTGGAGACCTAGAGCTGTCAGTAGGCTGTCATGAATATTTAATTTTAAATCTTAAATGTTGTTGTTCTATTTCTATTCACGGAGAAATGCATTGAAATAAGGACACAATTATAAATCACCCGTGACAACTCGTCTTTTGAAACAGACGGCCAGTATGGAAACATATTGCCACTCACCTTGGTCTCTTCCCAAATGGAGGTGCCAGAGCTCGCATGATTGCTTGCAGTTTTCTCCTCCTTTCCTGCCGGCGACGATAAAATGTTCGCACGACGAGGACGTTCATTTGGCGAATTTGAATATTCCTTGTGTATAGTTGCTGCTGCAGGTAATTATGCCATAAAAATAACAATATAGTTGCAACGATATGCGTCTGTTCATTCATGTTGTCAAAGTTACCCGCCGAATTGACAACACGCTGACGACAGACGCACGTCCATTTACAAACCAATCAATGTCAAGATGCAGCCCACATAGATGATGACGACAGGACACAAGTATGTCACGTTTTTTTTTATTTTTATTTAACCTTTGTTTAACCAGGTAAAATCAGTTGAGAACAAGTTCTCATTTACAACTGCGACCTGGCCAAGACAAAGCGAAACAGTGCGACGAAAACAACAACATAGAAATAAGTAAACATACAATCAATAAACCAATCAATATACAAAAACTAAATATAATACAAAATACAATTAATTGTATAAATGTATAAACAAACAAACATACAATCAATAAACCAATCCATATACAAAAGCAAAATATAGTTTAAAAATTATACACTATAAACAAGTGCAGTGATCAATAAACAGCTTTGACAGCTGATGCTTAAAATTGGTAAGAGAAATAGGAACCTCTAGTTTCAAGGATTTTTGCAATTCATTCCAGTCATAGGCAGCAGAGAACTGGAAGGAATGGCGACCGAAAGAAGTATAAGCTTTGGGGACAGCCAGTAAAATATACCTGCTAGAGCGCATACTACGGGTGGATGTTGCTATGGTTACCAGGGAGCTGAGATAGGGCGGGGATATGCCTAATAAGGACTTATAGATGACTTGGAGCCAATGGATTCGGCGGCGAGTATGTAGTGAGGGCCAGCCAATAAGAGAATACAGATTACAGTGATGAGCAGTGTATGGAGCTTTGGTAACAAAACGGATAGCACTATGATAAATTACATCCAGTTTACTAAGTAGAGTTTTGGAGGCTATTTTGTAAATAACATCACCAAAATCAAAGATTGGTAGGAAGGTAAGTTTTACAAGGGCCTATTTGGCATCATGGGTGAAAGATGCTTTATGACGAAATAGAAAGCCGATTCTAGATTTAATTTTGGATTGGAGATAGTTAATGTGAATCTGAAATTTAAGTTTACAGTCTAACCACACTCCTAGACATTTGTAAGAGTCCACATATTCTAAATCAGCCCCGTCAAGAGTAGTGATGGTAGTCTGGTTGGCAGCTATGGGCAATGTTCGATTAAAAAGCATGCATTTAGTCTTACTAGCATTTAAAAACAGATGGAGATCACGAAAAGCGTATTGTATGGCATTGAAACTAGTTTGAAGATTAGTTAACACACAATCCAAAGAGGGACCGGATGTATATAAAATGGTGTTGTCTGCATACAAATGTATCAGCGAATCACCAGCAGCACTAGCAACATCATTAATGTATATAGAAAATAGGGTTGGCCCAAGAATTGAACCCTGGGGCACCCCCATAGAGACTGCAAGAGGACTGGACAGCAGACCCTCCGATTTTACACACTGAACTCTATCTAGGAAATAGTTGGAGAACCAAGCAAGGCAGTCACTTGAGAAACCAAGGCTGTTGAGTCTGCCAATAAGAATACGATGGTTGACAGAGTCGAACGCCTTGGCAAGATCTATAAAGATGGCAGCACAGTAATGTCTCCTATCAATAGAGGTTATGATATCGTTAAGTACCTTAAGCGTAGCTGAAGTGCATCCATGACCAACTCGAAAACCAGATTGCATAGCAGAGAAAATACGATGGGATTCAAAATATTCAGTAATCTGTTTATTAACTTGGCATTCGAAGATTTTAGCAAGACATGGCAGGATAGATATAGGTCTATAACAATTTGGATCTAGAGTGTCTCCCCCTTTGAAGAGGGGGATGACCGCAGCAGCTTTCCAGTCTCTAGGGATCTCACATGATACAAAAGAAAGGTTGAATAGGCTGGTAATCGGAGTTGCAATAATTTTAGCTGATAGTTTAAAAAAAAAAAAGGGTCCAGATTGTCAAGACCAGCAGATTTCTAAGGATCCAGATTGAATAGCTCTTTCAAAACATCAGCTGTCCGGATTTGTGTAAAGGAAAAATTAGGAAGGCTTGAACAAGTTGCTGTGGGAGGTACAAAGCTCTTGGCCGAGATAGGAGTAGCCAAATGAAAAGCATGACCAGCCACAGCAAAATGCTTATTAAAATTTTGAATTATCATGAATTTATCTGTGGTAACAGTATTTCCAAGCTTTAATCCAGTGGGCAACTGGGAGGAGATACTCTTATTCTCCATAACCTTTATAGTGTCCCAAAACTTTTGGGAATTTGTACCACAGGATGAAAGTTTCTGTTTAAAAAAACTAACCTTTGCTTTCCTAACTGATTGTGTATATTTGTTCCTTGTTTCCCTAAAAAGTTGCATATCGCGGGGACTTTTTGATGCTAGTGCAGTGCGCCACAAGATATTTTTATGTTGATTAAGAGCAGCTAAATCTGGGGTGAACCAAGGGCTAAATCTATTCTTAATTCTCAGTTTTTTTTAGAAATAGAAATTTCAGAGTTTTTAATGGCTTACCTGAGCCATGATTCAGACACGGCTAGGACATCAGGGTTAGTTGAATGTACTAAAGCAGTGAATAAATCAAACTTAGGAAGGAGGCTTCTGATGTTGACATGCAAGAAACCAAGGTTTTTCCGGTTACAAAAGTCAACAAATGAGAGCACCTGGGAAATAGGTGAAATACTGGGGACTATAGGACCTGGATTTAACTCTACATCGCCAGAGGAACAAAGAAGAAGTAAAATAAGTGTCCGACTAAGCGCTTTCAGAACTGGTCTTCTAGTACATTGGGTAAAAAGAATAATAGGAACAGATTTCCGAACGTGGTAGGGTAAATTGAAGGCAAAATATATCGCCAAGGGTTTATTAAAATTTGAGTTCCATGGAGGAAGACCCAGGCGTTGAGTAATAAAGAGAGAAATTGCATCTTTAAAAACACCAGTTAAACCAGGCAAAGTCTCTGCATATGTGGGGGGTGAAACAAAGGAGCTATCAGAGACTTGTTTAGAGGGACTAGGGGCTCTACAATAAAGTAAAACAATAATAGCTAACCTAAACAACAACATACAAAGCATATTTAAATAAGAAAAGAAGCAAAACAGATAAACAGAATAAAAATAAAATACCAAATAAAATTCCAAATAATACCATATAAATAAACAGACCTGCAAGCATCAATAGTGAAGCCGAGTAATCAGCATCCGAATAGCAGTAACGAGGCAACAGTTCAATGGGCATGCACTAGAAAATCACAAGGCACGACACCCAGAGCGCCAGTAGTCCGGGGCTAGCAGGCCAAGGCCAACGGACGAAACTTCGACGATCACACACACCGGCAGATCAGCCGCAGCGGCCCAACGGAACTCCGCGCCGACAATAGAAGGTCCAGGCAGGCCGACAAGGAAAAGCCTGCAATAGCCAAGGCTAGCAGGCCGAGGATAGCGGACGAAGCTTCAACGACCACGCTGATAGATCATCCGCAGTAGCTCAGCAACAAAAGTTCCAGGCAGGCCGGCAAGGTAAAGCTGCGATGGCCGCGGCTAGCGAGCCGAGGGCAACAGATGAAGCATCAATGACCACACCGGCAAATCAGCCACAGTAGCCCAGCGGGGCTCCACGCCGACAACAGAAGGTCCAGGTAGGCCGACAAAGTAGCTGCGATGGCCGAGGCTAGCGGGCCCAGGGGAACGGACGAAGCCTCGACGACCACGCCGGCAGATCAGCCGCAATAGCTCAGTAGGGCTCCGCGCCGAAAACAGAAGGTCCAGGCAGGCCGACAAGGTAAAGCTGCGATGAAATCAGTAAATCCAGCGATGCGGGAGGGAACACAACCCGACGCGTGACATGCACCAATTTGGTAGCGTACTGCACAGACCGACCAACACCGATCAAACCAAAAGCTGATGCAGTCAAAACCGTGGAAAGGACCGCTAGCAGAGAGGCAAACAATGGTCAACAGCTAGTTTGCAAGCTAGCCAACAGGCCAACCTCTGACTGCAGTTCAATTCAGTTAGGTAATAAAAATAAATAAAAAAAAATCTTAGATCCGTGAAATATATGGAAAGGCAGACTGATTAAAAACTATTTAAAAACCTTAGACGAGACAAACAGAAACACGTCTGCACTGTGGCGCCATCTTGGATTTGAGAAGGTTCTTTAGTGCGCTCGCATAATTGCAATGTGAAATCAAACCAAAACTTTCTGCAAGTATAAATTGTATCAAAACGTGAACTTTGGTTCAGACCTTGGTGCGGACTTTCATTTGTGAAAACGCCCTAAGACAGCGTGAAAGTTCTCAGTGGCCCTCTACTCAAAGGGAATGAGAATTTTAAAGAAGATGTAACACTGCTCACAATACCAATAGCAATGAAAAATGAATATCTTGAATGCTATATCTCAAGTATTTTTTTCATTCAAAGCTTATCCAAATAATCAAGAGTGTCTGCTGCATTGGTTAAAAAGCATCCATGTCTCAAAGATGGATGGAACAGGCTATAACAGCTGGACTATAAGCATCAAATATAAGGTTGGCAACTACCGCCAGAAACTACGATCAGTAGGTTGCTCTGAAGTCGCTGTAAACCTGAGAAGAGCGAATGAGGATTCTAGATGCTTGAAAAAAGCAAAGATGTGAGATAAACTTCCTCCCAGACATTCCAATTGGGCAGACAGAGTATTCTCTACAAAAGGAAGGAGATGCACTACAGGAGGAATTGAAGAAGAAACATCTCAACATGGCATTTGTTGACTCAAAAAATGGAACTGACAATCCCACTGAGAAGAAAGGAAATAGTCGACAAAGAACCTCTTGTGGCTGATGTCCTAAACAAATGGTTTGGGTGAATATGCATCACCGATGATCAAGCTGTACAGAGCCCGTGGTGGAGAATATGGAGAGGAAATGAAAACCCTCCTAGATCAACTTGATAATCAAGTATTTATCAATAGATCTCTGGTTAAAGTGAACTACAATGATATTTTTGGATTTTACCCTTTTTTTGTGTGTGTGTGAAATGTAGGTATTTGTGTATGCAATCGACCTGCAAAGTTGCAAAGTCCACATCAAAGTTAAATGATCTCTCCAAAAGAAAACAGATAATTTAGCAAGTTTGTTGCATGGATGTGCTAAATGTAAGACAAAATTTCAAAATACCATGCAGTGTGTGATGTAACTGTTTTATCTCGTTTATTGCTGCAGCATTTTATGCTTGATACCGAAGCATAGCGTTTCTCAACGGGGGCGTTTGGACAGTGTTGGGGGGTGGTGTGAACGAGGCAGCAGAGAGGGGGGCGCTCAGGCACAAATGGGGGGCGTTACTCACTGTTATTCATCACAACTTTTAAGCCTCTGACAACACATACAATGTTCATTTGAATGTAAAATAAAATTATGTCTGTGCAAATTAAAGGAGAACTCCGGTCAATTTTAACATTGAGCTCATTTTTTTTGTAAATTTGAAGTGCTGTCAGTACAGAGAACAACGACAAAAATCGGTGTTGCCTACACCGTGTTATCCTCTTTTTAAAATTTGCACCCTGTTGACTTAAATGGGGCAAGTTTTAAACCTGCTTTTAGCCTCTTAACATCCTTGATGTGTCATTACAAGTGCACAGCCATGTGAGTGATTTTATTCAGAGTGAACACGGTTAATCTGACTGCAGTAGATGTGAAAGATATGAATAAAAGTGATGTTAATTCAGCCAGCTCACATACCTGTATTTACTTCCTGATTTCAGTCGAAGTCCACAGTAGTCGATTGTCGAGTGCGCACGCGCAATCATTGGTAACTAAGCAATGGTAATTTACCAATGATCGCGCACACTCGACAAGTATTTGCATAGCATTTACAGTAATCCCTGCATTTGGATTCTTATAATGTCAGGGCCATATAAGAATTTGGGTGAGAAAATAGTACATAAAATTGTTGAAATAAAAAAAAAGTTAAAAATAAAAATAATTTAACCAGCTGCAAAGCTTTTTGAGTTTACTGAACTTCAGGCCTATATACTGTAGTTGTGCGTACTGATTTCTTACAGTTTGCTCAACCTCCTATTCAACTTTCAACAAACTCATAATGACTAGTAAAATGAACTTAATGAGTAACTTAAACCAGTTTCAGTGAACTTTCAAAAATGATTTGGTACATCTACCACTGAAGTTGAGTAAACTCAAAAATGCTTTGCAGCTGATTGCTTTATTTTTTTAAGTTAACTCAACTTTTTATTTTTTACAGTGCAGCAAATTTTTAGGTTGAACCAATCTTTCCAGCCCGGAAACCCCTTCTCTGCAGTGGAAACTCAGTGAAAAGAGGTATGAATGTTAGTGAACAAGACACTCAACTCACAAATGACTTTAAGACCAAAATCATGGCATACCTTAATGAAAAATATGCTGACTTAAAAAAAAAAGAGTGAACCAAGTTGTCTTCCTTGCAAATGGATACAATGCAAGTTTTTACATCTATGAATCAATGTGCCATTTTACTAATATATGTGACGGATGTAATAAATGAGAAACTAATAGCAGTCATTGATTGTGAGTCCTCTACTGGAAAAACTCTTGTTAATTTGCTAAAGAAAGTTTTGGAAAAAGTTGGCGTTGACATCAAGAAATGTATAGATGGGGCTGCAAACTAGGAAGAAAAGTTCCAAGCATACAGTTGTATATTACATATACGGTGTGATTTTAGCATTCAGTAAAGAAGCATTCAAACAAAAAGGAGGTGACAGTAACTGTAAATGTGTATTAATTTAACTTAAATGAACTTAAACAGATGTTCTCATTTCCCATATTTTTTTATATCTCAGTTCTTGGTCCATTACTTTTTATCATCTATATGCAGCCACTTGATGATATCATTTACAAGTTTGACCTTCATTTTCATTTTTATGCTGATGATGTCCAAATCTATTTTACAACCTTTATTCATAAGACAATGAAAGCAAAAAAGCGCTGCACGGGGTTTAATAATCTGTTTCCCGGTGCTCTTTGGATGTAGGGAAAATGAGACTCATAAAAACATATCAAGCCAAGGCACTCGAGAATTGAAGTGAATATATATAAAAGCCTTTATTTTATTATGGCTTTAGGCAATTATAAACAGTTTTCAAATAACAGCACACCAATGCGTTGCGGCTAATGAGCCTTCATCAGTGTGGCAGTGGTGGACAGTAACGAAGTAAATGTAATTCGTTACTGTACTTAAGTAGCTTTTTTGCGTATCTGTACTTTACTGAAGTATTTAAATTTGGGGAGACTTTTACTTTAACTCCACTACATTTCAAAGTCAAATATCTTACTTTTTACTCTACTACATTTTCAAAATCAGTCGTTCCTTTTTATTTATGAGTGGATAAAAACGTAACTGGTCAAACGAGCCACCAATCACAGTACAGCGCGTGCGCTTTGTTTTGAACTTGAATTGGCGGTATCTACCAAGTGCAAACCAGAGCCGTTATGAGAGTTGCAAACATAGACGGTTGCGACACAGTAGCTGTGTCTAAAACCGTTCACTCATTCACTAATCCCTATATAGTGTATGGCATTTGAGTGCACTATATCTGCAAGGAGTGAACAAAATGAAGTGAGTGAATTCGGACGCTGACGTTTACACTGCGTCGGAGAGCTGGAGCTGTCGCAGAAAATGCTTCGTCACACGTACTGATAAAACTCCTTTTATCTTACGTTACATACTTTATAAAATAATATTAACAAAAATAACAATCATATTGATCTCGCCAAACAAATAGTTCCAAACAAATCGCGTTGCCAATGATTTTAAGCGGGGCAAAGAGCAGCGTGTGTGTGTGTGTGTGTGTGTGTGTGTGTGTGTGTATGTATGTATATATACAGGTCCTTCTCAAAAAATTAGCATATTGTGATAAAGTTCATTATTTTCCATAATGTAATGATAAAAAATAAACTTTCATATATTTTAGATTCATTGCACAACAACTGAAATATTTCAGGTCTTTTATCGTTTTAATACTGATGATTTTGGCATAAAAACCCAAAATTCCTATCTCAAAAAATTAGCATATCATGAAAAGGTTCTCTAAAAGAGCTATTAACCTAATCATCTGGAGCCAGTTGCACCAACAGGGCTTTACTAAGCCTGGTCCTAACTGCTAAGTAGGTCTTAGTTAAGACCAGTCTTTAGAGTTGACCTAACGTCGGTTGCACCAACCAAACTTAAGCCTAGGCTTAACTACGCCTGGTTTTAGCGATGCGCGTTCCTGTGAATGGCCACGGAACTATAGCGGTTGCCTAGCAGCGTGCGTTGCTGGTGTTACGTTGTAAACTATCTTCCGCTGTTTGGTTAACTTGTAGCCGTATCAATGGAGGATCAAAGAAAAAGGAAAGGAAATTTCACTGACATTGAGATACGAAAGTTAATAGAGCTGTACAGTCAGCACGTGACAATTCGCTTCATTCGCGGCAGGCAGCATTACGTCTGTCTCCTGCACGCGAGAGGAGAGGTAGAAGAACGTTGGTAATAAATGTCATTTCAATTGTAAGTTCATTCTTTATGTGCTAGGAGTGTGCGCTATGTATTGTCTACGATGATATTGTAATCATTGTTTTAATTATGGACGAGGCACTGCGAGCTGACATCACATTTGTCTCTTGTGCTTGTTTTCACTGCATGATGTGTCACTGCAGTTATAGGTATGTCCCAAAATAAGTTTTTTGTCTTATATTTATATCATATTATGTTATTAAAATATCTCATGAGCAAGAGTGCCGTTTTCACGAGCACAATTGATAAAAAAATATTTATTTTATACAACAGTTAAATTAACAATAAGTTAACATTGTGAGTTACTTTTAGACACAATATTGTGAATATTGTTTGTTTCCCCTTTATTTCGCTGACGATAATTTCAAAATGAAACTATAGCAGAGTCTCCATGCAACAGACAGCGAAGATTTTTTGACCGTTTTTAACGAATCATTTTAACGATTCAATGAACAATCACTTGCTTTTAGTGGTTACTATAGAAACATTAGCTGTCGGAAAATGGATAGGCCTATTAACGCTATTATATGCCTAGATTTTGACTTTACGCCTGCTACTGACTAGGCGTAAGATTTACGCCTGGTCTTAGCGAGAAGAGGACTTAAGCCTGGATGGTGCAACTGGCCCCTGAATCAACTAATTAACTATAAACACCTGCAAAAGATTCCTGAGGCTTTTAAAAACTCCCAGCCTGTTTCATTACTCAAAACCGCAATCATGGGTAAGACTGCCAACCTGACTGCTGTCCAGAAGGCCATCATTGACACCCTCAAGCAAGAGGGTAAGACACAGAAAGAAATTTCTGACCAAATAGGCTGTTCCCAGAGTGCTGTATCAAGGCACCTCAGTGGGAAGGAAAAAGTGTGGCAAAAAACGCTGCACAACGAGAAGAGGTGACCGGACCCTGAGGAAGATTGTGGAGAAGGACCGATTCCAGACCTTGGGGGACCTGCGGAAGCAGTGGACTGAGTCTGGAGTAGAAACATCCAGAGCCACCGTGCACAGGCGTGTGCAGGAAATGGGCTACAGGTGCCGCATTCCCCAGGTCAAGCCACTTTTGAACCAGAAACAGCGGCAGAAGCGTCTGACCTGGGCTACAGAGAAGCAGCACTGGACTGTTGCTCAGTGGTCCAAAGTACTTTTTTCGGATGAAAGCAAATTTTGCATGTCATTCAGAAATCAAGGTGCCAGACTCTGGAGGAAGACTGGGGAGAAGGAAATGCCAAAATGCCTGAAGTCCAGTGTCAAGTACCCACAGTCAGTGATGGTCTGGGGTGCCATGTCAGCTGCTGGTGTTGGTCCACTGTGTTTTATCAAGGGCAGGGTCAATGCAGCTAGCTATCAGGAGATTTTGGAGCACTTCATGCTTCCATCTGCTGAAAAGCTTTATGGAGATGAAGATTTCATTTTTCAGCACGACCTGGCACCTGCTCACAGTGCCAAAACCACTGGTAAATGGTTTACTGACCATGGTATTACTGTGCTCAATTGGCCTGCCAACTCTCCTGACCTGAACCCCATAGAGAATCTGTGGGATATTGTGAAGAGAAAGTTGAGAGACGCAAGACCCAACACTCTGGATGAGCTTAAGGCCGCTATCGAAGCATCCTGGGCCTCCATAACACCTCAGCAGTGCCACAGGCTGATTGCCTCCATGCCACGCCGCATAGAAGCAGTCATTTCTGCAAAAGGATTCCAGACCAAGTATTGAGTGCATAACTGAACATAATTATTTGAAGGTTGACTTTTTTTTGTATTAAAAACACTTCTTTTATTGGTCGGATGAAATATGCTAATTTTTTGAGATACGAATTTTGGGTTTTCATGAGCTGTATGCCAAAATCATCAGTATTAAAACAATAAAAGACCTGAAATATTTCAGTTGGTGTGCAATGAATCTAAAATATATGAAAGTTTAATTTTTATCATTACATTATGGAAAATAATTAACTTTATCACAATATGCTAATTTTTTGAGAAGGACCTGTATATATATATATATATATATATATATATATATATATATGAATGAATTAAATTATTTCGAACAACAATTAAAATAAAAATAATAAGAGTGACATTAGTCTTCACGTAGACTGAGTTAAGCAAGAGTCTTTTGACAAATTATAATAGGACATTATAGCCATAAAAAAATCATAGTACTTGGATACTTAAGTACATTTGAAGGCAAATACTTTTGTACTTTTACTCAAGTGAATGTTTAAAGGCAGCACTTCTACTTTTACTTGAGTAATATTTTACCTTGAGTATCTTTACTTTAAAGGACAAGTTCGGTATTTTACACTTAAAGCCCTGTTTTAAGATCGTTTCTGATGAAAATAGAACGGTTAAGATTAAAATTTGGACAAATGCTGCTGTCCCGAGAATTTTAGGTTTGTTTGGTAGCACCCCCACCCCCCACCTCGACAATGGTTTCATAGGGGCACTGCAAGAATCATTCATAAAACGCATTAAACTTTAGTTTACAAAGACGTGAAACTCACCGAGTGGTCTGGGGTGTTCACTGATATGCTCACACAAAAATGGCTGCAAAAGATGCTTTCCAACAGGTTTTATTGTAGTTTTTGTCCAACTCCACTGACTTGTATTGGATGTTCTGTGAAGTATGTTATTACTCCGCCGCCGGAAACGGAAATGGGGTTGTTTGTATTCTTTCTGTAGTCTTCCAGTCGCGGTATCGTAGGCTACGCTATCCAAACATTGGCAAAGGTGCATTATCGCCACCAACTTGGCTGGAGTTTCTATTATTCAAGCTCTCAACGGAAGAATGTCCGGTTGTGAGGCGTTTGGAAAAATAGGTCCACAGTTTTACAACGAATGGTAAAACACCTGTTGGAAAGCATCTTTTGTAGCGATTTTTGTGTGAGCATATCAGTGAACACCCCAGACCACTCGGTGAGTTTCATGTCTTTGTAAACTAAAGTTTAATGCGTTTTATGAATGATTCTTCCAGTGCCCCTATGAAACTATTGTCGAGGTGGGGGGGTGCTAACACAGAAACCTAAAATTCTCGGGACAGCAGCATTTGTCCAAATTTCAATCTTAACCGTTCTATTTCATCAGAAACGATCTTAAAACGGCTTTAAGTGTAAAATACCGAACTTGTCCTTTAACTCAAGTACATGGTATGTGTACTTCGACCACCACTGTGTGTGGGTAACAAACACACTCAGAGTCCTTTTAAGCAGCAGCAGTTAGTTAGTCATGTGACAATCACCTGGTTACGTAATATAGAATAGTCACAATAGAGAAAACATTATTAGATAAGTAGCAAAGACATCTCACCAAAACATAATTAAACCCAACATATGTTCCAAAAAAAAAGAGGCTATAATATAATGCACTAAAGTGTAACAAAACAGAATCAACAATGTATTCCCAATAACAGAGAAAAAAAATACAGGTACATCACATAAGATATCAATGAAATATACAACTCAGAATCAACAATATATTCTTAGTTCCAAAACTTGGATATCATTTTTTTTTTTAAACCTCTTACAACCTTCTCTGATATTTCATCTCTGCCCGACTCACTCACCGCATGTATTTGAGAAATCAAATACTGGATGTCTCTGAACTTCTTTAAAATAAATGTCGATTGACTTTATTCTCGAAACATTTCGACTTTAATATATCATCTCATAAATTAACTGAAAAACAATATATACTAGCCTCACATACATGAGAAATATACCTATATAAAGCTTGAAATGTCCACTTTTAAATTAACAAATTCAAATCGAAAGCAAATACCGTCTGGTTATGTAGTAATCCGTATGAAAGGTGCATTTCTCAATAAAGGCGCATCCACTTTACAGCGGAGATGGAGATATGTTTGCAATTGACACTGATTTAAAAAAACATTAGTTTATTAATAAACAATTAAAATGCCTCGTTATTTTTTCAGACACATATATTATCATTAGCCTGCTTTTGCGGCCAGATTTATGCAAGTGATTCAGCGCGGGATTGGCTGTATTCCTCCATGCACCCAGTATTTAAGCAGAAATTAATATAAACGTGTGATTAGTCGACTAATTACTTAAATGAATGACTACTCGTCACTAGAAAAATCTTAAGTCTATGGCAACTCTAATCAATGCATTTAGCTTACATTATTTACTTAATAATTAGTATCCTTTTTAAGGTGACAATCCTTTATACACGTGAAGATCGTACTGTATCTTTAAGATTCTTGTATTGTATTGTATTTTATCTGGGTCATTCTATGGAAATGTCAATTTTTCTGTCCCTAGCCTTTACAGAAATATTACACTTGAAAAACACTTTAGGGGTTACAATTTCTTTATATTTTAAAATAAAACAATGTTAATTTGAACAATTACACCTTCGTGAGCCATCAATGTGGCAATATTTGTTTTTTAAATAATTACAGGTCCTTCTCAAAAAATTAGCATATTGTGATAAAGTTAATTATTTTCCATAATGTAATGATAAAAAATAAACTTTCATATATTTTAGATTCATTGCACACCAACTGAAATATTTCAGGTCTTTTATTGTTTTAATACTGATGATTTTGGCATACAGCTCATGAAAACCCAAAATTCCTGTCTCAAAAAATTAGCATATCATGAAAAGGGTCTCTAAACGAGCTATTAACCTAATCATCTGAATCAACTAATTAACTCTAAACACCTGCAAAAGATTCCTGAGGCTTTTAAAAACTCCCAGCCTGTTTCATTACTCAAAACCGCAATCATGGGTAAGACTGCCGACCTGACTGCTGTCCAGAAGGCCATCATTGACACCCTCAAGCAAGAAGGTAAGACAGAAAGAAATTTCTGAACAAATAGGCTGTTCCCAGAGTGCTGTATCAAAGCACCTCAGTGGGAAGTCTGTGGGAAGGAAAAAGTGTGGCAAAAAACGCTGCACAACGAGAAGAGGTGACCGGACCCTGAGGAAGATTGTGGAGAAGGACCGATTCCAGACCTTGGGGGACCTGCGGAAGCAGTGGACTGAGTCTGGAGTAGAAACATCCAGAGCCACCGTGCACAGGCGTGTGCAGGAAATGGGCTACAGGTGCCGCATTCCCCAGGTCAAGCCACTTTTGAACCAGAAACAGCGGCAGAAGCGCCTGACCTGGGCTACAGAGAAGCAGCACTGGACTGTTGCTCAGTTTTGCATGTCATTCGGAAATCAAGGTGCCAGAGTCTGGAGGAAGACTGGGGAGAAAAAATGACAAAATGGCTGAAGTCCAGTGTCAAGTACCTACAGTCAGTGATGGTCTGGGGTGCCATGTCAGCTGCTGGTGTTGGTGCACTGTGTTTTATCAAGGGCAGGGTCAATGCAGCTAGCTATCAGGAGATTTTGGAGCACTTTGGAGCTTCCATCTGCTGAAAAGCTTTATGGAGATGAAGATTTCATTTTTCAGCACGACCTGGCACCTGCTCACAGTGCCAAAACCACTGGTAAATGGTTTACTGACCATGGTATTACTGTGCTCAATTGGCCTGCCAACTCTCCTGACCTGAAGCCCATAGAGAATCTGTGGGATATTGTGAAGAGAAAGTTGAGAGACGCAAGACCCAACACTCTGGATGAGCTTAAGGCCGCTATCGAAGCATCCTGGGCCTCCATAACACCTCAGCAGTGCCACAGGCTGATTGCCTCCATGCCACGACGCATTGAAGCAGTCATCTCTGCAAAAGGATTCCCGACCAAGTATTGACTATTGAGTGCATAACTGAACATAATTATTTGAAGGTTGATTTTTTTTTTGTATTAAAAACACTTCTTTTATTGGTCGGATGAAATATGCTAATTTTTTGAGACAGGAATTTTGGGTTTTCATGAGCTGTATGCCAAAATCATCAGTATTAAAACAATAAAAGACCTGAAATATTTCAGTTGGTGTGCAATTAATCTAAAATATATGAAAGTTTAATTTTTATCATTAAATTATGGAAAATAATTAACTTTATCACAATATGCTAATTTTTTGAGAAGGACCTGTATATAGAATTCCAAGCACCACAGAAGTGCTCGTCCCCACAGTACCCACCGACGAGTTTATTCTCATAGTGTTTCGACTTTATTCTCGAAACATTTCGACTTTATTCTCGAAACATTTCGACCTTAATCTCGAAATGCTAGAATTCTTTTTTTTTTTTTTCGTAGCAATGCCTTTTTAATTAGCTTACAAAAAAAAAAACATTAAAAGGCTACAATATGGACAAAATGCAGCTGTGAGAATGCTCACCTCAACTAGAGTAGTTCTCACATAGCACCCCTTGTCATGTGACTTGCGACGTCATCATCTGGAACAAGCAGCATATAAAATAAGCAAAGCTGCCAAGTTTTTATTATTAGCTTGATCTGACTGAGGCATCTACACAGCACTTGTGCTCTGTACTAAGGACTTATGAGAATAATCTTCTTTGAAGGACAGTAGAAATGGCAGCCTCCTACAATTGGTTTTCAAGTGAGGATAACAGTCAACCAAGAAACCAAGGCTCGTCATTGCTTGTGAATAAATTGCACCCAGATGTGACCGAACAACATACAATATTCCACCCATTCGGACCCATCCTTTCTCTGCACGTGTGCAGAAATACAATAACCATCCAGTCTCATAGATGTAGTTTTGTGACCTTTGAACTAGAGGTCTTCACAGTGCACCCGAGACCCGTAGACCCGGGACCCGTACGGGTTCGGGTCTATATTTTAAATTATCAGCCGGGTCCGGGTCGGGTCCGAATCTATTACTTCGGGTCCCGGGTCTGTTTAACATTGTGTGTAATACCCGTGCGATCGGAGTCATCGGACTCGATCAGAGTCAGAATGAATCAGTCAGCACTGCTCGTGTTTTTTTGCAACTTGTAAAATTAGTTAAAGAAAAGTGTGAGCCAAAAAAAGAGCGATCTCACTCTCTCTCTCTCTGCCGTTAGAAGAAGCAGAGCGCGCAGTCTAAAGCGCGTGTCATGTTTCTATGGCAACCAGAGCTTCCGCCAAACCGCGCTTTACATTTTCTCCCATTTTTATAATAATACAAATGAACCGTCTTGTTTAATCTTAAAGTTTTGGTGGTCAGATTCAGACTCAATGCAGAGCAAAGAGCAGAGATATGATAGCAAATAAATAACGTCAGCGGCCATGGCACTGAACGAGCAATCGTTATTATAGTTCAAAAGGACAAACAGTTAAAGTTATTATGCGAGTTAACTCGAGTCAGAATGTCGCATTTGTCATCCATCACCGTGACATCAAGTGGACTTTTAAAGCTGAAATAATGAGTGGATTAAGCTTGGAATAACGAGAGAAATAACATGGATAGAACTTTCTTGTCGGTGGATTGTAATGCATCACAGTCAGTAACGTTAACGTTACAAGGAAATGAGACGACGGCTACTAAAATTAGGTAAGACAAAAAGGTTTATTTTTCGCAACTTGTGTGAAATAATATGTGAAGATTGGGTCCAGTCGGGTTTGTGTCTTCCCGCCGGGTTCGGGTCCAGTTTTCAAATAATAGACGGGTTCAGGTCGGGTCCGGGCAGTACATTTATGGCATTTCTCGGATCTGCACGGGTCCGGGTCCAACTTTTGAAATAATAGACGGGTCCGGGTCGGTTCGGTGTAGCACATTACGGGTCTCTTACGGTTCGGGCATGAATTTTTGGACCCGTGAAGACCTCTACTTTGAACATCACCGTGATTCAGAAAATGCACCTAGAGGCTCTAAGCTAAGTCAAGGTCTAAGCTACCTCATCGCTTCAGGTTGAATGATTCTTATTGGCTAAGAAATAGATAAACAGTAATTTTTCACACATAAACAGATAGACTGAAGCATATCTCCATCGATTACGAAGCTGACACTCGGACCCTGAAGTTAGGCAGATTTGGGTTGCTGGGCGCCAGCCTGTCCAGAACAACAACTCAGTCTTCTTGGTTACAGGTTAAGGAACCACTGGCATTATTGGAGATTGACTAACACACACACACACACCTTTCCCAAGGTTGGATTTGGCCAGGCTCTAACTATAAATGTTTGGTAATACATTCTTTCTCTCAAGTAGAGCTACACTTTAGTCTAAATGGAAAGAAAGGCTTTAACAAAGAGATGGTCCCTTAAACTATGACCCCTGTGACCATAGTTGTCAGAGTACCCTAGAAATACAGATGTATGTATTGACACATGTTGAAGGCCTTTCTCAAACAAAATATCTCTCCATATTTCATTTTTGGAAGTCGGGCTAAATGCACTGTTACTGCTTTCATATCAAATACAGACATTAGAGAATTCATGAAAAGAACATTTCAGTAATCACACGGGTAACTTCTATAACAAAGTAAAACCTTACAAGCCTAGAGAAGTCATTCAACTCATGTGATATTAAGAAGGAAAAATATTGATTAATGCCTTGATTACAATCACTCATTACATATACAATGAAGCAGCAGTTTATTCCAAAATCCACCCGAGTGGCTTATAATAAGAGGACATGGCAACACTGCAATGCACTCACACGCTGCTTCTCTATTCCTTCTTTTTTGCAAATAATGAAACCATTGAAAAATCAGGGTGACAAGAAGATTTTCCAGAATAAAAAGCATTTATTATACTTCAATAAGTTTTATAAGTATTTTATATTAGCATTTATTATACTTAAAAATATATAGCAAAGTTAAATTAAAAGACTCAAAGAATTTTTTTAAATGCTACTCAAGTACAGTAACAAAATATTTAATATATTTACTTAACACATTTAACACATGGACGGGGCTTTACCCTTTTACAGCATCACAGAAGACAGCATTCCAGAACTGCTTGATTTGAGGCAGTTTCTGATTCTTGGGAAGCATAAAAAAGGAGTGGGTGGATTTTTACTTTTACATAGTGGTTGTGTACACACTGTGGACACATACAAATGTTCAAATACAGTTTAAAGTTGAATTTTGCATAACAAATCCCCTTTAAGGCTTACATGTTGATCAAAACTCTTTCCACACTGAGCACACGTGTCAGGCTTCTCTCCAAAATGTATTCTCTTGTGATTATTGAAGTTTCCCTTATGGTTGAAACATTTTCCACAATGATGGCATACGTAAGGCTTCTCTCCGGTGTGAACACTCATGTGACTTTTAAGGATTCCGTTTCTGGTAAAACTCCTTCCACACAGTTTGCAGGTGTACGGCTTTTCTCCCGTGTGAATTTTCATGTGCCTTATAAGGTTTCCTTTATGGGTGAAACCTATTTCACACTGTTGGCAGATGAAAGGCCTCTCTCCAGTGTGAACTCTCATGACTGTAAGATTTTCATGTCCATTGAAACTCTCTGCACACTGAAAGAAGGTGAGAGAACTTCTAGCTCCTGTATTTTGAGCTCTTTCTCGTGAGGAAGTATTTTCAGTCTGTGGGCAACTAAAAGAGTTTTCTCCCATTTTTAAATCATGATGTTTCTCATATTGTTCTTTTTGTTCCCATTTATTCAGTACTTTACTCTCCTCTTTCAGCCTCATTAGGTCTAAGTTGAAATAAAAATCAAAGTTAACCCCAATTTAATGTCACAAAGTACCAAACATTAAAATATTTAGACATGTAAAGCAGTGAATCAAGCAATAAATAAATCGTTATGTTAAAAACACCAGCATTTCTCCTGCTTAAACATGTAGTATAATAGTCACTGCTGCTGTCTGCATTTGTTCTTCATTTAAAGAGCTTTGATTTAAAAATAAAACAGTAACTTTAATAAGGATCAAATGACAGAGTTCAGCTGTGAGAATGAAACCAACCTGTTTGTTCCTCAGTTTCTTCTTGTTTCACACTGAATGTTTCGTCAATCTTCATATCTTCACTTTCCTCTTTAATAAACGCCATCTTTGTAATAGTGAGTCACATAGATCTCAGTCGCTTCACCAGAGGTTTTTCTGTGCGTTTGTCCTGTTTAAAATGAGAATTAACAGAAAAAAATAAATAAACCCACACTAAATTTCTGAGTGTCTCAATCAGCTCTAGTTCAGTAGTTCAGCTCACTGGTAAGAGAGTCAGAGTGAGAGTTAATAGACTTATATCTCCTGATTAAGACTAAAAACACTCAAAAGTAGTGCTTCAAATTAATAAAGCAATTTATATAGATAATTAATATGTAGGTATGTATGACTTATATGGTTTAGTAATGAGCTGTAGATCACATTTAATCGATTAGACATTAATGAAAACATTTTTGATTTGTTTGTTAAAGTTGTCATGACACATATTTGTTGTTCACTTACATTTATACTGTTTTGAACAGCACGTGTCGTCACGGTGTGGATGATTCCCGCGCTTCGAATCAATTAATTATTTTGCGAAGCATTTGGTTCAATTGACTCGAAGTTTTGAACAGCTCCGTTTCTCTCATCGCTACTCGCCAATGTTTACTGATTCATGATGACAGGCAGCGAAATGAAACGCACTTTTCTAGTGTTCTCATTCTGTTACTGTGCATCGTTTGTAAAACTTTAAACCGACAGAAACAGTTCATTCAACTTTTCATGTTTCATGCTTAAAACAAACCTTTCTTCAGTCTTATCACAACAGATGCAGGAGAGCGGCGCATACTTATGACGTCACATCAGTCACCACTCCAAAATAAAAGTCCTGTTCACACGCTCCTGTTCACAAGTGCATAGAAATTTACATAGAATTTCTGTCATCTCTTTTATTATTTGTTTATGTTTTTCTGAGTTGAATGTTTTGTTGAAAAGCATGTTCAAATGTATGTTGTTCAATGATGTGCTGAAAATTTTAAGAAAATACTAGAATCAGATTTTGTCTAAAAGGAAAATCTTTAATGTGTGGGTGAAGAAACCATTTTATACCAGATATGAATTAGATTAAAATGCAAATAGTGGCAAATGTGATTAAAAAAAGATAAGGAGTAAGAGTTTATAAAGCAGACTTCATACTTTATCATAAAAAGTCTAAAAAATACCTGAAAATAGGTATTACAAAACAAGGTTCCGCTTTATATATGGTTTAACTATAACATTATACTAATGTTAAAAAATGTTAGGTACAATGTACTTTTTGTGTTTGTCGTATTGCAAAACAGTTTTGCTGCTATTTAGGTGGGGTATGGTAAAGGTTATTTAATATTAAACTGAAAATATAGAAAACATCAGAGTATGTTTGGATTTTAAGTATTAAGTATTTTAACTATTAAGTAATCTTTCTTCCATAGTAAATCACAAAATGAAAAAAATTTCAAAAATAACCTGAGGGTGAGTTAATTAATCAGGAACTACAGAATTTACAATTAAAAAAAAAAAAGATTTTTATAAAACTAAATTAAAGTATTTATTTGTTTAGTTTGTGCTTTACCAATACCAGACACTACATGGCAAGTTGATTGATTATTTCTGTATTTTTCAGCCCTAATGACTGAAGAATTATGATCTCAAGAGGTCATTAAACAACAGATGATTATGATTTTTAATATCAGCATAAAGGCAGTGCTCAGAATAATGGTCACCAGATATCAGCACATTTGATCTCCCCATGTTTTGCGCTGCGCATATGTGGCACTGTTTCTTTCTGCCATAACAATAACCCAGGCCAGGATAGTTATTGGACATATTTTACTCCGTGTGCCCACTTAATAAATTTAGATAAGCTGTTTTGATTGGAATCATTTATTTGTCTTGGTGTCTCACCAAACACCATCTTTCCATCTTCCACACACATTTTCCACAATTTCATACCTGTGGCCAGAGAATCATACCTTTTTGTCTGCCTCAGCAGTTTGTGAACTGAATGGTGAACATATGGTGAACATGTTGTCGGGGTGGAAAGTTAGTGTCTAAAGTTAGGATATCAATTGTCCGATGCAGTCGCTATGAGATTCAGTTTAACACAGTGAACGTAAACCTAAATTTTCAAAATCAAATAGATTAAAATAATAATCAATCAGTTTTAAATTCTCAAATGCAATTTGTCATTCATTGCGCAAATTCAATAAGCTCATTACTCATAAGCTATTTAAAAGAAGATTGGAGATCTCCCCACAATCTTGGATCCATGGCCAAAAAGAAAAAAAATATTTCCATCTCGTACCCCTGGTGATGACAGCATGTGTGATTTCAAAAGTTTGGCATTTTAGATTTATTGTTTTTATTGAATCTAGAAAAGGAGTGACCAATATTGTTGCTTTTCTAGCCATAATTTCCTTTTCCTGAGAATTTTGCATAGTTAATAATCTATTTGTGCTTTTACCACTAGTTGGTTAATGTAATAACCCTCAGTGCCAAATCCAGCCCCAGTTTTAACTGAGTCAAACTTGCTTTTCTGCTATTAAACCTCCTTTTCCTTTATTTGGATGCAGAGTAGGGCTGGACTGGTACATATTGAAAGCACAGTGTTAGTTTCAGAGTGTTAGTTTAAAGTCCCTGTAAAGGCAATTAAAAAAAAAAAATTCTAAACACATTATAAATGTTAGAAATGTATTGCTAAAACATATTACAAAGACTGTGAACTGTGAAGTACTGAATTGTGGAGTTAGACCGTTAAACGTTTTTTCACCATTGCTGTGTTCCGGATTTTTTGGGCGGGGCTAAAACGGGGGCTCGATGACGCACTGGAGCTCCTGGACACGCCCCTACTTGATGACGCACTGGAGCCACTGAGGCTGGCCCCTCCCCTAACAATATAATGAGAGCACATTCACATCAGTTTGTCGCTCAGTCGCGAGTCATTGTCAGTATTATTAGTTACTAACCTACAGTTTGCTAGCTAGCTATGCCTTCCGTCACGGAAATGCATACTACCTGGATGCGATCACGTACAAAACAGATCGGTGTCCTTATTTAAATTTCCAAAAAACGATCACATCAAGAAGAGGTGGATTCATTTTGTGAAGAGCCATCTTGATGGAGAGCTGAGGATCACCGCAAACACTCTGTCACGACGCACACACAGGGAAACAGTAGATCCAGTAGCAGTATGTTTATTGGGTAATCCGTACACGTAATCCAGTCCAGGCAAGGGTCAAACACCGTATAAGCAATCCAAGAACAAAACAACAAAAACGAGAAACGAGCAGAAACAAACCTCAGAAGTGTGGGGACATAAAACAAGGACTCCGTAACAAACACTGACACAGACAGGGAATATATACACTCAGAACTAACAAGGTGACGGGATACAGCTGAGTGTGATAATTAGACGAGTGACAGACTAGAATGCTGGGAAATGTAGTAAATGACACCGTGAGAACGAGGACCTCTAGTGATAACCCAGGGAAACACAACCAGACACTGTGACAGAACCTCCCCTCTACGGAGCGGCTACCAGACGCTCAAAGACAGAAAACAAGACAAAACAAGAATCCAGGAGGGAGGTGGAACGGTGGAGGATCAGGGGGAGGGATGGGGGGCCAGGTCCATGAAAGGGAACAGAAACAGGGGGTGATGGTTTAGCCGACGGCCAGGGCGAAGCAGACAGTCCATCGGGCGGCCAGGGCGAAGCAGACAGTCCATCGGGCGGCCAGGGCGAAGCAGACAGTCCATCGGGCGGCCAGGGCGAAACAGACGACCCATCGGGCGGCCAGGGCGAAACAGACGACCCATCGGGCGGCCAGGGCGAAGCAGACGACCCATCGGGCGGCCAGGGCGAAGCAGACGACCCATCGGGCGGCCAGGGCGAAGCAGACGACCCATCGGGCGGCCAGGGCGAAGCAGACGACCCATCGGGCGGCCAGGGCGAAGCAGACGACCCATCGGGCGGCCAGGGCGGTGAAGACGACCCATCGGGCGGCCAGGGCGGTGAAGACCCCTCGGGCGGCCAGGGCGGTGAAGACCCCTCGGGCGGCCAGGGCGGTGAAGACCCCTCGGGCGGCCAGGGCGGTGAAGACCCCTCGGGCGGCCAGGGCGGTGAAGACCCCTCGGGCGGCCAGGGCGGTGAAGACCCTTCGGGTGGCCATGGCGGTGACGACCAGGGCGAAGACGACCACTCGGGCGACCACGGCACAGGAACAGAACCCGGCTCAGGAACAGCAACAGACACTGGCTCCGGCTCGGCAACAGACACTGGCTCCGGCTCGGCAACAGACACTGGCTCCGGCTCGGCAACAGACACTGGCTCCGGCTCGGCAACAGACACTGGCTCCGGCTCGGCAACAGACACTGGCTCCGGCTCGGCAACAGACACTGGCTCCGGCTCGGCAACAGACACTGGCTCCGGCTCGGCAACAGACACTGGCTCCGGCTCGGCAACAGACACTGGCTCCGGCTCGGCAACAGACACTGGCTCCGGCTCGGCAACAGACACTGGCTCCGGCTCGGCAACAGACACTGGCTCCGGCTCGGCAACAGACACTGGCTCCGGCTCGGCAACTGACACTGGCTCCGGCTCGGCAACAGACACTGGCTCCGGCTCGGCAACAGACACTGGCTCCGGCTCGGCAACAGACACTGGCTCCGGCTCGGCAACAGACACTGGCTCCGGCTCGGCAACAGACACTGGCTCCGATTCAGGAACAGACACTGGCTCCGGCTCAGGAACAGACAATGGCCCCGGCTCAGGAACAGACAATGGCCCCGGCTCAGGAACAGACACCGGCTCAGGAACAGACACCAAAACTGTAACAGTCACAAGAACAGACACAAACACAGAAACAAACACTGGCTCTGGCGCTGGAACAGGCACTGGCTCAGGAACAGGCATTGGCTCTGCCTCTGGCTCTGGAACAGGCATTGGCTCTGCCTCCGGCTCTGGAACAGGCATTGGCTCTGCCTCCGGCTCTGGAACAGGCATTGGCTCTGCCTCCGGCTCTGGAACAGGCATTGGCTCTGCCTCCGGCTCTGGAACAGGCATTGGCTCTGCCTCCGGCTCTGGAACAGGCATTGGCTCTGCCTCCGGCTCTGGAACAGGCATTGGCTCTGCCTCCGGCTCTGGAACAGGCATTGGCTCTGCCTCCGGCTCTGGAACAGGCATTGGCTCTGCCTCCGGCTCTGGAACAGGCATTGGCTCTGCCTCCGGCTCTGGAACAGGCATTGGCTCTGCCTCCGGCTCTGGAACAGGCATTGGCTCTGCCTCCGGCTCTGGAACAGGCATTGGCTCTGCCTCCGGCTCTGGAACAGGCATTGGCTCTGCCTCCGGCTCTGGAACAGGCATTGGCTCTGCCTCCGGCTCTGGAACGGGCATTGGCTCTGCCTCCGGCTCTGGAACGGGCATTGGCTCTGCCTCCGGCTCTGGAATGGGCACTGGCTCTGCCTCCGGCTCTGGAACAGCAGACACTGGCTCTGGGACAGGAGACACTGGCATGTCCAGGATCCGAGCCAGACGCTCCAGATAGTCTAGGTCCATGAAGGCAGACGGAACGTGAACTGTCTCTGACTGGGCAGACGGGACGTGAACAGTCTCTCGCTGGGCAGACGTGACGTGAACCGTCTCTCGCTGGGCAGACGTGACGTGAACAGTCTCTCGCTGGGCAGACGTGACGTGAACAGTCTCTCGCTGGGGCAGACGTGACGTGAACAGTCTCTCGCTGGGCAGACGTGACGTGAACAGTCTCTCGCTGGGCAGACGTGACGTGAACAGTCTCTCGCTGGGCAGACGTGACGTGAACAGTCTCTCGCTGGGCAGACGTGACGTGAACAGTCTCGCTGGGCAGACGTGACGTGAACAGTCTCTGACTGGGTAGACGGGACGTGAACAGTCTCTCGCTGGGCAGACGGGACGTGAACAGTCTCTCGCTGGGCAGACGTGACGTGAACAGTCTCTCGCTGGGCAGACGGAACGTGAACAGTCTCTCGCTGGGCAGACGGAACGTGAACAGTCTCTCGCTGGGCAGACGGAACGTGAACAGTCTCTCGCTGGGCAGACGGGACGTGAACAGTCTCTCGCTGGGCAGACGGGACGTGAACAGTCTCTCGCTCAGGCATGGCCTCCGGGTCCTTAGGGATACTGGAGGTCTTCCTCTTCCTCCGCCGTCTCTGATGGCGACTGGCAGGCTCTGGACTGGACTGAATGAGTGGTGAACTTAAGTCTGGAGTAGACCTCACCTCCTCTGGTTCCATGAAGACTCGAGGTGGAGAGTGACACCTGGACTCCCCTCCAGTACCTCCTCTCCTATGACCTCCTCGGGTCCCTGAAAATTTTGCCAGCCGGGTTCCCTCGAATGATTCCCTGGGATGGTCAAAAGGGATTGAGGAAGCTTTCTTGACATCAGCTTCCTCTGTCAATCGGGCCCACAAAGCAAAGCAATCAAAAATGTTCATACGAGGAGGAATCTCCTTAGGTTGAGACTTCCCTCTCTGTTGTTTCCTCCTCTTCTCAGTCTCCATACCGCTGGATCGTTTGTGACGGAGTCCTTCTGTCACGACGCACACACAGGGAAACAGTAGATCCAGTAGCAGTATGTTTATTGGGTAATCCGTACACGTAATCCAGTCCAGGCAAGGGTCAAACACCGTATAAGCAATCCAAGAACAAAACAACAAAAACGAGAAACGAGCAGAAACAAACCTCAGAAGTGTGGGGACATAAAACAAGAACTCCGTAACAAACACTGACACAGACAGGGAATATATACACTCAGAACTAACAAGGTGACGGGATACAGCTGAGTGTGATAATTAGATGAGTGACAGACTAGAATGCTGGGAAATGTAGTAAATGACACCGTGAGAACGAGGACCTCTAGTGATAACCCAGGGAAACACAACCAGACACTGTGACACACCCGCCTCTGTAGTGATCATTTTACACGGGATAATTTTATAAACTTTCGTCGGAGACAACTGGGATTCACTGATTATCCGCTGTTACTGGTGAATGGGGCCGAACTGACTATCTCCCGCCTCGGCCTTCATCCTCCTGTCGTGCCGACAACTGGTGAGTGCTTCCCGCGAGTGGGTGTGGTTTCAGCGCAGTCAGCCGACACGCCCCCAGCGTTTGAGAGCAGAGACTATTTTTTGCTCATTTTTTCAAGATTTTGACAGCTTATTTTATGTACTTGCTGGCTTTTTTTATCATTCAAATTTGGTTGGGTGGCTAATAACACATTTTTCTGTGGTGTGACAAACTCAAACACATACTTAATTTTGACTTTACAGGGACTTTAACAGAGGATACAAAGAACTGTTGTGAAACCAGTGAATAATCAAAAAGAATCAAGTTAATATGATCATTAACAACATTTGATGTGGTCTCTGTACTGATCATTGAAAATGCAGCAAGGGAGTGGATGGAAGTCTTTCTGTGTGGATCATCATTCAGTTGAAGTCGTTGGGCTGATACATTGGATCGTCAGGCTGTGATGGCACTCAAAGGCCTGGTGTTGTGGTGTATGGGATCCGTTGTTTCTCTCCTCCGTCTGGCTTTTGATCCACCCTGTCACTAAATTGCATAATGCATGGCAAAATTGTCCTTATGAAAACTTAATTTTTTTGTTTTCTATTAAACATTGATCATGAATCTATCAATTTGCCACTTCTATAATTCAAAGTGACATCAAAGACCTCAAATCCCTTTACTCTAAGATTATACATGTCATAATCAGCTGCTGGGTCATTATTTAGTAGAACGAAATAATGACATGATGTTTCTCTTTTATTCACTCTGATAAGCAGTTTAACCTGTTAAGCTGCAAGCCTACTTTTGAAAAATCCCCAGAAATTACATACCCAAACTGAAACATATACAACACTTACTAATTACAACACTTCCCTAGTAGGGCTTTTAGTTAAAAATAACTGACTGAGTGCTGTTTTCCATTGCACTGTGAACAGGGTCCGAAATTAACTTTTTGGCTCACCTGCCACGGGGACTGGTAGATGAAAAAATCCACCAGCCAAGCATATTTTTTACCGGCCAAAATAATAAACAGCCTTTTTGTCACATATACATTCATTTCAGTCCATTTAATTGATATAAGGTATTATGTTGAATGAATAAGAGTACATAAAAGTCAAAACAGAGCAACAAATAGTAAGACATGGAAGATGAAAGCATGGAACTTGCTCATAACAGTACATTTGAAGGTTTTGTAAAACTATCAGATACTTTACCGGAAGTAAAAATTTTACCGATTAATACTATCAGTTAAACGGTTTAAAAATAAAATTATATATATATATATATATATATATATATATATATATATATATATATATATATATATATATAATTTTATTTTTAAACCGTTTAACTGATAGTATTAATCGGTAAAATTTTTACTGTGTAAATTTTGTGGGTGTTAATTTCGGACCCTGACTGTGAACAATTATTTTTATGATTTATAACAACTTTTCATAAATATTTTGCCAAATCACATATGTAAATAACTAGTGTCTTCATGTTATGTTTTCGCTGAGGAAAACAATAGTGTGATGAGGGGTGATTCGTGAACGCAGCGAAAACTTGGTACCAGCAAGTGTCTGTACGCAAGAAAAAGTGAGGGTACGCTACACACTTCAAGCACTGAAACACCAAGGGGGTAATCTATCAGCCGGAAACTGAAGCCTCCCTGGGGGCCGCCATTGTAGCAGAACTTAACCTGCTGTTAGCATTCCATTGACTCCCATTCATTTTGGTGTCACTTTGACAGCGAATAACTTTACATCTGAGGCGTCCAAAGACTTCATTTGTCCATTGTGGTGTTTCTTTAGAAATAAATAATGTATAAAAGGCTCCATTACTTTGTATCTTACGTTATGGCCCTGTAGAAGCCATTTTTGTAAAAATAGGCTAACGATTGCGTCATAACCACGTGACTCTGTCGCACAGTAGAGAAATTATTCGATAGACAGGAGGAGAAGCTCGCAGGCAATCTTTTACTGTCTATGAGGCAATCGGGGGACATGGAGCATTAAGTCAAGGGAGAAGATAGAGAGTCTATAAAAGCAATGGGACAAAATATTTCAACAACGTTTTTGAGGAATTGGAAATAATTCGGTATGTGGCAAGTGAATACATATTAAGTAACATTTATCCACGAATTTTAAATCATTTATCTACTTAATTAAATAATGAAGTATGAGTAACGGGGTATACCTATATTAACGGGGGATGGGGAAATTATCAGGAAATTATGCAGGCAATGGAAGGAAGAAAAAACCATCTCAATGTCAATCGTGGTTAACGTTATTCCTTTATTTATTTACAGATCTACGCTTGAAGATGAATGTGGTCCCTTTCATCCTGGTGGGAAATGAAGGGGGTGGATTGGAATCCACTGCTGCTTCAATATGTAATGATTGATTATAATTAAGGTATTAATCAATATTTTTCCTTCTAAATATCAAATGAGTTGAATGACTTCTCTGGAGATTTTACTTTGTTATAGAAGTTACCAGTGTGATTACTAAAATATTCTATTCATGTATTCTTTAATGTCAGTATTTGCTATCTGAATGCAGTAACAGTGCTTGCTTATTCAGCCCGGATTCCAGAAATAAAATAGGGACTTGTTTTATGTTCGAGAAAGGTCTTCAACGTGTTAAAACGTATAGGGATCTATAGTTTAAGAGACCACTTCTCAGTTAAAGCCTATATTTTCCATTTAGACTAAAGTTTCGCTCTCCTTGAGAGAAAGAACGCATTATCTTGATGTTTTGAGAGGACTCTCCCGTTTATAGTGAGAGCCTGGCCAAATCCAACCTTGGAAAAGCTGTGTGTCGGTGTGTGTGTTAGTCTTCTTGATTGCAGGTTGAGGAACCACTGGTATTATTGGAGATTGACTGAGTTGTTGTTCGGGACAGGCTGGCGTCCAGCAACCCAAATCTGTGACCTGGAAGGTCATGACGTGCCTAACTTCAGGGTCTAAGTGTCAGCTACATAATCCATGGAGATATGCTTCCGTCTATCTGTATATGTGGGGAAAATTACTGTTTCTATTTCTTAGCCAATGAGAATCATTCAACCTGTAAGCAATGACGTAGCTTAGACCTTGGAAATGGTATAACTGCTGTGATCTTTGTAACTGTAAGCGGGGCGGCCTACGAACTCCTGTGTGAGTCTTGAAGCTGACTTCTGCTGATGAAACTGCAAACTATCTTCAGTAAATCTTTTCTTTAATTTATTATAATTCTGACTCCGGGTCTTCATTCTTCATATCTGGTTCTGGGTCTTTGACTGTATACCCCTTACAGAAGCCATCTACAAAATGTCCTAGCCTACATAACCTAATGTGAAATGAAAAACGTTTTTGTTCAAGTGTTTTTGACCATGATTTATTAGCCAAAACTACATGATTTAACACCTAGCTCACAATTCTTATATATTGGAATATTATATGGTCAATGTTTTACATGAAGAGATGAAATAATGTAGATCAATGAGCAATTTTAAGAGACTATTTAAAATGAATATATTGAATGGATACAAAAATGACTCGAGGGGATAGTATTTTATACTGACTGGAAGTCTGTTTTGGCTGGGTTATTATTCGGTTTGATGTACAACCCCAAATCAGAAAAAGTTGGGACATTTTTTAAAATGCAATAAAATCAAGAATCTGTGATTTGTTCATTATGTTTAACCTTTTATTAACTGACAAAAGTACAAAGAAATGTTTTCCAATGTTTTGACCTTTCTCTCACTGTAATGACTCACAGGTGGAGCTGCTAACGAGTGACCTGATTGGTGATGGGGAGTGCTTGGCGCTGTATTTAAGTCTCCTGGATCATGGATCTACAGCTCCCCGCTCTCATGGTTTCCTTGATGAAGAGATGTGATATTGTGTTCTCCTAGTACATGTTAAAGACATTTGATGTGAACCACAACCTTATGTTAAGTTGTGATTGATTATGTTAAACCTTTTTGGAGCATGGTAGGGAGGTGGGTGCCTCTTTTATTTATTATTTGTTTTCTCCTTTTTTGATAAGTAGGGAGGGAAGTTTTTTTGTATCTTTTGTCTGTTATCTGATTTCCAGGTTAGTATCCTTAAATTAGTTAGCTTTGTTCTGTTATTTGTTTTGGTTTTTCCCCCTCCTGAATTTTGTGGCTCTTTAGCTACCTATGTCAATAAATATACTTTTTGCACTTTAAGAGTGTTCCGGTGTTTTTGAAGCCTTGGGAGTGAGAGCGGGGACTCCAGGGATCTTGTTGGTCAGATCCCTGTTAATTGTTACGGATGGTTTTGTTCTCTTTGAGTAGAGTTATTATTTAATTCGTAACACCATACTTGAGTAAAAGTACAGTAAAAGTCTTAGAGTATCTGATTTCAACAGTATTTAAGTATTTTACTCGTACTAAATGTGGCTAAAAAAGATGCACGTAGTCCTCGACAGCTGAGAGATGTGCAGGTGACTTAAGACCATGCAGGTGAAAGAAACAATGTAAGATGAAATAATCATGTTTATTTTCTAAAATCAAAATTAAGCTGAACACCTCAAAGTCGACACAACAGCCTTTAACGTCTACAAACTCTCAGTTAAGCTCAAGTGCACAAAAAGGCTATAAGTAAACCAACATCCTTCAAAACGGCCTTGTCAATATAGAGGATATATAAAATAGTGTTAATTAAAATTAACTAGTCAAAGTCTACTTGCACTGGATGTGCTGGTTTCGGGTTCATCAGCAGCTGCAGTCATGACCTCATCTCCAAAATCAAACACCTGCGATTCAGAAACCAAGCACAAAAACTAAGGGTACTCCAAGTTATATGCCACAACAACAGGTTTATTTTAAATGAATGGCTGCAACAATAAAATATTTGTGAATATAGGGAGTGTATGTGCATAATGTGTGTGTTTGTGCTTGCACACGTGTGCATTTGTGTGTACATGTCTGTATGTGCACATTCATGTGTGTGTGTGTCATACAATAGCCTATAGTGCCCAGTTGAATGCTTTCTACCAATTTTAATATACTACCACAGCCACATTTTATTGTTTTGTTTGGATGTGAGTGACAGATCAGCTTATGCATTATATGAGTGGTGATGGCGCAGTGGATAAGACGCATGCCTTTGGTGTGAGAGACCCGGGTTCGAATCCACTGTGAGACACCAATGTGTCCCTGAGCAAGACACTTAACCCCTACTTGCTCCAGAGGCGTGCGACCTCTGACATATATAGCAATTGTAAGTCGCTTTGGATAAAAGCGTCAGCTAAATGAATAAATGTAAATGTAAATGCATTGTCACTGCAATTGATTCTCAACTGGGGTGGGGGGTAGTGAGATCATTTTAGGGTAGCATGGCATGCAGATTCTTTGAGAAAAAAAAAATCCATGTCTCCTCATCCTTTTGGTATAATTTCCATTAAATTCATTTGATGAAATGTCTGACATGACATTCGTTAAATGGAAATGACATTAATTTCCATTCATTTTCTTGAACAATGTGAACAATCTGATATGCTTTTTTTCTTGTCAGGTTCTCCTTCAGTGATAAAGACAGGTTGCAGCAGTGGATACACAATGTCAAGTGAAAGAGCTGGACACCAAACAAGTGTTCTCGCCTCTGCGCCCTTCACTTCACACAGGACCGTTTCATCCTTGTCCAGGGACGAAACCCCCTTAAACCAAACGTGGTGCCAACCAACTTCTACCCTCATTGCCAGGTGAAGGTCGAGGTGAGGCACGCCAGAGTCAGTAAGAACACAACGGTTAGTAAGACTGACTCTGACACACAAGCTGGTAAACGCAGGAACTTCAGTCATGACCATGATTATAACAGTTGCACTCTGAACCACAGACAGTCGAGATGAGTGTAGCCAGCTGCAGCAATAGCCATTCTGCAGATCATGGTGCATACACACTGAAAAAAATCCCCCAGTCCTCTAAAGAGGAAGGTGTCATTTGTTAAAAGTAGCTGGCGTCCTTACAAGAAAAAATTGAAGCTTCAAGCGCAGAGAGTAAGAAGACTGAAACAGAAAGTGAAGTCTCTCTCTTCAGTTGTCACTGATCTGAAAGAGAAGCTACTCATTTCCACCAGCTGTGCTGATATGCTGGAGGCTTCCTTTAGTGGTGTTGCTAAAGAAATTCTTACAAGGGCCAAGTGCAAGACTAAATCTCTGATAATTTGAGATCTTTTGCCATGACTCTCCATTTCTACTTTGCAAAAGCTTATCAGTTTGTTCGTGATAGCTTTGATTGTGTTCTGCCTCATCCTCAAACAATCAGGTCTTGGTACAGCAGCATTCCTGCAGACCCAGGCTTTACTGAGGCATCATTCGCTGCCCTCCAATCCCATGTGGAGGAAGGAAGGAAAGATGGTAAAGAGACTGTTTGTGCTCTTATGATGGATGAGATGGCCATCAGAAAGCATGTTGAATATGCTGAAGGGAAATTCCATGGGTATGTTGATGTACGATGTGGCAAAGTTGATGACTCTTTGCCAGTAGCCAAGGATGCATTGGTCCTTATGGTTGTAGCTGTTAATGGATCTTGTAAAATCCCTGTGGCTTACTTTCTCCTTGACGGGTTAAGCGGACAAGAGAGAGCAAATATTGTCACATAGTGTCTTTACAAGCTGCATGACAATGGAGTGCGCGTTGTTTCCCTGACATGTGTTGGACTGTCTTGTCACTTCACTATGATGCAGGCTCTTGGAGCCAATATCACAGTTGGAAACATGAGGCCATTTTTTCCTCACCCTGCAAATCCAATGCAGGCTGTACATGTTGTTTTTGACGTGTGTCACATGATGAAACTCTTGAGGAACGCTTTTGCTGATGGACGTGTTTTCCAGACAGGCAGTGGCAAAAAAATTAGGTGGCAATACCTAGAAGACCTCAATAAACTTCAGGAGACTGAGGACTTGAGGCTGGGTAATAAGCTGAAGATGGCACATATTCTGTGGAGAAATCAGAAGATGAAGGTAAATCTTGCTGCTCAAGTTTTCAGCAGCAGTGTTGCAGATGCCCTTGAATTCTGCAACAAGGAGCTTCACTTGCCTCAGTTTCATGGTTCTGAGGAAACTGTTGAATTTCTGAGAACAATCGATTTAGCATTTTGATGTTCTCAACAGCAGGAACCCTCTGGCAAAGGGTTCCAAAGCTCCTTTGAGAAGTTGTAATAAACTTCACATGCTGAGTCTGTTGGAGAGAGTCTGTTAACATTTTTAGAGAGCTGGTTGAAGCACAGGATGCACCTTGTAAGTATCTCCTCACTTACTAACTCAGTCAGGATCATCTTGAGCTGTTCTTTTCTGCAGTTAGGGCACGCGGAGGCTACAACAACAACCCAACTGCCCAACAGTTCAAAGCTGCGTACAAACGCCTTCTAGTGAGACATCAAGTGAAAAATGGAACAGGGAACTGTCTCATTAGAGATGGAACCAACATGTTGGCAGTGACAGTTGGTCCAGCTTCTCGTCAATTTGATGTCACACCAGCACTCCCTCTGGATTCTGACCACGACTGCAGCATCCTACCTTATGTCGATTCAATATCCGAGTTCAAGGACGCCGCTATCCATTACATTGCTGGATTTGTGGTGAAAAAGATGGAGAAAATCTTGTGCATGCCCTGTTCTCTTGCACTGAGTTCTGATTCCAGCATGCATGCTTTCCTTTCCCTGAAAAACATGGAAGGCATACAGAATCCATCAACAAGCATTGTGGAGGTGTGTAAAGCCTCTGAAAGGTGCTTTCAAAGACTTCTGAACACCAGTGGAGGAAAGCTTTCCCAAGGAAAAGGAGTGACAGCTGCCATTATAATTCAGGGTCTGAGTGATTGTGCTGACAAGAATATTTTTTCAGAGTTGCGCAACCACATGTTTGAGACCAGTGTTGAGGACAATCATGTTCACACCTTGGTTAAGATGGCAGCCTCCATGTACTGCAAGATACGTCTTCATCATTTGGCAAGGCGAGAAACTGAGAAAGTAACAGGGGCTCTTGTGAGGAGGATGAACAAATGAATACTTTTCCATCACCAATAGTATGGTGTTTTTAGTGCACATCTTCCTCTTCGAATAATGTTTACAGCACTTTCTGTGTATCGCTCACACTTGCTTTGCTTAGAGCCCGCATCAACGGGGCATAAGCATTTGCTATGAGAAACTGTCTTCACCTTTGTTCATTTATCGCTCACACTTGCTTAAGCATAAGCATTTGCTGAATAAACCTGACTTTACATATGTTCATATATCACTCACACTTGCTTTGCTTAGATCCCGCACCAACGGGGCATAAGCATTTGCTGAATAAACCTGACTTTACATACGTTCAGCTGTCACGCTTCTCACTTGCTGTGAGAAACCTGCCTTTACACACACATGAGAAAAACCTGTCAGTAACATATTTTTGTTTGCTGTTACTCATATGCTATCAACAAGTTACATGAAGTTTTAAGGTTAAACTGTACGTTCTGTTCAAATGTTACACTCAAATGTTCAGATGTTTCAGTGTTGTCTGTTTGTGGCGTCTGTGTGACGTTAAGATACGAGGACACAAGATGCAAGTAACTCTTTATTGAGTGTAATTAAAGAAGGTGATGGTGATTCAAAGTCCAGATGAAGCAGGCGGCGGCGCAGGGACTTCGGTGGTCAGACACGGTGAGATGGATGAAGTGCAGGGTGTTCTTGGAGGGTGACAATGAATCCAGACACGAAACAAATCCAACACGAAGAAAACCGGAACACAGGAACTCGAGACGAGACACGAAGCACGGGAACAGGAACAGGTAACATGAAGACTTCATACAACGATCTGACAATGGGAATGAGAAAGTGGTAAGTATTTATAGGAAGTTAGATGAGTGGCAGCTGGTACTGATGAGTGATCGCAGCTGGATGCTGATTGACAGTAACGATCCGGACACACCCACTCACATACTCACACACATGTAAACAACAAACCACGAGACTCGAGAGAGACATTGGATCTAAATACCGTGACAGTCTGTTTGTTACGTTTGTCTTGTCCTGTCTACCCACTCTGAGCCTGCACCTTGACGTGGTGAGTGGGCTTCTAACTAAGCCAGGCTAGATGTTGAGAATTAAAGCTTTCTCTTTTTCAAAAATGCTGGTGGTTGCTGTTTCCAAATTTTTCCAGAAACGAACACTGCTAAGTATGAAAGACCATTTAACTCAGATTGAGGACAGTGAAGAGCAGCACACATACAAAGTTTAGTTATACTTAGTCACTTGTTAAGTTAGATAACTCAGACAACATCTGTAGTTTACTGTATTGTATGCTTTTCTAGCCAACATGTTTACAGCCACCTATCAGACCAAAGCAATTAAAGGGGTGGTTGATTGCGATTTCACTTTTTTCATTTTAAATAGTGTGTAATGTTGCTGTTGGTAGGGCCAGATTAACACTTTGTTGTACCCTGGGCAACAATATTCAAGGGCCCCATCATCACGACCCCAGGATTCACCGTAATATGGTCATATACAGAATATATTACTGTAATATACAGTAAATATACTCAATACTTCAAATTCTAACTGTCATCAGGTGTACTTTGATTTACAAATATTTAAATGCTCATAGAACTACAAATGCACTACTATGTCCCCTATCAAAGACATTCACTCACAAATGATGCTATGAAAACAAAACACATCAGCATCTGTATAATCTGGTAAAATTGACCCACTACATTGAGAGGGAGGGAAATATCCTCCATTTTCACAAAAATGAATAAATAAGCAACCACTTTCAAACCATTGTTTATTTAACAACATTTATTCCCAATAGAAATGTATTGAATTGATAGAGCTATAACAGAAGACCACAGACAACACATCAAGAAACATATTGGTCCTCAGCTCATTTTAAGCAGAAATCACCCTGACAGGGTGACCCTGTCTCCTCAGAATTCAACAAGTTAATCAAGTTATTAGTCTAACACAAACAATTTGAAATCTGCCAGTTATCCCTCCACAACAACAATTTACAGCATTTTAATAAAGCTGGCACCTCAAGGAAAAAATAAATAAATAAATTGCAGTATCACTATTATCTGCTCATAAACATTTTTATCCTAAGCTCATTTTAACTTGTTCTAAAATTGAACAACAACATATCACAGCACAATTAACCAGTTAAACATTTTAGTGCTACATAAACATTTAGAAATCTGTCAATTTCTCTGAAGAAGACAAGACAGAAATAAATGCTACATAATCTGGCAAAACACACAATTTTAGTCCTAAATAATGAGGAATGCATGTTTGAATTTGAAATGCCTTCATTTGGCAAACACATCTTACAATGGCTTTTTTCTGGACTTTGACTGTGCAAACTGGTGTATAACATCTTCAAAATCAAGGCCACTAACAAGTTCATGTCCAATAGCTAAAATAGAAAGTGCAGAGCCGTGTCTGTGACACAATTTCTCTCTAGAAGACAAGATAAAAATAAATACTACAAAACCTGGCAAAACACACAATTTCCGCTTCGCGCTCCCACTTAGCTTCTCCATGTCTGATTTTTTTCTGTTGTAGCAACGCCTGACGTCACGTAACCCGCTCGGCGTAACCTTTGGCCCACCCACCTCATGCGGACTGACCAATGAGGAGAGGGTCTTAACTTGAGGCCCTCTCTTCATTGGTCAGTCCGCATGAGACTGACTCTCAACCGCTCTCAACTCATGTTTAAAGTCATAGGCAGCGCAGCGTCTCTCTGTGCAGCGCAAAAGCCCGTGTTGACAGTTTGTTTAATATAAAGCGGGAGATTACCAGATACAGTATTTTGCTCCTGCCCTTGCTGCCCTGGGCCCTTTAAAGGTCTTGGGCCCCTGGGCAAATGCCCAGTTGCCCGTATGGTTAATCCGGCCCTGGCTGTTGGTGCATGAACAGTATCTGCAAAGTTGCTGCTCTGAAAGTTCAACGGAAGCAGAGATATCGTCTTTTAAAAATCAGGAAGTTTAATTCAAAAACGACTCGAATGGGACTACAACGAGATACTTCCCGGGTTTTATACGTAACTAACCCATAAATTTACATCAACCCTCCCTCCAGAATATGCAAAAAAGGGGGCATGGCCATATTTCTGTGGCTTTGTCGAAGAGGAAGAGTTATAGTGGAGAGCAGTAGCCATGCTGTCGAAAGTGTGTTATTTTCACCCAGTTGTCAGGTCTTCTGTGTTCGGGCTTCCTATGGACGCTGTGGTTCGTCAACAATGGCTACAATTTAGGGTTTGATTATGTTCCCGAAAATTACAATCGTAATTTAGCTCTCTGTGCTGCGCATTTTACGGAAGACAGCTTCCAGAATCTCCACAAATTCAATGCCGGATTCAACAAGAAACTGTTACTAAAGCATGAAGCAGTTCCACCTTTAAAACCAGAGGCAGCAGTTGTTGGGCCACAACCTGTAAGTAAGACTTAAATGTATTTAAATGTATTTGCATGTATAATTTTAGACGTAATGTTTTAGTTTTATCAAGGACGTAAACAAATGCCAGCGCTGGCTTTAGTAGCCACTTAGTTATGCTATTTCGTGTGTCTATGACAAACGCGTACAAACATTTTGGACCTGAATTTGTAATTATGTACTAATTTTGTAAATGTATTTCCCATACTTTATGACGTAATTTTTTGATTTGATCAAGAACGTAAACCAATGCCAACGCTGTTTGTTTATAGTAGCCAGTTAGTTCGATGCTATTTTGTGTGTATAAGACAAACGTGTATAAAGTTCAAAAAATTATATGTAATCGCAGCAGCAAACTTCAGCTGCTGTTATCAGTGTACAGTATGGTTTGTTTACAGGTTTTATGTATTGTTTATCTCCATACTTATACTTATTACTGTTATAGACCGTTATAGTATGCCACATGTACACCTAAAGAAAACAATACACTGAGTAAACTAAATTTTGTGAATAGATAAACGGTTGTTCATTATATCGATAAAACAATAATTAAAAAAAACTGTATTACTCAGTAATTTATTCAGTTATATTAAATATTTAATCAGGAGAAAACTGTATCTCAAAAGCTAACACGCAGCAGTAGCATTTTCAAGTAACAGCGTATATAATAATAGTAGAATAGAATAATAATAATACAAAAATGTACCATTCAGAAACGTTTTGTAAGAGCAGTGTTTGGGGAGGTTCTGCTTGACTCTCTTCATTGCCGCTTTCTGGGTCTGATTCTGGCTCAAGCTGATACGCAGTATTGACACCATTATTTACATTTGACCGGAGCACATGCAACTTTCGCCCGTAAAGGTAATGGGCGTGAAGTTTCCGGACAACCTGCGCTACGCAGTTTAGCCAATTGCAACACACCGGCCCAACTAACCAATCTGAGCCCATTGTCTGTTTCTGAGGGAGTGGTTTCATAGAATCAGGAAGTCAACCGGTCGTTCAAATGACAGAGGAGAAAGCGGCTTACAATAAAAGTGAAATTAATGAAAAATAAGGCTTTAAAAAAAAAAACACGAAGACATGTTATATTGCACCCCATAAACACAATCATGCAAAGAAAAAAAGCAGTAAACCACCCCTTTAACCCTCTGGGGACGGATTGGGCGGTACCGCCCAAAATGGCATACTTTTACAAATGTGTAATTATCTTAAAAACTATTAATGATAGAGAGGTGCGGTCTTTTTTGCCGTCTTCCTCAGATTCCGCTGAAAACAGAGATTACAAACTTACCCGGCTTGTATACACACTTCCTTGTTGCGCAATACCACTACGTCAAAGGCCAATGAAATCGATGTTGTTTGGCAGATTCACGAGCAACAACCAATGGAAAAATTGCCGATGGAGGAATATTTTTCTTACCCAATCAGAGGAAGGTTACCATGACGTATTCTAGCAAATCGGAGGACTCTGTAGCCTTGCAAGGGGTGATATACTATTACGCAAACAGCGTTGAGTGGCAGAGATGACAGAAAGCGAACGGACGCGTCGAGTATAAACAAGGCTTTATGGAGCGAGAGCGCACAGAGATATGAGAGAGAGACAGAACAATTATAATATATTTATATATACACATACAATTATAGAATTATTTATTGTTTTAGCACTTTTATGATGGCAAGCAGTAAACGATTTACGGTGGAACAAGCTCTGGAACAATTACTGGAGAGTGACGAGGAGAAAGCATTGCTTAGAAAATTCTAAGCATTCCTATACACTGTAAAACCTAACAGCCCATCTTAATAAAATAAGTAATTTAACATACCTTATACCATGATTATTATTAAAAAAATAATAATCATGTTTTCGGTGCTGATGCAGTGGAGACGCGTTCATGTAACAAGGGTGGTGCTCCAAATAAAGTAGGCTATCTTAAAGGTGCCACAAAGAACCGGCAAAAGTAATGATTATGAATATGTCAAATATAGCAAGGAGAGATTTTAATTGTTTATTAATAAACAAGGTTTTTCTGTGTCAGTGTGTCGGCTGCCAAGATGAAGTTGACGATGCTGACTCGCGATCTTCACAGTAACGTGCCAGAGAGAAATGCAGATTTCATACGGATTACATAAGCAGAGAGCAGTCTGTTTTTCGTTTTTAAATGTTCTGTTTAAATGTAGACATCAGCTTTCTATATTTCTCAAGTCTGTGAGGCAAGTACATTATACGCTGAGTTTCGGTTCATTTATTAAACGAGAGTCCAGTTCACGCGCCGCGACTCCGTGTCATGATGATCTATTTTCTACTATATTTACTTCTTATTTATTAAATCCAGGCAATTGGTTGATGAAACATTAATTAAAATGAAGATACAATTAATAAAAAACGAAATTTACTTTAAAAAGGCTTTGTGCTTTCTGAAGTCTCTGTGAAAGTTTTAAAGTCGCTTTTAGAGCGGTCATGTCCGTAACGGAGAACTGTCACGTCCGTAACATTGTTTTTTCCCTCATAAATGCGAACACGAAAAATAAAATAAAAAATAATATTTTATGTTCTTTGGAGGCCGACCCTTCTTCATCCGGTTATCAGCCTACTTTTGTTTTGCGCAGTGTAATTCATAGAATTATTAAAAAATATTTTGCCACCTAAAAGTTAAAGATTTGTTGTGTCACGTCACATGTGTATTTCGCTCATATTAAATATAAAACGCATGTGTAGACTGATATTTTTCTAATGTCTTGACTCCTTTATTAAGGGGGTATGGATATATAAACAGACGTTTCAGTATTAAATGCATTTTCTGATCATTTATATTTCAAGTTTTGACTGCAAATGTCACGTCCATAACTCTGGAATTGCCCAATTTTAAAGAATTTATCCTCAACTAGTTTTTTGGTGTAGGTCTGCGTATTGTATTAGCCTATGTTAACTTCAAATAATTCTAATAGTAGCCTAATTTAAAAATGTGGTAGCTCTACGTCTAACACATCACACTCCACTGTTATGGTGGCAATTTCAGTAGATTTACTCACTAACATTGTTGTGGAAACCCAATAAGAATGGAAACTAAAATATGGTATATCGTACAGCGCACATTCTATCAGCTGCAGTTCTGGGCCTCAGGCCCAATACACTCAACGTACATTCATATCACATGATAATGCCGCGGTAGAGTTACACTCACAGGACACTGCACTTATTCGCAATCACAAAAGTTCATTATTTGCTCGTGCTTTAAAGCTATGCCGGGTAAACATTTAATTGGCGTTCTGTACATGATGCACTTTTTCTGAGCGCGTACTTAAGTGCACGCGCACTGTCAGGCAGCGACAAACTGGATTTTTGTTGGGTCAGTCCCACCTGATAGCGATGGGGGACCGAGAACGAGAGAGCTACATAAAGCTACATGGAAAAAATATGCACCATTACAAGCCACTTTGAAATGTTGCTGTTTTAATGAATACAAAAGTTGGGTGACCCTCCCCCTAGACTAAAAAAAGTTGAATGACCCTCCCCTCAACAAAGAATAAAAAGACATGACCCTCCCCTATTTTCCTCCGGTGGCCCTTTCCATAAATACCGAACGGTCCCTAATAACTTAGTTGTTTTGAGTGCACTTAAATTTGTGGGTAAGTTTAAGTATTGGTAATATGATTCCAGTTTGTTCCATTGACTTATTTTTTTTAAGTTGACTTTATATCATCACAAAAATGTAAGTCTTTTTATGTTCAAAATGCATCATATTGTGCCCAAGTAAACTAAAGAATGTCTATTATAAAAGACCAATAATTCTTAAGCCCCAAAACATAAAGATTTGATGTTAGTCATATAAAAGCTATTTTGATAAGTAGCCTAGTCTTTGTGTAAGTATTTACAAGTAAAAATAACAATCATTTTATGTTACAGCTTCTCACATGTGAGAATGTGTTGCTTTTCCTTGTCTAAAAGCAAAATTAATATATATATATATATATATATATATATTTTGGGTTTTGTACTGTTTATTGGACTATCATTTTGGACTCTAGGAAACTTTATGATGGTTTAGACCTGAACATAAAAATAGTCCTTAGTTGCAGACTTAAACTCCCTGTTTGGGAATTCTGCTCAGTGAACAGTTAATTTGGACATCGCTGTCTTTAAGCACGCAGCGCCGAACAGAGAAGACGTGACCACCACATGTTCTACTTGTTTGCACGCGGGCGCGGCACTGGAATAACAGCGAAGCTCGCAACGACCCCCTGCACTGCTGCTGTGTGTGTGTCTTGCTGGTGACAGTGACATTATTTATTTGCTGCAGGACACCTCTACACCTTTGTCATCCATCCACGCGAGGTAGCCTAATGATGTTCTGTTATTTTATTAATCTTACTGGTTTGCAAACTGTTTGCTATGCTGTTTGAATCGGAATGTTCCCAGTTAACAATTTTTGGTTCCCAGAACGTTACTTTCAGGTTCCCAGAACGTTCCCTGAACGTTCCCTGAACAAACATTCTAACGTTCCCTGTTGGTTAGCTAGGAAAGTTTTCTTTACGTTAATAGAACGTTCCCTATAGGTTAGGGGAACGTTCTCGGAACGTTCCCAAAAGGTTCTTGGAACGTTCCCGGAAGGTTCTCGGAACGTTCTCGGAACGTTCCGGGAACGTTCTCGGAAGGTTCCCGGAACGTTCCTCGAACGTTGTTTATTGTTGTTTATTACATTGTTTATTGTTCAAACACTTAAGAATCCTATATATTAGTATTACAATATATTACAGAAAATAAGTAAATCAATCAATTATGTAAATCAATTTTGTTTTAAATAAATAAATCAGCACACAATCCATGTTTTTGTTGATTCATTGTTTAATTATCAACTTAAAATAAGTCACTAAAAACAGCGTTAACAAGGAACAGTAATTTACATTTAATATATAATATACTTATTAATGAATCTGAACACTTGTGCTTTATATCGCAGTGCAGTGCTGCCAAAATCATACAATTTTTATTTTCTTTTTTTTTTTGCTAACCTACAATAAATAAATTCTACGACAAATGCCAGAACACTTAAGACCCATTACACTTATCACACTTATGCAACTCCAACTAACTCCAAAAAAACTCAATTTTTTGGATCAGTGTAAAGTAGATTTTCCAGGGCAGGAAATGAGACCTCGGTATCAGACTAGGTACCAGGCAGCGAACCCAATCTACTCTCATTCTGAGTTTCAGGCCAGAGCAACTATAAAACTCACAAGGACATACAGTTGTGGCATGTGATTGACTGGTCATGCATGATCATTGACACTTCTGACTCCTTCTCCATTGCAGCACACCTTACCAGTCGATGATGTTGCCATCACCAGACTACTCATGCGACTGCATGGAACTTGACTATTGACTTACCAAACCTCTTTTTATTGTATATTGTGTATGTTCATGTTAACTGCCTATGATTTAACATATCAGTTTTTCAGATTTCTTTTTACAAATTGTTATTCAGTTGTTGTTTAAATTAGACATCAGATATTTTACACCCTATTACATAACAGATAACATTCTACCATACATAGTTCACTTGTATTTTCAGTACTTTCAATACTCCATATTTACCATCCTTGTGGATTGAAGCTCTCTTTAGCAGTTTAATTTAATTGTATTTGTAGTATTGTAGTATCTTTTGTTAATAAAATCTTCTTATTTTTTTACAACTATCTTTTGTGGTTATACATGTTATACATAAAGTTACCCAGAACCAAGGGATTTCCTCACACTAATTGAAATGATTTTTCTTATTGTATAATTCTTTTTTGTTAAAGTTGTTTCCTGTTGTATGGACCTAAACCCACCCACTGACTCACTCACTCACCCACCCACTCACCCCACCAGCTTGCAGACGTTTCTTGACTGGGTTATTTTGTTGAATTTTTTTGGTGATTAACATGGATCCTGACATATACAAAAAAATATTGAATTATAAAACAAATGGTTCATACCCTGATGGGTATTCCAAAACGGAGAAATCAAATTTTAGAAAAAAGGCCAACACTTTTGACCTCCAAGGTAAGAGCCATAAAAAAAAAAAATCACATTTACAATTTTTAAAATTATTTTATCAGTTCTCTTTGTAAAAATGGTCTAAAGTTTGATCTTAAAATTTTTATCTCATATGCTAAAGGTGAGGCCGCCAGGTGCACGTGCAACATCTAGCCCTGCTTTTTGCGTTCGTACTTTTAAGTTAAAAAAGTACAGAATATACTACTTTATAGTTGACTGCAACGTATGTTATTCAACGTGAGGACATGCATGATTAAACAATGCACACGTTAGAAAATTATGAATGTTGCAAAGTTGAATCGCCATCAATAAAAATTCGCTGATACTTTGTATCTAAAATATATATATATAATTAGCATAAATAGTAAAATATGGCTAGACATTTTGAGGTAATCACCCACTCCTTTGTAAGTTACCATTTAAGCCATTTATATTCGCTAGCAGTATAAATTAGTCGAGTTTTTAGATGCATAACTTTATGCCACTAGGTGTCACTATACAGTACTGCATGCATTTTAAAGCTGACACACATTCGTAATCACATAAATTAACCATGGTTTTACTAGTTTAAAAACACAACTCAAAAAAACATAGTTACTATATTAAAACTATGGTTATTGTAGTAAAACCGTGGTTTTGCCAATAGTAATCAACACACACACACACACACACACACACACACTCACAAAAACATGATTACTACAGTTTTACTTCAATGAAACGATGTTCAATTTTCTTAAGAAATAGCACAGGGGTCTCCAACCTACTCCAACACACCTGCCATGATGTTATATATGTATATGTACTTAGTTTGGAGTAGTTCTCGGGCTATATATGCGTGTATGTATATGTGTACAGGTGTCCAGGACCTCTGGCAGAAAATTAGGCCCACAGCATTAAAGATACAGCAGAGTATTAGCTCTTTTTTTAAAAAAAAAATCTGACCATAGAACCCCTCCTGTTTGAAGTTCAAGTTACTTTCCAAACGTTCTATGGTCCAATGAAAAAAAAGAGAGAAAAATGAGCTTTTTGGCAGCAAACACTTAATATGGGTTTGGTTCATACAGGGATAAAAAAGTACCCCATGTGTAAAATGAAATACTATGCTGTATCTTTAATGCTGTGGGCCTAATTTTCTGCCAGAGGTCGAGGACATTTTGTTCAGATACACATGGCATCATGGATTCATTCAAACACCAACAGATAAGAAATCAAAACCTGAAAACCTGTGCTATAAATCTTATAACGGGCCATGTTTAGATATTCCAACTGGATATTGATCCAAAAACATACTTCAAAATCAAAAAAATAATTGGGTTACTGAGCACAAAACAAAGCATCTGCGATGGCCATCCCAGTCCCTGACCTGAACACAGAGAATGAGTGGGCTGAACTGAAGAGAAGAAGAACCAACATGGATCTGGGAATCTACAGGATCTTGAGAGATTCTGTACGGATTCATGGGTATCTGATCTCTGGTCAGCTGTTCTCCACACTCATCAGGCATTATAGGAGAAAACTCTGAGTTGTTATCTTAGGAAAAGGAGGTTGAAAAAAGTATTTAATAAAAAGGGGGAAACAATTTTTCCCAATGTGTTTAGCAGAAAAACATTTATTTCATAATGACCATTCTGACCAGCACAGTATATAGGCCTACACTTTGTCTATTTTTAATTAATTTGTCTATTTTTTCTTTTCATAGATGGTGAATTGTATTACCTTCGGAACAAAGGCAAAAAACAACAGATTAAACTAAAAGTTGTGTGTGGGGCAGAAGAGGCAAACAAAATTTTTGAGGAGTTTCATGCAAGCAGCATCGGAGCTCATACAGGACAAAAAAAACACGAAACGCAATATCTATACGATTTTACTGGCCTGGCATGTCACAGGACATTGACACCTGGGTAATAACATTTATAGAATTAATACTTTTGCAATATTATAAAATGCTAATGATTTCCAACATTATACTGTTTTGATCACAGGTGGCACAGTGTGTACCATGTCAGGCCAGCAGGTCATCAGTTAAGGAGCAAAACGAAATCATTCCAATTGTGGTATTCCTTTCCATCACACATTTATTTATTATTATTTTTTAGAATTAAATTAGAAATAACAATTCAGTTATATAACTAATTATTTTGTTTCTATTTAATGAACTCTAGGTTAAAGAGCCTTTCGAACTTGTGGGGATGGATCTAATTGGCAAATTAGCACCAACAGAAAATGGTAACCAATATATTTGTGTCATCATTGACTACATGACCAAGTGGCCCCAGGCTTATCCCCTCAAGTCAAAGGCTGCCAGGGAGGTTTCTGATTGCCTTTTAAAATTTGTGCATCAGTTTGAGGCACCTAAAAGAATCCTCACAGACCAGGGGAAAGAGTTTGTAAACACAGTGAGTCATACATGTTCACTGATAAAACATTGATACAAAATTATTAAATGTCAACTTTTTTCAATATACATAACTTTCCTCTTTTCCCTGAGAACTTTAAGAGTCTGTTTTCTTTTATACTTTGCAGCTGAACAGTAATATCTGCAAAGTGTTTAACATTAAAAGGTCCTTGTGCGCACCGTACCACCCACAGACGAACGGCCTTGTGGAACGGATGAATGCAACAATACAGAGGTAACAATAATTTTATTTTAATTCTCTTTACACTGACAACAATTTTGCATAGAACTAGCCATTTATGTATTTAAGTAGAGCATGATGATATAAATTCAAAATTCATTGGTTCAGTTCCTAGCGAATGCACATAATGACTATGTGCACACTGAATACACTATTATTTAAATGGGATAAAAATGTGTACTAGATGCATGATTGTAAATGGTCCTTCCTGACTTCTTTGAACCTGAAAATAATGTTATTATATTACCAGATCCCTTTGCAAGCTTGTCAAAGACAAGCCCAATGAATGGGACAAACATCTAGACGCCGTAATGTTTGGGCTTCGGACAAAGCGGCAGGTGACAACTAAGTACTCACCATACTTTTTAATGTTTGGAAGAGAGGCCCGTTACCCTTCCGAAATACCTGAGCACTACCGGGTAACTGCAGATTGTTAAAATTTTCAAATAAATATCATTAATGATAAATAGGTAGCACTTTTTTAACAGTATTGTCCTGCACTTTTTTTCAGATTGACAAGAGTGTGGAGGGCACAGTGTCAGTGGAAGAAATTACAGAATCGGCTATTGCTATGAGTGAGGTTTTAACTGAGGCTCAAACAAATACCAGAGCTTCACAAGAAAGGGTTAGGCGACAAACAAAACAAAAGAAAGCCCTGAACAAATTCAAAGTGGGGGACAGAGTGTGGAGGCAAAATATAAGGAGCCAACAAAGAAAGGGTGGCAAACTGGAGGCAAACTTTCTTGGCCCCTATACGATCACTTTATTGGAAGGGAAAAGTGCAGACCTGGAAGATGAGGGGGGGGGGGGGGGGTGAAATTCCCAAGAATAAATGTAGATCATTTGAGGCTACATGTTGAGGAACAACCCCGCATCCCACATAAAATAAAGTCTTCATCACCATCAGTTTCAGTTCCTGTGGTCTTTGCATCCCCCTTCTCACCAGCATCTCCCCCACCAGTGCCACCACCCCCATCTCCACCACCAGTGCCACCACCCCCATCTCCACCACCAGTGCCATCACCACAATCTCCACCACTAGTCCATGTGGCCTCGTCAGGCCCCTCCTCACCGGCATCTCCACCACCAGTGCCATCACCACAATCTCTGCCACTAGTGCCATCACCAGCATCTCCACTACCAGTGCCATCACCACAGTCTCCACCACTAGTCCATGTGGTCTCGTCAGGCCCCTCCTCACCGGCATCTCCACCACCAGTGCCATCACCACAATCTCCGCCACCAGTCCATGTTGTCTCGTTAGGCCTCTCCTCACCGGCATCTCCACCACCAGTGCCATCACCAGCATCTCCACCACCAGTGCCATCACCACAGTCTCCACCACTAGTCCATGTGGCCTCGTCAGGCCCCTCCTCACCGGCATCTCCACCACCAGTGCCATCACCACAATCTCCGCCACTAGTCCATGTGGCCTCGTCAGGCCCCTCCTCACCGGCATCTCCACCACCAGTGCCATCACCACAATCTCCTCCACCAGTGCCATCACCAGCATCTCCACTACCAGTGCCATCACCACAATCTCCACCACCAGTGCCATCACCACAATCTCCACCACCAGTGCCATCACCACAATCTCCACCACCAGTGCCATCACCACAGTCTCCACCACTAATCCATGTGGCCTCGTCAGGCCCCTCCTCACCGGCATCTCCACCACCAGTCCATGCCACAGCATCCTCAGGAGTTGTGATTTTATCAGGGTCCAGCTCTTCAGATATAGAATCACGTATGTACTTAAACAACAATTTAGACAGTTATAGTAATAATAATACATATTACAGTAGTAACACATGGATTCACCAGTTGTGAGTAACACCATTGCATAATTTAAGACAGACATGTAACCTCAATTGTGATTTTTTTTTTTTTTTTTATAGTTTCATATTCTGTCTTGTCAGGACTTTGCATTGTTTTGCTTGTTTTTGACATTTTACAGGTGTCAAAGAAGCCTGGGAAGGAAAAAGCTTGTATGTGCTGGTCTCAAAAATAGGGCCTTTCAAATTGTTTTACTCAGACATTCATCAGACTGCCCCCACACGATATTTTGAAAGTGAGGTGAGTTGATCCTTTTAGAAGCACCAACTCACTAGGAAATTGTTATCTTGCTGAGTTCTAATTTCTATGAAATATTTTCCATGAAACTAATTTTATGTGATTTATATGCCTATCCAGTTATATCTTTCATAACTAAATACTTAAGTAATATATATGTCACAGCTTGGCAGATGAAACAGACAGATGAAGGTATATTTCCAAAGGAGATAAGTTTTAATGTTCGTGTGTACATGTCATTGTGGACATGCTGTTACAGTTTGTTAACCTGCTGGTTACATTAACCGACAAGGGACCAAACTGAGGTGGAGGAAGATAAACTAATTATAGGAACTAACAAGAACAGGTGCTGACTAGACAGAACATAATTGTGACAATATACACAATTAATATTTAAAAGCAAACATTTAAAATGAAAAAAAAAAAGAAATTCAAATTTTTATACCTTAAGAACACATCTTATATATAAGTGTGTTAATGAAATCCAACAGTTTGTGAATGAAGCCACTTCATATCACACCGTTTCAACATTTCATTTTATTTGCTAAAATAATGTTTTACAAACAAATAATGTCCAAAGAAAAACTATCCAAAGTTCAAAATGAAAATGTCCATTTAAAGGAAACATTAAACATCATTAAACAGATCACCTCTGTGAATATTTTTTTCTTATGGGAAACTAATATGTCTTCATTTATTCCTGTCAGATCATGAATGCTTATATGTACCTTTTGGTACAAAAATACAACAAGGATTCGACAACAAAGGCGGTGTGCATTGATTCATATGAAATGAGCGACATATGGAAACATAAAAAAGCAAAGGTCAAGGTTAATACACAATTTTTGCAAACTGCAATATAAATGTGATTAACATAGATGTAACTTATGTAGTGATCTTCACACAGACATCAGTTGTGTATTATATCATGCAACAGACAATAGAGGTAATGTGAGTTTTGGTCCCACGTAATCTCGTGTGTGTGTGTCAAGTAATATCTCCCTGCTTTTTACCTTGGGGCACCAGTCATGGAGTCACCTTGACAATATAAATGATCCAATTTGTAGAGCCTCTTACTGCATTGTCAACACAAGGAAGACACAGTTGTAACAAAATATAATTTATTTAAAATATATATACAAGAAAACTAACAACACTATTAAAAGTAAAATGCTAAAGGTCAGTATGAATTAAAGTAAAGTGCAGAGAATATAAATCTAATTGTTTGAAGGATGGTAGAATGTTAGCTGTTTACTTACAGTATAAGGCAAAACCCTTATTTCTGATTAATATATTAATGAATTATTATTATTTCAATATTAATTATATATTAATTTCTGATTCTAAATAAACAGTCCATGTGGCAATGTCTTCCACTGGTCAGGCTGGGCCATGTCACATTGGATAAAGTGTCAGATTTCTTTTAACAGCAATCAAACGTGGGTCATGGAATGCTTTTTTGTTTGTTGTTCACTACACCTCAAAATACTTGTGCAATAAATGTTGATTTTATTTTAACTGAAATTTCAGATGGATCCAAAAAAATTCAAATATATATTGGGGGTCATTAACGAGAATCAGCACTGGACTTTGACGGTACTGTTTATATGTTTTACAAGCAGTCTTAATTATCTTTTAAGTGGTTGGATACAATATTTTTCTATCGTTTAAGGTTTTGTTGTAATCATTTGCAATATCTTTATTATTAAGATTATGATTCCACAAGAGAAGAGGGCTCTGTTCCTTGATCCTCTAGGAGAGACCAGAACAAAAATCCAAAGGTGTCAGAATGTGACAAGGTAAATCAACATTTTAAACAAGATCTTCTGAAATTCTAAAGGTGTTTCTTAATATTCTATTTACTTAATAAATTCCAAATTCAGGATTTTTTTGTCATACCTAATTACAATGAAATAATTATTTTATTTTTACCCCATAATCATAAATATTACAGGTCCTTCATGATACAGAAGGGCTACAACGTGCCCAAATGGGCATGTGACACATTACCACATTCATGCCAACAGGATGGCAGTTCCTGTGGGCCTTTTGTCTTGAAAGTAAGTTAAATGGATAATTATGCCATATATGACATTCTTTCCTTAGTGTAACACCAGAGGTAAATATTAATGGATGGTCATCCTGGATGGTAAATGGATCACAATGATAAATATTGAAATTAATGGTGACTTCCATTGAAAAGCAACAAAAGGAGATATTAGTTAGAGTGTTACTGTTGACAATAGAAGTTAAGGGGGACTTTCTTGTAGTTATCATTCTAGTAGTGACATCATTCTTTAGAATTCCCTCACTTCTATTTTATTAAAGAAGGACAGTCTTGCAGCCTTAAAACATCAAGAAAAAATTAAATAGATAACATATAATTCTTAATTACATAATCACTTTTCTTTTTTAGTTTGCAGAATGTTTCTTAAACAATGAGTCGCTTCACTTTTCCACATCTGGGGAAAGTGTGGCTGCCTTGAGATTTAACATTGCTGCTTGTGTCTTGCAGAACACTGGTAAGTTTCAAATTTCCAATATTTATTAATTCTTTGGTACCCTAACCATTTAACAGTATTGGTAAAAATGTGATTATTAATTTGCTTGTAAAAACTTGTGATGTTTTAAGAACTTGTTTTATAATAACATTGTTTATTCTGCCTTGGCGTGATCCTCAACTAGCTAACCTTAAGGACCTGTGCCATCTATGTGGGGACAAAAACAGTGGCAAAAAAGTGACTAACTGGGTAAGTATTCCAAGAAAGAATATTGTCTTTTATCAAACCTTTATTGAATTTGCCATATGAATTGAAGGTGATATAATAATGATCATGTAAGTATTGTTGGATAAGGATTACAGAAATACCTATGCTTGACTTCCAAATTTGTTTGTCAACATGTTTAGATTGGCTGTGATGTGTGCCCACGTTGGATTCACTGTAAATGTGTTCAACGTTCAAGGAAAAACAAAAACTACATCTGCCCAGTTTGTCAACCTTGAAGACTACACTCAATGATTTATTGTGACCATTCATTTTATTTAATGTAAGGTTTAAGTTAATTTTCTTTTTTTTCTGAAAACTACATTGTACATTTCTTAACCTAAAACAATTTGTTTGCCAGGTGATTTAAATATCTTTATTGTAAGTAATCTCATCCTAAAGACTACCTGCAAAAAAAGCACAAGTGTTCAGATTCTTTAATAAGTATTTTACATAAGGGAGTATGATTTTGGCAACACTCCCGAAATCACACCCCCCACACTGATATCCCTTTAGCTGGGTCAGAGACCCAAAAAACTCATTCTGGAGACACATCTCATCCTAAAGACTACCTGCAAAAAAGCACAAGTGTTCAGATTAATTAATAACTATTTTACATAAGGGAGTATGATTTTGGCAACACTGCCGAAATCACACCCCCCACACTGATATCCCTTTAGCTGGGTCAGAGACCCAAAAAACTCATTCTGGAGACACATCTCATCCTAAAGACTACCTGCAAAAAAGCACAAGTGTTCAGATTAATTAATAACTATTTTACATAAGGGAGTATGATTTTGGCAACACTGCCGAAATCACACCCCCCACACTGATATCCCTTTAGCTGGGTCAGAGACCCAAAAAACTCATTCTGGAGACACATCTCATCCTAAAGACTACCTGTAAAAAAGCACAAGTGTTCAGATTCATTAATAACTATTTTACATAAGGGAGTATGATTTTAGCAACACTGCCGAAATCACACCCCCCACACTGATATCCCTTTAGCTGGGTCAGACAGACACCCAAAAAACTCATTCTGGAGACACATCTCATCCTAAAGACTACCTGTAAAAAAGCACAAGTGTTCAGATTCATTAATAACTATTTTACATAAGGGAGTATGATTTTAGCAACACTGCCGAAATCACACCCCCCACACTGATATCCCTTTAGCTGGGTCAGACAGACACCCAAAAAACTCATTCTGGAGACACATCTTATCCTAAAGACTACCTGCAAAAAAGCACAAGTGTTCAGATTCATTAATAACTATTTTACATAAGGGAGTATGATTTTGGCAACACTGCCGAAATCACACCCCCCACACTGATATCCCTTTAGCTGGGTCAGAGACCCAAAAAACTCATTCTGGAGACACATCTCATCCTAAAGACTACCTGCAAAAAAGCACAAGTGTTCAGATTCATTAATAAGTATTTTACATAAGGGAGTATGATTTTGGCAACACTCCCGAAATCACACCCCCCACACTGATATCCCTTTAGCTGGGTCGTAGAACGCGTTCTCGCGCGTTCATGTTAAGTGCATTTTTGTGAAACGCGCGAGGAATTGCGGCAAGCGTTCGTAACCTTGCACGTAGAGAGCGCTCTTAAGAGCTAAGATACATCGTTATCAGGAAACCCGGCCCTATAGTATAAAAAGCAAACATGCTTTTGGATATTAAACCGTGTTTTATTTATTTCGTTATAAATCTTATCAATAAAACACATACAAATATGTTTATGCGCTTAAAACATGTGTCCTGAAAAAATAAGATAAGAACACTTTTGCATCAATAACTATAGTTAATAATACTCATATGAAAATAAATTCTGATACTGTGTGTTTACCATTTTAAAGTCCTGTGTGGGGCAAATTTCAGGGCCAATCCAATTTGGTCTTCCACCTCAGTCGCCTTCAGAGTTTTGAAGTGTTTTTGTGTTGCTCCTAGAAATAGAATGAAATAATCTCTGTTAAAATAATCTCGTAACGTACATATATACATTTATATTAGAAATAGAGTTAGATTTGAAGTGTTGACCTGTGGAAGTCCGTTTTCGCCCATAAAAATAATAATAAACATTAAATAAAATTAACATCTGACATTTTCAAATTACTCCAGTTTTGACATGTGAACACAGGACCTGAAACCTCAAGTTGGACCTGCCTAATTTCTCGAAATGTTCATTAAAATATACATAAAAATGCATTTTAATAATGCATTTTGTAGCCTACACAGAAAGACAAGATTTAGTTGCATTCTAATGTCTGCCGAAATGTAAAGTATTTTTGTGCATTCACCACCATCCCATTTCATAGTGAATTTAGTAAGCCGAAATCTCTATTAATTTTGTTCTGCAGATGAAAAACGTGAAAAAAAAATGATTGAGTGGTAGGCTATACAACTGCGCACCTGCTGATGCATTTGGGAAACGCAGCCCTTTATGTTGTTGGATTACATAGGCTATATTAAATAGGCCTACACGTATCATCATGATTCATCATAATAAATTTCAGTTTCTGTGTTCCCTTAAATCCTGAGCCTCGGTCAATTCGTGATCCCTTCGTCACATGAAGCAGATTTTGTAAGATATACACTCAGTATTGTAAATAAAGTGGCGAAAACGGGATTCCATATAAAATAGTTTCTTTTAAATAACTCCACAAAAGAAGTTAGAAGAAAGCTTTCCTATTATAATAGAGCAAATGTTGAGGCCTTGGAAGGCAAGTTTGTTCTTCCTCCCCTTCAGGCTGTAGGCACTCAGCACTTCTTTCGAGGCCACCTTACGCAACATTTTGCGTATAGCTGCCCCTGGATTTGCACCACCAAGGGAGCGAAGGTAGTATATCTATAAAACAACACCACCACCATTAACAACTAAAACAATGTTATATAAACAAATAATACAATTATCTATTAAAATGGAACAATACTACAGATTAAAATAATGCAATTATTATCATGCAATAGCTGATTGAAAGGATTAAAGTGTCTGCTAATAAATGTGTTTATATATGTGCTGTCAATCGATTAAAAAACGAACTAGTTGCACATTATTTCTGTAATTAATCGCCATTATTAGCACCATTAAAGTTTTTAATATATTTTTTTATATTGTAACAATTTCACATATAATCTCGAAATAATTGTAGAAACTGTCATGATCCTGGTTCTCTTCTCGTGTTTTATTGGTCTCTGTCTCCCTCTTCTGGTCATTCTCTGTCTCTGTTCCCTCTAGTCCGCTCTCACTTACTACTTATCTTCCCCAGCTGTTTCTCATTCTCTCATTATCGCACCTGTTCTCTATTTTCTATCATTAGCTACTCTCTATTTCTAGTCTCTCGTGTTTCTCTCTAGTTTGTCGGATTATTGTTGACCGTCATGTTCGTACCGCTTATGATTTCTCTTGTTGAATGTTCTGTCCCGTCTAGTCCAGTTGTCTGAGATCTACCTGCATCTATACCAGTTCTGAGCGGTTACCTGTGTAAAGTCCAGAGGACGTGTGAGGGATCTGCGCTTCATCAGTTCTCCTTTGCCCACTCACCACCAGCCCACGAGACATCTGCGTGCGCTTCTCTGTTCCTTCAAGAATATTTTGGGATTGTTTCTGTTTATCGGCCGTTGCGGCTCTGCCTTGTTTCATTAAAGACTGTTAACCTGCTTTTCGTCTCCTGAAGTTTCCTCACGCAGCAGTCCTCGTGACAGAAACAACATAGACAACATTTTTTCTGTCTTTTTTCTCCGTTTCACCTCGTGCCTAACAACGCCCTTCAGCCGTGAATTCACGATACTGCACAGCCTCTGCTTATTGCTTACATATATACACATTACGTTTATTACCATCTTTGTCCTTTTCTCCTTGTTGTTCAATGCAGTGTCCAACTCTTTAAAATCCTCAACATTTTGACATGGCCCACAAGGATTTCCTCCTCTGCCTCGCCACCTGGCAAAGCCACAGCAGCCAGTATACTGCGTTGCAAGGAGAGGATGTCTTGCTGATTTTCGCTTAATTCCTGCAATCTCTGTAGGACTTTTGTGCGATAGTCTATGGAGAAATAATAAACAAGACAAATTTCGTTCCTTAAATGTCTATGCAGTTTTTGCCATTAATTATCTAGACGTGGCCGCATGGCAGTAGGCTACACTTCTAATAATACAGGCCGTTCTCATCCCACGGCGTCTTATATTGACGCTTTTATATCAAACGCACATGGCACCCTTTAGGGTCAATATGAGACGCAGATATATATGGGGCAGAAGGCGCCTCCTAGCGGTCTAACCCTAACCCTACACCATACCTGAACCTACCCATATCTGTGCGTGTTATATTGACGCTAAAGGGTTCCATGTGCGTTGGATTTAGCAAAGTGTCAGAATATGACGCCCTAGGATGAGAATGCGTTGAATAATACCTAATCACCTAACATTATATATTATAATACCCCAGAGGGGTCCACTCCTAAGAGTCCTATAACATTTTGTGGGAAACACTATGTATGCATGCATGTTTGTGTCGAAGAGCTGCTACTGTAGCTTACTTTTTGTGGCTTCCTCAGTTAAATTCTGTGGCTCATTTAGGAGGAGATCTGACACTGCAACAGACAACAAAATAGGTTACAAAGTATTACATAGGCTACATGCTAATGAATATAACACAATACATTTTGATTTCCACACCTTGATGGAGGGGAGACACATTTGTCAATGAAGACTCTGGTAATGACTCTTCTGCTGTAAAAATAATTTATTTTATATAGAGCTGCAGGTATAAATAAACATTGAAAAAGTTTAATATAATTCAAATGTTTACTGAATAAATCCGGAGATCTTGTCATTTGTCGTTCTGTGGGTGAGAGAGAGAAATATATTGCTTTAAATATATTTTGAATGATACCTTATATGTTAAATAAATAAATAAACTGGAGAGTGTGATATTCTGCAAACCTTTGTCTTGTGGGAATGTTTGGGGAAATGGCTAATCTAAAAACACAACAGAAATGTGAAAAAACATGTTAGCAGGTTGCTTTGAATTTTCAGAGTTTTAGAAAACTAAATAAAGCGGATGAGTGAATAACGTATTATTAGTGACTTACATTTGGGTGGAACAGGTTTTGACAACTTTTTTCCCTGAATTGGGATAAATCTGCCCTCATCTAAAATATATAGAAAAAAATATGAAAGATAAAAGTTAGTAGCAAAATTATTTAGATAGGCCTATTTTTTATAGATTTTTAACAGTTTCAGTTTTAATTACTTTTTAATCAGTTTTAAATCACGCTGTAAAGTATAATGTTTCCAAATGTTAAAAAGTACAATTACTTAATGCTATAAAATGTCATGTTCCACTGGAGCACTCCTGTGACTTTCTGCAGACAGCCCTTACAATATAAATAAACTAACCTTTCACATGCATGTTGTGTGATTTAAACATTTACCATCTGAGGAGATTTCAGTTTCAGACTGAAATCTCCTTGGCTTTTTGAGCTGCCTCTTTTTATTTGAGGTGTCCTCCGTTTCCAAATTAGACGTCTCTGCAACAAGCCGGCATTTCTGGGAGGCTTTTGTATAGGAGTCTGGAAAATATAGATTGTTGCCAGAATATTACATTTCATAAAGTAATTTTAGAGATAAACCGAAAAAAATGTAAACAACATTGTAAGGCTATTGTTTGGCAAATAGGCGGTCCTTACAACAACATATTCATGAGTTACAGACAATACACAGTCTATAGACCTGTTTTACCTGTTCTTAGCCAAACTTTTTTAATACGGAACCGTTTCCATTTTTGTTTGTCAGGCATGGCACTTTTTTGAACCAATTGCCGTGTGTTCAGAAATGTCCACTAACAGAATATTCCCTGTAAAAAAAAAAAAGAAAAGCTTTTTTGTTTTGTTTGTATTTGATTAATCTGCTTTTAATATTGCAAGTTAATGTTACTTTAAAGTTAATTGAATACAAAAGCATACTTCAGTGGTCTCCTCCAGCCATGTGGTTGGGATGATTTCCACCGAACTGTCATCTGCAAATTCCACCACTGCAAATGTTTTCTTTTCCATCTGTTAAGAGATTAAAAATAATAATACAATTAATAAAGGTGAACACATAACCAGCTCTGTGCAATTAGAGCAGGAAAAGTCGTTGGCCAGGGCGGAGCAGGATAGACCGAAGACCACGGCGGAGCAGGAAGAGTCAATGGCCAGGGAGGAGCAGGATGGACCGAAGGCCAGGGTGGAGCCCCCTCAGGTTTCCCTGGATGTGAAGACTTCTCGGGCAGCCACGGCAGAGAAGACCCCTCAGGAGCCCATGGCGGCACGACAGCAATAGACCGATCCGATGGCAGCTTTGATGGTTGGCGTAACGTGAAGATTCTCCAGCTCGTCAAGCATGACATGACTAGACCCTGATTTGGTGAATACTGTGGAGTTGCGGGGCTCCTCATCCACCTTACCCACATTAAAAGCTGAACCACTCAATATACTTATATATAACAATATATAATGTTAATATACTGCTCTAAAGTATCGTGAGGATCCGGGTTGGGCATCAATGGAAACAGGTGAGTGCGTAATCAGTTCAGGGTGTGTGCGTAAACAGTCCAAGGAAAAGACAGTTCAGAAGTGGAGTGCCCTCTCATGGCACTCGAGGGCAATCCAGCCGATCATCATCACAATATTAGTGAACTAATGTAGGTTATAGTGAATGAGGGTATAGGGTGTGATTGGGAGCACAGCCTCTGAGTGTCGACTTTGAGCACTGTTAATTCACAGTATTATCTGTAGGCTACTTTAATAACAACAAATATCACACAGAATGCATCTCTTCTACGGTATATTACTGTTTTATTGGAAAACAGCACTTTTTTACAGTGTAGCTGTAGGACAATTCAGGAGATTGTTACAATGATGTTCTAAACATTCTCTAAATTTTGTTGTTAGGTTGTGGGCTGTGATAAATGTGTCTTGTTCTGGCTGTGTGTGTGTGTGTGTGTGTGTGTGTGTGTGTGTGTGTGTGTGTGTGTGTGTGTGTGAGAGTGAGAGAGAGGGTGAGCACAAGAGTTAAAGTTCATGCAGGATGGCCAAAAACATTATTTCCTGTTTTTTTTCCACCATTATTGCAGTTCTTGTCAGCTGCTGTTCTGGCACAAGTGTCATTGTGGATTGCCTTGACTGCACTTTGAAACAGCCAATCATTCGTGAGTCACACGGTTCCCTGAAAAGTGGTTCCGATTTTTTGAAAATCTTACACAGTACCATTGGGGAACCTGACTCATCCAACTCAACCCTCTCTTCAATGGCCTCACAACATTTTCCTTCCCCAAGAATGAAGGCATTGTTTGGTTTTCCGGTTTTGCACTTTGTGACCACCACAGATTGAGTCTGTGAAGACTTTGAAATCTCCATCAACCGTTTTGCCACTTGAACAAGTGGCTGCTTTCCTGACCTTATGAGTCGCTTGAGCTTTCCAAGATAGTTCTCAAATGGAAATGCACTGCAAGCATCAAGACTGCCAAAATTCATCGCCTCTGCTGGTAGATGTACCATTGAATGGATGTTGTACACCATGAAGTGGTCGCCATATAGGTCTTTTGTTTTTCCCACGAAGTAAGTCATCAGCTCAGTGCTGTAGTTGTTGTAGTCCACTGCCAAGCTGGGTGAAAGAAGAAGGCCCAAAGCAACACTGAATGCCATAAAATGGTTGTACAGCTTGTCTGCCAGAATTCCCTTTAACACTATCTTGCCAGTGTATACAGCAAATTGTCGCAGTTCAGTTGCCTTCCACCTATCTATGTCCTCTAGACCCCTTGGTTTTCTTTGGAAACAGCTTGGAATGGCCTTCCTGAGTGACTGCAGCCTTTGGGTCACCTCATTTATTTGGCCAGCCGACATTCGCACCTTTCTGTCTCCTCTCACCCACGCTGTAATGAGTTTCTTCATAACACCCAGGCAGGCTTGGTGCATGTAGTCAATTGGGAATTGACTTATCATGTCCAATGGGAGCCTCAAAAAGGGAGATGTTGGAGTGCCCTCATTCTCCTGACGTCTGGTCATTTCAGCACGAAATATTTCATTGGTGCGTAGTGTGAGGTTGTCTACCTCTGGGTACGTCACTCGCCTAGAAATCCATGTTCCCTTCTGTGTGCATTTGTCACACCCAAAATACCCGGAATACTGCTTGATTTTCTTCACCATTGCTCTTGCTGGTGCATCACAGACAACACATCTAATTTTGATCTGTTTTCCTTCCAAACCATTGTCAAGGAGTTCCTGAATGTCTTTTATGGCTTCCTCAACAAAATCCAAATTTGTTGGTCTGGAAGGACCAAATGTCAGTGTGACAGGAAAAACTCTGATGGGTGTCAGATGAATGGCACAGAGAATGGGCCATAGATGTGTCCTGCTGCTTTTAAAAATCGGCAGTCCATCAATATTAAATGATATCTCCAGTGCTGTTATTGTTTCTGTCATCTCTTTCGGGTAGTGCTGCAGCTGCTCACTAAGACTCTCTCTAATGTTAAAATGAACACACTCCATCCCTGACTTTGTCACTGTTTTGATTTGTCTTGGAGTTTGCAGCAAGGTTCTTGCTGTTAAAGGCAGTTCTGGATGTCCATGGTTTTTAAGTCCCCTCAGAAGGTCATCAATGGCATTATGAGTAATGAGGTGTTTCATACTCCACTCTTGCAGAAACGTTGTGAGTGAGGCTGGAGGCATTTCATCCACATCTTCAGGCTCTGAACTACAGTCTTCTTCACTGACCGCATTATTCACACCCTCATGCCCCGAAACTGCACTTCTCTTCACTGTCTCCATGTCCCACACTCTCATGCCCCGAACTGCTTTTCTGCTCACTGACTCCAGTCTCTACACTCTCAAAAGCACTATGGATATCCTTGTCATTATAATTTCTTTCATCCATGTTGACATGACTTTGACTGTGTTGAGTTGTTATTGGATGCCATTTTGATTGTTCTCCAATACTCTTTTCAGCCAGTGACCTCCGGGCATATTTCCACTGCCTTGTGTAGCGTTGCCTCCTGGATCTTGAGTCCATTCTAAATCCAAAATTTTTGATTTCATGTAAAATGTTGTTTGGAAATATTTATACATATTTTTATACAATATTTATAGGACAATACATTATAAGGCCAAAATATTGTGCCCACATGATGTTTTTTAATGTTTAATTCAATTAATTGAGCTGGTCCCTCTGCTGCTGGGCAGGATCTTCCACTCAGGATCTTTTCACCAAGATCTTTTCACGATGTACTATTATTTTCTGTATGACCAGAAATGATAGAGTATTTTAAGTTTCCACTGTATTTTTTGAAGAACACGTTTAGTTGCTCTCCAGGATCTTAGATATTGCCTTGAACGTTCTATTTTGTCCTCACTCATTGTTAAGCCTGTAAATATTGTAATGTCTGAATGTGCTTCTGTTTTTGTAACAACAATTTAATGAAGGTCACCACTCTTAATATTTGTCACTTACCTTGATCAGTGGCTGCTGACTCTTGAAAACGATGTAAAATCTAATAAATGAAAAAAAGATAATCATTGGGTTGGTTTAGGTAAATGCATTGGTATCATGAATCGAAAAAGAGATCAGAAACTGCAAGAGCTTGTGAGTCTCCAGGCCAACATCTGACTTACAACTTTTAAATACTAAGAATGTATCTGGTAGGCATTCAAAACGTATACTTACAAAGACAAAGTTGCTCTGTGCTAGGGCTCTTAAAAGAGCCTTTGGGGTGTAGTTCACTGCTGTTGACACACAAGGAAAGGGGAGAGAAAGTAGAAACATGTCTGAATATGAGTGAGATATGAATCTGTACGAATTAACATGCATTCAATTTCGGCAATGATTTTTGACTAATCTGGATGACTGCTAGATTTATCACTGCAATATATACTGAAAAAAAGAGAAGAGAATAATTATTTTCAAGGTATAAATTCCAAAAGTTAATAAAGGTTCTTGATTTATTAATATATCAATTGCATCAAAAAATGCATGAGAAGAATGCAGTAATGCATCTGATGAGACTTTACAACCCACTAACAAACAAGAAACCATATCAAGTCAGTAAAATAATTTTCTTTCTTGAAAATACTACTACTAATTAGTATTATTATTTGTAATACTGTTACCAGTAATAATAAAATATAATTATTATTATTGTCATTATAATTATTAATAGTATTAATAATACTAATAATAACTTATTTTATTATTATTTGAGTTTAATTATTATTAATAGTACCTATATATATATATATATATATATATATATATATATATATATATATATATATATATATATATATATATATATATATATATGTATAATTTAAATATAAATTGAATTAATTTAAATGTTAATGTAATGTATAAAGGTTAAGATGATTCCAAAAAGATATGCATACATAAATTCAGGCTGAATCAATGGTCTGCGCAGTCTACACCCAACTGTGACCTTAGTAATAAGTTCATGAAGTGAACCACATCTTTCTACAAACAAAGGTGTATTATTGTGATTTGGCCACAAAACTACTTGCACTCGGGCGCTTATTGTTTTTATGGTCCGCTTAAAAAATATTTTCAGTTTGTTTGCACAGTATTCAACACTAGACCTCATTTTAAACTCCAGTACAATAGGTGGCGGTATGCATATAGTGTGCTGTCTGCCAGTAAACCCACAGGTGAACAGCAACTTGGGCCATATCCGCCTATACACACACACAGAGACGGCTGGTAGACGTCTCGCTGGAAGACTGCAGATACAGAAGTACTTTTAAAAGGTAAGACGTTTCATAATTTAAACGTTTATTATGTTTAATTATAACTACATCCAAATTTTTAGCTTTTCTTTTATTCAAGAATCAATTATTTCGACAGATTGTGCGTCGCGAGCTCTGCATTGCATGATCTCGCGCATCGCTCACCCAATAAATGTAACTTGCCTCGCGCACTTCACCCGCAGCGTAACGTTAGCTCTGGACGAAAGGTTAATATTAATTTATGTCTTCATGGCTTGGTTGAAATCTAATGTAGAATGCGGTCTGTTATTTCTTGATAACAGACCGCTGCTAAGTACACCGTTGCCATGAAAAACAGAGCGTTGCCATGGACAGTACTGTTCGCTCTGGAGGAACTCCTTTAAATCAATAAACTCCCTTGTAAATCAATATTTTGTCAAACTATTGATTTATTTGGTAGGTAGCCATGTACTAAGCGGGATAATGTAGAGTGAGGCTGTTGTTATAGCGAATACAACCCCTTCAGGCTGATTCAAGACCACTCCATTCGCGTCGGGGTCCTGATCAGCCTGTCGGGGTTGTATTCGCTATAACTGCCTCGCTCTTCATTATCTTTTACACATTTAACGTAGCCTACTTACCACAAATGTAACTGTTTTCCCGGGGACAGTGGTGTAATGGACCTGAATTAAAAAACTAAAAATTCGTGCAATTTATATGAAAAACATTAGAAGTCAATTCGAGCTCGTCTTTCCACCACCGTCTTCAACCAACAAACGTTAATTCCGTTATGGCAGTTTAGTATGACCGACGAGGAGCATTCTATGCATTTTAAATGTCTTATTCCCGCTCTCACTCTGGACATATAATGATATAGTGCACTGAGTATGCCCCTCAGTTTAACTGTATGTGTGTGTGTGTGTGTGTGTGTGTGTGTGTGTGTGTGTGTGTGTGTGTGTGTGTGTGTGTGTGTGTGTGCGCACACACACACACACACACACACACACATATATATATATATATATACTGTGATATATCATTATACCATTATAGAGGATTATGACATGTAAGTTATAGCTTGTGAAGAATGTCTGGATTGGAAGAAAAGGATGAGAGATTAGAGGGGATCCAGTGTCCAGCTGAAGCAAGATGGATGCTGCCTTACCACCAGGAGATGTTCTGGGATCAATGTATTTAACATCTTGGATGATGATGATGACTTTGCAGCTAATGTTGAGGCTGTTGCTCTGTGTATACATGCATAGTTCATGGGGAAATTGTTTAGAGAGCGCATTCACACAACCTAACATTGATGCTCATTACTGTGTCCTCTGTTTCTGTGTTCAAGTGCCTGGAGTCATAGTTTACTTCCTGGCTTGAAGGATGAAGCTGTAGGTAAGCAAATTAAAATGCCACACCACTACCTGACACCTTATCACTATTATTATTTTATATATATATATATATATATATATATATATATATATATATATATATATATATATTACATGGCTTGGTTGAATTCTAATGTAGAATGAGGTCTGTTATTTCTTGATAACAGACTGCTGATAAGTATAACACTCAGCATATTATAGAGCCAATTGGATAAATTATGCAACGATATATGCAACGATAATTGTGTGGGTGTGTTGATATGGATGTCTTCAGTGTGGTTTGTATGTGTGTAATAGTAAAGTAAAATGTGAATGTGTGTAGTAATATTCGAAAGAGGAAAAACTCCACTGCTAATAACAAATCAAACCTCTGTGTCCCAGTGGAGTTTTGCTGGCATCTAATGGGGAAAATATGGTACTGCGCCCAAACAAAATCTTACTGAAAGCTAATTTTTTTGTAGCCTGGTTGACACCAGTTATATCTGAGAGTGGGTCTGGGGAAGGTTTATTCACAGCCCATTTCCAAAGGGGCGTCACCAACGGACGTCGCTCAAATGTCTCTAGGCGCAATTGGTTAGACCTAAAACCAATCAGATCGATCGCCATCGTGTAAAGCCCACCTCAACGTTTGTGATTGGCGCCTCGATTTGGAAAAATTGGAAATGGGCTTGAATGGGCTCTTGGCCACACTGACTTGCAGAGCAATCTCAAATGTCCCCGAAGTCTGTCTGGGTTTTTCCAGGCTACGTTTTTTGAGATATAAACCTCAAATTTGGAACACAACTTGTTTAGATGTATGGCTTTGATTTTCTAGCAGTTTTAGAGTTCAACATGTTTCATAAAATATAAAATGTTCATAAGTCATTCATAAACTTAATTCATTAATTCAATCACCTTTTGCAGCCTGACCAACAGTTTGTCAGTTTAAATTTAAATTTAAATTATGGTTGTAGAATGTGATATAGCCCAAGATTACATAAGAATATATGTCTTACCTGTATTTTTTTTTGTTTTTGTTTTCCAGTAATTCAGCAATTGGACTTGTTTCCATCCTTTTTGGCCTCTTCTGCACTTGAAGTCATTGCTTTCATCTGATTCAGCGACTGTCGATCTGTATTTTTGTTTGCATTACTCTGCTTACATTTTGAACCCTTAGCAACAATAAAATGGTTTTCCATTTTGGCTGTAGTTGTGCAGTCAAGTTTGTTTTACCTTGATTTAATGTGCTTGTGTGGAGATGTGCTATGTGACAATTATTTATTTCACAGCACTTCATCTATGGGAGGATGCAAAGATATATATATATATATATATATATATATTTTTTTTTTTTTCATGCAAAGGCATGAAACCACTAATAAGCATTGTCATACATTAATTCAAATGTTTAATCGGTTACAAATGTATCTGCACAATGGGGGATTCTTTCACTATTGCATGAATATGTGCACTGTGATTTACATCATTAAGCACACATTAAATTGACAGTATTTAAAGCATGGTAATGGTAGGGGAAATGATTTAATGTAAACAATTACATGGTTTCAGATATTTTTATTAATTTTAAAAACAATACAATGTTGAAATAAAACCTCCCCTCCCATTTGTTCTTGTTTTAATAAAACTGTTAAACTCTGTAGTGAAATTGTAGTGTTTTTTTGTTCAGTCTTGCCAAATAGATTTCGGCCCAACAATGAAAACCATAAAAAATGAAAAATCTTTCAAATAAACCTTGAAAAAGCTTTAATATTTATATAATTTCTATATTATAATTTATAATTATATAATAATTTATTATTATTAGTTATAACAGACCTGATTCAAGTCATCAGTTGAGTAGTAAATTACTTAAAGACCTGAAACATTCCAGGAAAATGGTAAGGAACCCCTATAAATATTAAATATGAGCGCCCTCTACTGCCTGTTAATGGTAAGTGATATTAAAATAACCTGCAGGGAACATTCTCCGAACGTTTTCTAGGTTATAAAAATAAAACCTAAAAATAACCTGCAGGAAACGTTCTGGGAAGGTTCTCTTTAGGTTATAAAATAACAACCTGCAAGGAACGTTCCCAGAACGTTCTCTTTAGGTTATAAAAATAAAACCTAAAAACAACCTGCAGGGAACGTTCTGGGAAGGTTCTCTTTAGGTTATAAAATAACAACCTGCAAGGAACGTTCCCAGAACGTTCTCTTTAGGTTATAAAAATAAAACCTAAAAACAACCTGCAGGGAACGTTCTGGGAAGGTTCTCTTTAGGTTATAAAATAACAACCTGCAAGGAACGTTCCCAGAACGTTCTCTTTAGGTTATAAAAATAAAACCTAAAAACAACCTGCAGGGAACGTTCTGGGAAGGTTCTCTTTAGGTTATAAAATAACAACCTGCAAGGAACGTTCCCAGAACGTTCTCTTTAGGTTATAAAAATAAAACCTAAAAACAACCTGCAGGGAACGTTCTGGGAAGGTTCTCTTTAGGTTATAAAATAACAACCTGCAAGGAACGTTCCCAGAACGTTCTCTTTAGGTTATAAAAATAAAACCTAAAAACAACCTGCAGGGAACGTTCTGGGAAGGTTCTCTTTAGGTTATAAAACGAAAACCTACAGAGAACGTTCCTAGAACGTTCTTATTTGGTTCCCAAAAAAATAACCAAATGGGAACCATATGGGAACGTTAGGGGAACGTTCTGTGTTTACTGGGTTAAAGTTAGCTAATTTGCAGAGTTGTGCAAACATTAGCACTACCGTTAGCTTGCACCAATTCCTGGTTTAGTGGTTTATAAAAATATCTCGTTTCAACGTTAAGTTGGCTAAGTAACATTAACGTTAACTTAGTTTGTGAACGTTTTATGTTAACGTTAGCAAACTGTTTGGCTCGCTAGCTAATATGCCCTTGCCTTTTTTTTTTTCTTCTTCAAAGAAGTTAAGGCGTTAACTGAGGTTAATTAATATAAAATCGCACAACAAGGGAATTACCTAGCTAACTGTTAAACATTATTTAGAGAGAGAATGTGCATGAAAATATGTTGGATTTAGTTAACATGTGAATTAACGTTAATGCAGGCTTCAGCTTTAACAGTTAGACTGCAGGGTTAGGTTGGGCCCAAATTGGCTCATGGGCTCGATTTTGGCGCTTTCCGTCACGTTCTCCAGGAAATAATAAAAAAAATAAATAAAAAAACGTTATCAGTTAAATACATCGGTGAATATTATATCAAAGCAAATAGCAAGGTTAACATTTAGTCCACTGCCTAGACTTTGACAAAATTGGGCAAACTGACTTGACTGGTATAAATTATGTGGAAATGTAAATTGTGTGTTTTTTCTAGTGCCTTAAAAATACAGTTATTGAGACATTACAGACTCTATCATGGCCAGTATTCCGCAATTTCACCATTACCTTGCCTGTATAACAACTGCATGTGTACATTTAGCACTTATAACTCATTGAAGGTACATTTGTCAAGAGTACATTCTGAGAAAAGACTGGTAGGTAGAGACAACAGTGATTTGACTATAAATCTGGCATTTCATTGCCCTGTGTGTGATTTTAAGCAGCCATTTGTTGAGAGTGACATGTTTATTCATCTAAGGGGGCATCTAAGACGGAAAGAAACAGTGCCATGTCCATTTAGGGCCTGCAAGTTTCAAACAAATGTTTATTCAACATACAATTCACACAAGTGCAGAGAACACCAACATGCATCCGACTATGATGTGGCAGTTGTAGTGCAAAATGTCTCGAATGTTTCCCAGGATAGTGACACTGAACATGATCAGGTAGAGATTTCAGATGAAAATGAAACTGCCCCGGTAGCAGGCAGTAGTGACGAAGGATTACCAGAGCAGTTACAGTACAATCTGGCTGCCTTCTTCTTGAAATGGAGACTATTCTCCATGTATCCACAAGGGCAACACAAGAAATCATTGAGCATATTAATCAATTGTTTTCACTGTCAGAACCAGTTTTCAGAGAATCTCTAATGAAAATACTAGGAAAACATAACTGCCCCTTTACTGACACGCTTGTTAGTGAGATTGTCCAGGCAGTTTCAGAGAGTAATATTTTGTATAAATCTGTTACCTCTGAAGGACCATTGTCAACAGCAAAGAGGAGAAAGTCATATTATGAGGAAAAGTTTCCATTTGCCAAGCCTGTAGAGTACCTTGAGTCGTCACAGCGTACATTTATGTATGTGCCCATTCTCACATCTTTGAAGTTGTTGTTGAAAAAAACAGATGTACTTGAGAAAGTCCAAGAAACCACCTCACAGTTGCCTGGACAGTATTCGTCATACTGTGATGGCTCCTACTTCCAGGAAAATAAGCTTCTCTCAGATGAGGGTAAACAATTATCAATTATTCTTTATGTTGATGATTTTGAAATTGCAAACCCTCTAGGAACATAAAAAAAAATACACAAAGTATGTGCAGTTTATTGGACATTAGCTAACCTGCCAGTAAAGTATCGCTCAGCACTCAACTCTACTCAGTTGGCTCTTTTGGCCGTAATCGTGTACGATTGGCAACTCAAATAATGTACGGCAGTTTGGGTATGAAAAGGTTTTTGCGCCTCTATTGAGTGACCTAAAAACTCTTGAAAAAGAGGGTGTTTACATTGAGACATTTGGTCACTGTCTCAAAGGCACAGTGTACTCTGTTGCGACTGATAACCTTGCTGCCCATGGGCTAGCTGGTTTCAGTGAGAGTTTCAGGGCTACATATTTTTGCAGATTTTGTCTTGCCACACAGACAGATATGCAAACATCAAATGCAGTCACTGGTAGTTTTGAGATGAGAACCAAAAATATGCATGATAACCTCGTTCAAAAAATGCAGAACAATGACAGTGAAGAGAACTACGGTGTAAAACACAGTTGTGTTCTCTCTGATCATCTCTCTTATTTCCATCCTATCACAGGATTTCCACCTGACATCCTTCATGACCTGTTTGAAGGTGTGGTTCCTGTTGAGTTGGAACATTCTTTGAAGGGTTTGATTGCAAAAAAGTATTTCACTTTGGAAGAGCTGAATAGGGCAATACTGTCATTTCCCTTCCAACATTCTGATAAGGTTAACCGCCCTCACCCAATTCCTCAGAGTTTTGCCACTCGAGAAACAATCGGCGGGAATGGGCATGAGAACCACGCTCTGCTTAAGCCTGGTTCACACGGGACGATTTTAAAATTGTCGGCTGATTTTCCAAACCTGAGAGACCCCACACACGGCGATAAAAAAATCACGGGTCTAACAGTTTTGGTCGTACAGTGTGTGGTGCGCAGCTACACGGCAAAATCAAAACATCACACACGAACCGATTTGACTCCCGAGCATTCCCAGGTCAGACGGAAAATCTTGCAAAATCCCTCGAGACCAAACGTGACTTCAGAGTAAACAATCATGGCGGACGAAGAGGATGCAATGGCGATAGTTTGTAGTTTATTTTTAACCGAAAAAAAAAACGTTATCAAAAGAAAAGGCGATGGTCAAAGAAGTGGAGACAACGCGAGCATGGACGGCTGTTTTGATTTTGTTTCCCGGTGCTTCCTCTGCGCCTCGCTTTCTGATTGGCTACACGCCACAGTCCACAGGCTGCGTGCTCGTTTGTCCCCGGGGGACACTACACACAAGGAGAAATCGGGCCAAAAAAATCCAACATGTTGGATATCCCCGATTTGAGATCGGAGCGGTCCCAATGTCCTTCCGAGCAGACAAGAGCACTCTTAACACCACACACGGCAGGAATATCTGATCAGATTATTTTACCATAATCGCAGCATACTTAAGATTGTCGGAAGGGGTAAATCGGGGCTAAAATCGGCCTAATTATCCTGCAGTGTGAAGCAGGCTTTAGACTGCTACCTGTTCTCATTGGCTCCAGAGTCCCTGAAGGGGACAAATTCTGGGAGGTGCTAATGGAATTAAAAGATCTAGTTGAACTTGCCATGTCTCATACTTTCACAGATGATACCATTCAGTACCTGGCCTGTAAGATTTCAGATCACAGGCAGCTGCTTCAGGAAGTATTCCCCAACTTATGATTACGGCCAAAGCATCATTTCATTGAGCATTATCCTCATCTCATAAAGTGCTTTGGTCCTCTGGTGCATCTGTGGAAAATGAGATTTGAGGGGAAGCAAAAAGTCTTCAAAGCAGTTGCTCGTGACACTCATAACTACAAAAATGTGTTGAAAACTTTGGCAGAGAGACACCAAAACAAGATGGCATTCTATTTGTCATCACCAACATTTTTCAAGCCACCAGTACAGACTTCAAAAGTGGAGTCTGTCTTTGTTGAGTCATTGCCCACTGATACACATGCGTTAATATCGAGCATCACAGACAGCAGCAGTGTATATGGCACAAAACAGGTAACCATTGAAGGCACAACTTTTGTGGCTGGCTTGTTTGTTTGCACTGGGGAACATGCTGCCTTGCCTGTGTTTAAAGAGATCAGAAACATATTACTTATCAGAAATGACATCATCTTTCTACTGAAAGACTATGAGACCTGGTATGTTGAGCATTTGCGGTCATATCAGCTAACGGATCATAAAAGCAAGGGCCATACAGTGAAATCTGTATGTCAGCTAAGTGACCAAATGCCACAGCTTGCTTGAAACCCTGTAGGCAAACAAATACTGACAACTAAGCATTTCATTCCAGTGTCCGAGTAAGAGAGTCGCCCATCCCTAGCCTTCTTCTCAGGGACCTGAGGGAGGCTAAAGATCTGTCTGGACCTTCAATGAACACTAGTGATCACCTTATCGGACACACTGGACAACATAATTAAAGGTAATGTCTATTTTACACTATGACCAATGTATCATCACAAAGGTAAATGGATGCAATGTGGTGGTTAAATGTGGGGTATCCCAATTATACCATACTCTGTTTTAAAATGTTTAATCAATACTTACTTTAAAAAAAAAATAGTTTGACATTTTGGGAGAGTGTGATGTTTAGATTGTTACCACTCTCTTGTCTGTATGGTTAATGAAGCTACAGATAGATAATGTGTGGGTGGTCTAGGCAGCTAGTGAAAAACAGCGTCAGCACCTGGAGTAGCTCTGTCTGTTTTGTTACAGGTTTCCCTAATACAGTGTAAATGGAAGCGACTGATGTCCTGAGACTAAGGATCATCCTTGATGATGTCAATGCTGAGAGGCTTATTTTGCCCTCTCGTCCTGAGACTGTAAATGCCCTCATAATTGAGATAAAATAAGTTGAACCTTGCCTATGACCTTCGGCTTCAGTTTCAAGACCCAGAATTTGACAATGCCCTATGCAATTTAGTCAACATCGAGGACCTACCATCCAAGGCAACCATTAAGATAATTAGAGATCTTGAGCCAGATCTCAGTTCAACCAGCACAGACGATACAGTGTCACTGTCTGATAACACCGATTCACCAGATCGTCTTTGCCGATGGCCAGAGATATTTGTTATTCCAACATTCTCCTACGAGGTGGAGCATGCTCTAAGAGAGGGCAACTATCTATTTGTCACAGAGGGGAAAACTGTAAACTTGACTAGGGATCAAAAACACAACATACTGGATGGAATGGCTGCTGAAATATATAAGCATAAAGCATATCCTAGTACCAAAAATATTGTCAAGGCTGCAGAGGCTCTGGTGAGCAAACAACCCTGTCTAAAAGAAAAATGTTCCGAAACAGGGTATGAGGGTTGGAAGAACAGCCTGCGCTTCAAGATGGGCAACTACAGGACCAAACTGAGCAGGGCTGGTATAAAAGGATGTGGCTGTGAATGCGAGAAAATTCAGCAGGACCTGTCCAGAAGGTGCAGCATCCAGGGCCAACATCAAAAGACCCAGAAGAGGAGAAATAAACTTCATGCCCAATTATCCCCAAGGAGAAACTAAGGACACACTGGAGAACCAGAGGCTTGAGATGGTGGAGCAGTTCAAGAAGACAGTGACTCATTGAGACATGATTATCATCCATCTACATATGCAGCGTACCTTTGCACTCAGGCGTGAAGAAATTGTGAATTCAGCTCCTCCCATTGCTGAATTGAAAGACCAATGGCCTGCACTCTTTTGTGAAGCCCAAGTGAGTAAAAATTTAAAAAAAGACACACATTGTCAAGGTCATGATTGCAGCACTGTTTGAATCTGGATAAAGAGCTTAAAAATGATTAGTGTTAATATGGTTTTGTCTATTTGTCTTAAGTTGTTTCCCTTACAGTCTTATATGGCTTGAAGTTTATGAATGATGTGAGTTGATTTAAATAAATAAAAACTTGTACTTTTGTTTTCTATGCAGCTCTACAGTGAATTCCACAGGATCACCAATCAAAATCTACCGTATTCCTTCTATGCTGCACTTGACAAGTACACACCTCAGCTGTTGAAGCTCTACAAAAAGAGGAAGACTGGAAGTTTTGGCGAGAAGATGGAAGACGTTTTGAGGGCATTTGAGGAACAGGTAATTTTTTTTAAAATAATTAATCCATTACTGTAATGATTCCTGTCTGTGTTTCCCTTGTCTTGTGTGAACTTTAGTTATTTCCTGTTCTGTGTCATGTTTTGTATTCCTTTGTAGTTTTTCTAGTTTATTAGTATCCCCAGGTGTTTCTGATTAACCACGCCCTCTTGTTATCTTGTTTAGCTTGTTAGCCTCTGTATTTAAACCCTGTGTCTTGTTACAGTGTTTGTGGGTTCATGATGTTGTTAGAGGTTGGTTGTGGTGTTCTCTATGTCTGAGTTTTTGAGTCTGTCTAGTTTTAGTTTATTTAATAAAAGTACTACTGCTGCATTTGGATCCTGCTTCCTTCTATGTTCCAACCTGCCACGCTACAGATGAACCCACCGCTAACGTGGATCCAGCAGCAATGACCTCCAGGAATCCAGTAGCACGGATTATGTGTCTCCGTCAAGGAGATCGGCCCATTGAGGAGTATGTACAGGATTTTGTTGATCTGGCAAATGTTACTTTTATTGACCCTCTGTGCCTCATGATATTTTTTCGTGGAGGACTATCTGAGCCGCTCAGCTCCTTAATGCCATTACATGACCCTAGCTGGACTCTTGAGTTTTATATTGACTTGGCCCTGCAACTGAGCGGCCCAGCTTTTACTGTGGGTTTGGTGGACAAGGCTGAGGAGCTTCACCACGACATGCCTGAGCTTCACCTTGACATGCCTGAGCTTCACCACGACGTGTCTGAGCTTCACCACGACGTGTCTGAGCTTCACCACGACGTGTCTGAGCTTCACCATGACATGTCTGAGCTTCGTCACGACATACCTGAGCTTCCAGAGTTTCGTCACGTCTCAGCAGAGCTTCCAGAGCCTCGTCACGTCTCAGCAGAGCTTCCAGAGCCTCGTCACGTCTCAGCAGAGCTTCCAGAGCCTCGTCACGTCTCAGCAGAGCTTCCAGAGCCTCGTCACGTCTCAGCAGAGCTTCCAGAGCCTCATCACGTCTCAGCAGAGCTTCCAGAGCCCTCACCGCTGGTCCCGTCCAGCCCAGAGTCCTCACCGCTGCTCCCGTCCAGCCCAGAGCCCTACCGCTGGTCCAGTCCAGTTCAGCGCCCTCATCGCTGGTCCCGTCCAGGCCAGCGCCCTCTCGGAGACGGAGGAGGAGAAGAAAGACTTCCTCCGTGACTGTCCCGCTGGTCCCGAGTCCGGTGGCCCCAAGTCCGGTGGTCCCCGTGCAGCCCACTGTCTTCCCGGAGGCCGTGCCCAAGCAGCCCGCTGCCATCCCGGAGGCCGTGCCCGAGCAGCCCATCATCAGTCCTGCCACGGCCAAGAGAGTGGTCTTCCTCTTTTCTGCAGTGGCGGTACTGCATGCGTGGAGGAGACACAGCACTTCTGCCGACCCAGAGACTGTTCACGTCACTTCTGCCGACCCAGAGACTGTTCACGTCACTTCTGCCGATCAAGAGACTGTTCACGTCACGTCTGCCGATCCAGAGACTGTTCAAGTCACGTCTGCCGATCCAGAGACTGTTCATGTCACTTCCTCCGAGCCAGTGTCTACGGACAAGATGGCCAAACCAGAGACTGTTCACGTCACTTCTGCTGTTTCAGAGACTGTTCACGTCACTTCCTCCGAGCCAGTGTCTACGGACAAGATGGCCGCCTCCGAGCCAGTGTCTACGGACAAGATGGCCGCCTCCGAGCCAATGTCTACGGACAAGATGGCCGCCTCCGAGCCAGTGTCTACGGACAAGATGGTCGGCCCAGAGTCTGTTCCTGTTCCCGAGCCAGAGTCTGTTCCTGTTCCCGAGCCGGAGCCAGTGTCGTCTGTTCCCGAGCCGGAGCCAGTGTCGTCTGTTCCCGAGCCGGAGCCAGTGTCGTCTGTTCCCGAGCCGGAGCCAGTGTCGTCTGTTCCCGAGCCGGAGCCAGTGTCGTCTGTTCCCGAGCCGGAGCCAGTGTCGTCTGTTCCCGAGCCGGAGCCAGTGTCGTCTGTTCCCGAGCCGGAGCCAGTGTCGTCTGTTCCCGAGCCGGAGCCAGTGTCGTCTGTTCCCGAGCCGGAGCCAGTGTCGTCTGTTCCCGAGCCGGAGCCAGTGTCGTCTGTTCCCGAGCCGGAGCCAGTGTCGTCTGTTCCCGAGCCACCGCTCTGGCCGCCCGAGGGGTCTTCACCTCCCTGGCCGCCCGAGGGCTCTTCACCGCCCTGGCCGCCCGAGGGGTCGTCACCGCCCTGGCCGCCCGAAGGGTCTTCACCGCCCTGGCCGCCCGAAGGGTCTTCACCGCCCTGGCCGCCCGATGGACTGTCGTCTGCTTCGCCCCGGCCGCCTGAAGGGTAGTCTCCACCCTGGCCGCCTGATGGGTCATCTCCGCCCTGGTCGCCTGTACAGCCTGCTCCGTCCTGGTAGCCTGCTCCGCCCTGGTCGCCTGCACTGCCTGCTCTGCCCTGGCCTCTCGTCCTGTCGCAGTCTCCAGGCCCTCTTCCGTTCCACGGGCCTGGCCCTCCATCCCACCCCGGGATCCGCCTCCGACCCACCACCCTCCTGGACTATTGTTTTCTGAGGAGTGTCTGGAATCCACTACTTAAGTGGGGGGCTATGTAATGATTCCTGTCTGTGTTTCCCTTGTCTTGTGTGAACTTTAGTTATTTCCTGTTCTGTCATGTTTTGTAGTCCTTTGTAGTTTTTCTAGTTTATTAGTATCCCCAGGTGTTTCTGATTAACCACGCCCTCTTGTTATCTTGTTAGTCTCTGTATTTAAACCCTGTGTCTTGTTACAGTGTTTGTGGGTTCATGATGTTGTTAGAGGTTGGTTGTGTTGTTCTCTATGTCTGAGTTTTTGAGTCTGTCTAGTTTTAGTTTATTTAATAAAAGTACTACTGCTGCATTTGGATCCTGCTTCCTTCTATGTTCCAACCTGCCACGCTACAATTACATTGATGTTGAATGTGAACAGAACTGCAGCCCCCAACATGCATACCTTGTCTTTGTTTGTGCAACAGGACAAGAACAACATCACTGCAGCTCGAACAGCAGCCCTGGCTGGCCTACCGCTATACTTAAAGGAGGATTCATCAGAGGTCTTCAAAACCTGCAAGGTATTTTTGTATTCTCCTTTTCCTGTTTTTATAGCTCAATACCTTCATCTATTTTGCGAAGAGAAAACACTGAACATAAAAATTTGAAACCGCCTTCTACTGCGTTGTGTACCCTGTTGGCTGCCTTTAGAGAAATTTTCAACATTATTTATTTTTTGCTGTGTAGTGCGACAGAGCATTAAAAGGATGCTAGGGTCTTCCACTTAAAGGGATACTCCACCGTTTTTTCATATTAAACTGTTATTCCCTTAACTAAGACGAGTTGATACATACCTCTCTCGTCTCAGTGCGTGCACTAAATTGCTCTGTCTTGTTAGCGTTGAAACGTTGTTAGCGCTTAGCCCAGTTCATTCAAGCAGAGAAGCGACCAAACACCTCCACGTTTTCCCTATTTAAATACAGTTACTCGAGTAGTGTAACTCGACCAAGAACGGTGACACAAAATAAAACGTTGCGCTTTTCTAAGCGTGTAAAATGGATGACTATATTGTATGGCGGAATACCACAGCAAGTGCTTGGGAGCACTTCTACTTGCCACAGTAATATCATCACTCGTGTAGTTCTCCATTTTACACGCTTAGAAAAGCGCAACGTTTTATTTTGTGTCACCATTCTTGGTCGAGTTACACTACTCGAGTAACTGTATTTAAATAGGGAAAACGTGGACGTGTTTGGTCACTTCTCTGCTTGGATCCTATTGAATGAACTGGGCTAAGCTAAGTGCTAACAAAGTTTCGCTGAAGACAGAGCAATTTAGTGCACGCACTGAGACGAGAGAGGTATGCATCAACTCGTCTTAGTTGGAAAAAACGGTTAATGAAAAAACGGTGGAGTATTCCTTTAATGAAATGGTGCTTGTCTTTATTCTGAAGTAGCCTTAAGTCAATTATAAGAATGAGATGGGACAAAATAATTATTTAAATAGTTAAGTTCAGTTTATAGGAGCCCTCTGGTATTGTGGATTGCTCTTTTTTTTTTTTTGAGTTGTTCATCAACACTATAAAATTTACAGTCAGGCAGTAATATAGTTCTTCTAAATTCTATAAGTCAATTATATACACACATGGGAGTCTTGTATACAAGTTGGGCAAGACTATACTTTAAGTGGTGTTCAGGTAAAACAAATGTTTAAAAAGTGTCTAAAAATCAGGTCTCATCACAAACATAGACACATTTAACACATTATCTGTTCCCAAATTTGTAACAGAAGTTAAAAGTTTATAAAAAAAAAAAAGTGAACCCCATAGACCACTCATCTCTCTTTGTATTTTGTTTGTGCTTTTCTAAATTCAGACAGCTTCTACATTAAGTCCATGTCAATGGGTTTTAACATAAAATCAGGGTAACTTTTATTATGTCTTGAAGCAGTTAAAAAAGAGAAAACCTTATCTGTAAACTGATAACTTTATCAGATATTCTGAGCTAAACCTTGGTAACAAGTGAATACCTGGACTAGAACTCTTCCTGATTATATGGGCAGGTAAATTGAGGGTATGAAACCACTTAAATAATCTTGTCTCAGTTTGTCACAAGATATTAGTAGTGAAACACCACATTGCTGAAATAATACATGGAATTATGGACCAGAATCTTTTTGGTTAAACTTGCATGGTGGCCTTTTTTAATATTACTTCTGCATGTAAAAATCTGAAAGCAGTGGTGTAATGTTTTCTTTTATACCTTTAGACTTTTTGTAAGCTTGACGATTTGTACAATTACACTCCCACACACTGAACATGTATTCCCTTTTCAGGATGAGTTGGAGGCAATCCAGGATAGAGCAGTGGCTCTGGTGGCAGTGGTGAATGAAGAGGAGGTGCCTGCTGGAGTTCCCTTTGAAAGTCACCACGTGTCAATTGTCCTTGAGGATCAGGTTGTAATGTCTCACAGATCTTGGACTAATTCACTGGTGATTTTGTTTGGAATGATCTATGCTCTTCATTTGAGCTATCCTGAGAAGCTAAGTGGCTTCTTTGAGTTCATCCAGGTTATCCTCTTAAACCTCGATGATGGAAGAAAGCAGCTCAAACCTAAGTTACAAGCCTTGAGAAATGAGCTAGAGTGTTAACATGTTCTTTTGTTGAAGGTCAGTAGTGTTCTGAAAAGTATCTTTTTGCTTGCATTCCAAAAATGTTTCTGTTTAGATTTCTGTGTGTTGAAACAGATACTTGTGTACATAATTACAGCTGGGTTGGTTGGCTTTCTACTTAAGCTGAAGTGAGAAACACTAGCACTAATTTAGTAACAAAAAAGATGCTCTAAAGAGTTTGCATCTTAAACGCCTGGGACTATTTGTAAATAAAGTTAAATTTTTCATTGTTCTTTACACATTTTATTTAACAATTACACATGTCTGTCAAGCAAAGGCTTTGACAAATATATTTTTTGTTCAAAAACTGTTCACTATTGTTGTGTGATGTGTGATTTTCAGAAATAAATGCCAAAAATCGAATTTCCATCTTTGAAATTCTCTAGTTTATTGTACATTTTCACTCATACTTCCTTTATAAACCTATTACATGTGTGCCTATGTTAGCTTAGGGTCTTCTGCATCCATAGATACCAAACACATAGTGTTCCATCTCCATTACATATAGTTTATAACCCCAAATGTAAAAATAGAGAAAACGGACCAAAAAGAGCTTAGTCCCCAGAGGGTTAAAATTGCGATAATCAAACACGGTTTTAATGATAATTGAATTTTAAACAATATTACTAACCGTCAGTACATTTTATCGTGGTTTATAGGGAAACCGGTAATCGTCCCATCCCTACTGGAGGGGTGTGAGGAAGCAGTGATGCATTGGGCAGTTTTCACCACCCTCTGCAGTGTGTTCTGGTCAGAGGCATAGCAGTTGCCATACCATACTGTTACACAATTGGTGAGGATGCTCTCGATGCTGCAGCGGTAGAAGTTTACCAGGATCTATTACAGCTGTAATAGCAATGAGAAAATAATTCAACTCACTTAATAACTCACTATAAATCCTCTCCAGCCACCAACAGTCTGACGCAGCGCGCAATGTTTTTTTTTTTTTTTTCTATTCGAGAAGTAATGGCGGAAGGCAGTGACCGTGTTCGGGAATTTTTTCAGCCTTTTAAGAGGACCAAATCTGAGGTGTGGTCATATTTTGGCATTTACAAAAATCCTGAGGGAAACTTAATCGAGGATAGTCACTTAGGATCACGTCCCAGATAGCACACGCACATCGCGCAGACATCTGTGTGACGTCGTCGTTTTCATCTGGAAGACGTTCATATTATGGCGTGTGCTCATATGGATTACGACGTCCTTGCCAGCTGTTAAAACGACGTCTAGGGTATGTAATTAAGACGTAAATATTTTAGAACGTCGCCAATCCGCTCTTTTAAAGATGTTCATCAGATGTTCATACATCTCCAAGACATCGTTTTAAGATATAATTCATCCCATTAACAAAATCAATTCCCATAAAACGCAGCCACTATTTGTGTACAAATCTTCACGCTGTACAAACGCGACTTCAGCACGCGTTTACCACGGCAAACACTGTAAACAAAACATTGTTTCCTAGCAACGGCAAAACGCGCTAAAATCTAATGAGAAAATAAAACATAACACTTACAATCTGCTGTCCTCTTCATTTGCTCGATTGCTTCTTAAAGTACTTGCAAACACGGTAAATAGGCCCTATATGTACCTGGCTAGGCTGGCTTTGGCAATAGTTACTCTTCCTGCGTGAGTCTAACGTTACGTACCATGTGCTCCTGGAGAAGACTTGTGTGCTGACGAGTTGTGAGGAAAGATTTGCTTGAGGTATGTATAAAAACAAATATATTTTTAATTGTGTGACGTTTGTGATAGGTAAAATTACGTTATGTTGATTGGGTTAGATATGATAATCACCTGTTAGTTAGCAAGTTGTTTCGTGCAAGACTGCGCGTGAAGTAAACCACGCTTTTCTGAACCTAGAATAAAACACGCATTTGCTGTCGTTTTTAGAATTACATTTATTAATAGGCAAAATAATTAATACATATACTAATAAATAAATAAATAAAGGCTATTCAAACAATACACTTTATATTTATAACACACAAATAAATAACATAAATTACACCCTCCCTGGGGCCAAGCTTAGGAAATCTTTGATGAATTTCTCTGCCTCTGCTTCCGTTGGATACAGCATGGCTGAAGCTGCATAAAATAAAATAAAATTAATAAGAATAAATCGGTCAAAGATATCAAATGTGCAGCAAGTTCAGGACAGTGTGTTGAGTTCAGCTCTTCCTGGGTGAGTCTACGTAAAACCAAATGTGCTGCTGATGCTGAGTGGAGAATGTGTCCTGACTAGTTGTGAGGAAATATTTGCTTAAAGTTTGTAGGTTATAAATCAAATATATTGTTTTTTTTTTAATTAATTGCGTTTGTGATCGGTTATGTAACTTTGAAATGACGTTATGTTTAGTGATGCACCGAAATGAAAATTCTGGGCCAAAACCGAAAATTTAGGATGCACTTGGCCGAAAACCGAAACTGAAGCCGAAAATGGCTTCTTTTAAAAACGTATACTAATATATATATATATATATATATATAGGCCTAGTACAAAACCTAAAATATTTTTAACTATCTATCTATAAATTACAGGAACGTCTGTCTGTCTGTGTGTGTGTGTGTCTGTCTGTTAATCGCATATCTCTCGAACCGTTAGTCCGACGGATCTCAAACTTGACAGGTGTTTTGCTACGTGCACGAGTAAGTGCAGTGCCGAGTTTGACGTTGTTTGGATTAGAAATGCAAAAGATATCGCTAAATTATTTTGCCGCTCTAGCCGCTGGCCACCCCCCCTCTCACACTGCACACTGAGTGAGCACAGCGCAGGACCAGAGACAGATGGACGAAGAAAGCAGATTTGCTCCCTGAATCGTCGCGCTTATTCATTTGTTATCTGAATCTGTCAGTCAGCTACGCTGTTTACTTCTTAATATTATATTTAATGAAAGAAAAAAATATTTGCAGCATTTAACTGTTATTCGTAAGTGTAATTCATGCATTTTGAAGCTGCAGCTTCATGCTAATGCAAAATAAATAGGATCTGTATTCTTCAAACTTTCATTTTTCCGCGCTTATACTTTTGGCACGGTTTTTGCGCACAAATGCGGCCAAAAGCACTGCAAGCCTGTGAACAGCAATTTGCAACCGAAAACAACAGAGGCAGGAAATGCAAAACAGATTAACTGCGTAAATGTTTAATATGTTTATTTAAAGCTACGCTGTTTACTTCTTAATATCTATCTATCTATCTATCTATAAATTACAGGGACGTCTGTCTGTCTGTCTGTCTGTGTGTGTGTCTGTCTGTGTGTCTGTTAATCGTATATCTCTCGAACCGTTAGTCCGATGGATTTCAAACTTGACAGGTGTCTTGCTACGGGCACGAGTAAATGCAGTGCCAAGTTTGAGGTTGTTTGGATTAGAAATGCAAAAGATATCGGTAAAAGAAGCACTTAGAAGGTTGTGGTTTAAAAATAAACATTCTGACATTAGAGCACAGGTGTCAAACTCAGTTCCTGGAGGGCCACAGCCCTACACAGTTTTGTTCCAACCCTGCTGCAACACACACACACCTGCCGTTTTCAAATAAGCCTGAAGGACTTGATTAACTGATCAGGTGTGTTTAATTAGGGTTGAAGCTAAACTCTGCAGGGCTGTGGCCCTCCAGGAACTGAGTTTGACACCCCTGCATTAGAGGGTTGTGGTTTAAAAATAAACATTCTGACATAAATAGCCTACTCTGTCAGCTAAACCAGAGAGTATAGAAGAATATACATTCTTTGGCTAAACATTAAGTCAGCTACACTGTTTACTTCTGAATATTATATTTTATTCACGGCCATCATTTGTAGTAGCCTATTCACAAATTCTGAGTTTTCTCGGAGTTCACTGTGTCGCTGCTCCCTGAATCGTCGCGCTTATTCATTTGTGGATGTTAACTGAATCTGTAAGTCAGCTACACTGTTTACTTCTGAATATTATATTTAATTCTGGTGCGCTTAACGTTGTCGCTACTGTTTAATAGTAGCCTATGCTTCACCAACTAAACATATCCTATTCAATGCGTTCGCAGTCTCTTTCACGGCCATCATTTGTAGTAGCCTATTCACAAACTGCTTGCTCAAGCGTAGCGTTTTCTCGGAGTTCACTGTGTCGCTGCTCCCTTAATCGTGTTGTTCAATTTTCCATATTTATTGTATGTCATTATGTCAGTATAAGTATTTTCTTTCTACCATGCACAAATAAAAATTAATCACTTAATTTTTGCTGTTTAATTGTAACAATAGCACTCAAACACACCAAACCAACAATTACTAAAAACACACACACAAAAACTGATTTTGCACGGGCACTTTGCACTAGTAAATATAAATAATAATACCAAATAATATTATTCTTCAAGTTTTATGTCCCATCAAATAAAATTGTTTTTTAACAGTTGTGCAAAAAGATCCACAATTATCTGAATAAATGCACACAAAATCACAGAATGGCAGTGGACCTCTATTCTGCTGCTGCATGTAAACAATTTTTTACTTACATTTTAAATTGCTGTGCAAAACAACAGTGCAAAAACAGCACTAGAACTTAATCCAAACTCAAACTGTAAACAACATGTAAGCCTATTAGGGGTGGGGGAAAAAATCGATTCTTAGATGCATCGCGATGCGGACGTGGACGATTCTGAATCGGCACGCGCGCTACACGGTTTGGAGCACGAGCTCTTGCTCGCTCGCTCTCGCTCTTCCGGGAGATTTGAACTAATTTGCGGGCATCAGGGAGTCGCTATCAATATGCGGGAGGCATCCCTATCTTTGATAGGCAGACGCGTGATAACAGCTTGACCGTGAGTGAAACCTAAGCGCTTGCGCACGGATGGGAGGGGCGGGTGACATTCATTTTCGATTTACGTTTTCGGCTGTTTTTTTTATTTCGGCCCGAAACCGATAATGCAATTTTCGGCCGAACATTTTCGGCGGCTGAAATTTCGGTGCACCCCTAGTTATGTTAATTGGGTAAGATGACTTTTAGTTAACTATAGTGAGCACGTAAAGAGAGAGAGAGATGTGACCCTAATTACAGCTTCCATGTCACCCAGCAGATGTAGTAACTATAGCCTGTATGTCTGACAGCACAGCTAACATGAACAGCTAATGGTAAAACAAAATCTATTTGTTTCCATGATAAACCAGCCTTATGGCATAAGTTATGTTTTCCAGCTTCTAGTCATTTATTGTGCATGATACAATAATGGTGTTGATCTTCATGTCCATTTTTGTAGGGTTTCCAGTATTGCCCTTTCTACAGCTGCAATACAGAAGATCATTTAAATTGATAAATGACTTGCGTGGTACAATACTCGAGACTGGATTTTGGTAAGTAAAAACTTAAATGTTGCTTATTTTGGCTACCTGAAGGTCTCAGGACAGAAAAGGTTTGCACTATTGATTGAACAGATAATGTAAATAAATAAATATATATATATATATATATATATATATATATATATATATATATAAGTATTAGGTTGTCTTTAATTGTTGTGAATGTGTTTGATTTCCTCATGTCTAATTAATGCTCTTTTACCTTGTGTGTTTGGTGGATCAACACCCCAGCCGGCTCCGTGATGCTCTGCCTGAGAGACGCCCACTGGAGCTGAGAAAGGTGGAGTAGGTAAGATTCACTTGTTACCAACACAAGTTAACGCACTAAAATATAAAACCGAAAAGCATAAAACTGATTTTTATTCACTTCTTATAAGAACGGTTAACGGTTAATTTTTTCATTATTACACTGGCATTACCGACAATCTCAGGTCAGTACATCAGTGTTCTTTTGAGTACAGTTAGGACTGTAATGTGGTTTTCACATTGGGAATGTTTCCAAATTTGAGTGATTATTCCTGGCACCCCTGCAGCATTGGTCTGGGCACTTGATTCTATCAAATCACAGGAGGTGACTAGGAGTAGTTGCTCTCCAAAATAGGGATACATCGATATGAAGATTTTGTCCGAAACCGATAACCATAATTCTTTATATCTGACAGCAGATAACAATATATTGGCTGATAAATCTAAATCGAAAATTGTATATACTTAGAGAGCCTAATTACAAAAACAAAATGCTATTCATTAAAAGCTTTGTCCCAACCACAGCATAAATCAAACATATACAGAAGCCTAGTTAAAGCCTCCTTAAAAATAAGTTTACACTCATATGAAATTATATGATTTAGAAATCCAGTCGGTTATCCAGATACAGAGGCCACATAATGTGAACAAATGAATGTAAATGTGCCATGTCCTGATTGGCTAATAATCCAATCTGCTTGATCGGATCACTCTGATAGCATGTTAATGGCATATGTAAACGCAGCCTGTGTCTGGTAAGGACACTGTTCGTTTTTATTTATTTTAATTATTTCTTATCTTACTCTGTGATGTTCCTTGGTGGTCACAATCACCTGAGGTTCTCAGGACAGAAATGGTCTTGCTCCATAATGGTCTTCCTGAGAGACGCCCACTGGAGCTGATAAAGGTGGAGTAGGTAAGATTTGCTTGTTAAATTTGCAAATTAAAGGAACACTCCACTTTTCACACCGTTTTCGAATCCATTCAGCCGATCTCCGGGTCTTGCGGTACCACTTTTAGCATGGCTTAGCATAGGTCATTGAATCGGATTATACCGTTAGCATCTCTCTCAAAAAAATGACCAAAGTGTTTCAATATTTTTCCTATTTAAAACTTGACTCTTCTGTAGTTACATCGTGTACTAAGACCGACGGAAAATGAAAAGTTGCGACTAGGAACTATCATTCCTGCGTAATAATCAAAGAACTTTGCGGCCGTACCATGTGTGCAGCAGGCGCAATGATATTACGCAGCACCTGAAACTTAGTGCCGGTCACGTTGGAAGTTACCTAGCTGGGGACTATTTTCCGGCGCTGCGTAATATCATTGCGTCTGCTGCACACATGGTACGGCAGCAAAGTTCCTTGATTATTACACAGGAATGAGAGCATAGTTCCTAGCCATATTGTCCTAGAAAATCTCAACTTTTCATTTTCCGTCGGTCTTAGTACACGATGTAACTAGGAAAAAATTCGAAACTCTTTGGTAATTTTTTTGAGAGATGCTAACGGTCTAATCAGATTCAATGATCTATGCTAAAAGTGCTACCGCCAGACCCGGAGATCGGGTGAATGGATTCGAAAACTGTTTAACTCTAGGGGAGTTGGAAAATGAGCCTATTTCCAAAAATGTGAAGTGTTCCTTTAACACACAAAGGCCTGCTTCACACTCAGCAGGACACACTCATTTCATCATCTATACAAGGGTGGATAATTTTGAGTCATCCCAGTGCCTTTAGTCAGGCTACATTTGTCCAACAATCATTTTGCAGTTATTTTAAAGTGCATTTTAATTGCAATTTGAACTGTGTTTCGATAACTGACTCTATTTGGGTGAGGGGTGTACAATAGGGATGGGAACCGAGAACCGGTTCTTCTTCAGAACCAGTGCCCAGTGAATCAATTCCTTGGAACCGTTAGCATGCCTGCTTAACAATTCTGCTTATTGGTTCCGCTCGTTGCAAATGTGTCAGCCCTAGTGTACAATTTACTTAAGTGAATTTATGTGCAGTAATCTTACTCTGTGTTATTCCTTGGTGGTCCCCTGAGGTTCTCAGGACAGAAAATGTGTGCTCTATGGATTGAACAAAAGTTTTAGATTGCATTTAAATGCTGTGAATGTGTTTCTGATTTCCTCATCCCTGATTATGCTCCTGTACCTTGTGTGTTAGGTGGATCAACACTCCAACCGTCTCCGTAATGGTCTGCCTCAGACACACGCACTGGAACTGCAAAAGGTGGAGTGGGTAGGTTGCACTTGTAATATGTGTAAATGCGAGGTTACTGTTCCTCCATTGATAGGGCATTACCCCATAACTTACAAACTTCAAAAAAGCATTTTCATTTAAGCCAGATACAACTAATAATTTACCTTGAAAGCTGGGGAGACTCTCACAGGTCTGCTCTTGGTCTTCCGTTTCGCTTTGTTGCTGATTGACAAATACTGTTGACAGTTGGAGGGTTATTAGCAATATTAATTTGGAAAGCTATATTTTTGCAGCAAATTATGTTTCAACAATTACATAGTTCAGACTGTTGTAGCTTTGAGTAATCATTGTAGATTTGGATAAACATTTTTTTAAATGATTTAAGATAAAAGAGAAACTTGAGACTTACAGTTGCTTAAAGGGTCTGCTCTGGAAAACCTGAGTTTGCAAAACAGGACCTAATAATAAGGAAGTTTAGTTTTTTGTTATCTGGCTGTTATGCACTTTTAATCTTACTTATTTCATCAATCATCAAATCAACTACATTTCAGAAAATAACAAATACTATAATACTGAATGTTGTGGATTTTTTTGTTGATTTTTTTCAATTCATCATTGACACAAGTCAGCAGATTTTACTAATAACGATGCTGCTATCTTTCTAAACCCCCTGTTTTTTGGCTCCAAATCTCAGGTCAAAATCGTAATTTTAACCCCCACATACCCTCTGCAGAATCGTGTGTATATATATATATATACAGTTGTTTTTTTTCGACCTTTGGTTGAATTGACATGGAAAGTGTATTGTTATTCATAGCATTTTTTTTAAATTCAAGTTATTTTACATTACCCTTTTTTTTTGGTGCGTTTTGGAAGTGCTGGAGGTTTCGGTGCTGGAGGAACACTTTCTTTGACTGCAGTTTTTCTTTTTTTAAGGGTGGGTGGTTCTCGTGCCTCATCATCTGATGAGTAGATGTTATCTGGGTATGTTTTCTTTCTAAGAAAACAAAGAAAAAGTACAATTAGATGCGCTACACTGTTTAAAGGCAAAGCTACGTAAATATGCTGAATGGTCAGAAAGCTCAGATTTCATAAATATCTTAATTATTGCATTTTCATGTTAAACCATTTCTTTTGTCTTTTGTGACTTACTTGGGAATCCTTTTTCTGGCAATTTCAGGTTCTGAATTTATGTCAGATGTGTAGCTGGCTGCCTTCCAATTTTTGGCCACATTTTTGAAAAGATGCTGAAAAATTAAAGCTTTTAAATTTTGTTTATTAGAGCTATGTGAGATCACATTTTAAAGTACAGAAAAATATATATTATTAATATTCTGAACAATGAAATACAGGTATGCTGGGCAAGATCATGTATAATTTACTCTTACCTGACTCATGCAGGATTCTGGTTCTGTGACGGGTCCACCCTTTCTCTGGCTGTGGTTCCTCCATGGTTCTGACGCTCTTCAACACCCTGTCAAGGTCTTTATATGGTGGCCCACCAGGAGTAGCCGTCAGAATACCAGGACTTGGCAATTGGTCCAGTTGTCCCTTCTCCCTCAAACTCCACTATTAGGTACATTTTTTTCTTTCAAGCCTGAAACCCATATTGTTTATTTACTTGGATAAAATTGTCAACTATGTAATTCAAATGCATAAACTATGTAACAAAAAGTCCTGATAAAGATTTTATTCCGTATGTAAAAGAGGAATTGCAACAAAATTATGTTGTAATGGGACAAGAAAAAATTTGTTCTCTATTTCCTGAAACTTGCAGAAATCAACGGTTGTTGAGAGGTCGCATACTAAATGGATGCCGAGTGTAGAAGATGGTAGAGGATAGTCAAAGAAAGATTCCTGGTTGTTGAAGGTACTGTAAACAACATAAATTTCATCCTTGAAGGAAATGATGTTCTGGAGCTTAGAAACTTTGCCGCTGATGTAAACGTGACTGTTTGTCTGGTCCAGTTTAAGAGTGTAAGGGCTTGTCCTCAACTCTTTATATTGTGTCGCCTCATGAAAGGATGCAGGTAGAGGACCATTCACATGCTGTTTTTTGAGCAGATGTGGTTTTGTGAGTTTTTTTGCAGCTTCTTTGCATCTGTGAGAATCTTTTTATTATTTGACTCAGAGGGCGTGTTGGTTTCCTCAGAAGTCTTTTGAGTTTGTTCAGGTGATTCTCATACTTAAAAGCACTGAAGTTGTCAAGAACGCCATGCTTTTTTGCATCATCTGCAAGATGTACGAGGGAGTGTGCATTATAGGACAGGAATTGTGGACCATGCAGTTGCCCAAAGTGAGTGACAAAAAGAACTAGCATTTCATTTGCGTACTCACCGTAATCCTCAATGAAACTGTTGTTGCACAGGATGAAGATTCCCATAAAAAGCAGCATGAAGTTTTTGTACACCTCTGTGCTGAGGAGGTCCTTCATCATGACCGGTCCGGTATACAGTAAAAACTGCCTGAACTCTGTTGCCTTCCACCTATCAATTTCCCTCAGTGCCCTTGGTTTCCGTGCAAAGTCCATGGGCACATTTCTCCGTGCATTCACCAACCTTTCTGTTAATTTGTTTATCTGAAATCCTGATAGCCTACAAGCGAGAGGACCCATCTTCAGCCACAAGTGGAGAAGCCGTCTCATGACTCCGAGGCACACAAGGTGTAGTCGAGGGGGAAGCCAGAGACCATATCCAGAGACGTTTCTTCAAGGGGTGAGATACCTCGGTGATGATCAGAATCGGTCTTGTTTCTGAAGCTCTCGTTGGTTCTTCGACGCAAGTCACTTCTTGGAAATGTCATCCTGTTTTCCAGGTACATGCCATCCTCTGTGCATTTTTCGCATCCATGATAGCCTGTGTGACCTTTAACATTTTTCAGGAATGCACGAGCAGGTGCGTCGCAAACCATTGATGACAGTTGTAAAGTTAACTTCACTCCTTCAAATTCAAATCCATTGGCCAATTCATTTACTTCAGCGATAAAGTCTTCAAGATACTCAGTTAGCGAGGTAGGTTTACATGTGCCACAAAATAAGCCTATTGTCACTGGTTCCTCTTGTCTGATATTTTGCAGTGTTCCTAGAATGGGCCAGAACTGTGTTGCTGAACTCTTGAAGAGGGGCGAACCATCAATGTTGACCTGAAGCTGCAGTGTGTGAATGTTGCTCAGAATGTCGATTTTCTGATGTAGCAGCTCTGCAATGGATTTCAGCAATCCGAAATGGTAATATTGGCCACCAGCCTTGTCTTGTATTTCAGGGCTCAAACGCATTGTTTGTAGCAATGTTCTTGAGTCTTTTGGCAGATTTAAACTATGCTGACGCAGTATATCTAGTAACGAATTCAATGCCACGTGTGTGATTTTTTGTTCAGTTGCCCAAGTTGCCAAATCGTCTTCCAGGGAAGTTGGATCAGATTTGGACTCCGTGTCTGATTCACTGTCGTCAAGAACACCTTCAGTCTCATCAATTTGAGAGACACAGTCCATAAATGTGTCTTCATCGTCAATTTGACATTGACAGGTATTGTCACTGTGCATGCAGCCATGCAACTCCTTTCCCCAAGTTGTAGTTTGTATTGTCTGCAGTTGTTGATCCACCTTGTCCTTTGCTCTTCTTCTCAGTGTCCAATAGGATGGTTCATTGCAAGCCATAGTTTTAAGACCTTAACAGAAACAAACCCTTTTTTGTTGTTTGTTTACTGGCCTGCCAAGACTAGACTACTAAACTGCATTAACACAATTGATGTACATACACTTCAAAACATCATCAATTGCACTCAGAGGATGAAGACTTCAGATGCAAATGCCTCTAAGTTCCGTCTGAAATTTTCTGAAGGTGAGTTTTTTTTTAGCAGGCTCCTATGTTTTTAATGTAAATGAACAGGTCAGGACCTATAACTCTCCATTAAAGTGAAATTACTGAACCTAAGAAATGTCTGATAAAAATGCTCTTTTTATAAGAATTGGTCAGATGGCCCTTAGAGGCTTTTGCATATAAAGTCTACACAGGCACAAAAGTTTAAGACTGGTAAGGATATGTATCGGTTTAGAAATAAGTCTCTTATGCTCAGAAAGGCTACATTTATTTTATCAAAATAAACACAATTGTAATTTTTTTTTACAAAATAATTTTATGTAAATATATAAAAATGTTATTTATTCCAGGGATGATGGTGATAATCATTTGATAATAAGAAATGTTACTTGGGCATTAAATCAGTGTCACATGATTATTTTGGAAATCATTCTAATATGAAGACTGGAGTAATGATGCTGAAAATTCAGCTTTGCATCCCAGGAATAAATAGCATTTTAAAATAAAAAAAGTTTATTAATTTGTTATACAATTTTGCCGTTTTACTGCATTTTTTATTAAATAAATTGAGTCTTTAGTTAGTTTATATTGTGGAGTATAAATAAGACAAACAAATGTTTTTGTTATAGCAAGATATTTTCTTCTTGCTGTCTAAATGCTGGGGGCCTTAAGCACATTTTCGCGCAAATTCATCTAAAAGCGCCAAATTTGGCACAGATGTAGCTCAGGTCATGCCGAAATGATTTAGCTAGGGCGCCGGAGCCAGCGACCCTCGGAGCCAAGATGGTGGCCAAATCCAATATGGCCGCTGCCTGAAAAGGGTTCCGGCTATAACTTTTGAACCGCATGAGTTACAAATACAAACTTGATATGTTTTTCAGCTTAATTGATCATTGTAAACACATAGGAATGTTTATATTTATGACCCAGTATATCTGGACCCATTGATCCTCCAATTCCAATATGGCCGCTGTCCAAAAAAGCAGTTTGGGCTGTAGTATGGGGCCTTACACTAGCCTGGCTCCGCCCTCCTACGCACTTCCGCTCAATTTCATTTTCCTTCAGTACTACGTCTGGGATTGCGCTGTAGACTTTGGTTTTCTCCGATCAATTTTTTACCGGGCCAATCAGCGAACAGAGGGAGTGGCTGAGAACGATGACGTTGATGTCGACTCGTGCGCTATTTTGAGTTGTAGTTCAAAATAAGAAAGATGCGAGCGAAGCCATTCGGTCCGTTGTGGCAACGCTGCCGAATATCAAGAAGTTAAAGCCGGAGCAAGAACAATCTTTGCTTAGTTTTGTGTTTATGGCCATCCTCCCACGGGGTTCGGGAAAAGACATATGTCACGACCAAACGTTAGCGATTGGTTATGGCAGATAGAGTGACTCTGGGCAGATCCAATCTCTGTACAAATGAAATGTACGAGAGTCTGGTAAAACCAGGCTAGCCTTACACCCCATTGTTCGCGCAAATTCATCTACAAGCACCAAATTTGGCACAGATGTAGCTGAGGGCATACTAAAATGATATAGCCAGGGCGCCCGAGCCAATGGTCCCTGAGACCAAGATGGCGGCCAAATCCAATATGGCCGCCGCCTGAAAGGGATTCGGCTATAGCTTTTGAGCCAGATGAGATACAAATACAAACTTGATGTCTATTTTACCTTTTTTGACCATGGGAAACCCATAGGAATACTTACATTTATGATTGGGTAAATCAGGACCCCCAAAATTCCCTAAATTCAATATGGCCGCTCTCCTAAAAAGGGTTTTGGTTACAAATTTTGAACCAAATGTGCTACAAATGAGGATGTGGTGTCTATTTTATGTTTATTGACCACAGGAAGTCCATTGGCATATTTATGCTTGTGTAAGTCTGGAACCTGTATTCTTTTCAAGACTGTGGTTGAAAATCCTTTTTTTTTACCACAACTTTGAAGGTTATTCTCAATGTTGATTAATTTCCTTATAAAAGTGAAATGCTTTTCAGTGTACCACAGGTGAATACATTTCAAAGTGTAATCATATAAGAAAGAATAAGACAATTATTATTGCAAGCCAATATTTATATTGTCAAATTGTTAAAAGAATAATATAGTCAATTTGTCCAAAACTCTTAAAGGTTTGCTTAGCATAACAAAAAAACAGCAATAACATAAAAAACCAATAGTGAATTCTCATGGTCTCTCACATGAATTATCACTCACAATCACCGGATCTCTCATCGTCTCCACCATCATTGTTTGCACCCTCACATGCACATATAGAAGTGCAACGAACTCCGGCTTTACAGCACTTACAGTGCCCTCTACATGCTGTCTTGCAGCCACAGTGGAGGAGAATTGTGCAGGCTTTACTGGCGTCTCAGAGATTAGTCCAGTAAGTTTCCCAAGTCTTGCTCGTAGAGTCCCGATACCATCCCCATGCATTGAACTCTGGGATATATTGCTGGACCGCAGTTGCCTGATTCCAGTAGAAGCTGGCCTGCAGCAGTGCTCTTTTGATGTGCTGAATCAGTGCAGCTTGGGTGGGAGGCAGGTTCTTGAGAGACTTGGTACCATTCGAGAAAAGGTGATGTCTAGCTTCGTCTACGCAGCTGGAACCACGGCTCTTGCTGTAGATGATGACGACCATATTCTCCAGTCTTTGGACATGGACGTCATTGTTGATCTGTTCAGGCTCCAATGTGAGGGTAACCAGGGATTCTGTGAGATCTGGTGTTGCCTCCCAAGCTGCCCATGCACTCTTTTTCACATGGCTGTTAAAGCGTGGAAGAGTCGTAAGGCCAGTGACTTCTGGGGACCAAGATCCTTGCTGATTTCATGAGCAGGAATGTCCCTATAGTTTTTTCCACATGCAAAGCCGATCCAGAGCTCTGTAAGACCAAGTGTGTTGAAGAAGCGGATGGCAAGGATGACAACATCGCTGTCGACCGTCCGGACAAATGCCTTTTTATGGCCATTGGCCCCAGCATGTGCAAGATGCAGGATTATTCTTGTATCTGCTTCTGGATGATTACAAGGCTGAAGGGCAGACATGTCATACCCTGGTCTGTTGGAGAGTACAGCATCTTTCTTGGTGGAAAGGAGTTTACCTGACATGCCATTAAAATCAACATTAAAGCAATTTGGACCCCATTTTATTGTTCTTGGTCTTATTGTTATTTAATGAATCATTAGTGTACAGTATATTAGAAATAGAAAAAAAATAAAAAAAATGAAGGATGCACCATATCGATTGTCAGCTGATTTATCGGTAGATATCGAATGATATTAAACTATCTTAATCTTTAAATTTGAATCTTTAATTGAATGTTCCTATAGCCGACAAAGCATACGCCACTAAGCGACTGTCCATCCAAAGAATGCATTTTAGAATTTAATAATTTGTTATAATTAAGTTTGTTTAATATGAACGCCAAAATCATGAAGGCAAGTGTTACTATTATTTATTTTCAGCAAGTTTCTTTTACTCCAACCAATATGGATCTGAAACAGTTAGCCTGGTTAAAACCAGACCCCTCTCAGTCTGGGGAAGGTTCATTGACAGCTCATTTTCAAAGGGGCGTCACCAACGGACGTCGCTCAAATGCCTCTGGGCGCAATTGGTCAATCAGATCGATTGTCATCTTGTAAAGCCCGCCTCAACGTTTGTGATTGGTGCCTCGATTTGGAAAGATTGGAAATGAGCTTGAATGGGCTCTTCGCCAAACTAACTTGCAGAGCAAATCTAAATTTGCCGGAAGTTCGTCTGGGTTTTCCCAGGCTAGTGGACAATGAAATCTTTAGAAAATCTCAAAAATGAATAGCCATTTTTCATACTGTACCTTAAATATTGCATAAATTCACTTGTAGCATTTAAATTATTTTAGGTTTTAGTGTTATTGTTAATTTATTTAGTGTATTATTTTAAATTACTATAGAATTTTGAGTAACACTTTACAATATTGTCCCATTAGTTAGTGCTAGTTTATTATTAGTTCATGTTAGCTGTATATTAACAGATACAACTTTTAATTGCATTAATGTATTAGTAAATGTTGAAATTAACAAACAAAAGATTAATACATTATTTAATAAATTATTTAGAAGTATTTTTCATTGGTATTTAATGTAATGTAGTTAACTAATGTTAACAAACGGAACATTATTATAAAGTGTAAATTAATTTAGATTTTTATCATTTTTTGATTATTGGCCATAACAAAGAAAAGATTTATCGGCCTATTGCATCGGCAAGAATTGTAATATTGGCGTATCCCTAAAAAATGCTTTGTCTTTGTTATCTTAAATCAAAAACAACTTGCTCTTGCAACAATTTTCCACAGAATTGCGTCACATTATGGAAATGGTTTGCAAGTGGCACTTCACTTTGTCCTGAAGGATGTCATGGTCACAAGAAAGGGTCCACAGGAACAAAAGAACAGATTCCAGGACTTCAGAGAACACACAACCATACACGGACGACGACCAACAAACACTGAGGGAAAACACAAGGCTTAAATGAACAGGGACTGTGTCTGTGTCCATGTACCAACCTGAAGTGTTTTAAAAGCTTAGAAGCGAGAAGAGCCACAATCTCTGCACGTCACATGTAGGACTCCAAAATTCTGAGGAAATAAAAAATGAAGATGTGAGTCATCAAAGAATAATAATACAAAAAAAATGTAGTTTGCTGACTACAAAGCTGTAGTAAAATTATTTTGGCTAACCTAACAAGCTTACCATATGCTAGATGTCATCTTATTCAAGTCAGTGTCAAACGTGCTTATTGCCATAGGCCTATGTGTTATTCTATACTTCAAAAGTTTCAGAGTTATCATTTGACTAGGGCTGTAACGATACGCAATATAAAATCGAAATCGCGATACTCAGGTCCACGAACCAGTATCGCGATGTGAGAAGGCAGAATCGCGACACACCCCTTCCACCTCCCAGAGTTATCCTTCCCGTCCAGATCCAATGCTACCACATCTTTAAATTACTATTAGTATTATTTGAAGTTAACATTATAAAATACTAGTTGAGGATAAATTATTTAAAATTTGGCAATTTCAGCGTTATGGACGTGAAATTTGCAGCCAAAACTTGAAATATAAATTCTCAGAAAATGCATTTAATACCAATATATTGACACTTCTGTTTATATATCCATAGCCTACTCCCTTAATAAAGTCCAGTACATGTCCAGACATTACAAAAATGTAAGTATACACATGCATTTTATATTTAATATGAGGGAAATACACACGTGCACACGGACGCGACACAAAACATCTTTAATTTTTAGGTGGCAAAAAATATATATATTTTTTATAATTCTGTAAATTACACTGTACAAACCAAAAGTAATACTAGGCTACCCACCGGATGAAGAAGGGTTGGTTCTCCCCAGAACATAAAATATTCATTTTGTTTTATTTTTCGTGTTCGCATTCAAGAGGGAAAAAACAATGTCGTGTCTCTGGAAGCGGCACTTAAACTTTCAGAGACCTCAAAGAGAAAGCACAAAGACTTTCTTTAAATTGAATTTCGTTTTGTATTACTTGTATCTCAATTTTAATAATCTTTTTTTTTTACCTGCAATATGCTCTTTAAATATAGGAAGTAAAATAACTCACCTGTTTGTCCAGATAAATACTGCATCCTCCTTTTGAGCATGGTTAAGCGATGCGTGTTGAACGTTCTTTGAAATATTTGCGCATGCGCAAATCTAGCTCCACCTGTTGACCAAAGTGCGGTACTGCAGAGGTAACACAACTGCATTTCGTTCATTTAACTTGAGTGAGTTGTGTAAATTTGAGAAATTACTTTTTCTAATTCTGTCAACACAGCTATTTTAGTTTTAATGCACAAACATAAAAGCATTATTTAATTTGAACAGTTACATTCTTTGGATCAACAACAGCCATATTTCATTTTTTTTTTTTTTTTTGTGCACGTTCAATCTGATTTCAATGCGACAGCTGTGTAGTATCTATTAAGGAGTTTGTTGACAGTGTTGTTCATGTTTCTACATTTTACATGTTGTTCACTGCCCAATATTGTTTGTGAGAAATAAGTATTTTAACCCACAGTAACTTTCCTTATAGAATACTCTAATATCTTTTTCAATTTCTTTTCTCCACCAAACAGCTTTGGAGATGGTTCATCCTAAGATGCACAGATCTACTTCTAGTCCACCTTCATTCCCACACCCACCTGGCCATCAATGTTTTCATTAAATGTTAAAATATGCAATAAAATAATAAATATGCAGTCCATAACCAGTGTCTGCCATGCACAATCTGTTCCTTGTTCATTGCAAATGTTTTGGATTGTTCTATTAAAGCTCATTATAATCTATGAGACCGGTATTATGGTAGCTGCAACACTTCCTAGGGAAGGGAACTTTCGTGTAGGCCGGTGTTCTGACAGAACTCGTCCAGCGGGAGTAAGTTGTGGGTCATATTGCTCCAAGATCCTCCAATCAGCACCAGTGGCCTCATGTATAAAACTTTGCGTAGATTTCATCCTTAAAGTGTGCGTACGCACATAAGGCATAATTTGCGTACGCACAAAAGTTTTCAGATTTATAAAACCGTACGTACGCCAGAACCTGCGCAAGGTTCACTTTATAAATCACAATTATCTGAATATTGTGCGCAGGTGCACGTGCTTATAGCTTACCCCAATCTCCTCCTGAAATAACCATATTTGGAGGTTAAAACCGCCTATTTTGAATATGTATGATCTCCCTGCATATTAATACTACCGATAATTGTCATTGATCTGTTTGGCTAAAAATGGAAGAACAGAAACGAAAAGCAAAAAAAAGAAACTTCACCGACTGCGAGAGGGAGGTACTGCTGTCTGAGGTGGAGGGCCGAAAAAAAGTTTTATTTGGTGGGCTCTCTGCGGGCATTTCAAATAAAAGAAAGATATTAGAATGGGAGCAAGTAACAGAAGCAGTCAATGCTGTTACCTCGGTGCCTCGCACAGTCCAAGAGATAAAAAAAAAAATGGTCTGACTTAAAAGTAGTCGTAAAAAAAAGAATATGTGCACACAGGCGCAGTGTCGTAACAACTGGTGGTGGTCAAGGAATCACTGACCTCTCGGCCTTTGATGCAAGGGTGGGTGCGATTATAGGGGAAACAGGATTAAGTGGAGTTCTTCCAGAATTCCAAGGTGATACGGATGTGATTTGCGGTGACGATGGTAAGTAATTGATTTATCTAAACATTATATAAGTTTTTGTCTGTTTAAAATTCTGCTTTTTTATTGTGGATAATTTAAATCAACCAATTCAAATTCCGTGGAAGTGGAAAGTCCTAAAATATCCAAGTGACAAATCTAGCAATAGATGCAGCTGCACTTAAGATATACGTTTATTAAAATAGTCAATTTTCCTGTTTATTCATATGCTAAAAATGTAACTTAAAAAGACAAAAGCAAGTCATCAAGTGCACATTTTATTTCATCACATTTACAGATATGCAATACAACCTTTATTTAATTAAAGGTTTTTTTAATGATTAAAGGAACAGTTAATCCTGGAATGCCTTCAAGCCCGGTGAGTGGTCCAAGTGGGGTAGACAAGGGATGCAGGCTTAGATCCTACGTGCCACCGCCATCCTGTGTGCCTCCACCACCATCCTGTGTGCCGCCATCATCAAATGCCCAAGCAACCCCATCCTGTGCGCAATCCAGTGCATCATCATCAGCATCCTTTGTGCCACCACCGAGCGCTGGTAACTCAAGGCGTGTACTGACGGAAGAAGTCATGCAGACCCAACGTCACATGGTTCATGCTGTTAATGCGGTGTGTTCTGAACTAAAAGAAATAAAAACAATTTTGTCAGAAATAAGTGGTTCAGTTAAAAAATAAAAAGTTTGAATTCACTTGCCTTTTTACATTCCATTTATTACATTTATACGCCGCTGTATTGCCATAGCATTATGCACTGCATTAGGAGGGCCAGGGTTGGGTTCATTATCTTCAGTATGGGCGTTCGATGGAACAGGTATACCATTCTTTTGAGCAATGTTGTGCAACACTGCGCAAGCCACCACAATGCGGCAAACCTTTGTAGGGCTGTACAATACTGTGCCACCAGACCTATCCAAGCACCTCCAGCGTCCTTTTAGCAGACCAATAGTGCGTTCGACCACTGAACACGTCCCGCAATGCTTCTCGTTATAACGCCGTTCTTGTTCGGTTTGGGGTCTAGTTAGTGGAGTTAGCAGCCACGTTCTAAGGGGATAACCACTCCTGAGAGGTAAAACATTTACAAATTTTATTTTAAGAAAATATAACAAAACAATGAGTGTAAATACAATGGGAAAATAAATATAACATATTGTAACAATTATAAACTATATTATAAGAATACTTTAAAGAAAGTACATGCTTGTAAAATAGCCTACAGATAGCTTTTTGTTTTTTCCAGGGCAATATTGATTCAATATAACATTTCACTTAATTTTTAAATGCTATAAAACATGTTTTGTTTCCTGAAAATTTGCGTTGATTAATGTGAAATTTTGCTTTAAAAAAATATTAAAATAAGTGTGGGTTTGTTTATCATTGGAGATTATAATTATACCTAAAAGAAAAAACATTTTAAAAGGTATACTTTAAACACATTTGCATCATTACTCAATTACAATTACATGTGCATTCCTGCCAACTTACCAAGAAGCCATCCATCACGCACAGCTCCTGTTTGCAGTCTGTTCCCTACACTGCTGTTGGACAAAATGTAGGAATCATGAGTTGACCCAGGCCATCTCGCAACTACATTTGTCAGAGACATATGCGCATCACATATGATCTGCACGTTCAAAGAATGAAAATGTTTTTGGTTAACAAAAGCAAATTCATTCTCAGATGGTGCCTTTATTGCAACATGAGTGCAGTCAATAGCACCGATTACATTGGGAAAACCGGCGATTGCTGCAAATTGCATTTTGATGTTGGCCTGTTCAGCTTGCGTGTAAGGAAAACGGATGTATCGGGGTGCCATCCCAACTATGGCATCCCATACATATGGCATGACACGGCTCAGGGATGACTTCGACATACCCGATCGGTCTGCCAGCTCTCGCTGGAAAGTACCAGTGGCCAAGTGGCCTAATGTGGTTAATACTTGTACAGGAACACACAGCGCATGGTTTCTCCGCGAGGGTCTTTCCAATACTGGCCGTAATTCAGAACACAATTCCAAGAGGATGGCTCTTGGGAATCGAAATCGGCTCATGAGCCAATCATCATCATGAGCAAGGAAATCTTCACGGTCTCTGAAAACACGCTCCCTCCGTAGAGCGTCATTAGCAAGGTCTTCTAACAGCGCTAGAGCATCCATTATGATGATATGTTATATACGCACATACCTTTTTATAGCCCATTCATTACAAAAAAATAGTATTTGCACCTGGTTAAGAATGCTGATAATGATAATTCAGGTTGATGCAATTTGATTTATTGGGTGATGAAATAGGATAATTTAGAAGTTTTTCATTTTAAATAGTTATTGCTATTTGGGCCAGTTGGTGTCGCCAAAACACATACTCTTCTAAAAGAGTGCGTACGCACGGTCAAGAGCATCCTTACGGTGCGCACTTATTTACGCCAAGTTTATTTTTTATAAATCCCGATATGTGCGTGGAAAAATGCAACGTTTATACATCAGGCCCCAGGTCATCAGCGAAAGCCAGCGTCGTTACGGGACCTTATTTGTGACTATATTCACCTTTATGCTCTCAGCAGTTACTACATTAAATTGTCATTTTTAAAACAATATATATTTAAAGATGGTTTTAAAGTTTAATCAATTCTCTGGAAAGTAAATGCTATTAAATCTTTGAGGTAATATGAATCAAATTAACATTTGTATATTGTTTCCTCCTAAGGCTTCTTCCTTGTACATCTACAAGGGTTTTCTTTACCATTGCCCTTTGCCTTGCTCATTGGGAGTTTGTAAGCATCATTATTTAGAACAAAATATGAAAATGGCTTGGTGTGTGTTAAACTATTTCCGTGCATGGCATAGTCAAAGAATCACCTGACACATGAAAGAAAAACAAGACATTAAGAAATGTCCACCTGACAAAGCTGTGGATCATGGAATCAATAAATTGTTACTCAAATTATCAAGCTTGTTATGCTACACTTTACATTCTAAGCAGCAGCCAAGCATGGTAGTCAAGAAGGGTCTAATTTATGCTTTCTGCAAGATACAAGAAATTATGAACCACACCTATAATCAGCAGGTAGATTTCCAGTTGACTTGCAAGGAGGTTTACCTCAAATGTTAAACTTGGCTGCATTTTTTGCATGCATTTTTTTTATATACTGCGGGATCAAGCAAACTTAAATTTAAAGGCTGTTGTGCATGATGGGTTCCAGAAAGTGTTCATGTGTTGTTTTTTTACATTATTTTTATTATTATATTCTGATTTGTATCCAGTAAGAGGATAAATTTGCCCTTAACAAATCTTTGAAAGCATTTTTTAAATAAATCCATGTGTTATATATATTTATGCTAATATTTTATTCTGTACTGAAAGCAAAAAAAAAAAAAGTTAAGTGTCCCTCGTAAATATTAATGTAAGACAAAATGGATCAGTGAAACTGCATTAACCAATGCAAAAAAAATCTCTTAATAAAGGTAAAACTACTGTTTTTGTTTTCACATACATGGTACTGGTAAGGGAAAATGCAACAATGGTTTAAATGCTTGTCAAATTGTATGCTGATCAACTACGAACTGTATTTGATATAATTATTTAAAAAGATATGTATTTTCGTGTTTACACTGGATGCGAGTGGCACATTGCGGAAGCCACTTGATAATAGACCCGTGTCGGCTGATCTGCGATTTGGCAGCATGCAATTTCAAATGTTGAAGAATCATCGTATAGACATCATATAGAGGTAAGGAAGACGGCTCATTAACTATTAAAAACGGTCGTTCGAATGCGATGTTTACCAGATGCTACGATCTTTCACAGACGTCTCCGCGATGTACGTGTGCTATCTGGGGTTAAACACTTCAAATCTGCCGAGCCGTCCTGTGTGACCATCATCCACTGTAGCGAACCCAAGGCAAGTTAACTTTGATCTCAATACTAAAACTACGTCAGGGAAATACTTGGGCACAAAATGTTGTTTTGAGTTGAAATATTTTATCTCACTCCCTTGAAATAAACTTGAAGCTTCTGCGAAGAAAAGTTCACAGCAAGTGGCTTTGAGCCAAAGACGAACGAACAAGTTCAAACAAGACTATTAAGAGTGACATTTAAGAGATAATAATGTATATTCATTGTACACTTATAACACCGATTTTTTTTTTACCACATAATTACGGGGACATATTGAATAGAGATTAATGTCTCTATTCTTAGCTGTTAAATCCATTTTGTACAGCGTACATTACAAAACTCGTCGAGACATAGATGATCAAATTCTGTAAACAATAAATCAACTCTGATTTCATTTTCAATACAATCAAAAACGGACACGCAAGATGACAAGTTGTATTTGAATGAAATGAGAGCGCGCGTCCGTTGTGATGCATGGATGTGCGCTGTGTTATAATATGTTGCTATTGACGACGGTCATTATAAGGAAGGAAATGCCACAGAATAGAATCTTGCTTTAAAAAGTGCATAGAGCTGCTTGTTTTATTTGTTGTTTGTTGATTCTCAAATATAAAACTTGTTGAAATGTTTTCAGTGTGAGCATCAGTTCTTTTTTAACACTTTCATCTTGTTTTAACAAAACCGTGATAATATTGATAATCACGATAATTTTGGTCGCTATAATCGTGATATGAAATTTTCATATCGTCCCATCCCTACCCTCCATCAAGGCCATGCGATGCTTGAGTGAGGCGCACAGCATCACCAAAGACTGATCTCAACTCAACCAGACTGTTCACCCCATTCCCCCCCAGGATGTGTTACAGGTGTCAATGCACCCAAACCAGCAGGTTCAGAGGAAGCCCACCGTCACCTCCTTGCCTGTGCCTGATGAGCTGAACCACGTCCATGGGGCTGCTTTGACAGGGGCAACAAGGAGGTAGCCATCAATGTTGTGCCCTAAGTAATAAAATAAAAAGTAATAAACCATAAGTAATAAAACCTCCTTGAAGTGTCTACTATGTGTTTTGATAAATATTCAATCATTTGGTTAATATGATATGTCATCATATTAACCAAATGACAATCATTTGGTAAATATGTCTTTATTTAAACCATAAACACAAATAAAAACAATTTTAAAAAAGTAATAATAATAAATAAAAAATCCCTATCCCCTCTCTAGCTACATTCGTTGTGGGGAAGAAAAGAGAGAGGCCATGGGGTGGATGGCTAGCCTGGTTCTACCAGACTCTCGTACATTTTATTTGTACAGAGAGTCTGGCACCGCTCCATTGACAAGCGTTAACTTCCTTGTAGGCGGGTATTCTATTGAAGTCTAAAACTATTGGATCTGCCCAGAGTCACTCTATCTGCCATAACCAATCGCTAACGTTTGGTCGTGACATATGTCTTTTCCCGAACCCCGTGGGAGGATGGCCATAAACACAAAACTAAGCAAAGATTGTTCTTGCTCCGGCTTTAACTTCTTGATATTCGGCAGCGTTGCCACAACGGACCGAATGGCTTCGCTCGCATCTTTCTTATTTTGAACTACAACTCAAAATAACGCACGAGTCGACATCAACGTCATCGTTCTCAGCCACTCCCTCTGTTCGCTGATTGGCCCGGTAAAAAATTGATCGGAGAAAACCAAAGTCTACAGCACAATCCCAGACGTAGTACTGAAGGAAAATGAAATTGAGCGGAAGTGCGTAGGAGGGCGGAGCCAGGCTAGTGGATGGCTAGGGTGATACATAAATGGCACGGAAGGGAGAAAGAGCAGTGACTATTGAACAGTGTTATGTCTACCAATGTGATAATGTGTTAAACTAAAGACCAAAGGCACATACACAACCCCAAAATAATTTAACAATCTTCAACTGTTTCATGTTTAAAACATGTTGAGAGGTTTAATCCAGCATCACCCCTACTGGATTAAGACTCTCAAGCCTTCAGCTAAATTATTTAAAAAAATTACCCCTAGTGGATAAATAAACTTGGTCCCTAAGAAACAGTTGAGACTTGTTAAATACAATTTGAGGGTGATACACGATACCCCCCTGCATTCCCAAGACAAAGGTAGCCATGACACTGTTCACCCATTTACGGGACTTGTCAATTTTCCCCGGAAGGCCCGATCTCCACCGACGTCTCTGGGTGATGTCAGCCAGAGCGATGATCATCTGAGGGAAACGCCGATGGAGATGTTGCAGATCCTGCTTCATTGCTGCGACGAGATCGATGCTCTTCCTGCATCCCGAGTCGTTCCCGCCGCAGTGAATCAGCAGGACATCCGGGGCTGCTCTTCCTCTAAGGGACCGGTAAAAGAGAGGAAGGAGTCCGTGCCATCGAAGTCCAGCCCAGCCAAACCAGAGAACCTTGGTCCCTATGGTCTCTCTGGCCCTCTCTTCCCCACAACGAATGTAACTGCTGCCCATGATCCATATCACTGGACCTGTTAATAGATACAGCAATCACAATCAAGACATTGTTTTGTCAGTATCAGTAAACAGATTTTAACACACACAAGTAACTTGTCTCGGGCCATTTATTTCTTTCTATCTGAACAAAACAAGAAAAAAAGTCTATGCAGATATACAATAAAACACAAATTAATTGATCTTATCTGTTCATTGAAATAATAATATGACAATATAGGTATTACACAAGGTTCATTTATTATTTTATTCTCTCTTACAGTCAATGTGTTGCTTTCCATATTTTATACTATATTTCTAAATTATACTATAGCTACATGGCTTACCTTAGTTGTTAGCCATAGTGTAACAGTGCAGCTTTAGTGCAGCTAAAAAGGTTAGTATTTGAACCTATGAGGAAAGAAAAATGAAAAGGGCAACCATTAGTTATAGATGTTATTGGGGACATTCGTTATTGTCCATCTATTATCTATATGTTATTTAACAGGCCAAAACAGACGCTTTTGTCCAAAGCGATTTACTGAATAATTTTTTTTATATGACTGATTCGTCCATTTCTCTTGAGATGTAGATAACAGCTAACGCCATTTTGTGGTTATATTCGGCGACCATTAACGTTATACAACATCATGTGCATCAAGTTATCATGTTAATTATGTGCCCAGCAAGCATGTTATCTTTACCAATGCCTAATTTCACTGTGCTTAAATGATATTTAAAAATGCGCTCCCTGGGCGGTTAAATAAATATGACTCATTTAACTTACATTCAACTTACATTAGCTGTTTAAGTTTAATTACTACTGTTAACTAGCATTTAGTTAGCAATAATTAGCCTGTGCCTAGTATGTTATCTCCTTACATATACCTATTGGGTATGAATTCATATCACTAATTCTTGAATATAATTTTACATAACTTAATATTATGCATTAACTTAATATGGTGTACTGGCGTTACATTTTTAAATAAATAAATACTATGCAAAATAATTAATCAAAATACTTACCAAAAGTTGCTCCAGGTCACGCTCGCCGTCTCTGTAAGATTAGGTGATTCAGATTTGTCTTGGCACAGCTACTAAAAGATTTACAACTGTCAGACAGGGTGCTCACGTCACATCTACGTCGTCAAGCTCAGTTTGAGCCTGCGCAGTACCATCAGCAAGTGGTAATGGGCTTCACTTTTGTCCGTTGAAATCAAGGGAGTCACTGTGTCCATTTATTTTACCGTCTATGTGAAACACACATTACAACATTTGCAACATCTACCTGAGTTGCCGTAATGTACAGTGTAGCATGTTTTCGAGCCCTTTCCCTGCGGCTGACTGATGCTTCTGTGATGTTCTGATGCTGCTGGGCGGTCGGTAGAGCCAGAGAAATTAAACACAGACGGAGCAAACTTAAAGGGGTGGTAAAAGGCCCTTTTCACAAGATGTAAAATAAATCTCTGATGTCCCCAGAGTGTGTGTGTGTGTGATATAAACAAAGTTTATATCATTTATTTCTAGAGTGCACGCTAGAGTAAATGAAACCACAACCAAAATATGGGTTTAAAGTTTTATTTTAAGTTTGTTATATGTATGTCTTATAAGGATGGCTGGCGCGAAACAGACGTTCCGAAGCTTTGCGAGATCCCGAAGCAAAGATGATTCGAAACACTGATCCGAAGCGTGATTCAAAACACCCACGTCACGTGACAACGGCTAAATGAAGCGTCTAAGTGTTTCATCAGGTGGAGTGCTCCGCCGAATCAGGGTTTCATTGATTGGTCGGTTCGGGAACAAATCACACAATCACACAGTATAAAAGTTTTGTCAACGCTTTTTCATATCGTGGGTTTTTGTGAGAGGAGTTTGGTTTTGAGATAGCGGATTTTTGGTGATATAGTGACATTTATAGTGCGATTTGTTTAGTTATATTTAGGATTTAATTTACATTTACACATTGACTTAGAGACACACAGAGTACATATAGTGACACATTAATAGATGCATTGATAGAAATATATATATATATATATATATATATATATATATATATAGATTAATAGATAAATACATATATTACAGATACATATAGATTATTAGATAGATAGGCTACATATAAAATAGATAGATAGATAGATAGATAGATAGATAGATAGATAGATAGATAGATAGATAGATAGATAGATAGATAGATAGATAGATAGATAGATAGATAGATAGATAGAAATGGAGGCTCCACAGAAGAGATGCCGTACATATGTGGTGTGGGAGCATTTCCATTTGGAAACCCCAAATAAAGTGAGATGTGTGTATTGTGATCGGCAGCTAGCCTACTGCAACAATACATCATCCATGATGCGCCATTTGAGGAGCATTCATCCTGCCATTCTGCAGGGTGCAGAGGATGGTAGTGTTCCCCCTGTACCAAGGCCTGCTACTGACACTGCTGGGCCATCTAAGCAAGGTATGCATTGTTTTATGATTTGTTACTAATTGCCATTTTCTTTTAATTCAGAACCACAAATGTCAACATCAGGCCCATCATCATCAACACCAGTTGAAACACAAGACAGTTTATGGGAACATTTTGACAATCGTATCCGTGAGACCCAGATGATACACAATCCTACAGCTGATGCCACAGTGGAAGTGAAAAAATACCTCAGCGATGCGTTTTTGCCCAGAACTCATGATCCTCTAACTTACTGGAAAGAGAGAGCAGTAATCTTTCCTCATTTGTATGTCCTAGCTAAAAAATATCTTTGTATGCCAGCAACAAGTGTCCCTTGTGAGAGAATTTTTTCAAACGCTGGAGAAATTATCTGTAAAAAAAGAAGTAGGCTGAGTCCTTCAACAGCAGAGAAATTAATATTTTTGAATAAAAATCTATAAGAAAGGGAGACATTGTGGCTTGATTTATTTTTATTAATATTCATTTTTCATGACCAAAATCACATTATGCAATGTGAAGAGACTACAGGTTACAAGCTTCATATATTACAAAAATACAATAATAAAAAAAAAAAAAAACACATTTTTTTATTAGCTCTTTGTAAAGGTTGCTTCAGATCAACACCTGCAAGTGACCACTAGGTGTCACCGTGGAGACGGGTTTCGGATTGATTCGAAGCCTCGAAACAAAATGGCACATTTGCTTCGACTGTTTCATTGCTTCACGAAGCCTCGATCTGCCCATCACTAATATCTTACCCATGGTTTCGCCGGGATCCATGACTGCAGCATGGAACGGTTTGGAATGAAAAGGGTGTGGCCTTTTCCTGGTGACCTTTAAATATCTCATGGGGAATTATGGGAAATGTAGTTTTCAGGACAATATGGGTAGGGGTCGTGTGTTAATTCACAGGTGTGTAAAGGAGGTGTTTTGTGTATGAATGTTTAAGTGTATTTTCTTTATTGCTTTATGGATAATGTTATTCTTATGTTCATTTGTGTCCGTGTATTGTTATATATATATATATATATATATATATATTTTTTTTTTTTTTTTTTTTATGTTTGATGAAATGGAATGAGAAGTCTTGTGATACTCTTGTGATACCCCTGTAATTATCAAAATGGTTTGGTCTGGATTGTTAAAAGAGCTTCAATGTGTCATGATCCTGTCTCCTCCTCTGTCTCCCTCTGCTGGACAGACACACACACACACCGCTTTCACTTCCATTACTGACAGCTGTTATCACTTTTCATTACGCTCATTCCTCTCCACCTGTTCCTCATCTCCTCTCATTATCTTGGCTTCTTCTAACCCTCTCTTGCCCTGTCTTGTTGTCAGATTGTTCGATGTCTCAGATGCTCACTAACCAGAGTTTATCTCAGTCTTGTCCTGTCTTGTCCAAGAATCGCTATCCCTTGCCACTGATGTCATCAGCCTTCGAGATCTTGCAGGGAGCAAACATTTTTTCCAAGCTCGATCTCCGTAACGCTTATCATCTCGTACGTATTAGAGAGGGGGGCGAGTGGAAGACCGCCTTCAACACACCCCTCGGGCACTTTAAATATAGGGTTCTTCCGTTCGGATTGGTCAACGCCCCCGCCGTCTTTCAGGCTCTTGTCAATGATGTCCTTCGGGGCTCAACATATTCGTATTTGTCTATCTCGATGACATATTAATTTTCTCACCCTCTCTCCAGGTCCATGTGCAACACGTTCGCCGCGTTCTCCAACGCTTACTTTAAAATGGACTCTTTGTCAAGGCCGAGAAATGCTCTTTTCACGCGTCCTCTGTAACGTTCCTGGGCTCGGTCATCTCTGCAGAGGGGATCAGTATGTATACGACCAAGGTCCAGGCTGTTATCAACTGGCCCGTTCCTGATTCTCGTGTCTCGTTGCAACGCTTCCTCGGTTTTGCTAATTTTTATCGTCGCTTTATACGCAATTTTAGCCAAGTGGCCGCGCCGCTTACCGCCTTAACCTCAGCTAAGTCCAGTTTTAAATGGTCAGAATCCGCTCAAGAGGCTTTTGACCGTCTAAGGGTCCTTTTTACCTCTGCACCCATTCTTCTCATGCCGGACATTACAAGACAGTTCATTGTCGAAGTCGACGCTTCTGAGGTGGGGGTAGGTGCCGTTCTTTCTCAACGATCAGCCTCGGATAACAAGATACACCTGTGCGCTTTCTTTTCTCACCGACTTTCTCCCGCGGAACGTAATTACGATGTCTGTAATCGCGAACTGCTCGCCATCCGCCTGGCCCTGGGTGAATGGCGACAGTGGTTAGAGGGCTCCTCCGTCCCTTTTATCGTCTGGACTGATCATCGTAATTTGGAATATATCCGCTCCGCTAAGAGGCTGAATGCACGTCAAGCTCGTTGGGCGCTATTTTTCAAGCGTTTTGACTTCTCCATCTCGTACCGCCCAGGCTCTAAGAACGTCAAGCCTGACGCGTTGTCTCGTCTCTTTAATTCCTCGCCCTCCGTCACATCCCCGGAGGAAATTATTCCTCCCGGTCGTGTGGTGGGAGATACGGTTTGGGGAATCGAGAGACAAGTGAAGCGCTCTCTTTCTCGCGTCGCCACTCCGCGAAACTGCCCTAGGGGCTGTCTTTTTGTCCCGGTGCCTACTCGTCTGGCCGTCCTTCAGTGGGGGCATTCTTCCAAATTAACAGCCCATCCCGGCGTCCGGGGCACTATCGCTTTTAACCGTCAGCGTTTCTGGTGGCCCACCTTAGATCGTGACGCGCGCCGTTTCATCGCCTCCTGCTCTGTCTGTGCCCAGACCAAGGCTGGTAATTCCCCACCTGCTGGTCTGCTGCGTCCGCTACCGGTCCCTACTCGTCCATGGTCCCATATTGCTCTCGACTTTATCTCCGGTCTTCCTCCTTCGGCCGGTAATACCGTCATCCTAACTGTGGTCGACCGTTTCTCTAAGTCTGCTCATTTTATTCCCCTCGCCAAGCTCCCCTCTGCCAAGGAGACGGCCCAGATCATGGTTAATCATGTGTTCAAATTACACGGTTTGCCCACCGACGTTGTTTCCGATAGGGGGCCGCAATTTACCTTGCAGTTCTGGAAAGAGTTCTGTCGTCTTATTGGGGCGACCGCCAGCCTTTCCTCAGGCTTTCACCCCCAGACTAACGGCCAGGCCGAACGAGCCAATCAGATTGACGCCCGCATCCTTCGCAGCCTAGCTTATCGTAATCCTGCGTCATGGGCAGAGCAGCTCCCCTGGGCAGAATATGCTCATAACTCTCTCCCATCCTCTGCCACGGGGCTCTCACCCTTTCATTGTTGTCTCGGTTATCAACCCCCGTTATTTCCTTCTCAAGAAGCCAATTCTATTTGTCCATCCGTTCAGGCTTTCATCAGTCGTTGCAAGCGCACCTGGAAGAGGGTGAGATCTTTTCTTTGTCATTCGAGAAGACGTATGAGCATCACTGCCAATAGATCCCGCGTCAAGAGTCCTCGCTATAGTACTGGTCAGAGAGTGTGGCTATCCACTTCCAATTTACCTCTCCAGTCCGAGTCTCGTAAGCTGGCACCCCGTTTCATCGGACCATTCCGTATAGTCAAGATCATTAATCCTGTCGCCGTCAAGCTCCATTTGCCACCTAATCTTCGTCGTGTTCACCCCGTGTTTCACGTCTCTTGTATTAAGCCCGTTAATCGCTCGCCCTCTTGCGCCTCGTTTTCCGCTGTTCGTATTGAGGGCTCTCCCATCTACACTGTCCGCAAGATCTTAGACATGCGCCGTAGGGGTCGTGGGCACCAATATTTGGTCGATTGGGAGGGGTATGGTCCTGAGGAGAGAAGCTGGGTTTCCCCCCGGGACATCCTGGACCCCTCGCTCATTGATGATTTCCTCCGGACTCGCCAGAGTTCCTCCTCAGGAGCGCCAGGAGGCGCTCATTGAGGAGGGGGTACTGTCATGATCCTGTCTCTTCCTCTGTCTCCCTCTGCTGGACACACACACACACACCGCTTTCACTTCCATTACTGACAGCTGTTATCACTTTTCATTACGCTCATTCCTCTCCACCTGTTCCTCATCTCCTCTCATTATCTTCTTCTTCTAACCCTCTCTTGCCCTGTCTTGTTGTCAGATTGTTCGATGTCTCAGATGCTCACTAACCAGAGTTTATCTCAGTCTTGTCCTGTCCTGTCTTGTGAGTCCTACGAAATATTTCTACTGGAATTATCCTGTGCTCATCTATACGTTCACAGAAACCATACGTGCTTAAGCTGAGGCTGATTACCTGCTCTGTGCTCGCCACCTTTATCCAGTTCCGTTCGTCTTTACCAGTACCACAGAGGAGATTTATGTTCATGTTATACTGCCAGTTCTACTGGTGTCCTCAGTTGATGTTATTATTGACTTTACTGTTTGGATTACCTGTGGTCCGACCTTTGACTCTATTAAAGAACTGTGATTGTCACTCTCGCTCTTGAGTCCTCTCTAACCCCTCCACACAATGTCTGTGGCTGGGTTAGTTCTGGTGAGGGATCCCTGAGAAACATCTGAGACCCAGAACTCAGAAATGTGCTGTGGTTTCCTCATTTATTAGTTAGTGTTTTTTTCTTTTCTTTATTTTTGCACAATGTGTGGTCAGCACTTAATTGTTACAGTCAATAAAATAACATTTTGTTGACTCCATGAATGTCTCCTGAAAATTTTATGGAAAGAACCTGACAGGAGTTAACTATCTTCAATTAGCATATTCTGTCATGATAATCTATGAATCGCTCGTATAGGAACTGTTGTGAGATGCACACAGAGTGACTTTTTATTACATGTGAAAAGAAGGATGCTAAAGTTTGAGCTGACTCACAAATACACTCTTATACAACAACTTTTCCTCTTCTCAACATAGACTGTGTGTCTCGAGGGCGGGGTTAATGTACATTTTAGGGTTGCTGATGTCACTTACCCGGGAGGAATGTCGTGTAGTCCCTACCAGCCCCTTGTTGTAGTAATTTTCTTTAAAAGCAAATATCTCCCTTTGCTTTGAACTTTGAGCATTGTAACTTTGCAGATGTTGTTTATGCTCAAACAGCAACATTTTACACTAGCTAAAGTTAGAAAAGTGAAATCGTGTTTTACCACCCCTTTAAGAGTTTGATGGTGTGGCAAATGACTATATTGCCCGACTCAACGGTCTTTTACTTAATGTAATCTTCCTCCAAAAAATGTTCACTGTATACTCTGACATCAGCGTCCATCAAAGGGTTCTTCCTTTTCAGTGCCCCAGTGAAGCAGTAACGTTACGTTCTCCGTTTTACTGGCAGTTTATGGAAATTAACTCTTTTGCTATTTGCTTTAACGCTGTAAAAAATAATTTCTACAACCAGGAGCTATATAGTGGTGCCCACTTTTTGACTTATGATGTGGCTTTCCAGTTTCCATCTTTAAATGCCTCTGTCTTTAACTTTCCCTGTAAGTCCTGTACTATATATCTACATTCAAAAAAAAAAATGCTGGGTTGTTTCTGTAAACAAATTGTTGAGTTGATTGTGCTGGGTTGTTTGGGGTACTGTAAACACATTCTTGGGTTGCTCATGCTGGGTCAAATGAGTTGTATGGGGGTCGTTCACAAATAAACTGCTGGTTGGGTTATTTTGACCTAGCAACTGGTTTATTACTTTTTCTTTCATTGCGGAACTTTCTGGATTCTTCACTTCTGACTCGAGGAGCACGCCACTCGGAGTGGGCAGTGTTTTATGGTAAGTTATTCTGAATGTTTACCTATATTTTTAACAAGTTGTGCTAACAGCAAGCTAATTTCACTGTTCAACATAGTCTTTGATATGGAAGTGTGAGGGGTAATGTATTTATTCTGTGAAACGTTAAATAGCCACAGCTAGCCGGTTAGATTTTTTGACAAAATGCTGCATCGTTAAATCCTTAGTTGTAAACCAGCTATATCACCAGCCTTTTTGAAATATACAGTTTAAATGGTAAATTCATCACGTAATTATTGTATTCATAGTGGACGTGGCGTATTTAAAAGTGAAGAAAGCGGTTTGAATGAAATCCATACAAGCGCTGTATGTTTTAGTCCCTCACAGGGCTCGCACGTAAAATCTGCGGGAAATTAGTTTAGGCTAATGTAGCTATTGAGTTGTGAGAGGAAAGTCTGTTGACATATTTTAGAAATACTCGTCAGAAGAAGCGACTGGGGTAAGTTCCAGCACAGTCTGCGTGTGTCTTCTGTAATGTCTGTCGGAACAAGGATAGTTTTTGTACGGAGCCCGGGAAGTCACCTGTGGGAAAAAAAGAACAATCCATGGCGACGGTTTTGCAATCCGCCCGCTCAGTTTATAAACCATACTCACAAATTCTCAAACTGTTCCCTCGGTTTAACAAATTGTGCCCACGGATTAATAAACCGTACCCACGGGTTCCTAATCCGTGCTCTCAGTTTTGTCAACCGTGCCTTCAGTTTTTGCAATCTGTACCCATGAATTCATAAACCGTGCCCACGCTTTCGCAATCCGTTCCCACGGGTTTGTAAACTGTACTCACGGATTTGTGGCTCGCCCTCATTTTAGAAGAACACCAGGAGGTACGTTGTTAACGAATCTTATTGTATATTGTTTTATTGTGTATTAAGTCAAATACATCAAACTGTCTTAACTGCGTGTGCATGCTTAAAGTGATTCTCAATTGTAGCGGTGTAGCGTATGCGTCTGGATGAATCATGATTCATGTAATCTGAATCATCATTGTTTATGAACACATTCTTTCTGAAATCCCAAAGCGTTTAGCCTCTGAACTCATGGAGGCAAATTATGCGTTAGGCTCCAGTCAGTCTGCAATAGATGGTTCTGGTGACAACTTTTATGGCACCCCGAGTGTCAACAGACAACACGACAACGGATCTTCCCCTGACTCTACGAGCTTCAAAAAGATCTTATCGCCCTAAAAGATCTTATCGCCCTTTCTGCGGAGAAAGGAATGCCAGGGGGGGGGGCCCGAAAGAAAGCTCCTTCCACGACGCACACACACACACACACGAACCTTTCATTAATTTCCTCCTATAAAGACTTTACCGAGATATATTCGATATGTTTTTATGCTTGCCTTTTTCCCACGTCATATTGGGATGACCATGATGTTGGGATGACCATGATGTTATCATAGTATTAAATGAACTATAAGTGCTTGTAATTATGCATTAAGATGTATCTCTGTATTTCTAAGCCCTTTTTTTGCAGTTCTTGATACCTACAGAATCCCCTGGGGCTGACCAAGCCATATATGTATATGAACATACCGTAAAATGTATTTTACTGTGTTGTACCATCTTTTGGAGTGATTCTTACCAAATTCTGACACGGTCATAAAACATGCAAATTAGGCCTCGACAGGACAAAGGAACACTTTTGCCGCGCACTTTTCTCACAGGTGATTGGTTCATTCACGCGAGAGAAGGCGTGAACCGAATTGCTTTAAAGAGACGCACCAAGCTTCTCTCTTCCTCTTACTCTTCTTCAACTAGCTCTCCAAGCTCTTCAAGGCTCTTCCAGCCTTCTCTTCGTTTTCTTTTGTTTGTTTCTTTCTTCAAGTTTTTATTTTACATTTTCGGATTCTCTTTTGTTCATTTCCACCGACGAGTGAAATGAACTTAGCCTGAATCATCTGGCAATCTTTACCTGCAACGGACCACCTTGCACGTGAACGCGCAGCTCCGAAAGACTCAGAGAGAACGCGCACAACCTCCGAGGCCATACACACAGGCACGATTTCTCAACAGCACAAGAGAGCTATATTTGCAAGTATCGTATTTCTATTCAGATTTAGATGCGTTTAAGATTGTTTAGCCCTGCTTAAGGTGTTTTGATTCTTGTCGTCTCTCAGAGGTTTTTGTCCAGGTAATTTGCCATTCTGTAACCCCTACTTCTCCCTCTTTCTATCACTCTCTGACTTTCATTGTTTCAGTGTTTTATTGTATTGTATATACATTTTATTCCGTGTAATTTTAGTCACCGATATACGTAGTATTGTCTTTATTAAAACCATATATACTCAGTTATTGATTCTGGTTGTGCTCATATTGAAGTCCCTTTAATGTCCGATCAAAAGCTACACGCTTTACAGATTGTTAAATAGTATATTCTTTTATAGGACGAGAGAGAGCTGTTTTTCATGGCCAAGAAGAACCGTCGCTCTTGAAAGTCTATAAAAAGGGATAGCTCCTTTGTGATTTGATAAATCTCCAGCGAACTGACCATAATAATATGGTCAGTTTGCTGGACGAACCAAATATTCGATAACAAATTAATTCCATTAGGGGTTGTCTTGAGAATCGATCTATTCTAGACAATTGATATATTAGTATTTAATTATAACACGTTGTGATTGAGTATTGATATAAAAATTTATCTAAATTTGCCTCCCTGTATGGATAATTGATTATAATTAGTTGTATTGAATTGTCCATACAGACACTTTGGCGAAATATCCCCATTAAGGGTGATATTTATAAACTGTAGTTGATTCACTCATAACTCATAACCCGTATGATCAGTTGTTAATTGTGAATTATTAATTATTGATTATACATTCCCCCAATTTGAGTGCTGAAACGCTACAGCGGGTATGGGGTGGAATATACTATTTAATATAAATGACGTGCATCAAAATATTTTGTTTATTTGTGATAATCTTAGTACTTTATTATTATTGTTTAACCTGTATTATGACTGATATTTGACGAATTGCTTTGTTCTTTTTTTGTACATTTTGGACAAAAGCATCTTCTAAATATGTAGTCTAAAATGTAATAATAATGATAATTAATATTATTATTTGAGTTTATAAGTATAAATGAGTTAACTTAGTAATACAGTAATATGTTTGTCATAAAATAATTTATGAGTGCTATGCAAAAAATGTAGGCCTATTTTATCCAAAACTGTAAAAGGTTAGGTTATAGCCAGTAACGTGCGGTGAAATCTTGTCATGGGTAGGCTGTGACCTATCAATGTGGCATATATGTTCATATATTCATTCAGTTAATGTAGCAACCCAAGTTCATATCAGGCATCATCACATCGCTGCCTGCATACAGCAAAGTCAGTCATATGTGAGGCTAATGCACAATCAAATCTAATAATCAAATTAATGGACACATCTATCTTATGACCGCACAGACAGACCTACAGTACAAATGTGGCAGAGGTGACGGCGCACCAGGGTATGGAAGAGAGAACATTTTGGTGTCAGCGCACAGCAGGCCTATAGTCCACCATCAGACAACACACACAAGCCAATATAAGGGTTTTAAAAATAAGAAATAAATGAATAATTTACGTTTTAAAGGGGGTGCTTACTTTTATTTGTAGACGAAACTCCTTTTCCTCGATTTACTGAAGCCTATATGTAAAACGCATTTGCAGCTGCACAGCTAATGTTAGCACAGTGAGCGTATGGTTCGCTCATAATAGGCTGTGCTGCGGCAACTGCACATCCAATGGAATGGAGCAGAACAGACTTTCCTCCTTGGCTCTTATTTCCATTGAAAAGGAGAGACTCATGAAATTGAGAAATACACCCAACAAAGAGGACTTTTACAACAAAGTAATTGACATCTTTGTCCAGAGGGATAGACGCATGGACTTCGTCTACAATGGTTTCCCGTTAGCGACCACAGCTCTTTTTTCTTCATAGGACGCTTCCAACGCTAGGCGCCGCTAGATGCTAAGTAGCTTGAAGCGCGGAGTGAGTGAGAGCGAGTGGATCACGTGACATGAAGCAAGCTCGGTCTCTGCCTCAATGTTGATAATTCAAGACAGCACGAGAACCTACTGCGCATGCGCAAATCTACATAAACTACGTTCTATGGACCAAAGAGGCACTGCTAACCTCTGCCTCAATGGCCATGGCCTTGAATTTTCTGCATGAAACAATGATTTTTAGGAGCAAACAATGGCAAAAGGAGTATATTATATGTGTATTCCTGAGAATTTTTGTTACAAAAATTAATATTTGGAATAAAATAAATGCAATTAATAATGTGGTGAATTAATAAAGCTCTTGGAATTAATAAATGTAATGTCAACATTTCCTTTGGTGAGGCACTGCCTACCCTGACCGCACGTCCCTGGTTATAGCCTATAAAAATAAAGCATTGATAAATTATTTTATGACAAACATATTACTGTATTACTAAGTGAACTCATTTATAATTATAAACTCAAATAATAATAATAATAATAATAATAATAATTATTACATTTTAGGCTACATATTTAGACTTACAAAAAAGGAACAAAGCAATTCGTCAAATATCAGTCATAATACAGCTTAGACAATAATAATAAAGTGCTAAGATTATCACAAATAAACAAAAGATTTTGGTGCACGTCATTCATATTAAATCGTATATATTCCACCCCATACCAGCTACAATTGAGAATCACTTGAAGCATGCAGATGCAGTTAAGACAATTTGATGTATTCCACTTAATACACAATAAAAATTATTATCTAACCTGTATTATGACTGACATTTGACTAATTGCTGTGTTCCTTTTTTGTAAGTCGTTTTGGATAAAAGTATAATCTAAATATGTAGCCTAAATGTAATAATAATAATAATTATTATTATTATTTGAGTTTATTTTGAATGTTTATATAACCTAACCTTTTACAGTTTTGGAAATGTGTTTGTGTTATATTTCTTTTTTATATGTGAAGTTTTATTTGATTATTCTATTATACTGAGGTCTCCCCCCCCCCCCCCCCTGTATTACTTGTATCTTTTAAAATTGACTTTAAAAGATACAAGTAAATTTGACCATTCAGTGTAGGGTTTAAGTAAATTGTACAGAATACTTCTCAATGACTCTCTCTGTCTCTCTGTGTACCCTTAGGCTTCCATCCACCTTTAGCTCATCATTTATTTCTTACCTATAGGATGGACAGATTTGGACTAATTCAACATTACTTTGACCTGGGTCTGAAGTATGAAGAAATCCTTCATATTTTAAGTGTTAAACACAGGATTATTATCAGCATGAAGACACTTAAAAAAATCTTAGGTAGAAATTGATTATTTCACAGAAAAAATTATGACAACATGTTTGATGTTATTCAGTTTGTTAGAGAAGAGCTCCAAGGCTCAGGAGCATTGCATGGATATAGATGGATGTACAGTAAATGCAAGGAAGGAGGACTTCATGTGCGCAAAGAAGATGTGCGCCTCATTCTGTCCACTCTTGACCCACTGGGCACCGAAATGCGAAGAAAAAGAAGACTGCAAAGAAGAGCATACTTTTCAAAAGACCCCAACTTTCTATGGCATGTTGACTCTTATGACAAATTGAAGCCATTTGGCATTTGTATCAATGGGGCAATTGATGGATTTGCAAGGAGAATACTATGGTTGAATGCATACTGCACAAGCAGTGACCCTAAAGTCATAGGGGGTTACTTCCTTGAGACAGTAAGAAGTCTTGGTGGCTGTCCTCGAATCCTGAGAGCAGATATGGGAACAGAAAACAGCACCATTAGGGATATGCAGCGGTACTTGTGACGTAGCGATGATGATCCACTGGCTGGAGAAAGAAGCTTTATCTATGGAAAAAGTACAGCCAACCAGAGAATTGAGAGCTGATGGGGTATTCTTAGAAAAGAGTGCATGGACCTTTGGCTTGAATATTTTCACCTAATTAAAGATGAAGGCACATTTGATGGCAGCTGGTTGGACAAGAACCTTGTTTTATTCTGTTTCCTGGGCTTGATCCAGGTAAATAGTGAATTTGTGTGTGTCTCTCTCTCTCTCTCTCTCTCTCTCTCACACACACACACACACGCACACTCACTCTCACAATAGTGATTTAATAAACAATACTTCAAAACAAGGCTTCCCACTTTTACAGGAAGATCTGGATTCCACCAAAGACACTTGGAACAGCCACCTGATTCGTCCTTCAAGGAACCGCCTTGTAACCCACGGTCGACCAGATGTCATGTACACCCTACCTGAATTATATGATACAGAAGACTACATATGCCATGTACCGTTGGCAGACTGTGCCACCTGTGAAGATCAATGTATCCATCGCTCTGATGTTGCTTGTGATGAGGATGTCTACACCTTGTGCGCACACATCATGGCCCAACATCACCTCAGGCTTCCCAAGGATAGGTACACAGCATTTGATCTCTACCTTGCACTAAGACAAGAGCTTACTACACTGTTAAATGTTGTGAGATAAATACATGCTGAGAAATCAATCAGTACTAATAAAGTTATTATGGACTGTTCTTAAATTCTTTAATTATTAGAGTTACAGTAATTTCAGGGAACACCAGCCAATGTAGTCAGGGGATGGCTTTTATCTGTTTTTTCTTTTTATGTTATTCATCGGTTTCGTCTCTTTAATGTTATTGCTGTGATCTTGTATACTACATATTTATTAAAAGATGACAGAATTTCTTTTGTATCCTTTGTTTATTTTTTTAAACACTGTATTCAGTAGAACATTTTTAATTAATAAACTCCTAATTAATAAACTTCTAACATTGTTGCTTTTGTAAACTTTGTAAGAACAATTTTCCCTTTTTTTAGAACAATGTAATAATTTTACATTGAAACAGTGCTGTAGCAACATTTGTGCATTTTATGACTCATTATATTGATGTGCAAGTATAAGACAACAACAAATAACAAATACTCTCAAGAAAACTGCTGTTGCTGCACATACCGTCTGACCACCTTGCACAAACACAACATTGAGAATAATATTAGATAAAGATAATCCATGAATATATCAGACATTTATCATTTTCGGTATCCTTACCTCTATGCAATATCCATCACCCACATGTTTGCATCAAGTACATATGCAAACTCCTCTGCTAGCTCAAGGTATGAAATGTAATTATTAGGAATGTCCAATACACATCCACAGGTGTGGGACTGGGGACTTCTTGTGAACGAACTCTTTGGCTGCACAAACCGGACATGAATGAACTTTGTCACAAGGAGGTCAGCTCCTACCAAGAAACATAATTCAGTGAACAATTTAAAGTGTATACATAACAATCCTATATAATATAATACACATCAGGACATTCAAAATATTTTATACTAATCTACTTATTTATAAACTAAGTATAACAAATAAGTATATAATTAGTATCACATCAATACCATGTCATATTCTAATGAATATAATGATAACAAAATATCTTAACTAATCAATCACCTGTGCAAAAACGCAGAAACTTCTTAAGCTGAACATCATTGGAGTTCCTGATGAACTTTCTCTGTTGTTCAATGTTTCATGTTTTAGTGTGGCTACCACTTTCCTAGCTATTGGAGTAAGGCTGATCATCACTTCATTCAGTCCTCCTGGTGGCAGTTTCAGTTTTTTCAACACTGGACTCCAACACTCTGCTATGTAAGCTGGATCTTGCACAATTTCTTTGTGTGCCACATCAAGTAAGATCTGCTTGGCATTTTTGTCAGTGATAACAAGTTTCACATTATGAGCTTCCAAGAATTCAACCAATTCTTCTCTTTCAGAGACAGATGTAAAGTCTCTCATTGCTTCTTCAACAAGCTGCTTTTCCTCTTGAGGAACTATCTCCAAAAATGCTGTAAAGAGCTCATCCTCATCAATTTCAAGTCCAAGGCAGTAACACAGAAAAGGCTTGACCAACACAATGGGAAAGTATTCAACAGAATTGTAACCAAGAACCATCACTATAGCTACATTTTCCCATTGGTCTTTCATATCGTGTCTGGTCATGGGTACCTTTAATGTGCTTCATCTCATTTCATTTATTATTTCACCCCACCAGGGTTTCCGTTGTCCGGTAATTAACGGACATTGGCCGGGAAAAAAATGAAATGTCCGACAAAATTAAATCTCTCCGGTCAAATTGTCCGATAAAAATTGCCTAATAGAAGGTTCCCCTTCATCTCCGTTTCAGTGCTTTTCTGCGGCACTGAGGACAGCGACTCAGTAGCCTACCTGTGTAGCTCTTGTGTCGCTGTCCTCAGCTCAGTAACGTTAGCCTAACTGGAGGAAGCGCACACCGGACGAGAAGCGCAGCGCCGCGTCGCGTCTAGGACAACTCGAGGTATCGCACACCGGACGGACACTTTCTCAGTTTATGGCCAGCAATATTGTTATGTTTAAAGACATTATGGAATTAAGATAATGTCTGAAATGTTATGATTGGTACTGTACAATTAAATATAATCGTTGCTGAGCTTGCAGTCTGAACACTTTACCTGAGACCGTCCGTTAACTGAATGAATTGAGAATATCAGCTGAAAATCCGATAACATCAGCACTGAGGAGCTCTTTTCCAAAACGATATAAATCCATTTCAATAGTTTTCAGGAAAATAATTTATTTTACCTAGACCCACACATTTTGTGAATATTCAATTTATCCTGTTGAAAAATGATTATTAAATCAAACAACAATATTGTTGATGATAAATTCAAAGTTAGAATTTTTTCTATAAATCCATCAATTCTTTTCCAAAAATTGATGGTTTGTCTTTTAAAAAAACAACAAGAGAACATGCAACATTTAATCAGGGACTCATACTATAAATTAATATAAATTAAATAAGTGCAAATGCATGAAATATATAAAAGCCAAACAAAATAAATAGTAAAATAAAATAAATATATCCAATGTCACGTTCCAATATTGTCCACCACATAAAACAAATTTAAAGATAACACACATACAAATACCAGTCCTTAAATACAACAATGTTAAAAATGCATTCAAATCATATATATCGGGGGGAGACATGGTCAGACATGATTTTGGCCACTTAATTAAGTTTTGTTTTGTAGAAAGCCTTTCTTTAAAGTGAATTTCGTTTTGTATAAATTGTATCTTAATTTTAATATTTTTTATCAACCAATTGCCTGGATTTAATAAATAAGAAGCAAATAGACAATATAATCATAACATGGAGGCGCGGGTGCGGTCCCTTGCATTGCACGTGAACTGGAGCGCATCTCATCATAAATTAACCGAAACTCAGCGTATGCTTCACACATGAGACATATATCTATATAGAAAGCTTGAAATTACTTTAAACGAAACAATTGAAAACGAAAAGAAATAGGATAGGCCTACTCTCTGATTATGTAATCCATTACATGCATTTCTCTCTATAGGCGCGTTCACGGAAATGGTGATAGTCAATTTCATCTTTGAATGAATCGGACGTTCATGTTTTTTTTCTGTCTATTTGAAAGTTAGGCTAATAAACATGTTGCATTCTATACGGCCTGATTATGTAAGTTACATAGCCTGCCTCCAGTTTTCCTCAACTTGACTAATTAAGAAGCGATATTTGACCGGCATTTCATCAAAATGTCCGTAAAACGAAACCTCTGCCGGTCACTTTGACCGGCACCATTTTTTTCTAGCGGGAACTCTGACCCACACATAAAATCAAGACAAAATGACACAGACTAAATAGCACATATGGTCATGTGTGAATCAGGTCTTCCAGAGAAGCTATCCAAAGCTTATAATAGGGAGCCTGGGACATATCAGAATAATACATTACGAACAAATACTTAAACTAAACACCAGTCACACAACAATAATATCATACAAAAATACACAATACAACATAAGACACACAAAAAATAGATCAGGACAATGCTTTTAGGATCAACTGCACTCTAGGTAGGCTACTGGAAAGGTTATAGATATAAACGTAAAAGTTCCTTTTTTAGTGTTTTCTTAAAGATGGATACAGATTTCAACACCTTCAGCCTGCCATCTAGCTCATTCCAAATCTTTGGGGCTCTACTTGTAATGCTCAAATTTGCACTTTTAAGTCTTCTGGTTTTACCAGTGATCAGATGTTTGTTCCTGGTGGCATGAGCATGAAGCGGACTACTAATTGGAATGAGCTGTGATAGCCTACTGTTTGTAAGATTAACTACTTGGTGCATAATGCACGCATTGTGGTATATGTTCAACTCAGTAAGCCGGAGGAGACCTAAGCGGTGAAAGAGGGGTCTTGTAGGGGTGTTGTACCAAGACCACGATATAGCGCATATTATCTTCTTTTGTAGACTTATTAATTTATTTAAGTGACTCGGGTAGGTATTACACCAAATTACGTTACAATAACTAATGTGAGGTTCGAACAAGGTTTTGTACAGGGTAAGAAGAGCAGGTAATGTGAGATAATGCCGTATTCTGAAGAACAGACCAACATATTTTGAAAGCTTGTGTCAAGTGATCAATGTGGGATTTAAAGTTTAGACATTTATCAATGTGAACCCCCAAGAACTTTGTAGAAGTGGTTGGTAGTATCTCCTCATCATCTACATTGAGGCAAAACTGTTTTGTAGCTGATGCCCTTATATTTGATTGAAACACTATATAGTTATTTTTTTTAATGTTGAGGGATAATTTATTGCACTTGAACCAGATAACAATTTTTTGTAGTTCTTCATTTAAAATAATTTGTAAATCACAAAAACAAATTGGTGTCATCTGCAAACATCACCTTTTGAAATACTTGAGAGGAATTCACAAAGTAATTTATATATATGTTAAAAAGTAATGGACCCAATATTGAGCCTTGGGGAACCCCGTATTTAAGTTCTTTCGTTTGAAATATATGGTTATTAATCATCACATATTGTTTCCGACCATGTAGGTAACTTTTGAACCAGTCAAGTGCTACTCCTCTAACACCATAATGATGTAATTTCCCTAGAAGAATATTAAAATCAATAGTGTCAAATGCCTTAGATAGATCAAGGAAAATACCAACACCACAATCACCCTGGTCTAAAGAATCATTGATTTTTTCAATAAGATCTAAAACAGCCATAAAGGTAGAGTTCTCTTTCCTGAAACCATACTGTGGTCTTACTAGAATATGAAGCTTATCCAAATAATGACTTAACCTAATGTGTACCACTCTCTCTAATACCTTAGACAGAGATGGTAGAACAGAAATTGGACGATAATTGCCCATATTATTTTTGTCACCTGATTTGCAGATTGGAGTAATTCTGGCTATTTTTGTCATGCTTGGCACTATGCCATACCGAAGAGATAGGTTAATGCAATGTGTAAGTGGCTGTGCTATTATGTCTGCAACAGCTATCAGAATTTTACTACACATTCCATCAACCCCTCCCGTATGAGAACTCTTCAAATCTGTAATAATCTTATGAATTTCAATTTTGTCAGTAGGTTTCATGAAGAAAGATTGCATGTAATTTCCATAGAGATAGTGTCTAAAAAAGGATTCGTTGGAAGGTCTGATTTTTTTGGCAAGATCTTCACTTAATGAAACAAAGTAATCGTTAAAACTATCAACTAATAAAGATGAATTCTCATTTGAACATTCGGGTAACACAGCTGACTTCTGGCCCCTGTTTAGAACTTTATTCAACACAGCCCAGGTCCTTTTGGAGTCACCTTGGGCTGCATTTAAATGTTCAGTATAGTAAATTTGTTTACTCTTCCTCATAATATGAGTCTATTTCTAAACTTAAAATATTTGCTTTTGTTGTCATCATTGGGATTTTTCCTATAGAGCTTATAAAGTTTATTTTTACGTGTGATAGAGTTGAGAATCCCTTTAGTAAGCCAAGGGTGATGATCATCATTTCTGCATATGACAGTCTTCACTGGAATAGTATTGTGGATGGACTCCGTTAATTCTTGAATTAGACTGTCATAGGCAGTCTCAGGGTCACGAGTTTCATACACACTAGTCCAAACCTTACTCTCCAAGTTATTACGGATCTGCTGTAGTGTTCTCTCATTCAGGACACGGATCTTTATCTTACGGCGGTTAAATGAAGGTTTGGATGCCAGGTTTAAAGATAACACAATTGGGTAGTGATCAGTTATATCAGTCACAACCACACCTGACTCCAACCTCGAATTTAGGATGTTTATAATAATATTATCAATGATGGACTTGGATGAGTGAGTTTCTCTGGTATATCTATTAATGGTTGGTATAAAGGAGGAGGAGTGGAGAATGTTCATGAAATCATTTTTAATAGGACCATCCCAGAGATGTCAATATTAAAATCCCCAAGGATTATACAGTTGTGATTTTTCCTATTGATATCAAAAAGAGTTTCCTCAAATTTACTAGTAAAAGTAATAGGGTTCACATCAGGGGGGCGATACACTATGCCAACAATGAGATTACTGGTTGCATTAATACTTATGTATGGCAAGCTGTTTTATCATGTAATCTTTTTAACCTACTAGTCTCTATTTTCATGCTACTAGTGCTTATTTTTTAGATACTAGTATCTATTCCATTAAGTACTAGTGCTTATTCATTAGATACTAGTACTTATTCAATAGATACTAGTACTTATTCATTAGATACTAGTCCTTATTTATTAGATACTAGTACTTATTCATTAGATACTAGTCCTTATTTATTAGATACTAGTACTTATTCAATAGATACTAGTACTTATTCATTAGATACTAGTCCTTATTCAATAGATACTAGTACTTATTCATTAGTTACTAGTACTTATTCATTAGATACTAGTACTTATTCATTAGATACTAGTACCTATTAAATAGATACTAGTACTTATTCATTAGATACTAGTACTTATTTCGATAGTCACTAGTAACTATTCTTTTGTTACTAGTAACAATTTTTTTTTTTTGCCATTGACTTCTATGGGGATCTGTCATTTAGATATCAACTATTCAGTTCTGACTAGTATCTATTCCAATTGTGACTAGTACATATATATTAGATACTGGTAGTTATTCTTTAGGTACTAGTACTTATTTTTTAGATACTAGTACTTATTCATTAGCTACTAGTACCTATTCAATAGATACTAGTACTTATTCATTAGATACTAGTACTTATTCATTAGATATTAGTACCTTTTAATTAGATTTACATTTACATTTATTCATTTAGCTGACCCTTTTATCCAAAGTGACTTACAATTGCTATATATGTCAGAGGTCGCACGCCTCTGGAGCAATTAGGGGTTAAGTGTCTTGCTCAGGGACACATTGGTGTCTCACAGTGGATTCGAACCCGGGTCTCTCACACCAAAGGCATGTGTCTTATCCACTGTGCCATCACCACCCGATACTAGTACTAGATACTAGTACTTATCAATTAGCTACTAGTACTCATTCAATAGATACTAGTACTTATTCATTAGATACTAGTACTTATTCATTAGATACTAGTACTTATTCATTAGATACTAGTACTTATTCATTAGATACTAGTACTTATTCAATAGATACTAGTATCTATTTATTAGATACTAGTATTTATTCCAAATGTTACTAGTAAGATTTTTTATTTTACTAGTAAGATTTTTAATTGAACTATACAGTGGCCGTTCTGACTAGTCATAACATAAGACTAGTAAAAAATCAGTTGTGACTAGTAAGATAAGAATAGTTACTAGTAACATTTGGAATAAATACTAGTATCTAATTAATAGGAACTAGTATCTATTGAATAAGTACTAGTAGCTAATTAATAAGTACTAGTATCTAATTAATAGGTAATAGTATCTAATGAATAAGTACTAGTATCTAATGAATAAGTACTAGTAATATTTAAAAAGATACTAGTCAAAATTGGAATACTTACTAGTCATAAATTAATAGATGATATCAAAACAGAATAGCTACTAGTATCTATTAATTTGCAGATATCTTCAACCTCATAAGGAACTAGTAAGGAAATATTAGGAGATATCTTCTTTCAAGCAGATTATTACATAAACATGAGTACTCTCAACTAAGGGTGTCACGATTTCGATTTTAAATCGAAATCTATCGAAATTAATTCACAATCTCAAAAATCAAAATAAAAAATGGAATCGTCGATGCTGCCACACCCCCATGTTGCGTTTTACTGACTATTATTGTTCAATCTCGTTCATCAAAATTAACTAATCTTTTTTCTAGTCATTTCAGGGGCTTTAAATGTTATACTTTTAACAGGCAAATTCCCCGAACACATCCACCTACGCAATCTTGATCATATTCTGAATTAAGAAATCATTATAATGCAGTCAAAAATAATTTACAGGGAACATTAATAATTACTTGACCTTCCGAGTCTTTTGTTCATTTGTCGCGTGACAGAGGCAATGAACGACTCATCACAGCGCGGAAAAAAACAAACACACGTGTTGAAAGGCTGTGAGTCCTCTAACTTAGATTCTATGCCCGAGCCCGAACTTGGCCCGACCCGGGCCGATATTTCCCGTCACTATCCTCGGGCCGGGCTCTTGATCTATAGACGTGCACTCCCAACGCAATAGAGTGCGGCGCGGGACTAGATTTGATGGCCGAGTGCGAGCGCGGGTGGTAATGCACTCACTCTGTGTGTGCAGGAGAATAAAACGATTCGCGGGACTCCCGCAAACTAGAAATATCTATGAATAAAACATATAAAAACTAATATATTTTTATTTATCTGTTGCAGAAAAGCAACAAGAACAACTAAAACAAAATAGAAACGATTTACAGGCCAGAGTTTCTATTTATAACATGTTTGCAGCGTTGAGCGATTTAGCCAATCACAGACATATGTGTTGATTTCTTGAACGCAATGGCCAATCAGAAGCATTTAAGATAGACTCTCCTCACCACTCAAAACTGACTTTTTGTTCAGTGCTGAATTCTGCATGCTGGCAAATCCTCTAATTATAACAAACAAAGTGTAGCTATATATTATGAAAGATTCATTGTGCAGTCAGCTTTATTGATAATAACAGAGATGTGTGAGATTGCGATGAACTGATGTCAGCTTTTTAGGAGCAACAGCAACCTGTGCTTAAAAAAAAAAAAGTAAAAATCGAGAATCGAATCGAACCGTGACCTTAGAATCGAAAATGTAATCGAATCGAGGATTTGGATAATCGTGACACCCCTACTCTCAACCATCCAATCAGAGTTCATATGGTAATGCAGGCTAAACTATGGCAATAGAAGAAGCTGATTGGTTAAGGGGAGAAAACCCAGAGAAAAACATATGACTTTTACATGTAGACCATGCAAAAGACTTAACTGCCAATAATAAAATCCAAACAACCGGTTCATAATTACCAGCCAAACAACCACAATCAAGAGATTGTGACTTTTGGAGAGCATTCATAATTCACATAAAACAATTTGGATAGCCTGCTTCTGATATGCGATTGAATGTCAAAATTAAAGTAGCATGCACTATATTAGGCTACATGCCTATTCATTATTATATTTTTTATACTGCTCACTCGCACACAGGTCTGCAACACAAGATTTTCATAAAGGTAATAACTTGTCATTTTGGTCTGCTTGGGTTATTTTACGACAGATTTGCATCGGCTTGATTTTTTTTCTTTTTCTTTTTTTAAATCCACCATGACATTAAATGGGCAAGTGCGAGCAGGACTTTGTGTGTGTGTGTGTGTGTGTGTGTGTGTGTGTTTGTGTTTGTGTTTGTGTGTGTGTGTGTGTGTGTGTGTGTGTGTGTGTGTGTGTGTGTGTGTGTGTGTGTGAAGGTAAGCCTTTAGAACAACATAAGGTGACTGAGTTACTAGTTCACAGTTCCAATACGTTTTTTTATTAGCCTATTCAGCAATAGTGTAAAAGGCCGGTAAATAAAAAACAACCTTAACATTGTAAACACAATAAATATGTAGGGTATGCGAATTTTACTTCCCCTTACTGTATGACAAATCCTTCAATAAATGGTATTCAGAAAACAAGATTTAAAAAAATAAGTAGCCATGTAGGCTATAATACAAAATATACAGTAGCCTAAAGCCTTTTGTGCTCTTTATTACAAACATTTAGCCTATTTAAACGCGAAGGCTAAACAAATTTATTTATATCGAAACTAAAATTGTACGCACGTTGGGTTCGCGCATCTCTCATTCGGTCCAAAAGTTTCCATATTTGCAATGTAACATTTGCATCTATTAATATAAAGTCGAGTCCCAACATAGGCTAAATCCGCGGCTTAAAAGCAAGGGAAATGAGTTTGACTAACCGGCACAGCCTTTATACTTTAGGCCAGGGGTGTCCAAACTCGGTCCTGGAGGGCCACTGTCCTGCAGAGTTTAGTTCCAACTTGCCTCAACACTCCTGCTTGTAAGTTTTTAGCATGCCTAATGACCTTCAACAGCTAATCAAGACCTTGATTAGCTGTTTCAGGTGTGTTTAATTGGGGTTGGAGCTAAACTCTGCAGGACAGTGGCCCTCAAGGACCGAGTTTGGACACCCCTGCTTTAGGCCTACAACAGACAAATTAAATTAAGCATGAATAACTTTCTATGTTTTGTTGACTGTTTTATTTTGATAATGCCAGAAGTGAACTGATAATATGCTATTGTGTGAGCGTGCGGTGGGTCGGCGCCAATTTGTTCCTCAGGGAAATAACTTAATACACTGTCAGTTATAGACATACAGATAATATGACATCATTCGAAATAGTAAAATGTAGGCTATATTTTTATTTGTGTACATTGAAAATGACTACAAATCATGTCATGCCTTTGAAAAATAAAGAAAACATGCTTTAGCGCGTCTCGGTCTCTTTGAACATCTTTCTGGCGCACACCAAAAATGAACCAAAATACAGCAATTAAACGCCGCCTCGGCACGCCTAGACTACTTTTGAACGTCAACATTTAGATTATTTGAACGAAGTTAAATGCATTATATTGGCCTAAGTCACTTTGGAATAAATCACAGCGTGTTTCATTAGCCTATATAAAAAAAAGTGACTTTAGTTTACAGTCCGGAAAATACAGTATAGGCTGTTATCAAATTATTTCACACACCCCCCTGCACTTGAGAACTGCTGGTCTAAACCAGTCTATGGTCTCTACACAGAAGAAAATCCCTGTCTACTCTTCCCCGGTACGGATTATGTCTGGTTGTTTGATGAGAAAAAGATGAAATATAGTTGCAATAAAGGTGTTAAGAATCCATACAAATGCAGCGGCGGAGGACTTTTATTCTGCTGTGCGGGACTGATGAAGGAACAGTTTGATCTTCGACTGATAAATCAGAGGAAAGGATAGTGTCTAATAAATAGGTACTAGTATCTATTGAATAAGTACTAGTAGCTAATTAATAAGTACTAGTATCTAATTAATAGTTACTAGTATCTAATGAATAAGTACTAGTATCTAATGAATAGGTACTAGTATCTATTGAATAAGTACTAGTAGCTAATTAATAAGTACTAATATCTAATAAATAAGTACTAGTATCTAATAAATAAGTACTAGTATCTAATGAATAAGTACTAGTATCTATTTAATAGGTACTAGTATCTAATGAATAAGTACTAGTATCTAATGAATAAGTACCAGTATCTATTGAATGAGTACTAGTATCTATTTAATAGGTACTAGTATCTAATAAATAAGTACTAGTATCTATTGAATAAGTACTAGTAGCTAATAAATAAGGACTAGTATCTAATGAATAAGTACTAGTATCTATTTAATAGGTACTAGTATCTATTTAATAGGTACTAGTATCTAATGAATAAGTACTAGTATCTAAAAAATAAGTACTAGTATCTAATCAATAACTACTAGTATCTAATATATATGTACTAGTCACAACTGAATAGTTGATATCTGAATGACAGACCCCATAGAAGTCAATGGCAAAAAATTAAATTTGTTACTAGTACCAAAAGAATAGTTACTAGTCACTATCGAACTAAGTACTAGTATCTAATGAATAAGTACTAGTATCTATTTAATAGGCACTAGAATCTAATGAATAAGTACTAGTAACTAATGAATAAGCACTAGTATCTAATAAATAAGGACTAATATCTAATAAATAAGCACTAGTATCTAATAAATAAGGACTAGTATCTAATGAATAAGTACTAGTATCTAATGAATAAGCACTAGTATCTAATGAATAACTACTAGTATCTAATAAATAAGTACTAGTATCTAATGAATAAGTACTAGTATCTAATGAATAAGTACTAGTATCTAATGAATAAGTACTAGTATCTAATGAATAAGCACTAGTATCTAATGAATAAGTACTAGTATCTATTGAATAAGTACTAGTATCTAATGAATAAGTACTAGTATCTATTGAATAAGTACTAGTATCTAATGAATAAGTACTAGTATCTATTGCATAAGTACTAGTATCTAATGAATAAGCACTAGTATCTAATGAATAAGTACTAGTATCTAATGAATAAGTACTAGTATCTAATGAATAAGCACTAGTATCTAATAAATAAGCACTAGTATATAATAAATAAGGACTAGTATCTAATGAATAAGTACTAGTACCTAAAGAATAAGCACTAGTAGTCATACATTAATACATGATTATCGGTGCATTAGTTAAACATGAATTAATGCATGCACCCTTATTGTAAAGTGTTTCCATTTAGGAAATTGTAGTGTTAATCTGTTTTTAGGATTTGTGCATTGATTAAAAACAATCTGAGGTGGGCTCTGTGTTTAAAGTTTTAATGAATGGCTGTATAATGCTCCAAACAATCACAAAAAATCCTAACAATCACAAAAATAACACCAGAAATTTGCAGTATTTTTTATTTTATTAACTGAAAGTAACGGCGCGGCACGTTACAGGCTCACGCGAATGATGAAATTGTAATTGTTTACATATAGACCAAAAAGAAATATTAATAACTGAATTTACACAAAAGACAGTTAAAAAGTTTATATGTTTCTAAATTCTTAATAGTGTGTGCTGTGGAATGATCAAAAGCTGCAAACGTTCGCTGATGCTTATAGCAACACATCAAGATCCAGTGGCCTAAACTTTTGAAGTGGATGTTAATTATTCTTATTTAATTTAACGATCTTATATCTGTCCTGCACGAAAGCCCTGAACCGCAAGGTGAGAAAAAAAAAAAGAAGACGTCAAACGACGTTAACGTCTTAACGTCAAATTATCTCGTTTTAACAACATAAATATCTCATTATAACGACATAATATCTCGTTTTAACCACATAAATATCTAATTTTAACGACATAAATATCTCGTTATAACGACATAATATCTCGTTTTAACGACATAAATATCTCGTTTTAACCGTTATAACGACATAAATATCTCGTTATTTCGACATAAATATCTCGTTATTTCGACATAATAAGGGGACATTGTAATATGCATTAAGCTACATTTAGCGTTCTTATAATGAGTTTCTATGGGAGGAAAATGGTTAACGTCAAATTAAACGCTTTGCGTTCATATTCTGGACTTATCTGATTTTTGTAGTATACTTTATTATGATTTTAGTATCATATTGATTAATAAATGCACGCATAATTATCCGTGAACTTGATAAATGTATGTTTTTATTAGGCTACTATATCCACAAACAAATTGCTGTCAATTATGTGTGCAAAATTCAGAATTCAACGAATGTGCAGCAATTTGTACAAATAGAGACATGTTTGTGTATAAAATACATTTGTTTTATTTTGTATTAGTGATTATAATTTGTGCGTCCATTTATTGACGTCTGAGTCGATCTCATTTGAGTGTATTCGGCAATTTGCTTAACGTGTAATTAAACGCGTTGAGTTTCTATTCTGAGCTCAGCAGATTTTGTTGTACATATACTTTATTAGTATGATTATTTACTGTGTTTGGTCTGAACACTGTCCGTTATGTTAAGGTTTGTATTCATTTAAAGACCGTGAATTAAAGAACGCGTTGTAGTTATGTTGGGACATTCTAAAACGCTTAACGTTAAAAAGGCTTAACGTGGCTTACTGTACTAAGACAGTAATATTAAAAGACCAAACTCAGTAAACATCATATTAATAAGCTATACTATGTGCAAAAAAATAAATGAGCCTAGAATATGAATGCAACGCGTTTAATTACACGTTAAGCATTTTCCTCCCATAGAAAACCGCTATTAGAAAAGGCTTAACGTGGCTTGCACATAGTCTAGCTTATTAATATGATGTTTACCGAGTTTGGTCTTTTAATATCACTCTCTTAGTACAGTAAGCCACGTTAAGCCTTTTTAACGTTAAGCGTTTTAGAATGTCCCAACATAACTACAACGCGTTCTTTAATTCGCGGTCTTGAAATGAATACAAACCTTAACATAACGGACAGTGTTCAGAGTCAGACCAAACACAGTAAATAATCATACTAATAAAGTATATGTAGGCTACAACAAAATCTGCTGAGCTCAGAATATAAACTCAACGCGTTTAATTACACGTTAAGCAAATTGCCGAATACACTCAAATGAGATCGACTCAGACGTCAATAAATGGACGCGCAAATTATAATCACTAATACAAAATAAAACAAATGTATTTTATACACAAACATGTCTCTATTTGTACAAATTGCTTCACATTCGTTGAATTCTGAATTTTGCACACATAATTGAAAGCAATTTGTTTGTGGATATAGCCTAATAAAAACATACATTTATCAAGTTCACGGATAATTGTGCGTGCATTTATTAATCAATATGATACTAAAATCATCATAAAGTAGGCTATGCTACAAAAATCAGATAAGTCCAGAATATGAACGCAAAGCTTTTAATTTGACGTTAAGCATTTTCCTCCCATAGAAACTCATTATAAGAACGCTAAATGTAGCTTAATGCATATTACAATATGTCCCCTTATTATGTCGAAATAACGAGATATTTATGTCGAAATAACGAGATGTTTATGTCGTTATAACGAGATATTTATGTCGTTAAAACGATATGTCGTTAAAACGAGATATGTTGTTATAACGAGATATTTATGTCGTTAAAACGATATATTTATGTCGTTAAAACGAGATATTATGTCCTTATAACGAGACATTTATGTGGTTAAAACGAGATATTATGTCGTTAAAACGAGATATTATGTCATTAAAACGAGAAAATATGTCGTTTTAAAGGCATAAGATCTCGTTATTACGACATAATTGAGGGAAAAAAATTACATGTATGCGGCAGCAATGCGTCACCGTAGGTCCTGCACGCTCAGTTGTCATCAGTGTGAAATGGATCTCAAAAATCAGTCACTGCTGGAATTATGCAGAAGATGCTGGAAAGCCAACAATCCTGGAGGATTTTTCTGAAGAACTGTGAGCAGGTGCTCAGGACAAACATGGGACTTTAATGCATTTTCAAGGTATGACGCAATACTGAGAATCAAATAAAACGTTTGAGCTGCCTCATTTCTGTAAATGCCGATTTATTATCTTGTGGACTAGGCTATAACATATGTTTATAGCCTACATAGTATTTTGTTGCAGTGCTAAATAAAGATGTAGCCTAATTTATGAGTTCTTATTTGTGAAAAAAAAATACAAATTATTGATATTTTGCAGATTCTGCAAGCTGTAGCTACATAACTTATGATTTCATGAGGCTAACGAGTGTAATGCGGATATTGATAATACTATGGAGCTAGGCAGCATTATTTCATATTTTACTACAATATTTAAATAATTGTAAAAGTTTTTAAATTATTTTTTTCGTGATTTTACATGGCCTGTAAATCACAATTTTTAAATTCTCTGAAAATGTCCACGTTTTCGATGATAATGTAGCAATGGTGTGAACGCGTTTGAGACCGAGCTATTATGAAGGCGCTGTCCCCTAACTTAGACTGGGAGAGGAACTTAACATGTTAAGAAATGTAGGCTACTGAAAGAAACGTTGAATTTAAGAGAATGTTTTTTTTTTCTTCTTCTTTTTTTTTTTTTTGCTGAGTTTATGAAGTTTCAATCATTTTAGGTTTTTATCATGATGCCTGTTAACCATCTGTTCCTTTACGGACTGTCTGACTTTGCTACGAACTTTAGTTCTAACCGACTAATAATTTTGTTCGACTAAGCTGTTTCTGGTTGAATAACAAAGTCAACTATTAGGGGGCAGCCCTAGTTTCCCAGATTAATCTGAAAATATTAACATGACCAACCATTTATTGCTATGGTAATTTTCCTGTACATGTACAAAAGCAAACTTAACCACAGTTTTAAAGTATTGTAACCATGCACAAATTTAAATGCAAGGCAATTTAAGTTAATTGACATTACTACAGAAAATATTATGACTGAACTATACTGTATAAATATCTTCACAGGAGTGGCGAGCTATAAGAAGACAAGACCTAGAGTATGAGCAATCATTGAGAGCTGATCAGGAAAAGGTATGTCTTTTAATATCTTTAAGTATTTGCATGTGTAAAATATTCTTGATGGATCCTGATAGTTTTCCCTATTGGCAGGATCAGAGGAGACAAGAAATGTCACAATATGAAGAAAGGCGTTTAAAGGTGCTTTCAGCTTGCCTAGGAAGGTGCTCCTTTTAAAAATCTCATGCACATTCCAACAGTTTTTTCCAAAACTTTTATGTCTCTCAGATAATAGAGGAAAGACTTATGAGGAGAAGTGAAGAACCAGCTGAAGGCATACCACTGAAATTTACTTTCCCGGATGGCACAATAAAAATTAGACGGTTCCAAGTATTCGATGAAATGCAGGTAAAGATGTTAAATAACCAAGATAATGTCTATCAAATCTTTCTACAGTGTTTTTTGCAGGGCAGCCACAGCTAATTTTGACGCTCTCGTCAGCGGTGGTGTGAACGGAGTTAGCCTGCTCTCATGGATCCAATATAGTGCTACACGTTTTTTTTTGTGTTTTAAGAGCTTTTTTTTCGTTCAGACATAACCGACGGTGTTTATGCGAGTACTCTCCAAGACGGTATTTTGACATACTTTTTGTTTTTTCAGATCCTGTTTGACTTTGTGGGAACACATTCCTCAGCCACTGAGTATTTTTATATTAAGGAAGCTACATCAGCAGTATCAATAATCAACACAATTTCTGGAACTCTTCTGGATCATTACCTGATTTCCCCATTGAACATCCATGTTCGATGGATGGACATGGACGATGTACAGGTAAGTAAATTCCTATTGACAATAACCTTAACCCTCTCCATCCACTAGGTCTTAAAGGGTTAGTTCACCCAAAAATGAAAATGCTGTCAGTAATTACTTGCCCTCATGTTGTTCCAACCCTGTAAGACTTTCGTTCATCTTCAGATGCATCACACACATGGCCAGTGTCAGCCAATAGTGAGCCTACGTGTGACGTACAGCACAGAAATGCTACGCTGTTACACTAGGTGAACTCACTCGAGGTCCACAGAGAAGGAAATTAATAGTTGTATAAAGTCTTTTTTTGCGCACAAAAAGTGTTCTCGTCGCTTGATACTTAAGATTGAGCCACTGTACTCACTTGGAAGATGAACGAAAGTCTTATGGGGTTGGAAGAACATGAGGGTGAGCAATTACTGACAGTTTTCATTTTTGGGTGAACTAACCCTTTAAAGTGACTGCAGTCTTTAAACCTGCTTCTGTCTACTGTTGGTTATCTGTGTCATTTAATGATAATCAAACAAGAAACTGAAACTTTATTTTATTACTTTTGAAACTTTTTATTAGTTAAGAGTTTAATTTTATTCAATTTCTGTGGTATTTCTTATCTGAATACTACTTTTAAACCTACCTGAAAAATGTAAAATACTGCATTGTTTATATCTTTATTCTATTGAATACAACAATGCAGTATATTTTGTATTTAAGCTTCTGCTTGTAATTTGCTTAATCATTCTTGTTTTATTACTGATTATTGCAACAAAATTATCTCCTAAAAAGCAGAATGTTTCTCTGTGATTCGCTACTCATTTCAAGGTACTTCATGAGATGTTGTGACTGAGTGTCCGGTTTTCATTTCATTTTTTTTATTTTATTTATTTATTTTTTTGTCTTCAGCTGATCACATGCCTGATAACAATTTTTAGAAATTTTACTTTAGTTACGGATATTGTAGCAAAGTAACAAAACATTTAAAATGTAGATTTACGTTGTTCAAACCACATTCGTTTCAGGTAAAAAGTGAAGCATGAAAAGTTCAGTGGATGCTACACATACTATGTTTTCAAGGGAATTCACAGAAAGTCGCCATCCTTCATAAATGCTAATGGAATATTTTATTATTTCAGGCCATATGTGTGCAGCAAAATCAAGTTTTAACAACTTCTGACGAATTTGTGGCTAGTGAGGTCATCCAAGATGACCATGAAGTAATGGATTCTGGTTCTCAAGAAGGAATGTTCTCCAACCACACTGAGGTCGTCCAAAGTGACTTGGTGTATATTTCTGGTCTAGGATCCATGCACTTGTATGACAGTGGACTGGAAGCAATTGTTTTAAAGTTACAAAAATATGTGTTTAGCTTCAGAAGGCATTGATTCATCTGCTGGGCTTGTATGGATTACCGTCACATGTTTTTCAAGCTTCAAATGAGTGGCAGCAATTCATTTGTATTACATAGCCTACATTATTATATAAAACATTTCATTTGTGTTAATCTGAAGAAAGAAAGCCATACACATTGCGCATAACATGAGGATGAGTAAATCATGACAGTTTTTGGATGAACTACCCCTTTAATTGCATGTTGTGTTAATATTGTCAGGTACATGGGAGACCTGGACTGCTCTACAGAGGAGATGCTTCTGGAGCTTGGGCAAAAGATCCATGCCAATCTTCTCTGTTGGCCCCCGTGCGGCCCCCCACGCACCTGGGCCCCACCCATTCACCTGAGTATAAATGTTGAAGATCATATGAAGATCAGTTTGATTCAGTATCCTAGGAAAGCATTAAAACATTGAAAAATGGCAAGGAAATCAGGATGGCCTCCAGTCCTCCCCAGACGAGAGCAGCAACGGAGGGAGAAGCTTCGCCTGAGATTGGAAGCAGACTTTGCGAGCAGAGTCATGCGTGTCAGCAAGGCAGAAAAGGAGAAGACTTTGATATAGTTCTCCAAACCTTACTGGCCTCCAATCATTTCTTCGGAGGAGAAAGAGAGAAGGAGACTTTTCAGGGAGCACCTGGATGAATCTCCTAAAACCACCCCATCCACGAGCAAGCAGTGGCCTCCAAAGATGAAAAGATTGAAAGTGTCAGGTAAGATCTTTAAACTATAAATCAATGTAAAAGAATGAAATCATATCAAATGATTGATAAAATAACTTTTGGGGGTTTTTTTTGTCTTTATAGTTCCTCCATGCGCTTCGCTGGCTGTGCTCCCTCCTCCATCAGCTGTGGCTGAGGCGGCCCTTAAACGGGTGCCGAGGGCCACAGCCTGGAGAAGGAAGAAGAGGGCAAAAGAAGACATAAAGGCCTTAAAGCAAGGGAAAGCCACGGCCAGGAGAAGGGATCCAAGAGGGTTTGCCTGCAGTCTCTGTGGGAAGCCCAAGCGTTTGGAGTTTGGGCACAGCTTCTTCCGTGGCAAAAGCTTCTGTGCCACTTCTGCTGGCAAGACAGTCTCTCAATGGCTGTCTGACCAAAAAAGGATTGCGGCTGCGGACAATGTAACCGATGTGCCCACGACAACGGCCTGGAGGAGGAAGAAAAAAGAAGAGGCAATTTCCCTAGGCCTGCCCCAGAAAAGGCCAAAAAAGTGCACGCCGATTACTTGCAGTCTCTGCCAGCAGCCTAAAACGAAGGAGTTTGGGCACTCGCGTTATGGAGGAAAAGCCTTCTGTAGCTCCTACGAGGGTAAAAGTGTGGAACTTTGGCTCGCAGAGCAACGGGCACTTGCTCCTACTTAGTAAAATGTCTTTAATTTATCTTTTATCATCCAATCATATGCTTTGTTTTTGTTAAATATTTTCTCTGTTGAAGATTTATTTTAATATTTGTATTTTGTTTGCATTTATCTATTTTTTTATCCTTTATCTATTTAATAAATCTTTTATTACATTTGTTAACTTTTTTTGTACTTTCTACTGTTAATTTGTTTTGTTTTAATATTTGCAATTTTTCCATTTATATATTTTATTTTTATAGTTCTAGTGTGAACGATTTAATAAATAAAAAAATTAAATAAAAACCCAGACTGTGTTTGACTCTGAGATGTATTTAGGGAAACATTAGAATGCTAATGAATAATTTAAATAAAAAGCTACACAAATAAAATAAATGGGTAAGACAATTAACATGAACTTAATGAAGGCAAAAAAAAATCTAAAATAAAGAAAAGTCATTTAGGACAGTTAACATGGCCTTTGTGAAGACAGATTAACATTCTAAAATAAAGAGGTATTTTATGACTGTTTAATGACCATTGTGAGAGCAAATAAGTGTTCTAAAATAAAGAACAAGCATTTAAGACTATTAATATGACCTTTGTGAAGGCAGATAAGTATTCTGAAATAAGTCTTTTATGACTGTTTAATGACCATTATGAGAGCAAATAAGTGTTCTAAAATGAAGAACAAGCATTTAAGACTATTAATATGACCTTTGTGAAGGCAGATAAGTATTCTGAAATAAAGGACTGTAAATGCAAATTGCCAATATATGTGCATAAGTAAAAAATAATTTAGCGAAATTTACATGACTTTAATGACAGGGTTCCTACAGGTTTCTTCAAGTTAAATTCAAGTCTTTTTAAGACCTTTTTAAGACCATTTATATAAAAAATTAATACCTATTTCACGTCCCTATACCAGCAAAGAAAAACAAAATCCTTCAACTTGTGTTCATTTATTTTTCAAATGTGGAATGGGTAAAAGATGATAAGCCAAGCAGGTGTGAAAAATAAAAACATTTCAGTAGGCCACAAGAAAGTTTGCCGAACAATGTTAAGTTGTGTTTTAACATTAGCTAGCTACTTATTCTATGCTGGGAATATGGGGAACTGAGAGACCCCTGAACAATAAACATCGAAAATAATAATAATAATCGTGGTTGACAAATGAAACTTTTGAGGAAAAATACAATACGGAGAAGTTACATACAGCAGTGTTAATTTTGACAGCAAATTTTGATTTAGTTTTAGTCTCAGTCTTTTGACTAAAAATATGACAAACTAATTTTAGTCATACTTTAGTCATCTGAATTGTTTTAGTTTTAGTCTAGTTTTAGTTGACGAAATACTATAAGATTTTAGTGATTTTAGATTTTAGTTTTTTTCGATTTTTGAAATCTACTGTAAACTAAATCTACAGTAGATTTAGTCGACTAAAATATAATGGGTTTAGGTAAATTGTAATGTGTTAACTTAGAATTTCTCTAAAATTTCCATATATAGATAACATATATAGAAAACATATATTAACCTATTAATATGAATGATTTTTAAGTTTCAACAAGCAATACAGATACAGATTTAACTACTGTGACTTAAAAAAATATCTTAAAATTAAATAAAACTTTTCCTAAAGTAAAACACAGTCTTCTTTTCAATGAATGATATATGCATTCTTTATAACAACTTACAAATAATTGTCTGCTTGAAAGAATAAAGAATTATGTATGTATGAATTAAATTATTAATAATTAATCCTTAGTAAAGCTATTAACAAACAGTAAATGCTTTTCTCTTTTTCTTTTGTTGCTTGATCAAAATTAATGACACAGACCGTATTATGTTTATTGCCACTAGCTGCGTTTACATGGACACTTATAATCGGATTGACGGCTCAATCGGACTAAAAAACCTTCATGTAAACACCTTAATCGATCCGATTGAGCTCGATCCGATTGAAATTTAGATCCGATTGAAAGGGGTGGTTTACTCCTTTTGTAATCCGATCGAGAGAACATGTAAACACTTGATCGGATTGAAAACCGAAACTAAAAGGACTGCGCATGTGCAAAGACGTTGAAATAGCGTAATGACGTATGACGCACGGAACGAGCTGTTCTTCCTGTTGAATAAAGTCAATATAAAATGAGTGTTCCGTTATTAAAAAATTCTCATTTCACTCAGCGTCTGTGAAGTGAAGCAGGACAACGTCCCACCAGTGCTTGTTTAAGATTATCATCCATAGACGACTAGTTTTGGGCGCGGGGTTTTACTGCGTGATCAATATAAGCAGCTAGCAGCACGGCAAAGCGGTTCATGCTCATCGTCTCCAAATCATGACCAGAGATGGATAAATATTAAGTCTGCTGTTTAAAAAAAATAAAGAACCAATAGAGGAGAATAGTTATGCAATAGAGGGGAATAATTATGCGCGAACAGCGGCATATTCGTGCAGTGTGCGCATGTCAAAAAATCAATTCCGATTTGAATCTTGTGACATATAAACGCGCACATCAACCCGATTACTTCATTTATCGTTCATGTAAACACCGTGTTCGGATTCATCAATCGGATTGATTTCATTCCGATTGAACCATGTAAACGCGACTACTGTCACTTTAAGACATCGGCTCATGTCCAATGACATGCGGATACGATTGCACTGATGCACACCCGATACAACTGTTTAAGACATAATCGACATAGTTTACATGAATACTCTCCAAACCGGACATTTAGACATAATGTTGTGTGTATTTGTCCATTCAGACACGAAAGAGAGCTCAGTGCAGGTCCCGCGCGCTGTATAGGTGTATATGTGCATGGCTCCACGCTTCGGGTTGGTGCGTGGTTGGTTTACATTTTTAAAATTTTATGAGACCGCGGGGTAGATCAGCACGTTACTGTACAAATGTGTGCATCTACCACACACACAGTGACGCAGGACATCAGTTCTGACTGGATCGCTTCCCAGATCGACACTATCTAACATTTTCATCTAGTTTTTATTCGTTGACGAAAATGTCAATAGATTTTCGTCATAGTTTTTGTCATTCAAAACTAGGTTTTATTTAGGTAGCGTCTCATTTTCGTCAGTGAATAATGTCGTTGAAGAAAAGTTATTATTTTAGTCAATGAAATGAACACTGACATACAACACAATTTTTAAGACCCAGACATCAAAATTCAAGACTTTTTAAAGACTTTGTAAGGTATTATTTCCAAATTCATAAATTCAATGCTTTTAAGGCTTTTTAAGACCCCGCGGGAACCCTGTAATGAAGGCAGATAAACCTTAAATAAGGTTTTGATATATTAACATGGCATTTTTGAGGCAAAGAAATGTTCTAAAATAATTAAGGACAATTTATATGACCGTTATGTAGGTAGATAACCCTTTTGAAATAAAGAACAATCATATTGGAATAATTACATGTTTTTTATTAAATGCAAATAAATATTACTTAATAGAAAAAAACAAAGGACATTTACAATATTTACAAATATATAGTTATTTACAACAAAGGATATTTACAAATAAAATAGTTATTTACAATGAAGGATATTTACAAATAAAATAGTTATTTACAATGAAGGATATTTACAAATATATAGTTATTTACAATGAAGGATATTTACAAATAAAATAGTTATTTACAATGAAGGATATTTACAAATATATAGTTATTTACAATGAAGGATATTTACAAATATATAGGTATTTACAACAAAGGATATTTATAAAGAAAATAGTTATTTACAATGAAGGATATTCACAAATAAATGGATATTTACAAATAAATAGTTATTTACAAAGGATATTTACAAATAGGGATGCAACAGGTGGAGCAGAGAGTGATGCTGTTGGTGGAGCAGAGAGGGATGCTGGCGGTGGAGCAGAGAGGATGCTGGCGGTGGAGCAGAGAGGGATGCTGGCGGTGGAGCAGAGAGGGATGCTGTTGGTGGAGCAGAGAGTGCGGGTGCTGATGCGGGGGGAGGATGGCGCTGCCCACGTCGTACAGCCTGACCTGACAGGTCAGGTTTTATGGCAAAGGGGAAAGGTGGAAGTGCTGATCGAGGTGCAGCGGCCACTGACGCCTTCTGTTTGGCTGCAGGAAGAAGGGTGTGAGACACCATGCTGATCTGAGGTAAGGGCACATTCAGAGCCAGCACGTCTGCTTCCAGCTTCTTCCTGTAGTTGTTGTACCTGTTTACAATGCCACAATTAATAGGATGAACAGAATATTAGAATTGTAAACTTCCTCTTATAGCTGGCTTTAAAAATAAACTACTTACCAGACAGAAAGCGTCCGCTGATTGACCTCGAACAGCTGAATGCTTGCCCGTCCCCTCAGGGCTGGGCAGTTCCCCACCAGCCTCCGTATGGCCTGGTAGTCGTGTAGAACGGCAGCCCAGCGGTTCAGGGAAACGCCCCACTTCACCTTCCCCGCTGGATGAATGGAGCAAAGCTCCAGACATACTGCCTCTACAATTCGACTAATATTGGGCCATTGTGCAGGACCCGACCCCTGCCCCAGCACACACCTGACAAAAAAAATAGGGAATTATAAAGCATATAGTCATTTTAATTATTAAAGCTCTGTGTGCAAATATTTAACTTACCGCTTCAGGCTCTCCTTTCCATGGCAGGTGGAGGTTTTGGAGTGGGTGGCCTTGAACCTGCCTTTTAAGAGTCTCTCCTTGTGTCTCGGCGGATAGGAAACCCCCTTTTTGTCACTGTCCGGCAGTCTGTCCCACAGCCGAACAATGTCAGTGGCTTCCCTATCTGAGACACAAGGCTTTTCACGGAGCTCTACAAGGTACCTGGCCAGGTCCACCACTCTATCAAAACCCGGTGTCCCGTCTGGTCCTCTGCACACCTAACAAGAAGAAAGAAGAAGTTAGTATGGATGAAAAAAAGTCCTCCATATGATTGGATGGCAAGGGATGCTTGCATGCATACATACATCTTCTTGGGGCTCAGGTGGCAGGTCCTGGGAGGACTGAGAGGGTGACGGTGAATCCCGAGACAAGCATACAGCTTCCTTGGTGGACACTAAAGAGAGAGGGGAGATGGTGTGGTCCTGCTCCTCTGCCTCATCCCCAAATCCCTCATCCTCGACATCCACCAAGTCGTCTGGGATTCTGTCTGGGGCATCTGGGTCCCGCCCAAAGTTCTCCCTGAACTCCCAGGACTGCTGCGGGCACAGGTACTCAACCCCGATGAGCTCGCCTGACAAAACAGATAGTTAAATAGAAAACAAGGTTTTAAAACAGACACCTGTGCATTACAAAGAAAACAACAAAGCATGGCATTATAGACACATACCCGTGTACTGTCCTGGCTTTGAATAGTTTTGTACAAGACTACAGCCAAGAAGACGCTGACTGAGCTCACTGAGGCTGTGCTGAAGCGAGGCACTGTAGCAGCGCAGGGACGACGGGGCCTCATCCATTGTAGTAGCAGCAGCAGCGCGGTCCTCGTTCCACCGCTCCAAACCCTCAAGCAGATAAGCCTGGAAATTTTCCAGGTTAGCGCTTGTTCCTGATTTAAAAAAAAAAGAGGAAACATAAACACTAATTTATAATTACAAAAGATATGAAACAGACCATCACAAAAAAAAAAACACATTGAGGTGTATGTGTGTAATCTTACCGGGTATGAAGCGGTTCAGGTGGTTGTGGAAGGACTCCAGGGAAGTGGAACCCCGAGCGCACCGGTAGACAGGAAGTGTGAGCCCTCCCTTTGTCGTACTTCCTGTCTGGGTGTACAGCTGCACACCGGGGGGGTCCTGGATGCAGGGAAGATGACGTCTTTGGGTGTCCCAGATGACGTCCATCCTCTCCTGGTCCACCAAGGGGATGCCCATGGTTTCCCTGGCGTCCTTGAAGGCCTCCAGCAACTCACCGATCAGCTGCCCTGTCTCCTCCACGCCACGCGTGCAGCGCCGACAGTGCAGTGCCAACTGTCTGGAGGTGAGCCTGCTGGTTAGCTGGTCATCAGTGAGGCCTCTGATGCCCTGCTGTTGCTCCAGCTCCCTCATTTTTGCCTCCCTCAGCAGAGCCACATCTCCCTCGTCCCAGACAAAAATGCAGGCGGAGAGCTTCGCCATGAACAGACCATAGAGCGGGTGGCTGTCAGTGTGCAGACCTGCGGCGAAGCGCCGCATGAAGTGCCACACATCAAGACGTACCACCACGTCACTCCAGCCGCTGAACATGGCACCTGCTCTGGAGGTGCCCACAGAAGAGCAGCAGTCTCTGTCCACATAAAGGAGCGTGGGGGGAGCGACTCCAGCCGCCTCGTACCTTTTCACCAGGCCCGTGGTCATGGGCAGCAGTCCCTGACCCTCATGTGAGGTGAGCACAGACATGAGGACCTGTCCGTGCTCATTGCCCACATTGGTGACCCAGGCTGCGGTCCCAGCTGCAGCTCCCGCCAGTTTTTTGGCCACCTATTGTTGAAAAACAGAAAATTCAGTACAGATAACCTAAAAAATATTTATATACACCTGTACATACACATTTGGGTGTATCTAATAATTGATTAATATGTTACCTTTTTTGTGGAGTCCATCTTCAGGATGGACCGAAAGACAGAGGTGACCCTGGCTTTGAGCTCACCATACCGGGACCGGATATCCTCTGCGTGGACAGAGAGGAGCCACTTGTCGGTTGGTACAGGCGGCTTGGCTGGTGGAGGTGAGATGGGCTGTGTGGTGGTGCCCTGGAACCGGTCACACACAGAGAGGTATTGCAGGGACCTCTCCATCCATTCCTCACTATGCTGTTCACATAGCTTGTGATATAGCATAGAGACGCTGTTGCTGAGAGAGCGCTCCCTCATCAACTTTGCCACATGCATATCACAAGAGAACCTGTTAAAACACACAGACAAAGGCAAAGTTCATTAAAGTTCCTTTAAAGTGTTATTTTTTCCAGAGCAGAGGTAATTGAAGGTCAAGCAAGGCTCAATGGGGGGTCGTTAACACCTCTTGAATAGAACCTCAGCTGTCAGGCGAGGTGTCTCAAGGTGTTGGAATGTTAATGTTCTGAGTTTGACACCTTTGAAAGGTCAAGCAAAGATCAATGGGGGTGGGTCGTTCACACATTCTGTATAGAACCTTGACTGGCAGACACAGCGTCTTGTGAAAAAACTACAAAAGCAAGATAATGCTTGTTTTGTGCACAAATGATATGTAATTAATTTTAAAAGTACTTACAAAAATATTATTTTAAGTAATTTAAGTTACATTGCTACCACCTGCAATAAGAAGAATTTTTTCATGACTCACCGGTAAGTGAGGATGGCTGGGAACATCCTGCGGTGAGCCGGATCCAGCTGGTCCAGGATGTCATAGGACCACGCGGCCAGCTTCTTGTGGCAGCGCTGACACTCCAGGTATTCTGTTGCCAGAAAATACCAGCCGTGTAAATTCAGCACCCGCCTCACTGTCTTGTAGAGCCCACATGATGTCAGTCGCTGACCAGACTGTCTGCAGTTTGGCGAGCTGCAGATCAGCTTGTAGGACCACATCCTGTAGGGCATCCACAAACACAGCGGCCAGGTGAAGAACACGTCCGGCGATGCTGGAGGCTGATGATACTGCAGACGAGGCTGGGGAGGGTACCACCACATCTGCAGGTTATCTGTCAGCGCTGCCCTTCCACCCTGGCGTCGGAAGAGGGAGCGGCCGATCCACTCGTGTTGTTCTTTTGGAAGGGAGTGCTTCCAGGCCTCAGGGAGAACAACCTATAGAAACACAAAAATATGTTATGTATGAATAAAAACAAAATGAGTAAATTAATAATAATACACACATATATATATATATATATATATATATATATATATGTGCAAACTTCTGGTGTGAAAACTGTACCTCAGAAGCCGCTGACTCCAGCCTTTGAGCGGCTCTTTGCTCCAAGCGAGGTGAGCGGATCGGCGCTGAAGGTGGTGGTGCTGGTGTGAGTACTGTGAAGAACACATCATTTTAATTTTGTAATTAGTACTAAATGATTTAATAATTTGAAGACATTTGTGGTTACATGACAATGCTATATGATGTTAGTAAATGTATTAGTGATCACATATGATCAGGTGAGTATCTTTTTTTTTTTTTTTTTTACACACAAAAGAAAACAAAACACTCACCCTGTGGCTCCACCTCCATGGCTGAAGCCAGCAGATCTTCATCTGTTGGCTCTGAGGGCAGAAAAATTACAATGTTATTCATAATTCCATTAGAACATCTATAGAATTACACCACTTATAGATCTAAAAACTCACCGTGCACTGTGGCTGGCTGGGAATGGGAGCTTTGGGTGGGAGGAGGAGAAGCCGGACGCGAAGGATGCGGGACAGCAGGCTGGGATGCAGAAGATGTTTTTTTTTTCCTCTGCTGGTCCCTCAGCAAGATGTATCTTTTCAAGGCATCCATCTTGCTGCCTGTACTGGTGCCCTTGTTACGGATGAACTCCACATAGCTACATAAGACACACAATAGTGTACATGACAAGAGTAAAATAAATACAAAACAGCAATACAATTAACAAGCAAACAGAAGCACATATTACCTTTTCCTCTCCCTGTCCTTAGCCTCATAGAGCTCCTTGTAGGTGCTCTTCTTGTGGACCCCAAAGCCCACCAGACAGTCACCCTCACAACCAGGTAGCGTCCCCTCTCTCTGCCTGCGCACTTTGATGGCTTCTGCAACCATCTGCAGAATGGTGCAGGCATATTGTGCAGGCATATTGGAGAAAGGCATCCTTATTAGCCATGAGGGCACCTCTGTCCAATCTGCCAGTCTTGCGCTCCCGCTGATGCCCAGACAGGACCATGAGGGAGTAGCCAAGGTCATTCTCCAGCATCCATTTGAAGGGTTTCCCTCTGTATTGACCAAACTGGATGGCACTTTGACTTGCCACCAGCAGATCATCAAAGGGATTCCCTCCACCTTGGATGACCCTGACCTTGGCCTCCCCCAGCACAGCCTCAGGGTACTTTGGGACAAAGGGCACCCCTTTAGCCACTTGAGAAAGGTGAACTTTCTCCACAGTGGTTGCCCGCTTAGAAGGCCTCAGCACCAGCTCTCCAGCCTCCACACGCAGGTTGGGTGTGCTTTCCATCCTGCAACAGTAAAGCAATGACAATTGACTGAAAACCCCGAACACAAAATAAATATTCATGGAAAAATGTACATTATCTACATCAATCGGTGGCATTAGTGCACCTTTTTTTTTTTTAATTATATATTTGTATTATTTTAAACGAATTTCGTTTTCTTTTTTCATAGTTGTTAATTATTCTGATCATAAAACTGACATAAAGTGAGTAAAGGGTCAAACGAACGCTCATCAGAAGAATTATGCATGCATTAACGTTATTTTTTTAAATTTTTTTTAAAAGAAGTGGATTTACTGGCTGACGTCGATAAAAAAAATCATGAATTAAACTGTACATTTTATACCGAATTATATAAGTTGTTAGTCTCCCCCTTGTCTGCATGCATTGCACATAGTTAAAAGAAAGAAAACCAGCACATTTACTGGGTGTCGATAAAAATCATGAATGAAACTATACCGAATTATAAGTTTTAGGCGGCAAACGTCGTCGCAAGTTTATGAACTGCTCGATATAATAATTTTTAGCCCATTCCCGCCTCTTCTGCATCCATTGCACATAGTTAAAAGAAAGAAAACCAGCACATTTACTGGTTGTCGATAAAAATCATGAATGAAACTATACCGAATTATAAGTTTTAGGCGGGCAAACGTCATCGCAAGTTTATGAACTGCTCGATATATTAATTGTTAGCCCATTTTTCCCTCCCGCCTCTTCTGCATGCAGTACACATTGATAAAATGGCTATTATATGCTTATTTTAAATACACAATACAGACAAAACATGAGATAGGAAAAACATGCTGACTTACGTGCTCAACGAAAAAATGCAGGTTAGCAAAAAGGCAAAAAAAGGCACAAAAAAACCCCAAAAGACAAAAAAAAGACAGCAAAAAGGCAAAAAATAATACGTGTACATAAAATGGTGTCGTTTTAAAAAAAACGTTTGTGTTTAATGTTGTGTTAAATCGAGTAAAACAGCAAGGGAGCATTATTTCGGGGGTAAATCGGGATTTTGACAAGAGTGAATGACGTCCGACTCGGCGAGGGCGCCCACGCCCTGGCCTCGGCCAATGGGAGCCTAGGCGGGGCTCCCGGCCAATGGGAGGAACGAGCGCCTCTGAAACAATTCGTCGGCCGGCCAATGAGGCGAGGGGAGCAGAGGCGGGACTTGGTGAAACAATTCATCCGTCGACCAATCCGTGAGCGGTGACGGGTGAAACAAATTGCAACAATTCACCCGAAGATCCGTTTCGCTATAGCGCAAGAAATAAACCACAATCAAAGCTGCAGATTCAACATTAATCGAAAAAATGTACTAGATGGTGCATTCAGAGCATTCAGACGAAAATCATACAATCCTTTTAAAAGAATTTCTGTCCGATTCTCTGATGAATGTGGAAATTTTGAGGAGGCTGTGGATTTGGGAGGCCCTAGGAGAGAGAGTTCCTCACCTTGCTCATGGAAGCAATTGAAAACTCTGCACTGCTTGCAGGCCCAGATGGAAGAAAAAACCTTGCTCTTGACTCAGTTGGTGTGCTATTTAATTTAATGTTTTTCAATCACACATTTGTTTTTACAACCTTCAACCTTGTAATATTTATCACTTTTCCACTCCAGCTTTCAGAGAAGACAGATACTACCTTGCTGGTAAAGCAATTGCTGTCAGCATGGTTCACGGGGGACCTTCTCCTGGATTCTTTTCATCAACTTTGTTTGAATGCATCTGTAACGGGAACGTGTCACCAACCATAGATGATGTTAATGACTTGGATTTGCAAGCAAAAATCCAAAAGGTATTTTTTTTGTATAAGCAACTAATTATACTGTTAACTTTTAGGGGTGGGAATCTCTAGGCACCTCACAACTCGATTCGGAGTGCTGCGATGCTAAAACTATTATCAATGCGTTTTTTGTTTTTTTTGTATGTGACTGCTTGGTCATTTTAAAAGCAAGGTAGTTATAATGACCCATAAAGAATATACTTCCAATATCTTTTATTAATAAAACAAATGGAAGTGATTTGCCAAGACAACTGTAAGGTTACATTTGCCAGCATATGCCCCAACATTGCAAAGAACCAACAGAAAAAAGTGTGCCTGTACTAGCAGCATACTTGTAGTCAGTGAATACAAACTTCAGCATATTCTGAATCTCTAACATAAAATAATAGACTTCTAACCAACATCCTATTGTTATTTGCAATGAACAATGTAATCCATCATTAATCAGACAAAAATAATTTGCTACTTTTTGCTGTAGCAAAATCACAAACGGCTTTCATACAAAAATATAGAATTATGTGCCAGCAGCTCTCATTCAAAAATAATGCTTGTGTAATGCAGTACAGTAAACCTATGTATTACAGATCTATTTACAGCATAAACAGATTAATGTGAAAACCAAACAATACAGAAAACAGCTTTCATACAAAAATACAAAATAGGGTAGGCCACAATGAAACACTGCCAAATTTCCATACGTTAGCTTTTAATGAAGAGGGTGTCATTCTGATTTTGCGCTCATCATGCGTCTGTTAATGCACACGCCAGACTGTCCGGGCGTTACGCAGTGATACACAGAACCGTTGGGTAAAGGGGTTCTAGTTGTGCTTTATTGTGAATAAAACCACTATTGACCAATCAGAATCAAGGACAGGAACTAACAATTTTATTATATTTATACAACAGTTAGTTCTGGTCCCTGAATCTGATTGGCTGAGGTCTTTCCAGTCATGCGATGTTCTACCAGTATCTCCACAGGAACCGTTTCACCGGTTGTATCACTCCTCCAACGCATTCCTCACAGCAAGTTTCATGGTGGATGAGCAAATCCACCATTTTTTTCACCAGAATACACTTGTCAATCTCTCTTTCTACCAAATACTCTACATATATACTACACTTAATAAAGTAACATTTCGGAGTTGATAATGGATGCTCGGGCTCAAATTGTTAAACTGCTAACTTGAGAGTTGTATAAATGCCTAATTTATTTGAATCTGTGGCAGAAGGAAGTAGTTTCGCACAAAAGAGCTTTCTTATTTTTTTTTACACAATTGTGCCATCAAACTGTTGTATAAATGCAATGTCACACTTGTGCTGATATGGAGCCAAAAGGCACACAGAGTGTGATATTGCTTACTTAAAATGTCACAATTTGCATGGTAATAACTTCAAATTAATATATGTATATTTTCCAGATTGCCAATGCTGCAACCATGGAAGAGTTATGTCAGGCAACTGAGTGTATAACAGAATACCTGGCAAATGCAGGCTGTCTTCGAGCTATAAAATGCCTCTGAGACAAGGATCAGCTTGTAGACGATATTTTAATGTTCCAGGTTGTGAACCGAGTCCATGGCCCACTTGAACTGTAAGAATGATATATAATGATCATGCTTTCGAGATTAGTTGATTCAATTGCACTATCAGTTTTGATATTTCTTAATGGCCACATACTTGGACAGTAAGGCAGACTTAATTTACTTTTATTATATAGTTTAATTTACATTTAGTATGCCATTCCAAACTCTTTTTTTTCTGCCCATTTTTGTTTTATACTTTTTATGTGTGATCTTCTTGTCCTCTCACATCACTGCAATTTCTAAAACTTGAAATATTGATTAGTTTGTTTTTTTCTTGTGACGAGTGATCAGTGAGAAGAGTTATTGCACTTGAATTGATAATCTTGAATAGAGGTCTCTTCACATAATTTCCATAAATTAATATTTATTATAAATTATTATATAACTGTAATTATATATCGACCAGTAAACTATACAATTCTCTACAGGCTATCATAAATAACAAAACCTTATCCCATGAAAATGTGACAATTGTTGTTTGAAAAGGACAAATAATATGTTTATGCACTATATTTTAAAATGAGGATAGTTTTTATAAAACTATTTTTTCTTTTTCCTTGAAGACTCCGGGAGGGCCTGATGACTCTTGGCCTGTTGGATGCTGTTGTTAAACACAAAGAAGCCTTCAGACCCATTTTCTGCAGCCCACAACAGCCACTTACTGCAGACACCCTTGAAGACTTGTTTAACATTCGCTACTCAGTTGCTGGAAGTAACAGGCGGGCAGAAGAAAACACTGCAGTAGCCTTCTGGAGGGACTACCTTCTAGATGCAGAAGGCAAGTAATGTAACTGATTTGTATGTTAATGTCTTCTTGTGCAATGGGGATAGTTAGTAACAACATAAAACAACATCCACCATTTACATCATAAAACAGAATTTTCTTATTTATTTTGGCTTGGTATCCTTAGTAACAAGTTGTGTATTCCTTAAAGCAAGGTTAACTTACCATCACAGATACCCTGAACTCTGTTAATTAACCCAGTCCTTGCTTTCTCAGGGTTGGCTGGTTTCAAAAACGCAACCAGGGTTAAGTTCAGTCAACGTTCACAGTGAAAACACAAACACATTTTTAACTGAGTGACAAACCCATGAGTCACCGTGGGAACGGACGCAAAAAGTGGCACACTCTTTCTTTGAGTCCTTTTCCATGGTGACTCATGGATTTGACACTCTGTTAATGTCTTTGTGTTTTCACTGTGAACATATTCTGGGTTGACTGAACTTGCTCCCAGGCGCGTTTTTGGAACCAGCATTTCGGAGTTCAAGAGATCGTTCACCCAAAAACAAAAACTATCCCATGATTTACTTACACCTCAAGCCATCCTAGGTGGATATGACTTCTTTCAGACAAATACAAAGCGTTATATTAAAACATATGCTGGCTAATCCAGCAATATAATGGAAGCAAAAAATGTAAAGCTCAAAAAAGTGTATTCGTCCATGATTTAAAGTAATCCATACTGCTCCGGGGGTTAATAAAGGCCTTTTGAAACGAATTGATGGGTCTGTGTAAGAAAAATATCCATATTTAAAACTTTTATCCTTTTTTTTAAGCTGTAAGTTAATTATCTTACCTGTAAATGTACCTGGGTATTTTGCATAACCTTCTTTCTAGAATACCTCCCAGGCATTAAATCAAAATTATTAAATAGCATGTTCTTACTGTCCGAGCTAATTTAATGCCATCCAAACGAAATTAAATTCTTCCAGGTTTTTTTTGATTATGAATGATTATCTTATTACTCAGCCTTGTCACATTTTTCTTTTTCAGAAGGCAGCTGTAACTGCTCGCTAGAAAAAATCCTTATGTTCACAACTGGATGCAGTGTTCTGCCTCCAATTGGATTAAAGCCTCAGCCATCCATTGAGTTCCTACATACTCCTGATACTACACCTGGGTCTGCTTCACTAAGAGAGAAATTTCCAACTTCAAACACGTGCATTAACTGCTTTCGTCTCCCTTTACACAAGGACTATGCCAATTTTAAGTCGAATATGGACTTTGGTATTTGCAACACGCAAGGGTTTGGTCAAGAGTAAGATCTACTTTGTTCATAGGTTTGTTAAAAGGGATGGTTCACCCAAAAATGAAAATTCTATCATGTACTCACCCTCAGGTTGTTCCAAACCTGTATGAGTTTCTTTCTTCTGCTGAAAACAAAGGAAGATATTTTGAATAATGTCAGTAACCAAACTGTTGATGGACCCCATTGACTTCATAATATATATATTTTTTTTCCCTACTATGGAAGTCAGTGCATCAACAGTTTGGTTCCTGACATTATTCGAAATATCTTCCTTTGTTTTCAGCAGAAGAAAGAAACTCATACAGGTTTGGAACAACCTGAGGATGAGTACATGATAGAATTTTCATTTTTGGGTGAATTATCCCTTTTTTGTTAAGTAGAAAAGTTTAGCAAAAACTGAGTTTATTTGGGTGACAAATTGACACGTTTGTGTCAACCTTATAAAATCCAACAAATTGGATAAGTTCTATCCATAAGTCGCAGTACTCTGAAAGAAAAGGGTTTCAAAAAATGTATACAACTGTTAAATGTAAACAATTAAAATCAAAGGATTAAAAAAAAATTAAAGGTGTTTATTTATTTTTTTAATGTATGAAATATACTATGAGGCCACAGTGTACAATATCGTGAAAAAAAACAAACTTGTTATTGTTTTTTATTCAAATAAAACACTCCAAAGAATATTTGTTTGGCAGCATGGAAGTTGAGAAATTGTCTATTCTACATTGACAAACTACTAGGTTTAAAACCTTATAGTAAAAAACTCAGCAAGCAGGTTTTCAGATTTTTCACATAGTTAATGAAAGTTGATGGGAAATTTCATTGCAGCAGATTTGATATTTTAATTTTAAGTCTGCAATGCCTTCAATGGCAATCATAACCTCTTCCTGTTGTTCCTGGCTGAGGTCAACACTGGGTGGATTGACATTAACGGCAGGGAACTGGTCGACCATTTCAGCTGGGAAGTTGTTAATGCCATGTTGTGCCAGAAGTCCCTCTAAATTGTGCTCCGTGAATGGATCATCACCAAACACATTGTTGATAGACGTGCAATTTACCCCCATGTTGGTCAGCATGCCATCAGTCCAGATCTGAGAGGGTGTTCGGTTGTGTTCTGTTCTCAGACGGTGATGATTCCAGGCTTCACGAAACCTGCTCAATCTACTTTGAATTTCAGGTAAATACACAAGATGAAGAGAAAGCTTGTGGACGTCGTTTGCAGGATCTAGGGTGCCATTGTCCTCAAAGCTGTAGAATTCATTGTAGAAACTGTGCAAAACATGCAGGAAAACATCCCTCCAAAGACGCTCAATTCTCTGATTGTGTACAGATTCCCCTGTGATGTGGCTTCTGTGCTCCACACCATGAACAACATTCATGAACAATGCCACTTGTGTGTTCTCTCCACCATGATCTGACCGCACTCTAGATGGAAGTCCATAAACACATGTGGCTTTTAAGAACTGTGTGAGCACTGTGGCAGCTCTGTTGTCTGCATTACAGTTCAAGTATGTTATCAGGCGGGAGTATCCATCTATAGCTCCATGAATGACTAAGCCCCATCAGAAAAAAAAAAAAACAGATATTTAACAGCTCTAGCATACTGCTATAACTCACTAAAAAACTAATATAAGCAAAAATTAAAATGATTTGTGGATTAGTTGTTAGTCTTAATGAATAGTAAATTCAACAAAACAATCTGATCAGCCAAAACAGACAATTAGTATGGGTGTATTTTAATGTCAATTTAGATTTGTTTTACTGGTTTTCACACGTTTTGGACGTGGAGGGTTCAGCTAAACAGATTTGCTTAATGTAAGAAAAAATATTTGAAGGGATTTTTTTTAAAAATTTCAATCAAGGTCAGTCACATCAGACCACAAGGATTAAGGATGTATAAATGTGTAAAATGTTAAATAAAATGTATGTATATATATATATATATATATTTTTTTTTTTTTTTTAAAGAAAATCCTAAATACCTGATGAGACGCATATTTCCATCCATGTGCCACAGACTGTTTGGATACGGCACATAATATGTTCTTCTGGCCACGGCAGCACTCCATCTACGTGCAGCAGCAGCTGGGTAAATGTTCGTCAACATTACTCTCACTCTCTGTCGTGATACCAGCAATCCCTCTGCTCGCAGCAATGCTCTCATCATCTGTGATGTTTTGGTATGCAAATAATTACACAGAGTTTGATTTACACCCAATTTCACAGACAATGCTTAAAGGATTAGTTCAGCCAAAAATGGCAAAAATTAGCCCATGATTTTCCATCATAAAAGTGTTCCACATGGCTCTGAGGGGTTAATAAAGGCCTTCTGAAGCGATGCGTACGTGTAAGAAAAATATAAATTTTTATTACATGGCTTAGTTGAATTGTAATGTAGAATGTGGTGTGTTATTTCTTGATAACAGACCGTTGCCCATGAAAAACAGAGCGTTGCCATGGACACAGTTCTGTTCACTCTGCAGGACAGCTATCAATCCGAAAGCAATACAATAGTTTTTAAATCATTTTAAAAAATGAAATTATTGATTTATTTGGTAGGTAGCCATGTAAGAAGCGGGATAATGTAGAGCGATGCGGTTGTTATAGCGAATACAACCCCTTCAGGCTGATTCAAGACACCGACGCGAATCAGCCTGTCGGGGTTGTATTCGCTATAACAACCGCATCGCTCTACATTATCCCTTAACACATTACAAAGTAAAATTCTAGCTTCCGGCCAAACGCACATACATAGTGTACTTGCACTTAAACGCAACTTAGTTCTCTTACGAGAGTATCTCTCGTACTGCGTAATATCTTACGCTATGGGGAAAACCTCTTTTCCACGAGATATTGAAGCCAAAAATTATCCTTAATTTTGAATTAATGCAAAACGCTGTGCAGCAGCATGCAGACATAGGCAAAACGGCTTGCGTGCCTATTGGCTGCCCTGCGGCAACAGCAGCAGCCTATCGAGAGTGGCCCTGCGTGACACATACCCAATGGGGGCACTTCGCGCCCATTTCGTCACGTCCCGCCCTTATAAATACGGCTCGATTAGGCTGGTATACTGATTTTCATCTCTTCAGCGAAGCATCACGCATCGCTGGATCCGGAGTGAGAAGCCGCGCCGTTGAGATAAGCACACAGCGGGACGAGCCTTTGAGTCTGAAGTCGCTGGCATCGCCGCCTTTAGCCGCCGTACCTGCTACGCTTTCCGGCGTCATATCCTTTATTGCAAGTGTGTGTGTGTGTTCGCCGCTGCGACACACATTTTTTCACTGTCTCTCTCTCTCTCCTAAAAGAGCTGCGTCTTTTTCAAGATGCATAGGTCCTGCGGCTCGTGTCGAGCCACACTCAGTGAGGAGGATCGCCATGTCATCTGCGTTTCCTGCCTGGGTGAGGATCATGCGGCTCTCGCTCTCGTCGACGGCGGATGCCATCACTGTGAGCTACTGCCTATGGTGACTCTGAGGACTCGCCTGGCATCCTTCTCAGAGCCTGCACTTCAGCCCGCTGTAGCGCCGCGCCGCAAGAAGCGCCGTGCCCAGCGCGGCCCCGAGCCTTCTCCTGCCCGCGAAAGCTCGCCGGTTCGCCCGCCAGCTTCGCCGGCGTCGCTCGAGTCCCTCCCCGACGGACAGCGGCCGCCGCTCGCCGCCGCTTCCGCCATAGAGGTCGACGAAACAGCCGAGGCCTGTTCTCTCCTGGCATCAGATAGTGAGGATTGGGCGAGCTCTGTGGACCTCCCCTCTGCTATCCGCGAGCCTTCAGGAAAACGAGCCGGCATTGAATCAGAGCTGATGCGTCTGCTCTCTCAAGCCGTCGACAACCTCGGCCTCGACTGGGAGGCGCCCGCGCAGCCCGCGCGCAACCGACTGGACGGATGCTTCCTCAAGAAGGACCACGCGCCGTCACAATCCAGGCCCGCGCCTTTTCTTCCTGAGCTTCACGAAGAAGTCGCGAGGTCCTGGGGCGCCCCCCTCTCGGCCAGGGTGCGTACTTCTGTCTCAGCTGCATTCTCCACTGTGGACGGTGCGAAAGACAAAGGGTACCTTTCTCTTCCCCCAGTGGAAGCAGCGGTAGCTTCTCATCTCTGCCCGCCCTCTGCTGGACGGCGAGCGCAGACAACGCTACCATCTAAAGCCTGCCGAGTGACGTCAGCCATGCACGGTTGCGCATACACCGCCGCCGGGCAAGCCGCGTCAGCCTTACACACTATGGCCATTCTGCAGATCTTCCAGGCCGACCTTCTCCGGAAAATGGACGAGGAAGGCGCGGAATCGATCAGCGTCGCGGATTTAAGGAGCGCTACGGACCTGGCTCTACGCGCTACAAAGTCCGCTGCACAGGCCATTGGGCGGAACATGGCCTCTCTCACCGTGGCTGAGAGACACCTGTGGTTAACGCTGTCTGAAATGACTGAGGCGGAGCGCTCTGTATTCCTGGACGCGCCCATTTCGTCAGCTGGCCTCTTCGGATCTGCCGTCAAGGATTTCGCGGACAGATTTCAAGAGGTTCAAAAGACATCGCAGGCGATGAAGCACTTCCTCCCGAAGCGCTCGAGTTCCGCAGCAGGTCGCTCTAAACAGCCGCCTGCTCGAAGCTCCCAGCCGCAGCCTACACCACCCGCCGCCGCTGCTTCTCAACGCCGCCAGGCCCGAGAACAGAGACCGCGCTCTCGCTCTGCTGGACGCCGCCCCCCTCAGCGCGGGCCCCGGCCGAGGATCGAGATCAAGCCCGAGGTCTCAAAGCCTTCCTAGCCGTGCTAGGAAAGCGACGGTGTTCAAATCCCGCTGCGGCCGGATTTTCACCGAAACGTTTCGCTCGTCCAGTCCCATGCAATGTGACTGTTCCAGTGCACTTAGCAGTCAACAAGCCGGTCCATTTGCCCGCTTGCCTGCACACAAAAGCCGTTTTTACGGCTACCCAGATAAATCCAATAAAGAGTGTATTTTCTGGTGTTCCGGCCACGGCCGATGGTGTTATGAGTGTTGTAAGAATGCCCACGTCTCAGTGCCCATTCCCACACGCAGACACAGCCCACCACAATACAGGGCTAGCACGAATAAAATCGACTCATGTCGATTGTACAATGAATGTAGTGTACGTGCCCACGACACAGTGCCCACAAACACTACACGAAGCATGTCCCACGGTTTCTGTAAAAACGAAACCAACACATTTTCAGTCGGCGCGAGCCGACAGTGTTCTCAGTGCAGTGAGTGTGCCCGCTATCCCGCGCCCACATTCCCTCACAGACATGCCGAAGCCCACGGGGCTCGTCCCGCTCGCCTTCTCTCCACAATCTGTCAGAGAGAAGCCGAGCGCGGTCGGGCTGCCCGCTGTGATCAGCGCACCCCCCGCCTCGCGCATTGCAAACACAGTGTTTGTTTCTCAGCACACCGGAGCTCTCCGGCCGCCGCTATGCCGCGGCCAGAGCCCAGATTTCATTCTACCTCTAGCTATTCACGCACATGCGTGGGCAAAGCTTCCCGGGGTATCAGAATGGGTGCTGAACACTATAAAAAGAGGCTATTCGCTGCAGTTCGCTCGACGCCCCCGCCGTTGTGCGGCGCGAGTCGAAACGACGGTAAAAAACGAAGTATCTCATCTACTTCGAGCCGAGATAGCGAAACTACTGAGCAAAGGGGCGATAGAACCTTTATCTCAGGCTCAGAGCGAAGGGGGTTTATACAGCAGGTATTTTCTGGTACCCAAAAAAGACGGGGGTCTCAGACCCATTCTAGATCTGCGACAGCTGAACAGAGCGCTCGCGAAGCGCCAGTTCAGAATGATTACAACCAGGAAAATCCTCGCGCAAGTTCGCCGGGAAGACTGGTTTATGTCAATAGATCTGAAAGACGCCTATTTTCAAATACAAATAGCGTCACGTCACAGGCAATTCTTGAGATTCGCCTTCGAGGGCCAGGCATACCAATACAAAGTCCTGCCGTTCGGCCTGTCCCTGGCACCCCGTACATTTACGAAGTGCATGGACGCGGCTCTCGCACCCCTGAGACTCCAGGGCATGCGAATTTTGAACTACTTGGACGATTGGCTGATTCTAGCTCGATCACGATCAGAGCTCATAGAACACAGGGCCACATTACTCGAGCATCTCGAGAATCTGGGTCTCACAGTCAATTGGGCGAAGAGCTCGCTGTTTCCCAGCCAGAAAATTTCTTTTCTGGGAACAGTGCTGGACTCGCTATCCATGACAGCGCGTCTGACGCCAGAGCGCGAACGGGACATTCAGAGCGCCGCGAAATCCTTCCGCCGCGGCTCGGTTGTCCAGCTCAAAAGGTTTCAGAAAATGCTGGGCCTCATGGCCTCAGCAGCTTCAGTGCTCCAGCTGGGTCTGCTTCGCATGCGCCCACTGCAGCTGTGGCTGAAAGCGCGAGTTCCTCCCAGGGCATGGACCGCTGGTCGGTTTCGCCTCCGGGTCGATCTGAAATGCGTTTCAGCTCTGGAACCTTGGAAGATAACCGACTGGTATCAGTCAGGTGTGAGTCTGGGGACTCCCTCGAGTGTGAAGGTGGTGTCCACGGACGCCTCCACCTCGGGATGGGGAGCGCTGCTTGAGGGCAGACCGTTCTTTGGCCAGTGGTCAGAACAGGAAAAGCTCCTACACATAAACTGTCTGGAAATGATGGCAGTCGACAACGCGCTACGGCGCTTCTGTCCCCAGATAATGGGTCACCACGTCTTGGTCCGGTCGGACAACATGTCAGTGGTGGCATACATAAATCGCCAGGGCGGCACCAAGTCCCGAAACCTTTACAGGCTAACGGAACGCCTCCTGGTCTGGGCTCAGCACAACCTGCTTTCACTGAGAGCGGCGCACGTGCCTGGTCACCTGAATCTGGGACCAGACAGACTGTCCAGAAACAATGTCCCAGCAGGGGAATGGTCGCTGCACCCGCAGACGATCCAACTGCTGTGGGAGACATTCGGCAGAGCGCAAGTGGACCTGTTCGCGTCCCACGAGAACGCTCACTGTCCGAAATATTTCTCCAAGAGCAAGGACGCGCTGGCCCACGTCTGGCCCCGCTGTCCCCTCTATGCTTTTCCCCCCGTCTCGCTCCTGCCTCAAGTGCTGGAACGAATCAGGGAAAATGGATGCCCAGTGCTGCTTGTGGCTCCGCTCTGGACAAACCAGACTTGGTTCCCAGTCCTGATGCGGCTGACCAGCACTGCCCCGTGGCCAGTACCGTTGAGGAAAGACCTCCTCTCTCAGGCCGAGGGCTCGATTTGGCATCCTCGCCCGGAACTATGGTCCCTACATGCATGGGCCATCAACGGGTACCCGCTAGCCTCCCGGAGGGAGTGCTAAACACGATCACGCAGGCAAGGGCCCTGTCTACTAGACGGCTCTATTCCTCGAAATGGTCTGTGTTCTCTGCTTGGTGTCAAGCTCAGCGCTTTTCACCTGTAGACTGCGGGGTCACGGAAGTACTCTCCTTCCTTCAAGAGCTGCTGGATAAGGGCAGGTCCCCATCCACGCTCAAAGTGTACGTGGCGGCCATAGCAGCGTTTATAAAACCTGTGTCTGGCCAGTCACTGGGGAAGAACGACCTAGTCGTGCGATTCCTCAAGGGAGCTCGGAGGCTGAACCCTCCCAGACCTCCTTCAGTCCCGGTGTGGGACCTTTCTACGGTTTTGGAAGCCATGAAAGGTGCCCCGTTCGAGCCACTCCATTTGTCAGACATGAAGCATCTGTCTTTCAAAACGGTGTTCCTTTTGGCTCTCGCTTCAGTGAAGCGCATAGGGGACTTACAAGCGCTTTCGGTAAGCGCGTCATGTATGGAGTTTGGGCCTAATGACTCTAAGGTCATACTCAAACCAAGGCACGGGTACGTGCCCAAATCCCTCAACACACCGTTCAGGGCCCAGGTCATTTCCCTGTGCGCTCTCTCGGTTCATGATGAGGAGAAAGATGCTAGTCTCCTTTGCCCTGTCAGGGCACTGAGAGCTTATGTGTCCCGCTCGTCTGTCTTCAGACAGACCGAGCAGCTCTTTGTTTTGTTTGGCGGACGCTCCAAGGGCCTGGCCGCATCAAAACAGAGCCTATCCAGATGGGTAGTCGACGCCATAGCACTGGCTTACACTTCTAAGGGCCTGCAGTGTCCTTTGGGTGTCAGAGCGCACTCCACAAGAGGCGTGGCCTCGTCGTGGGCGTGGTATAGTGGGGTTACCTTGCAAGATATCTGTACGGCCGCGGGCTGGGCCTCGCCGTCTACATTTATAAGGTTTTATAACCTAGAGGTTCCCGCCTTACAAGCCAAGCTTCTGTCGGTTTAGAATTCAGTGCTATCTGCCCCGCAGTGCGGCCCAGATGCTGAGTTTGCCTGTGCATCGCTCACTGAGCGATAGAAACTGCCCCTTGGGTGTTGAATAACCCGTACTATTACCCAGTTCAGGCTGAACACGTTCACCCTGTCTGCGTGAAACACTGTTAACATAACTAGCTCCTGTAGGATGCTATTTTATGGGGAATGATGCTTGCAGCCTCTCTTCTCCGACTCTCTGTGAGTCTATGGTGATTATGCACTATATGAGCCCCGGGCTACTGCCCTTGGGACTTTGGTGTCGGATCCCAGTACGCACGGCGTTTTGCATTGTGTTCCCCATAGCGTAAGATATTACGCAGTACGAGAGATACTCTCGTAAGAGAACGTACTCGGTTACTAACGTAACCTCGGTTCTCTCTAGAGAGGGAACGAGTACTGCGTATCTTGCCGTGCATACACAGCTCTGGTTCGCTTCGGCGATGAAAACCAGTATACCAGCCTAATCGAGCCGTATTTATAAGGGCGGGACCACGCCCTTTCTGGCGGGACGTGACGAAATGGGCGCGAAGTGCCCCCATTGGGTATGTGTCACGCAGGGCCACTCTCGATAGGCTGCTGCTGTTGCCGCAGGGCAGCCAATAGGCACGCAAGCCGTCTTGCCTATGTCTGCATGCTGCTGCACAGCGTTTTGCATTAATTCAAAATTAAGGATAATTTTTGGCTTCAATATCTCGTGGAAAAGAGGTTTTCCCCATAGCGTAAGATATTACGCAGTACTCGTTCCCTCTCTAGAGAGAACCGAGGTTACGTTAGTAACCGAGTACGTTTTAAATATGGATATTTTTCGTACACAAATGCATGGCTTCGCTTCAGAAGGCCTCACCCCAGAGCTGTGTGTAGCACTTTAATGATGGATGGGTTCACTTTTATGATGGATAGAAACAGCCATTCATTGCCATTATAAAGCTTGGAAGAGCCAGGACATTTTTTAATATAACTCCAAATTGTATTCGTCTGAAAGAAGAATGTCACATGAACCTAGAATGGTTTGAGGGTGAGTAAATCATGGGCTAATTTTCATTTTTGGGTGAACCTAGTCCCAAACTATAATGCATGTTTGAATTTATACTGAAAGCAACTTATCTCACGATACACAGTAATATTTCTGTTTTATAAGGCACATTTATAAAAGCTACTTAATGTCCTAATTGAACTAAGGCCAAATTCTGGCTTTATCTAATCCCTATCTGTGAAACCAGGTGTTATACTTGAAAAACTTGAATAGTTCACCCAATAAAGAGTATTAACTAACACATGTTGCATACCTGTATTACTCTCTCGTATTTGCATGTTCATAGTTTGCAATGTACAGATTTACAAGTCACTTTTTTTTTTTTTTCAAATTATTGCAACACCTGCGTGTGACTGGTCAGTGGATTCTGGCTAAATTAAACTCCTCTGATATGAATTGCATACTAGAACACTACTCTTACTCTGGATCAGCCTACATTTTAAAAACTTCACACTAAAAAGTTCACATTTAAAGTAACAAAATGTAAAATTAAAATAATAATATACAACAATATAGAGATAAAAAAGTTTGGTACTACCTAATTGCCAGATCTGGGATATAACCCATGAAGTCGTCTAATGTGCTGTTCCAACTCCTCATCAGTCACCGATCTTGACATGGAATTCCTAGTTGGCAGCCCTAGAGCTTTTGTCCTCTTGTATAAAAATGATGCCGAACATCCCAAAAGTTGGGCCATGCGCTTGATGGTGTAGCCCTGGGTCACCAAGAATTCCAGCTGTTGTCTCGTCACTGTGATCTTAGGTCTCCCTCGCTGACCTATGGATATACACACACTGTTAAGCAAAATTGACTAAACAACAATTAATGATTTATTGTGTGAAATAAATATTTAAACACAAAATTTTACTTGAGAATATGCAAATCATGTTTTAACAGAAACTATGAATAATAGTAATGCATTTTGTCTTGTGGCAGTGATAGGATTTTGGTTTTTATGAAGCATAAATAAGTAATATGTGCCAATACCACAAGACAAAGTTCTGAAGCGGATGTAGGGACACCTAAATATCTTTTATTTTATTGCCACATTTATTTTTGAATACATTATTGTATACTCAAATGTAAGTATATGAATACAAAACCTTAAAAAATATGTAAAACTCTTAAAATTATTTTTATTTACAGTAGTTTCCATTGAACTAAAAAAAAAAAACAGCAAATGCACCAGGATTATACAAAATGTGGGTTGTTGAGATTAATATAAACTGTTAATTCCTTTTCTTCTTTAATTTTGAATGTCATTATGAATGTATATTTCAACGTCTAATAAACAAATTTAGACATGTATTGTTTACTGGGAAACCCTGTAAGAACAGAATGTTTGGTAGCAGGGGCGTTTCTAGACTTTTATCAGTATTGGGGCAAAAAGCATTGGGCTCCCCTAACATTTTCCAATTTCTTGAATAATAAATACTGTGCATCAATAAAGTACTGTATGACTTCACTAGCTCAAATTATCTGCATAATTATAACTAAACATGCATTTTAATTAAATCGAAACAATGACATCATGACAACTTTGAATGCATTTTTGAACTGCAGAATCTCAAGACTCTGAGATTAAAACAATTGAAAACTCATTGATAACAATAAGAAAAAGTTTGTTATGTTAATGTGTTCAATTCAGTGCTGTTTATTTCCTTGCAATAAAAAAAGAACTGCATGTGTTCACATATAACAATTTTTTTTTGTTTTTTTTTACCTATTTACATAAAATCACTAATTTAACTTTTTGAAAATAATATTAAAGGTAGCCTACCACCATGCTGCAGAGAAATACTGTATACTAACGTTATACAGTGGATATTAAATGATTCCTGCATTCATGTGGGCTACTGTAAGGAGGTATTTGCAAGGCATTAGTTCATAAAACCAAAGCCAATGTCAGTAGTTTAATTCGTTTGAGTGCTGTAGCGTTTTGATAACTTTTTTTTTTAATTATCACCAGTCATCTAAGTTCGGTAAACACTAGGCCTACATGTGCATAATGGACACGGAGAAGTTACTTACTTTTTAATTAGTCTTCTCATTAACACCATATTTGTTCACTCGAAAAGATTTGGGGATGGAACAGACACGAAACAGAGAGGCGAGATAAATAAACGGGACCAACGTAAAAGTGTGTTTCCGAAAACTCAAGTAAAAATATGCTTACAGACCTGAGCGAGTTCTAGGAACTGTGAAGGCGTCTGCCCTGCGCTCCTCGAGTGACACGGACTGTCTGACGAAAGCTCTGAGATCCGATAGACTGCTAATAAGTTCTTCCACTGTTTCAGGAGACAGCATGCCTTCAATTCTTCTTAAATTCAATAAAGTCGAATCAATGGCATTCAGATGTGCGCTTCCTAAGATTCCATGTCCATGTGCTCTTTCTACATGACTGCATTTTCTGCGAATTTGTTCAACAACCTCCGCCATGTTGCACCTTAATTCTTTCTCCTCTTCTCCTTCCGTTTCCTGTCATCTTCCCTTAATATGCAGTTGATTCATTAATATTCAACATATTATTTGCATACTGATTATTTAAATAGTACTAGTATCTATTAAGGTAAGGATATCTTCGATCTAAAATGTTACTAGTAGCTAAAAAATAAGCACTAGTTCTATTTTTTCTTAACAAGTTGGGTATAATTAAATACTAGACACTATTGGAATAAGTACTAGTATCTAATAAATAAGGACTAGTATCTAATGAATAAGTACTAGTATCTAAAGAAAAGGCACTAGTACCTAAAGAATAAGCACTAGTCGCTAATGAATAAGTACTAGTACTTAATGGAATAGATACTAGTATCTAAAAAATAAGCACTAGTCGCATGAAAATAGAGACTAGTAGTTATGATTAAACTAGTTTAAGACTACACAGCAAAAAGTCGAGTGTTGAATTAACTCTCACAGAGTTGATTTCAACACTTTTTGAGAGTTTATATAGCTCCACACTCTCCAGAGTTAAATTAACACTTTTACAATAGTTAAACTTTTAACACTATGCCAGAGTTCCTTCTTTGACTCTATAAAGGTGTTAAAATAACACTGAACAGTGTTGTTTTTCTGAATCCCTTTTAGAGTTAATGTTTTACGTAGAATTAGTTTAAAAAAAAAAAAACTACAAAAAAGTTAAATAAACTCCAGCACACAAAATAATTTTCATCAACTTGTTTATTTTTAATTCTCTTTTGCAGTACAATTTTAAGTTGATTTAAAACATTGCAAAAGAAGGTATGATATACAAAGTTTCATCTGCAACATTGTATGAGCTTTGAATATCAAATGGCTTACAAAATGTAATCTCTGACATTTTTATAACACACCTTTCCTCACTTCGCAGTACTCTGAATGCATGAAGATGCTCATCAAAATTCTCTGTAAATAGTTTGTTTACCAATAGATAAATGAGGTTGTCAACCAAAAGTACATCACTTATTTGACAAAAGATTGGCATTTCATTTTCCATTGCACTGCAAATAACAAGTCCAGCTCTATATTCGACACCATCAACTTTAACCCAACTGGTTGAGAAGACATCTTTTGACAAGATCATTTCAAGTATATGATTACTGACCACATTTTCATCTCTAAGGGTAAATGATTTAATCGGGCCATACTCGTTATGTTTGAGGGTAAAGGATTCCCAATGATAAGCAATGGCCATCTGATGCCTTTTAGCCAATGATTTTGTTATGTTTTTGAAATTTTTAAAAAAATCTTTGAACATCTTGTGTTTGGCCTCAAACCTCATAGACCACATAAATAATAAGGGACCAATTTTCCTGATTGAAGAGGGGTAATGGATCATAAAATGATGCTTGGGTATTAAATTTTTATGCGGGTACAAGTACTTAAATAATTTGTGGTGGTCAGCAATCAAGTGCTTCAAATAAACTGTCATGCCTAAAGTGAGACAAGGCGAAAACACAATGTTCATTATTTGAAGTAACAATAACAACAAACTCCAGTGTTTGTTACCTGGAGGAACAATGTCACCAAACAAAAGAGGGAGATTTTTCACGAGACATAATGTCTGAATGGAATTTAAACCAACGTTATTACCAGCACTCTCCAAAATAACCTTTGTGGGGCGGTTTTTACGTTCTAAAAATCCATAATCAAAAGAATAAATCCTTGAAAGCAAGTCCTCTTCAGAGATAAAGTTTTGTGTGAGATAACCAAAAAGCAATTTAGTTTCGTACTGAGCCACACCCTCTAGAAGATCATGCATTATATCGAACGAGTAGTTATCGCAAACATGAAAATACTTCAGTGTATTAAGTGAAGAGTTTTTTTTCAAACCATACAGTGACCTCAATTGCGGGTTTTCCTGGAGAGACTGGCAATGCATTTCAAAGATTTCTTTTCCACGAAGGATCACCTTAGGATCATCCTCACTGTATACCGTTTGAGAATCCTGCTTTTCAATTAAACAAAGGCGACAGAAATGACGACTACTAAATGACTCATTAAAACCAAGAATTGAGTGCATCCCTAAATTATCGCCAGTTATCTGTGCAATGGTGCCATAAATTTGCTCATCTGAAAATGGAAGACTTATTCCTTGGCTTTCCAGTATCTTTATATCATTTATTATCGGTTCCAGTATGAAATTAAAACCGTACTTACTTACATCTTGTGTGTGAAAAAGTGCTAACAAATGAATGTTCATCAGTACTGAATTAAATTTGGGGGGCAAGTTTCTTACAATAAAATAAAGACAGCCAATTTTGTGAATTACACGTTTGGAGCCAAGGGGATTGGCAGTTTCAAAATCATCATAGTATATTTGGATTTGTAATGCATGTCTCTTGATGGTAAACAACGGGTGAGTTTTAAAATAACTGGCATCGCTAAAATCTGTAATATTGTCAGTCTCTAATCTACAGTCTTTCCTTAGGAGATCACAAATGTCTGGATTCCTGCACATGAATTCCAAAGTTTTTAAAATTGGCACATAAATAAAAGTATCTTTAACTGGTACTTGGTCATAAGTACCAGATTACTGATTCAGTCTGCTGTCATATCTCAGTCCGAGCGTTATCTCAACTGGTTCAACCACTCCCCATTTTTCTTTAAAGTATTTATTTCGTTTCCATTCTGTATTCAGATTTGTGAACGGGTTTTCTAATTTCTCAAAAGATTCATTTATCACAAATTTGTAGGGGTCACTTGTAGGTAAAGCAGAAAGCATGTTATGCTTTGCTTGTGAGTGAAGTGTATCTGTTAGTTCCTCTAAATCTCCTACAATTGAGGTCACTAAACTGTTTGAAATCCCACTTCCTTGTAATTTTGCCACAATGGATTCGCACAATTCTTTAGTTGAATCTTTAGTAAGCTCAGAATCATTGTTCTCAGAGGAAACACTGGAAAGAGGAGATTCATGCTGGGGATTCATTTGGTTGTCTAAAGTATCTAATCGAGATGAACTTGCAAGTGGCTCACTCGAGGAACATCCAACAGTTGAAGTTGAAACGAAACGAAAACCTGCATATGTTTGAAACTGATGCCTACAACCTTGCTGCGAACAAATCAATTTGAACTTAGATCCAGGATAGTAACTATGTTCACCTCTTAAATGTGAAATTAACTGTTGACTGCTGTGGTGCAGTGTCTGACAAATAAAACAAAGTCTGAGCATTGTTGAGAGAATGCTGATCTAAGACAAGGTTACTGTCTGGTTAAGCAGTCTGGCTCTCAAATCTTTGACTCTGGGTGACTCCTTCATTTTCCCTACATCAATGTTATACAATGTTGTCTGCAGGAATGTGTAAAAGCTCACAAGTGCACTGTCATAGGACAAATTGAAAACAAAATGTGCCTTGAAAAGTTCATCAAATGCCCCAAGGAAGCGGTTTGCCTGGCATGGGATGAGATGCTTATCCAAGGTGATGTAGAAGCTGTCAATCTTGCTTTTCTGACGTCCAACTGCAAGGAGGTACGGGTGCTGATGCTGGTTGTTTCGGAGGTGCTCCTCCAAACTGCAGCATGACTAGGGTTAGGATGAACACTGAACATTAGACACAAACATAATGTGCAGTCACAGAAAAAACAACATTATAAAAGTGATTGTTCAAACATTGACTCATTGAATAGTGAAATATGGGAATGCCAAAGAAGACTTGATTTTAATCTCAATGTTTTGAGCAACCAACAACACATTATTAAAATGCCACTACCTTATGAAAGATTACAAGTCTTTCAACAGCATCACATGCACTGATTTTTGGAGACTTCGGCCCTCCTGGTGGTGGTGGAAGAAGATGTATCAGTAACAGAAGGGATGCCATTTCCTGGTCGTAGACTGAAGACAAAGATTCACATGAATTAATTAACTAAAAACGTCAAATGTAATACTTTTTAAGTTTGATTAAGAACAGAGAGCATTATAAACATCAATTTGTTTTGTTCATGTTTAGCCTAAAATTTGTTTTCCAAATTAAATTAATCCGAAAAACAACCACCTTATAGATGTTGCTCATTTTAAAATTTTTCTCATCAAAACAATACAAGTAACTATAACCGCAAATTTCTTAAATGCTCCAAATCAATTAAATCAAATACAACTTACTTCTTGCCTCATCAAGATCACCTTCTGCTGACAGCAACAACTGACTCAACTCTGCTGTTGATGATAGCCGCTTGGCTTCTTTTATGACATTTGGTCTGAAGAACGTGTCCCACTTTTGAAGCAGCCTGGAAGATATCTCCGCATCAAATAGGAGAGTGAAGTCTTGATCCACCTTTAAGAAAGAATATATTAAACTATAAACAATACTCTCAAATTGCATGCCATTGAAAACATGTTATTGCAAACTTACCAGCCCTTTTGTATCCATGAATCTTGGGAAGGTAGAGAGGATATCAAAACTAGAGCCTGGATCTTTAACAAGCTTCTGGCGATGCTGAAAGGTCTGTCTCATTTTCTGGAAAATTTGTGACTTGTCTGTGGCATGGTTGAGCAAAGACATGGCCTCTTTGCAAGCATCCCCATCAAGCTGATCTTCAAAATTAGTAGCCCTTTGGCATTTAGGGCCTCCTGGAGAAACATCAAGAGGGCTGTCAGCTAGCACAGGTCCTCGACGAATCTTCCTGTGGACTGTTTTCATACGCCAGGCGATGTATCCTGTGTTGCTTGCAGCATCATAGAAGTGTTCCTGAAAAAGAGTTTTTTTTTTAATCCTTTGTCATGTTAGGATTAAAATATCAAACAATCAAATTTCAATGTCATAGAAACAGCTTGTGTCATAACATTGCAAGTAGGACATTAAAGTGGCATGCAAACCATAACAATGACTTACGTAGCCTCTCTTAGAATATGGATCTCTGAGGGAAGGGAACAGCATCACGATGCCATGAGCATACTGTTCTCTGATTGCTTTAGTTGGGAGTTGCCTAAGAGAAAGTATAAAATTAGTTATCGTAATTTACACAATGACAATGCAGTTATTGGTGTGTAAAAAAAAAAAAACACGCTAAAACAAATACCCGTGTGTATCAATCATGTGAGACACCAGAATGTTTATCATGTGTCGTCTTGTGGCATCTGTAAGAGTTTCTGTTTCTTGATACTCCTGTAGTACTGCTTCACCACCAGACTTGAATTTAAGCACATCTTCAACCAACTAATAAAAAAATGAGAATGGTGATTTACACATTTGTAAAAACTCAGAGGGGGGTGTTAAAAGGGATAGTTCACATAAAAATTTAGGTAAATTCTGCCACTAAGTCTACTCCCACCACCACTTTCAAGTCCCAGATATGTTAAGACATCATTAATGTAATCCAAGAGACTGTAGTGGATAAACCTCAATTTTATGAAGTGACGTGTGCGCAAAAAAGCATAATTTACCACTTTATTTACAAAATATTATTCTATAACACGCGTTTTTGCAAGAACTCGTGGAAACACAAAACGTGACGATGTGCTCTTGAGGACATGCGTTGGAGATTAAAATTTTGTAAATAAAGTGGTTAAATTATAGTAAAAAAAAGCACTTGTTCTTCATAAAATTGAGGTTAAACCACTGAAGTCACATTAATGAGGACTTAACTACCTTTCTGGAGCTATAAATTGGTAGTTGTGTGGGTTGTCAACAGATTTGGTATGAAACAAGGGTGACAAATGAATGACATAATTTTCATTTCTGGGTGAACTAACCATTTAAGAGTAGCACAAAAATCAAGCTTTGTTCTAACCTGTTTAGCAGACAGTGCAGATGTATACTCAGTTCTCTGTCTTTTGTTAGCGACCTCATCTAAGATTACAGTTGATGCACTTGAGCTGCTTGAGTCAGATGTCTCAGATATGGAAGAGTAGTCTGAAAATTCTAAAGAATTAGAAAATATTTTAATGACCAGCAAAAGGATCAGAAACATGAAATAGTTAATTTATTATACATTTATTCAGAGTGCTTGATAATACCTTCCTCCTTTCAAATTCAATAAAACTTACCATCGTTTGAGAAAACGGTCAGCACCACATTGCCTTGTCCCACGAGGTCGCTGAATATTTCTGCATCGACTTCAGTCCCTGTTGCATCCTTGTATGAAACTTTTGCATCCGGAGGCAAGCAAAATCTCTCTATGACTGAAAAAGATGAGAAGATAAAAATGAATGTACTTTTTACATGTAAAAAAAATCATACAACATTTATGTATAAAATAAGTATCATATTTTAATTAAGTGAAATAAAACATACCTTTTAGATGAAATAGCATAAAGTCAAACCGTCCTTCAATACAATCCAGTTTCACATACTTCTGTTGTTCGCTGTACTTGACCTGGACCAGCATTTTTTTTTTAACTGCAATGGCGTATGACAATGTAAATCAGAGTAAATGAAGAACACTGCACTACATATACTTTAAACATCAATATATCAATGTGTGGATGCACAAAAGTCACTTAAGTTATTTTAATTAAAATTTGGCTAGTAACATTTTGATCCCTTGTTAGTTAAATCAAAACGAGGGAGCGTATAACTGTTAGTAAGTTACATGACCACGATCATAAATGGATATCGTGTATTCATGCATATATAACGTTATATAACGTTATAGAGAGAGAGAGAGATGATACCGTGGCCACGAATGAATAATTCGTTAACTAATTATAAATAAAATAATTCAATTTAGATTTATGTCAGTTAACGTTAGGCTAAACTAAATCGTGACCACGTTATAGGCCTTCATCATGTCCTCGTTTTAATTTAAATTATTAACTTACGTGTCTGCATGTTCTAAGGCTACGTACTATATGTCATATTGTACATGCTGCTGTTGCATTCATAGCATCAATCATAAATGTTTAAGAAGTTTGATTTAATTTGACTTACCGTTCAAACCTACACGAGGACATTGGCGGCACTTTCTCCAACGAACGAAGAAGTGAAATGCGACCGCGTGTGCGCGGGCGCAACTGGGCGGAGTGTAACTGTGTATTACAGGAGTTGGTTTAACACTGATGATCAACTCTGTCAAATAACTCCAACTCCGAACACAATTTTACTCTAAATGTGTTAAAATTACTCTTTGGTTGTTAAAATCAACTCGGAAATGTTTAACACTCAAATTCTAACACTCCAATTTTTGCTGTGTAGACTAGTTAAAATGATTAAATGTTAAAACGGCTTGCCATACTTATGTCAACAAACAATGAATCTGTTTGTTCATCATCCAAGGCCAAATTGTCACAGACATTGGCCTGGAATCTTGATTTAACATAAAGACACACACCTCCACCCATTCTACCTAATCTATTCTTGTAATAAAGTTTATAGCCATTAAGGTTAAAAGAATCACAGTATGACCTATCATTTAACCAGGTTTCACTGCAAGCAATTACATCAAAACTACAACCTGATGCAGACAGCATTGACACTAATTGATCATAATGTTTTGCTAGGCTTCTGATGTTAATATGGACCACCGAAAAGTTATTATTCAAACTTAAGTATTTAAGATTTTCTAGGTCATATTGCTTACAAGTGATATATGCACCAATGTCACTGCAGTGCCGAACCTCCCCATCAAGATCATCTAAATCATCCAAACCCATCCAAAAGCAATAGACCTAATCCCCCATCCAACATCCATGATAAAGCATATACACATAAAGCATTCAATCCTAAATACAACAAAAAATCAAAAGAAATACATACACACTTGCCTAGGTGCACTCTCTTTTGCACCTTGCTCCATTTACACCCACGCCCACACACACCCTCATTTCCACACCCACTCACAACCACAAGTAGATTTATGTAGGGCACAAACTGACACATTTGTACCATTTGATGGTAATCTCAACACCCACATTTATAAGTATAATTAATTAGTCAATCATTGGGTATGCAATAATTTTTGTTCATCTGCACAGGTACAAATTGCAGAGGTACAAATTATAAGAATCAACCAGACCCACCTTTAAAGCATTTTAGGATTAAAGATCGAATCCCACAGTGAGAAATACCGTTAACAGTTCTCAAAGCCTATTCGAATAACCACACAGGTCACCAACCAGTCAGTTTAAGGCAATGTCTTAACATATTGCTTTGCTTCTGGAACCGAAGAAAAGTGCATCCTACCTCCCTCCTTAGGTTTAATGAAAAGTTTGGCAGGGAATAGAAGCGTTGGTCTAAGTCCACGTTTGTACAGCTCCGACATCACCTCTCTATATTCCTTCCGTTGCGCCACAATTTCAGGTGGATAATCCTCGTAAACTGAGATAGGATGGGATTGGAACTTCAACTGGCCTCTTTTGGCCCGAGCTTCACGGATCATTTTCTCCTTTACGAGGTACTTGTGAAGCCGGATAATGACCGACCGTGGTCTCTGACCTGGTTGTGGTTTGGTAGATGGAGTTCGATAAGCCCATTCGCACTCAGGCGGGGAATCCAGGATGTGTCCAAACACCTCGGTTAGCATTTTGGAGTAAAAGACTGTCGGCTGTTGCTGTGTTTCAATGGATTCAGGTAGGCCAACCACCCTGATATGATGTCGACGATACCGGGATTCCAAGTCACTTACTTGGTATTGCTGTCACTTAATTTGACACAGTTTGCTTCCAGTGTTGCCAAACGTGAATCTTGTTGAGTTGCGTTTTTCTCGAGTTCGCCGATCGTCACCGAATGCGCTGCAACAGTATCATAAATTCAATCCAGTTTATGCTCAAGCTTTGCAAGCGTTTCTTTAAAATCCAGTGTTAATGCTTCTCAGTTTTCTTCGAGAAGTTTGGCGATGGACGCCAAAGTCAGAGCCCCGCAATCTTCAACAGATGCTGGGTCAGGGGCATCTGGTTTACTTTTAGAGGGTCTAGGCATGTTTGAGCGTTTGATATAATGGTCTGGTAATTTAGGTCGTAGGTAGTAATGTTCAGATCAAATTATATGTTCTTACATGTTCTTAGAAGAAATTTGACTGCGGTATTGCTGGTGGTATTGAGAGACCAAGTATATCGTGCAACTACACGTCGGTCATCTTCTACAGCTTCAGTACAGCTTCCTGCTGTACATTTCATGTAAAAAGTACCCCAGTACTCACTCAGTGCATCTCTGAGAATTCCACCATTGTCTTCTCCTTTCTCAGTGCTACCATTAGGTAGGACCATCTCAATTTCTACAAGACAGTCATTGACAGATACTAAGCCATCTGTGAAAGCTGCATTGAGATCTTGGAAATGTTTCCCCTGCGGAGCCTTAACTTTGTGGCCTGTGGCTTATCTTGCACTATTTCAACAGGGTCCATTGGTAGAGTGTCATCCAGTATTGTACTGTCTTGCAAAACAGCATATCCAAACTGAATTTTTTCATCAACTGAAATTGAGCTGTGCATTACATTCATTATACCTGGTTCTATCAACACTATGCTGTCTTCTGACAAAAATGATGAATCAATGATGGAGCTGTTGTCCTCAGTTATGGCAACAGGTTCTTCATCACTTTCATATGCCACAGCAGAGGTAGAAGGACCTTCAGTTACGTACTCATCTACTCTTTGAATGTTTGCACTTGCAGTTGTGTCTGTCCTCTTGCAAGACAGACACAGTCTCAGTATCTTTACCTTTCTCATTTCATATTGTTCACCTAATGTTGTTTGTGGATCTAGTTCTTCTTCTGTGAAGTCTCTCAATTTCATCTCAAATTCATTTATATCCCCTAGTTTATTTTTTCCATTTGGAAAGAACAGCTTCTTGCCACAATCGAAAAGTTTTGCCATTGTAGCACTCTTTAAAGCCTTTAAGTGTCTGGTTCCACCACCTCGTTTTTCTTTTATTTGAACAAAGGAGCCACGGACCTCTTCAAACAGTCCCATCTGGTAACTTCGCTCAGTTTTTTGGGCATTTGTGTTTCCACTGAGTTTTTCTGAACGATTATCACAATGCTTCCTCTTTCTATCCCGCTTTTCTTGCAATTTTGACATGAGGTTTTGTGTGGCTTTAGATACTGTGGTATTTCCTTCTAATGCAGCTACTTCTCTTCTGCAGTACTGTCTTATTGCTATCCGGTCTCCAAATCTGGGGACATATGTCAGCAGTTGCTCATCTGACATACTATTGACTGCATAGCAGTCAATCTAGAAGAAAAGAGAGGGAAGAAAGCTTTCTTTATTTCATTAAAGGGATAGTTCACTTGAGTAAATGATGACCGAATTAAATTTTTTTGACTAACCTTTTAATGAAATAAAAATAAATGTATTAATCATTTATTATCCCTTTCATTATTTATTTTGATTTTAAGACCAACAGATGGTGCGATTTCGCTTTGATTCCTGCTTTCAAGCTTCCTTGTGGATATTATCATAAATTATTAATATGTATTTTCTGCCATTAAAACATTTTTATTAATATCTTTACAATATGAAACTGTCTTGTGTACTGTGTATGGTCCTTAATCAAAATGGCATTAAGGAATATACTGCATATACTGCATGTTTCCACTGAAAAAGTGACAACCTAAGTTTGCTTCATGTGAAATTTTAATTAATAATAATAAAAAAAAAAAAATAGGTTACTTAATATGTCTTAAATAAGCTGACTTCATTAGGTCACACCAACAAAATGTCAGGGTTAGATGCATGTAACTGGCTTAACTTAATATGTTATTATTAAATAACTAGGCCTATAGCCCTATAACAGTCAGCCAGGGAGCAAAGGAATGACATTGTATTGCTTTTTACCTTCTCCTCTCGAAACGCTGACACAGTCGCGTCATCCAACTCTGTCGTTTTTAAGAAAATTCAGGAAATTATCCATTTTTAAAAATAAAGTTTATAAACACAGTGCAAAGGCTATTACGTATCCCGCACCGTAACAGATTGCCTGGTTGAATCTGCCGGCACAAACTCGGGGAGGAGCCACAAATCCGTGAGTACAGTTTACAAACCGATTTTTTTTACAAACCGGGAACGGATTGCGAAAGCGTGGGCACGGTTTATGAATTCATGGGTACAGATTGCAAAAACTGAAGGCACGGTTTACAAATCTGAGAGCGCGGATTAGGAACTCGTGGGTACGGTTTATTAATCCGTGGGCACGATTTGTTAAACTGAGGGAACAGTTTGAGAATTCGTGAGTACGGTTTATAAACTGAGCGGACGGATTGCAAAACCGTCGCCACGGATTGTTTTTTTTTTTCCCCACAGGTGACTTCCCGGGCTCCGTATTTTTGCAAAAAAAAAAAAAAAAGTATAACGTGCAATCTTTACAAACAGCGACTGAGGAAAGGAGAAATAAATCGATTTCATGTTAAGCATTTTCTCGCCCTGAAAACCCATTACAAGTTGTTAAGACTTGAGGTACTAAGACTCATATAGTATGACAGTGGTCATGTAAAATGTAAAATGATCTACTTGGTTACCAATGAACACCAGGGCAGAAAAGTCCGAAATGCTACTTTAGAAATATAAATTTTTATATACAGCATACTATTTATGTTAATGCATCTTTATGTATGGTCAAATTGTTTAGCTGCTAAAGGGGAGACAGCTTTGAAGGTCCTGCTAACTCTGCTTCCCCCATCCATCTACAGGAGAGGAGGAAAGGTCTTCAGACCCACCTCAGAGGAGGCCCAGAGGTCATTTACTGACATGCAACCTTGTAAGTTTTGCTTTAGTGTTTCTACTTTAATAAGGGTAGATTTTGCACTGTTTGATATGCTTTATAACTATGAAAGTAATTTAGGGTTAGAATATTTAAAGCTGGAATCCTCTCTGCCACCATCTGTTTGAAAAATAATATTGCATTTTCTTTAAATAGATTTTTGTTAATTTTTAAAGCTGCAGTCCATAACTTTTTTTGTGTTCAAAATTTACAAAATGTATATAATGAGCGAGTACATCATAAATCCATTTTCTAATTTGTGTTACTGGTGTACATTTGCAGAAGAAACTGCATGATTAGCAAGAAGCTTATCAACTATATCTTTACGTCCAAGTAGCTGCTGTAGAGAATTCAGGGGCTGAAAGGTTTTGTTGGACTTTGCCTCTAGTACATACTACATACTCAACAGGTTCCACAACTTTAAAGTTTTCCTTAATATATGGTTTACGTTTGAAGGCTGAGGCTAATGGACCACCCTTAGCTATAGACATTGCCAAAGGATTATTGGTAGAACTAGCTGAGTTCATTAATTATTAACTGATTAACCTGAAGGTTATGCTTATTGAAAATGTCAAAAGCTGTACTCTGTGATACAGGCACTGCAGCAGAGTTAAAAATGAAATGCAACTCTTCCAGTAACTCATCAATTGCAGAGCTTGGTACATGTGACAAAGTCTCTAATTTCATAAGGACTGATGCCAATTTTTTAATTATTGTGTCTTGCAAGTTCTATTTTCTGCCTCAGCTTCAATCAAATTGTCACAATCAAAATCCGAAGCAATTTCAGCAGTTGAATGCTTTTCAGATAGTTGATGCTCACCATTTGTATCACATCCTTTCAATAGTCCAACTTTAAAGTCTTTTATAGTGAAAATGTGCATGCTTCCTACTCTTATGGGATTTGAAAGTAGCATATATATTGGTTTGAAAAAAAAAAAATTCAAACATACAAGTTACTGTTTCAACTCTTCAGATGGTTGTTTACATGAGAAAAGTACTCTCTACTAGATGCTATTTCACTTCCTGGACACAAAAGGCATGTCAATATTACTTGTTCTGTAGTCCTTAAATGTAAAACATCAACATGACATTGACTCAAATGAGTTTTAAGTGCATTCCATGTTATGAATGAGCATGGGCATTCATAGTATGTGCATGGATATCTGGAGTGTCCCTGACCAAAATGGCCATGGTTCAATTTATAGTGTTTTAGTAATTGGTACCTTGTAGATTCACTTTCAGAACACTGTTTGCACCTCTACATTCAGAGCCTAAAAAAAAGACATGAAAGTGTTAATGATACAGAGTACCTTCCAAATCTATAGCAATTATATTTGATCCACTGGCTCAAATGGGCTCATGGGATGCACCCATCATGAGACAATTGCTGAATACATCTGAAATCTACACAATGTATAGCTTGCCTTAAAAATCATTTAATGTAAAATGAAATGAGTATATGAAAGTATACAGTATTTTAGGTTTTAAATTGCTACCTTAAAAATATGTATTTAGTAAATGCCATCTTATTATTGTTATGGGCTGCACTGAAAGCTGCCACAGAGAACGTGGCAGAGTTCTGCACAGGTTCTGCATTGTAGCATTCCCACACCCAGAGTATTTAACATGGTTACAGTAACAGACAGCAGCACTAATTTAATACTATAACGAAGCTTAAAAAAGAATATTAGTTTAATACTGTAGCCTACTGGAGCTAAAAAAGCATAAAAAAAAAAACATGGCTATGCCATGAGTAGGGATGGGAATTGAAAACCGGTTCCACTCGAAAACCGGTTCTAAGTTTTTGAACCATCGATATTGTATGCCCTCGACGTTAACAATTCCTCTTATCGATGCTCCTGCTCCGAGTTCCAGCCATAATATACAGACCGTGAACTCACAACTTTCCCTTTTGTCCTTTATCGGGCACCATAGCGCAATCTCCTATACGCATCTGTGCGCCATGATGTCAAAGCGATTTGAGCAGAGGAGGTAATCATGGAGAGGAAAAGACGATCTAAAGCTTGGCTTTATTTTACTAAAATTTACACACATATCAGAATCAGAAAGAGCTTTATTGCCAAGTGTGCTTGCACACACAAGGAATTTGTTTTGGTACTGAGGCTTCCAGTGGACATATACAAATACAACAAGAAACATAATACTACAAATTATAAGAATAAAAAATAAAAATATAAATATATGTGAATAAAAGTATCACAGTTGGGTTTAGTTGGAATAGACATTTTCAGATGTCTATTAACCAAAATAAATCGACACGATGTTAAAAGGTCTGAAGACCAAAGTTTCATGTGGAGCATTCAGAGATTTTGTTTTTTCTGAATTACCGCTGGGTGTGAATTGTGCTAAAATAAGTTACCTTATCTTCTCTGAAAAGCATTCCGCACATTCAGCTGACATAAAACAACCCTTTAAATAAACGAAAAAGACGATCCAGTGATGAAATGTTTACTGTGTTGACACAAATCTTGTGGGATGTCCATGTCCTAACTGCTGGGATAATCACACAACGCGCATGACACGTCCAATTCACGAACTAATGACTAATTTGAACCGATTAATTTAATGAATGGTTAAAACAACTGATCTTTCCAACACTGAACTCACCAGACGTCTGAATCAGTGTATAACTAATTGGTAACACTTTACAATAAGGTTCCATGTATTACATAAATTACATAAAAAGTACAGTTTGCTTACTCAAGGGTAAGCTTTAAAACAAATAAAAACACTTTTTTAATTTTTTTACTTAAAAAGCATATGACTATTTTCCACACAGTGCTATCAGGAATCGATAAGAGAATCGTTAAAGAATCAGATCGATAAGCAGAATCGTCAGTGGCATTGATATTGATAAAATCGTATCAATTCCCATCCCTAGCCATGTGTCATGTTAGGCTAATGATAAATTTCAATAAAAAATAAAGCGCAATATTTAAAGCTAGATTAAAACAAAAATAAACAAAAATAACTACACAGAAGGCTCAATATTTCGGTAATTTAATCACCACTTCTAACACTTACTATGACAAGGATACAGGCTAATTCTGTGTGAATTAAGCAAGCAAGAAATTGTTTTAAACTATCAACAAAGTATACGGCTAAGCGCAAAAAATATTATCTGTTGTCACAAAGTATACGGCTAAGCGCAAAAAATATTATCTGTTGTCACAAATGTACAATTGTAAAATATATTACTCAAAAAAATTCTACTTACCAAATAATTTATGGATGATAACGGATTCAAAACATTTACAAAAGTTGCCCAAGGACATGTGGTACACGTAGGTGGAAAATGCTGTCCATGCGACTTCTTGTGGTTTGATAAGGAAAGGATTAAATACAGTTGATATTCAGTGTTATTGCTGCTTTCTCAAGTTGTTGTGGAGGAATATTTAACCACAACTCTCGGGTTAAGTGCTTTCAAAACAAAGAGAGATGGTTTGATCAGGTCGAAATGTCGGGAAAGAAGAGTCTGCACCATGCTGTAGCAAAGATGGCAACTTTAAAATATCTGGGTCCAAAGGAATCGCTACTATACTAATTAAGAGCTCGGAGCTCGGAGACACAGCCATACATGAGACTTATTGCTACTGATATTGCTACTGATGGTGCTTCATCAGCTTCTGTGCTATGTCACAAATCTTGCTACAGCTCATATACTTCTCGCTCTAGAAATGTGAGCAAACGCAAGTCAGACTCATTTCAGAGTCAGCCCGGAAAGCTAATCATTCGCTCTCAACTCTCTGCCTTTAAGTATTCTTTGTGAGTATTGGTCTTATTTGTGAAGAAAAAGACTCTAAAAATCCTAACAGGTGGAATCCAGTTAAAAAATGTCAGACTTTAGATAGGCCAGGCCTTCCATCCTTCAAAGATGTGATTTTGTCTAAATGTGATGAACAGCAGGATGATTGGGCAGAAGTTGTGAAGCTATGGGTGAATGGTATCATGGACCTACCTGCAGCTGATGCTCAGTATCACTCCAAGTGTTACAATTCTTTCAGGAAGGTACCTATTGACTGGAGTGCAACTGCTAGTAAACCAATTGCCAGCTGCCTAGCTTTGTTCATAGACCACATGAGTGCAAACAAGTCAGTGACTTGGACTGTCTCCGAATTACATGATGTTTTTGTAGCTAATTCTGGGAGTGTGTGCCGGAAGCAAATGCTAGTCTACCTGAGTGATTATTATGATGATGCCGTTATTGTACTGAGAGGTGAAGGATGCCAGACGATTGTTGGCTTTAGGCAGTACATTGGTAAATCACTCAAATTGGTAGGACAAACTGGCCTCTCCAATGACGACGATGTCAACAAGGTTGTCAGAAAAGTGCGGGCAGAGGTCCAGAATATTCCATTGCCTCGTGAATACGACCTTGGCGGCTTTAGGCATGAAATGGTCATTCAAGATACAAGTCCAACTCTCCTAAGACTTGTCTCCAGTCTTGTGTTCAGGGAAGAAACGGTGACCAAACCAGCACTCAAACTTGCTCAATGCATCCAGCAGCACATCAGTAAAAGCTGGAACCAGACCACTTTGGGGCTAGCTATAAAACTTCATCATAAGCATGGTAGTTCAGAACTGAACCTAAATGAGCATGGTCTTGTTGTAACATATGATGAGGTCCTCCGGTTCCGGAAGTCAGCTGCCAAATATGCCTCAGATGATGCAGATAAGTACCTGTGGGTATTAGGACTGGAGAGGTGCAATGGCCCTATTCACAGTTGGGGTGATAATTTTGATCTTGTAGTCTTCACACCCAATGGTTGCCGCACAACACATGCCATGGCCACTCAGTTTGTGCAAAATCCTGCAGGGATCCTGTGCCCTGGAGTGGCGACGGTGGGATTACATCGCTCCAAGCTGAGAAATTCTGTCCGGTAGCTAACAGCAGTCTTGCCATTGGACATTATACAGGCCCTAAGAAGCTGACTTCACCCGCTCTGAATGAAGTGCCAAGAACAGCTACTGTCCAAGAGAGCATCTAAGAGAAGGTTTCTAGAGCACAGAGGAGGGATGCTGCTTGGCTCTGTCAGATCCATTCTACTCCTCTTCCCCTGGACTGGTTGGCCTGCAATGTTGTGCAAGATCGTCACAGTGATGAAGGTGTGTCTAAAATGAAGACTATAAGTGTCTTTGGACCATTGCTCGACTCACCTCCTGCTCATCCTGATACAGTGCTCTGTACCATTACATACCTGGACACATTACTCAAGCGGCTTGGCATGAGCTACAGTCATATAACATTTGACATGCAGCTGTACAAGATTGCTTGCCAGATCAAATGGGGTGACCTACAGCGATGGGCATCAGTGGTGCTCAGCCCTGGAATGATGCACACCCTGATGTCATTCATTGGCTCAATTGGGGAGCTGATGAATTCAACAGGCCTTGAGGAGCTGGTAGGTGCATCATTTGGCGGCCTGGCATCTATCTTCAATGGAAAGGCCTGGCCTAAGGCCATGCGAGCCTTCCGTATGGTTATGTATGCTCTTCTTCATGAATTCTTAACCCTCTGAGGTCGGCTATCGCGCCGGCGCGATAGTCTCGCTTTTTTTCTTATCAGTGCAAAAGAGACTCAAAATACTCATATTTTATTTTGATTTTACATATTTGTGTTATACATCATTCGATCCTGTTAAGTGTCCATTTTTTTTGTGTATACTCACAATATAAAACAAAGTATTGTGCTTTTAGTCAAATAAAGAAAAATAAACATGATGCTAGTTTTGCCTTCTCTCTGTCAGTGAAGTCCATTCTGAAACGCGTCTGAAAATTAACTACATTTACATTTACATTTATTCATTTAGCAGACGCTTTTATCCAAAGCGACTTACAAATGAGAACAATAGAAGCGGTTAAAACTAACAGTAGGACAACAATACGTAAGTGCTATAACCCCTCTCAGTTTAACTTAAGTGCAGTGTTTTTTTTTTTTTTTTTTTTTAAGAATAGAGGAGAAGAGAAAGTGTTAATACTACTGAATCAAGTGCTGCCAAAAAAGATACGTCTTCAGCAGTTTCTTGAAAGTGGCTACTGACTCAGTAATTAACTAATTCCGCGAATACTTGTCATACAGGCACGAGTGTTTTTCCATAATGAAGCTTGAACTCTCTTCTTTTAAATGAATTAATTTATATAAATAAACAAATATTCTCAGTTTATGTAATCTGTATGAAAAGAGAGAGATGTCAGTCTTTTTCTTTCCTGCTCATTATACCTCATTACGCGTTAATGTGCCACGGACAGCGCGCGGTGATCTTATGCTGCGTTCACACCGGACGCGAATAGCGCGTCAAATTCGCGTCTACCGCGTCTAGTTTGACGCTTGACCACTTTGTGTTAATTCGTGAACACAAAACTGACGCCAAAACTGACGCTTAGAGAAACTGACGCGCGTAAAAACAAAAGTTTGAAGCGAAATTTACGCGGGTCACGCGCGTCAGAATCGAAACCCGTTGGCGGCCATCTTTTTTATGTTGATCGAGCATTCATCGAGAGAGTCACCGCTCTGTATTTGCTCTGGAGAGCAGAACGGCGGCGTAGGGGTAATCGTCGCCGTATTTGTGTCCGCCAGACCCTTCGAAGGCGAACCCAGTGTGGCGAGTTTCACCATTGGCTCGCTCCAGGAGCTGCGCCTGGATGACGGCGGCTTTCAGCGGTACTTCCGCCTGTCCCGCGCACAGCTTGATGACCTGTTGTCCCGCATCGGAGCGAGGATCACCCTCGCCCTCATCCACCTAATCTGTCATTTATTTTTGTTTTGATGATAAATGGAGCCAGCCTCCAAAAGTGATTAATCTGTCCTGTGATTTTTTTCTCTCTCTCACACAACACTGTCCAGACACGAACTTATGCAGTATGTTGGTTGTCTTTACATTATAATAATATTTCATATAATCTAGATATGGAATAAATAGCATTCAATACAAAATGAATATGTCTCATATATTGAAATCAAGTTTTATGTGATAAAATATTTGCTTTGTTGTGCATTAGAACCACATTCAATTACAAAATAATTTATTGAAGCATCCAGATACTTCACCACATGACAGCAGCAAGCAGCTAGGCTCTTGATTGGTTAACGCGGCGCGAATTGACGCAGAAGTTCAGATTTTTCAACTCGGGCGGCAGACGCGAATTCTCGTCAAACGCGTGAATGCACAAATAGCACTAACTAAATCATTCGCGCTTAACGCGCCATACGCTCAATTCGCGGCAATGAGGCGTATTCGTGTCTACTGCGCCGCGCTCTACGCCTCATTCGCGCCGCAGGAATTTTTTACGCGCGTAACGCGTCTTTGTATTGACTTAACATTGAAATCACTTGCACCTGACGCGCTATTCGTGTCCGGTGTGAACGCACCTTAAGGCAAGCCATGCAAACATGCCAACGCCCACCAGCTGGATTATAAAACACATCATGTTTAGTAAGTTTCTTACTACCGCTGTGAACACATCGTATCCCTACGCTTTGAGGAATAATACTATCTAATAACCCTGGAAAATGTACCAGAAGTGCTGGCAGTTTCATGTCGAGGAGCAACGGATCCAGCTGATGTAGTAAGTCATTTATTCTTAAGTGCTTTGTTCTAATCACGATATTGAATAGTGTCTATAAACCGCAAAAAGACTGTTTAAATATGAATCTGTGTCTGTGTGTAGGCTAAATGATGAATGAACGGCACAGGCTTTTACTACAGTTATACAGCGCGTATTCATTCACTCTCGCATCTACATTAGCAAACATGTTATTTTTACATGAACACATCCAAACTATATTGCTATAGCCTACTAAGATGAGTAAAAATAGACTGAAATGTGTTGAAATAAAATGTCTGTATAAGCAACAAACTGCAAATTAACATGTAATATATCATACACAATATGTTACAGACTAAATATGAATGTTTAGACAAGATTTTGTGATTAGTTTTGGATAGATTATAAAGTTTTGACTAAAAAAAAGACTACGGTCACATTAAATAGGTAAGCTTTTGTTCACCAATTTCTGCTCATGTCAAATATACTAGTATGATGTTTTGTCAAAAATAAAGTAGACATTGAATTATCAACTAAGATGTTATTATAGTGTTTGTTCCAATATTCAAACTAATGAATCCTTACCTTTTTTAATACGTATGATAAAATGTATACTTTTTACAAAGAAAGAATACACTTGAAATATTGTTCAAATTGTAATTGTTGTTGTAATTGTAACTTATTTGTAATTGGTTACAATTTCTAATTGTAAAATATGTATATATAGATAATTTCTTTTGTCCTTGCATTCTTTGGGACCCTGTGACACATCATCACTTTGCTGTACAATATCTATATCGGTTGGATTGGTTCCATATGATATAATTAAATCTAGTGTATGATTTAGATGATGAGTGGGACCACTGACGTTTTGCTTGACCCCAAATGAGTTTAATAAATCTGTAAACGCAGCCCCTAACACATCATTTGTGTTATCTACGTGTATGTTAAAATCTCCAACAATTATTGCTTTATCGACATTGACCAATAGATCTGAGAGAAAGTCTGCAAACTCTATTAGGAAATCAGCACAGGGCCCTGGAGGTCTATATACAGTAGCCAAGGCTAGAGATAATAGGGATTTCTTTCTTACATCTAAGAGCGTAACATTTAGCACAAGTACTTCAAATGAATTAAACCTGTGACCTGTTTTCTGAGTAAGGTTTAGAATATCTCTATAGATTGTTGCAACACCGCCGCCACGACCGATCAGACGGGGCTCATGCTTATAACAGTATCCTGGTGGAGTAGATGGCGTTCGTCAGCGCCAGTTTGTATCCACCCTCTCACGGAGACTTCAGAGTCCCCAACACCTGCGATGAGATGACTAAATGCCTGTGAAGAGACGACTCGACGCCTGTGAAGAGACGACTCAACGCCGGCGATATGTTATGCCCTAAATTAATACATGATTAACTAACTGTATTTTTTCTATGTACATTTCTGAAATGCACTTTCTGTAAAGCTGCTTTGAAACAATATGTATTGTGAAAAGCGCTATACAAATAAATTTGAATTGAATTGAATACATCAGGCAAGAGATGAGAGCAGGGGGCATGAAGGGTATTTCAACCATAGACTGTAAAAAAAAAGATGGACGACGCCCCTTCGCTCTCTTCCATTGGCGAGAAGTGAAGCCGCCAGTGTCCCGATATGGCGCTGACATCTTGGTATTTGAGTCTGCGCAGTAGCGATCTCAGGACCAGACCTGCGCAGTAGTGAGCAGAAAGTAAAGTTGCGAAATCAAGGTCCCGCCCTCACTCTCGCTGAATCAATCGCAAGCACACGACCCTGCACATTTTTTAACTGGCCTCTGTCTGCTCCGTTCCTCCATTCTGCTCCAATTTTGATGTCTGCTGATTGCAGTACCTCGTTAAAATAAGGTAAATACAACTACTAACCACATAGTCGTATTTCACAGTATAGGATATAATAATGTGTTACTTTTTAAATATGAGTACTCATATTACTACAATTAAACAACTATCACAATTTGGTGGACAGCTAAATCAACTTCATATTTAGCTCATGCAGTATGTTTTAGCTTGGTTAGCATCCTATAATTTATTGTTAACATGCATTCAATATGTTAGCAACTAGTTATTAACGTAAGTACAAGCACACTGTGTGTAACCGATATCAAAGATAGAGCTATTCATTTAGCTGACGCTATAAGTGAAAGCGACCAGCTGTATTTTTTTACTTACCCTGCAGTACACGTCCATAACGCTAAAACATGTGTTGTGAAAGATTACATGTCATTCTATTATTTTTGGCTGTAGAACTTGCATGATAAACAATAATGGCGTGCTAATGTTGTTTTCCTCAGCGTCTCAGCATAATGACAGAGAAACGGGCTCTGATAATGCACTGCTAATGTTAGCAATGACGACTCGCCGTTTTTATTACCCAAACAATTCCTTACCTTTTCAATTCGATGACCCACCTCCTCCATATGAGCTAACGTAACGTTACTTTGCACGAACATGCATAACTTTGTTCGACTGTCATGAATATTTGAAATGTCCATTTACATGAAGTACAAGTTAGCCAAACATAGATGAATCTTACCTGTCCAGAAATTCTTCTCCGTTTTCAGCCGTCTTTATCTTTCAAAGGCATCTCCTATACAGATCCTTGTTTTATTTCGGACCTTGTCACGAAGTATTTCGGATTCATAACGAGGTTTTTTATGGTTTCGCAACGTTAGACATTTTTTTTATCCGATTCCAACACGTTTGTAGCTGCAGCTGTGGTAACCGGTGGTAAGTAGAGCAGAGCTGGCAACCCGGATGCCGCAACATACTGACTTCGTGATTGGTAGATAGGTGGAGGGTGGCGCATCAGACCAAAACACAACATGACAACATCAACATCAGTTGAGGACTGCAACTTCACTTTTTAAATGACAATATCCTGGCCGGACTACTGTTGTCAGTGATATAAGTAGTTGAAATGAACATGATTTCTTAATGTCTAGTGACATATCAGGGCCATTTTATGATTAATTGAAATACATTTCTTACATACAGCTCCTTTAAGTAAGAGGGTCATTTAAACACTAAAAATCAGTCTAAACCATATTACCATATAAACACTGAAACGTAAACATTGTTTATGATTTGTGACAATTAGTTAATAAGAAAAAATTTGGCATAAATGTACGATAATAATTATTTGATTGTGCTGTTGGGTGGGGCCTGTAGGATGCGCAACAGCCAATCAAACGTGCAGCACTTATCAGAAATACTGGCGGTACTCGCAGTTCACTCACTCTTCTTTGAGATGGCACCACCACCACGAGTTTGGATAGTTGGCAGTTCTATCATTCGCAGGCTGCATTCTCACATCTGTGAGCAGGGCCTGGATGAAAACCTTGATCTTCGTTGTGAGATCACCTGGGATGGCAGAGGAGGTAGACTCTGGGAGCAGCTGCTCCCAGCTCTGCGTTCTGTTCGGGCCAGAGCTCCAGCTCCTGACATCCTGATCATCCACCTGGGTGGGAACAGTTTGCCCTGGGAGGGCCGCGATCACCTGGGTTTCCTTTGGGAAATAACGCGGGACCTGGGCAAATGCTTCGAGATGTTTCCCAGTACTAGGCTGGTGTTTTCTCACATTCTGCCCCGTCTGAATTGGAGAGGTCAGACTGGCAGGTCCGGCTACGGCGTAGAACGCGGCCGGCGGTAGATCAACGAGAAGGTGACAGGCTTTTTTTGGCAGGGAGACAGATGCGCTCCATTCGCCATAGAAACATCTGCCTCTCCCATCTGTGCAGAGACTGAGTCCACCTGAAACCAGAGGGAAACCAATTTCTGCTGAGCAACCTCAGAGAAGCTCTGCGTGTGGAACTCCAAAGTTAAAGCCATCAAATGTCCTTTTAAAGGCAACAATGGCTCTTTTAAGAGCCACCCACTCATTCAAATAAAGAGCATTTTTACAAATGAGTGAAATTCTTTGTTCTTCATATTACTTGAGGTGAGGTAGCGGATACTTGTTATAAAATAAAAAATTCGATGACGCACACATCTAAAAAGCGCGGTCACAGAAAATGTGATTTTAAACCATTAAGCGCGAAACGACTCGCGCGCTGTTTTCTGTGGTACACACACTCATCCAAGACGTGCATACAGTAAAAAGTGTACTTTTAATGATTTTTTTAAACCATTCAAACGCAAGAGTACTTGCACTATTTTCAGTTTCTTACAAATATTTTTTTTTGCAAAAATATTACAGATAATGACAGGAAATGTTGTTTGTTATGCTTGATATACAACGACTGGTAGACATATTCGGTTTTGATGTGAAAGAAAAAAAAATAACTATACAAGTGCAGATTTGAACCCAGAACCTCTGACATGCTTGGCAAACATTTTACCACTGTACCATTAATTAACATGAATAATCTTTGCGGATCTATGCATTTATTCACGTCAAAATTCTCTGCAGTAATAAAATAGGCTAAATTAGTACATCATTAAAACAAATGATAAGAAATCTTATAACTTTATAATAAGTAAAAATGGAACTAGTTTAAATCTATCTATCTATATCAGCAGTGTGATTCTTCCGGATAAATTCGGAAATCCGGCTTTTCCGACCTGAAAATTATGCTCTCTTAAATCATGGAAATCAAGCATTCTAGAATCTTTGGCCTCTTACCATTTCTATTAGAAAATAACATAGGATTCAGGGTTTTTCCTGCATTGAATTTTTTTTGGCGAGCCTTATTTGATCGGTAAGTGATAGATGACAGACTGACTGCTGCGCCCGTGACAGGGCGCTTGTTACTGAAAGAAGGAGCATATATAGAGAGAGAGAGACAGTCGGCCGCGCACTCTCACTGTATTCAAACTGCCTTGCTCTCCCTCCATCGCGCATATTAATCTAAATCTATTGAGAATTGACACGATAGTAAAAGATCAAAGTTTCACGTGGAGCATTTTCAGAGATTTTTTTTCCTGAATTACCGCTGGGTGTGAATTGTACTAAAATTGCCCTATCCTCTCTGAAAAGCGTTCCGCACATTCAGCTGACATAAACCACATTTTCAATAAACAAAACAAAAAACCTATTCAGTGATTAAATGTTTTCTGTGTTAACACAAATCTTGTGCGATGTCCTAATCTGCTGGGGATAATCCCACAACGCGTGCCGTGTGTGTCACGCAACGCACACAAAAACGTAAGATCCAAATGCATTTATTGTTTAGGGTAATCCATACTCATCGTTAGCCAGGCAAAGGTTCAAAATCCATAAAGCAGTCCATAAGCAAGAAACAAAACAAGAAGAACTCTGAAGTGCAACCAGACATTAAGCAAGGACTCGACAACAGACACAGAAACAGACAGGGTATAAATAGACCAGTGCAAACAATGTGAGTGGGAACAGCTGTGTGTAATGATCAGTGATAAGTGACAGAACAGGATGATGGGAAATGTAGTACATGAGGAAATGTGACGATCAGGGAAAGAACCCAGGGAACAAACCAGACACTGTGACATAACCTCCCCTCTACGGAGCGGCTACCAGACGCTCCATGACAGAAAACAAGACAAAACAAGAGTCCAGGAGGGAGGTGGAACGGTGGAGGATCAGGGGGAGGGATGGGGGGCCAGGTCCATGGAAGGGAACAGAAACAGGGGGTGATGGTTTAGCCGGCGGCCAGGGCGAAGTAGACAGTCCATCGGGCGGCCAGGGCGAAACAGACGACCCATCGGGCGGCCAGGTCGAAGCAGACGACCCATCGGGCGGCCAGGGCGAAGCAGACGACCCATCGGGCGGATTGCAGCAAACAGAACTGATTCTGTTCCAAATGTATAAATATTGTTTTGTTGACATGAGCAAAGTGGGTTGAATGTTTTTCAGAGGAAAAGGACTCTGAGTGCTATTAAGTGAGCAAGAAATTATTTAGTGATAAGATGATCTGTAAAATGAGAAGAAACAGAGTTGAATTGGACAAGTGTTGAGAATAAACTTGGAATTCATAATGAATATCATCAGCAAGGTAAACAGATGGTGAAAATTCCACAGGTCAAACTAAAAGGGACGACCGGCCAGACAAGCGGTCACTAACAAAACCTTAAGGTCTCCATTCACAGGTCAAAGCAGGAAATGGTTCACTCCAGTGGGGGTGCGTCGTGATCTAAGGAGAAAATCTGGTAATGATCAGAAAATGGTTGGAGAGTGGGAAACCTGGGTCGAAGCCTCTCACCTTAGACTACACCGACAGGCCTCAACCATCATATAGAGCACAAAGTGAGGGGTCAAAGGCTCGTGCTAGTAACAGCCTCCCTCACCAACGAGGGAAAGACCATTGCAACGACTCGCAAAGAGTCACCCTGGTGAAGACGGGATGTCCATAGAGAGATGACCAACACACCTGGAGGAAGATGCACCAACTAATGGTTTGAGTTTAGCAAAAGAATCTGTTGTTGTGATGATTTTGATGATTTTATTTGATTGAATCAAAATAGGGCTTAGATCAAATTATTTGATTGGTTAAGGATTCATTAGAAAATATTTCAGGTAAATTATAGGGATTATTATTGAAGAAACTTGATGATTAGGCTTTCCATTAAGGGTAAGAAAGGCCGATCATGGGAAAATCTGTATGGTAGTAAGCTAAAAGAGTTAATTTTGAACAACTACATTGGTTAAAAGAATGGATAAAAAATATAAAACCTTTTCTGGATAGATTTTATTAAATACGGTGTTAAAAGTTAAGAAAATATGGTTAGGAAAATGGAGGTGATATATGGAAAAGGGCGTGGATTGATGGTAAATGGATAAGATTGGTTAATCTTTGGGGGGTACTGATTGCGAACTGTACTACCAATTTCAGCGATAGGATTATCAATATTATAATAAGCTGGGATGTCTGTTCAATAGGATGAACAAAATATGATGATACAAGTAGTGGGAGCTACTGTGACATGTGTTAAAATGTATGCTTTCCTTTTCTTTCCTTTCTTCCTATGAATGTTTTTTGATATGAAAAGAAGGTAAAAAACTGTGGTTATCCGCTATGAGATGACGTACAAGGAGGGGTCGAAATGAGGGATTTTATTCTACTTTTATTTCTTTGTATTTCTTAGCCTGTTGAAATGCCATGTGGGTTTCAAGATGTGTGATGATAACCAGGGTGTTAAATTGATGTGTGTTTCCTACTTAAACTATACACTATTCCTTGTTTATACTGAGGTGACTGAGGGTCCGACCTAGGTCGGGAGTGCAATAACAGCGATTATTCATTCAGCCCGGCTTCAGATAAAATCTTTACTTGCTTGCTAATAATTAAGGGACTATCCCCACAAAAACAGCCTAAGCTTTTTACTTTTCCAAATGTTATTTCACAAATGTTTAAGAGAGTAATCAGTTATGCGAAATCCAGAGATGAAGAGTATAAGTGTGGTGATATGACTTAAAATTTGTCTTATTGTTTATTATTATGATTAGGTTATCTGAATGATAAAAAGCGGGGAATTGTTGTAGAAATTTTAATAGTCATTGATCCCTAACAGGTATCATAAGAGAGAGAACCTATTCAATGTATAAAAATATATGTGTGTACGTTCTTGTGTGTGACGTTTCAGGAACATATGGGACAGGACCTCTGACCTTAGGGACGGGCAGTTTTGGCCAGTTTATTTTAGTACCAGTTTGTGTCTTTAAGTAGAAACTGAACAGCAGTGAGGACCTTATCTGGGTGGGTGAAAGGTACAGCGGGTGAGGAGGAACCTTGAAAAGAGTATAAGGGCCGTCTCATATCTTCCTGTGGGGTGTCACTCTCTTGCACAGCGTAACTTCTGTGTACTAGACTGAACCTATTCTTGCAAGAATAAATACTTCTACTTTATTAATTTGACTCTGAGTGTCTCTTACGCAGTGATGATGTTTAACAGGATTTTTGCCACAACAATCATTTTTTTGGAGACATTTTCCAATGCGATTTTATGTTTTCAGTATTTGCATTGTCCATGTTTTCTGTCCATTCTGAGTATAAAAACAAAACCACCAGTTTTTTATTTCCAAGTTCTTGTTCTGTAATATGCAACTTTTAAGTAAAACACAAACGCTCAAATTGGGGTGGAATGTGCTAAAATCGTCACAAAACCAGAAAGACTGCAGAACGTAAAATGAGAAAATGCCAAGGGGTTTTAAAGAGTTCAGAACTTCAGTCACATCAACAACAACTGAACTTTCTCAAGTTTAACTTTATGTAAATCCAGCACCGGTAGTGGAGTATTTGTGTCAAGCTTTTCTGATCTTTAAATCTTAAAAGTATCCATCAAAAATTGTAAAATAACACTTCTCTCTCACCAGTTTTGTTTCTGAGTCACTAAACATCAACGAAATATAGGACAAATTCAACAATAAAAACAAGATTAAAAAACTCAAACGAGGTGCTAGAAAGACACCTCCAACTTAAATCTACTAATGAAGAAGTTGAGCAGCTACATCGAGGCCTGAGGCCTTTGTGGATCCGTGGACTTGAAGTGTCAAAACAACCGACTAGAGGTCTTCTCTGGTCCTAAAATCTGTACCCGACCCGAATCACTCCTTACCCGAACCAGACGTGCATTAATACGAAAAGAAAAACCTGACCCGAGACAGACCTGATAAAATTAGACGCCATTTATTTTCGAACTCGACTGAATCTGAACATAAATGGCATTGATGTATGAACAGTCTGCAGCTCTGTCAGGAAAAAAACCCAGTGTCCTGCTGACCGATTTGACTGCTGCTCCATTACTTTCATTTATTTATTATTAAAGTTATCATATATTTATTATAAGTTATAAAGTTATTTTTATAAGTCATTTCTGAGATCTGCTTTCAATTGTGATCAGTGGATTGGAAAAATAAACGTGAAAGCTTGATTAAAAATTAAATCTATAGCCTAATAAATCATGTATTCACTACTGTCGTCTACAATGCTATTTACCTCATCTCTGGCGAAGGGCTTCTGCACACACAAAAGAAAAGCCCTGAATTAACACGTAGCGTAATGAAGTGAACAGCATTTCCTGATGGATCTCATAGATATAAGATGGATTTCTGTGTGCTAGGTTACAAACGTTTGTTTCTTTTCTAAGTGTGTTTGAGATAAATGACCCCAAATGATAGGATATATGCATAAAGACACGATGACTATTATACTAATATAATACATAATAACATTAGTGAAACTATAAATAAAAAAAAGTAGATCTAAAAATGTTAAACCGAAAACTACATGTATAAGAGTATGATCTCTCAGACTAAGCTGGCTAGCTTGTTAGCTTGAGAATACTTGCTCTTAAAGTTGTCAAAACATCTGATTTAAAGCCATTCTCCTTCTTACTAGAGGGGTGTGAGAGACGACACTTTGATTGACGCCGTTCACCGTAATCCGTGGAAGATCTTGCAAGCAGTGAGTCTAAAATCCATGCTGATGGCGCTCGCTGAAACAGTAGGAAAAGTCTAAATGTGGAGCTACTGAGTCTAAATGTGGAGCAATTGCCCATAGAGTCCATTGGATGATTCAGAGAGAATTTAGAAAGAGTGAGATAATAATGTTACCATAGAATTGTTTTAAATTATATAATTTTGTGAAATGCCCGCGATAGTTTAAAAGAATTTGGGTCTTCCGAGGCCACTAATACCGAATCTGACCTGTCTCCGAGGCACTGTGAAGACCTTTACAACGCACCTCTATTCATCATTCTAGACGGGTATTTTTTCAAATAATTTTTTTGATTTTTGAACTGATGTAAAGTGAACTGTTCAAGTGAACAACAAAAGGTAAAGTGAACTGTGAGTGAACATTAAAAAGGACGTTTCATTTAAGTGCTCATTTTGAAATGAGATTTACATACGTATGTTTTCCAAATGTGGTTGATGTGTTTCCAAGTGATCATTTGAACAGTGAGAACTTGTCCTACATTAGGTTTACACTGGCTACGTGTACATGCAACCAAATAATCTGTTAGTAGTCGGATTGAATGCTCAATCAACATCCCACCAGTCCTTGTTTCAGACTTTCATCCACAAACGACTGGTTTTGGGCATTTTTACTGCGTGATAAATATAAGCAGCACAGCACAACGGTTCATATTGTAGTGTTACAAATTTATTAAAATGTTTTCATTTAGGTTCCAATACAATAGTATATAAACTGAGACAGTTTCGTATACTGAATTCAGCATTTAAGGTTATGATGATGATGATATTTGCTGTGAAACAGTTTTCCAGCAAGAGAGTCCTGCAAATCTTGTTTTCTGTATCTGGCAGAATACTGCTCTCTCTATCTAACCGGCTATTCCTGTTTCTCTCTATTGTAAGCAGATTACTGAAACTTTGGTAGTCTTACTGTTTGAATAGTTATGCTGATTGTATTTGAATTGGTAACACCCCATGTATAGGGCCGGTTCCTAAACCGGTATACATCATTTACATGCTTTGTTCATCACAATGTTAAGCCCTGCCCCTAAAATGTTTATAAATTGCAAGGGAACGTTTTCCTTTAGTCAGACTTGAGTAAGATGTCAGACTTGGTGACTACAGCATCGCAACAGCAAAGTCTTCAATAGAGAGTAACTTCTGCATTGAAAGATATCCCAACGTCTCCTGGTCTTTCGTTTCTAATTCTTCTACACTGAAGAAGGAAAAGGTTTACAACAATATGCTCATTGTCTCCAAATTAGGACCAGAAATGGATAAATATTAAGTCTGCTGTTTAAAACAAATAAAGAACCAATGTAGGAGAATAGTTAGTACAGCAGGAAACTCTGTATATTCGTGCAGTGTGAGCATGTCAAAAAATCTATTCTGATTTGATGGTTGTGACATATAAATGCGCACATCAACCCGATCATGTTAATGTAAAAATTAATAATAAAAAAAATAAAAAAAAGATAACTTCTGTTAACAAAAGAATAAATAAAAAAGTGTTTAATATAAGTGACTTTGTCTTTGTTTTATTGTTTTCAATCAAATAATAGTGAACCACAAACTGAGCCTTTGTTTTAAAGGGCAATTTCCAAATATATTTTATTTATTTGTTATAATATGGGCATTTATGTCACCCGTCTTATTAGTTTGGTAGTATATGGTAATATATTTGGTAATAAAAAGTTGGTTTATTTATTGTTTTTTCATTAAAAATATATCATAACAACTTATAAAGATCAAAATCTAAAGAAGACATTAACAAATAACACTGGTGTTGTCATAAGTTAACTAATCAGTGGGAAAATTTCCTCACCGGCATAACTCTATTCAGCTACATGTTACAGATTTACTGTTGAGCACATAATAACGTTAAAGGCTTCTTAACATTACACTCGATTGAAGAGTCAAGAAGGATATGTTAATTTACTGTAGATTTCAATCTGTCCTTAGTTGGTGACACAGTGTAATTATAATACAGCATAAATAAAAACAAACACACGTAATATGCCTATAGGCAAAACACAACAGTTTTTTGTTTTGTTTGTGTGAACTTTTTTCCCCAACTATATTTGTTCCTGGGCTCCACACCAGGGGTCACGCTCAGCACCCCTGCTTCCCAAGCTACTAACTGTAATTAACAGTATGCCGACCCAGTTTATATGTACAATCTTTGGAATTTGAACTTTTCAATTGCTTTTCCTCTAGACCACTTTACAGTGTGATGAAAATAAACTTTTCTTAAAGCATGTTATATATCACCACAGATTTATTGGCACCCTTCTATCTGTGTTGTATACTGTAATAAACATTATTGTCCTGCAAAATGATGAGGTTTTTGTAAGAAAAACGTTGCGAGCAAATGTCCATTTTTTTTTTTTAAATTTAAATCAACAACGTAAGAGGCTTTAGGCTGCCTGATGAAATCTGTATGAACAAACATCCAGCTTTGCAGTAAAAGTGGCACAGAGGCAGCATCTGACCTGGCCTTTAGATGTACATTACACACTGTTTAATGCAGCTCAAAGGAGGCACTGTGAATTTACATAGTGTAGCGTTTCAGCGCTTAAATGGGGGAATTTATAATCAATAATTAATAATTCACAATCAATAACTGATTATACGGGTTATGAGTTCTCAGTGAATCAACTACAGTTTATAAAAATCACCCTTAACCCTCTGGGGTCAAGAAACGCGCCGGCGTGTTTTGCTGTTTTTTTTCCACATAGCAGCAACATAGACTTAAAATACTCCGTCATTTTTGGTCATATAAATAAAATCAATACATGATTATAAACTATAGAGGGTCTTCTTTTTTTGTGTACTCTCACATTAACATCAAAACCGTGTGCTTTTGTAAAATGAAGAAAATAAACAGGGTGTGCTTTCTGCCTCTCTGTCTCCGTTAACTTTTTTTCTGTAGCACGTCTCTAAACTTAAACAAAGCTCAGCGAATACTATTCAGCCAAGCATGAGCAATATATCTTTATGATCATATAAGTTTGTACTTTTAAAATATCTAATTCAAAACTAAAATAAATATTCTCTGTTTATGTAATCTATAAAAAAAGAGAGAGGTGTCAGCCGATCTCATTATCGTTCTCTCAGCTCATTATTCTGCTAATGTGACACGCCCACGGACAGCGCGCGCTATTCAGACCTAAATGATCTGAAGCGACACATGCAAACGTGTCAACGCCCCTCATAAACGCAATAACACAACAAATTTAATCATCAGATTAATGTACCTTTTCGTCTTGTGAGCCTGTGACTGTGAGGAGTAATCCTGGGACATTTACCTCAGAACATGTGCTGGTTTATTTTCATTTTGAGGAGCGACCGATTTAGCCGAGAATTGTGAGTAGCCTTAAGTTTTTTATTCTTGTGCTTTGTTCTAATGTCTGTAAATGCAAAAAGACTGTTTAAATTTAAATCAGGTTTCTGTGTGTGAATGAATTAACGGCACAGATGGGCGCTGTTGTTTAGGCTATGTTTAGCCTACTATGTTACAGATGAAATATGAAAGATAACATTTCATAGTTTTGGATAGATTATAAAGTTTTTATTCTAAAATATCAAATAAGCTTTTGTCATCCAGTTTCTGCTCATATTTTAAATATATAGTAGGCTATGTTCTGTCAAAAATAAACTCATCAACTAAGATGTTATTATAGTGTTTGTTCCAATGTAAACTATATAAAAACTAATGAATCCTTAACTTTAAAATAAGTATGATAATACTGAGGAATACTGTAGTAAGTTTTTTTCATTCTCAAGTGAATCGCGTTTCTGTGAGTGATGAATGAACGGCAGAGATGCGCTGTTTACCACAACTCGCAAAAAGACAGTTTAAATTTGAATCGCGTTTATGTGTGTGAATGAATGATCCGCTTTTAGCAAACTATATTGCTATACTGAGATGAGTAAAAATCGACTGAAATATGTTGAAATAAAATGTATTTGTATAAGCAACGTATTAAACTGCAAATTAACATATATATTTCTTATATAAACGAAAGACCTATGTTACAGACATAAGAAAGACAACATTTCGTTGACTAGTTTTGGATAGATTATAAATTTTTTACTGTAAAATATTTGCCACCTCAAATAAGCTTTTGTTTGCCAATTTTTGCTCATATGTTAAATAGCCTATAGTATGTTTTGTCAAAAATAAAGTAATCAAATAATATGTTATTATGTGTTTGTTCCAATGTAGCCTAGGTTATATCCAAAGTAATGAATCCTTAACTTTGAAATATGTATGATAAAATGTATACTTTAGTTTTTACAAAGAAAGATTGCACTTGAATTGTTGTTGTAATTGTAACATTTTTAATAAAAATATATATTTACAAGGTAGATGTAAACAAACTATTAAAAGGTAAATATAAGCCTTTTCTTTAAATATTTTTATTGAGTTTTATTAGTGACAAATTTGGGGAGAGGATACATATTCCAAAACTGAAAATACAGTATGAGAATTAACTGCACAATTACTAGACATGGAAAAATATATATATAAAAAATGAGATGCTTCCAACTGTGAACCAATTTGGTAGAATATATATATATATATATACACACACACACACACACACACACACACACACACATATTGCTCTTGCATTCTTTCTTGTGGCTCAGTGACACACCTGAATGAATGGCTCATTAAGTATGCGGGCCCCATTGTCTCCTCAGGTGTGAACCACTAAATATGCATGATGGTGTTGAAATCGTTGACGCCCCTTGCGCATATTGCCTTTCCAAACAAAAAGTGTCTTACAAAATTTAAATCAATGTATTGTTTTATGTGAATGATTAGGCAGGATGATTTTCACATCATTTTGAAGAAAAAACTCTAGGCAACGACATCCATTAGTCAAAAGTCTTGTGGACACATATTTAGTATGTGTTTTGTGGCCTTATTTCAGAAACTTTATTTTTTATTTTTTTCAATAACCATGCATAAACAATATTCCCTCAAAAATACAAACATGTACATACATGTTGCTCACATATTATGGTAGCCCAGTTTGTGCTAAATAGAGTGTAATTACACCTTTGCCATTAATATGTTTATAAGCAACTGAAAAAAGCACAAATGTCAGGGCATGTCAGAACATCTCAAGGACCCCAAAAATCCCTTAGACCCCAGAGGGTTAACGGGAATATTTCGCCAACGGGTTTGTATGGACAATTCAATACAACGAATTATAATCAATTATCCATACAGGGAGGCAAAATTAGATCAATTTTATATCAATACTCAATCACAACGAATTATAATTCAATATTAATATGTCAATTGTCTAAAATAGATAAATTGTCAGGATAATCTCTAATGGGATTAATTTATCATCGAATCATCTGCTCGTCCAGCAAAACAGATCATCCGATCTTTATCAAACCCCATGAAAGATTATCCCTTTTATAGACTTTCAGTTTATTCCTCTGGCCACGAGGATTAACTTTCTTGTTCTATAGAAAATACTGTTTAAGTATCAACAACTTGTAAAGCGCGTAGCTTCGATCGGACATTAAAGAGACTTCAATATGAGCACAAACAGAATCAATAATGAGTATATATTGTTTTAATAAAGAAAATACTACGTATATCGGTGACTAAGATTACAGGGAATAAAATGTATATACAATACAATAAAACAATGAAACAATGAAAGTCAGAGAGTGATAGAAAGAGGGAGAAGAAAGGTTACAGAATGGCACATTACCTGGACAAAACCCTCTGAGAGACCACAAGAAATCAACATCACCCTAAACGGGGGTAAACAAATCTTAATGCTATGAAAGCTTAGTAAACGAATACTTGCACATATATAGCTATTTTGTGTGGCTGATATGAAGAAGGCGTGTGTGTCTCGATCCTGGGAGCGTCACGTGTTCACTCGTTCTTCCAGAGCGAGCCAAGCGCGGCGATTTTGAATGTCCGTTTGAGGTGAAGTTGCCAGTTGATAATTCAGGCTAAGTTCATTTCACTCGTCGGTGGAAATGAACAAAGGAGAATTCTAAAATGGAAAATAAAAACTTAAAGAAACAAACAAACAAACAAAAGAAAACGAAAAAAAGAAGGCTTGAAGAGCCTTGAAGAGGATCACGAAGGAGTTACATGGTGATCCGAGGAAGAGGTAAGAGAGAGCTGATCTTGGTGATCAGTGATTTTAAAGCGTGAAGATGTCACACCCTCTGGAGGTGTGTGAGCCAATGGGAAACTGCCCCCTTTGGATGGAGTTTACAACTCTTTGTCTTGTCAAGGCTTTCATTTGCATGTTTGGCATGTTTTATGACAAGGGTGGTCAGAGTCATGACGTGCATCATTTCTACTCTCAAGAATGGAAAGTATAGTATAATACATTCCATCATAACTTAAGATGCATTTTTGACTGGAGGAAGCCGCGAGGATTCCAATGATACCACGCAAGGCGTACAAACAAGAAATGAAAGCAAGTTTACATTCATAGGCATGAATATAGGCATTCAGAGTTTGTCTAACACATCTAGAGAAGTCATGATTACACTAAAATGACAATAAAATACATGGGTATGCAGGAATATATCGTATTCTTTTCAGAATTAGTCAAGTTACAGATTTCAATGAAGGAATGTCTGTTTATGTGTATGCGTTTTGGAGAGAGCTTTCTGGCCGCCTGGCCTGGCTCTGAGGAGATAGCGATCTCTTTGAGGCCTGGCCCCCGGCTGTGTGTGTGTGTGTGTGTGTGTGTGTGTGTGTGTCTGTTGTACACAAGTTCCTTCTTGCCGGAAAGGGGGAAGGCTTGGTTCTAACTCAGTTCGCTATGAAAGTGTCAATGAACGCCATTGGGAACAGACTTCCTGGCGCTCGCTGGTTAATTATTAGACAGAGTCACAGTTTGCGAGTTTAAGGAAACTTAGTGAGGTCCGATATTGTGCATACTTTTGTGTTATTGTTAAGACCCACTAAAGGCATAAAAAACATTGAAAGCACCATAAAGTTTTTGTGCACTATCCAAGACTTCTAAAGTCATTTGATAGCATAATGTAAACGGTAAAAATGATCAGCATTCAAACTGCGTGTTGCGTTCGGTTACAACAGTAACACGATGACACTCTCTTCAAGATCAATGTTCCCATTATTATACTTTATTTGTAGATAAAGGTCTATGGTTTGCACAAAATGACTTTATCTTGCTGGAGTTTATTGCGCTTTCTAAATCATATCCCTTTCTTCCAGGTGTCTGTTAGATTACAGCACTAGAGTAGAGAGCACCATGAATTGTTCTTCAAGCGCCCTGTAACTGAAATTTAAAACTGTTAAAAGAAAAGGCTCAATAAATTGTTGCATATATATAATACACTAAGCATCAAATATCTCTTCGCTTTGTGCTTTGAACTTTTAAATGCGAAGCGCTGCATGCTGTGACTTTGCGTTGCTTCAAGTGCATCATTCTGCGCACGGGATACGCATGATCGCTTTGCCGCTCTAAATTGGAGCCTTTCAAATTATAATACTTAACCTGGGGCAAGGGGCACGTCCTGATTTTCCCAAGTGGGAGCTGTCCTGAGATCAATATCTTTATGATGACTCTGGGACAACAACCGCCTCAGCCAATCAACGTTTATGATGTCATCACCATGTGCCCCCCGTCCAGTCCGCCAAATTCAAAAAACACACACACACCCCTGCCAACAAGCGCACAAGTTACCAGGTAAGACCAACGGCTTTTTACACTCTCCTATTAATTAACATCAGTCTTCTACTACGGCTAAACATATTTGTTTTTAGAATAGCATTTTTCCACCATTGAAGTAACGCTAATAACATTAACAGTAAAATTGCAAGCCAAAATTGATCAGCATCGCTGACGCTCGGCTCAAAAAATAAAAACAATAAATGAAGAAAATACTGTTTAGATGTATATATTTTTTAGAGTGTGCATAGCTAAAAAAAAACAGTTTTTTTAACAACAAACAAACTGTCACACCGGCAGAAAATGAGCTGGGTTTAAGGCTAAACCGTGCTCATTTTCTGCCGGTGCGACAGTTTGTTAGCGCTCGCACTGGTGCCACAGAATCTCTTTATACGTTAAGTACGTTAGCATTTGCGCATCACACTGACCATTCAGCTTGGTCAGACAGTACAGCGTGATTCGCTGCGAGATCCAGGGAGAAAACGTTTGAATTAGCTTATTTATTCTGATTGTCCTCAGACAATCATGAATATGTTGACCTCAAGACGTCACTGATTTATTCTGTAACATGATGTTGTCCTCAGACAATCATGAATATGTTGACCTCAAGTCGTCACTGATTTATTCTGTAACATGATGTTGTCCTCAGACCATCATATGAATATGTTGACCTCAAGTCGTCACCGATTTATTCTGTAACATGATGTTGTCCTCAGACCATCATATGAATATGTTGACCTCAAATCGTCATCGATTTATTCTGTTACAATCATATTGATGACTAAAGACAAGTCATTCAGGTAGGCATTGTGCAGGTAAGGAGTCAGTAAGTGAATGCAAGTGAGGGCCAGTGAGTATAATGGGAAATGTAGTGAGGACTTGGTGACTAACTGGTGAACTTGACAAAGTGCACCATAAGTGAGTTAAAACCCTCCCCATTTATCCGGGCTTGGGACCGGCACTGACATTACACTGCTTTGTGTAATGTCAGAGGCTGGGTTAAAAAAAAATATATATTTTTTTTTTTAATTTTTAGGTTATTTTTTGGGGGGGTGTTAGAAATGGAAATGAAATGGTCCAAACGAAAAGTGCCCCAAATCTTGGTCCTTTATTATGAACAGATAATACAATACACCAGCGCTGGTTGGAGTAGAAGCTCAACCCAATATCCTTCGTCTAGGGTTTATATAGTGAAAGTCTTAAACAAAAGAATACAAGTCTAACCAATAAAATCAAACATTACATCATAGATATCATATAGACGTTATATAACAGCTTCTTAATATGGGCAATATCCTGTTAGATTTCCACAGGATCCTTAGGATCCTAGGAGCTTTTCAAACACACAATGTATAGAAGTGGAACGAACATAGAGAGAAAGAGAAAGGAGGGGTGAGCAACTTCTATTAATGAATACCAGATGTTCAACATACACACAAAAGGAAAGAAGAATGTGCAGACGTGGCAGTTATGCTGGCTAGAATAAAGAAATGCACATAGACTGTTATATTGTATGCTGAAGGAGAAAGATATTTCTAACAATGGCCACTTTGATAAGATGATTATAATAGAATTATCATATCACATACGTTTCAGCATACTCCTTCTAGTACAATAATACATGAGATATTCTTCAATCAAACATTTCCTTCAAAATCACTAATACTTAACAGTTCTATTCATCAAAGCATATTGGGAGGATACAAACGTATTCATCGCACGATGAATCAACATCCTAATAAATGGAATAATACAACAAATAAATGCAAGGATTAAAAGTATAACTCCTATTGGGATTAAGGCAGATATAAGCATTTGTTTCCAATTTGTGAACCAATCTAGAAAACCACTTCTATCGCTCACTTCTCTTCTCTGTAGCTCGTCAGCAATTCTTGTCATATTATCTATTCCATCAGCTATAACGTGACCATCTTCGTCATTTTCTGCACCATTTTCAATTACACACACTCCGCCCCTAGAAGCGGTAAGCTGGTCCAAGACTAATCGATTCTGAAGGGCAGTTAAGCGAAGTGCTCGAAGCTCTTCTTTTACACCAGCTAGAGTATTCCTTGTAGTTTTAATAAAGGAAATCAATTCATATCTGGTAACTTCTACTTCAATTTGCAGACTGGATACACCTATCATTGGAAAAATCCCTTCAAAGAATTTTTCTGTACCAGTCCATAATCAGTGTTCTTTTGGTACTGGATTATCTCTACCCAAACTACTAACTGAACTGCGGTCAGAGAGAGCACGTGTGTTCCTTTGATTGTTTACTCTATCATTTCTTTGTTGTCTAATAACCATAGAATATTCTTCCAAAGTTACTAGGGCACATCGTCCACTCCAGTTAAAAGGTAACGAGGTATAAACCATGTGCCCGCATAACCAATACCAATCTTTCACAGCTCTTGTTCCTTTTACAGATGGCACATACCTATTACAATTTTTACCCGAATATAGTCCACAATACTCATCACATAATTCTTGTTCTTCGGGAGTTGCCCCTGCATAAGCATGCAGAGTAGTTAGAGGGAGTGAAGATCTTTTTGAGCATTCTTCCACGTCAAATGTTCCTTTTCCCGTCAAACAGCTCAAACAACAGGGCATATTTCGTACTTCACAACGGCGATATATTTGCTTACATTTATACTCAGGAATTGAACCCAATGTTGCAGCTCCTACTTTTCTTTCCATACAGAACAACGAATCTGGAATAGGACCTACAGTTGCCACTTTAACATGTACTTGTATTGCAACTGTCAGTACCCTATTACCAGGACAAGTCCAATTTCCTGTTGAATTTTGGGGAGCAAGTGCACCAATATTACTAAGATATAAGGGACAGAACAGTTCTTCTTCTGTCGTTGGCGATTGAACAGTTACATGAGGTCCAGAAGCACTTTGTGGCATTTTTGTACAAACATAACAGTCACCCTGTTTTCCTGTAGACTTAGCAGTGAAGTTGGCTAACCTCCACCACATATTGGAAGCAAACGCATGTGGTTCGTCTTCATGTGTCAACCAAGTTTCATTGCCACTGCCAATAAGTGCTTGTGTATATATGAGCATGCTTGTCAGCACGATCAGGCATATTATCAACTTTGCAGACATGGCTTAATGGATTCAATGATAATTATTGCTAATTTCAATCAGCAATCTCGTTCTTCGTCTGCTTCTCTTCCTCGTTCTCCTTTTGATCACCACTTCCGCATAGGCTTATGCGTTCCCCTGGGATGGAGCTGCTTTCACTCGGCTAGCATGGATCCACTGTGGCTGGAGATCAGTCAGAACACCTGTCCTCGTCACAGCGATAACCGTGGATGGTCCTAAGTAGTTCGGCTCACCGAGTTTCGTGGGCTTCAGACACCTTATCAGCACCTGCTGTCCTGGAACAAAAGGATGAGTCGGGTTTTCTGAAGGAAGAGGGAGAGAGAGAGAGACATCACCATTTATGCCATTCAACGTTCTAACTAGGGAATCCACGTAATCTGCAATGATCACTTCCGTGTCACCTGTGGAGAGATTGCCAGCGCGACCTCTGACCCAAGGGGTCGGGAAAGGTCTACCCATTAGAATTTCAAATGGAGACATTTTTGTGGTTGCTGATGGAGACATTCTCATTTCCGTCAGTACGGCAGGCAGCAAATCAACCCAATTTCTGCCCGTATCTAAACACGCCTTATTCAGACGTTCTTTTATCGTCTTATTCGTCCGTTCCACATTCCCGGAGGATTGTGGCGAATAGGGAATATGGAAGTGCCAATTAATATTAAGTTCTTTGGCCAATAATTGTGTGACTTTTGAAGCAAACGGAGTTCTATTATCACTTGCGATAACGGTTGGAATACCGAAGCGCGGTATAATTTCTTTTGCAAGAACCTTTACAACCGTCTGCGCGTTTTCTTTACCACACGGAAAAGCTTCTGGCCACTTCGAAAATCGATCAACAATCACGAGCAAATATTTGTGATTTCCACATGGAGGCATGTGTGTAAAATCGATCTGTAAATATTGAAAAGGAAGCTCAGGATGCGGTAAAGCGTCATGGCGGGTTGCCTTGTGCCTGTTTGTTTGTGCACACACTAAGCAAGCATCCAATATCAACAAAGTATTCTTCCGAACATTTGCTATGCAGTATGATTGATTCAAATTTTGGATCACTTTTTCTTTTGACACATGTGATACCCCGTGATAATGCCTGCACAGCATTACAACGGTGGATGCTGGTAGAGCGATTCTACCCTGCTTGTCTCTTAGAATACCAGCTTGATCTGGTTTTACTTCATTCGCGGCCCAATGAATCAGGTCGGCTTGCGTAGGATTAGCTTGTAGTACTTTAATGTCCAAATCATTAATCAGTGACGAATTCATCATAGGCACTTCAGTGCTCTGTTCACTTACATATGGACTAAGTATTACTTCTTTAGCAGCCCATTTCGCGACTTCATCTGCAAACCTGTTTCCCTTAGCCTCATCTGATTCACCTGTTTTATGACCAGGTACTTTAATGACAGCAAGTTTCGATGGTTGCTGTGCTGCACTGATGAGCTCGGCCACGATATTGTGATGTGAAATTGGTTTTCCGTCGGAGGTTTTGAAATTTCTTTCTTCCCACAATTTAGCAAAATCATGGACAACGCCGTACGCGTATTTGGAGTCAGTGTATATATTGATGCACTGACCTTTTGCCAATTGACAAGCTCTCGTTAGAGCAATTAATTCTGCTACTTGCGCTGATTTATATGGCAACGAATATGCCTCAATTACACGATCAGGTAATTCAACAATAGCATATCCACACAAGTATAAATTGTCATTTGGCTTGAAACAGGATCCGTCTATATACCAATTATCTCCCTCCTCCAGGACAGATGTAGACACATCTGGCCTGCAGGCAGTCGAAGTTTGGAGTCTGGTCAGGCAGTCGTGGTCATCACTCTCAAATTCACCATCCGTCAACAACCTGTGCAGATGTACAGTAGGGCCATGAATAACAGAAGTTACTTTCAATGTTAAATTATCAGTTGCTAATAATATAGCCTCATAGCCAGAACGGCGTTGAGCAGACATGTGTTGAGTAGAGATATTTTGCATAATCGTACCCACTTGGTGTGATGTGTGAACTGTGAGTGGATGTGATAAAACAACCCTTTCAGCATCCTGTACCATGATCGCTGCAGCAGCCACTGCACGTAAACAGGCCGGGAGTCCCCGAGCCACTGCATCAAGAGTTTTAGACAAATAAGCTACTGGACGGAAAGTACCCCCATGCTCTTGGGCTAGGATTCCCGCGGCGGTGCCCCCACCTTCGTGCACGTACAGATGGAAATCTCGTTTGTAGCATGGGAGGCCGAGGGCGGGAGGCCTTAACAGAGAGGATTTCAAATGTCTGAACGCTTGGTCCATTTCACTTGTCCATGTAATGTCCTCTTTGTCATCCAGCGTAGCGTCTCGCAGGATTTTGTCATACATGGAACAATTCGGCACCCATAATCGACAGTAATTGACCAGTCCCAGAAAGCTTTGCATTTGCTTCCGTGTCGAAGGGTGCTTGAACGAAGCGATGGCTTTGACTCTGTCCGCCGACAGGCGAACTTGGCCTTGTGACAGTTCATGGCCGAGGTAATTGACTTTCCTCTGCACCCACTGCAGTTTCTCTTTAGATGCCTTGAAACCAGCCTCTGCTAAAACGTTGCAGACAATTGTAGTGGCAGCAGCGCACAGGTCCGCAGAAGCACCAGTGACGAGAATGTCATCAGCGTATTGGAGCAGACAGGTGTCAGGAGGGAGTCTGACATCCTTCAGCGTTGCGTGCACTACAGCGGAGAACACCGCGGGGGAGTCCTTGAATCCCTGGGGTAATCGAGTCCAGCTGTATTGGCAATTCTGAAAACAGAAAGCAAAAAGTGGCTGTGTTCGTTGGTCAACAGGAATGCTGAAAAAGGCGGAGCATAAATCAATAACAGAAAAGAATGCATGTTCCAAAGGGATAGAATTAATAATAGTCTGTACATCTGGCACAATAGGAGCAAGTGGTTTTATCAAATCATTAATTTTTCTCAAATCTTGCGTTAAGCGCCAAGAACCATTTGCTTTCCTGATTGGATTAATTGGTGTGTTATAAGGTGAATGAGTGGGGACCAGAATGCCTTGGGCCAGAAACTGATCAATGAGACCTCGAATTCCCTCCTCTTTTTCCTTTGAAAGCGGGTATTGTTTTTGAAACACAGGCCTATTCGTTGTCAAAGTGGCCACATAAGGTTGAATGTCAAGTAGGCCTACGTCATCCTTATGCGCCGCCCACAGTTTCGGGTTTACCCCAGCAACTTCCTGTCCGAGCTCAGTTGCAGACACATCCTCGAAGGGAGCACTTCCTGTGTCGGTTGTAAGAGAAAAGGCTGATGGAAACATAAGTTGCAAAGAGTCAGAGTCAAATTCCAATTTAACACCCATCTTGTGCATTAAATCTCTACCTAACAAACAGAATGGAGAATCGGGAATTATTGCAAACTCATGCATTTTGAATAATGATGGTACATCATTAGAGGTAACTGGTAAAGTTGGTGTCAAATTACAAACCACAGGAACATTGTCTATTCCTATAGAATTTAGTTTTTTCCCTGTAATTGGTCCCTCATACACAGTAGAAGACAGCGATGAGATGGAGGCTCCGCTGTCAATTAAAAAAACATATGGCTTATGGTCAACATTCAATTCAATAAAGGGCAAAACATTTGACTTGTTTGCATAACTCATTGAAATCTGTGAAAAGTTATCAGAAAAATGCAGCACCTTTTCCTGGCACAGTCATTGCTTTTGCCATGCGTTTGGATAAACAGGTCTCTGTCTTTCAGAGGGAGGAATGAAGGGAGGGGGTTTTGGCATCGGGCCATCAGAGCGCCTGAACATCTGTTTATCATTATTTCGCTGAAATCTCTCAGCTCTTTTCTTACAAAAGCGTTGTGTGTGTCCGCGACACCCACAGAAAAAACACTTTACGTCCCTTCTGTCATTGGGTGGCGGGCGATTTTGGACAGCGGAACTAACTTGAAACATTGCGGGAACTTTTCCTCTGGAGTGGTCAAATGCCCCAGCAGACGAAAGTTCACGCAAGCGTCTTCCCAAGTCATCAACAGAAATGTTACTAATGTTGGTGGTAGTGATTCGAATCATTTGTGCAGTCTCATCGTGCATGTTATTCAAAAACGTGTTCACAAACAACAAACAATTATCCTCATCTATAGGAATCGCAGATTCGTGAATCCAAGCATTTCGAAATCGATTAAAAAATGCAAGTGGACTTTCTCCCACCTTTTGCTTTGTGTTCGCTGCGTGAGAAATGTCCTGTTTAGCAGAAGACAACTTCACTAAAAAGGCAGTCAATTGTTTGAAAAATAGTTTCAGTTTACCAGGACTGGCCCAAATCCAGTCGGGAGTATAGTCCCCGTAATCAGCGATCCTAAATGCGCTTGTGGGGTCGGACAAATCAACAGGATCCGAATCTTTAAACACAATACTCCGGACGGGGGGTGAGTCGTTCACTGGGTCTAACAAATCAACCTCAGCAATTAATTCTTCCTCTGTAATGTCGGCAGGCAATGTTTTAGTCAAAATAAAACGATAATCACGACCAGTAAGTTGGCTGTACGCCGTCAAACGTTTAAGCATCGAAACAAATTGATGTGGCGACCGTGCTGGGTCTGGCAATTCCTTAGAAATTGCCATCACTTCAGAAATTTGCAACGGATGAACTTTGAATCATTCTGAAGTTTCAACAAAAGGACACAAAGTCGCAGTCGTCAGATCGGGGTACAATCTATTTTTTCTTGGTTCAGAAAGAGTTGGAATACACTCATATTTTGGAGGTAGGGTTTTGTTCTCTGCAACAGACGGCGGAATAACATTCTGTTCCACAGACTGTGGGAATCGTTTTCCGTCTTCCTTAAGCTGTGATAACCGCCCACCCTCCAACAGAGAATTTCTGTCTGTCTCGGCCGGAGAAGAAAGGACGGCAGAAACTACACTCTCTCTCACAGCCAATTCAGTTTTTGAAATCACATTGTTACTCATATTGTCAACTCTTCGTGGACCTTTGTTCCAATAGCATTGCATTTCCTTACAGACTTTATAAGACTGTTTCATGTAAGAATAATCCCAATCAGGGTCGCCCCAATTTCCAAAAATCATGTCTTTCGCAGCGAGCATGTCATTTTCTTTAAATGAGCCGTCTCGAGGAAACGGATCTAATTGTGTTTTGCCAGTTGACCAGCCAGCTAAATTTGACAAATATGGCTCCGTAAAAAATGCTTGATTATTTCTAATCATAAAGTCTTTCGGAGATTCATCTTGTAACGGTGGACTAATTTTATTCCCCATTATCAACACAAAAATTTCTCCGTAATGCAACTTAAACAAATAAGAGTATGGCCAAATAGAAAACAAAGAAAAACATGCAGTTTAGGATTAATTGTGTTAGTAAATTGGCCAATAAAGAGAAAAGGAAATATATATATAAAAACGAAAAGAAGAAAAAAGAGAAATAAAAATAAAAAATAAAAAGAGAGAAAGAAGAAAAAAAAAAAAATTAAAGTATGTATTATCTATCCATAACCAGGACCAAAGATAAAACGAAATATAATTTGCAAGAGAAAAACCGAATATCTCGTGTCAAATCTATATTTCCAAACGGAGGAAAGTGACCAGTTTCCCTACCGTTCTTCCCGCGTTCGATCACAAACACGAGGATAACGTCCCGTATTTATTTATACGACGGACAAACGTCCCGCATTTATTCATGCGACGGACAGGCGTCCCGCACATACGACGGACAGGCGTCCCGCAGGTACGACGGACAAGCGTCCCGCATATACGACGGACAAGCGTCCCGCATATACGACGGACAGGCGTCCCGCATATACGACGGACAGGCGTCCCGCATATACGACGGACAAACAAACAAATTTCACCAAATATGGTGAAAATCACGGCACTATAGGTAAACTTTTCTCAGCAGACAGGAAGAATCAACCTTTTCTTTTGTAAAAAAAAAAATTTTAATTCTTACCTGTCTGGAGAAATCCCGGACGAGCAACCAAATTGTTAGAAATGGAAATGAAATGGTCCAAACGAAAAGTGCCCCAAATCTTGGTCCTTTATTATGAACAAATAATACAATACACCAGCGCTGGTTGGAGTAGAAGCTCAACCCAATATCCTTCGTCTAGGGTTTATATAGTGAAAGTCTTAAACAAAAGAATACAAGTCTAACCAATAAAATCAAACATTACATCATAGATATCATATAGACGTTATATAACAGCTTCTTAATATGGGCAATATCCTGTTAGATTTCCACAGGATCCTTAGGATCCTAGGAGCTTTTCAAACACACAATGTATAGAAGTGGAACGAACATAGAGAGAAAGAGAAAGGAGGGGTGAGCAACTTCTATTAATGAATACCAGATGTTCAACATACACACAAAAGGAAAGAAGAATGTGCAGACGTGGCAGTTATGCTGGCTAGAATAAAGAAATGCACATAGACTGTTATATTGTATGCTGAAGGAGAAAGATATTTCTAACAGGGGGGTTATCTTTTTTTTTCATGATTGAACCATTTGTTGAACGAACCATCTACTTGCGTTAGAAAAAAAAGTAAAATATAGTAAAATACTTTTAAAAAACAACAAAAAAAATCTTCTCTTTGAAGTAGGTGGTTTATACAAAACAGGAAAAATTAAATATTTTCAAAAGCCTAACAAAAAATCTTCACTTTGAAGCTAACCCTTTCTCCAAAACAGGATAAAAAAATTTGTTTTCGAAAAAATAACAAAAAATCTTCACTTTGAATTATAATTGCAAAAACGGAACCATTTAGATCATGAGAAAAAAAAATGTGTGTCAATCACACATCTGCCATCAGCCGCTGGCGTTTTCTTTTAAAGGCACTTAATGTCAGGACAGCGACGGAATTTTCTCTGCAGAGCCTCAAATACGCTTCGTAGGCTCTGATGTGGCTCATGTCACGGCTCACATTGATGTATCCAGTCTCCAGCTCTGTCCACCTGGCATTCACGCTGGCAGGAACTGTGGATGGCTCCATTCTCTCAATCACCTCCTCTTCGGGTTCCTCCTCAACCTCGAAGTCAGCCACTTCTCTTCTTTCCTGGGCTACAGGAGGACGTGGATGGGCAGGTCTGGGTGGCACAACTGGAAGCAGGACCAGCTTTGTAGGCACTGATTCATGAAATCTCCAGATTTGAGGAGACTGCACCAACCGAAGTGGAGAAAGGATCCGCAACTCCTTCATATGCCGTTGCGTTACGGGAAGCTGCCGCTCCAACTCACCGAGTTTCTGGAAAGAAACAAAATCCCCATTCTGGACCCAAGGAAGGCCAGCACCGTATTTAGTCTGTCTTTAGGTAAACACTTTGGCAGCCTCTCAAGACTGGTCTCCATCCACGGCATCCCATGCTCACGATACTTTACTACATTCCTTGAGTAGGAAAGATCCAGCTGTTCGACCTTGGCGCACACGTCTCCTAGGTACGCCGCTGCGCGCGATGCAGCAGATGGGAGTTGAGAAGGACGGTGGAGTTCAACGAAGTCCTTGAAGTTCTACCGCGCCTTCTTATTACGGTTCTCATCCCAGTATTTGATTTTCGGGAAGAACTTCAGCTTCCCTAATCCGAACTCCAAGCAACGTACTCGGTCAAAACTGAAGGACGTGACCATCTCCACGGTCCTGCCAAATGTGTGGGGATATCCAAATCCTTTGCTCTCACACACCTCCCTTGCTAACTCCCCAACCGACCGGCAATCACTTAAACGGCCGATTGGACGGTCAGGCCCTTTCCACGACGCCATGGGAATCCGGTCATTCCTCTCATACAGGTCACAGAGAAGGATACGGACCAACTCATCCCCCACCACTTGTGGGCCGGCCTGAAAGCAGTCTGTGAGCGGAAAGAGGCGCAGGACTCTTAGCCTCTGGAGTTAGTTACTTAAACCACATCTCCAGGGGAGGAGTACCTTCACCCACACTAGCGGATCCAATTGGACTTAGGCCTAGAATTCCCCTCATACGTGAAAAGCTGTTAGGATTGGTGGAACATACACCGAGGGGTGAGGCATACTGCCTTGATGTTACACACATTGCCCGTCCAAAAAAAAAAATATTCAAGCGCCAGTTTGAGCTGGAAGGCCTTCCATAAACTTTCAAATCCACCGAGCCCCTTCTGGTGGTGCAGGAGATCAAAAAGTGTGCTACTCAGGTATGTAGCGATTGGCTGTACAATGTGCCTTAATCCAAGGCCATCATCATTGTCCTTGAAAGGAAGCAGCATCGGCACCGTCTCAAACAAATTATCCATCATCATCTGGTCAAAAAAACTGATGGCATCGACAACCTCTGGAAAGTCAGGCCTAACAAGAAAAAAACCCTCCAGCATCACAAAGGTCCTTCCACTGGTTTTCAGTGCCAGATCGTCCATGTGTTCAACGTATGTTTTTGCATCCTTAAGGATCATCCGCCGATGCTTCTCAATGTGTAGGTCACATGTTGTGATCACCCTGCTCACAGGGTGCTTAGCGGGGGTGGCCTGGTGGCAAGGTGGAGTCACTGCATACAATTGCAAAAAGTTGACATTACAATTGTCATGACGCATAACCTGGTCAAGAATGTCCAGAACATCAAGTGGCATCTGGTCGAGGTTCTGGTCGAGCGTTACTTCAATGGTGGAAAAATGCTATTCTAAAAACAAATATGTTTAGCCGTAGTAGAAGACTGATGTTAATTAATAGGAGAGTGTAAAAAGCCGTTGGTCTTACCTGGTAACTTGTGCGCTTGTTGGCAGGGGTGTGTGTGTGTTTTTTGAATTTGGCAGACTCGACGGGGGGCACACGGTGATGACATCATAAATGTTGATTGGCTGAGGCAGTTGTTGTCCCAGAGTCATCATAAAGATATTGGTCTCAGGACAGCTCCCCCTTGGAAAAATCAGGACGTGCGGGCAAGGGGGCGTGGCCCATGGGAATATCACTCATGGGCGATGCCCAAGTCCAACTGGACTTGATCCAGTTTCTCCCATTTTTACTAATAACTGCTTAAAATTAGTTAATTCAGAGGACAGTAAGGCAAACAATTAAATTAAGCATGAGCTCGAACATTTTGGCATTTTTCATATCGAACCTTCAAAGTAAGGAATAGGACACTGCATTGAAAATTAAACAATTTTTTTAATTGCGTCCAGGGCACTGGAGAGACCTGCCACCTCAGTGATGTTGTACTCTTCGGAGCGGCATTTAGGGCACTGTGTAGATGTTGCCTCCCATTGGTTGACGCACGGCTTGCACCCCACAATGCTCCTGCAGCATGATGTCAAAACTGGGTTTTCCATAATTCCTGGAAGTGAAATATACAATGCATTGTAAACGGTGTCATTCACGTTACACGGCAACAGCGTTTTGGGGGCCTGAAAACCGGTTTGAATGTAGGCCTACACATTTTTGAAAACACATTCTCTGTAATCAAAACCATGAAACTCTGAAAATGGCATCATGCACATTCATGTTCAGTCTAAACATGTATTATCTAAACGTGGTCAACTATTATTTGATTGAAAACAATAAAACAAAGACAAAGTCACTTATATTAAACACTTTTTTATTTATTTTTTTTGTTAACAGAAGTTATCTTGCGCCTTTAATTGCCTCCGCTATAGTCCTGTCAATCATCTGTCTCATTCTCGCAGGTCGCGGACAGTTTCAGTAAAATTCATTGGTACCCACCCTCAGCTGATTGGCATTGCAGTGACCATCCCGTGTCCAAAATGGAGCGTATACTGTCTAAAAGAAAAGTTCTGACTGCTGACTGAACTTTGGTCTGTGCCTCACCCACTCGGTGCTGTCTAGCGCAGCAACACACAGATTTAACTCCGCACCGCTAAATAAAACAGGCTGCTGGCAGACTAATATTTCATATTTCTTATTTAAATATTTCTGTAAAACGCATTAAGTTGCACAGAAGAAAGCCCAATCTAGGACATTGTTTACAGTTTAAGAAGCGGTAGCCATAGTTGAGGACTATTATTATTATTTATTTTATTTTATTTATTTTTTTATTCAAGAAAAAATTACAATATTGCAAACACACATCTTTTAGAAATCTAGAACATTTCCAACAATGTATATATTAAACAAGTAAACCCATTCGTGCACAATCATAGCACAAAAATGGAAAGAGCTCAACAAAACAAAAAAAAGAAACAGCAAACAGATGTTAATCATGGTACATGAAAGATCTCATCATATTTCTTCAAAAAAGAAGTAAATTTTCTATTATCAATTATTCTTAGTGATTTGATTAAATATTTTACTTCACATAAGACATCTTTAAAAGTAGGAATTTTCTTAAGAAACCATTGTTTGTGAAATAAGTTAAGGATAAGGAAGTTACCAGTAATTATAAAGATTTGTTTGGGTTTTCAAAAAGACAAATGACATCCTTAATGGGTAGATTACCGTTGAGAATTCGTGTATCATTCGTTCAGTCGTGTTTTGATTTAATATTGAAAGTAGAAAAATGAGAAAACAGTTCCTTTTTTGTTTTTTCATTTTTTCCAACTGTGTCGTCATCAGTCCTTCCTCTGTCCTGCACAGCAGAATAAGAGTCCTCCGCTGCTGATGATGTGCGGATTCTTAACTCGTTTATTGCAACTACATTTCATCTTTTTCCTCATCAAACAACCAGACTAACGAATGGCTCGACACAACCCGTACCGGGTAAGAGCCTACAGGGCTTTCTTCTGTGTAGATATAGCCTAAATTCACCTACGCTGGTATGGCAGGGTAAATGACGGCTGCTAGCATGGTCGCCCTCGCCCAGTAAGTTTTAAAAAAACATATAATTAATTGTAAATTAAATATTTTATACACTTATATTAAAAGGAAAGAATAATTAATTGGCTATAATAGGCCTAACAACGTTCACGCATGAACTGTCATCAGCCTGACTATCTAACAACTAGAGAACAGAGAACAACATAGATATTAAAATGCATACTCTTCTGAGTTTTATGATGTAGGCCTTGTGTTTTATTAAAATGTATTAGCCTATAATCTAAAGGATGCACGCTTGTGCGTGGCGCACCGGGTCATGTTAAGAGTAAAACACGCGCGCGTCACGTTGTAAAAAACGCATTTTATTATTAGCCTATTCAGAAATAGTGTAAATAAAATGCAAAATGAACATTATAAACACTATTAATAACATGCTATGCGTATTTTACTTCCCCTTACTGTAGCCTATGTCAAATCTTTAAATGAATGGTATCCTATTCAGAAAACAACAAGAATAAAAAAAAAATGTAGCCAAGTATAATAAAAAATATACATAGTAGCCTATCAAAATAGCCTATTGTGCTCTTTATTACAAACAACATTTAGCCTATTTTAAACACGAAGCCTAAACAAATTTATTTGAATCAAAACTGAAACTGTACCGACGTTGGTTCGCACCAGGTTCGCACATCTCTCATTCGGCCCAACGTTTCCATATTTGCAATGTAACATTTGGATGCTAACTATTAACGTAAAGAAGGCTTCGTACTTCAGTCGAATCCTAATATAGACGAAGGCTAAATCCGCATCTTCAAGGGAAATGAGTTTGGAAGAACAGCAAGTTATGACTGACCGGCACAGTCTTTATATTGTACAAAAGACGAATAAAATTAGGCAGAATAACTTTTTATATGTTTGGTTGACTCTTTTATTTTAATAATGAACAGGCTGCGGTGTCAAGTTTGTAATGCCAGAAGTGAACTGATAATATGTTGTGTAAGCGCGATGCGCTGGCGCCATCACTTGGATTTGTTCCTCGGCTGGGGAAATAACTTAATACTCTGTCGTTTAATACTTTGAAAAATAAAGAAAACAACATGATGCGCTGCTTAAGCGCGTCTCTGTCTCATTGAACATCTTTCTGGCGCACACCATAAAATAAACCAAAATACAGCAATCAGCCTTTTTGGCGCGCCTACATTTGAAAGTCAACATTTAGATTATCTTAAGTAAAATGCATTATAGCCTAAATCACTTAGGAATAAATCACAGCGTGCTTATGATAAAAAACGTGACTTTACAGTCCGGAAAATAGGAAAATAGCTAATTATTTCACGGACCCCCTGGCACTTGAGCACTGCTGTTGTACACAGAAGAAAGCCCTGTAGGCTCTTCCCCGGTACGGGTTGTGTCGAGCCATTCGTTAGTCTGGTTGTTTGATGAGAAAAAGATGAAATGTAGTTGCAATAAATGAGTTAAGAATCCGCACATCATCAGCAGCGGAGGACTCTTATTCTGCTGTGCGCTACCGAGGAAGGACTGATGACGACACAGTTTGATCTTCGGCTGACAAATCAGAGGAAAGGGGCGTTTCATTCTCGCCCACGTGTAGAAATCGAATATTCAAGCTGTTTATTCATTTTTCTACCTCAGAATGAAAAACGAAAATCAAGCTGAATTCTTGTTTTTCGTTTCTTTGGAAAAAATGAAAAAACAAAAAAGGAACTGTTTTCTCATTTTTCTACTTTCAATATTAAATCAAAACACGACTGATAGAATGATACACGGATTGTTGAGGACTATTATTTTGTTGAACAGACCTAAGCGACAACTGATGACGTCACACGCTCAGCTTTACTTAATCAATCGGCAGAAGGGGGCGTCTCATGACCGCCCACATGTGGAAAACGAATTTTGATGTCATTTATTCGTGTTTTGCCTGTGAACTAAAAAAGGAAAAATCAAGCTTAAGTCTTGTTTTTTCGAAAAAACGAATAAAGGCGCTGTTTTCTCGTTTCTGCTTATTTCATTTAAAATAGGGAAACAAACTATCAAAACCTACACGGACCCATGACCAAGGTACGTTTTAACCGTCTGTTTTTTTGGTATAATTAACAAAGGAAAAAAACAGAAACAGGCCGTTTTTCCGTTTTTTGAATTTTGACCTGAAACGAAAAACCAACATTCAGTTTGATTTTTCGTTTTTTCGTTTTTTTAATCAAAACAAAAAAAACGAAATTCAGCGCAATGTCTTGTTTTTCCATTATTACTGACAAAACAAATTTATTGCTCAATATTTCCTTTCAGTGGTGGGTGGGACTTTATCAACCCCTCGCTTCTGATTGGATCGTGTTCTCCATCAGTTATGTCTGTGCTTCAGGCTACTTTTCAAAATTAAAGTTCTACCAAAGAATTTCTACCTATACCTACCTATAGCTTCTACCTATTGCCCAGATTTGAAACACAAATTAACATTAAAAGCATAAACAAATAATGTCAAAACAGCAACCAGCTTTAGTTAGCCTACTAACATAGGCTACACGTGTACATTTAAGATTTTCCTGTATTAGGAAGCGCATTAGAGTAAACTACCATCTATCTCCCCCATTGTGAGCATGCGTGTTATTGGATGGAGACACCAAATGCCACAGTTCAATCATTTGATGTAGCCTCAGCGTCAGACGCAGAACATTACAGTTGATCTCAGACGGTCTGACCCCGGGGAGGCCCCAGTCTCTCTACACTCTTCTCTCTGTGAGATGGAAGAGTTTAGAAAGTTGTGAGGCGCTGTGGAGAGGCTCTGGCTGGATGAAACCTGATGACCCCCAAAATTTCACAAATCATGTCTTTAGGGGGGCTCATGTCTTACTGTATTATAAAGAGCTAAACTCTCCCTGGCTCCCCTGTAGTTCGCACCCTGGGAGGACCTGAATTGTGGCGCACTGGCATTTGTGTTCTCTATCATCATAACGCACTCTCACAGTGCAAGTGGAAACGTGCAGTTCATCAAGGGGGGTTCAAGCTGAAGTGTAGCTATTTTGACACAACAGAGGAGATCATATTCGATCACATTACAGATGTTGGATAAGCTTAATTAAGGTGACTTCCTGGGAGCGTTCCAAGGCAGTTTACAAACTTTTTTTTATCGCACCTGGTTTCATATGCTATGTCTTATCAAGGTGCATAGGCCTATAATAAACCAATTAACAATGAACTCAGATTGAGACATTTCAGCATACTGGCCTCTTACTTACTCAACCAAGGAAGCCTACTGTAATATCTTAGTTTCCTAAACACAAATGTGTGAAGTAAATTATTTGCAAATTATAAGGCTATGATTATTAGGATAATTAAATGAGTTACAATTATGACTTGGTGTGCCTTGATGTTCTGGTTTGACCTTTGATGTGGAAACCTTTGCCTTAGACAGAGCATCACCACAGCACCAGTTTATTTACATTTCAGGATATCCAAGTTGTGTACAAAAGAAAAGTGTAACATTTTCAGTGCCTGTATTTCACCAGCCTTTTCAGTATTTGTCAAGAGGCTACATTCATACGGAATATTTGGTCATATGGATCAGCCCTGTCAACATGACGGTTGTCTGAAGGTTACCCGTGTCCTGCATAACTTCTTGAGGACCGTAAGCACACCCAGGATGCCCATACCATCATCTGGAGATGAAGAAGCTGTGGGCAGTATTAAATCCACAGCGAAGGCCAAACATTGCCAGATATATTTGTTTACTATTTCTTTGCAGATGGCGCTGAACATTTTCTGTATTTTAAGAGACACCAATTACTTTTAAAACATCAGATTTCCATAAATATGACAATCTAATGAAGATAGCATATATGTGCAAAACATTGCAGGTGTTTCATTTAGTATTTTAACATCAATGTATTGTTTGCAGTCATTAAAACAACTGAAAAGCACAACAACACCCAATTTCACCTACTCTTTAATAATTGGAATATAATAGTTTTGAAAACAAAACACATAAACAGAAATGTTGAAATAATTTTATTATATTCAAAAATAAAAGATAAAATATTTTGTGCAGATGACAAGACTTCGAGGGAAATACTGTACGCTTACTAGCGTCCCTCACGGCCTTGTCAGCTACTCCTTGTGAAAAAGTATTTAAACTTGTCTCTCCCTCTTCTTCATGCAATCAGTGCAGAACACATTGTGTACAGAAACTATGAATCTTAACTCTTTTCACTTAAACATCACTTAAACAGATACACATAATAAATTAACAGTGTATATGGGAATGAATGTGTGTGTGAGGGGGAGTACTAGGTGCAGCTGAACAGACCCCCACCCCTGAAAAAGTATTTAAACTGGTCTCTCCCTCTTCTTCATGCAATCAGTGCAGAACACATTGTGAACAGAAACTATGCATCTTCTTAACCCATTTCACTTAAACAGATACACATATTAACAGAGTATATGGGAATGAATGTGTGTGAGGGGAGTACTAGGTGCAGCTGACGAGATTACAACTGAAATAAACTTGATAACATTCCTCACAGTCTTGTCAGTCAAGTAAAAAAAAACAAGTAAAAGGCAACAGCTGTCGTCTTTATGGCAGAGACCTGAAAAAGTCTAGTGTTGCAGACAGTCCTGCTACCTCTGTATACACAGACTCTTCATCTCTACACTTGAGGCACTGGGAAGATGTGTTTCTCCACTCCTCAACACAGGCCTTACATCCCAGCAGACTCCGGCAGCAGGAGGAAAACATGGGCTGAGTCATTGTGTCTTAAAAGGATATGAAAATGGGGAAATATAAAAAAATGATTGAACGATATTACGCACTCTTTTTTTGGAAGCATGCACTCAAACTGAGATAAACACTGGTTGTGATTGCCACACCAGTTATAATATGTAAAAGATTCAAAGTAAAGGTAGACAAATTTCTATCTTGTCATGTGAAGTCACTGATATAAAAATGAAATTAATGCAAAACTTATTTAAACGTTATACAGGTGGGCTGCAACGATTAGTCGACGACGTCGACTATAAAAATTCGTCAACGTGAAATTTCATTGTTGCCGCATTGTAACAGAGAGGCTGTTTAATGGAGAGATAGCAATCTTGTTATTAATAACATTTCTGGTTGTTCATTTCTAACTGCAATGCACTACATGGAATGCTGGGGGCAGTACCACTTCCACTGTCTGTCATGATGACTAGGGCTGTCACTTTACGTTCGAAAATCGATTGCACAATCGATCGGAACCAACCAACACAAGTATCGAAAACGAAAATAGGGAATCGATTTTATTTTTTTTTTTTACCATAAATGTGTGTTAGGTGGACAGATCAATACAGTAGGCTACACAGAACATGTAGGATGTTGGAAAATAACAATGTCTTTTCTGTTAACCAAATGCTTTTTAATATTCGCTATTACTTCAATGCAATTGAACAAGCGCGCCGTTATTTGTTGCGTAGTGACGTGTGTGTGTGTGTGTTCAAGTGAGCCAGAAATGCGCAGATTCTGTGCGATACGCTGTATTTAATATATCATGGGGACTCACGAATTGCGTACTAAATCCGCGCAGATTTGGCTTACACAAACTTCCCCAGCAAAGTGAGTAAACATAGAAACACGCCAGATTGGCTCGTGATCTGATAGCGTTTACAGCCAAAGTTCATTTTTCCCGCATTTGGCGAGTTGGAGGATGTTTATTTCAATCCCTGAATGTGGCGCTCCTGTTTGTCATTGTGCACGAAGCTTCACGCCAATAAATCATCAGGAATATTGCTGACTTGTGCGTCTCAAGCGCCCTATTTACGCTCGTCCTAATGCCTGTTAGGTGTCCGTGGATTTGCCTATATTTGGTGTTGAAAATGGAAACGTCTTTAGACATGGAAAATCGATTTTACAATCGATTCAATGAACACTTATGTCTCAAAAATCGATCAGGATTTTTCACAAAAGTGACAGCCCTAATGATGACTGCTTGACTGTAAGACTAGGTAGATAGGTATGGACACAAGAAAGATACTTAATTAGTTACATTTTTTAATTAGGGTTAGGGGGTGACAAAAATAATCGTGACTAATCGAATAAATAATGAACAGATTAATTAATAATAATTAATGAAAATAGTCATTAGTTGCTGCCCTGTTATACAGTTAACATCAGCAGTGCAGTGTTAATACTGATGACCATCGTAGCTGTAAAAAGTGATGAGTTATTGAGGTCTAACAGGAAATGCAATACATTTTCTTATTAAAACATGTATAACAGAAATGCAGATGCAGAATGAAAACAATACCTTTGCAGATCAAACATGCAAATGCCTGTTTGACGTCTTGCATTTGTACTGGCATCAAGTCACGACTGGCAGCCACTATGTCAGTGATCTTCTTAGTGACTTCATCTAAGCCATGGGATGCCTCCAGCAGGTCCTCCACATGGTCCCTCAGTGTGTGAACTTCATCTGCCTCATTTCTGCATTGGGCACATTTTGCTAACAGTTAGAACTTTAAAACAGATTAGAAGAATATGAATTCATTTTGCAGTGTGGGGTAAAGTTATTTGTTGCTCAACAGTCAAAAAAGTGAAGTACATCATGATCCTTCAAGATCCTCCAGTGCTAAAACGTTTTATTAATATATTAAATAAGTTTTCTATTTAATATATTTTCTTCTAGATGGACCAGTACAAAACCCTGCCCAATTATATCTAAACAATACCTAGTTCTTGATCTTCTTTGACGCCAGTGCCTGAATGCAGAAACTTCAACTGCGTGGATTTTCCTTGCATTCTGCTTCCAGAAAAAAGTCCCTTGATGAGAAATGCAAAAGACAGGGAAGAATTTAAAAAGGGGACACACTGTTAAATACGTTGATAGCAACTGGTTTTAATCAAGCCCTAAGACCTGCTTCTCTTCAGGGAAGATTCGCTAAGGTGTCACTTCCGCACAGCTTAAGTTTTATCCGGCACGCAGCGACAAAGCGACAAGATCCCATTTCAATGGAGCGCTGGCGACATCCGGCGACACGAGCGACAGTGACCGTTGGCGACAGAATGTGGGCGTGTCAAGCGACAAGAGACAAGCGACAAAAGTTGAGAATTTTCAACTTTATTTAAATCAGAAGCGATTTTCGCGAGCGACAACCAATAGGAAAGAAGACTTTCAGTGGAGCACGTCACCGTCTCGAGTGCAGGGCAGACAGAAAGAAAGAGTTTGAGGACGATTTCACTGTTTTATATGATTTGACTGTAACCACATACGGATAATAAAATGATGCATGGAAAAGAAAATGTCGACAGTCTCAGTGAGTTTAATTCATACATTTAAAGTTATAGTTCGAGTGTTTTAATTTTATGATGCACGTTTAGCACTGCTGCAGTTAATTTTACAATTTCATTTTACATTTTACATTTTACAATTTCCCCTGCATTACGTTGACTATTAGGGACAAGAAAATTGATTATTTGTCAAATTCGAATGACGTTTTTATAATTTGTGACAGTATGAGTGAGTTTAATTTGTTCATTGATCGATCGTTGATCTAGTAAATGATTTAATCCACTGAACACTGCTGTGGTAATATAAAAACACTCTCCCAACAGCATATGGTTTCTTTTTAGCCTTAACAGTCATTTATTCCCAGTCAAATTAAAATTATATATCACTTGTGATGGTCTTTTGTATAGATATGGCCAGACGTGCAGTCTACCAATAACATCAGAGCGACAGCACTACGAACGCCCACAAGCGACATCACAGTACAGAGCCTAGCGACACACAGCGACAAAATCGCTGGCGGTGTGAACGGGGCTTCTCTGCGCTCGCAGACTCGCTTGGGGATGCTGAATACAATGCAAGCAACTTTAGTCAGGCGGGGAAAAGACGTGGAGTTTTCTCTTGGTGTGAGCGGAGCGGCAAATAGGGCGTTCATGTTTTCCGTCTATTTGAAAGTTACGCTAATAAACATGTTGCATTCTATACGGCCTGATTATGTCATTTTTTAAGTTACATAGCCTGCCTCCAGTTGGCGATATTTGACCGGCATATAATCAAAATGTCCGTTAAACTAAACCTCTGCCGGTCACTTTGACCGGCACCATTTTTTTCTAGCGGAAACTCTGGTCATGTTTATGACAGTGTCATGTCAGTCTTATGCACACCCCTTCAAATAAAGTGTTACCAAAACGAACATTTCAAACAATTCTTACCAGTTGTCCCTTCAGACTCCATAATCTCATTCCCGAGATTGTCTGTAAGGATGTAGTCCTCACTGTTTCCCATGGCCACCTTCACTTTTTCAAGGATCACTGGTACGCTTGCCTCTGCCTCCACCAGTCTAACCACGACTACCCTTGTGGATACCATCTTTCCATCCAATATATCGGACACGTGAATTGACCTATAATACATAAAGTCGTCAAGATTCACAAGTGACAAACTTGGGCAGCATGAAGCACTGAAACTCAACATTTCTAAACACATTTAGCTTGTGCCCCTCTCTACCTTTGAAATGAACGAGGTGTGCTCATTGGTCTAGCCAGATGACCCATGTTTGCAGTTGACATTGGCTGACTATGTCGAAATGCAAACTGCCGTGACGGAGCTGGGGATATCTGCATCCCTTGACTCTCCCCAACCCCTACCCCATGAACCTCATAGTGACCACGGTCACAGAGGTCCATGGTGCTGAAACAACCATTATCCATGGGAAAAATAACAATGTTGGATGCATCAGTGATGTACATGTTAGCCAGGTTAACCTAAAAGAAGAAAATACAAATAATGCTGTCAATAATTTTTCAATTATATTGTAAAAATATATTTAAAATATTGTCCATATTTTTGCCAATATGCCATGGTGGTTCAGGAGTCTGCGTCAAGTCATCTCGTATAGATCGTAATTACGAGTTGAACGCACTTGAACGCCACCACAATGTCGTAAATACCAGTGGGGAGCTCGGGATTTTCTTTAAGCCCCGATCTGTACGAGTTGGGGGCGTGTTAGTGAGAAACGTTCATTCAACGTCTGTTGACGGTAAATTTTAATTTTAATTTCAATGTTTACTCATTGACATTGTAAGGCTTTTTCATTTATAAAGCAAGCTCTCTGCACAAAATATGATATCATTGTAATATAAAAATTATACCTATGATAAGAGTTTACATTGGCTTCATAAGCTAATAAAAAACATAAGAAAAACACACCTGATGCACATTCTTTGTTCTTCTTTTTTTTATTAGCAGAGTTAACAAACCTTGCTGTATTTTCGTGTAATTCGTTAAAAGAAGGTACACCGCCATTTTGCTCTGACGAAAAAACTGACTTGAACGCACCTCACGTCGTAAACACGACTTCCCACCGCGTACGTACGAACTTCCCAGGAGGACTCTTTAGCTACCATTGCATCTAACTTAAAGGTCCTCTAAGCGATGTCACGCGTTTTTAAGGCCAAAACATTTTTTGTCACATACAGCAAACATCTCCTCACTCTCCGCTAGCTGTCTGTCCCCTGAACACACTGTAAAAAAACGCGGTCTCTGCGGACACCCCAGGCTCCACAAACAGCTACAAAAACAAACTGTAGCAACCCGCTCCACGAAACATAACAAACTGTGCCAGCCAATAACTGACAAGAATGGTTTGGGGGGTTAGTGCGCGGATGAGGAGGAGGGAGGGTCTAGCTAGCCTCCGTTTTGTTTGAAAATACTTCGAACGTCAACAAGAAGTGATGTCACCCGACATCGCTTTGAGCACCTTTAACGTTATATACATTAAAACAATTAAGCTACCTCAGCAGTTTTGAACATACCGGTTTTGAACATACCTGAAAAATGTGGGCGATTCTGTCAACTCGCATGTCATCTAATTTAAGAGTCACTCTCTTTCCTCCTCTGAAAAGAACAAATGTCTCCATTTTATTCTTAGTTGGTTGCTGTCTGCACACTTTGAAGCGGGAATCGGATGGGGATGTGGAGGGAAAACGGGGAGGTGTGCGAGACCAATCAGGCACTTGATTCGGTAGGAAACAAAACTCAAAAAATTCGACTGCTGTTGCGCATCATCCTTCCCGCCCGCCAGATCCCTTCTACGCCTGCGCTGACCTCAGCGCCTTACGACCACCGGAAATGATATTGCAGAGTTTCGCGGTAAAAACCCTCAATGACAATGGAGTCCAGTTTGTTATCATACAAAGAAGTAATACAAAGTATGATAACACATGGTCATTCTGATCAAGACATATCTGATCATCTCCAGTTTGAATGTGGATTGGCTAAAGGGTTCTCAAAAACAAACATTCGCCGTTTTTGCGCCCAAAACGGCATAGGCAGACAGCGGGTGCAGGATTCACAATTGGAAGTCGAGGTTGCTAAAGCAATTTATGAGGTAAGCCACCATATAGCGTTACACAGAAATATTATTTAATTTCACATTCAACTGTGAGAATATACGCAATTGATAACTTGTTAAAATTGTTAAAAGAAGATACAAACCCTAAATTAGCCTGTTTCCCAATGCATATTGAAAACTGCTGGACAGGATTTGAACTTGTTAATGTCACTGTGCAGATTAAGTGATAGTAGAAACTGAACAGATATTAATTGGTTAAAATGCTGTTTTGTAGTTCTCTTTTTTTAATACTGGTGCACCGTCGCCAGACGCTCATTGCGTGTCGGTGTGTGCGCCTAGCGCAGTTTGTGGGAGAGAATAAGCTGTTTTTGTACTTTAAAGCTGTAATGTTTTCTGACTGTATCCTATTCAAATCCTGGTGTGTCGTCACCAGACCAATAGTGTGTGTGTGTGTGTGTGTGTGTGTTTGTGTGTGGCCGTCAGTGCGCCGCCTTTGCGCATTTTGAAGGAGTGATAGGCTGCTTGTCGGTTCGCTGACACCGCGCCGGCGCCGCCTCCCTCTGTGTCCCGCACAAAACATTTGTTTGTTGTATAAGTCATAAGATAGATGTGACGTCCATTAATTTGATTATTAGATTTGATTGTGCATTAGCCTCACATATGACTGACTTTGCTGTATGCAGGCAGCGATGTGATGATGCCTGATATGAACTTGGGTTGCTACAACTGAATGAATGAACATATATGCCACATTGATAGGTCACAGCCTACCCATGACAAGATTTAACCGCACATTACTGTATTAATATCTTTCAAACTATTATTGTCAGACTCAGTAGGCAAGTTTGAAAATTTGTAACTGAACTAACATTACTTACAAATATCTTTGGACAGAAATCTGTGAGTAATGTAACTTAGTATTATTAATAAGACAAAGACTGCAGGGTGTGCATCGCCAGGCTCAGAATCTTTTTGAAAATTTGTGGTTACTTGCCTGTTTATTTCCTGCAGTGCATTTCATTGGATCAGCATAATGACAAAGATTAAGCTAAAATAAAGTTTTGTATCAACAACAAAATACATGTAAAAACTTATTTATTGGGCTTATATTTTTTTTTATTTCAGACTGGACCAGCATACGGAAGAACAATGATGACTGGGTACCTGGCTGCAAAAGGCATCCGAGCATCTGAGGGACGTGTTGGTCATGTCCTTAGACATATTAACCAGCCATATCATGCATATCGGTATAATGTATGTGTTACTGACTGCTAATAGATTTTATTGTGCTGTACACTAATGTGACCTCACCCTAAGCAGTGTTTCCCACAGAATGACAGCCTTCCTGGGCGACAGCATTGGGTGGTGGGGTCGTCATTCAGTATATGGTTTATCGGGGTATATTTCTATTTCTAGTAGCCTATTTAAGCCTATTGCTTGGTTCTTATTTCACCCTTTTCATGTTCAGTCACTACTTGAATCTGCTCCCTTACCCTTCAGTTCCTTTTAATCCATAATCGCACATTCACACACACACCTACAAACAATCCATAACAAGTAAATAGCAAAATACTAAAATAGGTCACCAAATATACCTGGTTGGCCCGCCCAAGTAAAGTCTGTGTGGGAAACACTGCTAATAAAAGTAATTGTTTTTGTTGATTATTCTCAGAGATCAAGGAATTTAAATCCAGTGCCATACAGTGCAGAGTACATGGGTCACAAATTGCACATGGACCAGAACGAAAAACTGGTAATGTTTGGGGTGACCCATGTCCTATCGGTTGATGGTTTCACCAGCAAAATTGTCAGCCACTCCACAATGCCAGTAAAAAACAACCTTACCATATATCAAGAGGTTTACAGGTAATGTCCATTACACTGTACTCTGTTGTATTATGCTTAAAAAAAAGAAAAGAAATAAGACTATGTTTTAATTATCAACAAAGAAAGTCACCTATTGAGTACAAAATAAATCTAGAAATCTAGATTTAATACTCTTTACACTGCTGACAGTCAAACTAATCACTCAAAAAAATGATATGTTGGCTTTACTTAACTTTTTTTTGTAAACAGGTTCCACCGGTTCCACATAACTATGTTTCGTTAAACAAACATAATATGTTCATGTAACTTCAACATCATGGAATTTGGTCATTTTAAGCGACCCAATTAAACTCTGAGCTAATGAGTTAATTAAGTGAATAATTGAGTGATGATTGAGCATTATTGAAGACACCTGATGTTAACAAGCAGAATCTCTGAAGGAGAAAACCGGAATGTTTAAGTCACCATTATGGAGATAAGTATTCGTTTTAGTTGGGCTCTTGACCATTAACTTATTAACTTTAGATTTTGTTTGGTTGCTGTACATGAGTTATAACAGCCAGATGAACAATAAACAAAGGTCATCTGATGGTATTGGTTGTGTTTTAACATAATCATTATTTCATAATCATTTGACCTGAGTCCCTGAATTTATATTAAACCGAATTTCTGAGTTAAGTTTACCTTACGGATAATAACAGCACTGTCATTGTAGAGCATACTATTTTTTTTACTTTTCAATGAAATTCAAATGATCAAATCAATAAATAAAAAAGAAACTTCCTAAAAAAATATCTTCCGTAGACACACACAGACATCAAGAATCAGCCTGTAAATCTCACCAATGGTGACAATTATAAAGCATGTTGTAGTGCATTCTGGGTGCCACCAATCAAAACTCATTCATGGCTCCCATCATGCATTGCTGCATGAATAAATAATGAGCTTATGATCTGTTTGTCACCATTGCTGAGATTCATATGCTGATTCTTGATGTCTGTGTGTGCCTATTCAAAACATTTTTTAGAAAGTTTCTTTTTTATTTATTGATTTGATCATTTGAATTTCATTGAAAAGTCTAAAAATAGTATGCTCTACAATGACAGTGCTGTTATTATCCATAAGGTAAACTTAACTCAGAAATTCGGTTTAATATAAGTTCAGTGACTCAGGTCAAATGATTATGAAATAATGATTATGTTAAAACACAATCAACACCATCAGATGACCTTTGTTTATTGTTCATCCGGCTGTTATAACTCATGTACAGCAACCAAACAAAATCTAAAGTTAATAAGTTAATGGTCAAGAGCCCAACTAAAACGAATACTTATCTCCATAATGGTGACTTAAACATTCCGGTTTTCTCCTTCAGAGATTCTGCTTGTTAACATCAGGTGTCTTCAATAATGCTCAATCATCACTCAATTATTCACTTAATTAACTCATTAGCTCAGAGTTTAATTGGGTCGCTTAAAATGACCAAATTCCATGATGTTGAAGTTACATGAACATATTATGTTTGTTTAACGAAACATAGTTATGTGGAACCGGTGGAACCTGTTTACATAAAAAAGTTAAGTAAAGCCAACATATCATTTTTTTGAGTGATGGCACTTTTCCATTACACAGTACCAGCTCGCCTCGACTTGCCTTGGCCTTAGTCCGTTTTCCATTACAGATGGTACGTAGCTGGTCATCATAGCTATGCCAGACACAACTGCCGCAACGTAATATTCAATGCGACACACGCACCAGCGACCCACAGACAGCTGTCTCTTGATTTAAGTTAGAATGTTTCATCATTCCTCAGAATGTAAAGACAGATAAGCGGTATGAAAACCTTCCAGCTTTGTTTTCCTCTGCCGTTGATGCTGCAGCGGTCTGTGTGACGGCGGGAGCAGAGGGCTCTGTGAGCGGGCGTCTGGCCGGCCTCGCCAGCTCCTCTCACGGGTTGGAGCTGCTCCCCGCCGCTACTGTTGGAGCTCCTCAACTCCGAAAACTTTCAAGCGCATTTTTGTTCCGCCATCACTTTTCCACCAAGTCGAGTCGAGCTGGTACCGTGCAGTGGAAAAGGGGCTTATTTTATCAACAACTAAGTAATTCAACTGATGAAAATTTGCTTTAGCAATGCTTATATAGCAACATAAATATGTATTGGTTGTATTGATACATGTTGTAATGCCTTGTGTTTTGCAGAAGTGCTGTCCTTGAGAATGGAATGTGGGACCAAATCAGGGTAGATCATGGAAAAGAGTTTTATTTAACTCTTTTCATTCAGGAGAAATTGGCAGGCTACAGGAATAACACAGAAAGGCAGCCATACATGCAAACACGGTCAACACACGTGAGTTGGTTTATTGTCTCTTTCCCTTAAGGTGTAAATTGCAGGTAAAATTTTTCACGAAGATAATGAAATTGCTTACTAAACATAAAGATAAGAACCACTCACCATTGTTTTTGTATGTTTTTTATACCAAAATGCTGAATATAATATGAAAAGTTGATGCGTTTTACAGTGGTTTTAAGCACGCCACCTCCCTTCCACTAGGCTGGGCGTGACGTCATAAAAGGTTCTCCAAGCTTTTACTGTCTATGCTCCAGGCCTGGAGTTACGTTATATTGGAGACCTAGCTAGCAAATATGGTTAACTATTGTGTTTGTGCGGGATGTACGAATACATCAAAAACTGGGGAGAGGCTCCACAAGTTCCCCAAGGACAAACGGCTGATTCGTGACTGTAAGTGTTAGCATAACTTACCCGAGGTAGAGCTTAGAGATCGGGCCCAAAAAAATCAAGCAAGACCCTACCCGAGCCCGCTGTGTCCGAGCCCGGTCCGTCCCTGCCCGACACATTAACTATAATTATGAGCCCGAGCCTGGTTTAAACCCGACTATTTTTTAATACGTGGGTCGTTATAACTGACGTTCTCAACTACTTTCTATATTACTTTCTCCCGCCCCCGCAACATTTATGTTTTGTCCCGCTCCCACCCGCAAAAAGACTTTTTTCTGTACCACTACCTCCAAATACTTTCAAGTTACCCTATGTGTCGCCACCAAACACATCAGCATACATGCTCCTGATCAATTATTTGTTATAAAGCATTAACACACAAACCACTGTTATAACATAAAAGCAAGCGGGCTACTGCGTGCATGGTTTGGCATGACTGCGCGCAAAATGCGCTCCCATAATAATTCCTAAAAAGCTGACATCAGTTCATCGTGATCTCACACATCTCTAAATGGTAATGGTAAATGGACTGCATTTATGTAGCGCTTTCATAGACCCAATGGCCACCAAAGCACTTTACAATTTGCCTCACATTCACCCATTCACACACACATTCATACACCGACGGCGACGGCAGCCATGCAAGGCGCCATCCAGCTCGTCGGGAGCAGCTGGGGTTAGTTGTCTTGCTCATGGACACCTCGACACTTGGTCAGGTGGAACCGGGGATTGAACCACCAGTAGACAACCTACATGAACCACTGAGCCACTGCCGCCCCAGTATTTGGAGGTAGTGAAATCTCTATGTATGTTATAATTAGAGGATTTGCCAGCATACAGAATTCAGCACTGAACAAAAAGTCAGTTTTGACGGTGAGGGGAGTCCATCGTAAATGCTTCTGATTGGCCATTATTGCGTTTAAGAAATCCACACATATGTCTGTGATTGGCTACATCGCTCAACGCTGCAGACATGTTAGAAATAGAAACTCTGCCTGTAAACCGTTTCTAATTTGTTTTAGTTGTTCTTATTGCTTTTCTGCAACAGATGAATAAAAATGTGTTAGTTTTTATGTTTTATTCATAGATATTTCTAGTTTGCGGGAGTCCCGCGAATCGTTTTATTCTCCCTCAACCGGCACACACAGAGTGAGTGCATTACCGCCCGCGCTCCCTCTTATGACGTCATCACCCAGTTACTGTAAAAAACATGCTGCCTTTGAAGAAACCCCAATAAATGTTATTTTAACGCATTTTAAGACAATTAAGAAATGTTTACATATATACACATTGAGCACTTTAATTTACACATTAATTGGTTGTGGTGGTTAACCTGCAATTTACACTTTAATCACTCAGCCGCTAGTTGAGAACACTGTTCTCTCAATGTCTGTCTTAGCCATACTGCTGACTGACCTACTTTTGAAGATTACCAACTATTTCCTCTGAAATTGTGAGATGGTGTTTTTCAACCTGGTCCAGCAATGGATGTAAAAACACGAAGCTGCAACTCAAAAGGAAGGAGATGGCTAGTTTTATATGCTTTGTATGCATACAGTGTGCTCTTTACAGAACTCATCTGGTTCTTGATCTTTGTGGTCAAACGTGGATTTACTGAGAGTAGTTACTATTTGGTGCAGATTAGTTATGGTGATCTGTTACTAAAATCACAATTTAACATTTGTCATTGTTGTTTCCTCTTTCAAACTGACAGAATCACATAGTAGAAAGGATGTGGCCAGAGGTAAACCAGAGAGTAAACTACCCACTGAAAGGGGCCCTCATCCATCTCGTGGACCAGGAGGAGCTGAATTTAGAAGACAACATGACGCGGTTCTGCGTGTCCACACTAACTTGTCAGGTGGCTGCAATTGGACTTGACCGGATGGTGCAGTCCTGGAATGCACACAGGATCCAAGGTTTGTTGTTTAATTTAATAATTTCCCTTAAAAGCTCCCTAAAGATATACTTGTCAAGGTGCATTGATTATATACTGTATGATGATGATATGTAACTGAAGTCTTGTGATTAGTTTTGATTTGCTTATTTTATTTAGGCAAGGGTATCCCCAATCAACTGGCTTTAGGTGGATGCCCAAAAAAACTGCCCGGAGATCTTTTGCCAGAGGCTGCGGAGGCTGCAGACTGCTATGGCCATGAAGTGGGGTCCTCTTTGACACAAGTGTCACTATTTGGCCGAAACCCATTTTCCACAGTGGATCACCAGGCAGCAGCTGAACAAGAATTTGCACTGCACAATTCAGACATTTCAAAACTCTTTGACAGTGCCGTTAACCATGAACCAAGGCCTTTTCAAAACGGAATTAAGGACCTTATAGACATTGTAAGAAGACATGTGTAGAAAGCAGTATGTGCATAGTGTGATAAGTTAAGACCTGCACCTCATCAACAAGCATCTCAAGTTCAGTTTCTGTACAATTCTTTTTGTTGGTCTCTTGCTTGGGTTTTTGATGTGATTCTCTGTAACACACATTTAAACCTATTTTCTTACTTTTGAATAAATGAATTGTTTAAGTCTGTCTATTTAAATGTGTGTTTAAACACAAATAGCCGACAAAAGTGTACAGATACTTGATTTCAACATTCAAATTCAAGTGTTTGTCCCTTTTAATTCTCCCATCAATTTTTATTATGAAGACAATTAAAGTCAGGGAGAGTCTCTCAGCAAGAAACACGTTTTTAAAAAAAACGGTCTCATGAAACCAAGAGTTCCTCTCCAGCTCTGTGGTTTATCCGTAAAGCAGTCAGACAGATGCTGTCTTCTCTGTGAAACATCTGGAGCTCCACTGAGTTAATTCTGCCATGTTTAAAGATTCATCACACCTAATATGGTCTTGTAAGGCTTACACTGTTTTTGTTATTTTAGGGGCGCATTACTATGATGCCGTGCGCATTTACGCAAGAGGCACAGCAGCGTAACTTCGCTGATTGTTAAAATCTCCTGACAGGTGACAGGATCGGTCAGGATCATTATTAACTGATGTCCTGTGTTCATTACACATCCAAAAGGTCTCACACACAGTCCAGGTTCACCCAGTGAAACTGTGGAGTAAAGCAGCCGTCCACCTGATCAGTCCTGAGCTCCATCAGAGCGTCTAAATTATTTCAGAAGCTAAAAGTTGAATTTTAGTTACTCTGCAGAGTTTCCTCTTCCATATCATGTCAAGTTTATTACTTCAGCTTTTTATTTTTTTTTATTTTTTACAACTGAAATACCCCACTAAATTTGTTGTGACATTATTGCGCACATGACGTTTATAATGACTGACAGCAGCATCTCTGATCATGAAGTAAATCGTTAAAACACTCACAGATCAATAAAACACAAAATAAAGAAATCAGTGTGGGAGAGATGTGACCCACGACCGGTTCATCATATTTTCTAATAATGGGTAGTGAGGATCCAGACGTTTCACAGAGGAGACAGAGTCTGTCTGTCTGTCTGTTAACAGACTCCAGTCTGCTTCACTGATAAACCACAGAGCTGGAGAGGAACATCAGACTTCATGAGTTTTTATATCGCTGTGAATCTACTTTTCAGTCAGTTGATGTTTTTATAATGCGCCATTCATCCGCTTTTATGATAGCAATGCGCCAATGTGCAAGCGCACGCACATCTGATTGGTTTATTGCATGTTGTGCCCAAAACATGGCACGCGCTTCACGCCACGCACTTCGTTCAAATTGGGCAATGTTACTTCTTCGTCTTCACCTGTTGTGGCACAGCGGAGGAGATATTTGATCACATCACATTTTACAGATGGTGTTGGAACATCTTAAATAACATCAACTCAGATTGACACATTTCAGTATACGGGTCACTTACTTATTCAACCAAGGCACAAGTTTAATAAACACAAATGACAGCGTAGTAGGCTATAGACTACAATTATTATAATGATTACATTATTTACAATTAGAGGTGGTGTGCCTTGACGTTCTCCTTTGATCACTGATGTTGGACAGCGGCCGCTTTAATAGCAAATTTAAAAACGAATTTTTGTATTTAAATTAATAGCAAATTTAGCAAAACTAAGCACCTGCCATCAAGGCTAATTTTCAAAATCACATCAGATACGGATGGATAGAAAAGACACTCTGTCTGTGTGTTCTGAGACAGTTGCTGAGGTGAATGCACTGGGCTTTTTATTATGGCAAACATTTGAATGTGTGGCATTAAAAAGGGACTGGCCCTTACACAACTCTTTTATTGTAAGACTTTTCATAATCTGCCCCAGAAACTGAGGCCTCTACCTCAATGGGCTACAGAAGAAATGTGTAAGGATTTAAAACCCTTGACAAAAATTACAATCAGTCCTATGTTTGTAGGAAGTCAATGAACTTTTTGTGATTTGCAGAGCCTCCAGAAAACTTGTAATGATCATGTTTGTGGTGGAATTATGTTTCAGGTGGAAACAGACTCAGTCAGGGCCCTATACTAAAGGAGTCTTGAACTAGACTGTTCACTAAAGGAGTCTTGAACAAGAATAAAGTTCACTAAAGGAGCTGGACTGATCTGAGGAGGCTCCAAAAAAATAAAATAAAATTGGAGATCAAACAGCTGGATAAAACTGATCTCAGTATGTGAACTTATTTAACCAAGTAACACTTTAGTATGAATATTTATTAATGCAACTTTGTCTTGCTCTCTTTCTCCCTCCCATCCCACAAAACAAATAAAACAGTTTGAGACCTATAAGCAGTTTCAATGTGCTTTTTTAAGTGTAATATTGTATGGTGATTGCATCTACATTTGTAGAAGCTGGGTGGTCTGCTCCAGTGACTCTGAAGTGCCGAACACAGTTGAAACGTGCCTTTAGGATGCCAAAGGTCATCTCTATCTTCACTCTGGTGTAACTGAGGGCCCTATAATGAAGCGGTGCTGTGGTCCTGTCTGGGGGTCATGATAGGGGGTTATTGCGTAGGTGTTTCTATCTCAGTTCAAATTAACAGTGTTTTGTACTGTACCAAATTTAAATTGCTTTCCTCAAAGCGCTGACACAACAAAGACTCACATAAAATTCGTGAGTCAAGCTCTGGAGCCAGTCCATTTGGCATCCAAACTTGTGATCATACGTTCATGAGTCGTCTGCAGATGAAATGTTTAGTAGATCATTGTTATATCGGTTAAAACTATTAATTTAAAGATTCATCTCACAGAAAATAATCATCTCACAACATCATCTCTACCTGAACATTAAGGCTGTGATAGGATAGCTATAATCTAATTAACATAATCTGCCTCATGTTCCCCTAGAGCAGTGGAGATTGGAGCTATAGACTGCATACGCAATGACTCTAGGGAATCGTATCATAAGATTAACATAATAATAATAAAAAAATATTTAAAATAATTCTTAATTAACTCAGTGGAGCTCCAGGTGATCACAGCTGAGGGAGGTGCAGTGCGATACCTGCTGGTAAATCCTTTTGGTGTGCTTACTGTTGGTTCGATGCCATCGATCTTTATAATATTGATAACACCTTACTGTCCAAAGTATTTACTAAATTAAGCCTTAACCTGTGATGCTAAATAACAGAAACACCTTTGTTTAATTCATCACAAACATGCTCCAAACTGATCATACTGTTGAATCGCCTCCTCTCATAAACTGTTAATCTCTTAATCTTGATGGGGGATTTATTGCATTATTGAATTAGTTTTCATTAATAAACTGTCATCTAATTGTATATTTTTGCGGAGACATTGCATCGTCTTAAGGCAAAGAGAGTTCCACAGCAGTAATGGAAATTCTTTGGTAGAACTTTAATTTTGAAAAGTAGCCTGAAGCACAGACATAACTGATGGAGAACACGATCCAATCAGAAGCGAGGGGTTGATAAAGTCCCACCCACCACTGAAAGGAAATATTGAGCAATAAATTTGTTTTGTCAGTAATAATGGAAAAACAAGACATTGCGCTGAATTTCGTTTTTTTTGTTTTGATTAAAAAAACGAAAAAACGAAAAATCAAACTGAATGTTGGTTTTTCGTTTCAGGTCAAAATTCAAAAAACGGAAAAACGGCCTGTTTCTGTTTTTTTCCTTTGTTAATTATACCAAAAAAACAGACGGTTAAAACGTACCTTGGTCCACACGCTCAGCTTTACTTAATCAATCGGCAGAAGGGGGCGTCTCATGACCGCCCACATGTGGAAAACGAATTTTGATGTCATTTATTCGTGTTTTGCCTGTGAACTAAAAAAGGAAAAATCAAGCTTAAGTCTTGTTTTTTCGAAAAAACGAATAAAGGCGCTGTTTTCTCGTTTCTGCTTATTTCATTTAAAATAGGGAAACAAACTATCAAAACCTACACGGACCCATGTCTACTAACAATATGGTCTCGATTGGGATAAAAATAATTTTTGTTTTGAGAATTTAAAGGGATAGTTCACCCAAAAATGAAAATCAGCCCATGATTTTACACCTAGCCATCCTAGGTGTATATGACATTCTTCTTTCAGACGAATGTAATCGGAGTTATATTGGGATGGGAGAGAATGGGTTTTTGTTTTTTCATCCATTTCAAGTCCATCAAAGCACATCCATCCGTGATAAAAGTGCTCGGTGTATGACATCATCGTCTTCACAGATAACCCGTTTTTTTTGTTTACATGGAGACTGTTTTCAAAAACTTGCACTTTGAATATTTATTTGAAAATGCTGATTTTATTTCAAAATAAAAGATGCTGTTACAGATTCAAAATGCTGTTATAATTTCACCATTTATTTTGCATTTGTGTTGAGTGGTGGGGGGTTGTTGTTCGGCATTGTAATTGTGTTAAAATCTAACCACTTCATATCTGTGTGCAGTCTGATTGAGACTGATTGTCTGCATGTATGCATGCAAGTGTGTTCATTGGGAATGTTCTATAGTCTCATGCCTTCATTTGTATGCTTGTTTATTCTGGATTGTTCGATGTATCGACCAAAGACCGATTATTGGCCGATACACCGGTGCATCTCTAAAGTACTTTAAACAAAAGTATGGTAACGTATACCGCATTGTGTGTGAGATGTTGCAGCCAGTGGCGTAGTGCAAATCTGCAAAATAAATGTTCCGAAATGAGGGGATTTAAAATATTAATAATAATGCAGCAGAGTGACTGAAGGAAGTAATTCCAGAGTTTGGGTGATTCCAGATAGAGGCGACACCGAGAGAAGGCCAGATTAAGATGAGCGAAGTGGGGAGAGATAGTTAAAATCGGGATATAGGGGAGAAGCAGATTACAGAGATAGCTAGGACCCAAGCCATGCACTGATTTGAAAGTGAGCAGTAGTATTTTGTACTTGATACAATAGGCCACTGGTAGCCGGTGGAGATTGAAAAGAATAGGGGTGATATGGGCAGAACGCTTGGTGTGGGTGAGTAGTTTGCAGCAGAGTTTTGAATATATTGCAGTCTGGCAATGGAGCTAGCAGGTAAACCAATGAAAAGGGCATTACAGTAGTCAAGACAGGATGAAACAAAAGCATGGATAACCATTTCAGCGTATTTAACACTAATGAAGGGACAGAGACGTGAGAGAGGAATCGAAAATAAAAATAGATTATTTTTTTTGACACTACTGGATGGTTTGATGAGAGTACCAGCAATATCACAGGCAAAGTCAGTAAAAATTTTGCTAGTAAGCAATGGAGTTTCAGTAATAATAATTTCACTCATGTCCATATGTTTGTTTTCAGAAAATTGGAGTTGAGCCATTCATTTATTTCATTCACACAAGTGGAGATCCTAAAACCAGGGGCCTCATGTATCAATCTTGCGTACGCACAAAAACTTTGCGTACGCCAGCTTTCACGCTCACGGTCGGATGTACTAACAGTGAAATTAACGTGAGAATGTGCGTTCCTCCACGCCAATTTCATGTCTGGCGTACGTACATTTCTCATAGTTTTTGTTCGTTGGCGACTCTTACAGGCAATGAAGTTAAGTTGCAAACATTACACAACGAATTGTTCTACAAGTCTATCGCACTACCACCTGTGGGATGCATTGCTATTAATTAGCAATTTATAAAATAATTTACATATATTGTCACACGAGCCTTATGGGAATATTCTATCAATTATGCAATTAAGTAAGAACATATAAAAGCATATGATATTCCCATATGATGCAGTTGACCAGCCAAACATTAAAACGCAATTTGCAGCGATAGCCGGTTTTCCTAATGTAATCGGAGCGATCGACTGCACACGCATTGCTATAAAGGCGCCATCTGAAGAAGAATTTGCATATGTGAATCGGAAACATTTCCATTCAATAAATGTGCAGATAATATTGGTTACCTTCGTGGAAGTCTGTAGTAAATCCGAGTCTCCCACAGCAGCGGATACTACTCCAGAGAGTAAAGTGTCACCCATAATTGAGGCAATTCTCTGACCCCTTTACCACTGCTTGTTCTGTCCAAACTTTGTCGGTGTTCAGCAGTTCTCCATTTAACGTCCACCTTTATATCAGACCATTTTTTTAAGGTAATTTACAGTGCGACTTTCAGATCCCACCGCATTGACGGCATCAGCCAAACTCTCCCACTCATATTTCTTCCTTTTGTTATTAATTCCGGAGGACAAAGTTTCAAATATTTTTTTTTTCTCGTTTCTACCTCCGATAGTAGCATCTCCGATTCACTTTCTGTAAAGTTTCGCTTCTTGCCGCTTGCTTTAGTCATTTTCTTACTCCTTTCTTTTGCCAAAGTGGACTCATTACCATATTTAAATGTATTTAATTAAGGGAGGAGACTGGGTGGGGTGTTGTGCTCGTGCATGTGCGTTTATTTTTACGTTAATTGGGATGTACTAAGAGAATATGCGTGGGATCCTTCGTACGCAGACATTCATACATCTGTTTTTTTTTGTGCGTACGCACATTTACAGCTTTGTCCGTACGCAATGTTTTAGTATGAATTCAACACAAGTCTTTGTACATGAGGCCCCTGGAGTAAATTTCTCCAAAAGGGATCACATTTCCTGCATGTTAATCCCCCTCTGCTGGTTTAGTATGGAAGGAAAACTCATTAATGAGCTGAATTGTGTTGACCGGGTTAATTAGTGATCACAGGTGTTGGTCGTTACAGGAAGCCTTATATAAACCCTCAGTTTATAACTGTAAGAAAGAAGGGAAGAGGGAATGTTTGAGTGGAGTGTGTGAAAGTGGTTGTAAAAAGACGTGTAAGAATTTTTTTTAAAAATGGAATGATAAAAGGATTTAGGAAGAAGAAAAGTCTTGATAAGTAAGAACTGGGATAAAGAAAACATTCCTCTGACTGTGTAATTTGTCTTTTAGACAAAAATGGAGGAAACTATGGGAAGAGTTGGCTAATCTCTTGTGAAGTTGAGTTTCGAGATTTAACACCCTTTTAAGTCCTGTCTTGAATAGTGATGGGCAGATCGAGGCTTCGTGAAGCAATGAAACAGTCGAAGCAAATGTCCCATTTTGTTTCGAGGCTTCGAATCAATCCGAAACCCGTCTCCACGGTGACACCTAGTGGTCACTTGCAGGTGTTGATCTGAAACAACCTTTACAAAGAGCTAATAAAAAAATGTGTTGGTTTTTTTTTTTTATTATTGTATTTTTGTAATATATGAAGCTTGTAACCTGTAGTCTCTTCACATTGCATAATGTGATTTTGGTCATGAAAAATGAATATTAATAAAAATAAATCAAGCCACAATGTCTCCCTTTCTTATAGATTTTTATTCAAAAATATTAATTTCTCTGCTGTTGAAGGACTCAGCCTACTTCTTTTTTTACAGATAATTTCTCCAGCCTTTGAAAAAATTCTCTCACAAGGGACACTTGTTGCTGGCATACAAAGATATTTTTTAGCTAGGACATACAAATGAGGAAAGATTACTGCTCTCTCTTTCCAGTAAGTTAGAAGATCATGAGTTCTGGGCAAAAACGCATCGCTGAGGTATTTTTTCACTTCCACTGTGGCATCAGCTGTAGGATTGTGTATCATCTGGGTCTCACGGATACGATTGTCAAAATGTTCCCATAAACTGTCTTGTGTTTCAACTGGTGTTGATGATGATGGGCCTGATGTTGACATTTGTGGTTCTGAATTAAAAGAAAACGGCAATTAGTAACAAATCATAAACTGACAACACATATGAAGTATAAATTTCATGAATCACATTACATAAGATAACATAGACTGAAACTCACCAGGAGTTGTGTTTGAACGCATCAGTGAAGCACACTCCAGTGTGATGTGCTTTTCAGCATCCAGGGCTTTGGCAGGATTTCCAAAAGCCACATTTTTAAACCTTGGGTCCAGCAGTGTAGCCAGTGCCAAGGCTCTAAAAGTCTCGTACCCTCCACATCTGGAGTGCAGACCTTCTTGTAGATGTGAGCCTATGAGCCAACACAAGAGAAAACCATATTAATTAAAATAATGACAACAATATGAGAGTTATGGCCAATTACACGTATGGTCATAGTGTCCTACCTAATTGTACAGTTGATTCCTGCGTTGCATTTCCTTTTTTCTGTGCAAGCTTGTGCTGCAACATCCTGTACAATGGTATGAGCTTTGAAGCAGACACTCTCTGTTCCTCTGACATCTCTGTTGTTGCTAGTTTGAATGGTTGAAGAAGTGTCAATGACTGTTGAATAATGTCATACTCAAGACTTGTCAGGGGAGCAGTATCACTGTTTAAATTGGCAAGTGCAGCACCCACTGGCTCACGTTGCTCATACAAGCGTTGTAGCATGTCGAATGTGCTGTTCCATCTCGTTTCAACCTCCTGTATCATTTTCAGACTTGGTGTGCCCATCAAGCTCTGCATCTCCACAAGCTTGTCCTTTGCTTTGCAGCTGGATCTGAACAACCCCACTATCTTTCTGGCTTTCTGGTGAATTTCATTGATGACTGGGGTTTGATCCAGGGCCTTTTTCACTATCAAATTCAAATTATGAGCAAAACATGGGACATGGCGAAGGTTGAGTAGCTGGGCACTTAGGATCATGTTGGATGCATTGTCAGTCACCATGCAGTGAACTTTTGGAGGTTATTCCCCACTCAGCCATTAGCAAGGCTTTAGCCTCCATGAGATGCTGGGCTGTGTGGGTTTGGTAAAACCTCCTTACACCCAGTAAAACAGTTGGCATTGTTGCCTCTGGTGTTATGTAATGGCATGTTACACCAAGATATCCATCCATATTAATGGAAGACCACATGTCGGCCGTAAGGCTAACAAATTCCGCCTTTTGTAGGTCCTCCATTGTCTTCTCCTTGGTTGTGTTGTACCTTTCGCTGACCATTGTTTTAAGCACCTTCCGGGATGGGAGGACATAGCTTGGATCAAGCTTGTTCACAAAGGCCCTGAAACCCTCATCCTCCACGATGGTGAAGGGCTGCAGATCCTTCACCACCATGTTCAGAAGAGCCTCATTAAATTCCCTCTGTCTGCCTTTTAAAAGAGAAGATAAAACATACTTTCAGACAAATATATTGGAAAAATAGTAGCCTACCGTGAAAGTAGTCTACTGGTTCATTTGGAAACCTTCCTAAACAAAGTTATGTTATGAATATTTATGCTCAGTGTGCAGAGAAAGATAAAGTGCATTATAGAAATACAACAATTACAAAAAAACAAAATGATGTCTTGGCTGTAGATTGGGTACTCATATGTAGACATATAAAATGTATATTCACAAAGTATAATACTATATTGACAACATTTGTTTTTAAAGTGATTGGCAGTTGTGATTGGGATGTTAGGCATGTCTTAGTCCATGGCCTTTCTAAACAATGGCCCAACACTTAGTTATTATATTTCACTTATAATTAGCCTATATTTCAAACAATGCATACCTTGATTAGATGGCCCAGCAGTGTCAGTAGCAGGCCTTGGTACAGGGGGAACACTACCATCCTCTGCACCCTGCAGAATGGCAGGATGAATGCTCCTCAAATGGCGCATCATGGATGATGTATTGTTGCAGTAGGCTAGCTGCCGATCACAATACACACATCTCACTTTATTTGGGGTTTCCAAATGGAAATGCTCCCACACCACAGATGTACGGCATCTCTTCTGTGGAGCCTCCATTTCTATCTATCTATCTATCTATCTATCTATCTATCTATCTATCTATCTATCTATCTATCTATCTATGCATCTATTAATGTGTCACTATATGTACTCTGTGTGTCTCTAAGTCAATGTGTAAATGTAAATTAAATCCTAAATATAACTAAACAAATCGCACTATAAATGTCACTATATCACCAAAAATCCGCTATCTCAAAACCAAACTCCTCTCACAAAAACCCACGATATGAAAATGCGTTGACAAAACTTTTATACTGTGTGATTGTGTGATTTGTTCCCGAACCGAAAATCAATGAAACCCTGATTCGGCGGAGCACTCCACCTGATGAAACACTTAGACGCTTCATTTAGCCGTTGTCACGTGACGTGGGTGTTTTGAATCATGCTTCGGATCAGTGTTTCGAATCATCTTTGCTTCGGGGTCTCGCAAAGCTTCGGAACGTCTGTTTCGTGCCAGCCATCCTTAGTCTTGAAGAGTTTTCTTAATCTTTGGAATGCTCCTAAAATCAATCATCCAGGACAAATCCCTCTTAGCACAGACACCCATTTACTCTATAGGGAAGAGCTTGCACCACTACTTAACTGTCACAACAAATCGTCCATCCTGACATCAAGTTATATCTCTTCTTCACAAATTTATACAGCAGGGTCATGTGTAACTAAATTATTTCCATTAACATCGAAGTTAAATGATTTGACTTTAAGAGACTGATCTGAACTTATTTTTATCTGTCAGATATTGTGATCTACAAAAGACTAGTGTTGATTCTTGAAATCAACTAAGATGGCCCAATTTGAGTTAAAGAGCTTTTTGGGCACTCCATATCTTGCAGTGGAGAAGTATTGTAAGGATGACTATTGTCATATTGTGTAATTAAGTATATATTTCTAGATCCTTACTGTAAAAAATATTTTAAAACCAAGGTGATTGATTGAATTTTAACTGAGGCTGGACTTTTGCTTTGTTCTGAAATTTCTGCAACTGATTCAGAGAGGAATGTTAAGGATGCTGATCCTTCTGGTGACAAGAAATACATTTAAAGCCCTATGATCAACTTTTGAGTCCGTGTCACTCTTTTCAGTGAGTTCTGAGTGATTCAAGACTCAGAGTTTGTTTAATCCACTTACAGTTAGAGGTAGATGAAGCGTTCAAGCCAGAAGGGCATTCACAAATTTTAACGTTGTAGGAAAGATGCAAAAGGAGGCTGAAAAGAAAGCGACAATCTTCAGTGTTTAGATATGTGCTATGGGAGTGGTCTCCTCCCTAACTACAAAAACAATGTCCATAAAAAGTTGAGACTTTACCTCAAATTCCAACCTCCAGCAGTTACGGTTTCTCAGGCCCCTGATTTTGACACATTTTATCAGCAAAATATCTGTTAATATTGCTCCGCTCAAGTAAAATGCAATGTTGCAAAGCAGCACATCCAGCCGTTAAAAGAAGCGAATCCTGGTTCCCTAACGCTCTATAGATCATAGATTGATGTCAACTATGATAACTTAGACTAGTCTTTTCAGTTGCTAACGTATTAAAGTATCATAACACTGTCTTCAGCACAAGCAGGGCGTGATATGCGAGCAGCATGACTATTCTTAAGAAGAAAAAAACGTTTGATCTGTTTTTGGGAAGAGAATTATTATTATTATTTTAACCCCCTGAAATAAGGGCATACAACACTTGTTCATGATAGTTTTGAGAACTGGAACTTGTTGCCTATAGTTTTTGCAACAAAATGTTAAAACCATCCTGATCACTCATTCATACAAAACAATATAGCCATTTAACGTTTGTTAGACTCTTCGTTTTAGAAAGGCCATATGCAAGGAGGCATGAATGATCATGAATATTGATGATTCACATCTGAGGAAACCAAGCCACTTCCCGAATGTGCCCATCAATGAATGTAACAGAGGGAACTAGAAGACTGAATGTGTGGAGACTTGATTTAATCTGGTGTTTGTAGATAAAGTAATTGACTTTTCTTTTCAAACAAAGGGTTCACTTAAATTTAGACCTACACAAGTTCTAGGTTAAGATTTTAAAAATGTTTTTAAAAGTCTCTTCTGCTCATCAAAGCTGAATTTATTTGATCCAAAATACAGAGAAGTAACATTATGAAATAACAATTTAAAATAACTTCTATTTGAATATATTTTTTCAAATTGAATTTACTCCTGTGATCAAAGCTGAATTTTCAGCATCATTACTCCAGTCTTCAGTGTCACATGATCCTTCCTTCAGATCCACAGATCTCTGTAATAAGGTGTTCCATGAACTCTTTGCGGTTAATGAAAGCGTTGGTGGAAGCAATTTCCAATAACTGTAGAAAGATCTGTCTGTACCACTTCATTGTTTTGTGCTGTCATGTAGTACTACATCAGTTGATCAGACAGGTCAACACCCCCATGTGTTTGTTGTATGCAGACACAGGTGCAGGACATGGACATGTTTTTGTACTTCATTATTTCTGCACGGTCTCACCTGAGTAAGCAGACAGATACCTCTCATGTGTCCATCCACTTCACAAATAAAAGAGGTCTATCTTGAATTCCCCTGGCAGATGTTTTGTTTGAGAGTGAATTAGTTGCATCCTGTGGACAGTCCTTCCCAGAGTCTGTTAAGTTCCACAAGCCCCAAACTTCAAGGCAAACAATTCTGACAGGAGCTTTGGACTTCTTTAGAAACTGTCCTTGTTTACATGGTACCCAAAGCATAAAACTCTACAGTCCAAAAGAGACGTTACAGCGTTATATGACAGTCCATGGCCTGTGGGAAAGTTTTATTTTTTCTGTGTACACAGAAAAGTCCACAGTGGATCCATTTGATGAATCAGCAAGGACAAATAACTTGAAGCCCCACCTAGTTGGTTTGGCTTTCATGTACTGTGTCATTCTCGTTTTCCTTTTCTTGCCAACATTCTTTCATCCACAGCTAAGCTTCTTTTAGGATGATATATAGCTTTACGCGCATTATGGGTGGTGTCCATGAGAGGTTTGACCCTGAAAAGACTGTCATGTACAGCTGTGCCCCTCTTTCTGTAATTTTCCTTATCTGCATTTGGGTAACTCGTGCACTTTCCAAGAAATGGTGTGGTATTCGTCTCTTGACATGATTGTTGCTGGAAAAGGCAAAGAGAAAAGACTGTCTTGCTGCCTGTAGACTCTGATGGAGCACAACTTCACCATGGCTATGTAAAACATCAGCCCAGTGTAGCGGTACATCTCCTTGATGCCGACATCTGTCTATTTATATTTGCGACCATTTGCAATTGCCTCGGATGCCTGAGCATTGGTGTTGTGTTGCTACTACAATCACACAGTATACTGTTGAAAAACAAAAACTAATACAATAAAATTTAAAGTAATACATAAATTATATATGGTGATGTCACCTATCTTACATACACCACTGTTCATAGCACCGAGAAGAGTCAACGATAAATAAACCTTTCTCTCAACTGGTCGTTTTATACGGTCAGGACCTGTTCATTATTCTCGTTCCCCCTGTTTGCAAACTGCGGATACAATTTTCTATGCTCTGATTCTGCTTATAAAATACCTCTTAATTCTCGGATCACATTGTCCTGCGCGTTCATTTGGGTATTAATCTCATTGAAGCCACTGTCTAATTGGCTGCTTAACTTATTGTAACACGTTTAATTGGTTACGGTACTCTGCGTGTATCGCAACCACTCTATTACAAATCTCGTGTGCAACATATCTGTTAGAGCACATGAAACAGCCCTATCATCACAATGCTGATTATTACACAACCTGGGTGCTCTGCTTCTACTGGATCGAGAAAAGGATACAGTGTTTGTTTGTCTGCCTCGTCGTATCCATCGTTTGCTCAAGACGCCTGAGGGTTGTTCCATAAAGGCAGCTTAGAAAAGCGGGGATTAAAGTCCAACACCTGACTTGAATGAACCTAACAAATAAGTTGGGGCTAAAGGGGTTTCATAAAAGGTCATTGAAGTTCAAGCAATCCCACTAATTTGATCCAGGTTTATTTAGTTTTAATAATTGCGTGCACGCGTTTCTTAAGCAGCCCTAGAGGTCGATCGTGGATCATATCGATCCATCAAACAGCATATAATTTTTGCTGTTTTATGCGTTTGAGACTTGGTGTTTTCCTCAGTGCAAAACTTACATTTCACAGGTATATTCTCCATCCGTAACTGTTAGAAAGTCGAGGAAATATTTCCATTTTTGCTGCTAAACTTCACATTAAACGAGGGCAATAATTCTGACTAAAATAAACATTTTGCTTGGAAAATTAATATGCAATATTTTACAACACCAGAAATATCTTCTAACTATAATAATTTATATTTAGGATGTTGGATAATTTGCGGTGAACTTTTATAGCTCATTACACTCATATTTTATACTTGTAAAATAATAATAAAAAAATTGAACAGAAGTAATTCAGGGAAGAACTTTCAAGAAACCAAATATAATAAAGATACAAAGTATAGTTTTGGGTATAGGACCTATGCTACTTAATAAAGATGAGGTATACTTATTCAGAATGCTGAACATTACAGCTTTAACAGCAATAAAAATAAAAATTGGAGAAAGCAAGAATGCCCAGTTTTAAATGATTGGTTAGATTTAGATTTAAGACTTTTTTAAATTAAGAGCAAAAGTATACATTTTGAAAATATATGGGCAACTCTAAAATCAAGGAATATTCTATAATGGAATACATATTTCATGAATTATCTTTTAATTCTATTTATTTGTTATTTTATTTATTTAATATTGTTATTATTTGATATTTAAATATTACTTGAATAACTTAGGAATTATGTGTCATAAGAGTTTGATATAAAAGTGAATGTTTAAAAGGCACACTATGCAGGAATTCCGTTTTTGTCAAACAGCGCCCCCATGAGTCGCTGTAGAGTACTTGTATTTAACGTTACTGTCATAAATAGCCTACCACTCACGCAGAGCGTCTCTGATGGCTTATAACTTTTTTACATGATTGCGGCTAAATTAGCTGTAAGTAAATAGCCTATAGCCTAGGCCTACTGTATAATTTCATTTGCATTAAACATTACAAAATGCCAGATGACATCAATAAAGTTACATGTACGTCGCATTATTTCGTAACAATGTCCGTTATGATGTCGTTAGACATGATTATTGCAATTTTGAAATCGATTTGCATTATAGCCTGAGGTAAGACACTTTCACCAGAAAAATAAATAAACAAACATGACTATCAGCCTGCAGACATTAGGATAGTTAACCTGAAAGATTATTTATTAAAACCATCATAAACTAGCATGCTAGTGTTTAACGTTACTAGCTACCAGATTGATCATTCGCTACTCTACTAGCATTACTTGATTCCGTAACATGGCCAGCCATGTTATTCAGCCTTTTACATTTCGCGCGGGAGTCGGTCTCTGACTCCCTGATTTATTTATAAACACTTTATAGATGACTGACTGTTGCGCTTGTGACAGGGTGCAGGTTACTGAAAGAACGAGGATAGAGAGAGTGCGCACTCACGGTCTTCAAACTGTCTTGCTCTCCCTCCAATATTGATCCTCGTCCGGCCTTTTAATTTGTCACTCTCCCTTTTTCTTTTTTTAGTCTCCTCTGACAACTCTAGTTCTAGTTGGGCTCTCACGTCAGAATCTGAGGAAGTGGGGGAAGTGACGTATGGTGTAAAGCAGTCGAATTTTGTAGTTCTTTTTGTGCTCGGGTTCCTACCCGAAACCCTAAGTTACATAGTGCCAGTAAAAGCGATACAGACACTGTCAGGCTACGGCATTCAACCTATTGTAAGTCGATGTACCATCTCAAGGGTCTTGAAAATATATTATGAAGGTTGAAAAACTACATAGTGTCCCTTTAACATTTTATTAGCTAGTGTGTAATGTTGCTTTTTGAGCATAAACAACATCTGCAAAGTTACAACGCTCAAAGTTCAAAGCAAAGGGAGATATTTGCTTTTAAAGAAATCAATTTCTAAGGACTACAGCAAACGGTCGGTAGGGACTACACGACATTCCTCCAGGGTTGCTGACATCACTAACCCCAATAAACCCCTCCTCCGAGAATACTAAATAAGGGGGCGAGGCCATTTTATATTGCTTTGGAGAAGAGTGGTTGTGGTATATTAGGCTGGAGTGTTGTTGTCGTCGCAATGCCGCCGAAACGCTGTTATTTTTATCCGGATTGCAAGTCCACTTTGTTCAGCCTTCCTAGGGTCGGGGGAGTTAGGGATCAATGGTTAACATTTATTTTAACTCGGTCCCTCATAATTATTACCCAAATCTCGCTCTGTGCTGCACATTTTACGGAGGAAAGCTTCCACAATCTTCGCAAGTTCAATGCAGGATTCGCACAACGGCTTGTCCTGAAAGATGGAGTAGTTCCAACTTTAAAAACAGAAGCTTTTGTTTACGGGCCACAACCTTTAAGTATGATTTATTTTTCGTCAATGTGTTTTCCTGTAATAGTTCGTTTTGTTAATTGTACGTTGTAGCAAGTAAACAAATGACAATGCTGTTTGGCTCTGCAAACCAGCTTGTTAAATGCTCATTCATACTTAACGTTATCCGACAAACACCTAACGTTACAAACTTTTTTTTAATCTCAACAGCGAACTTGGAATTAGTGTAAATTATTCTTTGATTAGAGCTTTTATGTATTGTTTATCTACATGCTTGTTTATCTACAGGCATGCTAAACATGGTTCTGTGTTTGATTTGGCTACTGTACTGTAAAGCCAATGTTTATTGTTCGTTTTGGGTTAATAGTTCTGGAGACAGATATTTGGCTACAATCGTTCTAAAAATACAAAAGTAACGGTGCCATACAGTCAGTAACGATCACTATAGATCCGCAGATGTTTTACACTTCAGTTGGTATTTTTGCAGTTACTACATGTAGGCCTACACCTAATAAAATATATTTTTTTAATAAAATGTTCTTGAATACACTTTTGTGAATAGACAAACACTTGTTACTGTTATAAATTAAACATCAACTATAATAATTAGTACAATTAAATAACAGTGTATCTAAAAAGTAATGAGACCACAACAACAACACCAACAACAACACTTTCTGAAACGTTGTTTAACAGCCGTTCTTGAACAGGTTCTGCTCGATCATCTTCACTAACATTCTCTGGGTCCGATTTGGGCTCAAGTTGGTATGGTTTTATTGACGCCATTGTTTATAATACGTGACCAGTTACGGAAACTAGGGACACAAGTCGGTTCTGGAGCATTTTTAGTTATTCACAGATTCTGAAAGTGTGGTCTCCAAGCTTTCCAACGATGTGTAACACATGGAAATCTGATAATATTTGGAGAAGTTGTAGCCATTTGAAGTTAGGCACTCAAAAAAACTAAAAGTGGAGAAAACCGCCTCGAAAGATGTGCAGTTCTCACCTCTCTCTGCTGCTGGGAGTGACAATAGGGCTCATTTACATCTCATTTAGATAAGCCATACCCCCTGTAAAGCACAGGGGGGGAGCAAAAAGGTCAGGATAATGTGCCATCAAAGAAAAGAAAAAGTTTGCAAACAGGTAATAAATAAATGTCTCTTAGCATCTACCGATAAAACTGTATAGGCAACTCTTATGTACACTGAATAAAAAATAAGATTAACTCTAGAATGTTAAGAAATATGTTGTGCTTTTACTTTTACAATATATTACTATTATAGGCATACAATAGAACGTAGCCTACTTCTCTAAATAATAATAATAACAACAATAATAATACATTTTATTTAAACATTATTTAAAGGAATATATTTTTTGTCCATGGTTTAATTTAGTTCATCTGTTTTTGCAGCGCTTCCCCCAAAAATAAAAGGACACAATTTTAAATTTACATTTGATTACAACCGTTTTTGATAAAATATTTGGATTAAATCATAAAAAGAAACATACATTTTCTGAATAAAATACATTTCATAGGACAATATTTTTCTTAAACATTTTAATAAATTATATATGTGACGCTGGTAACGTGGTGCGGTAGAAGCACGGGAAGGAGGCTGGATCCAAACGCAGTGTACAGGCTTTATTTAGACAAACTACAAACTTAGACAAAGACTCAGACTGGAATACAGGACTCAGAATCAGAAGCGACCAACGTTGACATCAAACATTCAACAACTCACAAGGACAGGGCAAAAACACAGGGCTTAAATGATCATAGACAAACGAGCTAACAGGATAACAAGGGGGCGTGGATAATAAGAAACACCTGGGATAACTAATAAACAAGTCAGGGAACCACTGAACATGAAAAAAGACAAGACACAAAACCCACATCATGACATAACCCCCCCCTTAAGGGTGGCTCCTGACGCCCAACAAAACCAAAAAAACCCAAGAAAGTTCAGGAGGGCGGTGAAGCACAGGCGGTCTTGGGGAGGGATGGAGGGCCAGGGCCAGGCCCATGCAGGGGAACGGACCCTGGACATAGACAAGGCGGGCCTGGGCCGTGGAGCGTGGGCGGGCCTGACTGAACAGGTGGCCAGGGCGGAGCAAGACGAGGCGGAGGCCAGGGCGGAGCAGGACGAGGCGAAGGCCAGGGCGGAGCAGGACGAGGCGAAGGCCAGGGCGGAGCAGGACGAGGCGAAGGCCAGGGCGGAGCAGGACGAGGCGAAGGCCAGGGCGGAGCAGGACGAGGCGAAGGCCAGGGTGGTGAAGCCCCTGCAGACGACCATGGCGGCGCAGCCTTCATGGTCTCCTCACCGGACCCTTGGCCCCCCCCCAAAAAATACTTGGGGAAATCCACGGGTTTAGGAAAGGCCTCCCGGAGCTTAAAGGGCGCAGGCAGGGCGAGGCGCAGAGGCGGTGCGAGAAGTCTGGGTGTGCTCACTGGAGCCTGAGTAGCCGAGCGAGTCCTCCTTCTGCGACGGCGCTTCACTGGGCTTGACTCAGTAGACTCACTTGACTCAGTAGACTCACTTGACTCAGTAGACTCACTTGACTCAGTAGACTCACTTGACTCGGTAGACTCACTTGACTCGGTAGACTCACTTGACTCGTAGACTCACTTGACTCGGTAGACTCACTTGACTCGGCAGGGCTCACTTGAAGCTCAGGTTCGTCAAGGCAGCCGTTAAACTCAGGTCCGTCAAGGCTGACGCGAAGCTCGGGTTCGTCAGGGCTGACGCGGAGCTCGGGTTCGTCAGGGCTGACGCGGAGCGCGGGCTCGGCTGGACCGTCGCGAGGTGCAGGCTCGTCAGGGCTCACGTGAAATGCATGCTCGTCGGGGCTCACGTGAAATGCATGCTCGTCGGGGCTCACGTGAAATGCATGCTCGTCGGGGCTCACGTGAAATGCATGCTCGTCTGGGCTCACGTGAAGCTCGGGTTCTTCGAGGCTGACCTGAAGCACCGGCTCGTCGAGGCTGACGAGGAGCTCGGGTTCGTCAGGGCTGCAGCGAAGAGTGAGTTCGTCGGCGCTGCAGTGAAGAGCGGGCTCGGCAGGGCTGGACCGGACCAGCGGCGAAGACGACGACGAGGGCTTCGCGGGTAATGTGAACTTGGGAGGTGTCGAGTAGAACAAGCCTGTAATGGAGAAGAGGTCTTCCAAGGAACAAGCCTTAGCGATATACCGGTCAAGAGTCCAGTTGGTAAGGTCCCGCGGCATCCATCGAGCGATGTCATAATCCAGCCCGTTCCAAAACAGGCCCATGAGCTGGATATCATCTAGCGCTCCCAGATGGCAAATGGACAGAAAATCCTTCGCGTACCTTTGGACGGACTGGCCCTCTTGCAATAACGTCGACAGGTATTCTCCCAGAGCCCGGTTGCTGACAACTGCTGGATCCATTTCGTGGTGAGTTGTTCTGTGACGCTGGTAATGTGGTGCGGTAGAAGCACGGGAAGGAGGCTGGATCCAAACGCAGTGTACAGGCTTTATTTAGACAAATTACAAACTTAGACAAAGACTCAGACTGGAATACAGGACTCAGAATCAGAAGCGACCAACGTTGACATCAAACATTCAACAACTCACAAGGACAGGGCAAAAACACAGGGCTTAAATGATCATAGACAAACGAGCTAACAGGATAACAAGGGGGCGTGGATAATAAGAAACACCTGGGATAACTAATAAACAGGTCAGGGAACCACTGAACATGAAAAAAGACAAGACACAAAACCCACATCACGACAATATACATACAGTATAGGAGTATGAATCAGAATAGATTTTATTGCCATTGTCAATGAAAGGTTTTAGAGACTAGGAATTTTCTTCGGTGTACTCATGCAACATGAAACACAAACCTTTGCTAATGATAAAAAATAAGCAATAAACTGGTTGATTGATATATTCTTTTTTTATTTTCCATAATCAAATCAATCACACATTGTTTAGAGTGCTTTTCATACAAGTATGTAAAACTAAATTCAGGTGGTTGGTTGATAAAGTGACATTGCAGGTGTTGTAAACAAGAAAAAAGGTCTTTGTGACAGTCCAATGAAATTACATTCGCATCATCTTCTGTGGACTCTTCTGTGTTGTGACCCTTGGCGCTGGGCATGTGATGTCTCTTGCCTCGTCAGCACAGAATGGCCTGATTTTTTCATATAGATAGGTCTGCCTGTCAATTTTCAGTCCAGGTGGGGCCAGGACAGGAAGACCGTCGACAGTGGGCAGATCTGCTCCGTCGCGCAGTAGCTGATATTCGACAGGTTGTGCATCACGGTGACTTTTTGCAAGCACCACACCTGGTCTCTTGGCGTCAAAGCGTGGGATATTGAGGTGACTCACAGGAGAGCTGTTTTCCACAACCTGATGACAAAAAAGAGAAGAGAGGAAGAAAAAAAAAGATCTTCAGTTAAATGTTTCATTGAAGCAGAACAGAAAACAGCACTGAAGTCATTAAAGCAAAGTAAAGTTAAAGTACCTCAGCGATGTCTGCCAAAGTGTTGACTCTTGTCTTCATGTAGGCTTGCTTGATGAGTCCAAAGCCACAGTCAGGGGAAAACTTGGTGTGGCCAGCAATAAGGAAGTGGATTTCAATTTTATCGTGAAGCTTGTGTCCAACCCGCCAGGCAAGGTACCAGAGCATGAAGTTGTTCTTGTTCTGCCCACTGCAGTTGTCACAATGAAGATCCACCTCTGTTTCTCCAACTCCAAAGTTGCCGAAGAAATGATGCATGTAGCTGATGACTTCATTGCTTCCCTTAGTAGATGACATGCCTTCATCAATCAGGTAATTCACCTGTTTCTGCAGCCCTTCACATGAAACACCAAATAGGCCACATTTCCGTGGGGTCAGGAAGTACATTGGTCCTGGCTGGAGAGGGTTTGAGGGAAAGTGTAACTGTAGGAGACAGAGGGAGAGAGGGAACTTGGATTAGATTAAATTAAATGTGCATCTATTCATAACTGTCTAATAAAGATAAAACTTACTATATTGATGCTATTCTGCATTTGCACTATTTATTCGCATGCACCAAATCGCCCTTTAAGGGACATTAATAAAGTAAAGGGAAGTAAATGTGTGTGAAATATTACCTGCTGAGCAAAATCAAAACTGTAATGCATCCTAATCTTCTTGCTTGCTGGTAGGGATGGTCCAAAAGACAGGTCAGAGCCAGAGCAAGTCTTTCTGCAGGCAGCAGTCATGTCGTTGTACACAGCCCTCTCTTTCTGCACAAGGGAAAGATGATCTTGTTGCTTCTTTACTGCTTCAGACTTTCTATCATCTGGGAGGTCTGCACTTCGTATCAGCTGCTCGTTATTGCTTTGGCACTGCCAGCAGAGATCTGTGCGCGGCCGGCAACTTTTGATGTGTGGGAGAAGTCGGTTCCACAGTGCTTTGAAGCTGGTTTTACAAACTGCACGCTCACCTGAAAAACAGATATTGCTTATGGTTAATTGTATTGTAATTGCTAATAGTGTAGCAATAATAAATAACATTATTTCACTTTATAAGCACTCAATTCTAAATCAATGTTTACACATACCAAGCTCCTTAGCAGACTTCACGTAGAGAAGCCACACTGAGGCCTTGGACACATGAGTTGGCAGCAACTTCACATGCCAATCCTTATGCCCAGGCTGTCGGCCAGGCAGCATGATGGCATTGTCTTCTGCATAGTTTTTTATGAAGTCCACAACTCTGTTTAAAGACGTTTAACATCATGGTCTTGCTAACAGGCATCTTGTCACCTATATCAAAATGTATTGTACACATTATTGGTACTTTTACTTTACTGAAGTAAATTTTATGATGAATACTTTTTACTTTTACTTACTTTAGAGTTTGTATCTGTACTTCCTGGTTTAGTCTTGTTTTAGTCCTGGTTTAGACCTCAGTTAGTGGTTAGACCTGGTTTGAGTCAAAGGATTAAAAAAATCCTGTACATTAAACTCTTCATAAATACTTTTACTTTTGACTTATTACACACATTTTACGGCTACGTATACTTTATACTTTTACTTAAGTAGGAATTTAATCTGATACATTTACGATTACGTTAGTAAATCCTTGGTAAGAATATTAAGTAGTACTTCCTCCACCACTGGCTAAAATTATTAGCATCACAATCAATTCAAGAATGCTAACAGGCAGGTTTACGTGGGCTAAGTTAAGTCATTAACACCAGTCAATTCAAGCAATTGAAGCATTATTCAAATTAATAGCAGAAGCTCACATTATCATCTTAAAGCTCATTATAGTAATGGGGGTTTTGGCAAGTGATATGATGCTAACGATTAGCAGCTAACGTTACAATTAAAACAACAGTCCTGAGCTAGCTAAAAACAATAGGTAGGTATTGGAAGGTCTAAACATGGACTAAACATGAGATAACGTGTACGTGTTCTTAGAATGAACAAAAAATGACAAACTTTGATGTTTATGGAAACTCACCCCATAAGAAACAGAAAAGTATTCTTGCAGATCTCGTTGCCTCCAATGAAATAAGTCGTTCGGGCACACTTTCTCTTTGTCTGGGTCTTCTTTGCAGATGTAACCATCTCCGAAGTTTGCACTGTGCGTCTGTTTGCCTCTAAATGTCCAATAATTCGCATGTCCTGCCACTCTTTTTCCGCAGCTAAAGAATCCAGCCGTATGTTGTACATAATGTCTGGAGAAAGCTTCTGGCTACAAGACTGTCTCCCATGCAGAGAGTTCTCTTTTCTCCTCGTGTAACATTTACAGTCAAAGTTACGGATTTTCCCCATTTCTCTATCTATATCCTCATCAAATGTTACTATCGATATAGCCTCTGATATCTTACGGTCTAACTCGTCTGACGCCAGTCCGATACATTCTTCCTCGTCTTCATCTTCGCTCAGTTGTAGATTAGGGATATTATTCAGTCGTATCATGCCACTTTCATCGTCGCTCAGATCGTCTTCAGAATCAGTGAACGCGTGTTCATAAGCATCCGGCTTGTCGAAGAAGTACTTCAAAACATTTTCGTTGTAACGGCCATGGTTCAGCTCGTCTGCGACCATCTTTGCGGCGTCCATCTTCATTGAATTTTGATATCAGAGATAGAGCAGGAGCAGAGCGCTGCATAATAAGTAGCCATGCTGTTGGGGGGCGGGGGCAAAGGCGCGGGCGGCTATTCAGTATGGAAATACACACAGACAATGACACGCCCCTACTGCATGCTAGAATCCCCGAAAAACAAGCCGATTTCAACCTCAAAATGTACGCTTTTAAATATACCAATACTGTTATCTCAAACATGGAGAGGCTTCTTCATGATCTCAACTAACAGATTCTGCAAAAAAGCGGAAATCACAAATTTTGAAAAAAAAACGCTTGTTTCTCATTTTGCTCGCAAGTTGTGCTGCCGACTTGTGTCCCTGGTTCCTGTAACGGGTCACATACACCAAAGCACAAACTACCGGTAAAGGTAAGGGGCGTGATGTTTCCGAAAAACGTGCACTAGGCGGTTAGTGAATCACAACACACTGGGCCAGCTAATCAATCTGAGCCCATTGCATAGTTTTGAGGGACTGGCTTCATAGAACCCGGAAACCATCAAACCGTTTTTACAAGGAGGGACAGAGCAGTGTAGAATAAAGGTAAAATATATGAAAAATAATGATTTTTTTTTTTTAACCGAAGCATGAACACATGTTACAGTGCACCCCACAAACACAATCAAGCCTTCAAAAAAATGTGTTTTACCACCCCTTTAATATATATTTTTTGTCTTTTTTTAATATGTAAAAGTGTCTAACTTAGTGTTGCACGGTGCACCGATACTTCAAAAGTATTGCGATTCTCGGAAATTAAAAACGTCACAGTTCCTAAATTTATTAGTATCGATACTTCTATGAATGACGCGTTCCAGATTTGTAAGAGACGCATTTCATGTTGGTGTGTGCAACGCACGCTTCTAGTGCCTCCCTATGGACGTCTGTGTTTTTTCTCCTCACGCACGCAGCAAAGAAGCTGCAGCTGTCTACAAACACTACAGCGAGATGACTGCATGTGCGAGCACAAGTGATACTGTGGCCGCCGGTCAGTAGCGGAGTGACAATCGGGAGAGTCGGGACTTTTCCCGGTGGGCCAGTAGTGTTTAGAGGCCGCGAGGGCTGGTCTGATAGTTATACATTGCAAGTTCTTAGCAACACCCCATCCGGCAGCCTGGTGTGCAGCCGCTGCCCGCTGGTCAAACTGTGCAGAGTAGAGAGTCTCCGCAAAGGCAATAGATAGAAGCGCGTCCGAGTGAAGACGGTGCGCGAGCCGCAAAAGACACTGTATCCATGCAACTGATAGCAGCGAAAAAGAGCGCTCAACTTGATTTTAAAAAACAACAAATTTTAGCGCTATATCTCTTATTTAATAGCGAACTAAATGAATGCTCTGCTAGTTGGAGCTGGAGATGTTTTATATATTTTTGTATTAAGTGTACAACTTTCCCCCCAACTTTCATAGATAGTTAATTTGCAAGCTGATAAAATAAAGCAAAACATCAACTAAAATGATCTATAGGCTATATGATTATAATCAGAGCATGCTGTGCATGTTTGTCAGTGATTGATTTATATAAGGTTATTACAGCATTTAAAGAGCACAGACCTACGCAAAGGAGGTGTATTTGTGAAACACCTTGTAAGAAATACTTTTCCTTTTCAGGAAAACTAACGAAAAAGTATCAATCGCAATTCTTCACTTGGTATCGGTATCGAAACAATTTTGGTATTGTGACAACACTAGTCTAACTATGTACTTATTGGTTATTTTTCTAATTATCTGTTGGTGGGTATTATCACCAAAGAAAGGAAAGGAAAGGAAGGAAAAACGTAGAAGGAAATACAGAATAATTATTGGGGGAAAATGTCTTTAAATTAACTGTCCATTTGTATAATTATGATATAATTGATATATAATAAATATTATATAATTTTTGGGGCAGACCTGACCTGTTGAAAAGAGATGGTATTCATCCCTCTTGGGATGGTGCTGCTCTTCTCTCTAGTAATATGGCACATATTTTGAAAGCTCAAACATGACAATCTGGGGCTCAGGTCAGGAAGCAGACAAACTGGCTAAACAGACCGTCTGCCAGCTGTCTCACGTCACTGTGGTCAGATAAATCCCATCACATAGAGCCTCTTTCACCTAGATATCATCATATAGAGACTGTGTCTGTTCCCTGAATTAGGACCTACAAAAAACTTCCAAACCCATCTAAGGGTAAAAATTGTATTGATGTTCAACAAATAAAAAACAGATATAATACAAATGAACAAATGATAAAGCTTGGGTTGCTGAATTTTCGATCCCTTACTTCAAAAGCACTTGTTAATGATATGATTACAGATTATAACCTAGATGTGCTGTGTTTGACAGAAACCTGGCTAAAAACAGACGATTATTAGTTGAGTGTTAACCCTCTGGGGTCGGCGGTATCGCCGGCGATACCAGCTCACTTTTTTCCTTATCAGTGCAAAAGAGACTCAAATTACTCTGTTGATTTTGATCTTACATATAAGTGCTGTACTTTATTAGATCCTGTTAAGTGTCTTTTTTTTTGTGGGTACTCACAATAAAAACAAAGTGTTGTGCTTTTCGTCAAATAAAGAAAAATAAACATGATGCGCGTTTTGTCAGTGAGGTCCATTATGAAACGCGTCCGAAAAATGAAAACTCTGTCAATACTTGTCACAGAGATACGAGAGATTTCTCTTTATGAAGCTGAAATTCTCTTCTTTTAAATGAAGTAATTTACTAATAAAATAAATATTTCCAGTATATGTAATCCGTTTGAAACCAAGGAGAGGTACAGTTTGTTCGTTCTCCCTTCATTATCTTTAATGAGCTGAGACCGCCGCGCCCTCAGAGCTTTTCACATGGTAAATAGGCGATCTATGCATAGCACACGCGGCACGCCCCCCGATCAATGCCATAAAAACACGAAGTTTCTTTATCAGATTCACTGATAGTTCATCGCGTTTTGATGATGGCAGCACGCTACTCCGACAAAGAGGCCCTTCAGATGATTCTGGACAGCGATGAAGAATTCACCTTTTCTTCAGAGGAAGATTGCGACTCGGACGACGAACGGCTGCATTTTCAAGAACGATTTGATCTCGCCGAGGATAGTTCGGAGTAAGTTGTTTAGTGTTATATAATTCCTTTTCTGATCATAGAGCTCAAATGAATTTTCAGACTATATTTTGCCTAGTTTTGGCTAGCTTTTGACATAGGAAATATTGCCTCACAATATCCCTAACATTCGTGTACGCTCGTGTAAACTTTTTAAATGTGATATTCTCTAAACATATTTGTATATCAGCCTACATATATTTCACTCAGTTTTGATTAGTTTATGACACTGATTATCATGCTAAATAGCCTACTGCCTTATGTGTAATGCATTTTGTTCGCGAATAACTGCTAGGTTATGTGATTGAGGGAAATATATTTCAGACTCCGGTAAAATACGTGATACTGTCTAAATACAATATATTTTATATATAAATGTTCAGTTTTGGTTAGCCTATGACATTTTATCATGCGTAAATACTTGTTTGTGAATACCGGTGTAAATGTTTCAAATGTAAGTTAGTGATGTGTCGTTCGTTCGCGAACAATCCGTTCATTGTGTAGCCTATCCCTAAATGCGTGCGGTCTATATGGGCCATAGATACTCGCAAATGTTTTTTTTTTTTATATATTAAAATAGTAATGTCCAAACTTTTCACCGGTACTATACACGCAGCATTTTATTTGCTTAGAGCCCGCATCAACGGGGCATAAGCATTTACTGTGAGATACCTCCCTCACAATTGCTTTGTTTATAGCTGTCTGATTATTTATTTATTTTACTCACATTTGATTTGCTTAGAGCAAGGTATGACTAAAAATGTGCTTTTGACTTTCATTTATATTTAGCTTTTATATATATATATATACACACATACACATATATATATACACACATATATATATATATATATATATATATATATATATATATATATATATATATATATATATATATATATATATATATGTATGTGTGTGTATGTGTGTATATATATGTGTATGTGTGTATGTATGTATATATATATATATATATGTGTATATATATATATATTGTCCTTGCATTCTTTGGGGTCCTTGCATTCTTTCTCACACCTGACTGAAAGGCTCATTACTATGCAGGGTCTTTGTCTTCTCAGGTGTGAACCAACTAATTATTCACAAGGGGGTTGGGCAGTTGACCCCCATTCGCATATTGCCTTGGCAAACAAAAAAATGTTTTTCACAATTTTAATCAATCTATTGTGTTATGTGAATGAACTTCCATTAGTCAAAAGTCTTGTGGACACATATTTAGTATGTGTTTTGTGGCCTTATTTCAGACACTTTAAGTTTTAGTTTTTTCAATAACCATGCATAAACAATATTCTCTCAAAAATACAAACATGTACATACATGTTGCTCACATATTACGGTAGCCCCGTTTGTGCTATATAGAGTGAATTTACACCTTTGCCATTAACATGTTTATAAATAACTGAAAAAAGCACAAATGTCAGAACACCTCCAGGACCCAGAAAATCCCTCAGACCCCTGAGGGTTAACGCCGACTGTTATAATTGGCTAACGTCAGTGCTTATGCATTAATTATTAACGCCCCCTAGTCAGAACATGTGTGGATTCTGTGGAACTGTTTACAATAGTAGCGGGTGCTGGCGATGGCTCTTGCAATGAAACAACCCTATATGTTTGAGCCGGAATCAGAAGAAAATGAACCATCACTACAACTAAGAATGGATCAGCCCGTGTCCACATGCAAAGTGTGAAACTATTTTGAATTAATATGTCATTTGTAACCTGAGACACTTGAAAATGGATTATTGTTGCGTAATTATCCTATAATTTGACCGTTGTACATTATTTAACTGATTTCAATGAAATGATAGGGTGTACAAAATGCATGCACGGGCCATATTTGAAGATGCAGCATTGATATGGCAAAATTTGTAATTTTGTATCACATGTAGGCCTACTAGAAAGGCAACATATTCTCAAAATTTGCTTGTACGAAGGTGTTTATATTAGCCGGTGATAAAAAGTAATACTGTAAATACCCTTAAAATGACAATTCTACATAAAAACGTGTCATATATAAAATACATTTATGATTGCTTTAAACTCTCACAGGTGCACTTGTGGCAATTGTGGTGCAATGCTCACTGAACAAGAACATAAATGCTGCATGGAGACCCCTGAAGTACGTGCACATTCTAAAAGACTAATAATAATAATGTTAATCTGCATGTTTGAGTATTACGTATCATACATGTTGGACTACAATTGTAAACTCAATAGCCTTCTCAATAGGTTTTCAGAAGAATTAACCAGGCACCTCATCACCCAGGACTTGAACCTGTTTGCCTGAATTTGTATTCGTTACAGAATGCACATAACATTTACAGGGTAGACTATGGTCCTTTGAGACTCAGAGGGTTACACCAGTAAGAAAACACTGACATACACAATCGTTTTGTTAATATGGAATATACATATTTAATGTAACAATGTATATTAAAATAACAATAGTTTCGACATGTGTATATACACACACGCACACACATGGGACTATGTGGATTAGCCAGACTTTTTCTCCAAACAGGCCCGGTGGTGGTTTAGATGGACTACCCTTTCCTGGGGTCCTAGAGCTATGGGAGTTCACTCAAAAAAATCTGAACAAAATTCAGGTCACTTTAGACTTCAGATACACACCCAGCTTAAAACTATTGTGGTTTATAGAGACAGTTATCCTTTTGAAGAATGTGTGATTTATAAGATCCAAACAAACATTATTGGGAGTTTAAAGGGACAATGACGTAACTTAAATAATTGCTCATTAATATAAATGCACATTAACCTGACACCACCAAGCATTAATGGAACTTAATTATTATTTTATTGTACATCTCAAACATCACCATTGTTAGTTGGTGGAGATGCCTGATGGAGATGCCTGCTATCCAGATAGGTGATGGTAGAGCCCTAGATCAGTTTTCCCTTAGAGTACAGGCCTTAGTGGGTCTCCTCCAGTTCATGGGCCGTGAAGGTCTCTCCGAGCTTACCTGTGGCTCACATGTCGAGCAGTTACTAGAGAAACTACCTAGTGAGCACTTTTGCCAGTTTAAGAGAAGCATGATTTTGAGCAGACCAGGTCCCCTTTCCTATAACCTCCAAGATTTCTCCTCCTGGCTGCAACAGGAAACCCGCTGCCAGCCTAGAAGGGAGAGAACCCTTCAGCCTGTCCGACCAAGGCCACCACCCTCTCACCCATTAAGAGCTACAGCTATACTTCATGGTAGCAAGACTTCCCAAATGACTAACAGCCAGATAACAGCCTGTAACAGCTAAACAATAGATTGTCACACAACACAAGTGACATGACAATAACTTATTTTAGCTTTTTTGCTCAATTCACATTCTTAACCAACTTCAAAAGACCCATGGTTGCTCATAACAAAAATAAATTAAGTGTTTTACAGTTTGTTTTTGTGATGGCCTCTGTCATTTGTAACGGGTTAGCTCAAAGGGGAAATATTAATAATCATAACTTGTTATGATTATGAATATTTGGGTCAGTTAATTGGATTAACTTGATGTAGCTAAATTAATATCACAATTAATTAATCAGTTTGTCCAAACAAACTCTTTTGATTCATTTATTCTAAGAAAAGGGTCTTTCATGGCCACAGAAAAATAGTTTTATTAGCATGTACAGCGCTTAAGAGCATGTAACCAGATCAAGATAGTAAAATAAACTTTGTTTGTAAGCAGAGAATCAGAACCAAATACACAAATACATTGTGCACACGTTTTATGTGCTAAGTCACAAACAATTACACAGACATTGGATAGATGGTTAAGGTGACAGAATGAAACCGGAAGCAGGAACTGGAACTATGGAAAAGATCCATTTAACTATGAAAAGAACCATCAGCTTATCATTTTCAGAGTACCTCATTAACTGTATATACTTGCATGGCATTTGCAGCGGACACATTTCTTGAAGATCTTGGAAAAGGATGTTGATGTTTCCTTTGAATGTCAAACATTGAAGTTGCAATCGTTTTCTTCTCCGTTGGATGAAGAAGATATGATGAACTTGCGTGGTTCGAAAGTTTTCTCTCTCTTCATGAGCACATGCAGATTGTGACCTGCCGGCTCTGGGCCGGAGAGGCCATGCAGGCAACCAAGGAGTGAGGAAGTCGGAAGAGTTGGTTGCCCATTCAGTGATGGTAAAGTTGCAGTTTTCTTCTGAGTTGGATTGAAGAAAATACAGTCTGACTCTGTTGGGAGAGTGAAGGCATAGCAGGCTGTGGTCACAGCCCATGTCCCCACAGACATCAACCTGGAGAAGCAGCAGTGAGGGCCAGAGGAAGAGAGGACTAAGAGGGCGATCTTGTGGTCAATGATTTTTATAGTGTGAAGATGTCACACCCTCTGGATGGTTGTGAGCCAATAAGTGGTTGTTGTTCCCTTTGGAGGGAATTTCTTTATGCCCTTTGTTCAAGGCCTTTGAACATGTAATTTGACTGGTATTAGTATTAGCTTATAATACTAGTGCGTCACAAAGTTAGCAAAATGTAAATTAACAAATGAGGGATGAAGATTGCAGTTTATAGAGACTAAACATGCTACACATATGATTTTGGTTAACCATAGTATGCAAGTCATGTTTCAGACCAAAACAGTTTACATTTTAGATACATGTTAAAACATTTATCACGGTACTTCCGGTTTAAGCATGGCGTGAGTAGACGCACGTGAGTGTAGCTCCCGACCTCTTTCGTTCATTTAGTCATTTTTTTTCGATATTTATTCACTACAATCGACTATCTGGCACCTGATATTACTTGAAATAACGGTGGAGCAAAAATGACAAGTAGAAAGCAACTTCGGAATAAAACTGGCGACAAAGACGGTGAAGCTTCGAGCAAGACTGACGATATGGCGCCATCCCCTGAGGGCTTAACGGCTTTACCCGAAGATCTCGAAAGGCTTCGGTCAGTGCTGCTTTCTGATATGACGCAAGAAGTTCACTCTCTTTTAAAAACATAACTGGCTGGTGCACTGTCACCTGTGAACGCGACATTGGAACAAGTTAAGTCATATTACGAAGCTCATGACGAACGACTTCGCGAGGTTGAAGATGGCCTAAATGACTACAGTGATAGGCTGATAAATGTCGAGGCTTCAATGGATGCATTACTGAAGGAGAACGTATCACTGAAGGAAAAGCTGGAAGACCTCGAAAATCGCTCACGGAGATCTTATATGAGAGTTGTGGGCATCCCCGAAAAGTTGGAAGGACAAGACCCGATTAAATTTATGACTGATTTTTTTGAGGAAGTACTGGGGAAAGAATTCTTCAAGTCCTCTTGTTCTTTCTCGTGCCCATTGAGTCGGACCCAACCCAACCAACGATGCAAGGGCCAATCAGACCAAACCCAGAGTGTTTCTGGTTCTTTTTCACTACTTCGAGGACAAGCATCGTATCCTCAGATTCAGTAAGCAACAGCGAGAGTTGCTCTTTCGCGGACGCCAGGTGTTTTTCCACGAGGATTTCAGCCCTGAGCTGTGGAAGAAGCGAGTGGCGTTCAAAGCCTTGAAGTCTCGGCTCTACAAAAAGGGAGTCAGATTTGGTCTCTTGTACCCTGCAAGGCTCCGGGTTACTCACGAAGGGAAAACACACTTGTTCAGCACCCCAGAAGCCAACGAGTTCTACCGTTCAAATTGGGGTGAAGAATAATGTGCAAAGACATTCCTTTTGCCTCGGGTGAGGAAGAGTTAGAAAAAAAATCTTTTTTTTTTTTTTTTATACGGTTCCATAGACTTTAATTAAAAAGACTCGTATCGTAACTGTTCCAACACGAAGTTGCGCTGGACTTATGGCTATAAAATCGTACATTCCTTTTCTCACCCTTTCTTTTTCTTTCTCTTTCTTTTTTTAATATTATTATTATTATTATTTATTTATTTTTTTCGGCAGGATAGCATATCATTTGACACCGTTTTGACCCTAGTTTTATAAGGGGGCTGCACTTACATTGTACATGACTTAACTTGCTGGTTCGCATTCTTTGGAAGTTTTTCGTTATGTTTTATCTGCGATCATCCTCAGTTGGGGAATTAGATCTAGGAATAGTATGTTTTTGGTTGGGGGTTGGGAGGGAGGGGCGGTTGGCAGGATTGTTTACTTCTGGTTTCTTGTATCTTATTTTTGTCATTTACATGGCTACAATTTGCTTTAGATTAAAACCCATGCATGCTTTTAATTTATGTATCGTACAGTTAATATAGGTGATGAGGATAGAGGTCACCCTGTGAGACTTATGACATGGAATGTCAGGGGTTTAAATGGTCCTGTTAAAAGAGCTAACGTTTTCTCCCATCTTAAATCTTTCAAACCAGATATATTGTTTTTACAAGAAACACATTTGAGACTCAGTGACCACAATAGAATTCGTAAGATATGTGACCAGTCACGGAAACTAGGGACACAAGTCGGTTCTGGGGCATTTTGAGTTATTCATAGATTCTGAAAGTGTAGTCTCCAAGCTTTCCAACGATGTGTAACATGTGGAAATTTGATAATATTTGGAGAAGTTGTGGCCATTTGAAGGTAGGCACTTAAAAAAGCTCAAAGATGAGAAAACGACCTCGAAAGATTGTTCAGTTCTCACCTCTCTCTGCTGCTAGGAGTGACAATAGGGCTCATTTACATCTCATTTAGATAAGCCATACCCCCTGTAAAGCTCCCCCCTGTGCTTTACAGCTTTTTTTTGCACTTCGAATGAGTGCACTTCTGCAGCAGCTCTAGGCGAAAAACAATTGTGATGCCCCTCTATTTGCAACGTACCAGCAACAACACACAAAGACCAATATGCCATATACATATAACGCAAAACCAGCAACAACACACAAAGACCAATAAGCCATAGGCCTACATATAACGCAAATAGTGCGCAACGCGCGTGTGCCCAAAATGTCAACAATATTAAAGTTTATGCAGGAGGCAAATGCCTGCTGGCATTTTTCTTTAAGCAGTCATGACAGGAATTTTCCAAATAATCACATTTCACCTCCTCAAATTACTGTTGCAAATCTCTTTACACCACTTTCTTATGTGCGTATACTATACACACACAAATGAAATGTCCGCAAGCACATTATATCATCAGCAGGTTCAGCATCTTAAATAACGACTAAAGAGCAAATGAAGCTTAACTTACGTTTCAGAAACGCGCACGGCAGGCCTTCATCGCCTTCATCGCAGCAAAGGTCTTAACTGCATCCTCTATTTCGATTCTCTGTGCCAGTTCATGTTCTATGGAGATTGTTGCCAGTCCATTAAGTCTGTTCAGTTCACAAAACTTTCCCCATTCAAAGCAATCGGGACGTCACATATGAAACAGCCAGCCACCGCTGTCAGCGAGCCGAGCCGCCATATTCAACACCGAGGGCGCGCGCGCCGCGCCCATACCTCCGGTTCAGTTTCCCGAGCGGCGAAAACATTTTCGGTGTAACTGCCACGGTTCAGCTCATCTGCGACAATCTTTGCGGCGTCCATCTTCATTGAATTTTGATATCAGATAGAGCCTACCAGAGCACAGCATAATAAGTAGCCATGCGGTTCACTTGGAGGGCGGGGACAAAAGCGCCATATTCAGTATAGAAATACACACAGACAATAACACGCCACGCCCCTACTGCGTGCTAGAATCTCAGAAAACAAGCCGATTTCAACCTCAAAATGTAAGCTTTTAAATATACCAATACTGCTATCTCAAACATGGAGAGGCTTCTTCGTGATTTCAACTAACAGATTCTGCAAAAAAATGAAATTCACCAATTTTGAAAAAAAACTCTTCTTTCTCATTTTGATCGAAAGTTGTGCTGCCGACTTGTGTCCCTGGTTTCTGTGACGGGTCACATATGGGTTAGTCAAATTTTTCATTCCAAATTTAATAGCAGATCAAGAGGTGTGGCAATTTTAATTCATTAGTACAGTTTATACCTTCTGACACAATTTGTGACCCTAATGGTCGTTACATTATTGTATCTGGGTCTCTTTTTCAAGTCCCAGTGGTTTTAGTTAATGTCTACGCTCCCGATTGGGACGATGTCCAGTTTGCAAATAGTCTCCTATCGATAATTCCCAAGCTTGATACACATCATTTGTTATTTGCTGGGGATTTAAATTGTGTATTCGATCCTCAGCTGGATAGATCCAGCACTTGTAGTAATGTTTCTGATATGGCAATGGCCTTTTCTTTATTTATGCAACAGAATGGCTGTGTAGATCCTTGGAGATTCTTAAACCCTTTGACTAGACAATTCTCCTTTTATTCCCATGTCCATCATTCCTTTTCTAGACTAGATTATTTTTTTGTAGACAACTTGTTTATATCAATGGTCAAAAAAGTTGACTACTCAGCTATAGTTGTATCCGATCATGCACCTGTGGTGCTGGACCTGCACTTCCCTTTGAACATCAGAGAACGAACAATCTGGGCATTTAATCCATTATTGCTATCCAATGATAAGTTCTGTAACTTTGGCACATCTAGTACAGATTTTTTTCTGGAATACAATAGAATAGATACAGTGTCTTACTCAGTACTTTGGGAGACTTTAAAGGCTTACTTGAGGAGTCAAATAATTTCTTATACATCGTATGCTAACAAAGAACGTAAGAAGGAACTGCAAACACTTTCACAATCCATATTAGATTTAGACAGACAGTATTCTGAATCTCCTACAGCTAAATTACATAAAAAAAAGTTGACTTGCAGACAAAGTTTAATTTTTCTCCTCATGCAGGACAATTAATAATGAGGATGCGTGGCCTTTACTATGAATATGGAGACAAATCAAGTCGGCTCTTGGCTCATCAGCTGAAACGTCAAACTGCCTCTCGACTTATTTCTCGGATAAAAGGCTCAAATCAAACTTTAGTTAGCAACCAAAAATAAATTAATAAAATTTTCAAAAACTTTTACTCCTCATTATATACTTCTGAATTCCCTTCAGATACAATGGATATGGAAAATTTCTTAAACAATCTGGATATTCCTACTTTGCAATCAGATTTAGAACGTGACCTCGAGATTGAAGAAATTAGTAAGGCCATTATGGCAATGAAGAGTGGTAAGTCCCCAGGCCTTGATGGGTATCCTATTGATTTTTATAAAAAATTTAAGGAGAAACTTGCACCAATTCTTTTTGAAGTTTTTGAAGGTTCCCTACCTCCAACCTTTTCTTAAGCATCTATTACACTCCTCCTTAAAAAAGATAAAGACTCTACCCAGTGTGAATCGTATCGTCCTATATCTCTTTTAAACACCGACATTAAAATTTTAGCTAAAGTATTGGCATTTCGTTTAGAACATGTCCTCCCTTCGATAATCTCAGACAATCAAACAGGATTTATTAAAGGTCGCCAATCTTTCTTTAATATTCGTAGACTCGCTATCATAATGTATCTTTCTGATACTTCTCCGCACCCGGAGGTAGTTATCTCCTTGGATGCGGAGAAGACGTTTGATCGAATTGAATGGCCATATTTGTTTGCAGTCTTAAAGTTTGGTTTTGGTAATATTTTCATGTCTTGGATCCAATTAATATATCATTCCCCTTCGGCATCAATTCGGACTAATTATTCTCGATCAGACTTTTTCCCATTAACACGAGGGACCCGTCAGGGATGCCCACTGTCCCCACTTCTTTTTGACATTGTGATTGAACCTCTTTCAATAGCTTTGAAAACAGCCACAGCGTTCCAGGGGGTTAGGAGGGGGGGGGGGGTATTGAACATCGTGTGTCTTTATACGCCGATGACCTTTTGCTTTAAATTAGTGACCCCATATCTAGTTGTCCTTTAATTCTATCATTACTAGGTCGGTTTGGTACCTTTTCGGGATACAAATTAAATTTCCAAAAAAGTGAATGTTTCCCCATTAATGATTTGGCATTACAAATTCAACAAGAATCATTACCTTTTCGTTTTTCTCCAAATGGTGAAGTTAGAAAAGTTAGAAAGGTGGCGTAGTCTTCCCCTTACTTTAGCTGGAAGAATAAATTCAGTGAAAATGACAATTCTTCCCAAGTTCCTTTATTTGTTTCAGTCCCTACCGTTTTTTTTGCCCAAATCCTTTTTCTGTTCAATTAATCAAACTATATTCTCTTTCATTTGGGAAAATAAGATCCCCAGAGTTAAACATAATCTTCAGGGGACCCGTGATGCAGGTGGTTTAGACCTCCCAAGTTTCACTCATTATTACTGGGCATCAAATATTCAGAAAATATTATTTTGGCTTCATTGCCCAGAAACAAATTGGTGTTTAATTGAAGTACAAACATGTCACGCTTCCTCTCTCCCTGCTTTAGTGTATTCTTCCCTACCTTTGAAAGCTTCTCGATTCACATCCAACCCTGTAGTACTTTCTACTCTTAGGATCTTTAATCAGTTTCGCTGTCACTATAAATTTACATCAGCATCAGTTTTGGGTCCTAAACGGCAGATTTTTACTTGTAGATTGTGAAATAAATAGGAACAAGATATCCTTAGTGAATATATATGGGCCCAACTATGATGACCCGTTGTTCTTTAACAATCTGATTATGAAACTGGCTACAATTGGGGGTCAATGTGTTGTGGGAGGAGACTTCAATCTGGTTTTAAATCCTCTTTTGGATCGGTCACTACCCAAAACATCTTTACTATCAAAGGCAGCAACAGCACTAAACCAAGGTATGAAAGACATAGGCATAATTGACGTATGGCGAAATCTCAATCCAAACCAGAGGGATTTTTCTTTCTTTTCACCTACCCATAATACACACTCTAGAATTGACATGTTCTTGATGTCACAAGGTATGATAGCTACAGTTATAGAATGCTCCTACCTACCAGCTACCTTCTCAGATCATAATCCCATAAAACTCTCATGGTTGGTTGACATTTCGCAACCCACATCCCGCAGGTGGAGATTTAAAAATTACATGTTGAAAGATCCTGAGTTTATTTCATATATGACTACCAAAATTGAAATATTTCTTGATGCCAATTTAAATTCCTCCTCGCATGCCAACATTTGGGAAGCTCTTAAAGCCTACATGAGAGGCCAAATTTTATCATACAGTGCCCACAAGGTAAAACAAATTAGAGAGAGACTAACCAAATTGGAAAGAGATATTAAAAAGCAGGAACAGGAATATATTGCCACCAAAAAGGAAGAACACCTTAACACATTAAAAAAAACAAGGATGGAGTATAATAATCTATGTACCAGCAAAGAGGAAGCTGCTATGGCCAGAACTAGATATCACTATTATGAATTTGGAAATAAAACAAGTAAACTCTTGGCATGGCAAATTAAAAAGGAAAGATCTGATAAATTTATACACTCAATATTAACAGAGGACGGCAGACTCCTTGATAATTCACCATCCATTAATGCAGAATTCAAACAATTTTACGAAAATTTATATAAAACTGGGCAGGACGCTGATAATATTGGAGCAAAAAGGTTCATGGATGGAATAACCCTTCCCAAATTACAAGATGAGGACAGAGATCGGTTAGATTCAGATATATCAGAAATGGAGGTATTCAAAGCCATTAATTCTTTACAGAATAACAAGACTCCTGGGCCAGACGGCTTCCCTGTCGAGTATTATAAGGCTTTTTCAAAAAAATTATTAACTCCACTCACAAACATGATTACAGAAGCTCTAGAAAATAAAAAATTACCAGACTCATTGGAAATTGCAACAATCACACTGCTACCAAAACCGGGCAAGGACAAACAGAAATGTGACTCATACAGACCCCTCAGCCTCTTAAATGCTGATTATAAGATATTATCCAAACTAATTGCTCTAAGACTGGAAAATGTTATTCCAAAGATAATACATGCTGACCAAACAGGTTTTGTTAAAAACAGATATGGAGCAGACAATGTGCGGCGACTGCTACATATACTGAACACTGCGCAAAAAAAATCAAAATCCTATGTTAATAATGTCTATGGATGCAAACAAAGCATTTGACAGGATTGAACCAAGCTTTTTATTTCGAACTCTAGAGGCTATGAGCTTTGGAGAGAAATTCACTCAATTTGTTAAAATACTTTTTAATGCCCCCAAAGCTAATATTTTAACAAATGACATTCTATCTAACACTTTCTCACTATCCAGAGGATGCAGGCAAGGCTGTCCAAGCTCCCCCCTGCTCTTTGCACTTGCAATCGAACCATTAGCCATTGCCATCCGCTCTAACACCTCCATAGCAGGAATTAAATTCGGCACAAATGAACATAAACTTTCTTTGTATGCAGATGATCTCTTATTATATATAACTGATCCACAAACATCAGTCCCTCTATTGAAATGCCTCAAAGAATATAGTGCAGTCTCAGGATATACATTAAATTACACTAAAAGTGAGATTTTACCACTGAATATACAAGACAATAATATTAGAGCACTCACTTACCCATTAAAATGGTGCAGCGTTGGTTTCAAATATTTGGGTATACAAATTGGTAAATCGAATGAGCATATATTTAAACAGAACTATATAAAACTCTTGGAACAAACCAAGCTTAACCTTCAAAGATGGATTGATCTTCCACTGTCTCTCATAGGCAGAATTAATACTATTAAAATGAGCATTTTACCCAAGTTTATTTACCTATTTCAATGTCTTCCGATTAATGTTCCCAAAAGTTTCTTCAAAGAACTTAACAAAATTTTAACTCCTTTTATATGGCAGAGAAAAAACCCTAGGGTCAAACTTATCTCTCTACAGGCTCCATATTCAAGGGGAGGACTCAACTTACCAAATTTTAGGAATTATTATCTTGCTTCTCAGTACAGACCGATTTGGATCTGGCTGCATGCGGAGAACAGTGAGGTTAGATGGGTCCCAATAGAACAATATGAGATGAAATCCATGGCTTTAAAGGATATTCCATTCATAGGCACAAAAAAATGTTTAACTGCACTCACAAACAACTCAATAATACTGAACACATTTGCTGTTTGGAAAGAATCTCATTCACTTCTCGACACAAATATTTCTTTTCTTAGAAGGGCACCTTTGTGGGGCAATCCTAATCTCTCACACCACATAGCTGACTCAGTGTTGCGGGAGTGGAGGAAAAGAGAAATCCATACAGTTGCTGACTTATACATTGATGATACTTTTGCTAACTTCCAACAACTAAATGAAAAATTCAAACTTCCCAAAGAAAGTTTCTTCAAATTCCTACAAATTAGAGACTGGATTAAGGACAAATCCAAAGAAACATTCCCATATATCCCAAAAGAAACTCCTCTTGAATTCCACCTATGTAACAAATTACATAAATCAACAAAAGGAATAATATCTTCTATATATGGTATCATCAATGGAAAGTTACCGATTTATGATAAAACATCTACAAAAGGGAAATGGGAAAAAGACCTAAACTGTACTTATGAGGAGGCAGATTGGTGTCATCTATTGGAACAAGCACAGACTGTGCTAACCTCCACAAAACACAGGCAAATTCAATTTAATATATTCCATAGGACATACTACACCCCTTACAGGCTACATAAAATCGACAGCAACATTTCTTCCAAATGTCAGAGATGTAAAATAAGCGATGGTGATCTTATACACATGCTATGGAGTTGCCCAGTGATAGAGGAATTATGGAAACGTGTCATTGAGTTAACATCAAGGGTAATAGGAAGTCAAATTGAACAGTACCCAAAACTATGGATCCTGGGGGACACAAGCTCTATTGATGTGAACTACTACAAAAAATATTTTATCTTACTCGCGAGCACTGCAGTAAAAAAATGTATTCTGATCAACTGGAAATCTGAAAATTCACCATTAGTAAAACATTGGATTAATGAGCTTGTGTCTTACTGCACACCCGAAAAGATATTATATAATGTGAGAGGGAAGCATGTAGCCTTTAGAGAAATCTGGGGCCCTTTCATAGACATTTTGCCTTCCCTAGACTTGACTCACCATGTTAGTATGAGCCTTCCTGGACCTGCTTCAAATTAGCCCTCTGCCGGTCTATCTTGTATAACTTCCTTATTGATGCATTTATTGTGAGTTAATATGTAGATTTACTTAAGTATGTGAGTATACAGATAGACATATGTATAAACTCTATAGACTGCTTATATAAATGAAAAGAAATTGACAACCATACATGGGAAGAGGGTGGGGGGTGGGATGGGAAATGTTTATGTAATATTTGCTTTTGTTTTAATATTTGATTTTATTTACTTACTTTTTATTTATTTTACGTCTGATGTTCAAAATTTGAAAATGTTCATTCCTTGTACTTAAGATGTAAGTAATGTATCAAACTGTAGATCCTTTGTACACTTTATTAACATCTTGTAAGTAAATATGTTAATAAAAACAAATCTATACAAAAAAAAGAAAGGGTACAATCTGGATAAAATTAAATCCAAATGGGAAGGTGAACTGGGCATAATGTTGTCTGAGGCTTTTTGGAGGGAGGCATGTAAAAGGGTCCACTCATCATCATCCTGTCTTAGGTTAGGTCTCATACAATTTAAAGTGCTTCACAGGGTTCACTTGAGCAAGGAATGGTTAGCGAGAATATATCCTGGGTTAGATGCAGCCTGTGATAGATGCTCTTTCTCTCCAGCCAGTCTGACACATTTATTCTGGTCTTGCTCCTCTCTAAATAGTTACTGGGAATTGTTTTTTAAAACTATCAGTGAGGCTCTTGGGGTGACATTGTGGCCTTGTTCCTCAATAGCTATTTTTGGATCTCCCAGGTACACTATAACAATTACCTTAACTGCAACCCAGAGGGACATCATTGCATATACTTCTTTATTGGCCCGCAGAAGAATCTTAAGTTGGAAATCCCCTACCCCTCCATCTGCAACAGTTTGGCTAGAAGATGCGATGTTCTTTTTAAAATTAGAAAAGATAAAATTTACATTTAAAGGGATCTGTGGACAGATTTTATTTGAAATGGGAACATATTTTAAAAATCTGGAAGAATTACCCAGTTAACCTATTTTCCATGTATCTCTCTCTTTACTTCTTGTTGTGTCATTGTGTTTGCTGCTTTGACCTCAGTGTAGTTTGTCTCACAGAATGGCAAAATTATTATCATTTTTTTCTTCTCTCTCTTTTGTGTATGCATTTATACTGTAATAGTGATACTTTTATCATCATTACTTTTGTTTTGGTTGGTATGCATGGGTACATGCCTTGAAAAGGTGTAGTGGCATAATGGTTATATTTTGACTTTGTAACCAGACGCTATGTTATTATGTTGTATTTAAGCTGCCTAGGGATGTTTTGGGGGTGAGGGGGAGTTATCATAGTTAAAATTAGAAGGAGGGAAAATGTAACTTTTTCATGGTTTCACTGTATATTGCTTTACTCCTTTCAATAAAAAAAAAAAAAAAAAAAAAAAAAAATAATAGGCATCTGAACATTGGATAAAACCAGGTTCAATATTCATGTTTCATTTTGAAATGACACTACAGTTTTTTACAGAGGGGATTTTGGATATTGCTTTTTACTACTCCATAAATCATTGAATACTGTCAGGCAGAACCGAGTTCTGCCAGTGTGTTAGCTTCATTTGAGATGTTAGTTTTAGGGGGAAGTTTCATAGACTATTGTTGGTAGAGTGAGTTTGTTGGATTATTCATTAAATATAATGAATTTGTGTGTGTCTGATTGGTCCAGACACTACATTACTGTCACATATACCTTGAACTGTCGGTTGATTAACCCAAACCTTGCTTACTCCAGGGGTGCTTCTCAATTCTTATGTGCATCCTCGTTTCCTTTCCTCGCGTCTCAGCTCCACCCCCTGTAGAATGCGAGAGAAGGCTGCAAGGAAAGAAAAGGACAACGGGGGAAGCCTTTTTATTCATTGGAATACTTGATCACTTGAGTGTCACTTCACAGCGTCATCAGCAGCGCTCAAAGGATCTGCCCTTATGTTGTTGAAGTTTGGTTATTTAAGAAATTCATAATAAATAATAATAAAGCAAGATAACCTGTTGAAATATGTGTGATGTGTGGTTTATATAAACTGAAAAGGTAAAGTATAAATTAAAATTGTGACCCATGTGAAGGGGGAGGAGAATTGATGCGTGCATCACGTTTAGTTGATAAACTTCTGCATAGGATACACCTGTGTATCCTCGCTTAAGACTCCTCTGGAAGATTCCTCATTCCTTGATCCTCGCGGTGCAATTCGAGAATTGAGATGTCCTTCAAGATGGCTGAGCTCGACCGGTTTCCGGGTCATAGGGTGGAGCGAGGAGACGAGGAGGGTTATTGAGAACGCCCCTGGTATGGTGTTTCCGTGTCTGGGAGTAAGCTACCTATGGTAGCCTATGTATCCTGTTAACACAAGACATTCTCAACAGAGCAACTAATCTATGATTCACCATGGAAACAGACGCTACACAAATCTATATATAGAACATTAGAGTAGAGTCATTATACAGATCAATGGAGCCATTCTACTTCTTTTGTTTAATGGCGATTTACATAACCTACTTAGTGCACATAGCCGTCTATTTGGTGGTTGTGCAATCTTTTTTTTAAATCTTTACATTTGATAATAATCTTTATTCACTGAGAATAAGGATTATATTTTTTGTTGGATGCTAATATATTGAATGCAGATCCATGTATGGGATGACAATAAAATAAATAATATATTTGAATTGAATAAGCACTTAAACATTACCTTGTTATAATAGCGCTTTAGAATGAATAGACTGTATAATATTGTATATTATTTAACATGCATCTGAATACTTCTTAAAGGAACACTCCGACTTTTTGGGACTTTAGCCTATTCACCTTATCCCCCAGAGTTAGATAAGTCCATACATACCTTTTTCATCTCCGCAGAGCTGCCAACTTTTGAGTTTAGCTTGGCTTGAGACTTCTCCAGGGGTGGGGGGCTGCAGACGCATCTCTTGCTCACTTACCTCTCTGTCGTGCGTGGTTTGGAGCACAATATCTGTCTCGCATGCACGCTCGCTCTAGATTACGGGATATTTTAACTAATTTGCGGTATAACTAGTCGATCACGAGTGGCTCAACAGGTAGATATATAGATCAACTCATCTTTCAGGCATTTGACCGACCGGGTTGACACTTCAGCATGAGAAATCGGGGGTGTGGCGTGAGAGCGTGAGAATTGGGTTAATTGCGTGAGTCTCACGCTGAATGCGTGAGAGTTGGCAGCCCTGTCTCCGTGCGTGCTGTAAGTCTGTTTGACGCACCCACCGCTAGCCTAGCTTAGCACAAAGACTGGATGTAAATGGCTACAGCTAGCATACTAATCCAAATAAGTGACAAAATAAAGCAAAAATTTTCCTATTTACATGTTGTGATTTGTATAGTCACAGAGTGTACAAAAAACGAAGTCATATGAGAGACAGACATATTTTTAACCGTATAAATACTGGGAACTATATTCTCAGAAGGCGAAGCTCTGCTACTTGGGAGGAGTAGCACCTGAGACGCACCGTGTTGAGGAGCAGAGAGTTCGTTCAGAGTTTGGGTAACAGAGTCAGCAATTTCTAAATAGTAAAAGCATAGTTTACAATCATGGGTGTTCGCTGTATTGTAAAGAGCTGCGACAATAAACAGGGGAGACCAGGTAATACCATGATGTTTCATAGAATTCTGCTGACCTAAAACGCTGACCTGATGAATCAATGGCTATACTTGCTCTGGATATTGATCCAAACACACCTAAAGAGATTATCAAGGGACATCTTGTTTGCTCAGTACATTTCACTGAGGACGACTATTTTGAAAAAATGGAATTTGCCACACGGACCATGAAACGTGTGCTAAAAGGATACGGCCATCCCATCGACATCACATACAGGACAAAGTGGAGCGGCTGCGGTAAGTGTTCTGTTATGTTTTTAGATGATTAGCCTAACGTTACTGTAACAGTGCCATTAGCTAACTTAGATCTAATGTAACGTTAGTGACACTATTATATGAATAGGGTGGTAACTACTATTGCAGTTGTTTACGGGCTCCCCTGTAATGTTAGTATTGTTGCCTCGAACGCGCTCTATCGCCCCAGTAACAATTGAGCGGAGCTAGAGGTAAACTCATGACTGTAGTAGCCTTCACCTTGCTAATGAATCGGAGGGGGGAGGGTCAGTTTTCTTTTTTTTTTTTTTGAGAAAAAGTGACCTTGTCCAGCACGGGTAGGCTACTGTCTGTGGGTTCATTGTGCAAAAACAATTTGCCTTGTGCTATTACTTTACCCTTATTCTAGCCTATTGTAATACAATTATCTAACATTACTGTATTATATGCTGTTGAATACACATTTGGTTCAGCTGTAATAAATTGCATTTTAAATATATATCGATTCCTGTAATAATAATCCTTTATTTCGTGTTCTGTGATATTTATTTATCAGGATGAGCTGAGTGACCTGCAGCTGGATCTACTGGAAGTTGAGGATGCTTCCAGCCTGCTTGCAGGTGTACCACACTCCACCCCCCGAAAAAACCTGTACTGTACCTACTGCAGAGTTCAAAGCCCCACTACCTTTGCAGCTCAAAAGTCCTGCTCAGACAGCTACATGGACAAAGGCATTGATTGCCTTGGCACCCAGCTGGACACGTCAATTGGTAGGATAATTAATATTTTATCATTCAATGGTTTTATGCGTTCTGTGTGATAAATGCAACAAATCTATATTTACTTTATAGGACACTGCTTCATCGTCCATGATGGTGGCTTCCTGCAGGCCTAAAAAAAGTCAAATTTTTGATGTAAGTAGCAAGCCAGGTTATCTATCCATGATAGGTAAAAAATGTTATCAAAACATTTACATGCATTTTGAACTTTCAGCTGACACTTATCTTGATCACCATAAAATGCAAAATAGAACAGTCAGATAATTGAATATTGAAAATCAATTTTCAAATGAAGACCAACACGTTCCGCAAAAAGATGTATGCATGTAAAGGTGACGTGAGAAACTAAACTTTTACATGTTGGTTTGTTATCAACAGGAAACACAACAAATTGATTATTCTGAAATGGATATCAGTTCAGCAACATCAGCCTTGGACATCAGCATGGCCTCAGAACCAGCCGCTGATCTTGCTGACTCCAGTTTTGTCCCTGACACAAGCCCCTCCACCTCTACCACAGGAAGCACAGCAAGCATTCCTGGACAACATAGAGGATGGAAAGAGAGAAAGTGGCTGGTTAATGAGTCCAAACTCATGGAGCTCTTCAAAAAATGCACTGTTTGTGGAGCTGAAATGTGTGATTTGAACCAAAATGTGAAAACAGCTGGCACCAGGATCAGAGTAATATGAAAATGTAACAGTGGACACACTGGAGATTGGGAATCATGTCCAAGTGTCCGTGGAATGGCAGAGAACAACCTGCTAGCAGCAGCAGCAACACTCTTCACTGGTGCTACTTACACAGACATTGCTGATTGGGCAGGGCTTTTGAACATTCAACTGCCCCATAAATCCACCTACTACAGCATACAGTCCAGCTACCTGATTCCAGTTATCGCTGAAGAATACAAGAAGCAGGAGGACACTATAAGAGCAAGACTCATCTGCCAGACTCTGGATGGTGAGGGAGTACAGATCTGCAGAGATGGGAGAAGTGATAGCCTAGGCCATTCCTGCAAATACACAACGTATTCCTTCATGGATGACTCCACCAATCAGATTGTAACATTTGAGTTGATTCAGGTAAAAATTTTCAATAATAAATATAATAATAGATCTAAAACTTCAGTCACTGTTCTAAAAAGTCTTATTCTTGTTCCCTCTAGGTGACCCAGGCCAAAAGTTCTGTTGCCATAGAGCCAATGGGTTTCAAGAAAGGATTGGAAAAGCTCCTAGATGAAGGGATCAATGTAAAGGTTGTCACAACCGACAGACATCCCTCTATCAGGAAAATAATGAGGGAGGATTTTCCAAATATAGAACACCAATTTGATCCATGGCATACTGGAAAAGGTTAGTCTATTGTTAGTGTAAGCTTGTTCACAACTCCTGATACTTCTTCTGTGCTGTCTTAGTCTGGGTTTCCCCATGCTGCCTTCCCGCAGCGCGATTTTATTCACGCTGAAAGGCAGTATGGATACCATTGTCCAGATTTTCGCCTCATTTAGGGAACCAATCACAGAACAGGGAGGGAGCAGCAAGACGATGATGACGTCTATGCGACACACCGAAGCAGTTTGTTTATTTCTATGGATTCAACATGGCAGCAGACGCGAAGCAACCTTTTGATGCAGCCTTAGAGAATGTTCTAAGTAATTTAGAACGCAAGTTTATTTCGCCTTCTTCCTCGTCAAATTTCTGTCGCTCTACAGAGGTCATCTGGTATAATTGAAACGGTTGACTATGAGCTACGTACAGGCGCATTTGATAGACATTCTTAGCACCCAATAAACGGCGCCGGGCATTCGTAAACCACGCTTCAAATACGAGAAAATGTACATGTGGTTCCCAGACCCAAGTCTCAACGAGAATTGGGTCTGGCGTTAGCCAGGCTAGTGCTGTCTGGGGGTTTCTCTGTGTATCACAATTACCATACAGAATAAGCATTTTCTGAAGTGTACTGTTGTTATAATGCTCTTCCTTATTTAAATTCAGGAATAAAAAAAAAAAATGGTTTTGGCATCCAATCGCAAGAACTGCATGGCCCTTGCTCCTTGGATAAAGAGCAGTGTTGGGAGTAATGCGTTACAAAAGTAATGCATTACAAAAGTAATGCATTACAGTAACATATTACTTTTTGCTGTAACGCAGTAGTGTAAGGCATTACTAATCAATTTTCAGTAATATTTTACTCGGTACATGTTCAGTAAGGCTTGCGTTACAACAGACTTTTAGTTTTAATTGTAAAAAAAAAAAAAAAAAAAAACAGACAAAAAACAAGACCGCGAGACATTAACGAATGAAAAATGCAAGTAGGCTAAATTACCTGTTCGTGGTCAGTCAATAGCCGCGTGTGGTGTCCAAGTCTGTAAATAAAGACTAAATGGCAGCGTCTGATATATTTGTACAGCGATTTATTTTTTACAGGAGTGCCGTGAGGTATGATTTCGGCCTCTGTGCTCGCGCTGGCCAGTGGAAAAGCGGCTAATGGTGAAGATGGCATGAAGAAGACTATACATTCGCGAGATGGACGCATGCGCATTAGGCTATTCGTTCTGTGTTTTCTTTCTAAACAGTTAGGCTATGTTTATGTGGTATTTTTCATGTTTTCATCACGCAATCGTGTTTTTGATGCAGTGGTGACGCGTAAGGGTGGCGGCGCTGCCGATAAAGCACCTAAAAGCTGTCACAAAGAACCGGCAAAAGCAATGATTATGAATATGTCAAATATAGCAAGGAGACATTTTAATTGTTTATTAATAAAGTCAAGATGAAGTTGACGATGCTGACTCGCGCTAGTGAATGCACCAGAGAGAAATGCACATTTCATTTCATAAGCAGAGAGCAGTCTGTTTTCTTTCGTTTTGAATTGTTCTGTTTACAAGTAGACATTTCAATACAGATATATTTTTCAGGTCCGTGAATAGGCTACCTTATACGCTGAGTTTCGGTTCATTTATGAGACGCGCTCGCCGGCACCTCCGTGTCATAATTATAATTGTCTACTATATTTATACTTCTTATTAAATCCAGGCAATTGGTTGATGAAACATTGATTAAAATTAAGATACAATTAATACAAAACGAAATTCACTTTAAAGAAAGGCTTTCTGTGTAAGGTCTCTGTGAAAGTTTTAAAGCAGTCTTTTAGTGCTGCTTCAGAGCGGTTGCGTCCATAACTGAGAACTGTCACGTCCTTACATTGTTTTTTCCTCATAAATGCAAACACGAAAAATAAAATAAAATGAATATTTTATGTTCTGTGGAGAGCCAACCCTTCTTCATCCGATTTGCGCATTGTAATTCACAGAATTACAAAAAAAAAAAAAAATCGTTGCCTCCTAAAAGTTAAAGATTGTTTTGTGTCACGCATGACTGTCTATTTCCCTAATATTAAATATAAAACGCATGTGTAGACTGATATTTTTCTAATGTCTGGACTCCTTTCAGGGAGGAGCCTATGGATAAACAGACGTTTCAATAGTTTGGTATTAAAGCATTTTCTGAGAATTTATATTTCAAGTTTTGACTGCAAATGTCATGTCCATAACGCTGGAATTCCCAAATTTTAAATAATTTATTCTCAACTAGTTTTGTGGTGTGGGTCTATGTATTTTATAATGTTAAGTTAACTTCAAATAATACTAATAGTAATTTAAAGATGTGGTAGCATTGGATCTGGGCTGAGTTTCCCGAAACCTTCTTAACGCTACATCGCTCTTAAGTTAGGCCTACACCTTAAGCTGTACCTTATCGTTAATACGTGTTTCCCGAAACGCTCTAACCTTCTGTAAGTCATACGTTCGGAAGGTTGGTCTGGACCACTCTTAGCTTTACCTTATCACTGTTAAAGGTAAATATGAATATAATTCTGAAGTTTTAATACACCCAGACAGTGTTCAATTAGGCTAATTCAAGTATTTTCATGCAAAGAATAAAATTGTCATTACACTGATTGTTGTTAGACTTTTAATTATATTATTATATATAATACAATTTTAAAGAGCGCTTTTAAAGGCCAGTGAAAGCATAGGCTACTGTCAGTTAAGTCCTATTCGGACGCTAATATTGTTTATCATGGGCTCGTACGGTATTTTAAACATTTACAGGGGTAAGTCGGTTATTTTAGTGCCGTCCGAATCCATAATATTAGTGTTTTTTCTCACCCAACCCGCGTAAAAATCTGTCCAAATTAGTACCTACTGATATTTGACAAACAGGTCGTGTGGTAATTTAATTGCGTCTGAATCCACATCTCTGAGTTTACAAGAAGAGATTCAAAATTCACTGTTTAAATCCTTTTTGATCACTGCCGAGCACCGTAGCTACGTGACGTAGGCCTACACTTTTATTACTGAAATGCTTGGAAGTATTTATAAGAACAATATTTCATCGCAGCTCACCTCAGCGAACAAAAATGGGAAAGAGAATAAAGCACATAAAAAATTTAATTGGTTATTATGGCAGCAATATATGATACAATTTTAAAATATGTAGGCAAGGCTATTATAGGCTGTTATAGTTTGGATTATTTTTTATAATATCCCATGAGTCCTAGTAAATGCAATTTCAACTATTTCTGAAGTGCTTCTTTTATAAAGAACAGCGCTTTCTCACATAAACAGCCCCTGCACAAGAGAATAATTGATTCTCGAGTCATCGATATCAACAGATTCAGCACCATCGCCACGGACAGCACCCGGTAACGTCGCAAGTAAGAAGGTATATCTTAAGCTACTTTCTAAGGTATAGTTCGGGGAACACGCCTAGAAATGGTATACCTTCAGTTAAGTTATACCTTAAGACTTTTCGTAGCGCGCTAAGAGACAACGTTATCGGGAAACTCAGCCCTGGACGGTATGGATAACGCTAGGAGTTGGAAGGGGTGTGGCGCGATTCTGCAGGTTCGTGGATCTGAGTGTTGCGTTTTCGGTTTCATATCGCATATCGTTACAGCCCTAGTCATTTTAGAATGTTAAGTTCTACTTCTGTATAGTTATTTTGGTGAAAGTAACTCAAAAGTAATACAGGAGTAATGTAACGCATTACAATTCTGAGACAGTAATATTGTAAGGTAATGAATTACTTTTAAATAACAGTAACAAGTAATATATAATGTATTACAGTTTGGAAGTAACTTGCACAACACTGATAAAGAGTGTGATCAATCACATGTGGTGGAGCTGTAGCTCATCTAAAGGAGATCCAAAGGTATACAAGCATACATTATATACACAGACATATTGCAAAGGCAAAGTCTAATTTATTTCTCATGTGCATATTGCAAGCAGGTATAGTGCACAGTGGAATTTCACTACTGGCTTGCATACATCACCTTTGGACATCTATATTATTTATTAGGTTCTATTTTGGTTCAAATGAGTTTTTCGTCCTGTATGTTCTGACAATGCTGAATAGATTTCTGCCTGTGCTCTATTGTTACTGTCAGGAATTGCTGAGACGATGGAAGTCAATTCTCCATCATATCTGTGGGGTCCATCGCTGGGAAGATGATGGCATGGAACATAAATGCTACCACACTGAGCTGCCAGCGGATGAGCAAAGGAGGAAGAAATGGTTGGCCGAAGACTCCCCTGCCTACATGGCCCTTTATGAAGTGGTCATGAATGCACGCCTCCTGAAAGACCTGGAACAAATGGCACTGTTCAAACACACAGGTATGTTTATCAAAGACTTCACAGCTATTGAATTGGCTCCATAGATTTTAGTTTCTGTGGGAACTATTTATGTGAAACTGGTTTACAATGTATTAGAAGGTAACATTGCACCACAGACGATGATGAACATCAAATAAATCCAATCTTCAACAGATCATACACACAACTTGTAAGCTGTGTTCCATGTACTTTTTATACAGTATTTTCTATTTTGTACTGTCTTTATTTCTGTTTCACCAGGACAACTTGAGGTCTACCATAATGTCCTTCTCAAATACTGTCCCAAACGATTGCACTTTGAATATGCATCAATGCAAGCACGAACAATGTTGGCAGTTATGGACCATAACGAGAACCACGAAACACAACGAGAACGAGCAAAAACAGCGTCTGGTAAGTACTAAACATATATTATATTGAACACTATATCCTCCTGATATTTCAAAGTTTTCAGCCATACACATGTCAGTAATGATCTGTATGTAATGTATCGCCTAAATATATAATTGACCATATTTATCATTTACAACCAAACACTTTTGCTGGTATAACTGGCAAATAATATAACCTTCAGATCAGAATCATAACAGACCAAACTCCTCAGTCATGCTGGTTTTCATTTCAGGCCTCCAAAGACACAATGTGGTCCAATGTGGCCTCCAAATCTTGTCACAACGGGAAAACAAATCGACAACCGCCGGGTGTATTAGGGCAGAGAAATCCTCTGTGATAGTGACGCAAAGATCTTCATTGTCATCAAGCCTTGCCATCGATGGCAATACCTGGTCCCATTCACTACAACAAATGTACTCGCTTTCTGTGGGCATAGGTTGGCACGTTCCACATTTACACCACCAGTCCATGTTCGTTCTGATTCTCCCCTCGACCTCCTCAGTCTGTTCGGCATCTTGTCTATCAGCTACCAAAGTTTGTAACTCCTCGTCTGTGTATTCTGGCTCAAAACGATATGGTTCTGGATCTTGGTTTGATACCAAGTAAAAATCATCTGAAATTTCCTCAAAGTCAGCCATGATCACCATTCATGTCCGCTACTAGCTAGTTAGTCACATTGGTTTTGTTGACAGAAGAAACAACGGTACGTCTCAGGTGCTGCGGTTATCACTCCGCCCAAGTAGCAGTGCTTCGCCTTCTGAGAATATAGTTCCCAGTATTTATACGTTTAAAATATGTCTGTCTCATATGACTTTGTTTTTTGTACACTCTGTGACTATACAAATCACAACATGTAAATAGGAAAATGTTTGCGTTATTTTGTCACTTATTTGGATTAGTATGCTAGCTGTAGCCATTTACATCCAGTCTTTGTGCTAAGCTAGCCTAGCGGTGGGTGCGTCAAACAGACTTACAGCACGCACGGAGATAAAAAAGGTATGTATGGACTTATCTAACTCTGGGGGATAAGGTGAATAGGCTAAAGTCCCAAAAAGTCGGAGTGTTCCTTTAAGCAAACTATTGCTATGGCTACTTGCATACCCTGAAAGTTACCTCTGTTTTTGGAACTGAAAGTTGAGGTTATCCACTCACTTTACTCTTAAGCTGTGTCCCAATGTGAAGGCTGCATCCTCCGAAGGCCGCATTTGAAGGCCGATTGCGTCACAGCGGCGCAACGAAGGATGTCCCAATTCAAAAGCTGCATCTTCGAAGGCTGCATTTGAAGGACGATTGCGTCACCGCGGTGCGATGAAGGCTGTCCCAATTCAATTCTCCACCCGTATTCAAAGGCCGGTTGCGTCATTGTGGCGCGACGAAGGCTGCCCTGATTCAAAAGCGACTCCAAATGCACCCCTTGTTTCCCCGTGAAAGGAAGGATACATGAATGGATCCTTAGCGACCTATCCTACCCCATAAGTTTTTTTAAAAATGGCGGCCGACAGTTCGGTGGTGGGCGGCAAATTCACATTTAAATGTAAGAATAATGTTTTCATTTACTCAAATAGCAAGAGAAACCAGAGTTAAAGGTTTTTTAACACAAATAATCATGGTCAATGGGAACCTCCTCCAGGGCAGATACCTCTGCAGTCAGCTGGTCAGGGAGCACCACTGACTGTCTCCAAAACATGCTCCCCCTCCTCTGCATCATCCTCCTCATGCTCATCCTCTGGGGCCATGATGTCACCAACCCCAAGGTAGATGTTGTGGAGGATGGCACAGGCTGTGATGACCTGAAATGAAAAAAGATATGGTCTAGAAAAAAGTTAATTATTTTTATGTTTTTTGCAAATGTATTTTCAATTCACTTACATGAGGTACAAAGGTGTGGTGCACCTCCAGCGCTTTCAGGAAGATGGCCCTGAACCTGGTCTTCATCATCCCAAAAGCACGCTCTATAATGGAGCGTGGCCTGTAATGATGGAGATGAAAACGCTGGACTCCCACACCTCGTACTGGCCTCTTGTAGGGAGTGATGAGGGGTAGTGGGTGTTGGAGACATGGGTACCCTCCGTCTGCTAGGATGAAGTGTCCTGGAGAACGGTACATGTACACTGACCTCCTGTACAGTGGGCTGTAGCGGAGCACTCATGCGTCATTCACTGACCTGGGCCAGCCCACGTAGGTGTCAATGAAGCAGCCCTGATTGTCACAAACAGCCTGGAGAATGATGGACGGGAACAGTTTCCTGTTCCTGTAACATTGACCATCAGGGCCACTTGGAGGCTTGATGTGGACATGGCAGCCGTCGATTGCTCCTGCAGCTTTCAAGAAAGCTGTCTCTAGCCAGCCCTGCAAACCCACGGCAAACTGCCTCCAGGTCCTCTGGGGTGTTGGGGAAGTGAATGACTTGGTGGAGAATGGCCACCACCTCCTCAGCGACTTGGAGGACAATGCGGTGGACAGTGGAACAAGGCATGTCAAACACTCTGGAGACAACCCTGTATGATGTACCACACGCCAGCCAGAAAATAAATACCAGGTTCTCTATTGTGGAACCCCATCCGTGTCGCCGTTCACTTCTCAACAGGTCCAGCAGCACTCTCAGGTCCAGCAGCACTGTCAGGTCCAGCAGCACACTCAGGTCCAGCAGCACTCTCAGGGCCTCCCTGCTCAGCCGAAAATCAGGTTGTGTGTCACATCGTTAAAAAACCTGTCCAGCACTGGCACGCTCAGGTTTATCCTGCAGTACAGGGGTCTGGTCTGATTTAGGGAAACAAACAAAAGAGAAATTGTTTAGAGTTATGACAAAGTAATTGTTGGAAGATATATTGTGATACTTTAGTAAACTACTTTTAGTAAGTATTAATGGCACATTGGGGAAATATTACTAGTTATATTTAAAACTTTACTTATGTACAAGTGTTATCTTAAATACTTGTACTTAATGTACTTAAGATATCAAGAGTAAAAGTAAAGTTATATATTCGGCATAAAAAACCCTCCTTGTCAGGGTTTTTAAATATGATGTTGCATTAATACTACTGCTGCGCTATGTGTATGTTGCATTTTAATTCTGAATATGTTGAAGGTTGTAGTGCTTTACTGTTGAGTAGATTACTATACAACACTGCATCATATTGTAAAAGACCATGTTTTTGTAGTGTTGCTGTCCTGTGTGACAGAAAAAACCCTTATTACTTCACATTTGTATGTGAATACTTAACGAATGTACTTGCTTAGTCAACCGCAGCTTATTTTGCAAATGAAACGAGCACAATTTATTTTCACAATATTAAGGAATTGTTGCTAACTACAGATGCGTCCCATATCAAAGGTTGCATCCGGAGGCGAGCTGGAGTACCGTTGCAGGAATGTAAAAAAAAAAAAAAAAGAGGTATATTTCACTTTATTTATTGTTTTGTGTTTTATGCTTCAACTGCGTTAAAACAAAACACGCTGGAAACATGCCTAAATAAGATCACCATGATCAAGAGAATAAACTCCATAAAAATCGCATCTTCAAAAGGTAGTCTACAAGTGAACATTTCAACTGTTTCATGTGTATTTTGTATTTTCATAAGTACCATTACATTACTCAAGTACATCCAATACTTATGTACATTTTAAAGTGTACTCCAGCAATTAAGGACGCAACTTCTGAATTGGGATGCAGCAAACCAGATTACCATACCTGGCCACAGTATTGATCAAGCCGGAGATACATCACTCGGCGGAGCCGGGGATGAAACATCCCCACCATCTCAGTAAATCATAAAAGATAAAAATAAATTCTTGCTCCATTTTAACAAATGCCGTGTAGGATGGCAGCTCTCCTGTCACAGCGTTGCTAGGCGACAGCATAATGGAGAACACCTGGTGGCGCAATTACAAAACCTACTAAGTCTAGACTCGGAGCGTCCTTCGAAGGATGGGTAGGCTGGGTCCTTCGAAGGACGCAGCCTTCACATTGGGACACAGCTTTAAACAGACCCAGGTATGTCACACAACCTGATTTCTGGAATACCCTGATGAATATGTATCACAGTGGCGCCTACTGTATAAGTGAAAGCATGGAAAGCCATTCCAATAATCTGACTTTTCAATTACTGTTAAGGGCTTTGCTTACATTGCCTGTAAAAAAAAAAAAATTAGGTATAAAATGTGTATACAGTTTGGTAGATGACAATTCAAATTACCTTGGAATTCTGTTTTACCATGGTCATTTTTCAACAATTAGGCTACTAACAACTTCATTAGTGCAAGTGTACATTTTATTTGATACTTGACCATACCAAATTTCTGTCAAAATTGAAAAGCAGTCTTGTTTTTACACTTTCTTCAGTGGAACGCAGCGCAAATCTGCCAGTAGGTAGTGGTAATTCACGTCTGAGGGAGTCATTGAACCATTAATTCAAATAATTTCATTCAGAAACTAAACATATTGTTTCAAAAAACGCAATGGTTCTGATCTTTTTTGGAACTATTTTTGTTGAAGGAACAAAAACAGACTAGACTACTGCATCTAAAATGTAAGGTAGCCTAGGCTAATATTCTTTTTTATTGCACTGTTCTATAATATATCACATTTGCATATTTGGGGATATAATTAGCACTATTGCTCATGTGATGTTGCTTTAACTACCTAACTATTTTGAACATGTTTAAACCATGTTGTATTGCAGTTTTCAAACTACAATAAGCAGCAGAACTGTTTTCTGCACTGATAATAAGAAACATTTCTTGAGCAGCAAATCAGCATAGATTCAAATCAGCATTTGAATTAGAATGAATTCTGGATCATATGACATTTAAAGACTTGAGTAATGATGCTGTAAAATTCACCTTTGCTTTACAAGAATAAGCTAAATTTATTGTAGAATAAAGGGACAGTTTTGCTCTTCGTTTCATTCCATTTAATGTAAAGTATATTTATTTGCCAACAAATGAAAAACATGATTTTCCATGCAATCTTTTCAATACTCAAAATTTACACATGCCAAAATGGATAAAAAAGAAAGAAAAGAAAATAACTATACATAATAACATGGAGACATTTAATCAAGTATTAAATTAAATAAAAACTACATTCACTGTGGAAAGGGGAAAAAATTTAATTTCTTTTTTTTTTAAAGTTGTACAGATCGCAACTTTTTGTCTGTACATTTCTGTTCTTGGACATGTGCTGAGTTAGAACGGTTGCTCTATATGTGTGAGTTTGTGTTTCCTGGATGGCAAAAGGAGAAGTGTCTGTGGGTGTAGGATGTGTGTCCCATGTGTTGGTGTATGCATTTCCAGTAAAGTTTGATCAAACTCCAGATCTTCAATGTCTTGTTTAGAGTTTCCAGCTCTTTCAGTTTCAGTCTCTTTCACACCATCTGTACTGTCATGATCAGTGATTGCAGTTGTGTTGGTCTCAAGTGAAGCAATATAGATGTGTTCAATTCTGATGATAAAGTCATTGTGTGTTGTGACTTTCATTTGCTGTAGTTCAAGCTGACAATCAACAATATCATCATTAGATCTGCTGCGTTTTACATCTACAAGTGTACTGACAACGCTATTGCCAATTTTTGCTTTCAAAATTTTGCCAGAGGTAGATTTCATTGTCAGATTTCCATAGGTTTTAACTTCTATTGCAGTTGATTTGAATTGGGTTTGACATTTTGGACACAGTATTTTTCAACTGGATAGTGACATGTTACTAATGAGATGTTTTACCAGACAGATGTAAGTGTTTGTTATTTGTGCGCTGTGGCGAGGGGGGCGTGGTTTAGCGAGGTCTGTAGCGGGAGAGAGAGGAAGGAGCAGAGCGGTAAGTAGGTCAAGTGCAAATGACGAACACCTGTGTCTGATTGCAGTAATTAGCATGGAGAGACCGTATAAAAGCCAGCTGGTACGAGAAAGCGGGAGAGAGAGACTGACTGAGGACTCGCTGCTGTTGAAAGTGATCCTGTTGCGCTACCCTGTCTGTTTATTGTTTCTTATCTGTTGTGTGCTGTGTCGCTGGAGCGACTCGGTGAATGCACCCTTTTGTTTTGTTCTTTTGTATTATTATTATTATTATTATTATTATTATAATAAAAGCTAGTCCCAGTCACGCCGACCCTTGCCTCCTTCCTTCCAAACTACTGAACTCCATCACACTGGTGCTGAAACCCGGGAAGGGAGGAGCACGTCGCCGCTGTCATGCAGTCCCCGGCAGGAACGCCATTTCCGGACATTATTCAATCGCTCGCGGGTCTTCTTCAGGAGCAACATCAAGCCCTGCTGACCATGGAGGAGCAGGAACGCCGATTCGAGACCTCCAGGCCCAGCAGGAAGATCGCAAGCTGTTCCAGAGCTGGATAGACCGGGAGGTTCGGGCCGCCCCATCGTCTCCAACCACGGCCTCGGCCCCGCCCATGCCTCTCAATAAAATGGGACCTCAGGACGATCCTGAGGACTTCCTGGACCTGTTTGAGAGGTCTGCCCAGGCCTGGGGTTGGCCGCCCGCCGACTGGCCAATGCAACTCACACCTTTGCTCTCCGGAGGGGCTCAGGTAGCCGCACAACAACTGCCAGAACCTCCTGGTCTATGGAGACCTCAGGCGCGCCATACTGCAGCGGGTCGGCCGGAGCCCCGAACAACATCGCCAAAGGTTCCGATCGCTGGACCTCGGGGAATCTGGCCGACCCTTCGTCATGACACAGCAGCTCTGGGAAGCGATGTCGAGGGAATCATCAACAAGGTGGTGCTTGAGCAGTTCGTGGCACGGCTCCCCAGGAAGACCGCGCAATGGGTCCAGTGCCACCGCCCGACGTCACTGAACCAGGCCATCCAACTGGCAGAGGACCAGATGGTGGCGTGTCCAGGGGTCGGCACCCACTCCATCCCCAGCGCCTCTGCTCTCTCCATGCCAATCCCTTGACCCACTAGGGCGGCGGGAAGGACTGGGCCGGCCTGTTGGTGTTGCGGGGACCCTGGGCATTTTGTTGCCCGGTGATCGAGGTGGGGACACTGGTCAGGGTCCCCCGACACGCCGCAGGCTGCCCCCAATCAAGCTGGCCTGTACTAAATACCAGTGAGTATACAGGGGGATATGTATCAGGCTTTGGTGGATTCAGGTTGTAACCAAACCTCCATCCATCGAAGCCTGATTCAACCAGAGGCATTGGATAATAGCCGCATGGTTAGTCACCTTAGACCTGAGAACAAAACTCCACACTTTGGGGCGGCTCTCTATGGAGAATTTGTTACAGGCTCAGGACAAAGTCATTCGGCTGTACAACAGGGGGACTAGACTACATGAATTTGCACTGGGAGATAAAGTGCTTGTATTGCTCCCTACTTCTAGTTCTAAATTACTCGCGAAGTGGCAAGGACCCTTTGAGGTCACACGGCGAGTTGGATCTCAACTATGAGGTATTCCGAACAGATAGGGACGGGGCACATCAAATTTACCACCTCAACCTCCTTAAAAGGTGGAGGGAGGCAGAATCAGTGATGCTGGCGATGGTGGTGAGTGGAGAGGAGTATCTCAGTCCAGAGGCGATCACAAAACCTCAATCTCTCGCTCTGGCACCTGGAGGAGACAACCTCTCACCCTCCCAGCTCACTGATATACGCAATTTACAAGCAGAGTTTGCTGATGTGTTCTCGTCCCTGCCTGGCTGGACGGATCTCATTCAGCACCACGTTGAGACAGAGCCGGGCGTGGTCGTATGCAACCGGCCATATTGCTTGCCTGAACATAAGAAAAAGTTAGTTCAGAGCGAATTAGAGGCTATGCTAGACATGGGAATAACAGAAGAATCCAACAGTGATTGGGCGAGCCCGATAGTTTTAGTGCCTAAAACCGACAGCTCAGTCCGGTTCTGTGTGGATTATCGCAAGGTGAATGCTGTGTTGAAATTCGACGCTTATCCAATGCCACGGGTTGACGAATTACTTGATCGGTTGGGTACCGCTCGATTTTATTTCACACTAGAGTTAACAAAAGGATATTGGCAGATCCCCTTATCTCCCATGTCCAAAGAAAAGATATTACACCAATTTGTCACTCTTCCTTTCGGCTTGTTTGAGGCTCCGGCCACTTTTCAGCGTCTTATGGACATAATTCTCCAGGCCGCATGCTGCCACTACCACTGCCTACTTGGATGATATTATCATCTATAGTAATGACTGGCAGTGTCATATGCAGCACTTGTGGGCTGTCCTGAGGACGCTAAGAAGTACGGAATTTACGGCCAACCCGAAAAAATTTGCTATTGGGCGTGTGGAAGTTAGGTATCTGTGCTTCCACTTTGGTCATGGGCAGGTGCGTCCCCAAATTGACAAGACGGCAGCAGCTGCAACCTGTCCAAGACTTAAAAGGAGGTTAGACCGTTCCTGGGGCTGGCGGGATATTACAGAAGGTTTGTACCTAACTATTCGGACCTCGCCAGCCCGCTGACTGATTTAACTAAAAAGGACAACCCGTTCTCATTCCCAGGGCGTCATATACTTACACTTTTGTCACGTCCGTTGTCGTCTACTACCAACGCACATGGCAACCTTTAGCGTCAATGAGACGCACAGAGCTTTCCACTAACTCCAACGTAAACCCATCCGCGGTACTATTGGATGCCCAGGGCAACTTCGTCAGTCATCAACTCATTCCAATATAAACCAGATGATGTATAATGATACCCTTAATAAAAAATGTGCTTGATAATTCTACAAAACATTGATAATGTTATGGACATTATTTTTTTTAATTATTTACTTCTTGATGCAGAGAAATAAAGGGATTTGTTCACAGTTTGACAGATGCATGCTATTTTAATGTATTTTGTTTTAATATCCTCAACATTTTATAACTTAACACGAATAGTGTGCTTAATTCAACAATGCAATAGGATAATATAACAGTTATTATTTTCGATCATGTAGGCTAGGCCTATCCTTTGATTCTAAAAAATGAAGGCGAAAGAAAATTTATTGGTTAAAAGTGCGGATGTTTTTATTAGCTAATGTCTACAAATTGCCATAATTATCTTCAGCCCACCAATAGTGATAGATCAGTAGTAGGTCTTAAGATCGGTGATTGTATGCTTTATGCCGTAGGCGTGACACGTGGTTCCCGCGTGATCAGAACCGAAGAGCCACGGATCTATCTCTGAAGTGATAAGTAAGTTAGTTATAAATTCTCTAGATGATTTGTATGTCGTTAAAAAATATTGATCAAACATGAAATATTTTCAGAAAGCCGTCCGTTTACCCAGAGAGAACTAATACCGCTGCAACATATTTTTCTTTTGCAACATATTTTGGTGCAAAAAACACTTACATAGCCAGCTAGCCTGAATTAGCTTTCCTAGAAGATTTTAAAATTAAGTTTGATGGCAATAGTCAGCTAGTCATCTTCTATGTGTTTTCTAAAGCTCATGTTCCATTAAAGGAATATTAAGATTTACACTAAAGAAATAACTTTCAAAAGCCAGGACTAATTGGATTTGATTGAGGATACCAGGGCTAACATTTCCCTTGCCACTAGCATTTAAAGATTACACCTTGCATTGATGGTATACATGCCTGTTAGCCTGTTAGTTATTTACTTACTCCTGTCCCACTATCCTGTAGTGCTATACCTTAAATTTCTACAGTGAATTGAATTTGATATTAGCCTCTGAAGATTTCCTTCTGCCTTTATCTATTGCAGTCCATTCCAGAGGAGAGAAGACAAATATAGAAAGCGATATCAAAGGTTGAGGCAGAAGTTGACACCAGACCAATGTTCTCCACGGTCCAAGACTCAGAAGGATGTAAAGAAGCACAGACTTCCCAAACAAGTCAGAAAGACTCTTCTTTTAAATAACACGCTTATGCACCAAATACAGGATAAATACAAGTCTGCAAGTTATAAAGAGAAACATTCACTCAGAAGAGCTTTCACAAACGGGCTTCTTAGAAAATACAAACTTGTCTCTATGATAAGAAAATGTGTTGGTATCTCCCACAAAGTGTTCAACAAGTCTGAAAACCACCAATGTCTTGGTTTCACCTATCAGCGCAATCACAAACAAAATAACATGAACATAGTCAAACATTTTCTAAGCCGAGATGACAATAGTCGAGTATCAGCAGGGAAGAAGGAAACCATCACAAGATTTAAAACAAAGAAACAAAAGAGGCTTCTCTCTGACACAATGATGAATTTGTATCAGAAACTGATGCTGGAGATGCCCAACCTGAAGCTATACTATTCACTTTTCTGTAGAATAAAGCCGTTTTGGATTGTTGCTCCAAATATCAATAATAGGGACATGTGTCTGCAAAGTGCATGACAACGCCCAAATGAAAGCAGATAGGCTCAAGCAGCTTGGCATCATTTACTCCCAGAGTTTGAGCAAAGTGGCAGTGGAGTTGTGCTGTGACACAAAGGTCAAGGCTTGTATGTACAGAGAATGTATTTCATGCAGGAAGAAGTCGCTCACACATACCCAAATGACATCAGAAACAGGGGTCACATGGTGGTACCAGTGGCTAACAAAAAAGGAAGACTATGAAAAAGAAAAGGATGGGAAAAGAGAGAAGATCACTGTGACAAAAACTGTTAAAGCCTGGTTCACACGGCAGGACAATTAGGCCGATTTTAGCCCCGATTTACCCCTTCCGACAATCTTAAGGATGCTCCGATTATTGTAAAATAATCTGATCAGATATTCCTGCCGTGTGTGGTGTGTTAAGACTGCTCTCGTCTGCTCGGAAGGACGTCGGGACCGCTCCGATCTCAAATCGGGGATATCCAACATGTTGGATTATGTTGGATTATTTTGGCCCGATTTCTCCTCGTGTGTGGTGTCCCCCGGGGACAAACGAGCACGCAGCCTGTGGACTGTGGCGTGTAGCCAATCAGAAAGCGAGGGGACGAGGCGCAGAGGAAGCACCGGGAAACAAAATCAAAACAGCCGGCGGCATGGCGCACCAGAAAGTCTGGTGGACGTCGGAGATTCAGTTAAAAACAAACTACAAACTATCGCCACTGCATCCTCTTCGACCGCCATGATTGTTTACTCTGAAGTCAAGTTTGATCTCGAGGGATTTTGCGAGATTTTCCGTCTGACTTGGGAATGCTCGGGAGTCAAATCGGTTCGTGTGTGATGTGTTGATTTTGCCGTGTGGCTGCGCACCACACACTGTACGATCAAAACTGTTAGACCCGTGATTTTTTATCGCCGTGTGTGGGGTCTCTCAGGTTTGGAAAATTGGCCGACAATTTTAAAATCGTCCCGTGTGAACCAGGCTTAAGCAGAGATGTTGAGGGTAGGACAATGCACCTATTGGAAGATTTTGAAAAGGAAATGAAAGACAATGTGTGCAAGCACCTCTTCAACATCCAACATCAATACCATAGCTGTCAACACTCCCGTTTTCTCCGGGTTTCTCACGAATTTTAGCTCTTTTCCCGCTGTCTTCCCGTTTTAGTATTTCCCTGTAAAATATCCTGTATTTTTACGCTCTGATTGTATTAAGAACACGCAACTATCTGTGTCTGTGAAGTGGCTTGCACTTGGGTTGCTAGACCTCCAGTAAAGCAGGTGGCAGTATACAGACAGACAGTAGCTTAGGCTACTATCGAAGAAGACAGTTGCAGCAGCGGGCGGAAGGAAGAGGGAAAAAGTAGCGGGAAGTCTGAACTTCAAGGAGAGTAACGTTAGAGTAGATGAGTGTGATGTGCGATGATGGATCAGGAGGACGCCGACGGCCAAAAACACAGCATTAACCACCAACCACAACCGAGGACATTATGTCGATATTTGATTAAATGGGAGACCACCTTCCACTACCTGACAAGCAGCCATGTAGGTCCAAATTATGCCTACTGCAAAATTTGTCGTTGTAATTTCAGTGTTGGTCATGAAGGGAAAAACGACGTTTCGCAGCACGACAAATCACTGAAACACAAGCGCGCGAGTGAGTCAGCTAGGCACACAACATCTTTATCATCATTCGTGGTGGACCGTGCCTCGTCTGAAGCTGACCAAATATTGAAAGCTGAGGTGAAAATGTCGATGCTAATTGCCAAAAATAACGTCGCGTTCAGTTTTTTGGACAACTTCAACCGAAGTGTGGCTACGTGTCATAAATAAAGAACTTTAAACATATCCATTGGTCTGTCATTCTTTAATATATATTGTGTAGTTATAAACTCTTTAGACTGTTAATGATTAGTGCTTTTTTTAAAGTTTGTGTGGGTAAAAATCGTGTAAAAAAATCCCTTATTTTGGGGATGTATTCCGGGAAATCTCCCTTATTTTCAATGTTCAATGTTGACAGCTATGATCAATACACACAGCTACAGTGTTTGCATAGATCTCTGAAAGATGAAGTGATTCTTCACATTGACTATGCAGAAAATTGGCAGTGCAAATATGCAAAGGAGGTACAGCAAGTCCATTTTGGAGCATGTCATAGACAGACAACACTGTACAATGCTGTTTTGTACACCACAGATAACACTGACATTCTGTGCCTTGTCGCCCTCAATGAAACATGATCCTGCTGCCATTGGGCTCAACTTGAACCAGTTCTTCAGTTCCTGAAGGTGAACCACCCAAGGGTTCAAAAACTCTTCTTCATCAGCGATGGGCCAACTATGCAATATAGAGGCAAGAAGAACTTTTACTTGATGAGCACTATTCCTTTCCAGATGGGGTTTTCTGCTGTAAACTGGAGTTTCCTGGAAGCTGGTCATGGTAAAGGGCCTGCTGATGGTATTGGAGCTACCATTAAGAGAATGGCAGATTCACAGGTAGCCAGAGGTACTCTTATATGTGGAAGAAGAACAGATTTCTAGAGTAAGTGCACTCCTGCCAAAAGAGCTGGTCACCATCAAAGTCACACTAAGCATTCATCAGATAATCTGCACTACTCCAGGCACAGTCTATTCTAGAGTGCTCAGTTGCAACAGAGAAGCCATTTGCTACTGTTTCCACCCAATGTCCACCAACATTGCACCACAAGTACAGCCTGGGAGAAATGTAGTTTCTCCTGAGCCACCAACCCCTGAAGATAGAAGCCATTCTACCTCAAACTCGTGTAAAGGGACTCTCTGTCCAGTCGAGGATATCACCAAAGAACTTCTTGGAAAGTGGTGTATTGTCGCATATGAAAATGATCCATATCCTGGAATCTTTGAAAATGTGGATGAAGGTGAGACATGTTCATTCTTCTTATTTAAATAAGTGGATTTTTTTTTTAAATCATTGCATTGCATTTTGATTCCATTTTAATATTCCATTATCAGGTGTTCACTTGAATCATCTTTTGTAAGATTACCTGCCATGTCATTTACACATTGTCTTCTGGTGCCGTGGAAGTCAAAGCCATGCACAACATTGGGTGAAACAGATTTTATTGGCCACGAATGGAGGCAAGATCTGGTACACGATAGACAAGGTCATCACCTTAATCTGTCCCCCGGAAGAAGTCACGAGTAGGCATGTCCAGATCAACCCAGCAGTATTTGAAGCAGTGTGTGAAAAGTTAAACTGTTGAAAAAGTTAATCTCTCTCTCTCTCGCTCTCTCTCTCTCTCTCTCACACACACTCACACTCTCTCTCACACACACACACACACACACAATCGCATGTCTAGATCAACCTGTTCAAAGCAGCATGTAAAAAGTTGTAATTTGTAAAACTGTTGAATACTCCTTAGAACAAAGGAAAATTATTCTGAAATTAATGTTTAATGTACACACACACACACACACAGTTCAGTGGTTCTGGAGATTTACCTTAATGACTCAAACAAAATGTTGAAAATGTGAAAATAAAACAAAGTGGTTCTGAAACAGTCTACATTGTAAGTTGTTTTATTTAGGAAGAAAAATCTATGAGCATACCTCTTCTCACTTGCACCTCAAGACCCAAAGTATAGAATAGCTCTAGGTGTTCTTATAAGATATATACTGTCAGATGTGTGTCTGCTATATGCCTTTGCATGCATTACAGACAGGAGAGTACGCATGGACAGGAGCTTCCTCATCCTGTTCCTCATTCCTCAAAGGAATGTGATGTTTCCTGGGGCATTTTCTGCTAACGTCCTTTGGAGGAAAAGAGGGTAGGCAAAAATCTCCCCTCGATACATGTTTAGTGCTCCAAGGAGGACTCCATGGCGACAGACAGCAATTTCAAACCCTTCCTCATCCAATTTGCTGGTGTATTTCCTGGAAGACTCCTTAGCTGCTCTCCAACTTGAAGATCCACACGGCCATTTTCCTGAGATCTATAAATTCAAAGATTATAACATAAAACTAAATGAATTTTTAAACCCTCTAAGAATTGTGACTGTCAACAGGTTCTCAAAGTTACAGGACTGGATGATGTGTTCTGTTTGCAGAACTAGGATAAACTAGTTTAACACACATCGAACCTCCAAATGTATGGATATAAAAAGCCACCACTGTCCTTTTGAAATAGAGAAATTAAATCTGAGCTTCATAAAGTTTTCAGGTATGCCTTTCCTACCTTAAAGTAATTTTAATAAGACATTAAACCCTGGAGAAGCCTAAACCAAGCAAGTCTAAGAAATATCAGTAATTTCCTGCACAGGTTACACTTTCTGTTCTTGTTAACTGACTCTTTCATGAAAAATAAGTCTCTATGATTATGTTATTGTACTTAAAGTAAATAGTGTCAAGACAGCAGTGAGACAAAAACAAATATTGAAACTTGCATAATTTGTTTGTCTGGATGTTGTCAACAAACTCAGCAACCTCCTCATCTTTCTGAATAAAGACACATTCAAAGTTGCCTGGCTCTGAAGTGCTGAAACTATACAGTAAGAGCTGTTCAAATAAACAATGTCCATTTTTCATACACATGGGCTACTAGTTAACCCATATATCTAATGCATAATGTAAAAAATATAATTTCATATTGAAATTTCTACGTTTTGTCTCCTCAACCTGATTTGGCTACTAAACATTTGAAGTTTAGGGTGACTTTTTTGGGACTAAAACCCTAAATGTGAAATACCTTGCATATGATTTGAAACGATAAAGCTTGCGGTTTCCGTCAACGGACACTGCAAGCATCTCTGGAGTGCAGGCAGGGCAGTCAAATGATTTCTCATGGAATATCTTCTCTACCTCGTATGTCACAGCAACCCACTCAGAAAAGCTTTTGCTGAAGGTATCAGCTGATATTTTGCCAGCCTTTTAGATATAGGGCAAACATAGGAGAAAAATCTATGGAAAATAATATTTGTGTATGTGTAACTCACCATAAACATTGCATGCATCTTCATTAAGTTTGGCAAAATTGAAAACTCACTCTTCCGAAGCACACTGTTCTTTCATCAAGCATTTTGATATACGCCTTAAGTGATACACCTGGTGCGGCCAACTTAAGGTCATAGAAAGACTGAAAGACATCAGTGGTATACAGGGAGCAAATTGAAGTGTCAAATGTGCAAGGGTGGCTAATGAATATTTACTCATGTCAGCGAGGGCACAGACAGATTGGTTCAATATTATATTGAGATTTTTGGCATCCCTTTACACTGTGTGTGCATGTATGTGTTATATATATATATATATATATATATATATATATATATATATATATATATATATATATATATATATATATATATATATGTTCTCCCCCCAAAGTTCCTATTAGTTAACGGTTAATGATTAGAATGTGTGAAGTATTGCATCCATTTAAAATAGATCATACATCAATGTACTTACCTGTTCATATTGTGAGCAGGTCTTCAGAATATGCTCCAAAGGCACAATTTTTGGATCCTCTTTTTGGGAGTTATAAGAGAATCCCACATCTGCTGCACATAACTGTTTTGAACGATGTGTAAAAAGGATGTCGTTCTTTCCAGCGTATAACTGTGAAGGTTTAACTTCAACATTTTCCAGCTTAATGGGTTTCCTAGGAGTTGCATGGATAAAGGAGATATAGTTACTCTTCTAGTATACAGTTTAAAGAGTCATACAGTCTAAAAATAAGATTGTTCTTTAAAGGTTTTTTATGTTTAGTAACAGTTCTTTTTATCAGTATGATACTGATCAACTTTCATATGTTAAAATGGTTCTTTGTGTTACAGTTTATGGTTCTTTATTCCCACCTCTTTGTTTTTAAATCTTTAACTATCAAAGACGCATAATTTATTTGTTTAGCTCAGTCATCAAATACCATAGACTCAAGACATTCTCAAAAGTTAAATTATTTGTCTTTAAAATATCTTAATATTTCTTATTTTACCTTTCAAATTCTTCATACAACCTTTATGCATAAACAATCCCTGTTACAAAATCATTAAAGCCATCAAATCAATCTTGAGGCTAGACGTTAATATAACACCTGGCAGATAGAGGGGTTAAAAAATCCCAATATTAATAAATAAAAAAATAAATAACAATATTAATAAAATGAATATTAATATACAGATATTAAAATTAATGAAAATAAACTAACATAATAAAAACATTCTTTATAACACCATGGCTTCTATATAGTGCTTTCATTACAAAAATGGTTCTGCGATTTGTTATGAGTTAAAGAACCCTAAATTGGTACTGTTTAGAACCATTTTTAAGAGTGCATAACTACTTCAGAGCTAAAAGGTCATTGTGAATGTACTTTTCAAAAGAATAACATTTGTGACAGACACTTTGAATTGACCATGTAGTTCAGGCCTGAAGATTCTTAACGTTGAAAATATCTCTTTTTGTTGCAGTAATGCATCAAAAGAAAAAATGTTGGGGGGCCCTGTTTCATAGAGCTAACCTGGTGTATGTATCCAGTTACACTCTGAATGCTGTTAGACAGTGTTGGACGAAGTACACATACCATGTATTTGAGTTAAAGGGATACTTCAGGATTTAGCATTAAGCTTTGTATCAGTAGAAAACCAGTAGTATTTTCGAATTACTGTGCTTCCCCCCCCCTCATTTCCCCGTGATATGAGAGATTTATGTATTTTTAGTCTGGAAAAAATCCTCCGATGACGCAAAAATCGTCATTTTGCGTCATCTGAGTATTTTTGGGCCAGAGGCTTAAAACTACAGCCAGTACTAGTAGCTAGTTCCGCATGTTTTCACCACGCCCATATGGGGCGGGATCTCACTCACAGAGTGTAAAGATAGTGTCAGCCATCTTTCTGTAGAAGCTAAGCTAACAGGCTCTTGCTCTGTGTATAAAGTTTGTATAGTAGGCTAATCACGATGGCGGAAGGTAGTTTTGAAGTTGAAATGGCAGAAGGGGATTTCGAATATCTGTTGCGCGAATCTGATGCTCGCGGCTACCTGTACAAGCCGCAATACAGCGATGAACAGTTGCGGGAGATGGAGGAACAAGAGGCGGCCGGAGCAGCTGATGCAGCAGGGGAGCAAGACCTGACTCGAGCCCGGCCAGACTCCAGCTGGGGCGGACTGGTGCTGTCAGTGCTCTCTCTGTGCGCCTATGGAAACAGATAGAGAGTCCTATTGCTGTCGCGAATTTCAGCGAAGCCATTTTCTTCTGGACGAGATAAATTGGAAACGCCAGCCAAAGCCCGCAGGGACAAACGGACGGCTTAGTGTGAAGTGAGTAACGTTATTTGGTTTGTTTTTCTTTTTTTTAACCAAGACGTAATGTACAGAGTTTGGACACCCGGCATTATCACAATGTTCTTCCCGCGTAGTCAGCTGAGCTATTGTTGTTATATTTACATATATGATAGTATACTGTATGTGTAAATAGTTCGCACTGCTAACGTTGTGCTTACTGTTTTGTAGACAATATCGCCTAACAGCCTACCATCACTTTATGGAATGGTTCCTGCAATGCGAGCGACTTGGTAAAGGCTATCGTCTCGTTTTGCCCACCTGTGTTGTCCAGGATATCAGACGGAGATATCCAGCTGCTGACGGGCAATACTGTGAATGAATATAAGGAAACAGCTTAAGCTCTGGAAGAGCTTTGAGTGTAAAAGTGTTAATATTAATTATTTTTTTAATTAAAAGTTATAACTCACATTGGTTGTGGTTCTTTTTATAAACCTTTACTGTTACTAGAGTATGTATTAGCCTACAGAATGTGTGGAGAAATTTTTCGGATACTGCCGCCTGTAACCGGTAGGCGTGGTTAGCCTGGGCAGCAAAGCGAGTGCATTCTGGGAGTTGTTGTCTTTCAGCCACATGAGTAAAAAATACATTTTCTGCCTTTTCTTAGTCTAGAATGCTTCAATTTAAAAAATAATTTCACATTTCTACTATATAAATGATCACTATTAAATACACATTCATCTTCCCAGAGCTGAAGTATCCCTTTAAAGTAAAGATACTCAAGGTAAAATATTACTCAAGTAAAAGTAGAAGTGCTGCCTTTAAACATTCACTTAAGTAAAAGTACAAAAGTATTTGCCTTCAAATGTAGGCTACTTAAGTATCCAAGTACTATGATTTGTTTTATGGCTATAATGTCCTATTATAATTTGTCACAAGACTCTTGCTTAACTCACTCTTGGCACACCAATCTATTAACAAAATGACATTAATTAGTGTGTTTGTGTATATATATATATATATATATATATATTTGAATTGAATACATTTTTTGTGTTTAATTTTGGAGGGAAGGGGACTGTTCCCATAAGGTATAATACATTTACAGTATTTACTGTATATATTTTTCTCGAGCGTCAATTATTAACATAGCATAGCATAATTATTAACATCCTAAAGTTATGATACATTCACATAAACCTGCACAACGCCATTAAATATATATATATATATATATATATATATATATATATACACACACACACACGCTTCTCTCTGCCCCGCTTAAAATCATTGGCAACGCGATTTGTTTGGAACTATTGAGAGCTACACAAATCACGTGACTGCGCGGCGGCGAGATCACTATGATTGTTATTGTTGTCAACATTATTTTATAAAGTATGTAACGTAAGATAAAAGGAGTTTTATCAGTACGTGTGACGAAGCATTTTCTGCGACAGCTCCAGCTCTCCGACGCACAGTGTAAACGTCAGCGTCCGAATTCACTCACTTCATTTTGTTCACTCCTTGCAGATATAGTGCACTCAAATGCCATACACTATATAGGGATTAGTGAATGAGTGAACGAGTGAGCGGTTTCGGGCACAGCTACTATGTCGCAACCGTCTATGTTCGCAACTCTCATAGCTGCTCTGGTTCGCACTTGGTAGATACCGCCAATTCAAGTTCAAAACAAAGCGCGCGCACTGTACTGTGATTGGTGGCTCGTTTGACCAGTTACGTTTTTATCCACTCATAAATAAAAAGGAATGACTGATTTTGAAAATGTAGTAAAGTAATAAGTAAGATATTTGACTTTGAAATGTAGTGGAGTTAAAGTAAAAGTCTCCCCAAATTTAAATACTTCAGTAAAAGCACTGATACGCAAAAAAGCTACTTAAGTACAGTAACGAATTACATTTACTTTGTTACTGTCCACCGCTGCTGTTAGATGAACTTGACATATCTATAAGAAATAAGAAATATAGCATGCACAGTAAAAAACAATTTAAGATCAAATAATGGGATTATGACTTACAGGAGCCACATGTGTACACAATGAATAAGCAAATTATTTTTTGTGTTAATTCAACATAATGTAGTTATAATTATCAGACATATGTTTGTGATGTATAGTTAATTTTTAAAATACACCAAACATTATCAGGAAAATATTAAAGTCATACTCTGAATTTAAAAATCATTAAAGATGGATATAGACCAACCTGTGACAGAGGTACTTGTTAATTTGTACAGAAAAAAAATCAATCATGCTAATTAAATATAACGTAAATATTGAAATTATTAATTCAGTGCATAATATTTGGTTATTTGATATTGATTAGTAAAGTAGTGTAATGTTTTTCCATCAATTCATAATTATGTGAGGTTTTATAAAGCAGCCAAACAAGGATACTACTTTCTGTGTTTCTTGAGAAGGTGAGGTTGAGCTGGTCATAGATTAAGCAATCTCAGGACTCAGAGGAAGACGCAGATCGAGGAGATACAAATAACAAGGAGATTTATTCAGGAACAGAGGAAGACGCAGATCGAGGAGATACAAATAACAAGGAGATTTATTCAGGAACAGGGAAAAAACAACCAAGTACACAAAACAGTGTGCACAATACACAAACAATAACCGACATAGTACACTGACAAGAGAGGAACTAAATACACAGGAATAAGGGGACAACAGTTGAAGATGGTGAGTGGTGATGATAATTGCGGGCAGGTGTCGGTGATGGTGAAGGAGGTGCAGTTGTGGACCACGGAGGATGCTGGGAGTTGTAGTGCAGACAGGGATAAACAATAGACAGTGAGGATGACGATATGGTGGTGACTGTGACAGAATGTTGACAAGAAATGGGTATAAATGAGATAGAAGTAGCTCCTTCTGTTATAATTACATCTATACCCACATGGCTATACCCAATGCCAGAAATAGACCTATTCATACATAAGGAGATACACAAGAATGAACCAAATTTGCCATTAAAAGTAATCGTTCAACAATACATTAATCAAGTATACAACAACATGACTCAAATATTCACAGATGGATCAAAAGACTCCATAACAGGTAGAGCAGCTGCAGCAGTGTATATTCCTCAGGACTATGTTAAAATTTCAAAAAGAGTAACAGATCATATATCTGTTTTTACAACAGAACTGATAGCCATATCATTAGCTTTACAATGGATAGAAGAAAAGCAGCCTAATAGTAGTGTGATATGTACAGACTCACGATCAGCTCTGCAAAGTTTAGAGAGTGAAACATCCTTAGCAAGACAAGATATTTTAAATGAAACATTGCAGAAGTTATATACCATAAAGCACTTAGGCGTAAGGGTGAGTTTTTTGTGGGTGCCAGCCCATGTCGGAGTAAAGGGGAATGAGGAAGCTGATAAACTGGCAAAGGAGTCGTTGAAATATCCTGAGATCAACATCAGAGTACAGATGAGTCGTTGAAATATCCTGAGATCAACATCAGAGTACAGATGAGTAAAGCGGAAATTAAGGGGCTGATTGGGACTGAAGTGAAAAAGAGATGGCAGAGGATATGGGACAATGAAATAAGAGGAAGACATTTGTATAGTATACAAAGAAATGTGGGGGTGGAAAGAACAACTGTTAATAGCAGGAAAAAAGATGTGATAATGACAAGATTACGTATTGGACATACAACACTAAATCAAAGTTTACATAAAATAGGTAAACATGAAAGTGGTAATTGCGATAAATGTGGATATCCAGAAACAGTAAATCATATATTACTAGTGTAGTGTGGCGCGATACAGCACGGCAAATGGAGATGATTAAAGGGTTGTTCTCTTATAACACCTCTTCCTACGAAAAGGAGCAATACTATTGGTATTGAACCCAGTTAAATAAAAGTAGCCGACTACGCCACCTAGGTTATTTACTGAAACCCAGGACCCAAATTCACCCAATTAAATAATTCTCACTGAGGGCTGGACACTATTGACACTCAAACAGTAGTAGATTGAATTACAAAATCATTTATTACCATAAAATCAAGATGATCTAATTATTAAAAAACATTGTCAAAAAGAGCTGCAGTCCTTAGCACAGTATGGTATGATGTCCTTTTGGTCAATGACTAAATGTCGTGGGTTGGTCCCACCGCACGTAGATCTCCACAGATCCAGACAGTAGTTTACAGGAAGGAAAAGAAGAAACAACTACCAGTATCTCTAGTCCAATGCAAATAAAAGCTAACGTTAGCCTATTACCACTCAATTGTGCACACAAATACCCACACCAATCATTACACATTACATCCCAAATAAATCACATCACTACAAAGGAAAACCAAGAGCTATGGCTAGTACACTGGCAATTAGTTCTTAGTTTCTATTAGTTATGAATTCGATGCAAAATGGTCACAGCAATCTTCATCAGACGAGCTTCAAACATCAATTATTGGGGTTGTACTCACAATATGACCGGGTAGCAATTCCCACTACCCAGTGTAGTCAGTTTCCCGCATTGTGAAAACTGCCTCGCCGTCTCACCACCCACTGATGTACTCGACTCCAAACACACGTTGACTCACTCGTCTCCCACAGCTGCGCCCGTTATAGGGGATTATCACGCTTCCGGGTTTCATGGGCGGGATTTGTCAACTTTGTGCATGTCCACTTCCAGCGCAGTTCCACAATGGCGGATACGAAAGCTAGATGTCACTGCTCTGTTCCACTTTGTAAATCGAAAAAACAACGCCAACCCTACTTAAGTTTTCATGGATTCCCGACTGAATTGAGTCTAAGGAAGAAGTGGATCAAAACGGTTCGCCGGGATGAAGGGCCAAACTTTAAAATAAAACAAGGTAGCACATTTGTTTGTAGCCGGCACTTTAGTGAGTCAGACTACACTAATGTTACAGTTAGTGCTAGCAGACTAGCGTTAGCTGACGAGGCTAACTTTACCAACCGGGGTCGAATCAAGCGTCTAAAAATCGGGTCTGTACCCTCCCGTTTCCAGTGGAACAACTGGGGACTGCAAAGAAGGGAGTCCGCTTATAAAAGAGCATCAACCCGCTTAGGCCATGACATTTGCCCAGCCCTTCCTCTGGAGCAGCCCCTGCCATGTGAGGAAGAGGCGATGGAGGAGGTTGCAGCTTCGGTGGTGAGTGTCAATGATGGCCTTCTGGACAGCAGTCAGGTCGGCAGTCTTACCCATGATTGCGGTTTTGAGTAATGAAACAGGCTAGGAGTTTTTAAAAGCCTCAGGAATCTTTTGCAGGTGTTTAGAGTTAATTAGTTGATTCAGATGATTAGGTTAATAGCTCGTTTAGAGAACCTTTTCATGATATGCTAATTTTTTGAGACAGGAATTTTGGGTTTTCATGAGCTGTATAACAAAATCATCAGTATTAAAACAATAAAAGACCTGAAATATTTCAGTTGGTGTGCAATGAATCTAAAATATATGAAAGTTTAATTTTTATCATTACATTATGGAAAATAATGAACTTTATCACAATATGCTAATTTTTTGAGAAGGACCTGTATTTCATGTAGCTTTAGAGGTCCAAACTACTTCTAATATGCAAGTCACAGACAAAATCTGAGTCAGATGTTTAAATTGTTTCTCTCATCTCATACAGGTTCACTGGATGCTGCTGCTGCACGCATACATCAATTCATACTTTGCACGTGACGTCACAAGTGCTGGCTGGCGGGCAAGAACGTCGTTCTCTAGCAAGGAAACCCAGTAAACTAATCAAGGATCTTGCCAGGACGTCGCCAGTTTTAATATACAAAGTGTTTTGAGGTGTAAACGACATGTCAGATAGTTGTTGTACCATTGGATGCACTATTATTTAGCATAATCGGGTTAAGACCGTGCATGTAAACGCGCTCATTCCCTTAAAGTGAAAGTAGAAACGGACTGAGCTTTCAGCATCTGTCGCTGCATTAACGGCAGGTTCTCTCAGAGACGACGATGGATATAACGGTATAGTGACTATCTTAATTTACTGGCTTAATATTTCTCTTGTGGACCTACATTAATGACAGTAAAAAATTAGAAGAATATTTCTTTTTAAACAAGTTTTTGAAGCTGCTTTTTATTTTCATAGATGGCAGAGTTGTGCTGTTCGTGAACTAAAGACTGCTATTTTGTTTCCATAGCACATTAACAAAACGTTTAATTACACTAATAACAATACAATTACTAAATATTAATATCACTAAAATGACATAGAGCTCGGGATCGTTTCGTCATTTTAGTGATTGTATTGTTTTTAGTGTTATTAGTGTCATTAAACGTTTTGTTAATGTGCTATGGAAACAAAATAGCCTCACTATATAATTGATTGTAGGCTAGTATTGGAAATTTGCCGTTTTTTCAGCGTTTGTTGCCCACCAGGTATCCATGGTAGTCACGTGACTGCAAAGTATGAATTGGAAGAGAAAATCAAGGAGCTGACAACAGAGCTGTCACAGCTGAAAGTGGATCAAGTGCATTTTCACAGATTTTGTGTCTCAGACAAGGACATCCTTTTTTACACAAGATTCACGTCAAGATATGTTTTTTGTGACTTCTGGGAGGCTATTCAACCATCTGCCTCCATGCTGGTTTATTGGTCGAAAGCTCAGAAAAAGGGACAAACATTTGAACCCATTTCTCCCAGTCTAACCCGTAGACTGCAACTGGTTGATGAGTTTTTTCTCTTCTGCTGCTGAGTTGCTGCAGGCCTGCAAGAGAAGGTGCTGGCTGACATGTTTCAGGTCAGTGTGTCCACTGTCTCCCGTGTTGTTGTTATAACGTGGGCCAACTACCTTTACCTCCTTCTTGGCTCCCTTCCCATCTGGATGAGTAAACAGCAAGTCAAGAACACCATGCCAAGCAAATTTGTGCAGTACTGTCCAGATGTTCGGGTAATCATCGACTGCACCGAGGTATGATGTCAGAATCCATCATTCCTCACTCTCCAGTCAGAGGTTTTCTCATCGTACAAAAATACGACAACCTTTAAGGGATTAATTGGGATTGCCCCATGTAGTGCTGTGACTTTTGTATCAAGTCTCTTCACCGGCTCCATCTCTGACCGAACGAAGTGGACTGCTCGACTTACTGGAGCCAGGAGATGGCTGCATGGCAGACAAGGGTTTCACTATTGAGAAGCTGCTAGCTGACCGTGGGGCAACGCTGATTATACCACCCTTCAAGATGACAGGTAGGCATGAAAGGAATGAACATTTCAAATTAAATCTGTGAAATGATAATCATTAAGGAATCATAAACGTATTATTATTAAGATGTGCAGAGAAATGTTTAAACAGTACTGAGGCAGTCACTGAAATAATAGAAATTAACTTATTTAATCTCTAACCACAGTGCAGTTCATCAAAGAGGATGCTCTAAAAACACAAGCAATCGCCCGACTTCGAATCCTTGTGGAAAGAGCAATACGCAGAGTCCAGGAATACCGCATCTGGGAACACGCTCTCCCTCTAACCTTGTCTGGGACAGTCAACCAGCTGTGGACCGTCTGCTGTGTGATGACCAACTTCCAAGGAGCACTTGACTTATAAGGCTACATCTCTGTTGAATAGTGTTTCCCCCGATCACATGCAATTAACTGTGTACTGAAAACATTGTATATATTGATGTATATAATTGAATAAGTTGTTCATCTATAATCAATTCTAAAGATCATTTTGTCCTGAAAGTATTCAAAATTATGTATATAATTGAATAAATCGTTAATCTATAATCAGTTCTAAAGGTCAGTTCGTCCTGAAAGTATTCAAAATTATTTAAATATGTAATGTAGTAAATAATGTACTCAGAAAAATAATAAAGTCCTTTGATTCAATTCCTTTATTAATTCAGTTACTTTTACTTTCTGCTGAAGATACACATTCATATATGTACCAAAGAAGTACAGGTCCACCTTCTTTTTCATTTCTTTTATCATTTCATCATCCCTCCAGACTCTTTCAACTGTGAAGTCTCCCTCAGTGTCTATTATAAAATCGCACCAACTCAATCCAGTTACTGCCAATTGACATTGAACCTGCCAGTGGTATTTATGATTCTGCTTCAGTTTTGCCTGACCATTCACCATTTTTACATGTCCTGCCTCAGAAATGCTAGAGATGTCTGGGCATTTAACTTCAGCAAGCCCAAAACACGGAATGGCACTAGGGTCATATACCCTTGCATCAGGGCTAGCCCCGAGGTGAGGAGCGTCGGGATGGATAACAAATCCACAGTTAGAGACATTTACTTTGAAATGTTTTGAATATTGTTCCAGCACCTGTGGCTCGCGTTCAAGGCCCCTTTTCATGGTGGGAGTTTGGAGTACTCCCTTTAGTATCCGCCCTGCCAGGGTCTGACCAGAAGATGGCCCTTTACCATGGCTAACCTCATAGAACCTACTAGCTGTCACTCTAGGCTTGCGTAAAGCTTGCCATAATGGGCTCTCAGACTGCTCACGTGTCTGCTCCTCTCTCTCAGCTGCCATCTCGTGTGTCACCGTTAAGCTGTCCAAATGGAGAAAGTGTTGAGAGTTTGGGTCAAAGTTTGGGAAAGTAGTGGGAAATGTTGACCCCTCTAAAGGCAGATTAGGGAGTGTTGGTACATCTGGGTGTTGAACATTTCCGTGTTTGACCCCAGGAGGACACTGGTAGGACAGGGGTGAACCTCACGGCACAGGTCCGAACCTGGAGTCGACCATGGAGAGTTGAGACAAGCCATGCAGCACTGAGGATATTAGTGGTTGCGGCCTGAGATTTTTCAGTCTTTTCCCAAGAGACAAGACTTGCGGGTCAGGGAGGGATCCTGAAACATAAAATCAAAAACATTAAGTGTTAAATTATCCACACATCTCTTGCAGCTTGTTTTGGTTTTCATTTCTGATGGCAAGAGTCTTTCAGGGGAATTGCTCACTGCAGTGTTATATCATACTGTTGGCTGCCGTATAATATATAATTATATCTTTCCACTTTTATACACATAGATTTTGTAGCAAATATTAGTTACAGTAGTAACATTACCTGTGTATGCTTGATAGTGTGTTGATTTGCATACACTCCTGGTGGATGGCTTTGGTCTCCTAACAACCAAGTCCTGAACCGGCTCTGCATGGATTCCCTGGGAATGATATTAACAAGTAGCCATGATTGTAATAGTATCTTGCTTGTAATGATGTAAACACACTGCTCGCGGTAGCCACGCGGAGTGGCACCGCTTCCAATTCACTCCCATGTTAACCAATGTAGCCAGACGTACAGCTGCGCAGCCCCATGTGCTGCACCGCATTGAATAGACTTCCAGTCTATTTTTCAGCCACAGCATGCACCCAGTGTGTCCCAGGTGTAACGTTTGGGACACACTGCTAGCGGAGCGAAGGGTGGCACGCGGGGCAGCTCACGCTGCGGCTGAAAAATAGACTGGAAATCTATTCAATGCGAAGCAGCTCCGCGCGGCTACAATGTTACCTTTGTCCTTGGTCGATGCCATGTTTGCAGAGAGCTTGTGCAGGCCACAGGTGGTGGATCAGCTCTCACCTGCAGAACAAGAGATAGAAGAGCAAAACGGGATTGGAGGATGTGCTAGGGCTGCTCGATTATGGAAAAAATCATAATCAAGATTATTTTGGTCAGTATTGAAATCACGATTATTTGACTTTGGGAACATGTTGCATTTATTAAAAAGACACCTTTCAACAATTCTTAAAAAAAAAATCTAAATTTGTCCATTTATTGTACTTTTTGACCTATTAAACAGAACTGCAAAGTCACAAGTGGTAAAAAGAGGTGACATGTTTACGAAGTAATTTGTTGTAGGGGTTCACCAGAGCGTTCTTTACCTTTATAAATGACAATTTTTTAAACCTTACTAAATAGGTTTTATCTTTCATGTCAAATTCTTACATTTGATCAAATTCAGTTTTAAATAAACAGGGCTGTTATCAATCAAATTAATTAATACTACAAAATTACAACTGTAATAATTTTATGAGATTAATGTTTAAACAATCAATAAAACAAAGTACTATTTAGGTGATCGTTGTGAGCCAAAATCGAAATTAAATTAATTGCACAGCCCTGGTTAACAATCAATGGCAGTGTCACTCCAATCAACCTGCCCATGTAAACATCATCCCAGACCACAGCTCTCACCTGCAACATGCTGTAATGGGCACTTTGGAACAAGGCCACTAGATGGTTGCACAGAACCTTGCCTGCTGTACAGCTGCATGAGGTTTCTTGAAGTTCGGCTGCATCAGCTTGGAAAAAAAAAAAAAATGTACATTGAAGACACAACACAATTTTAGTTGATAAAGTTAAACTAAAATGAAAATCTTGTTGCAAATGATATAGAAATGTAAGGAACAGCATTACAATTAACCAAAAATTCTAGGAAATCTGCAACCGCAGTAGAGTAGTTAACCCCTTACACCATTAACATGTTGGATTGTACAAACAGGATATTAAAGAATTTAAATGCAAAGTTACATTATCATGATATTGTATGTCACAAAGGTATAGCAATTTATTGCACATGGCTGTTGACTGACTTGATGTAAACAGGCAACAGTGGAAGGGGTTAAACTTCTTACCTTAGCTTCCTAAAATAACCTTCAAATAATCTGACTGTTCTCGCTTCCTCATTGACCTGCTAATGAACAAGAACACCTGTAGACCTGTAACACCTAGACCTGACAGCAACCGCCCTGTCAATGATGTTGGACACTGGTGGACAAAATTATAATTAATGCATGTATACTGTGGATTGTTCATTCTAGCAAAAGGGACACTCGTATGCTGACGTTATCTAGTTGACACTGGCACTGAGAGGCTAACGTTCTTCCTTTCAGAATACAAATGAAATGGGTGAATTGACTCAGCCTCATGAATAATCTTACTTTATTTGGGTTTAACCATACGAACATCTGAGCTGACGCCAAACTGACATTAGCATAAACTAACCTACCTAGCTAATGTTATCTATGGCTAATGTTATGTTAGCAAAAAAAGTTATGTTAGCTAGCTAGTAGCCATCACCTTCGTAGTCGTAGATGAAGTTCTCGAAAAAGAAACTGTATCCCTTGTCCACTTTGGAGCGTGCTGTGATGGAATGTTGTTCAGTTAGTCAATGTACATCAGAAAAAGTTATTTTGGGTAAATTTACCAGGGATGCAGTATAAGTAAAGGGGTCGTCCATCATGGATTCGCCAGAGTGATTCACCGGAAGTGAAAGTGCACAAAGATCACTGAACGCGGAAGTAGTACCTATCAGCGTGATAATCCCCCATTGCTCTGCTAGTCGCCGTTGTGCTCACCACACGCTGTTGCCTTGTCTCTGAACAATCGCTGATTCGCTCGTCTACAACAGCTGCGCCCGTGATTGCTCTGCGTCGTCGTCACAACACTTCAACTCGCTCGTCACCGCACAGCCATACTGTAACGAGTCTGGAGACTGAGTAGAATCCATTTGCAGCTTTATTGAAGAGACGTCAAACAGGCAGGGGTCAGGGAACAGCAAAACAGGGAATTCAGAGAGCAAGCACAGAGAGTAGTCAGGTAACAGGCAGAAGATCAGGGCAGGCAGCAATAAACAATAATCCAAGGCAATCCAAGTCAAGACAGGCAGCAAACAGGCAGTAGTGAGAAAACAGATCAGCAAGATAGGGAAAAACGCTCAGTGATCACAGGCCAGGGCAATGCAAAACTTCGCACTGAACTTCTGTTTGTGTGTGGCTTATATGGAGAGTCTGAATGAGGTGCAGGTGTGTGCGTAATCAGTCCCAGGTATGAAGCATTATGGGGATTTGAGTTCCAGAGTAAACTAGTATTCAGGTGAGGGCTCCCTCTGGTGGAGAAGAGGAGGCGGTGCGGAAGCCCGCTCTGTAACACATACAATGTACCCTTTTTTTTATTAATGAATACAAAAAACTGAATACAATGGAATGGCACAAAACAGTTATTATACAAAAAATACAGGCGTGGAAGGCTCAACACATAAAAATAAGTAAATAAAATAAAGAAAATTAAATTAACATAGGTTATACAATACTAACAGATTATATCATTTTGATGCACCTCGCTTTTCCATTTTTGATAGGGCATCTGAGAAGTATTTTAATTCGCTTCTGAAAATAATAAACAAAGGAGGGGATTTAAAAAATCTACATTTATGTATGAAGTATTTTGCCAATAAAATAATGTTATTAATCAGATCAAATAATCTACAGCAATCATTGGTAGTCCCATACATTATATTTTGTAAGGTGAAAGTGAAACTGTCATCCACCACATATTTTCCTATCAGCCAGTTCTGTAATGTTCTCCAAAAGGATTTAGAAAAGTCACATGTAAAAAATATATGTTCTGTATCTTCAGAGAGACATTTACAAAGATGACAAGGCACATTTTCAAAATTAATTTTTAAATTAAAAAATCTATTGGAAGGATATATATCATTTAGAATCTTAAATTGTGTCTCTTTTGCTTTGGGAGGAAGAGGAAAGCTTAAGAAAGCTGTTCTTAAATATTTAACAGTATCTTCATCAAAGGTATGATCTAATTTATTTCTTAAAATTTGACAGGGGTAGGAAGATTGGATGATAGTTTGTCTTATGTATTTGTTATTGCAAACTAGTTTATTTTCAAAATCAATACCATCAACATATAACGACGGAAAGACTGCCGTAATTTTTGAATATGATAGGGAACATTTTATTAACATTTTTATACCAGAGGGTATTGCATTAATAACTGTAAAAAACTGTTTTGGATGACAGGCAAATCCGTGTTTTAATGTGAAGGCATTGATAATCCTTGGTAATCCAAGATATTCCCATTCTCATCCAATAGGTCCATTACAGACCAAATATTCCTGCTTAACCAGTCCTCGTAGAATAGAGACTTGTTACTTTGTAAAATATATCTGTTATTCCACACTGGAGTATTGTGGGGTGTAAAATTATGTGTGTGCGCCAGTTTCCAAAATAATAAAACTTGTTGGTGGAAAGCTGATAGTTTCACCGGGAGTTTGAGTAAATCATAGTCACATTTGAGTAGAAAGTGAATTCCACCCAGTTTACCAAACAAAGCTGAAGGCACGACATAACAAAAGCTATCAGTGTTACATAAAAACATTTGAAGCCACTTAAGCTTCAGCAGAATATTCATACTTTCAAATTCAATCACGTTCAAACCACCTTGTTCATATGATTTGATAATATCAGATTTTTTTATATAATGGGTTTTGTGCTTCCAAATAAAATCATACATTTTTTTATTACTTGTTTTTATAATAGTTGAAGAGGGAGCTAAAGCAGAGGCAGGATAAATCAATCTAGATAAGTATTCAACTTTGGATAGAAAAATCCTCCCGAGAGATCACTCTGCAACCAGCAATTCAGGATTTTATTGGCGTTTTGTAACTTGTTTTCAAAATTTTCCTTCATACTTACCTTCAAGTCTCTAGTACAGGGTTCCTACAGGTTTCTTCAAGTTAAATTCAAGTCTTTTTAAGAACTTTTTAAGACCATTTATATAAAAAATTAATACCTATTTCACGTCCCTACCAGCAAAGAAAAACAAAATCCTTCAACTTGTGTTCATTTATTTTTCAAATGTGGAATGGGTAAAAGATGATAAGCCAAGCAGGTGTGAAAAATAAAAACATTTCAGTAGGCCACAAGAAAGTTTGCCGAACAATGTTAAGTTGTGTTTTAACATTAGCTAGCTACTTATTCTATGCTGGGAATATGGGGAACTGAGAGACCCCTGAACAATAAACATCGAAAATAATAATAATAATCGTGGTTGACAAATGAAACTTTTGAGGAAAAATACAATACGGAGAAGTTACATACAGCAGTGTTAATTTTGACAGCAAATTTTTATTTAGTTTAGTCTCAGTCTTTTGACTAAAAATATGACAAACTAATTTTAGTCATACTTTAGTCATCTGAATTGTTTTAGTTTTAGTCTAGTTTTAGTTGACGAAATACAATAAGATTTTAGTGATTTTAGATTTTAGTTTTTTTTAGATTTTTGAAATCTACTGTAAACTAAATCTACAGTAGATTTAGTCGACTAAAATATAATGGGTTTAGGTAAATTGTAATGTGTTAATTTAGAATTTCTCTAAAATTTCCAAACCCATATACTCCCGGAGAAAACATATATTAACCTATTAATATGAATGATTTTTAAGTTTCAACAAGCAATACAGATACAGATTTAACTACTGTGACTTAAAAAAAAATATCTTAAAATTAAATAAAACCACTTTTCCTAAAGTAAAACACAGTCTTCTTTTCAATGAATGATATATGCATTCTTTATAACAACTTACAAATAATTGTCTGCTTGAAAGAATAAAGAATTATGTATGTATGAATTAAATTATTAATAATTAATCCTTATTAAAGCTATTAATAAACAGTAAATGCTTTTCTCTTTTTCTTTTGTTGCTTGATCAAAATTAATGACACAGACCGTATTATGTTTATTGCCACTGTCACTTTAAGACATCGGATCATGTCCAATGACATGCGGATACGATTGCACTGTTGCACACCCGATACAACTGTTTAAGACATAACCGACATAGTTTACATGAATACTCTCCAAACCGGACATTTAGACATAATGTTGTGTGTATTTGTCCATTCAGACACGAAAGAGAGCTCAGTGCAGTACCCGTGCGCTATTTAGGTGTATATGTGCATGGCTCCACGCTTCGGGTTGGTGCGTGGTTGGTTTACATTTTTAAAATTTTATGAGACCGCGGGGTAGATCAGCACGTTACTGTACAAATGTGTGCATCTACCACACACACAGTGACGCAGGACATCAGTTCTGACTGGATCGCTTCCCAGATCGACACTATCTAACATTTTCATCTAGTTTTTATTCATTGACGAAAATGTCAATAGATTTTCGTCATAGTTTTTGTCATTCAAAACTAGGTTTTATTTAGGTAGCGTCTCGTTTTCGTCAGTGAAAAATGTCGTTGAAGAAAAGTTATTATTTTAGTCAATGAATGAACACTGACATACAACACAATTTTTAAGACCCAGACATCAAAATTCAAGACTTTTTAAAAACTTTTTAAGGTATTATTTCCAAATTCATAAATTCAATGCTTTTAAGGCTTTTTAAGACCCCGCGGGAACCCTGTAGTAATTAAAATACCTAAATATTTCACGGTTTCTTTCACCGGAATATTAAACAAAGAAGTAACTTGACTGGGGTGTAGTGCCATAAGCTCACATTTGTTCAAATTCAATTGAAGGCCTGAAGCCTTAGAGAAGGAATTAATTAAAGAAATGGCCAGCGGTATTTGGTCTTTGTTTTTTAAAAATAATGTTGTGTCATCTGCTAGTTGACTTATTGCTAACGTTTTTTCCAAATACATTTAATTGCTTCACGGATAAATCATGACGAACCAAAGTGGACAACATATCTGTCGCCAAAATGAATAAAAGAGGGGATAGTGGGCATCCCTGTCTTATTCCACGACTAATCGAATATCTTTGTGTAGTACCAAAATGAAGAGAAACTGAGCTATTCATATCTTTGTAAATCATTTTTATAACACTAACACAATCGTTCACCAAAACCAAAATGCTGAAGGGAATTAAAGAGAAAGACATGTTCTACCATGACAAAGGCCTTCTTAAAGTCCAAAAATAAAATGAATCCATCATTCTCTATCAAGTGACTGTACTCCACCAAGTCCATAACTAATCTAATATTATTATGAATAGATCTTCCTTTAAGAAAGCCTGACTGTGATTCATTGATTACAATGTACACTCTACAGGATGACTTCCACGTAAGTGACGCAGTCACAAATCGACACGCGCCTCAGTCTCTCAAGCACAGTCTTAAAGGGCAACAGTATCCACCCTTTTCCTAACCAGCCTGTGACACGAGGTCTCCGATTAGTCTGTCAACAGGTGTGTAAATGAAAACAAGCATAGTAATACAAACACATGATCAATGAGCCAAGAATATAACTTTAAAATGTATATCAAAAATGCATTCATCTCAATACTTCACTCCCATCACAGTAGCATACAATAGATAAAGGCTGGAATTAATTCAGTCACTAAAGGATAGGGGTGTAAGAAATTATTCACTTAAGGAAATATTTGGAGAAGGAACAAATTATACAATAGACTCTCGTATTCAGTATTCAAAAATCAAAAAAGTATTCAAATTTTTAAATGACACAGAACTGGTAAAAAAAGATATAATTTATTTATTTGTATTATTTATTTTTTTTGCACCAAGTGTATTATATCAAGTAGTGCTCCATACTCCAATCCAGTAGGTGGCGGACAATGCACCTTTAAGTTGGTTTTCCAACCGCCATTTAAACAGAAGAAGAAGAAGAATGTTGACAAAATGGCTGCTCCGCAGCAACCAAGGGGGTAATCCATCAGCCGGAAGTTGAAGCCTCGCGGGAGCCGCCATTGTAGCAGAACTTCACCTGCTGTTAGCATTCCATTGACTCCCATTCATTTTGGCGTCACTTTGACAGCGAATAACTTTACATCTGAGGCGTCCAAAGACTTAATTTGTCCATTATTTATTTCTAAATAAACACGACAATGTATAAAAGGCTCCATTACTTTGTATCTTACGTTATGGCCCCGTAGAAGCCGTTTTTGTTAAAAACAGGCTAACGATTGCGTCATAACCACGCGACTTTATGTCGCACAATAGAGACATTACCGTACAGACAGGAGGAGAAGCTCGCAGGCAATCGGGGGGACGTCCCGTCAAGGGAGAAGCCCATAGATCAGTGGTTCTCAATCCTGGTCCTAGGGAGCCACTGCTCTGCACAGTTTGTATCTCTCCCTCATTTAACACACCTGATTCAGATCATCAGCTCGTTAGGAAAGAGCTTTATTAACTGAAGTGGGTGTGTCAGATAAAGGAGACATATAAAATGTGCAGAGCAGTGGCTCCCTAGGACCAAGATTGAGAACCACTGCCATAGATAATGAGTCCATAAAAGCAACGGGACAAAATATTTCAACAACGTTTTTGGGGAATTGGAAATAATTCGGTATGTGGCAAGTGAATACATATGAAGTGATTAACGTTGGCAATTTTCACGCACAGCTACTAGAAGATTTACGTCTGTCAGACAGGTTGCTCGCGTCATCAAGCTTAGTTTGAGTCGGTTTGAGTCTGCGCGTCAGGAACGGAAGTGCTCAAAAATCTCAGTTGTCTCAACTGAGTTCCAATGAGATGGCTCTGTCCACTTCTTATACTGTCTATGGCAGCAACATGCTTTCTACAAACATTTATATAAACTGCACTGTTCATGCTAAAATTTGTGCAATTGTTAGATGTGCTTTAAAGATGTTTGAAATGACATTCTATTCATGAATTATTTTTTGAAGTATACCCATACAGAAATGTAATATATGTCAATATATGTAAATTACATATATAATGTCAGTGCCCATGTATGCTGCCTATATGAGAATACATGCAAAATTCATATATATAAAACACATAGACATATATGAAACATATATTTCAAAATATATAGCAATATAGCAAAAATATAGCAAAAATGGCCGTTTTCATGTAAGTGCCATATATTTTCCTGTATGGCCACATAAATGTAAGACACATATATGTATATGCATATATGTACTTATTTCAATGCATCAGTATCACATGCATGTATGTTTACATACATTTATTAAATATGTGGAAAACAAATATGTATGTCACATATTTATAATGTTGTCCATATATGCGAGAAACCAATACTATACTGTAATATATGCAGATACATGGTATCATATATGGATGAACTCAAATATTTTCTTCACATGTTTGGACACATAAATGTTCATATATGTTGCAGACATATATTGTGTTCTCAGATAAGTCAAATATATGTATAGATATGTCATGCTATTTAAAATATAAGTACATATATGGCCATATATCGTCCCCTTGGAATTATAAGGTTCTATCTGCGTTCTGAGCAGTTTTGAGATATTGAGCTTCAAAGTTTTTGCATTACATATAGGAAAATTTATATGGGGAACAAGTTTCTTTCAAACATGAAAATAACAGGGACCCTAAATGTATTCTAAATATACAATATCAAAATCCTCTCAAATTTTTAAATGTCTTTTTTTGAAATGGGTCAAATGCAGATAGAACCTTCTAATTCTAAAAAAACACTTTTCGCTTAGAATTATAAGGTTCTATCTGCCAAAACATTATTTGAACATGAAATATAAAATTAATGTTGTAACAATATCTCAACGTGTTAGAAAGTTAAATTGTATCCTTTCTATGACATTTATTTCATATTTTTTAGCACTTCCATGTATTTAGGACATTTCAAATCAAGCAAGGTAGGTCTAAATATTTTGTCCAGTGCAGAATCTTAATTTTCGTTACCAATTTGGTGGGTAATTAAACACATTATTGCAGAAATTGTTACTTTAATCTTTCTTTTGTTTAGACAGAAAGCAGCTACTGTAATACATCTGAGCAGGACTTTATTCCAGCTAAAGTGGGCCAGGTATAATGGCTTTCTCTCTAGACATCAGTATGGCTGAAATAACATGCTAACGTTTATTGTTGTAATTAAGACTCCATCAATGAAATTGTTAACTATTTGACCTTTAAGGCTTAATATTGTAAAAATTAAGACATTTTAAGACTTTAAAAACTACAAGAAAATCGACATGCTTCAGCAAATTAATTCATAAAGTTTAATAATCATTGAAAAATGATTCACTGACTATATGATCACAAAAAATGTCAGACTAATTTTTTAATCACACACACACCCCCTCACACACACACACACACACACACACACACACACACACACACACACACTGTCACACACTTTCACACACACACACACACACACACACACACACACACACACACACACACACACACACACACACACACACACACACACACACACAGGTTTGTTTTGCTATCCTTGTGAGGACATTCCATTGGCGTAATGGATTTTATACTGGACAAACTGTATATTATATCCCCCTACACTGTCCCTATCCCTAAACCTACCCGTCACAGGAGACATTCTGCATTTTTACATTTTTAATAAAACACTGCTTAGTATGTTTTTAAAGCCATTTGAAATATGAGGACGTATGAAATGTCCTCATAAATCATGTTCAAATTGTAATACCAGTGTAATACCCATGTCATTATACACATTTGTGTCATCACAAATCACAAAAACACGCGCACACACACACACACACACACACACACACACACACACACACACACACACACACACACACACACACACACACACTTTCACACACACACACACACACACACACTTTCACACACATACACACACACACACACACACACACACACTTTCACACACACACACACACACACACACACAGTCACACACTTTCACACACACACACACACACACACACACACACACACACACACACACACACACACACACACACAGTCACACACTTTCACACACACTTTCACACACACACACACACACACACACATACACACACACACACACACACACACACACACACTTTCACACATTAGCGCACACACACACAAATGTTTTTTTTTAAATATTCAATTTACTCACTGCATATTTGTATAATTCAAATAATAATAACTATAATAATAATAGTTATTAATAATAACCTCATTGATAATTAATAATAATAACCAATACACTATAAAGAAAATGGCCAAATTGAAGCCACTTCATAACACTACACAATTTAGTGAATCTTTAATTTACTGTAAATGTATAGCATTATGCCTTTATGGGGTTTCTTTTTGTCTTCAAGGAAAAAGCTGGCGACATGACATATAAAGTTGATTCTGATTGGTCCTCTTCTGTGCATTCGAAGTGCTGATTGGCTCACGCAGATAGAACCTTATAGAGCCAAGTTAGAGTTCGATTTTGTAGATAGAACCTTTTTGTTTTTTCAATAAAAAGTCCCACAATGTACACAACTTAAAAAAACACATCACATAATGTAAATAAGTTGTCACCGAATAAGAATATGTGAATAACTCAATTTTGACAAAAATGTCAGATAGAACCTTATAATTCCAAGGGGACGATATTACATTTTTGTATGGGGAATTTTAAAATTTAATAGGCATGTGATGTTGATTTTTGGCAAACTATTTATTTAATATTGGTGCAGGTGCACTGCAAATGTCTAATAAAATGAATACTTGGTTAATAAGTCAATTTAACCTTAATGTTTGTTTAATAATGTAACTAATGGATAGCATATCAGATATTTTTAGTTGAAATGAGTTTATGCTCAATGTAATGTGTTAACTTAATATATTTACGAAGACATGTTTTGTTATTGTTTGATTATATATATATAGTATATTTCTAATATTTAAGTGTTAGAATGTGGGTGCACTTAAATTATTCTGATAAATGTGGTTTGTCATGTATTATGTAAAGTAGAGAAGAGATTTTTTTTTGGGTGAAATATAACCTTAATTCAAATACAAAAAAATATTACTTATCCCACTGGTAGATTTTTATTTTCTTGTTTTAAGCATAATGTGCTAATATTGATATGTTTCATCAAAGAAAATTAAGATATTTTTTCTTGTTTTAAGTAAATGCTTATTGATTTCAGAATTGTTAGATATTTGAGTGTGAAAATGGTTAGAAAATCACTATAGTGTAATGAAGTGGAGTATTGTTGGGTGTTTTATAAAACTGCCAACTTGAGTTATGTAAGTATTCATAATCTTCTTGTTATCAGTATCAGCTGGCGCTGATGATCATCAGGGACTGATCAGCGGCTCCGCCCACACACACACACAAACAACGCGAGAAAGAGTCAGTGAATTCATTAACCGTGACACTTCTTGTGTCTTTACAGATGCCACGACCCAAGAAAAGATCCCGGATATCCAAGAGGCTTTATGCACAACGGTGTGCAAATACAGAGGTTCCGTCGCTTCCTCTCAATAAATTAGCTGAGGCTTCACCGCTTCCTCTTAAAAAAATGGTAGAGGTTCGATCGCCTCCTGAATAAAAAGGCACAGGGAACATCGTTTCCCTTTGGTAAAGGGAAACAATGTTCCCTGGTTGTTAGAGAACATCGCTCCCTCAAATCCAGGGGACATCGCTTCCTCTGGTGGAGGATATGCAGGTTCTTTTGGCAGAGGTTCGGCCGCTTCCTCTTGAAAAAATGGCAGGGGTTCCGCCGCTTCCCCTTGAACAAATGGCCCAGGGGACACCAGTGTGTCCTCTTCAGAAAAACTATGAGACGATTGAGACCAATGAGACAAACCTGAGACAAACAAGACAAAACCCACAAAACCTAATTTCTATTAAACTTAATGACAATGCTTTGAATGTTTCAACTGTATGTTCCGAATTTCCACAGAGATCAGTGTTAAGCGGTTCCTTTCATCAAGGTGATGCCTGCTTTGGAAATTCACATGGCAGACAGTGTGGTGCCATCAGTCTGACAGCAGTGTTGACGTGCAAGATGAAGAACGTGTTGACCTGGGGCCCATTCTTCGTACGTCGCTAACTTAGTTAGCTGGATTTGACTGTTGACGATTTGGCATGATCTTGGATTGTTTGGTTCTTCAAAGCTCATCCTAGACTTGCTGTCATAGCAACAGGTGCGCAAGCTTGAACCTGCTCGCGAGCAGGCTTATTTCATGTAAACAGGATTAGATTGAGGCTTTATAAGCGGAGGTGATACGGGAAGTCTGTCGTAGCCATGTCTTGTCCATTTTTACGACAGCAACCTGTTGCGGAAGGTGCAAGAATAATTCGCAGAGCTTTAATTGAGCTCAAATTAATCGCGTATTGCAGGATAGATAGGATCCTTTAGCGCAGCGCGACAGTGTAATTGTTGAGAGATATCGTTTTTCTCGTGAGGGTGTTATTTACATCATTAATTTGTTGGAACCACACATTAAATGTTCAACACGGAGGAGTCAGGCTTTGACAACTGCACAGACTGTGTGCATTGCCCTGAGATTCTTTGCGAGTGGTACGTTCCTTTACACTATTGGAGATGCAGAGAACTTAGTGAAAAGTGCTGTCTGTCGTGCCATTCGCAAAGTTTACCTGGCACTCAAGCAGTTTTTAGGGGTTTTTGTGGTATTTCCAAGCCACTTAAGACCCCAGGTTGTAAAGCAGAATTTTTTTGCTATTGCAGGTACATTTATAATTGTTAATGACATGCAATCGTGACCATACCAAGAAGTATGACTAACAGTATGAGTCCTTCAGGCTTCCCTAACGTGATTGGTTCCATAGACCAGGGGTTCCCAAACTTTTCCATTCCAGGACCCACCTAGACAAGCATAATCTACCTCAAGACCCACCAAAATAATTTTAAAGCATGAATGTAATGTAATGTGGGGTGATGTGGGGTGGGGTGGGGTGATGTGGGGTGGGGTGGGGTGGGGTGGGGTGATGTGGGGTGGGGTGATGTGGGATGGGGTGGGGTGATGTGGGATGGGGTGGGGTGATGTGATGTGGGGTGGGGTGATGTGATGTGGGGTGGGGTGGGAGGCGTTAGATCTCTTTAGTTTTTTCCTTGTCATAGTATGAAAGACATATAAGTTTAATTGCAATACAAACTTATGGTACATTATCAAAAAAATTTAGAATTAAAATAGCAGCCTAATGGCTGTTGAAATAAAGTGAAGAATACTGAGTAGCCTAGTTCTTGTCTGCAGCCTCAACTAATTTACCCAGACATGGCAGAACAAATTTAAAGAAATTAAAGATTAAGTAACCTTAATCTTAACCAAAGGTTTGATATAACAACAAATAATTAAAATTTTCTAAATTATTTTATTTGACAGTAGGCCCATGACCTAGAATTTCAATACTAATATTTATGCTACAAGTGTTGTTAAACTCATCACGTTGTTCAGCGCAGAAAACACTTTCGTCCTCGTGTGTGTACATGTGAAATACGTTTTACATAAATATTTTCCTTATGTGTTGGTAGGTAGCAAAATGCATACGAGGGAATGCAAACAACGCACTCTTACGAAGACCATATCTCTGAAAGACAACAGCGCTGTGTTGAACATACGACAGATTAAGGGCCTGTTCACATATCGCGTCTTTTGCGCGCTCAAGTTCGTTATTTCAAATGTAGGCGCGCGGTATCCGCGCTCATAATGGAAGCGACGCGGTGCGACGCGCTCGTTTTTTCCAAGCGCGTCCGCGCCGCATCGAGATAAAAACATCTCAACTTTTCAGAATGCCGCAAGCATTTTCCTTGCTGTAACAATGAGCGCAGCTGATGGCTGCGCTTAGCAACGACAGACCCCTCCGGAGCGCAACCACCCTAGCGCTTTGGAAAAAGGAGAACACGGCACGCCTAGCGTTTTCTACGCGTTTTTAGGCGCTACATGTGAACAGGCCCTAATGCGTTTTCCAAAAGCATCGTATGCCTAAGTAGATCGTAAAACCATTGCCACCAATGGTCTCTACAATCAACTTGATTTTGGGAAACGTAGCCCAGACCCGAATCAGCCTTTCGTGACATTTGAATTCTCCGGTGCAATGTGATCTCATGCAGAATGCAGAGCAGTGATTGGAGTAAACGACGTGTGTGTGTGTGTGTGTGTGTGTGTGTGTGTCATTCATGAAACGTAAATTTTGCTGCAGCCAATGGTGACTGCGCGACCCACCTCTTCCCAATCTGCGACCCACAAATGGGTCTCGACCCACAGTTTGAAAACCCCTGCCATAGACTGCACACACGTCCCCATCAAGGCCCCACCAGGGCCCAATGAAGGGGATTTTGTGAACCGAAAGGGGGTTCACAGTGTAAATGTTTAGGTAAGTTACTATTACAATTTATAATATTCCAGATTAGTAATATATTACATTAAAAAAAAGGAATGTAATCAAAAAGTATGCAGTTGACTGACTAAAATCTCTTAGATGGTGTGTGACTCTATGTTCCATATAACAAATGTGGAAGCAAAATGGCCAGGATCAGAATTTTCAGAGAGTCACATTTATGCACATTATTTGAACGTGGTAAGGGAACATATAAATGTCAAGCTCACAGTATTACACACACTTATGCTGAGCCTAACAAAACTGCATTTTTCCATTATACAGGGGATTTTGATGGGATCCTGCTTGGTGACAGGGGCTATGCCTGCAGTCAGTAATTTATGACGCCATTCCCTGACCCAAACCCTGGACCACAAACCCGTTACAATGCAGCTCTAGCCAGAACAAGGGCATGCATTGAAATGACCTTTGGGCAACTAAGGGAAAGATTTCAGTGTCTGAAGGGTCTGAGGGTTGCACCTGACAGGGCCTGTGACATAATTGTTGCATGTGCCATATTGCATAACATTGCCACTATCAGAAAGGAGAGGACCCCTGTGGTGGGGGTGCAGCCTGATGATGACCTCCAGCCAGTGCACTTGGACCAACCTAGTGGCAGAGCTGCATGGGACAGAATTGTGGAACACCATTTTTGAATGTATAATAAAAGACAAGACAAATATGCTTAGTTCCTGGAGTTTTATTTAAACAATTCTTTATAAAGAAAAGCCAGCAAGTCATCTTTTGCCTGCAATAAGAGATAGTTATGTAAAGTCAGCAATACTACTGTGTGTCAAATGATGTATTAGCACTTACTCTGAAGGTCCTTTTGAAGCAACTATCTCTAGTGCAATTTTTCTCTTTTTCAAGTTGTCAAGTTCAAATTCTCCTCTTAATTTGTGTTTTTTCAGGTCAAAATACTCGATTTTTTGTTGAAGATGCCGTTTATATAGGGAACGGATGTCACCGTGTGTCATTTTGTGAAAGAAAAAGAAAGGGTCAAAACATGCCTCATGCAACAAAAGTAAAAGTACAACACTGTCCACCTCTGTATCAGTTCTTTGTGCAGACTCTTCTGAGAGGGTTTCTTCACTGTCCTGTGCAATGGAAATAAATGTGTATTACAAAGTGTTGCACTTTCTTCCCTTTATGCAAGTTAGAAAAATTACACAACTTACTGCACATGCTTCAGCCACCACTTGCTTGGGAACAGGTAAAAGTGTTGGTGTATTATGTAAAACTGCACAAAAGAGGGGGGAAAAATTGTCATTACAATTAACTACACTGTAAAAAATATAATGTGATCAATAACTCATGGCAATATATTTTATATTAACTAAAAGTTAATAAAGTTAACTTTAAAGTTTTCACTTTCACAAACGGTTGAAATGACTGTACCAGCCATTTGGATTATACTTCATTTAATGCAGCAACAAATTATTATACAGTGTACTAAGAGAATTGAAAGCTCATTTAGCCTACCAGAAAAAAAGGTGTTGCTGCTACTGGCCTCTGGCTGTGGGTCTGAGGAAGAGCTGCCCCCAGGGATGCCCTCCACAATGGGTCGGTTTTCATTCAACCCAAGCGCCAGCTCCTCTGCTGGGGTATATTGTGGTGGTGCAGGACCACCACCTGTTTTTTTTTTTTTTTCAGCCTTTTTCTTGGTGGCTGTTATAAACAGACAAACACATTTAACAGTGGCTTTTAAAAAGAGGAAAAAAGTGGCTTTTTAAAATAAAGACAGAATTAAAGGCTACCATTTTGTAGAATATTCTTGTACTTCACTTTTAATTGTCCCCATGTTCTAGTGGGTCCCGCGGAGCCTCTGACATAAAAAAACAAAGTAAAGATGAAATTATTAAAATGCAAAAATACATACTGTAGAAAGTGATAGAAACATCTACCATGGACAGCACTTACGCATTTAATTTGTCTGCTACTTTTTGCCAGCCCTCTCTCCTTGCTTTTGCAGACTTCGATGTGTTCCCTGTCGTTTTAATTAAGGATTCAAATTCGGCATAACCTTCCATTAAAAGCTCTTGTTCTGCTTGGGAGAAAAACTGGGCACGTTCTTTGGCCATGCTGAACAGCCAATAGCAGCGTTGTTGATCAATGTTTCTACTATCGATACATATCCCCTTTTAAACCAACGCATGAACGTGCAATTTTCTCAGATAACTCAATCGAGCGATACTAATCATAAACAACAGGTGTGTTCGAAGAACCCAATTAGCCGGATCATGATTAGCACGATGATATCGTCTTGGATGTCTTGGATGCAACGTACGAAGAACGGGCCCCTGGACAACACAAGATCTCAACAGTGTCTTGGTGGCAGGAACACACCTTTATGAATCTTTACGAAACCAGGGTAACATAAATGACCGGAAAGTCATGGGTAGGCATTACATTGCAGTCCATGAATTACCAAGGAGACATGGGTAATACTGTATTTTCCATAGAGTATGCAGAGTCTCTCATTGGATTTGTTAATGTTGATGACTATGATGAAGCCTTAAGCAATGTGGCCATGCCAGTTGATGTAGCTCTTCAGCAAGCTCTACTGAGTGCTAATGCTTTCCTTTTAAGTATTTGTGCCAACATGTGCAGTTATTAACCCTCTGGGGTCTAAGGTGTTTTTGGGGTCCTTGAGATGTTTTGACATGCTCTGACATTTTTGCTTTTTTCAGTTGCTTATAAACATATTAATGACAAAGTTGTCATTACACTCTATTTAGCACAAACTCATGTATGTACATGTTTGTATTTTTGAGAGAATATTGTTTATGCATGGTTATTGAAAAAAATAAAACGTAAAGTATCTGAAATAAGGCCACAAAACACATACTAAATATGTGTCCACAAGACATTTGACTAAAGGATGTTGTATCCTAGAGTTTTTGCTTCAAAACGATGTGAAAATCACCATGCCTAATCATTTTAGTAATTGTGCAGTTAATTCCCATACTGTACAGGTCCTTCTGAAAAAAATAGCATATTGTGATAAAGTTAATTATTTTCCATAATGTAATGATAAAAATTAAACTTTCATGTATTTTAGATTCATTGCACACCAACTGAAATATTTCAGGTCTTTTATTGTTTTAATACTGATGATTTTGGCATACAGCTCATGAAAACCCAAAATTCCTGTCTCAAAAAATTAGCATATTTCATCCGACCAATAAAAGAAGTGTTTTTAATACAAAACAAAAGTCAACCTTCAAATAATTATGTTCAGTTATGCACTCAATAGTCAATACTTGGTCGGGAATCCTTTTGCAGAAATGACTGCTTCAATGCGGCGTGGCATGGAGGCAATCAGGCTGTGGCACTGCTGAGGTGTTATGGAGGCCCAGGATGCTTCGATAGCGTCCTTAAGCTCATCCAGAGTGTTGGGTCTTGCGTCTCTCAACTTTCTCTTCACAATATCCCACAGATTCTCTATGGGGTTCAGGTCAGGAGAGTTGGCAGGCCAATTGAGCACAGTAATACCATGGTCAGTAAACCATTTACCAGTGGTTTTGGCACTGTGAGCAGGTGCCAGGTCGTGCTGAAAAATGAAATCTTCATCTCCATAAAGCTTTTCAGCAGATGGAAGCATGAAGTGCTCCAAAAGCTCCTGATAGCTAGCTGCATTGACCCTGCCCTTGATAAAACACAGTGCACCAACACCAGCAGCTGACATGGCACCCCAGACCATCACTGACTGTGGGTACTTGACACTGGACTTCAGGCATTTTGGCATTTCCTTCTCCCCAGTCTTCCTCCAGACTCTGGCACCTTGATTTCATGCTAAACTGAGCAACAGTCCAGTGCTGCTTCTCTGTAGCCCAGGTCAGGCGCTTCTGCCGCTGTTTCTGGTTCAAAAGTGGCTTGACCTGGGGAATGCGGCACCTGTAGCCCATTTCCTGCACACGCCTGTGCACGGTGGCTCTGAAAGTTTCTACTCCAGACTCAGTCCACTGCTTCCGCAGGTCCCCCAAGGTCTGGAATCGGTCCTTCTCCACAATCTTCCTCAGGGTCCGGTCACCTCTTCTCGTTGTGCAGCGTTTTTTGCCACACTTTTTCCCACAGACTTCCCACTGAGGTGCCTTGATCCAGCACTCTGGGAACAGCCTATTTGTTCAGAAATTTCTTTCTGTGTCTTACCCTCTTGCTTGAGGGTGTCAATGATGGCCTTCTGGACAGCAGTCAGGTCGGCAGTCTTACCCATGATTGAGGTTTTGAGTAATGAAACAGGCTGGGAGTTTTTAAAAGCCTCAGGAATCTTTTGCAGGTGTTTAGAGTTAGTTAGTTGATTCAGATGATTAGGTTAATAGCTCGTTTAGAGACCCTTTTCATGATATGCTAATTTTTTGAGATAGGAATTTTGTGTTTTCATGAGCTGTATGCCAAAATCATCAGTATTAAAACAATAAAAGACCTGAAATATTTCAGTTGATGTGCAATGAATCTAAAATATATGAAAAATTAATTTTTATCATTACATTATGGAAAATAATGAACTTTATCACAATATGCTAATTTTTTGAGAAGGAACTGTATTTTTAGAAAGTTTTGGAATATATCCTCTCCCCACATTTGTCACTAATAAAACACAATAAAAATAATTTAAAGGGATACTTCAGCTCTGGGAAGATGAATGTGTATTTAATAGTGATCATTTATATAGTAGAAATGTGAAATTATTTTTGAAATTGAAGCACTCTAGACTGAGAAAAGGCAGAAAATGTATTTTTTACTCATGTGGCTGAAAGACAACAACTCCCAGAATGCACTTGCTTTGCTGCCCAGGCTAACCACGCCTACCGGTTACAGGCGGCAGTATCCAAAAAATTTCTCCACACATTCTCTAGGCCAGGGATAGGCAACGTCGATCCTGGAGTGCCACTGTCCTGCAGAGTTTAGCTCCAACCCTAATCAAACACACCTGAACAAGCTAATCAATGTCTTCAGGATTACTAAGGCTAAAGGCAGGTGAGTTAATATCAGGGTTGGATCTAAACTCTGCAGGACAGCGGTACTCCAGGATCGACGTTGCCTATCCCTGCTCTAGGCTAATACATACTCTAGTAACAATAACGGTTTATAAATAGAACCACAACCAATGTGAGTTATAACTTTTAATTAAAAAAATAATTAATATTAACACTTTTACACTCAAAGCTCTTCCAGAGCTTCAGCTGTTTCCTTATTCACAGTATTGCCCATCAGGAGCTGGATATCTCCGTCTGATATCCTGGACAACACAGGTGCGCAAAACGAGACGATAGCCTTTACCAAGTCGCTCGCATTGCAGGAACCATTCCATAAAGTGATGGTAGGCTGTTAGGCGATATTGTCTACAAAACAGTAAGCACAACGTTAGCAATGCGAACTATTTACACATACAGTATACTATCATATATGTAAATATAACAACAATAGCTCAGCTGACTACGCGGGAAGAACATTGTGATAATGCCGGGTGTCCAAACTCTGTACATTACGTCTTGGTAAAAAAAAGAAAAACAAACCAAATAACGTTACTCACTTTACACTAAGCCGTCCGTTTGTCCCTGCGGGCTTTGGCTGGCGTTTCCAGTTTATCTCGTCCAGAAGAAAATGGGATCGCTGAAATTCGCGACAGCAATAGGACTCTCTATCTGTTTCCATAGGCGCACAGCGAGAGCACTGACACCACCAGTCCGCCCCAGCTGGAGTCTGGCCGGGCTCGAGTCAGGTCTTGCTCCCCTGCTGCACCAGCTGCTCCGGCCGCCTCTTGTTCCTCCATCTCCCGCAACTGTTCATCGCTGTATTGCGGCTTGTACAGGTAGCCGCGAGCATCAGATTCGCGCAACAGATATTCGAAATCCCCTTCTGCCATTTCAACTTCAAAACTACCTTCCGCCATCGTGATTAGCCTACTATACAAACTTTATACACAGAGCAAGAGCCTGTTAGCTTAGCTTCTACAGAAAGATGGCTGACACTATCTTTACACTCTGTGAGTGAGATCCCGCCCCATATGGGCGTGGTGAAAACATGCGGAACTAGCTACTAGTACTGGCTGTAGTTTTAAGCCTCTGGCCCAAAAATACTCAGATGACGCAAAATGACGATTTTTGCGTCATCGGAGGATTTTTTCCAGACTAAAAATACATAAATCTCTCATATCACGGGGAAATGAGGGGGGGGAAGCACAGTAATTCGAAAATACTACTGGTTTTCTACTGATACAAAGCTTAATGCTAAATCCTGAAGTATCCCTTTAATGAGAAGGCGTATATTGACATAAAGATTTTGTTTACATCTACCTTGTAAATATATTTTTTTGCTATTTTATTAAAAAGGTTACAATTACAACAACAATTACAATTTTAACAATATTTCAAGTGTAATCTTTCTTTGTAAAAAGTATACATTTTATCATAATGTATTTCAAAGGTAAGGTTCGTTAGTTTGAATATTGGAACAAACACTATAATAACATCTTAGTTGATAATTCAATATACCTACTTTATTTTTGACAAAACATCCCATAGTATATATTTAACATATGAGCAGAAATTGGCGAACAAAAGCTTATTTGATTGCGACCCCAGAGGGTTAATGTTAAATGGTGTATCATTTGCTGTTTTTTTTTTTTTTTTTTTTTTTTTTTTTAATTAAACAAAAAGCACAGGGGATACAAGTATCAAGCACAAAAAAAGTAAAAATAAAAACAAGTTATAAAACTCAAAGTAAAGCAAGGCAGTAGATAAGGGATAGTTTATACATGATAAAAAATAATAAAAATAATATATCTATATATCCATACATATATATATATATACATATACACACATATATATATATATATATATATATATATATATATATATATATATATATATATATATATACATACATACATACACACATACATACATACATAAAATTATAATTCACAAACCAATCATAGAAACTACACAACCAAAAAATTATACAAGTATAAGAAAAAAAAAAAAAAGAAAAAAAAAAGTAATCTTCCGAAAAACAGGAGATAATTTATAATGAAACCACAATTTCTTTAAGCAACAAAGAAGTTTTAGCAGCTTTCTTATTAGCTGATAAACAAAGAGAGTCATAAAATAATTTTAAATCAACACAAAAAAGTCTAAAATTGGGCTTAGAATCAGTTACCTTACACTTGTGAAGATGAAACTCGCCACATAAAGTAAGCAGTTTTAATCTGTCATCCATCTCCTTTGACCCGGAGTCCCAAATCAAAAACAACACATTTGTAACTTCAAAAGTAAAGAGTTTGTAATAAGCAGAAAAAATAAGCCAAGCTACCTTCCTCCAAAACTCCCTTGAATAATCACATTCAAAAAACAAATGTGGTATTGTTTCAAGATTAGAGTAACAGAATGTGCAGTGTGAAGAGATGTCCAACTTAAATTTAGAAAGAAGAGAGTTACAGGGATAGTAATTATGTAGAATTTTAAAGTGAAGCTCTTTCCACTTGTTAGGTAACAGAAACTTATTAATGCCAGTCCATATATTAATAATAGAAACAGAAGGATAATTTAATTTCCATTTGAAAAAAGCTTTGGGATGACAGCTGATCTTCCTAATAAGAGATCTTCTAATCCAGAAATTGTTACATTTGACATTGGAAAGCTCCAAACCTCCAATAGACAACTGGGGCATTTCACAAACGGATACTCTGTAGCTACAGTATGACCTAACCAAGTGCAAAAGTTTAGGTGAAATAGAATTAATAACCCAGTTATAAACTTTAGGTGTGGAATCCACTCCAAAAAGGTTGATAAATTCATTGTAGGAATAAAAGCTGCCATCCTCCTTTAATAAATCCAAAACAAAAATAACACCTTTGTCAACCCAATCCTTAATAAAGATAGATTTTTTTCCACGCAGCACATTCTGATTGTTCCATAAAATACTCCTATGAGGGGAAAAATTGTGGCAAAAGGCAAGCTTACAGGCCTCCAAGGCTTGCTTATGAAAATTAGCAAGCTTGAACGGAAGTTTGTTGCATTTAAAATCGCAGGATAATAAAAAATGTAACCCCCCACATTTTTCAAAGATAAATTTAGGTATGTGAAACCATAACAGATTAGAATCAGCATTTAGGCAGCGTTTAATCCAACCGATCTTAAAAACCTGATTGAGAGTACTAAAGTCCAAAGCATTCACACCTCCCTCCAAAGTATTTCTTATCAGAGTCATCCTTTTAACACACTCAGTTTTATTTTTCCACAAGAATTTAAATAATACAGAGTCGATAGATGAGCAAGTCTTCGGGTTGACATATAAGGACAAGGCTGGGTAAACAATCCTAGAAATACCTTCAGCTTTAGAAATCAAGACACGACCATAGATAGTTACATTTCTTTGTAGCCAGCAATTGAAGATATTCTTTAATTTTTTTGTCCGTTGTGAAAAATTATCTAAAATTCTATCTTTGGGTGATTTACTTATTAAAATGCCTAAATATCTTACATTATTTTTTACCTCAATACCTTCTATATGATCTTTTTCAAGACTGTGAATAGGTAGAATTTCACTTTTATTTCGATTAACAGTGAGACCAGAAGCCTTAGAAAATGTTTTTAAAGCTTCCAAAATAACAGGAACCTGTTTCTCATCATTTAAAAACAGACAGGTGTCATCCGCCAGTTGACTAATTAGAAAAGTGTGTTCAGCTACAACAATACCCTGAACATCTACACAGCGAGTCATAAAAATATTAAGAAACTCTGTGACTAATAAAAACAAAAAAGGTGAAAAAGGACAGCCTTGTCTGATGCCCCTGCTAATCGTAAACCGGGGAGAAACACCATTCACCAAAGATACATTGCTGTTAATATTTTTGTAAAAAATCTGAACTATTCTAATAAAGGAAGAGCCAAAACCAAATTTGCGCAAAGATTCAAACATAAACTCATGCTCAACCGTGTCAAAGGCCTTATAAAAGTCTAAAAATAAAATGATTGCACTATCCTTGATCAATTCATTATAATCTAAAATATCTAAAACAAGTCGAATGTTATTTGCTATATGCCTGCCTTTCATGAAGCCAGATTGGGAAACTGAGACAAGTTCTTCTAAGCATGGTTTCAGTCTATTTGCATAAATGGAAGCTAACAGTTTATAATCCGAGTTAAGTAAAGTAATTGGGCGCCAATTATCTAAATATGAAGAATCTTTGTTAGGCTTTGGGATTAAAGTGATCAAGCCCTGCTTCATGGACTCAGTTAATTCACCTTTCTTTATACAATCTTTAAAAACTTCCAAAACAAGATTTTTTATGTCTTGCCAAAAGGTCCTATAAAATTCAAAAGGCAATCCATCTGGACCAGGGCTTTTATTGAGGGGGGCTTTCTGGATAATCATATCCAACTCTTCCATAGTCAAATCCATCTCACACGACGACCGATTTCCATCACTTATAATAGGTGTGAATGCTTGAACCCTCTCAAAAAAACTATCAGCACACTGAGGATTAAATGAAGAAGAATAAAGCTGTGAATAAAAATTGGAAACAAAATTAGAAACTCTAGCTTCATCTGTAACCAAATTGCCCTCAATATTTAGAGAAAATATTTTCTTAGAATTCCCTCTTTTCTTTTCTAAATTAAAAAAATATGCTGAATTTTTTTCTCCGAATTCTAGCCACTTTACTCTGGCTCTAATAAAGGCACTAATTTTTATCATGCATAAACCTGTAAGCATCCAAAAGAGAAAGGTTTCTACAAAAATCATTAATAATAGTGTTACATCTGCATGACTCTCGTTTTGGCGGAAATCTATCCAGACATAGGTCAGGAGCTTCATTAAAATCTCCTCCAACTATTACTGCAGCAGATGGATATTTACATTTTAAATCAAGAATTTTAGAAGACAAATCCTGAAAAAATAAGCTATTTTGTGTATGATTATTAAAACCATAAACATTAACCAAGATAAAGAAAAAATCCCCTAGAAGAATGACAGCAATTATCCATCTACCCTCGTCAGATGAAAAGGACTGCAGAATCGAGCCACTAAAATTACCGTCAAATAAAATCAAAACTCCAGCGGAGTGATTAGTACCATGACAAAATAAAGCCTTGCTAGCACTACCCCACTGATTGCGCCAAAAGGTTTCATCTTCAGAACAAGAATGTGTTTCTTGAAAAAAATAAACATCCCTTTTCTGTGACGTACAAAATAAAAATAAAGCCTTGCGTTTAGATAAATCACGAATCCCCCTTACATTAAGAGAAAAACAAGACAATTTAACCGGCATATGAACAGTCGCCTAACAGAAAAATACAAATAAAAATAAAAAGTACTATACAACTATTGTAACAAAGTTATGAAATATACCGAATACAAATAAAGTGCAAAACTTGAAAATTATCCATACCCCTCAATAACGGTTTAGGCTTCTGTTATGACCCTTTGCTTACCTTAACATATTAATGTTCTTACATATTTGTCAGCTTTTGCGAATGTCAATAATTATTTCGCCAAACAAAAGTTCTTCAGACAAAAACGGCATTGAGCATCCCTGCATATCCTCTCGACCTCCAACGTTCTAAAACAATCAGACATCGTCCGCAGAAATCCTCCTTCCATCCACGATAGCAATTGGGCCCCTAAAGCCAGCACGGCGACCCTCCTTTCGAGCTTTCTCCACCAAAGGCCACAGCTTGTTCCGTGCTTCCTTCGTCCTCTGCGTCAGGTCCTCTGAGATCCTAATCTTCTTCTGTTTGAGCACTTCTGATCTTCTTGCATCACCCCAGATACGATCTCGGTGAGACCGAGAGAGAAATTGTACAATTATCGTGCGAGGGCGTGCATTGCCCAATTTAGGGCCAAGCCTGTGCGCAACATCAATCGAAGACTGCAGAACATCTGCTAAGCCTGGTGACACCTGAAGAAAAATGTCCATTATTACCATCTTGACATTCTCCCCATCTTCCTCCAGCACACCCGAAATCCTCAGATTCCAACGCCTTTTGTAGGCATCCAGCTCATCCACTTTGTCCCATAAGTGTTTGTTTTCTGCAGCCAGCGAAGACAGCTGGGAGTCCATTTTACCAGATTTAACAGCTGTATTCTCTGATTTTTTCTCAACGGCGTCAACCCGTGTTGTGAGATCGGAGATGAGGGTGGAATTGGATGCAACCGATCTCTCGATCTCCAGAAGTCTCTTCATAAAATCATCCTGCTTCTTACCCAGTCTCTCTATTGCTTCCAGCAAAACGGCATTTGACGGATCTGAGGCCGGGCGTCGCATTTTTGGTAAAGGGCTTGCCGCTGGAGACTCGGGAAAACACTCATCCAATGAATCCAGATCATGGGTAGATTTGGAATATTTATGCATACGTTTAACACTTTCAGATTTCGGGATGTCGTCCACCTCCATCATCACGCCACACAGGAGAGCTCAAATCCACGTGTAGTACAGCCGTTAATTGTCGTTGAGGGGGAAAAAAAAGCGAATTCGCAAAACTGAGTATCTCTGATGTATGGAGAGCGTGAACAAAATTAAAATCAACGCATAAGGGAACAAAAAAGTATTTAAAGGGGAGGAAAAATCAAGTTTTGCACAAATTTCAAGAAGAGCCCAGAAAATGTGACCTACACCGACGCCATCTTGATGACGACCCCGCAGTGTTGCCAACTATTTTCAAAGGAAAGTAGCTAACGCCTTCCCTAAAAGTCGCTATCATTTGCTGTTCAGAGACAGCTGATAGACAAACGTCACTAACATTAATTGGTACATATATCCTGCTCATTCATGTTTTGCTGCTAATTAAATATATTAGCTATTTTATTTTACAGGTCTGCATGGGAGATGACGGCACTATTATTAGCTCTGTCTGTGATTGTGCACGGGGAGAGTTTAAATGTAGCCATGCTGCAGCATCGGTCATTTTCGCCATGTGGGAAATCAGTTCAACAGATGTGGAGTGCCAGTGGAAGAAGCCTCGATCTTCCAAAATCATCCAGGTCATTTTCGCCATGTGGGAGAGCAGTTCAACAGATGTGGAGTGCCAGTGGAAGAAGCCTCGATCTTCAAAATCATCCAGCCGGTGTCTGAGCTTTACCCACAGCATGAGGCAACATACAGCCCCCTGGCCAGAGACATCACCTCTGAGGATGTGGGCTGGTTCAGGACTGCGTTGAGGGGCACACAGTGTGGCATGGCATGGTTGTTGTCACCTGAGCCAGAGCCATGGCCTCAACATCAGGTCAATCTCACTGTGCCGGAGCTGGTGAAGGAGCATGGGGGTCGGGTGCTTGAGGCAATTCTTGCTTCATTGCGACTGACAAAGGACCAGCAAGCTGCCATCTAGAATGCCACCGTGGGACAGCGGCGAAATCCCCACAGGCAGGGTAGACTGACAGTCAGCAATTGTGGTGCTGTGCTGTTGTCACAGCGCTCATCGACTCCATGCCCATCCCTCATGAAAAGGTGCTTGGGGGGAACAACCTGGATGGAGTGATGGCTGTCAACTGGGGTGTAGTGAACGAGGCTGAAGGGGTGAGAGCTTTTGAGCAGGCCTGTCAGCTGGAGGTGCTCGAGTCTGGCCTCTTTGTGAGTCAGGTATCCTGGGAGCATCACCCGATGGACTTGTGGAGCCATCTGCCCTGATGGAAGTTAAGTGTCCACACAGCCAGAGGAACATGACCATCACAGAGGCAGTCCAGTCATCATCTTTCTGTCTACGTGTGGAGGGTGGGTCATACGTAGGGGTGGGAATCTCTAGGCACCTCACGATTCGATTCGATTACGATTCAGAGGGCTGCGATTCGATGCTAAAGCGATTATCGATTATCTGAATCTTTTTGTGTGTGTGTGTGAATATAAATACTTTGCTTTAAAAGTAAAAAGTAATGACCAATAAAGAATTAACGTACAATATATTTTATTAACATTGCAAAGAACCAACAGGAAAATAAATGTGTGCCTGAACTAGCAGCATACTTGTAGTAAATTAATAATATAACAACGACCAGCGTTCTGACGATTCATGCTACCCATCGAGATGTGCTACTTACTGGTTATGCGTATGTGCAGACTCATTTTCCTTCTGCTTACCACGCCCATAAATCTATGCATCCTTGCTGTGGAGACTTGTAGGAAACTTTGACAGGTCAAAGATGAATATTTGATGATAATTTTCACACCGTTTTAAAAATGAAAACAGTACAGTATACTGTACACTTAACTTCAAATTTTATTATAATTGTATTTCATATAATAATGTCATTTTTACTTGTTATATCAAATGTGATAATTGCTAGTTCATTTAAATTAGGGTAAGTGTATGAGGAGCATATTTTGATATTTTAAATGAAATAACGATGTCATAATATTGTGAGATTTACACCATTATGGAAACAATAGAGAATGAATCAACATTCTCTGTGATCGATTCGCGCTTGGGTAACGTTAGCATTTTTCGACAAGGCAGCACAAAGCCGAGTGTTTTTCCTCCTCTGGGTGGAAACGTGTCATATGGCTTCACATATTTGTCGTGTTTCCGAAATATTTTAGTTTTATTCTACAAAGCTTACAACTAGTATGGCTCTTGTCCACCTCCTTTCCCCCTTCAACTTCACAGAAGCCAAAATATTTCCACACGTCAGCTTTTAACGAGGAGGGTGTTTGGATTTCGCGCTCAGCCTTCGCGTCTCTGTTATGTGCACACGCCACAGACGGTCCGGGCACTGCACTTCCGCGCTTCAGAGTTCCGTCTTTTGCGTTCCGTCAATATTACGTTATTATAAATATATATCTAAAAAAAAATAATTTTTTTTTGAAAATCGATTTTTGACATTTGTGAATCGATTCAGAATCGTCCATGTCCGCATCGCGATGCATCTAAGAATTGATTTTTTCCCCCACCCCTAGTCATACGTCTTGAAAAAGGATCACCCATCCTTGGGTGGCACCAGGTCCAAGGACAGCTCTACATCACAGGCCGTGAGTTATGTTATTTTGTGGTGTGGACCACAAAGGAAGCAATCATCCTGTCCATCCCCAAAGACCCTGCCTGGTTTGGAAATCTCCTCCTCCTGGAGAACTTCCACACCCAATACATGCTCCCAGTGTTGGCCAGTAGAGAGGAGGACATGTAAATATGTAAACGTGTAAATAGTTAATTTTTTAGAATCAGTTCTTTTTTTACAAGTTTCAAGTTCTTTGGGAGACACTGGATCAGCGTTCCAGTCGCGTTTCCTGTCAGTACCTGTTTCACTAGTTCACACTTACAAATAAATTAGATAGAATAAATGGTATGCATATTTGGCATGCTGTCCGGGGAGAGGGCTCCGAGCTCGGATATTTGGCCCGATCCCAGAGTACTCCCCCCGTATTGCTGGTTTAAGAAGTAACCAGGCGAGTGTGAGGAGACGGGGTGGTGGAGGGATGATGAAAAACTGTCGAAGAACATTGGTGAGTCAAATGTGTGTATATATAGGTCTCCAACTCAAGCTGATTGGATAGACATGTTGATTACTGATTGTCGACAGCTGGTGGGAATGATGTGATAATTGGATCAATTATTTGAACGTGCTCCTCCCGAACTTTGTTAATAAAACATAATTTCACTAGTTCACACTTACAAATAAGTTAGATAGAATAAATGGTATGCATATTTGGCGTGCTGTCCGGGGAGAGGGCTCTGAGCTCGGATATTTGGCCCGAACCCAGAGTACTCCCCCAAAAGTTGGCCTCGCTGATGGCGAATTGGATGGAGAATTGAATAGTCGTGGGGACGGAGGAGGAAACACTGCTGCGGCAGTGAAGGCGAGTTGGATGGAGAAACGGAGCTCCTGAGGGAGCGGAGTAGATGACACTGCTGCGGCAGTGGACCAAACTTGCTTTCGATTTGCTTTCCAACTATCCTTTGGACAGAGAACTGAGCTCCTGCGGGAGCGGAAGAGAATGCTGCTGCGGCAGTGGAGCAAGTTTGGACAGAGAAACGGAGCTCCTGCGGGAGCGGAGTAGATGACACTGCTGCGGCAGTGGACCAAACTTTCTTTCGATTTGCTTTCCGACTATCCCTTGGACAGAGAACTGAGCTCCTGCGGGAGCGGAAGAGAATGCTGCTGCGGCAGTGGAGCAAGTTTGGACGGAGAAACGGAGCTCCTGCGGGACCGGAGTAGATGACACTGCTGCGGCCGTGGACCAAACTTGCTTTCGATTTGCTTTCCGACTATCCTTTGGACAGAGAACTGAGCTCCTGCGGGAGCGGAAGAGAATGCTGCTGCGGCAGTGGAGCAAGTTTGGACGGAGAAACGGAGCTCCTGCGGGAGCGGAGTAGATGACACTGCTGCGGCAGTGGACCAAACTTGCTTTCGATTTGCTTTCCGACTATCCTTTGGACAGAGAACTGAGCTCCTGCGGGAGCGGAAGAGAATGCTGCTGCGGTAGTGGAGCAAGTTTGGACGGAGAAACAGAGCTCCTGCGGGAGCGGAGTAGATGACACTGCTGCGGCAGTGGACCAAACTTGCTTTCGATTTGCTTTCCGACTATCCTTTGGACAGAGAACTGAGCTCCTGCGGGAGCGGAAGAGAATGCTGCTGCGGCAGTGGTGCAAGTTTGGACGGAGTAACAGAGCGCCTGCGGGAGCGGAGTAGATGACACTGCTGCGACAGTGGAAAACTTGCTTCCGATTTGCTTCCAAGTATCCTATGGTGAGTTGAATGGAGAATTGAGCACCTGCTGGAGCAGAAGAGATAATGGTTCGGCGGGAATGGAGCGAGTTGGAGTAAGAAACGGAACTCCTGCGGGAGTGGAGATAACGACACTGCTGCGGCAGTGGGTCAAACTCGCTTTCTGAATTCAACTGTCCAAAAGGTAAGTTGGACATGGAACTGGGCTCCTGCGGGAGCAGAAAAGATAATGCTGCTGCGGCGGAGGATCAAGTTTGGATGGAGAAATGGAACTCCTGCGGGAGCGGAGTAGATTATGCTGTAGTGGAAAGACTTGGTTCTGACTTTCTTTCAAATTATCCAATGAGCCATTTGGCTGGAGAACGAACTCCTGATGCAAAGGAAGAGATGATACTGCTGCGGTGTTGGAACTAAACTTGCTTTCCACGCTATCTGAAAGGCGTTTTGAATATTTTGTGATCTTTCACAGGGCGTATAGTGCGGGAGTGAGCGCCGCAGTAGTTTTAGACGTGCAGGTAACGACAACATCGTCTTGAGCATCCCCGGGAGTTAAAATTATGGCAGATTTGGTCACGAGATTTGTAGGTGGATTGAAGGCGAGACACTACAGGTGAATAGGGTAATTTTTTTAACTATCAGATATCACCATGAAACTTTGCCAATTGATTACCTACATTAAGATGAGAAAAAAATGTATTACAAGTTTTCTGTAATTTAATGTTTAAATATGCAAATGAGGCATTGTCTCATTAAATATGCGCTATTTTGCATATATTTTAAAAAAACGAAATCTGAGTATTGGACAAAGCCAGGTTCAAAATTATTTTTTCATTGAGTTCACATATTAGATGGGGAAAAATTACAGAGGGATTTATGGATATCTACTTTTGTTATCCTGTAAATCAGAATATACTGCCAATAGCCTTAAAAAAATGATTTTCGCCATGTTTTTGGGAATAAAATGTTATATGAATCAGGCTAGGAATAATATATTTACAAATCCCTCTGTAAATGTCTTCATAATATAACTAGGTACAAGACTGGAAAGTTTGGTGTATATAGGTGCTACTGAACTGGAGATTTCGGACTTGGAGTATGAGAGAAAAGACATTTTGAGAAAACGTGCTTTAAAGATTTAGCATCAGCCAATGAGATTGCGCATTTAGAGTAAAATCCCCCCTTTTACTTTCGCGATTGGTTGCTGATGAAAAGGAAATGACCATATTTGGATCCGGCAGTCTTGTTCAGGAGAGAGAGAGCTTTCTAACGGTGTGTGTGATGACAGGGTGCAGATCGCGATCGCGGAGAAAAGGGATGATTTATAACGACAACTTTTGATGAATTTATGAGAAATCTACAGACGCAAACAGACAAAGTGTAGTAAAATAAAGACCTAAATGTGTATTTCGGACTTTTTTTCACCACAAGTCTGAAAGAAGACATGTTATTGAAGACAAATATCCCAAAATCTCAAAATTGACCAGTGAAAAAAAAAACGATGTTTTTGCCTGCCGTGTCTCGCCTTAAAATCTTTGGATAGTGAGTCGAAATGTACTGGTCGTGGGATGTAACTGGTAGATTTTCCCTGGGATGCAACTGGGCAATAGGGAGATGAAGGGTTAACCGGAGGACAGTTTATGATGGAGTGAGCGAGTGATCTGCATACTGCACAAGAGATGTTGCGGAAAGTAACTGAAAAAAATCGCCTTCTATTTGGCGATCTGAAGCGGATTGAGGAAGTTAAGATAGCAGGGAAGATAAATCAATGTCTGCACCTGAGAGGATCTGTGTTCTGATGTTGTTGGCTACTGGGGTTGGTTCCAAGGCTGTAGCGTTTGGAGGGATGGGCATCAGTGTTGCGTCCATGCTCACTGGATGGGAGAGAGTAGAGATAAGTACACAGTACGTCCAATGGGAGACCCATGCTCGCTGGACGGAAGAGAAACGTAAGTGCTCTACCGGAAAAGTTCTCGCTGCGTCCGCTGAAGCTGCTGAAGTTGCTGCCCCGATACGGAAGGAGTGACTTGAGAAATTCTTTGCTGGAATTCCTGACTGATGTAGAACGGATTTGAGGTGTTTCTGGAACCAAAAGCGTCACAGGTTTATTGGATTCGTCTATGAACAGGGGTTCCAGAGGAGATTTAGCCAGAGAACTTCTCCGTTGCAGATATGCCAGAATGGACTGGTATGGTTGGATTGGTGATGAGAGGTTAAAAATGTAGATGAAATAATCTTTTTGGTTTGGTTGGTCTTACTTTGCTTAATCAAAAATGAGACTGTTTCACCATCTAGTACTGACAAGTCTGAGATGGTGGGGTGGATTTTTGGGTCGAATTTGGAAGTGATGGCGAGTTCCGAGCATCTAAGAAAACCAAAAAGGCTAGGATAAACATAGCGTTGAGTGTGCGGGCAGTATTGAGGGGCTGGTAGCCTGTGCAGAGGACATGAATACATTTGGTGAGAATGTCTAGCGTTATGGGTTGTCTGGCGTCGGGACGGGTGGGCTGGGATCTTTGAATCCCTTTGATCAGGAGGGAGGTTTGTGAATTGTTTATCTCAGAGGAGGGAGCGCCGTACATCAATTTATGGAAAAACTGAACGCCGCTCAAGTAACCTTGATGGACCCGACTTGTAGGCCCTTAACGCTATTAAGGTAGGAAATAAATGAGGTGATCGAAAGAAGAGAAAAATCGGGGAACGGCATGTTATAAGAGACATGGAATCCTTTAAAACATCTCCAAGCGGTCAGGTAGGATTGGAGGGTCCTCCTGGGAGAAACTGCTTGGAGGATGGTGTCGAGTGATGCGCCGAGGAGGGGTTTTAACTGATGGGTTATGGGAATATCAGTTCTAAATAGCAAGGAACTGGAGTTGGGAATTGGTCCACCTCTGGAGCCAGTGTCCTTGATTTCTGAGAGGATCTGAGAGCGGATGCTTTGAGACGCTGGTGGTGGTTCCATGGCGACGGTGTTGGACGAAACGAGCATCGGTGTTGCTGTGAAGAGAGAATGTTGTGGTTTAGTTTGAATGAGAGAGCTGGGAAGGGTATAAGCCATGGCTGCGAATGTCGGCGGCGGCCTCACGCTTAATTACCATGTGTGGCTTGGAAAGGGAAATTAGTTGGAGGATAGAAAGGACAGGAAGGATGATAGAATGAAGTGTGGGCTTGTGCTGCAAGCCGAAGCAGGCTCGCGCTTATTTGAGCTACTGGAGCTGCAGGCCACGTAAAGTGGGCGGGGTTATAACCTGTTGGGTAAAACTGTTGAAATGGTTGGGCCTGTGCTGCTAGCGGCGATAGCCTCTCGCTAGTGTCTGCAATGGGAGCTGGAAGCAACTGAAAAGAAAAAGGGTTATGAACAGCTGGAGTATAAAACTGAGAGCTGTGGGGAGGCCGCTGGGTCCGGCTGCAAGTGGCGCTGCGGCCGGAGAAGCCGCGGTGAAGGGCTGGGCCTCGTCGAGAGGTGGGAGTGGACCTGCCGCGGCAAAATCTGGGGCGCGGCCCAGGCTCGCTTAAGGCCTGTTGCTGCGGCTCGATGGGTGAAGCGAGCCGCATCTTGTGCGCGAGGATGATGGTGGTGTCTGGGGAGGCGCCTTTGGATCCTGCGGGCTTTGCTCTGCCTGTGAGCCGTCTTGGAAGTTGGTGTGGACTTTGGAGAGAGATTGGCTGACCGTAAGGTAACGTACAGATCACACAGTTCCGCTTTGTTCTTTTTTCCGCGAAGCCTGTACATCCGAATCACCCAGCGCTTGCCTCAATCCTGCTACGGTCCGTTTCCCGATAGGTGGGATCGTCGGGACGGCTGCGTGGTAGGCGGAGACCGGGGAGGCCTCGACGTCTTGGCGAGCGCAGGGCTGTTCTGGCAGGTGTGCGGCCGCGTGAAGAAGCCTGGGGCTCAGGTGCGATGTCCGGCGTAGGAGGAATAGTCCTGGGGCCGGTGTTCTGACGATTCGGATTCATGCTACCCATCAAGATGTGCTACTTACTGGTTATGCGTATGCGCAGACTCAGTTTTCTTCTGCGTTACCACGACCATAAATCTATGCATCCTTGCTGTGGAGACTTGTAGAACAGGTGCAGTTTGACAGGTCAAAGATGAATATTTTATGATAATTTTTCATACCGTTTAAAAATAAAAACACTACAGTATACAGTACTCATACCTTTTTAAAATTTTACTATAATTGGATTTCATATAATACACAATGATGTCATTTTTACTTATCAAATGTGATAATTGCTAGTTCATTTAAAATATCAAAATATGCTCCCCATACATTTACACTGTTTTAAATGAAATAACGATGTCATAATATTGTGAGATTTACACCATTATGGAAACAATAGAGAATGAATCGACATTCTCTGTGATCGATTCGCGCTTGGGTAGCATTTTCCGACAAGGCAGCACAAATCGTCAGACTCTGCTATCGATTTGTGCTACGGTAGCATTTTTTGACAAGGCAGCAGAAATTGTCAGAACACCGGCGAAAAGCAATGGCGGAGCCCTGGGGATGTTTGTTTCCTCGTCAGATGAAGAACTTGGTGTGACATGGTAGCAAAATGGCGAGCCAAGATGCTGAAAAACTGTCGAACAACATTGGTGAGTCAAATGTGTGTATATAAAGGTCTCCAACTCAAGCTGATTGGATAGACATGTTGATTGCTGATTGTCGACAGCTGGTTGGAATGATGTGATAATTGGATCAATTATTTGAACGTGCTCCTCCCGAACTTTGTTAATAAAACATCATTAAAAAACAGGGAAGCTAATGATCCATTACAAATTCTAAATCTTTGCCCTAACCATATTAGGATTTTAATTAATGTAATACAAGCCCTTGTCGTGGGAGTGTGAAGGAAGGAGACCGGGGTCAGTTGGTTGAGACTCGTGGGTATTTTATTTAACAAACTCAAAGCTCTGGCGCCACATGCGCACGTCCAACATAAATCTCATTCAGTTTCAAAATACTCGATCAGGTTTGTCTTCCACAAAGACCTCTTCCCATTTCCCACGAGACCTCAGCCCTCCTCTCTCCTCGATCGCTGGTTCCAGTCTGCTTTATACGGTCTCCCCACGCCAATTACTGCAACGAGACACAGGTGTTAGTCATTTTACACTTGACCTACTTACCGCCGCTCGTCTCTCCACTCTCTCTCTCTCGTCGCAGACCTCGCTGAACCACGCCTCCCCCGCCACAATGAACTTACTCATTTTTAAACAGAACATTATGAACACAACAATTATGAACTACAACATTATGAAAGAAAATCATACATACAAAGTAGACATTGCAGCTGTGTGAAAGGCTCATTAATATGCAGCTCGCACATTATCCGGCCTTTGTCTTCTCAGGTGTGAAGACGCCTCCACGCATATTGCCTTTCCAAACAAAAGGTGTCTTATAAAATTTAAATCAATGTATTGTTTTGTGTAAATGATTAGGCAGGATGATTTTCAGATCATTTTGAAGCAAAAATTCTAGGCAACAACACCCATTAGTCAAAAGTCTTGTGGACACATATTTAGTATGTGTTTTGTGGCCTTATTTCAGACACTTTAAGTTTTAGTTTTTTCAATAACCATGCATAAACAATATTCTCTCAAAAATACAAACATGTACATACATCTTGCTCACATATTATGGTAGCCCTGGTTGTGCTAAATAGAGTGTAATTACACCTTTGCAAATTAATATGTTTATAAGCCACTGAAAAAAGCACAAAATGTCAGGGCATGTCAAAACATCTCAAGGACCCCAAAAACACCTTAGACCTCAGAGGGTTAATGAGTGGATTTTGCAAATTTACCAAGGCACAACAGAGTTGCACCAGCACATTGGCAGAGTTCCAGAGGTGCGAAGGAATTAGGTACAGAATCCTGAACTCCTTCAGCCTGGCATTCGCCCTCTCGACATGGATGCTGTTCTTGGCAATGTCCTTGTTCACTATGACACCTGCAGGCACAATGTCAAAGATCAGGAACCCCTTATCTGCCAGTATGAGATCACCAGCAACTAAGTGCGTCGGAATGCCAGACTGCTGCACAGTGAACTTGTCAGACACAGAGCCTGGAAAGAGTTGGCTGCAAAAATTAATGACACCATTCGGGGCAACAGAGATCAGTACTTTGAATGTGTCAGTCTCAAATCAGGCAATGGATACCAATTGCGAAAAAGCAGTGTTTATTTATAAGTCACACACAGATGATCAGATGATGGTGTAGGGACTGGGCTAAGAGGGTGAATCTGAATAACTAAATACATCCTGCTAAAGACCAAAAATCTTTGAATGTAAATTAACCCACACACACACACAACCACACACGCATCCCCCACAAGTGAAGCCCGCTCAGGACAGAGCGTGGTGTCCAGTTACGAGACATTTTTATGACTGACTGGAATGTCCCAAAGAAGGTGATTCTAAAGAGAAAGAAACTTCTATTTTTAAAAGACATTTAACCAGATATATTTGATGTGTTTTTATGTGTGTCCATTTGCCCATGTCACATTGGAATGACTATGATTTTATCGTAGCTTAAAGTGAATTATAAATACCTTCATTATGCATTTTAAATATAACAGTCTATTCCCATAACTTGTACACATAGTTCTGGACACCTCCAGAATGCTTTCGGTGTGATCAATCAGAATACGCACAGTAACATCCAGTAAAATATAGTTTACTATGTTTTCCATCTTTGGAATGAAAAGAGACCAAAACTAACATCACTGGTGTTCTTAGATAACAGCGTTTACGACCCAAAGGAATGTTCACAGAACTGTGGCTCTCTCTCTGAATTCTAACCAAGGAGGAGAAATGAATCCTGTATTCATATATATATATATGCTTTTATATATCTACTTGAGAATTGTATGAACAATGTATCTAAGTTCCCTATTTCATGAGTTGCCTTTTTGTGGTTTGGTCTATGTTTCTCGACAACTCTAATGGGATAATGTTTCAAACTTTGCCAACTAATGTTTAACCAAATCCATTTATGGCAAGTTTGGTCTCGATAAACTCCAGTCTTCATTCCCCATTTGTTAATTGACATTACATTTTGCTAAACTTTGTGACACATTAGTATTATAAGAATTGTGAAGATTCTTCTCTTAAACACCCAATGAAACTAGAGATTTAAATGCCTGGTTATAACACAAAGGGTCATAAAATCTCCCTCCAAAGGGACAGCTCCTGATTGGACCCTCTTCTAAAAGAAGGCGGAAACGTCAGGTCTTCAAAAGGACTGAATACCAGTTTATCCCTCTCTTACCCCTCTCGTCCTCGTTTCATAATGTAACGTCTCGCCTCCGGCGAGCTCTTCGCCTTTCTTTTATTTGTTTCTAGTTTAGTTTGTGTTTTTCAGTCTTAGATAAGCCTCCGTGTTGAATTCCAATCGTCGAGTGAAAAGAATACCGCATGACATATCTCTTCAGCAAATCCATCTACAGGGGACCTTCAAACGAGCGCGCGCTCGCTTTGAAGGAGAAACACACGTGACGCGCCGAACCGAGAGACGCACGCGCGCTTCTTCACCAGCCATGCAAAGATGTAACGTTAACTCCGCGTGATTTCCCCGTAGAGATCTTTATTTCTTTTCTTTGTTAGTCAAAGTTTTGTTTTCCGTAGTCGACTCTGTTCACTTCCACGAAGTGAAACGAACTTAGCCGAACTATTTTCCTTTCGTAATGTTACCCCAAAGACTTTGAACCTCCGTTCAACACGTGCGCCAAGAAGCACCACGTGACGCTTCCTAAAGGACTCCGCTCGCGCAGGAATGCTGTGACACAGAGAGACCCAGAAATTTGTGCAAGTATATCTCTTTATAGAGCTTCTAAGAAACATTAAGATGATGTTTTCGTGTTGTTACAGACAGGTGACTTTCAGGGTGAATGTTGCCAATGCTCTCTCTCTCACTCCCTCTCCCCCTCTCTCTCTCTCTCTCACACGTGTATCCATTGTCCAAACGCCCCGCGTTGTCGTCGTTGTCTGTTAATGTTTGTAAATGCATGTATTCCTGTAATGTAGTAAATACATAAGTAGTTCTGCCTTATTAAATTCATTATATTCATTTGATTGATGTACTGCCTTTTGCTCATTTTCAAGTCCCTTAAGTGTCAAAAGGTCTTATAGCTACAAGCTTACAAATTAAAGATACTTTAAAGAGTATGTGTTTATAGGGCAGGAAACCCAATTCTTGTGGCCACAGAATTGCTTTTCCTGAAATCCTATAAAGTAGGATGATATTGTGGATCCCCACAATATTATTCTGACAATTGAGCTAATTAATTTTGTCTGTTTTGTAGGACGTGGTCCGTGTAATTAATTACAATCAACTTGTGGTTAATTGCAAGGATACACATGCATGCATGCAGGTAAAATGACATATCATCCCTTATCAGGAGATTTATTAACATGTAAGACTGATCTAATCCAAACATGTATGAATAATTATTAATTACCAATTATTAATTATGATATGCAAATCCCCCACGGATTAGATCCGCCCTTGAGTCTTTACAATGGTGAGGAACTGAAGCGGGCGAACACTGGCAACACAGGGACTGCAATGGGCGGCGGCAATCAGGCAGCGTCCAGCGCCTCTCCTAGTCCAAGTCACGGAAAGGCTCAGATACAGGAACTGGAAACAGACTCAGAGCAAGCCGTCCACAAGCCTCACCAACACAAACGAACTGACAAAGACAAGACAGAAACCCACATCATAAATAGGCGGCGGTGATGAGAGACAGCTGGTGCTGATCCTCTCATCAGCGCGGTGATGAGCCACGCCCACACTTAACGCTCACCAAACGCTGACATACTACAGCGGCGAGACGGTGAGTCCATGAACCGTGACAGTACCCCTCCCCCTAGGAGCGTCTCCTGACGCCCCCAGGAGGACCTACCTGTTGATTGAATTTATCAATAAGAGAGTGATCCAGAATGTCCCTAGCCGGAACCCGACTTCTGTCCTCAGGACCGTAACCTTCCCAGTCCACCAAGTACTGAAATCCGCGTCCCCTTCGTCTAGCGTCCAAGATCCGCCGAACCGAATAGGCTGGTTCCCTATCTACAAGATGCAGCGGGGGGGGGGGGAACCGGGACAGGCGGATTAATACGAGAATGAAAAACAGGCTTTAATTTGGAGACATGGAAGACGGCGTGAATTCTCCTGTACGCAGGAGGGAGTTTGAGGCGGACTGCCACTGGGTTAATGCTTTTAGTGACAGTGAACGGGCCAATAAATTTGAGGGCTAGTTTATTGCTAACGGAGCGGAGAGGAATGTTCTTAGAGGAAAGGCACACCTTTTGACCAACGACGTATACGGGAGGCTTCAGCCGGTGGCGATCGGCCTGAGCCTTGGTGCGCACACCCACCTGGAGGAGAGTCTCACGGGCTCTTCTCCATGTGTGGCGACACCTTTGGACAAAGGCGTGAGCAGAGGGAACCGCGACCTCGGATTCCAGACTGGGAAAAATAGGTGCCTGGTAACCTAAACTACACTTAAACGGAGAGAGGCCCGTGGATGAAACAGGTAACGAGTTATGAGCGTACTCAACCCAAGAGATCTGTTGGCTCCAGGAGGAAGGATTCTGGGACACCAAACATCGCAACACTCTTTCTAAATCTTGGTTGGCTCGCTCAGCTTGACTGTTAGTCTGGGGATGAAATCCAGACGACAAACTAACACCCGACAAAACTCTCTCCAAAATCTAGATATAAATTGGGGTCCCCTGTTGGAAACCACGTCTTTTGGGAGGCCATGAATGCGAAAGATGTGATCTACCACAGTGACTGCTGTCTCCTTAGCTGAAGGTAATTTGGGTAAGGGAACAAAATGTGCCGCCTTCGAGAACCGGTCCACTACCGTCAAAATGACAGTATTACCCTGGGAAGGTGGAAGACCCGTAACGAAATCTAGAGCGATATGGGACCAGGGTCTCGAAGGGACAGACAGCGGTTGGAGTAACCCATCCGGGGGACGATTGGGAGTCTTGCCACGAGCGCAAACTGAGCAAGCCAAAACAAAATCCCTAATATCACGAGCCATAGCGGGCCACCAGAATCATTGCTTGACCAAAAAACTGGTACGACTAACCCCTGGATGGCAAGCCACATTGGAACCATGACCCCATCTGTTAACGTCGGACCTGACTCCCTCCGGCACGAATAACCGACTCGGTGGGCAACCGGGCGGATGCATTACCCCTTCAGCGGCCGTGCGGACCTTCGACTCCACCTCCCATGTGAGTGAACAGATAACCAGTTTCTCAGGTAAAATACACTCGGGAGTAGACGGGCGTTCGGAACGATCAAAAATTCGAGACAACGCGTCGGGCTTGATGTTCTTGGAACCCGGCCGGTACGATAGCAAAAATTCAAAACGACCAAAAAAAAGTGCCCACCGAGCCTGCCTGGAGTTGAGTCGTTTAGCCGATCTGATGTATTCGAGGTTCTTATGATCCGTCCAGACGATAAAGGGTTCCCCCGCTCCCTCTAACCAGTGGCGCCATTCTTCCAATGCTAATTTTACTGCCAACAACTCTCTGTTACCAATATCATAATTACTCTCAGCCGACGATAAACGATGGGAGAAAAACGTGCACGGGTGTATCTTGTCGTCTGCCGGAGATCGCTGAGAAATAACTGCACCTACCCTCACCACTGATGCGTTAACCTCCACCAAGAACTGACGTGAAGGATCAGGGGCAACGAGAATGGGAGCTGAAACGAAGCGGCTCTTGAGGTTAGTAAACGCTGCTTCAGCAGCATTAGCCCACCTGAACGTCGTTCTGGTGGAGGTCAAGGCGGTCAGAGGAGCGGCTAGTTGGCTGAAATTACGAATAAATCGTCGGTAAAAATTGGAGAATCCCAGGAACGTCTGTAGGGCCTTGCGGGAATCAGGGATTGGCCAATCTACCACAGCCTTAACCTTGTCAGGATCCATGCGTACTCCGTCAGACGAAACGATGTACCCCAAAAACGGAACTGACTGTGCATGAAACGCGCACTTCTCCGCCTTGACATAAAGCCCATTCTCGAGAAGCCTTTGGAGCACTTGCCTGACGTGTTGAACGTGTTCCTGGAGAGATGAAGAAAATATCAATATGTCATCCAGGTAGACATAAATGAACTGGTCGACCATATCTCTCAACACATCATTGACGAGTGCTTGGAAAACAGCAGGGGAGTAAGACAGGCCGAACGGCATAACCAAATATTCAAAGTGTCCCCTGGGGGTATTAAACGCTGTAGCTATAGCTTTTGACATAGGAAATATTGCCTCACAATATCCCTAACATTCGTGTACGCTCGTGTAAACTTTTTAAATGTGATATTCTCTAAACATATTTGTATATCAGCCTACATATATTTCACTCAGTTTTGATTAGTTTATGACACTGATTATCATGCTAAATAGCCTACTGCCTTATGTGTAATGCATTTTGTTCGCGAATAACTGCTAGGTTATGTGATTGAGGGAAATATATTTCAGACTCCGGTAAAATACGTGATACTGTCTAAATACAATATATTTTATTTTATATATAAATGTTCAGTTTTGGTTAGCCTATGACACTTTATCATGCGTAAATACTTGTTTGTGAATACCGGTGTAAATGTTAGAAATGTAAGTTAGTGATGTGTCGTTCGTTCGTGAACAATCCGTTCATTGTGTAGAGATGTGGCATAAAGATGTGTGACTGTTACTCTTAATTATTATTATTTTTTTTAAATATTAAAAATAGTAATGTGTCTAAACTTTTCACCGGTACTATACACGCAGCATTTGATTTGCTTAGAGCCCGCATCAACGGGGCATAAGCATTTACTGTGAGATACCTGCCTTTACTTTTGTTTATTTATCGCTCACAATTACTTTGTTTATAGCCGACTGAATATTTATTTATTTTACTCACATTTGATTTGCTTAGAGCAAGGTATGACTAAAAATGTGCTTTTGACTTTCATTTATATTTAGCATATATATATATATATATATATATATATATATATATATATATATATATATATATATATATATATATCTGTGTGTGTGTGTGTGTGTGTGTATGTATGTATATATATATATATATATATATATATAAATATATTGTCCTTGCATTCTTTGGGGTCCTTGCATTCTTTCTCACACCTGAATGAAAGGCTCATTACTATGTAGGGTCTTTGTCTTCTCAGGTGTGAACCAACTAATTATTCACAAGGGGGTTGGGCAGTTGACGTCCATTCGCATATTGCCTTGGCAAACAAAAAAATGTTTTATACAATTTTAATCAATCTATTGTGTTATGTGAATGATAAGGCAGGATGATTTTCAGATCATTTTGAAGCAAAAACTCTAGGCGACAACTTCCATTAGTCAAAAGTCTTGTGGACACATATTTAGTATGTGTTTTGTGGCCTTATTTCAGTAAGTTTTAGTTTTTTCAATAACCATGCATAAACAATATTCTCTCAAAAATACAAACATGTACATACATTTTGCTCACATATTACGGTAGCCCCGTTTGTGCTATATAGAGTGAATTTACACCTTTGCCATTAACATGTTTATAAATAACTGAAAAAAGCACAAATGTCAGAGCATGTCAGAACACCTCCAGGACCCAGAAAATCCCTCGAACCCCAGAGGGTTAAATTATCTCATATATGTGGCTTTTGTGGTTCACGATCATAGGCCCTGTCCCAAATGGCACACTTCATATGAATACTCGGTCTTGTGTACTTATTTCATGTGTCTGTTAAATCCATGAGACCCATGGATGAGGTGTCTCATTTTTCATTTTAGGTTTTAGAAGGTTTTTCACGCATACTTTGTGGTTGATATATTTCCTCGATGCGCACTTTTGCAGAGCCCACACTGATGCAAGCTCTACAGCACACAACAGTCAAAGCAGGGTTATGTTTTTGCACGTCGTGCACAATAACCCTAAAGGCACCGGGGTGGCGGCTTGTTTATATATATATATATATATATATATATATATATATATATATATATATATATATATATATATATATATATATATATAAAAATATAGCTGCGAGCAGCGATGAAGGACCAAAGCTGGCAGCACCGCCACCCCGGTGCCTTTAGGTAAAGGCACCGGGGTGGCGGTGCCACCGGCTTGGGCCCGCAATCGCTGCTCGCAGCTATATTTATTATTCTTCTTCTCCGCAATGAATCGCATTTTTGAGGGCCTAAACATGCACGAAAACTCACGAAAATTTGCACACACGTCAGAACTGGCGAAAATTTACATCTGATATGTGTTTCAGAATTGAGCGCGGTATAATGGCTCGATAGCGCCACCTATAAATGTTCAACGGAGTGCGCCTCCCGCTACGTTTCACGTACGTGTACGAACTTCGGTACATACATGTAATGACCTAATACCTACAAAAAAGTCTCTTGGAGCGTATCCCTAAACACAACAGGAAGTCAGCCATTTTGATCTTCCTCTCCGATTTTTGTGCAGTTTTTGCCATTTTCAGGCCTCGTACTTTAACGAACTCCTCCTACAGTTTTAATCTGATCATCTTCAAATTTGGTGAGTGTAATCTTAAGGCCTTTGCAACGTTAAATTGTGAAGATCTTGAGTTTTCGTCGAAGGGCGTGTCCTCGGCGGCCTGACAAATTTTGATGTTTCGCCATGAAACAGGAAGTTGCTGTAACTCAGGCAAACAATGTCCAATCTGCCCCAAACTTCACACGTTTGATAAGAGTTCTGTCCTGAACACATGTCCATGCTCATATTCAGTTACAGTCATAGCGCCACCTGCTGGCAACAGGAAGTGACATGTTTAAAACTGTTGTGGACTCCTGATAACATATAAAAAAGTGCCAGCAAGTCCTAAACATGCTAGCAACATACTAGAAACATGCTAAAACATGCTATTACTAAAATTAAATAGGAATTTTCTGTAAGTCAGGCATGGAATGTCAAATCTGCCCCAAACTTCACACGTTTGATAAGAGTCCTGCCCTGAACACATCTACATGAGAATATTCAGTTCTCATGTAGAAATGGTTAAATCTGCCCCAAACTTCACACGTTTGATAAGAGTCCTGCCCTGAACACATCTACATGAGAATATTCAGTTATAGTATTAGCGCCACCTACTGGCAACAGGAAGTGACATGTTTAACACTATGATGCAGTACTAGCAACATATTAAATATGCCATTGAGTTATAAACATCTTAGAAACATGTTAAAACATGCTAGCAATTCTTAGCTAAGTGCTAAAGCATGCTAATGCAATGAAACAGGAAGTTGTTGTTACTCAAGAAGGCAATGTCCAATCTGCCCCAAACTTCACACGTTTGATAAAAGTTATCTTCTAAACACATGTCCATGCTCATATACAGTTATAGTCATAGTGCCGCCTGCTGGCAACAGGAAGTGACGTTTAACACTGTTCTGGACTCCTAATAGGTACATGCATGTAATGACCCAATATCTACAAAAAAGTCTCTTGGGGCGTATCCCTAAACACAACAGGAAGTCAGCCATTTAGATCTTCCTATCTGATTTGTGTGCAGTTTTTGCCATTTTCAGGCCTCGTACTTTAACTAACTCCTCCAACAGTTTTAATCTGATCATCTTCAAATTTGGTGAGTGTAATATTAAGGCCTTTGCGACGTTAAATTGCGAAGATCTTGTTTTTTCGTCGAAGGGCGTGTCCTCGGCGGCCTGACAAATTTCGATGTTTCGCCATGAAACAAGAAGTTGCTGTAACTCAGGCAAACAATGTCCAATCTGCACCAAACTTCACACGTTTGATAAGAGTTCTGTCCTGAACACATGCCCATGCTCATATTCAGTTACAGTCATAGCGCCACCTGCTGGCAACAGGAAGTGACATGTTTCACACTGTTGTGGACTCCTAATAATATATAAAAAAGTGCCAGCAAGTGTTAAACATGCTAGCAACATACTAGAAACATGCTAGAAAACACTTAGCTAAGTGCTAAAGCATGCTATTACTGCAATTAAATAGGAATTTGCTGTAACTCAAGCATGGAATGTCAAATCTGCCCCAAACTTCACTCATTTGATAAGAGTCATGCCCTGAACACATCTGCATGAGAATATTCAGTTATAGTAATTGCGCCACCTACTGGCAACAGGAAGTGACATGTTTAACACTGTGATGCAGTACTAGCAACATATTAAATATGCCATTGAGTTATAAACATGTTAGAAAAATGTTAAAACATGCTAGCAATTTTTAGCTAAGGGCTAAACTATGCTAATGCAATGAAACAGGAAGTTGTTGTTACTCAAGAAGGCAATTTCCAATCTGTCCCAAACTTCATATGTTTGATAAGAGTCCTGCCCTGAACAAATCTACATGACAATTTTCAGTTAAAGTAATAGCGACACCTACTGGCAACAGGAAGTGACATGTTTTACAGTGTGATGCAGTACTAGCAACATAGTAAATATGCCATTGAGTTAGAAACATCTTAAAACATGCTAGCAATTCTTAGCTAAGTGCTAACGCATACTAATGCAATGAAACAGGAAGTTTTTACTGAAGAAGGCAATGTCCAATCTGCCCTAAACTTCACACGTTTGATAAGAGTCCTGCACTGAACATATCTACATGACAATTTTAAGTTAAAGTAATAGCGCCACCTACTGTCAAAAGGAAGTGACACATTTACACTGTGATGCAGTACTAGCAACATATTAAATATGGCATTGAGTTCTAAACATGCTAGAAACACGCTAAGGCATGCTAGCAACACTTATCTGAGCGATAACGCATGTTATTATCCCCATAATAAAGGACATTTTTGTAACTGACTTTGACATACTCCTCCTATATTTACCTACTTAAATGCACATTGCCCACCGTGCTCTGTCTTCCTAAAGCCACCGGGTGGCGGTGGCACGGGTGCGAGGGCCCTTTCAATGCTGCTTGCAGCTTTAATTTTAACATGGTATTTTATGTGTTTATTTAAAAACGTAATGGTAAAATCAAAGTCCGGACCATTACGCTGAATGACAATTTTACACTTTGGAGCATTATTTTACTCATATTTTGTTATTTTATTTTCACTAAAGTTATTTGAAACATGAAAGTAGACTCTTTACTTGCATTTAATATGTTTTTTTATGTAAAATCGCTTTTGTAAATGTAATTTGATGCGGACACCCAAATGGTGACGTCTCGTCTTTGACCCATGTACAGCTCTTGAGAGGCTTATGAATTTCCCAGTTGTTTTTGGACACATTTTCTTACATTTTTTTTTTAAGGTAACACTATGTAGCAGTGGCGGCTGCTGGTCTTTCAAAGAGGGGAAGCTAATTTTCGGCCTACATTCTAAACTTATTTAAAAGTAAATTCTGCCCTACGTTCCTTTTCGAGAAAATGCACTGTGACTCTGTTGTACCAACTAGGCGTCTTTTCCAGTGACTTGACCAGTGTCTTCTCAATGGCCAGCAGAGCTAGGCTGCTTAAACGACCTTGGCCCATTGTGTTACGGGTGTAGGACTTGAGACGCTTTAAACAGGAGAAGCTCCTTTCTACACCTGCAGATGTAGCTCCAATTGTTGCCACTAATGAGAACAGTTTGTAAAGCTGAGGCATTGCACTGTCCAACTCCATGTCTTTGAGGAACACCAAGTAATCACACAGCTTTCCCCTGTTACCCTGCAAGTCCTGATCTGAATACAGGACTTGAAGTTCAGACCTCAGTCTCCCTGAATCAAAGTGATGGCCATAACTTTTCAGGACACTTTGGAAGGCCTCCTCTGGAAATTCTTGTCTCATGTCATCAAATTTCCCTGGATTGACTAATTCTAAGAAGAGCATACTTTCCAAATTTGAAAAACGTTGAGGAATCTGCTCCAAGATGTTATCAAGGATGGCCATGTAGAGATTTCTGTAGCGCTCTTGGGGATCCTGCAATTGGGTCAGACGGCGCTTTCTCATGGGCTCATCTCGTGGGTCTGATGTGAGATCTGCTGTTTTGGCATAAACAGCTTGGAAAGGCCCCTCTGACCTTTTCTCTTTGACAAATGCAAGAAGAGATTCAATTCTTTTCTTGCAGTAAAAAACATCCATCGCCCTCTGCTGGACAACATCAAAGACCACATCAGTCTCAGTGAAGATTTGTTCATATGTGTACAACATGAACACAAACTCAAAATCCTCCAGTTTCCTCAGAAAGCCTTTGGCACAATCCAGTGTATCATCATCAATTGTCGTGTCTGCAATGATGTTTTCAAATGTCTGCAGGAGGCCATCATAATTGTTTGCCACAGTGCTCACTATCCGTGATTCCATCGAGTAGGAGCGTTTCTGGGCAACCTTGAACAGCCTGCAGACTCCAGAAAAGACGTCCTCTTTGTGGATTTTGAAAAAAATGTGCCAAACCCAGAGAGTGATGCAAAAAAAATTCTGCACTCAGGCAAGCATTTAGCCCCCTGTGACAGCACCAGATTCAGTCTGTGTGCATAGCAATGCACAAACATTGCACTTGGGGCTATTGCTTTCACTTTGGCCTGCAGACCATTGAGTGCTGAAGCCATGACAGCAGCCCCATCATAGGTCTGTGCCACAAGCTTATCCTTAAAATTGTAGGCCTGCATTTTCTCATTTAAAACATCAAAAACGGACTGAGCATCTCGCCCTCCAGAAACATCAAAAAATCCAATAAAGCGCTCCTGAATTTTACCTGCACTATCCACATAGCGAACAATGACAGACAGTTGGGCACGGCAGGATATATCAGTTGTTTCATCCACCTGCCATCCAAAAAAGGGAGTATCCTGAATTTCATCTCTGATCTGATCAGAAATGGTGGCTGCAAGAGCAGAGATCAAGTCATTTTGAATAGTATGGGACATACCAGAAAACACAGTTGAGGACTCTAATTGTGTGGACAGTACAGAGTCATATTTAGATAATCTTTCTGTGAACTCCCTGTAATTTCCCTTGTTGGATGATTCACTACTCTCATCATGTCCCCTAAATGACAGCTCCTGTCGGCCAAGAAAGGATGTTACATCAATAAGGCGGTTTAGGAAGGCCCTGTTTTGTTTGACTGTTTCATTATGTTTAGTCACTTGAATGCGAGCACCTTCATTGATTGCATGCTCAACCCTGATCCTGCCCATGCAACTTAATCTTGCACATGCACTCACATGTTCATTGCTCTTTTCATGTCTTTTATATGCCCTGTCAAAGTTAGACAGATCTCCAAACCCCACTTTTGACCAAACAACACATCCGTGAGATGGTTTCATCAAGAGGCATGGCCAGCAGTACATTTTATTTGTCACAGCACTTCCAGTCAGCCAGCTAACTTTGTCATACCAGGAGAGATGAAAAGACCTGTTATTTTTCCCTATTTTTTGCACTAAATCAATCTTAGGTGTTGATCTGCCCTGCTGTTTAATTCAAATTTTTTCCTCAAAAGGAAGACTTTCAAATGGCTTCGCCAAAATCATGTCGACAATATTAGCACCGTCTGCCATCGTGCGCATGCAGTTTCACCCGTACAACGCTAGCCTAGCCTACTGTATGAATGAATGAATGAACGAACGAACGATCTAAAACAAAATATATTAAACTTGGTAAAACTGAAACAAGGAATGTGGTGTATAATTGTGTGAAATGTATTATGCAAATTGACAAGCAATTTTGCCAAACAAATATAAAGAAATAGGTTGCAGCAGTTTGTCTTTCAACTACACTTGAGAAATCCGCGATAGGACTGAGCGCGAAATAGATTCAGCGACTTCTTATAGTACAGATTCGCTGTCAGTCAAAACGAGATGCAGTCTTTCGACAGATCCTCCAATCATCACGCGGAAGCCCGGAGTCCGGGCCAGCCCACTCCTCCATTCACCCCAGAGACGCTGAGCATCCGTGGGCGGGACATAATCGCAGCATTTATCCAATGACCGTCTATTTTCGGAGCACTGAAAAAAACTGTTCAAAGTAGCCCCATTGAAGTCAATGGACGCTCGGCTTCAACAGGGAAATGCACTGACGCTACGGGAATGTATGAGAAGTAGATCGAGTCAGCCGACCTGCTATATGTAATGTAGCTGATTCTGAACGAACTAGTCTTCCGAGATGAAAGTGTTCTAACGCATTTTTAGTCAATAAATTGTTTACACAATAGTACATATTTGACCATTATTTTTTTGACATTATAGGGGAAGCTGAGCTTCCCTTGCAGTCTTAAAGAAATCCCCACTGCTATGTAGTTTTTCAACCTTCATAATATATTTCCAAGACCCTTGTGATGGTACATCAACTTACAAAAGGTTAAATGACACGTCTGCCATAGCCTGACGTGGTCTGTATCGCTTTTACTGGCACTATGTAACTTCGGGTTTCAGGTAGGAACCGGAACACAAAAAGAACTACAAAATTCGACTGCTTTACGGCATACATAGTTTTTCTTCGTTTGTGATGTCTTTCATAAAATCATGCATCATACTCTACCTTGTCTGTGGCCATTGTTGATTCCAAAGCTGGTGCTGGATAAACAGCGAGCGTGCGCGTGCGACAGTTGGCTGCGGTAGGCTAAATTATTTACGACAGCGGTAATGGACAATTCCGCTTCCAACCTGTAGGGCGACCGCAGAGGAAAAGATACTTGGTGTTGCTTTAAGGTGGATTTGAATACATTTAAACAATCTCAAAGACTATTTCTTATCAAGTTTTTGATATTTTTTTTTTGTTAGAAATAGTGATTTAAAGTGTTAATTTTTGCATTATGATTACAGTCAAACCTAAACATTGTGTAAGAAAGAGAACGCAAGGAAGCATTTTGTTACCCATTTTTTGATTCAGAATAAAAAAAATGCAATTCATTAATTTATAACACCTTATGTAAACATTTTTTTTAATGAACATGTCTATTTTGTGTAAAAGACAGTGAACCGTAACAAAACAGTCCACAGTAAAAAAGGAAACAGCAACAATGAACAAGCTACAGAAAATAAAAAAAGCAAAACTACTATACTAACTATATACAATATTTATATTTATACTATATGTTATATATACTATTTATAATAACTATACACTTACTACATACTGTACTAACTCAAGATAACTACCCTATGGATTGTAGCAGAGGTCACAGATTGTTTGCATTTCTTGCAAACACAAGTGGTCTTGACATCCCTCGAGAGGCATCTTTTCCTCTTGGCTGAAGAACTTGCCAATGAAGGACCTGGAGTGCTGGGGCCTTCCGTGTTGGGGCAAGCAGTGGTGCGGGGGCAAGCACCAGCTGCTTCTTCGTCATCTTCTTGTAGTTTTCTGAAGAGAAGGAGAGAGCTTGGTGTGTGTGGGCCATACTGCCTTGATTTTACATAGGGGGACACCAGCGCAGTTTAGGGAATTTTGCTTCCATGTGGGATCAATTTCCTTCCATAGCATGAATGCATTATAGGCAGACACATCAAGCATGTTATAGAAGAGTGCCATCGGCCAGCGAGCCGTCTTCCTCCCACATGAATATGTTGCAACATTCAGGAATATTGTACGCACACATACACACAAATTTTGTATATCTGCTGTCATCTAGTTACAGTTCAATTCACGTTATGTGCTATTTAGCTTAGAATACAAGTTAACAATAACGATCATAATAATCATAAACAATAATAATAATAAACACAAAGTAGCAAATACCTTGTCAAGACAGTCCACTCCACTTTTGGTTTTATTGTAATCCAAAATCATTTGAGGCTCCCTGTCCTCTGGCTCGCTGATTATTGGATCTTTGTGGACTGTGCTCATGAGAAGCACATTTTTGTTCTTTTTTAGCACAGTATGACATGGTGTGTGTCTCCGTGAAAGCAAACAACGATGAAAATCGAGTCCTGCCTCTTGAATTTGTCAAGGCGATTGGAAGCTCCGGCTTGTTCCTGCCCACTGTTCCAACCATTCTTTTTTTTTTTTTGAAGGAGCTCTGTGCCAAGAGCATGTGACAATATGTCCTTGCAGGCCATGTGTCATTTCAATGACTACACGCTTACCCTGGTTTCTTTCAGGCTGTGCTCCTGCCGGTTTGCCTGTATAATACTTGCATATGCCAGCAGTAGCTTGTTTTGGCATCACAGGCAGCCCAGATCTTGATTCCATATTTTCCAGGCTTGCTTGGGATGTATTGCCTCAACCAGGCACTCATCCACAGTCACATTGACATCAGGATTGAACATCAGAGGCAGTCTCTCCACCCATTTTTCCCAGATGTCTCATATAGGTGCCAGCTTGTCATTTTGTCTTCTCACATGCCGTGTTGTTTTGTCATCAAATCTGACAACACTTGTCAGTTTGTGAAACATTTTCAATGGCATGGTGGCCCGAAAAATTGCCCTCCCCATCTCACTATCCCACAAGCTCCTTGTTGCCTCATTGTTGGATTTGCAAACGCCAGCAAGAATGAGAAGGCCAAAAAATGCTTGCATTTCTTCCAGCACAATATCATTCCACTCATTTCCATACCTTTCACCCCTCTGAATTGGTCATCTCCAGCAGAATGTTTTGAATGGACTTTGTAAAAAATAATTCAAATGCTGACCTAATGTCCTCCACTCATGTACATGCATACCTGGTTGGTCCAGGGGTTTTCCTGAGGACCTCCTCTGCCCGTGCTCTCCCTTGTGTTTGTGGAGGAGGAGATGAACTCTACAGTATTTCTCTATTCCTCGATGTGAAGGTTACAGGGCCTTCCTCATCCAAATCTTCCTTCTCCGACTCCAAATCTGGCTCAAACTCTGTACAATCCTCTTCTTCAGAGGTATCATCCACTGCCTCGTCTGAGGCAGCATTTTCTTCTTCGTCACTTGACTAAGCAGGTATTCAAGGGTCTCCTCAGCAGTGTACCTTTGTGCCATTTTGCAGACTGAGAGGACAGGGCTCAAAGTAGCAACAGTTATACCCCCACATACCCAATCAGGATTTTGTTTTTGTTTACAGATGCTGGGATTGGACTGAAGGTTACTAGTGCAGAATCTCAGCCTTTGATCTGACCAGCAACCTTTGATCTACACACAAAAAAATGTTGGTTCTTCAGTGGTTCTTTGGGGTGGTTGAGGTGCTACATGTATATAGCACCACTACCATATAAAGAACCAGTTCAGCCCAGTATGGTTCTTTAGTGGTTCTTCAGTTGTTCTTTGTATAGTTGAGGTGCTATATAGCACCTCACCTATACAAAGAACCTGTTAAGGCCCTGTATGGTTCTTTAAAGATTTTATAAACTCTGTCTTCTCCTATTTTAGTATACAATTTAGAAATAATTTAATACAATACAACAATGTATTTCCTGAGGATAACATATTAAAGCAGTGGTTTTCAACCTTTTTGCCCCCAAGCTTCCCCAACATGTATAAAGATATATTCCAGCACCCACACAGGAGACTTTTTGACCTCAGAAAAGCATGCAAGTGATTTGAAACTGCTTTTGCCATTGTTGAAAATTAATCCCTGTTAAACATGTAAGAGTGGAGTAACATATTTAAAATATATGGAGGGGTGGCCAGGAGAATGCAACAAGACAGGATACTGAAAGCTGTCAATTGCAGTTTAAATTATGCAGGAGGAGGAATACAGTTGGGGGATGAGAGAAATATAAGACATTAATTGGCTGTATAAAAAACGTAAAATGGGGTTCAAAGATATGGAGGTGTTTAGGAAGTCAGCTGAATACAGAAATGATGTCAATAAGGCTATATGCATATACTAAATGCTATGTGTCATTTCAAATAATTTGGCCATATCTTGATGTTTTGTGACTGTAGCGTTCTGTAAGTAGAGTTTTCAATAACTTACTATTATATCATAAAAAAAACCTGTGAACCTATACCTTTCTGTTGAGGACTGCATTCAAGAATTAAGTAGGCTACTAATTTCCAATGAGGCATAAAAATATTAATTTACCATCAAAGGCATTCCTAATATTCTGAAAAGTCTCATCATTAAGCATAATACAATATTTAAGGTAATAAATATGGGACCTGCCCAAAATTCAGAATAAAACACTGCAGGCATGTAGGCCTATCAGTGTATATATTTCACTCATATAGAGCTGGTCTACACCACAACCTTCTCTTTGTAATATTAAGAGATCCAGCAATTCCAGAATGAGCACTTGTCATTAAAATGTGTTAAACTAGGAGGAACCGGCTTCAGAGTTACAATACGCAGATATTTTTTGAGGTGAGTGTCTTAGCAACAGCTGTCAGAGAAACTATTAACGTTAAGTTACTTGCTTGTCAGGGGAAAATTTTCATTGGTATTTTCAAACGTTTTACTGTGTTTTGTAACGTTGATAAGTCATGCTAACGTTAGCTGACTGTGGAGCCTGACCAACGGGGCTAACTTACGTTATGTTAATGCTAACTTGGGGGTTGAGTTTTTGCTCAATAATCACTCAAACAGACAACATAAAAACATCAAATTAACGTTAGTCGAGCTAGTTGCGATATTATATTGCGATATTAAAGTAACTAAGTTACATTAACCAAAGATAACGTCAATGTTACTGAAATGCCTCTGATCTAACTTAACGGACAACTCTGGAAAGACAGAGAGAGCGATCATTTAAAATTCTGTAACTTTAGATATGATTAATATGGGCATATTTGCTGCTGCACAAACACTTAAGTGTAAGTTAACTGGGGTCGTTCATTTATGTTATGCTCCCTTTAAATCTCTTTTATATCGCTGATAGTGGTGACAGGCAGCAGGTGGCGGTGGGCTAACGGCTGACAGTAAAATGACGTTGGGCTAACGGCTGATTACGGCTGAACTGCTGGTTACCCCTAAAATCCACTGGATCCGTCTACGGCGCGGAACGTCAGCGTTGCGGATGCCGGAGCTAATCGCGGCCATTATAGTCAATGCTCTTAAGTCCACCAGCTGCGGACCCAGCGCGTCTCCGCTCCGCAGAGAATAGGTAGCAGGTCTATTTTCGCCGCTTGCCGCGTCAAGCAGCACAGAGCACATCGTACCGGGCAGGAAGTCAGACACAGAAAGGCATAGAGGATCCGGTCGATTTTCAAAATAAAACACCTTGTAGAAGCACAAAGAGGAAAATTGAAAAAAAAAAAAAATCAATAAGGTAGCACAACTGTCCGCTCCTGAGCCAAAAGAGGACAAATGAACAACAAATAAACAACGCTCTGATTCTGAGGAAAAATGAAGAAGTCACCAACGCTCAGCTGCTGAAACGCGTCTGAGACGCTTCCAGTGGACTTTGACACCGAGCTAGGGACGCATCAAAAACGTGGCGCTGACGTTCCGCGCCGTAGACGGATCCAGTGGATTTTAGGGGTTAGCCAGTTGACTCCAAGAAGGGATGTCTGATCCCGCGGTGACAGGCTTTATAGCTGCATGTGTAGCGAAGTACTAAATATGAACAACTTAAGAATATGAAAGTAACAGATATGTACACCTTACAACTAAAAAATGACTGACAAAATTAAATATTAATGTTATATTACAAGAATTAACTAATAGATATAGTAACCATTTAAAGCTCAAATGATGTATTAATGTAACGTTACCATGCAAGAGGCATATGTTACATTAGCCAGTGTAACCTAATGTCAAACACTTCTTTGGAAGTGTACTAGAATGGAAACATATAATGATAAATAGCCGAAATTCAGCCAACATTTAACTTAACAGCATTATTATTTATTATATTTCATCTTGTCGTAAATATTTTATTGAATCGTGTTAATTAATTTTATCCAGTTAACAATTTAACATTACTGTAACTGTAGGCTACCAAAGAAATTTTGTGTCCAACCACAGCACAGAGGAAACTCTCTCTGAGTTTCAGTGTTTCAGACTGGCCAAAATGGTAAGTACAGTAGTGTGCTAACCACCTCATTATTTAATTGTATGAGTTGTAACCAGGGGTTAAATTGGGATTTATTATGTGGAGGTGCTCTACCTAGGGGCACGTCCTGATTTTGCCAAGTGAGAGCTGTCCTGAGACCAATATCTTTATGATGACTCTGGGACAACAACTGCCTCAGCCAATCAACATTTATGATGTCATCACCGTGTGCCCCCCGTCCAGTCCGCCAAATTCAAAAAAGACACACACACCGCTGCCAACAAGTGCACAAGTTACCAGGTAAGACCAACGGCTTTTTACACTCTCCTATTAATTAACATCAGTCTTCTACTACGGCTAAACATATTTGTTTTTAGAATAGCATTTTTCCACCATTGAAGTAACGCTAATAACATTAACAGTAAAATTGCAAGCTAAAATTGATCAGCATCGCTGATAAAAATAAAAACAATAAAAGAAGAAAATACTGTTTAGAGGTTTATATTTTTTAGAGTGTGCATAGCTACAAAAAACTGTTTTTTTTTTAACAACAAACAAACTGTCACACCGGCAGAAAATGAGCTGGGTTTAAGGCAAAACCGCGCTCATTTTCTGCCGGTGCGACAGTTTGTTAGCCTTCGCACTGGTGCCACAGAATCTCTTTATATGTTAAGTACGTTAGCATTTGCGCGTCGCACTGACCATTCAGCTTGGTCAGACAGTACAGCGTGATTCGCTGCGAGATCCAGGGAGAAAATGTTTGAATTAGCTTATTTATTTTGATTGTCCTCAGACAATCATGAATATGTTGACCTCAAGACGTCACTGATTTATTCTGTAACATGATGTTGTCCTCAGACAATCATGAATATGTTGACCTCAAGTCGTCACTGATTTATTATGTAACATGTTGTCCTCAGACCATCATATGAATATGTTGACCTCAAGTCGTCACCGATTTATTCTGTAACATGATGTTGTCCTCAGACCATCATATGAATATTAACCTCAAGTAATCACTAATTTATTCTGTAACATGATGTTGTCCTCAGACCATCATATGAATATGTTGACCTCAAGTCATCACTGATTTATTCTGTAACATGATGTTGTCCTCAGACAATCATATGAATATGTTGACCTCAAGTCGTCACTGATTTATTCTGTAACATGATGTTGTCCTCAGACCATCATATGAATATGTTAACTTGTACGTAACATCTTGGTTTTACTCCAATGTTTAAACAAATAGCTTACAGTACTTTCGTGAGATTTTCATGGATTTTTAGGTCTTTACATTGTTTTTAGCCTAATTTTTTGTGTCTTTGCTTTTTTAGATTGTATACATCAAATATGGAGGAATTTATAAAGACCTCTGTATACAATGAGGAGAGATTTAAAGGAAACAAAAAAGAGACAAATATAACAGTCCATGTTTTATTCAAGAAAGGCTCACTACCATAAACACATCCAAAGATGCCAACTTCAGGAGTGTGAATTCTGCATGTCTCCAAAATCAGAAAAATGGATATTTCTTGTTTACATGCAAAAGCTCTGGAACATGCACACCCCGAAGTCGAAAGGCCAAAGGATGTAAGGCCTATGTTTCCTTTAATAAGAGGACAGACTGGCTCAACAAACTTGTTATAGTTGAAAGGATTTACAGCATTCATTCAGGACATGACCCAACAAGTTCTTCTGAGGGTCACTCAGAAAAAAAATTGTCAAGAGCTAGTCAAGCATATTCAAGATTTACAAACCCAAATCAGAAAAAGTTGGGACATTTTGTAAAATGCATTAAAATCAAGAATCTGTGATTTTGTTAATTCTATTTAAAGTTTTTTTAATGGACAAAAGTACAAAGAAAAGTTTTCCAATGTTTTCACTGACCAACATAATTGTATTTTGTAAATATGAACAAATTTTGATTTTGATGGCTGCAACACACCCCAAAAAAGTTGGGACAGAGAAAAGATTATCCAAAAAAAAAGTGAAAAGATTATCCAAATTAGATTATCCAACTCTTGTGAAACAGTCCACAATGAGCAGGTGAATTGGTAATAGTTGAGGGTATCGTGTTTGCTTAAAAAGACTAAAAAGCACTTTTACACCCAAAGATGGGTCATGGCTCATCACTTTGTGCCAAATATCATGAGAGAATTGTCAAACAATTAAAAAAAAATCACATTTCTCAATGCAAGATTGCAAAGAATTTATGTCTTTTATCATCTTCCATACATAATATTGTCACAAGATTCAGGGAATCCAGAGAAATCTCAGTCTGTGTAGGGCAAGGCACGAGACCTCTGTTGAATGTGCGTGATCTTTGAGCCCTCAGATGGCATTGCACAAGATACCATCATGCTAATCCGTTAAATACAGCCACATGTGCTCAGGAGTAATTTGGAAAACCGTTTTCACTGAACACAGTCTGACTCTGCATTAAGAAATGCCACTTGAATCTCTGTTACGCAAAGAGAAAGCTTTACATCAGTTCTATGTGGAGATGCCGGCGAGTTCTCTGGGCCTGAGCTCATCTCAGATGGTCTAGAAGACAGTGGAAATGTGTGCTGTGGTCAGATGAGTCCATGTTTCAGCTTGTTTTTGGGAGAAAATGGACATCGAGTTCTCAGTCCCAAAGACGAAAGGGACCAACCAGACTTTCACTAGCGACAAGTGCAAAAGCAAACATCTGTGCTGGTATTGAGGTGCATCATTGCAAACGATATGGGTAACTTGCATTATTGTGAAGGTACCATTGACATGGAGGCATATATTTGGATTGCACAGAGACATAAACTGCCATCAAGATGACATCTTTCCTGGGAAGCAAGACAATGCCAGGCCTCATTCTGCACGTGCTACAACTGAGTGGTTTCTAGACACTCTTCACTATAGAAGGGATGTTCCTCCTGTTTACTGCAGTCAGATATGTCTCTTATGGAAAATGTATGACCCATCATGAAAAGGAGAATCAGGCAACAACAATGACCACAGACTGTTGAGCGGCTGTCTTGTTTCAGACAAGATTGGGCAAATATATTCCACTAGCAAAACTCCAACAATTAGTATCCTCAACTCCCAAATGATTAAAAAGTGTAATTAAAAGGAAAGGTGAAGTGACAGAGTGGTAAACATCTCTCTGTCCCAACTTTTTTGGGGTGTGTTGCAGCCATCAAAATAAAAATTTGTTCATATTTACAAAATACAATTATGTTGGTCAGTGAAAACATTGGAAAACTTTTCTTTGTACTTTTGTCAGTTAAAAAAAGTTTAAATAGAATTAACAAATCACAGATTCTTGATTTTAATGCATTTTACAAAATGTCCCAACTTTTTCTGATTTGGGGTTGTAATATCTCTTGGTGTTAAGCCAGGTACAATTCTCTTAAAATCACACGAATGGTCAAAGGAACAAGGGCATACTGATCTCAACAACCGAGCATATTTTGTTACCCCAAAAGACATTTAAAATATTCGGACATGTATGATGCGAAAAAATCAGCAACACAAAGATGATGCCAATAGTACAACACAACTTCTTGAGGGCGCTTTCAGAGACTGTGTTATTTTTTATCAGCGTTAAGGCCCGTTCACACCAAGCACGATAACTATAAAGATAATGATAAAGATAACTATAAATGCGTCCACACCAACGACCGATAAAGGTCTTTTTATTCTAAGCACGTGCCCGCCCGCGCTGCGGTTTCAAAGTAGCGAAAATGGATGACCTGCTGCTGCTTTACGTTACAAAAAAATATCAAAAGAAAAACAGGCGCTTTTGGGTACATGATATCCTTAAAAGACAAGAGGAGTTGGGAAAATCCGAATTTTATTATAATTGTTGTTTACAACATGTCATTGAATATGTTTTTGCTGTTCTTATTACCTTTACACGTCTTTGCCAGCAGATGTCCTCAGCCAGCATGCTATGTTCCGAGCGCATTTAAATATTGATATTGCTGACTCTCTCTCAGAAGTTGAACAAGTACTATGCAAGTACTTTAGTCGTGTAGAAATCTGTGGAAAGCGCGGAAGGAAAATTGCAGTACTTTTGGCACCGGAAATGATCAAATCCATGGAGTTGCTGGTTAAAACACATGAAGTTTGCGGTGTTCCGAAGGAGAACATCTACATGTTTGCAATCCCAGGCTGCGAGACATCATTTCGTGGATCAGACTGCCTGTGCTGCTTTGCCGTGGAGTGTGGTGCTAAATGTCCAAAAGCCCTATCATCCACCAAGTTGCGCAAACACATCTCTACAATGTCCAGAGTTCTTAACATGAACGACACCGAAATGGACCAACTTGCTGATTTCCTGGGACATGATATCCGTATCCACAGGAAATATTACAGATTACCAGAGGGAACACTCCAGCTGGCAAAAATCACCAAAGTCTTGATGGCAATGGAGCAGGGAAGGCTTAACGAATTCAGAGGGAAAGGTCTTGACCAGATCAGCATCAATCCAACAGGTATGTAACCTGTTAATCAAGTTTAAACTACCTGTCAAGCGTGTCCTAGTGACTTTGGAAGAATCTGTGCATATCTCTGAATACTAAGACTATATTTCAGAGTGCGTTGAGCCTGATGCTGGGATGGAGAGTGAAACAGAACTGTCAGATCATTCTCATGATGTGACGTCAAGTGAGCCAGGTAAAGATTTGTAAACACATTTTTTAAAGATGTTTGTCATTTCCATTAGTTAAATAATAATTAAATCATGCCTTCAAGCAGGCACTTCAGGAGTGAATAGCAGCAGGCCAGTAAACACGAATGAAGGTAAGATGTATGAACAGGCAGTTAAATGTTTAATGCAATCAGAATATCAAGAATTCCCCCCAAACAGCCTATCAGTAATTAGTAGTTTGATTTAGAAATATATATGATTGTGTTTCTAAAGGATCTCCTGAGAGGACACGGGAGGTCATGAAAGTAACATCAGGTAAGGAACCTGTCCAGTAATAGTTTTTATTTGCTTTATTTATAAAAGGTCAACAACATCATAAAGAATAGTATAAAAATAATCCAGTCTTGCACCTACAACACATGCAGTGCAATTAATGTAATTTTCTTGTCATTAGTTCCTAGGAAGAGAAAGTGGAGTGAGGTGGAGATTGCGGCTGTAGAAGAGAAAATGATGAAATTTATTCACTCGGGAGTTGCTCCTGAAAAAGTCGACTGCATTGCATGCATTACAGCAGCCCCCAAAGCCCTCGGTGAACGAGACTGGCAGGCGGTGAAGTATTATATAAAAAATAGAATCACAGCATATGAGAGAAGGACCACTAAAAAGTAAGGTTGATTTTGGTTGTTGATTCTGTTTTTGCGTTTTAGTTGAATTATATTATCTGTTTTTTTGGTCTCAATACCATAGTTGGAAACATTATAATGTAATTTAAGTTTTGAAAGAGTTAAAACGGCTCGATGTTGGTTGTAAATTTGGTGCTTGGACTTCCTTGTTTTTAAGTCTGCAGGCAAAATGCTGTGTCAGGTGATAAGGAGTTGGCTTAAATATTTTTTCTAATTGCGTAGATTAGTTTTACTGTACAGTAGCCATACGACAGAGTGCCTATAGTTTTCAATGCCTTTATTCAGGCCCCTTTACGTTTCACATTTATAATTGTGTTGTGGATTTAATTTTAAATTGATTAATTTATTTTCTGATGGCACATTAGACGAAACACATCATAAAAATTATATGTTGTAATATCTGGTGGCAAGCACGGAACCCATACTGTACTGTACTAAATTTGGCTGTAGATTCAATTTTCCTGGTGCGCTCTATTTTGTATCAAGGTCGTTTTTATTTCTTTTGGATTTTTTTAATGACTTAATGATTCAATTCTTAGAAACAGCATTTCTAAGCAAGACAAAAAAACTCTTATTTTGACCATTCCACTGATAATGTTCTAGTGCATGCATTACAGAAGCCCAAAAGCCCTCATTGAACAGGACTGGCAAGCAGTAAAGTATTGTGTAAAAAACAGAATCACAGCATATGAGAGAGACCGCTTCTGGGGAATGATGCATGCAATACAACGTTATCAGTGGAATGGTCAAAATAAGAGGTTTTTGGGCTAGCTTTGTAATGTTCTTTCCAAGAATTGAATCAAGTCATTAAGAAACTATCCCTGAGAAATAGAAACGACATTGATACAAAAAGGAGCGCACCAGGAAAATCTAATCGACAGCAAAATCTAAGCAGTACAGTATGGGTTCCGTGCTTGCTACCAGATTTTACAACATACAATATTTTATGTTGATTTTAGTTATGGATTCTGTTTTTGCATTTTAGTTGAATTATATTACCTGTTTTTTTGGTCTCAAATTACATTATAATATTTCCAACCATGGTATTAAGTTTTGAAAGAGTTAAAACGGCTCGATGTTTGCTGTAAATTTGGTGCTCGTTTTACTGTACAGTAGCCATACGACAGAGTGCCTATAGTTTTCAATGCCTTTATTCAGGCCCCTTTACGTTTCACATTTTTAATTGTGTTGTGGATTCAATTTTAAATTGATTAATTTATTTTCTGATGGCACATTAGACAAAACACATCATAAAAAATATATGTTGTAATATCTGGTGGCAAGCACGGAACCCATACTGTACTGTACTAAATTTGGCTGTAGATTCAATTTGTATCAAGGTCGTTTTTATTTCTCTTGGATTTTTTAATGACTTAAAGATTCAATTCTTAGAGCATTTCAAAACAAGACAAAAAAACTCCATTCCACTGATAACGTTCATAATTTTAGACAATTTAAGAATTGTAACTCTGATCTACTAACCTTCCCAAATGTGTTATTACTGGTTAACTACAGGATTCTTAACTTTACCTCAAACATAATACATACTTTTAACAGTAAGCTTACCATGTATACGGTTAATTGGTTTGGTAATTTTAATATTTTTTTGTGTATCTACTTGTTGTGTGCTCTGTCGGGTTTAGAGTGGGTGTTTGTAAAAGCACTCTGTGACAACTTTGTTTTAAAGGGCTTTATAATATAAATTAGATTGACTTTGATAAGAGCAGCAAAATCACATTCAACGTACGGCTCTCAGTAAATGTAGCAACTGAATTGTGTAAGAATGAGTTAAATGCAGTATATGATTGTGGCAGTCTTGGAGGAACGAAATGACTTGCAGTTGAAGATTGCATGTTGTTCAAGTTCATTTTTGAAGTTAAGCTGAACTAACTTATTAAACCACCCTATTTTTAACAAACCGATATAACTTCCGGAAATACCATTATGAATTGGCCAGCTGGCCATATTATGACCTTTCTTTGTCTGTAAATTACACTGGTTTGTCCCCAGATTGGACATCCATGTGTACTTATTGATACACTAGTTGGTCAGGGTTTTGTCCCCAGATGGGACTTCCTGTTAATGCCCATATAAGGAGTTGTCCCCGTGTCCCCACATGTGTTAACCTGACCTGTCCCCAGATTACCACCTACCCTTATTTTAATGAATTAATTACATTTTAAGAGAGGTATTTATTAAACCTTTTTTTAGATTTTTTGATGTGTTTATCTAGTCTCTAGGATGTCAGGAAAGTGGTGTCCTCAAAATGTGGTAAATAACTGGTGCCCAAACAAGTGTGTGTGTGTGTGTGTGTGTGTGTGTGTGTCTACACACGGAGTGGAGCAGAGCAGGTGATAGGTGAACTACTCAAGTTGATGACAACTTGTTGTATTAGATAATGCTGAAATACAACCGTGGTGTTCTGTCGGGAGATGCAGTTACTTAAACCAACGGTGAAAAAATATATAATCTGGACGCGTCTGAAGACGCGTTGCGGACACATTGGATATTTTACAAGCACAGAACAGCAAAAGCAACACTAAACACACCTGGTTTAGTATAGAAAATATCCATCCATCCATTGACTATACCCACTTATCCTTACAAGGCAGTGTAAAATGTCTTAGGCTTAAACTAATAATGCAGACATGTGATTGACAAAGGGCAAAAAAGCAGGAAAATATACCAAGACCCCCCCACACCCGATAAAACTGGCGATTGTAAAGCAGGACCCATAACAATAAGTTATTTGGTGGAGGTGTTGCAGTGGGAATCAAAGACAAGTGTCTAATCCACTGCCCCATCTCAACCTCTCTATAATAATTATTATTTTGTATTAATGTTTTACCAACAGCTAAATGTGCAACATGCAACATGAAATAAATGAGTCTATAACTAAATAATATAACTACTAACTTTCAAATTAGTTCAGTAGAGGTTAATGGATTATTTTTAATGAATAAGAGACAGCAAAGGTTGTTGCCTGTTTAAGACCTGGTGGCTTAACTGTTGAAGAAACAGTTATATTATTCAGGAAACTCAGATCAAACAGCTGATCAGTCTCTGTCTATTGATAAACTGTAGGAAATCCCTGATAATGGTGGCTAGCAAGTTATAGCAGTTATAACTCCCTTCATGTTGGCTCAAGCTGAAGTAAACATGCAACAGACTGGCTGAGAGTGAGTTTAGGCTTTTAGGGAGGGGCGAGAGCCACTGCTGTGAAGGAAAGGGTGCGCTGGATTTATAAGACAAAACGAGTGTGACAAAACGTAATTTTGCGCATTCGGCACAATAATCGTTTACCTTGATTAACTTGTTTTAATAAAACCGAAATCATAACTGAGATTAAAATTTGATTAATTGCACAGCCCTATGTTATGTATAATTTGTATTTGGGTTTGGGTCAAAAGGCTCAAATTCAAGTGAAGTCACGAGTCATTAGTGTTAAAGTCAAAGTCGACTTTTGAGTCAAGTCTTTTTTAAATTTGTCAAGTCGAGGCTAAAGTCATATTTGTCATGTGACTCGAGTCTACAACTCTGCACAGTAGTCAACTGTTCATGGCTCAACTTCAAACAGCAACCCTGGGTCCTCCTTGAACAGTGCCGGCAAGAGCAGAATGGCTGCTTCCAACTGTAGGCCTTAATACAAAATAACATTAAGTTAACATAACATTTTGGACACTTGTACCTAATGCCTTTTTAAAAAAATATTTATTACTGTGTGTGAGATGGCTCCTTGCAGGAAAGAAGACAGGTAAGATATGGGTCACACAGGTATATGGAAAATATGTAGGGGTGTCAGTCCATCAACTAAGTGGTACACTGAAAATCTAAGCAGTGCAGATTTAGTTACCTTTTATCAGTCTGCCATCTTCATAGTCATCAATCATGCACCTGAACTTCTCCTTAAGGGGACTCCTTGAAACCTGAAGGACTCGAGGTGCCATTGCAGAGAGTTTTGTGACAATCTGTTGGTCTGCATCAATGTTTGTGTGGTCTCGCAGGTCCTAAAGGAGCTTATGTTAAGATGAAGCAAAGTAGAAAAGACATGTATTAAAATATAGTTACAACCAGTGGTTAAATTGGGCCGGGGCTCTCCGGGGCTCAGCCCGGGACAAAAGCCTGCTCGTTTGTGTCCTGATGTGCGTGTTTGCTAGCCTGGCAAGCCAGACCTACATCAAGATGTTAGGTCTGGGAACTCCCAATTGGCATTCCTCAATCCAAGGGGCGGGGTAAACGGTTGTCTTTCAAATTCCCTCTGCACGCCACGCAATAGGATAGCGCTACAACCAACCAGAGCAACGAACGGCTGGGGCTGAGTCCCATGTGTTTTTCCACCAGGAGCTAGTTGATATATTAAACTTTTGCCATATCCGGTCGTCAAAACTCCGAACACATCTTCCTTTTTTAAGAACGACTTAAGTGACGTTCTCTTAACTCCAAATCATCCAGAGTCGCGGCCAAAGCCGATTCGAAAGACCGCTGTTCGCCAGCAGCATCTTCTTTGTTTTCAAGTAGCAGGGAATTCAAATCAACTATGGAAATCACGTAGAACCGTCACAACTCTGCCGTCATTATGTTAAGCCCGCCCACCAACTCTATACACGATGTGATTGGCCTGACCAGAGTTTGGTTTTTCCAGCTCGAATGCCAACGGAGAGTTGCTAGACCACACTTTGCTGCAAAATAATTTTTGCTGCCGCTAGGGTGCGTCCAGATTTCTAGGCTACCTGTTTGCAGTCAGTTGCTTGCTGGAAATTATGTCACATAAAATTTGATGAAAGTGATGCTTTTGAAAACATATTTCTGACAATAAATGTAAGATTTTTTTTAAATGGCATGTCTATTTTGTCTCGCCTTAGCTGAGATGTGAACAATCGGAACATGGCCGTATTCTTGTTCAGCTGCTTAATCTCGTTGTCAGTCGACCATGATCGCACACCGCTCGCGCATACGCATCTGGGTGACACGGATAAATGTATGCCGTAGTTGCGCGGAAGCACGCAAAAGTTCTAGAAATGTACAAAAAGTGCCCTGGCCTTGAATAGGAAGGTAGGGAAAATAAGACTAAATCAAAAATTAAATAACCAAGTCTAGGTTGACCATGTGATTTTTCTCGGGAGATGTTTTGAGCATTTTACTTCAGACACCGGATTATCAGCAAACTGCCAAGAGAACTGCTAGCTGGCAACTCAAAATAAACTAGCAATCTATTGTAAAGACTCAGAGGCGGATCTAATCCGTGGGGGAATTTGCATATCATAATTAATAATTGGTAATTAATAATTATTCATACATGTTTGGATTAGATCAGTCTTACATGTTAATAAATCTCCCGCTAAGGGATGATGTGTCATTTTACCTGCATGCATGCATGTGTATCCCTGCAATTAACCACAAGTTGATTGTAAGTTGATTACACGGACCACGTCTTACAAAACAGGCAAAATTAATTAGCTCAATTGTCAGAATAATATTTGTGGGGATCCACAATATCATCCTACTTTATAGGATTTCAGGAAACGCAATTCTGTGGCCACTAGAATTGGGTTTTCTGCCCTATAAACCAAATACTCTTTAAAGTATCTTTAATTTGTAAAGCTTGTAGCTTAAGTTAGACCTTTGGCACTTAAGGGACTTGGAAAATGAGCAGAGGTAGTACATCAATCAAATGAATATAATGAATTTAATAAGGCAGAACTACTTATGTATTTACTACGGATATATGTATTTACAAACATAATAAACAACAAAACACGATAAGGCATCGATGAACGAGAAATGCATAGAGACAGAGAGAGAGAGGAAATGTAGAGAGTTGCAGTTATGCAAGAGGGAGTTTAGAAAGACCCGAGGATCTTTCTAAATAGCAAATTCACATAGACAACAGAATTTTGAGACACAACGAGACTTCAACAAATCTTAAAAGCGTGATCAAACACGGATACTTGCACAGGTAATTCTTTGCATGGCTTGTGAAGAAGCGTGTGTGTCTCTCGGTCCGGCGCGTCACGTGGTCACATGCGCGTGTTTTTCCTTCAAAGCGAGCGCGCGCTCGTTTAAAGGTCCCTTGTAGATGGATTTGCTGAAGAGATATGTCACGCGGTGTTCGTTTCACTCGTCGATTGGAATTAAACACGGAGACGTATCTAAGACTGAAATACACAAATTAAACTAGAAACAAATAAGAGAAAGGCGAAGAGCTCGCCCGGAGGCGAGACGTTACATTATGACACGAGGACGAGAGAAGTAAGAGAACGAGCGGAGGGGGGAAGCCTCATTTATCACCTTGGAGAAATCCAGCCTCTTCCTGTTGGCTTGGCCAATTAGAGGGTTGGAATTTCACAGGCGGAACTTTGGTTTTTATTGCTCTTTGTCTAAGAGAGAGACATTTGAAACCCTAATTTCGTCGGGTGTTTAAGAGCAGAATCTTCACAATTATTATAGTCCTATGTGTCACAAAGTTTTAGCAAGATGTGATATAAATGGCTAAATGTGGAACGAAGATTGGAGCTCAGAGAATCCAAACTTGCCTCACATGGAGTTGGTTACTCATAGTTTGCAAAGTTTGAAACCTTATCCCATTAGAGTTTCCCAACAACATAGATCAAACACATAAAAGACAAATCGTAAGATAAGATTGTATACATTGTTCGTACAATTCAACAAACACACAAAACACATTGAATATATCTGGTTAAATGTCTTTTAAAGAAAAGAAGTTTCTTTTCGCTTTGGAATCCACTTCCTTTGGGACATTCCGATCAGTCATAAAATGTCTTGTAAGCGGACACCACGCTCTGTCCTGAGTGTGGTCTTCCCTGGTGGGGGAATGTGTGTGTGTGTGTGTTTGGGCTAATTTACATTCAGAGATTTTTGGTCTTTAGCAGTATGTATTTAGTTATTCAGATTCACCCTCTTAGCCCAGTCCTTACAGTCCCCCTTTTTGTCTGATGAAGTCCCTGTGTGGACTTAATCAGACAACAATCATCACAATGGACGGATGACAGGTGAATCATGATGATCGGGTAGCAGGTGCTCTCAGGCTGAGGCTGAGGGCTCAGCTTGATTAAGTTTGAAGCAGCCTCCAGCGTGGTACCCTCTTCCTGAGGGTCCCGTGGGCTTGGCTGTAGATGTTCGCACCTCGTTGAGCCTCTTGCGCAGGATGACTGTCGAGCGTCTGGGTGTGGTTGATAGAGGTACCCAGCGTAGGGTCAGCCGCAATCCAGGATTGGACAGCAGGTGTGGTGGTTAAGTAGGGCAGTTGAGACAAAGCTTGGAGGGCTGTGTCGATAGGTTAAATGTCAATTCGCTGGGACCCCCCCACCTTTCGCCAATAATGTCCATTGGTAAGCTGGAAGGTTAAGGTCAGGTTAAGCAGAGGCTCTGTGACATTTTGTCACACTTGTGGTGAGAGACTAATGCATGACCCTAAAAATTCAGAATCACGGTTTAACGGATTCGCTAGGTATGTAGCATAAAGCTAGGTGTTTCATGTGTATCTAGCTAGTGATGTGTGTCTTGTATCCTTATCATCTTAGCTGTGGATGTTAGGCGGCTAAGACTCATGTGGTTCCGAGAGTATTTCCTGGAAAGGGCATAGCCGAGATGAAATAAATGACTCAAGATGGTTCTTATGACTAAATTATTTCTCTGGACTGAACTAGTGGTTCACTACGGCTTGATGAAGTGAATGATACGGGGAAAAAGGACAGCTTTCATATTCAAATTATGCTTATTATCAATCCCCAGGACCTATAGTTATGCCCTAGTAATTGTTGAAATTACTTGTGTTGCAGGGTCACAAAAATGAGTGCACTTGTTGAAAATAAACAAAATCACGAATAAAGGTGCATCTGTTTCCTTTCTGGGCCCTATGGGAAATGGAACCACATTTGAACAGGAGAGGAAATGAAATTAAATCATATAGATGACCGAATAGCCAAGGGAATAGCTGACTGCTATTATTATCAAGGTCAAAGAAATGAAAGAATTAACGAAGAGCAAAAAAAAAAATTTTCAATTAAAAGCAAAAAGGAATAAAGTGATCAAAACAACGGGAATGATCTGAATGTGAGAATAATCAGTGGCATTAGTGAATAAACTTTGGATTTGCCTGGACCACCACTCCATAGTGGGTTGCAGCGGTTGCGTGTTCAAGACCACTCTGTGTGTGTCCCTCCAAAGGTTTAGTCAACATGCTGATGAAGATTCTCTTTACTATACGGATACTTCTCTAGCTACACATTTTACATGTAATTAAACTTAAGTGTAAATGGCGGGGCATCTGCAAATTTAGCCTACAGTGCTCAGCAAGGACTATGCCTAAATTAGTGAAGGTGAACTTTAGCTGAGAAGAATTGAAAGTACGGAAAGTGAAGAATTACAAACCCTAACTGGGTTAAAGAAAGTATTCTAGAATACTTTGTACTGTATAAACAAAAGCTGTAATGACGGCTTCAAGTAAATGACGCTAGCTGCTAACTGCTAACTGTAGAAGTTATTATTTAGCTTAGCCTAAGCTGGATGGATGCTAGGTTAGCTTAGCGTAAGCTGGATGGATGCTAGGTTAGCTTAGCTTAGCGTAAGCTGGATGGATGCTAGACTAGGATAGCTTAGCCACCTAGGCTGGTTTGTTTACAAAGTGACATCACGAGTTAGCGCTTCCTGTGACAAGTCGTTGTCATGGGAACCAGACCATGTCAGAACAATTCAACAGTACCTGAAGAATGTTTGCACCTTTTAAATGAGTTATGCATGTTTAAACAGGTTAAAAAGGGGCGCATATATTTTAAGTCTTTCGAGAACTTGATGTTACATTAAGTAAAATGCGACTGTTTTGGCATTTGCTAATTTTACTCATGTAACTCTTCTCTTTTAGTTTACACAACTAATTCTATTTGTTTATCGAGGAAGGAAATTTGGATTTGCTGTAAGTCAAAGGTTGTCTAAGCATCTATAGTTACGTCCCTCTCATGTACAAATGCTGACTTTTCAGCGAGTAAACCGTTTTGATCGCTAGGTAGCTCTCTGCTTGTAGATGCAGCTAAAATTTAGGTGAATTACATCAATCTAACAATAATTTGTAAGGCCTTTACATTGTAGAAAGGGGAGCATCACCCAGGTCTACATATATATAACTCTGTCCTGAGCTTTCTTTGTCAGACACAGGTTTAGTCATACTGCAATTTGGATTTCTTTTTAACCAAAGCAGAATAGATATCGGTACCGATTAGAGGCTGCTGAAATGAGATTCCTTTGTCACACAGACTTACGCTTTACGGCTGAACTTACTGATATTAGTTGGAAATCTAAGACTCTTTCACTTAAAGTAGAGATGTCAATTCCAGCTATCGTTTTATCTGCATTTAGACAAGCCAGCGATCAAAAATGGGTATTGCACGTTGTGTTCTAGTTGGATCGCAAAGATCTAATGCATGCCTGTAGGTTAACAGTAGTTTAAGGCTCAGGTGGTTTTACTACACTCTGACGCCAGGGTGACGTATGCCCTATTTGGAGCTAGTGTTTGCTGTAACCCTTCATTGTCAGGAAACCTAATGTTTAGCAGTGCTAATTCAACCAGCATCTAGAAACTGTTTGTTTTAAAAGAGTCGTGCATAGTCTGTTGGCCGTTGAGATTTACACGCCCATTTAAGATTCTTTTACATCAGTAAAATTCTAATTGCAACTCTTTGAGCACACATTTTCATCTACTTCTAAAAGTTCTATGTCCTATGCTGATCAGGGACCTTTTTAGCAGAGTCTTGCACAGTGTTCGTGCAGTGTCTTCTGGTTTTGCAGTTCAAAATCATTGGGGTTTTAGGAATTCTTTCTGAGGAGGCCTTTTGTGTTAGAGGCCTTCTGCATTAGGTCACACATCGTTAAGTGGGCATTGCGTGGTCTTTGGCGAGCTGGAAGGTGCAGGGTAGCGAACTTGAACCTTGACTTGGTGGTGAGGCTGTGTACCCATGGATGGCTGCTGGAGTTCCGGGGAACTCTGTGATTTTGGAGTCTGGCTTTGTTGTAGTTCTCTGACCTCTGTGACCGGAGGGGGCGGGGTTCTTGAACTTGGGCCCAGACGGCCAGGTGTTTATAAGTCTAATAAAAGCTCAGAGCAGTCTAGCAGGTCTTTGCCAATCAGAAAGGGGTACGTGTCCATTTGTGAGATGTACACCGGGTGGGTAGGACTCAAAGGACCAGTTGTCAGGTACATGGGAGCTCTCTGTTCGAGCCGGAGGTCGTTCTGGCTATGCGACTGCACGTTCAGCTCACACATTTGGGGTGTAAGAGTTTGATCTTAGCTTTAGCACTGAGTCTTTCAAAGAGTTGAGCTGACATTAGAGTGAGGTCTGAGCCGGTGTCTACCAGGGCTTCAAGGCTCACCTCAATGTCTAGAGTGATGGGTAGGTAGAGTTTCCGGGCCCACCCCCTTTTGATCAGGTTCCCCAGGAGTCTTGGCGTAGGGGCTGGTGTGGTGATCGATGGGCGGTTAGGGCCGGTCTCATGTGGTTTGCTGCGGAGGCAGGTAGCCAAAACATGGGAACTTGTGCCGTCTGGCTCAGACTGGGCAGCTGTCAGCTGTGGTGGCTGGGTGATGCTGTCATTTTGTGATGTGACAGTTAGCTCTGTGCTCTGAGGCTGACGAGCAGTGTTCTGGTGGCCTGGTTCAGGTCTTACGCTTAGACATAGGTTGTCTGTCTCGTCCCTCTTGTCTCCTTCGGAAAGTCTTTTGTGAAGAAGCTCTTTCAGCGACTTCAGGGTCTCGGCTGTCTCAGATGTGGCGGCACTGTTTTTTTCTGATGGGGGTTCAGACTTGTGCTTACCAGTGGCATGTCGAGAGTAGTTCTGCTCTGGGCTGTCTGGGCTTGCTGGTCTGGTCGATGGGGCTCGGCTCTTTCTGGGCCATTGGTCGGTTTCCCATGTGGCTCCACCTTCTGGGTGGTCGGGTGGTTGTTGCAGGTCCCAGAATCTGTCAAAGCGTTCGCTTTGGTGTCTTGGATGAACACCATCGCAGTAGTGCTGCCCTCTGTTGGCCTGGAACAGTCTTGACTCTCTGTAAACAGGGCTATGGTGTTGTGGGGCGCCCTCTAGTGGCAGCTCTGCGTAGGGTTCAGAGACAGAGTAGATTGTGGGGTTTTTTAAAGTCTTTCCGGACATAGTCTTTTGCTTGGTGTAAGCTTCTCTTAGCTGTTGAGTAGTCATGCTATGTGGGCAGGCCAGGAGGACTTGGTGATGACTCACTGTGGGGTGCAGATTTCGGAGAGCAGAGTTCTGGAGTTGAAATCATACTCCATGCCGGCTGATTGAGGTCCACGGCTGTGATTAGTTGTTGGTCTGATTCTGGATCAGAGACTTCTTTAATGAAGGCCTGCCGCAGCGGCTGGTAGTCTATAAGAGTGTTTCAACTCTGTGGGAAAAATGTCAAGTTCACGTTTGAGATCTTATCTCTGCTGAACGAGCTTGTGGATGGTAACATGGGCCTCTTGCGAGCATCTTTCGCAGGCCGTGGCTTTCGAGTCTCTTTAAGTTCAGTCTCTGCTCTATGCAAGCGGCTTCACTTTGTCGGAGTTTCTCGTTGAGTTCCTCTCTGGTTCTTTTTTCTGTCTGTGTCGATGACGATCAGACAGGGCGGTTTGAAGTCTTTCCACTTCTTTCTGTAGCTCGGGGTCGTTGTCATCCTCGGCTTGCATCCTCAGCGTTGCAATTTCGTGCTCCAGGGCGATGCGGCTCCTTTCGTGGAGACGTGCTTGTGCGATGGGCTGGGCAAGCGAGGTTTTGACGTGTCTGGCCGGTCTTTGTCGTGGGAGCTTTGGCTTGGTTTGTGCGCCATCAGCTTGTCCACGTCTGCGATGCTCTTGGCTCGGGGCTCTGAGTCACTGGCGACCTTGGGCAGGAATAGAGGTGTCATGACTCTCATCAATGTCTCCAGGTGGTCCCAGCGGGTTGTGGGACTGTAGGACCGGAACATACTGCCTTTATTGTGGAACACAACACACACAGAGAGAGACCAGTGAAATTTCGTTCTACGTTTAACGAGCTATAATACGGGCTATGCCGTGTGTGAAAATTTTGGTTAACTGATGCAGACAGTTAAATCATTCGGTGGGACAATTTGGGTAGGTCAGCATGGGCCTGAATAATGATGTTTTTTTTTTTTTTTTTTTAACGGGGCAGTAGCTTAGGGGTCACCTGTTGATGCTAACGGCTTGGTTGTCAAAGTATTATTCGGCGTTCCTTGTTGTCTCAGATAGGTTCTGTCTCTAGGTGAACTGAAAGGAACAGAGCACAACAGAAAAGAGCAATGGCAAGATAGCAAAGTTTGAAGTAACATGCAACCATCCAAGATGGAAAGGTCTGTAATGAAATGGCGTTAATAGTACACAGGAAGTGTTACAGGGGAAGAGGAGGCCTAAGCCTGCGGTTTGTGGCTCGGAGAGGAGAAGGGAGCCAAACACTTCAATGACCGGGGGAATCTCTAGATTCTGTGGCCAATACTAAGTGGATGGATTTAATACCTTTTCTAGTTTCCCTGGGGTGAAATGAGGTCATTCGGGTTGGAGTCAGCACCGTGGTTGGTCTCTCTGTCGTCCCCAAACACTTGACAGCAGTGTCCCGGGCCCTTCCGCATGTCTGTACCGATGTGCGCCCTCTCACGCAACTTGACTTTGAACACAACCGGCAGTGCCAAATTGGTGATGTCGTGTTGCGGGCCGCACCAACGGAGAGACACAGGAAAGTCCGGGACTCGCGCTCAGTCAGCGCTGGTGACGCAGGTCAGACGAACCAGCATGCTGGACCCCCAAGCAGAGATGACTGTCAAATCACCACAGCACGCGAGAAATTTCTACCTACAAACACAGAACAGGATGAAGGACAAGTGAACCTCAACGTGAATTAAAGCTCTCTCTATCTAAATCAAATTGAGTGTCTATTTTTTTTGTAGAAAAATCAAAGGCAACGGCTTTACTAGAATTATGGTACAAACAAAAAGGGAATTATGACAATGTTAATTATCAGAACAACCTAGCCTCCATTCAGAGAAGAGATTAAGTGCAGCGGAAGAGCACGGGAGGAAGCAAGCTGTAGTGGCGCGTTTGGGCCACTTCCTCTTAGTGGTCAACCTGGCTGACAGAGAACTTGATTTAAATTGCATTCAAACGGGTTTAAATACAATTCAAATCAAGCGTATGCATAGATGCTGAGTAACTTCTAGAATAGTAAGGCTATCGCTGTCATAACGTATCAAATCAAAATTATTAAAAATAATTTGAAGGAAATATAGAAGTAAAGCCATAAAACCATTCCCAACAGGAAAGGAGACTTAATTCAAATTGATCTTGAAATTTGTTTGTTTCAAACCAAATTTGAATAAGTGTAGGAAATTAAAGGTTGGCATTATATTTGATGATGATCACGACTACGGTGAGGTATCAATGATAATGACCAAAATAAAACCAACTGGGAGAAAGCCACTTCAGAACAGAATCATGTTAGTGAAACTGGAACTTGCACATGCATTGAAAGTTAGAAACACACTTTCAGAAATTCACTGGGAAAATCTGAAATTGTTTAGGAAAGGATGACCTTGTTACCAGTGTCCACACGATGGCGACATTTCGTTCATGCAGGATGAAATCAGGGGGGGCGGAGCGTAATTCGAGAACTGCCTCAAGGCTGACCTCTAGTGTTTGTCAGCGGAATAACATTCAGTGTGATTAAAATTTGAGCGTGCAGACGCTTTGTTTTCTGTAGTGATCACACTTATCGAAATTAAATCTCAGCGGATTTTTTTTTTCTTTTTTTTTTTTCGGTGCTATATTTTAACAAGTCTTGCAGGATTTTTTTTTTCTCTGCGCTGTGTAGAAGAAAACAGGAATTATACGTCTGTCGGTTGGATCCAAATAACATTTATCAAATAGCACTTATGATTTAAAATGTTTTTAGGTTTTGGATTTTTTTTTCTGTGCTACATTTTAACAAACACGTGCGTCTTGCAGGAAATGTTTTTTTCTCTGCGCTGTGTAGAAGAAAACAGGAATTATACGTCTGTCGGTTGGATCCAAATAACATTTATCAAATAGCACTTATGATTTAAAATGTTTTTAGGTTTTGGATTTTTTTTTTTTCTGTGCTACATTTTAACAACAAGTCTTGCAGGAATTTTTTTTTTCTCTGCGCTGTGTAGAAGAAAACAGGAATTATATGTCTGTCGGTTGGATCCAAATAACATTTATCAAATAGCACTTATGATTTAAAATGTTTTTAGGTTTTGGATTTTTTTTTTTTTTTCGGTGCTATATTTTAACAACACGTCTGGCAGGATTCTTCGCTGCGCTGTGCAAAGAAAACAGGAATTTGTCGTCTGTTTTTCGACTCCCATAACATATATCAAATAGCACTTATGATTAAATATGCTTTAGGTTTTTACACTTGAGTAGCTACGTCAATGTTTAACCAGGAGTTTATCGTTAATCTAACGATTATAATATAAGGCCTTTTTAAGAATAGTGAAAGAGCATCGTTTCACTAACTCTTGTCTTCACCCTGACAGAAGAACATCGTTCGGACAGGGGAGTTTAACATTAAAAATGTGGTCGCTCAAAAGAGGTTTCTTCGTCTTTTGTAGGACAAATTTAATACTATGAAACTATGAAACTGCAGTTTACTTTTTAGTTTTGCTGAACTGAAAGCGGCTTTTTGCCTTCAGTCAGCCGGTGAGTTCGCATTGCGTTCGCTCACTCGAGGCGCACGTACAATATTAAATCACAATATAGACATAGATTGAAACTGAATTTGCTCATAAACAAGTTTAAAGTGTGCCAAGCATATTCTCCACCAATTAATGTAAAGACTCAGAGGCGGATCTAATCCGTGGGGGAATTTGCATATCATAATTAATAATTGGTAATTAATAATTATTCATACATGTTTGGATTAGATCAGACTTACATGTTAATAAATCTCCCGCTAAGGGATGATGTGTCATTTTACCTGCATGCATGCATGTGTATCCCTGCAATTAACCACAAGTTGATTGTAATTAATTACACGGACCACGTCTTACAAAACAGGCAAAATTAATTAGCTCAATTGTCAGAATAATATTTGTGGGGATCCACAATATCATCCTACTTTATAGGATTTCAGGAAACGCAATTCTGTGGCCACTAGAATTGGGTTTTCTACCCTATAAACCAAATACTCTTTAAAGTATCTTTAATTTGTAAAGCTTGTAGCTTAAGTTAGACCTTTGGCACTTAAGGGACTTGGAAAATGAGCAGAGGCAGTACATCAATCAAATGAATATAATGAATTTAATAAGGCAGAACTACTTATGTATTTACTACGGATATATGTAGTTACAAACATAATAAACAACAAAACACGATAAGGCATCGATGAACGAGAAATGCATAGAGACAGAGAGAGAGAGGAAATGTAGAGAGTTGCAGTTATGCAAGAGGGAGTTTAGAAAGACCCGAGGATCTTTCTAAATAGCAAATTCACATAGACAACAGAATTTTGAGACAACGAGACTTCAACAAATCTTAAAAGCGTGATCAAACACGGATACTTGCACAGGTAATTCTTTGCATGGCTTGTGAAGAAGCGTGTGTGTCTCTCGGTCCGGCGCGTCACGTGGTCACATGCGCGTGTTTTTTCTTCAAAGCGAGCGCGCGCTCGTTTAAAGGTCCCTTGTAGATGGATTTGCTGAAGAGATATGTCACGCGGTGTTCGTTTCACTCGTCGATTGGAATTAAACACGGAGACGTATCTAAGACTGAAATACACAAACTAAACTAGAAACAAATAAGAGAAAGGCGAAGAGCTCGCCCGGAGGCGAGACGTTACATTATGACACGAGGACGAGAGAAGTAAGAGAACGAGCGGAGGGGGGAAGCCTCATTTATCACCTTGGAGAAATCCAGCCTCTTCCTGTTGGCTTGGCCAATTAGAGGGTTGGAATTTCACAGGCGGAACTTTGGTTTTTATTGCTCTTTGTCTAAGAGAGAGACATTTGAAACCCTAATTTCGTCGGGTGTTTAAGAGCAGAATCTTCACAATTATTATAGTCCTATGTGTCACAAAGTTTTAGCAAGATGTGATATAAATGGCTAAATGTGGAACGAAGATTGGAGCTCAGAGAATCCAAACTTGCCTCACATGGAGTTGGTTACTCATAGTTTGCAAAGTTTGAAACCTTATCCCATTAGAGTTTCCCAACAACATAGATCAAACACATAAAAGACAAATCGTAAGATAAGATTGTATACATTGTTCGTACAATTCAACAAACACACATAAAACACATTGAATATATCTGGTTAAATGTCTTTTAAAGAAAAGACGTTTCTTTTCGCTTTGGAATCCACTTCCTTTGGGACATTCCGATCAGTCATAAAATGTCTTGTAAGCGGACACCACGCTCTGTCCTGAGTGTGGTCTTCCCTGGTGGGGGAATGTGTGTGTGTGTGTGTGTGTTTGGGTTAATTTACATTCAGAGATTTTTGGTCTTTAGCAGTATGTATTTAGTTATTCAGATTCACCCTCTTAGCCCAGTCCTTACACTATTCAGTCAGCATATTTGTATTTGATCTGTGTGAATTACAGAAATATAAGACTTGCTAGACCTACTTTTAGCTATTATAATTGTAGCTTTATCCTAATACCTGTTGATACTACAACAATGCAAAGTATATGCTCTTAACCTTGCAGTTTTTCACATATCATGTAATACCCAATTTCTCCATTTCTTTGCGCAAAACTATCAGAAGAAATCTCCCCACCCTCTTCAAGACTACAAGCTTCCAACAAGTTAGACGTATAATAGACTGTACTGAAGTGTTCATTGAGAGGCCAACTAGTTTGCAAACACGGGCAGTCACATACTCCCACTACAAATCACATAATACTGTGAAGTTCCTTGTAGGTATTAGTCCAACAGGAGCTATTACATTTTTATCAAAAGTCTGGGGTGGTCGTGCTAGTGCCAAGGTTATAACAAAAAATTCAGGGTTAATTGACCTACTTGAACAAGGAGACCATGTAATGGCTGATCGAGGCTTCAATTTTCCTGAATATTTTGCCACCAAATGTGTTTGTCTTCATGTACCAGCTTCTACAAATTATGTTTTATAAACAAAGTTCGGGAGGAGCACGTTCAAATAATCATTCCAATCAACTGGTCATCAAACAATTACCATGTCTACCCTATCAGCACGAGAAGGAGCATATAAATATTCACTCTGTCAACTCACCTAACATTCCTTGACAGTTTCAGCATCTGGTCCCGCCCATTTGTTACAATGTCTGAGATCGAACTCTTCCCGTCCGACGACGACTCCTTCGTCGCCCAGGCTCCATCACAGCTTCCCACCGCTGCAACGAGCTCCCACGCTCAACAGGACACCGCATCTGTACTTCCAGCATCACCGCGCGGCCGCCGGTATAGCCGAGCCGCTTCCCGTACTCCGAGGCGCCGGGGCTTGCCCTCACCTCCACCATCAAGACCTCCTCCACCATCTCCAGCTTCCTCCTACACCTCAGCACAACACAATATTCCTGCAATTGAGAAATGGACAGTGCTGGGGTTGAGACAAGCGCTAATCAGCTCTGATGTTCATTTTTCTAGGAGAATGAACAAAGCACAACTATACAACCTGTACGTTTCACTCCAGGCAGCTTTCCCTTCTCCAAAATCCACTCCACCTTCAAAATCCGCAAAAAAGGCAAGTAATTACAAGGCTCCAAACTCACGTTCCCAGAAATCACCTTCTCCCGCTCTTGCAGGGCCCAGTTTTCCGCGAGCGCCAGGCCGCAGCAGGCCTCCAGCTAGCCTGGGCCGCGCCCCAGATTCCGCCGCCGTCAGGCCCCTCTCTTCTCTCCGCTCCGCTGAGCTACAGACCGCAGTCTTTTCCAGCACCGCACCTCACGTAACAATGCCAGTTTCAAGCGAAACGGGCCGCTCTTTCAGCGTGAGTATGCCAACGGCACAAGCCCAACTACCACATACTTTTCCTGTCACCTTTTCCAACCCTTTCCCCTGTCCATGGCCTGCAGCCCCACCACCAGACTCTAGCGCGAGGCTGCTTCAGCTAGAGGCGCAGGCCCAGGCACCTTTTCTACCTCCCCAGCTCCCCTCCTTTCCCACTTTTCCAGTTCTTCCTCAAGCTTTAGGGGCCGACCCAAGTGTGAGGTTGCCTCCACAAACGGCCTCGGCCCCAGGGGGTTTTCTTCCTGACACCTTTCCCCAAAATCGGTCTCCTTTCACGCTGTTCTCCGCAACGCCGATGCCCATCCCGCCGAACGCTACAGCTATGGAACCGCCCCCTGTTGCCAGCAACATCAGAGCACAGATCCTCACAGGTGCGGACATCGATTTATCTTCCCTTCTTTCTTTACTCCCCCCCTCTGTCTCAAATCGCCAAATCGACTGCGGCGATTTTGCAGTCACCCTCAAAAACCCAGTTAATAATTCATCCCGCATTCTGTCGTTTTCTGAATTTGCAACTGCTTTCAGCCGGTATAGCGAAATAATTTGTGCCGCACTTCCCCACAGGAGACGAGAGCTAAACGACTATCTCGCGATAATCGCAGAGCTCGCGTTATCATACGGAGGAACCCATTTTTATACTTACCACAAATTGTTCTCCGCAAAGTGCGCCGTCCGCGTAGCTCAGTGGAACCAGTGCCCTTACTGGGGCGCCCTAGACACAGAGCTACACAATAGAGTGTTCCTAGGCTGCCGTATTATTTCCTGCGCTGTTTGCAGATCCGTTTCGCACTCCACCACGGCGTGTCCCTTGATTAACCCTGCAAATCCTCCCCGCCCAGATTCACCAGCTGGGAAATCAACCAGTTATGTCCCGCGGCCAGCAAACATTAATTTCAACGACTCAGCCACAGATTCTAAAAGAAGAAAAACCTCCTTCCCATCCAACAACCAAGTCTGCAATAACTTCAATTCAGGATGTTGCTCACGGCAACGCTGCCGTTATTTACACATCTGCAGCTATTGCGGTGGCGCGCACGCTCGCACTATATGCCCTGTAAAAAGGTCCGTAAATAAAGATTCCAAAAATTACTTGTCGACTCCTGTGAATTTTTCTCGTCTGTCTTCTGAATTAGCTCACCACCCTAACACTAACTTTACTGACTATTTACTGTCTGGTCTCGAACACGGCTTCAAACCCGGCGTTGAAAGCCTTCCCACTCAAAGTATCATATGTGACAATCTCCAGTCTGCTCTCGCTGAACCTGAAACAGTCGACATCCTGATTAAAAAAGAAATCGAATCAGGCTTCATGATTGGTCCGTTTAACATTCCTCCTTTTGAATGTTTCCGCGTCAGCCCCATTGGAGTGGCCACAAGAAAATTTTCAGGCAAAAAACGTTTAATAATCGATCTCTCAGCCCCGCATAATTCTCCGTTTCCAAGCATAAACAGCCTTATCTCGCTTGAACAATTTTCTCTTCATTACCACACCATTGACCAAGCCATAACCTTGATTAAAGACGCAGGCTACGGCGCTTGGCTCGCTAAAGTCGACATCACTTCTGCTTTTAAAGTGATGCCCATTCATCCAGATTCATGGCATTTGTTCGGCGTACGCTGGCAAGGAAAATTTTACTTTGCCGTCCGTTTAACTTTCGGTTGCAAAAGCAGCCCCAAGATTTTCGACATGCTATCAGAAGCCATTTGCTGGATTCTTTCCAATAACTACTCGATACCCTACTTAATCCACCTGCTAGATGATTTCCTAATTATCTCACCACCCGACGCCATCCCAGCCGCGCATCTTCTCACAGTCCAAAAAGTCTTCGCTGAGCTCGGGATTCCAATCGCCCAAGAAAAAACCATGGGCCCAGCCACATCCATCGAATTTCTGGGCATTAATTTGGACACAGTCAATTTCCAGGCCTCACTGCCCAAGGAAAAAATCGACAGGATTATTCTGGTCGCATCCATCCTCCTAGAAAATCCAAATTGCTCTAAACGAGAGCTACTATCTCTGCTCGGCCACTTAAACTTTGCGATGCGCATCATCCCGCAAGGCCGCCCTTTCATCTCACATCTTCTCTTCCTCGCATCATCAATCCACGCGCTAGAGGACCAAATTTCCCTAACTACGTCATGTTGCAACGAGCTCAGTTTATGGATAACCTTCCTTAAACAATGGAACGGCCTGTCTTTTTTCCATAACAATCTGATTTCTCTCCCCGTGGATATCCAACTGTTCACTGATGCTGCTCCCTCTGTCGGTTTCGGGGGATTCTACCAAGGCCGTTGGTTTGCTTCTACATGGCCCGCCCAGCTGTTAGACTCACCGCAATCGCAATCATCCTCAGCGCTGTTCGAATTGTATCCTTTAGTAGTAGCAGCCTTCCTGTGGGGTAAAGAATGGTCAACTAACAGCATCATGGTACACTGCGATAATGAAGCAACCGTCCACTGCATCAACAAAGGCCGCTCAAATTCCCCCGCACTAATGCCTCTCCTAAGACGCCTCATTTGGATCACAGCTTGCGATCAATTCATCTTAACGGCAAAACATGTTCCCGGGTCCAGAAATCAAATAGCTGACTCTCTCTTTCGTTTTGCTTTCCAGAAATTCAGGCTGCTGGCACCAGATGCGGACCCTTTTCCAAACCCAGTACCTCACTATTCAGAGCTGATATTCCCATAAACCACCCACTGAAACCACTTCTCGATGCCTCTCTTAATTCCATCCTTCAAGCCGTTTCACCCAGCACCCTCCAATCCTACTTAACCGATTGGAAGTGTTTTAAGTCTTTTCACTCAACATAAAACCTGCCTTTTCCCAACTTTTCTCTGCTTACCATCACTTCATTCATATCCTATCTCAACAGCATCAAGAACCTCAAAGCCTGCTCTATCAAGGGTTATCTAAGCGGTATCCAATTCTTCCACAAACTCCTTTTTGGTTCACCTTCCCCAGACATAACAAATTCTCAGACATCAATGCTCATCAAAGGCATCCAAAAAAAACCCAACCCACCCGCCCTGATGCCAGACAACCAATAACCTTAGACATACTCGCTAAATGCATCTTCACCCTCCGCCGAGGCTATCACTCCACCAACACAGCCCGTACACTGGACGCAATGTTCATATTGGCTTTTTTCGGTTTTCTCAGATGCTCAGAACTCACCATAACTTCCAGTTTCAACCCAAAAGTCCACCCCACAATCTCAGATCTATCAGTTCTAGACAACGAAACCATCTCTTACTTCATAAAGCAAAGCAAGACAGATCAAATGAAAAAAGGCCATTTCATATACATCTTCAATCTCCCATCACCAATCCAACCGTATCAATCTCTCTTAGCATACTTGCATTTCAGGAACTCGCAGGCCAAGTCCCCTTCCGACCCACTCTTCACTGATGATTCCAATCGCCCTGTCACACGTTTCTGGTTCCAAAACACCTCAAGTCCATTTTGCTCCAATCAGGCATCCCAGCAGACCACTTTTCCAGCCATTCATTTCGTATAGGCGCAGCAACCACAGCCGCCCAAAAATGCCTCTCCCAGCAGCAGATTCAAGAGCTTGGCCGCTGGTCATCGGAGGCCTTTAAGAGTTACATCCGTTCAAACCGCTTCCATATCAAAGAAGCTCAACGAACCCTCATCAGTTAAAATTTCTCCAGTATCAACTTTCTCATACAACCAACCTTACAGGCCCACCACTCCCGCAGGAGCCCCGTCCCCCATCCCAACTCACTCCACGGCCACAGCAGTGCCTTCTCCGCTCCCGCAGGAGCCACCATATCCTGCTCCCGCAGGAGCTCAGCCCTCCTTCCAACTTTCCTTTCGGATAGCCAGAAAGCAATTTCAAAGCAAGTTCGGTTCCAATACAGCAGCAGCATCATCTCTTCCTTTCCAGCAGAAGCTCGTTCTCAATCCAACTGGCCCACCGGTTAGAAAGAACTACAACACAATCTTCTCCGCTCCCGCAGGAGCCCAGTCTTTAATCCAACTTTCCTACTGGACAGTCGAGTCCAGAAAGCAAGTTCGGCCCACCTCAGCAGCAGTATCATCTCTTCCACTCCCGCAGGAGTTCCATTTTCTTCTTCCAATTCGCTCCATTCCCACGGAATCATTATCTCTTCTGCTCCAGCAAGTGCCCAACTCTCCCCTCAACTCACCATGGGATACCTGGAAAGCAAGTCGAAAGCAAGTTTGTCCACTGTCGCAGCAGTGTCTTCTACTCCGCTCCCGCAGGAGCTCCATTACTCCGTCCAAACTTGCTCTATTGCCGCAGCAGCATCATCCACTCCGCTCCCGCAGGAGCTCTAGTCTATGTCCAAAATAGTTTTGGATTCCCAAGCAAGATTGAAAGCAAGTCTGGTCCACAGCCGCAGCAGTGTCATCTACTCCGCTCCCGCAGGAGCTCCATTACTCCGTCCAAACTTGCTCTATTGCCGCAGCAGCGTCATACACTCCGCTCCCGCAGGAGCTCAAGTCTATGTCCAAAATAGTTTTGGATTCTCAAGCAAGATTGAAAGCAAGCCTGGTCCACTGCCGCAGCAGTGTCATCTACCCCGCTCCCACAGGAGCTCCGTTACTCCATCCAACTGGCTCCACTGCCTCAGCAGTGTCATCTACTCCACTCCCGCAGGAGCCCCATTATTTCAAGCAAGTCTGGTCCACTGCCGCAGCAGTGTCATGCACTCCGCTCCCGCAGGAGCTCTGTTACTCCATCCAGCTTGCTCCACTGCCGCAGCAGTACCATCTACTTCGCTCCCGCAGGAGCTCCACCAATCTAAAGCAAGTCTGGTCCACTGCCGCAGCAGTGTCGTACACTCCGCTCCCGCAGGAGCTCCGTTACTCCATCCAACTTGCTTCACTGCCGCAGCAGTGTCATCTACTCCGCTCCCGCAGGAGCTCCATTACTCCATCCAAACTTGCTCCACTGCCGCAGCAGTGTCATCTACTCAGCTCCCGCAGGAGCCCCATTACTCCGTCCGAACTTGGTCCATCGCCGCAGCAGTGTCATCTCCTCCGCTTCCGCAGTAGACCTTCCCCAGCCTACTACCTGAGAAGCACACCTATCCAACCTCAAAGACAACCAACTCCCGTCCTATGGTAGAAGAAGCCTTCCAGCGACTAACCCCTTCCCACGGCTGATGTTTTAAGCTTTGCACTCCGCAAGTTTTGAGGGGTCATCAACATCATTTTGGCAGCTGTCCGGCATGTTATTTTGCAGCTTTTGGGGGAGTGCTCTGGGTTCGGGCCGAATACCTAACTCGGAGCCCTCTCCTCGGACAGCACGCCAAATACGCATTTATTCTATCTGACTTATTTGTAAGTGTGAACTCGTGAAATGATGTTTTATAAACAAAGTTCGGGAGGAGCACGTTCAAATAATCATTCCAATCAACTGGTCATCAAACAATTACCATGTCTACCCTATCAGCACGAGAAGGAGCATATAAATATTCACTCTGTCAACTCACCTAACATTCCTTGACAGTTTCAGCATCCCTCCACCACCCCGACTTCTCACTCTTGGCTTATCTTATTTATTTATTTCACAGCCAGGAATACGGGGGGAGTGCTCTGGGTTCGGGCCGAATACCTAACTCGGAGCCCTCTCCTCGGACAGCACGCCAAATACGCATTTATTCTATCTGACTTATTTGTAAGTGTGAACTCGTGAAAGGGAAGAAAACAATTGACAGGATTAGACGTGACACACTCTAGAAAAATGCAGGGTTGTGGACTCGAGTCGCATGACTTGGACTTGACTTGGACTCGAGTCCCAAATTTGATGACTTGCGACTCGACTTGACATAATCAAAGATGACTTGCGACTCGACTTAGACTTAGACAACAATGACTCGCGACTTGACTCGGACTTGAGCCCTGTGACTTGGAAAGACTTGACCTACCTTCTAAAACCACAGATCAGAGTTGTAATAATCACTGTAGTATAGCACTGTATCATTGACGCACGTTTGGCACTGAGCCAGAGAGCGCGTGATAGAGTGCGTTCAGCAGCGCTTGTCAGTTGTCATTTATCACACGTTCAGACAGTTTTCAACCAAATAATGTTTTTTTATTTTCTTTTTCAGGCATTTAAATACACAAGTACAAGCGAATCATTTATAAATTGAGAAAAAGCAAACAAACTGATGTCTAAGTTAGCGGAAATAAATAGGCTACCAAACCTTTCAAATATAATTTTGAGACATGTTTTTTTTTTTTTCACAACAAACGCACATTTTAGCCCTATAGGTAACTATAAAGTCTTCTCCTTGTTCACCAGCCACTCACTTTCATGTCGTTCGGGAGAAATGGATGGATTTATGTTTTGTAGGCTAAATGACAGGCACGTAGCCCCAAAAAGTGTCACGTGACGCTTGATACGTCGCCGTGGAAATAGGAATGTTCTACTGTTGCGTTAACAAAATAATTTAACCAGGGACTCAATATTTTAAACTTAATGTGTAGCAAATCACGATTAATTTTCCCAATGAACAGTTTTATTTTTAAATCTGCATTGCCACATTCTCTCTCACACACATACAAAATGTGTAGCAGTTATTTCTATTAAATGATTTTGCCTTTGTTACTGGGTTACCAATAAAATATTTTTTTCACTGCCTTTTCCTTTTTTTGTCACACGCAAGAAAAATCCCTAAATTGAACTGAGATAGATGGGTGCCCTTAGTGAAAATTTTATCGCAATAAATATGAAATTAAACAAGTCATGAACATATTTTAAAAGCCTTCCTGATATAAATTATATACATTTAATTTTTCTATAGTAATTAACACTGAGACACTAATTTGTGCAAAAAGCACTAATGACTTGTTTAAGACTTGAAGCTTAAACTCGAGGACTTGCAACTTGACTTGGACTTGCCTGTCTTGACTCGGGACTTGACTTGGGACTTGTCTGTCTTGACTTGGGACTTGACTTGGGACTTGAATGCAAAGACTCGAGACTTACTTGGGACTTGCAAAACAATGACTTGGTCCCACCTCTGGAAAAATGTCCCGAGTGAGAATCCACGTGGAAAGGGCGATAGGAAAACTGAAGTCATTCAGAATTCTGCGGAACACCCTGCCAGTCAGTATGGTCAAACGGAGAAATGATAACAGTCTTTGCACAATAGATAAAATATTAATTGTTTGTGCAGCACTTTCAAATCTGGGGAAACCACTTGTACCAAAATAAAGCAGGACTTAACCACAACTTAACGGTAGTTCACCTAAAAACCCTCATGTCCTTCCAAACCTGCAAGACCTTGTTCATCTTCTGAACACAAATTAAGCTATTTTTAATAACTTAGGCTGTCAATGGAGGGACAGAAAGCTCTCAGATTTCATCAAAAATATCTTCATTTGTGTTCTGAAGATGAACGAATGTCTTACAGGTTTGGAACAAAATGAGGGAGAGAAATGAATTTGAAATGAGAATTTTCATTTTTGGGTGAACTAACACTTTAATTTGATACTTTTACCTACGGGATTACTTTTTTTTTATTATTAAATATATTAAAATACCAAACACATGCATTATGATATTTGTAGTGTTGCACTTTTATCACAATGTTTCACATGGATTGTAATTATAAAATGAAATGATATATTCAGTAATGAACACCAACAACTATTGATTAAATGATTTATTGACTGATTAATAAAGTACTGTAGACTATGATTTCCGTTTTAATGTATTTATGTACTTGATGTAAAAAATGAAAAAGCTTGGTGCTCAAAAAGGCAGGAACAACCTATGCTTTAAGAAAAATAACTTTTTCTTGTAAAACTGATTTCAGATCAGCACTATTAAGCTGCTTTTGAGACAATTTTCATGTAGCTGTCTCTCAACTGCAGTCTTCCCTCTACAAATGCATCTACAACTTTTGGCAGTATGTGTTTAAAGTAAAAGCTACGTGCATATATGTGGAGACAAAACCATTGTCATAAGGCACATCAAGTTCAAGGTGCTGTACTGGGGTCCAAATAACAAGACAGGATGTTTTCAGCCCGAGACAGTGCATCCCTAACTGTATCTCCCTGTAGGAACCTCTGGGGCCTTTTGGGTTCACAATGTACTGCCCGCCCTTCACTCTGATGTCTTGGTTTGTGGCAGTGAGTGCATCATTAAGGGATGTGCAAGCACTGAGTGTGATAGGGCATTTTACTTCTAGCAGCTTGTCATCAATGATACCATCAGGGCTCGCTGCCAGCCATGGGTCTCCTGCACACACCACCAACCCTTTGTCCATCAACCAGCTGGATGTTAACCAATCTGGCTTCAAGAAAGGGCATTCGACCGAGACCGCATTACTTTCAGTCACAGAAGCCCTGCAGATCGCTAAAGCTGCTTCCAAATCATCAGTTCTCATTTTCCTAGACCTGTCTGCTGCCTTCGAACACTGTGAATCATCAGATCCTTCTGTCCACCCTCTCATCACTGGGCATCACTGGAACTTCCCTCCACTGGTTTGAGTCCTATCTCACAGGTAGGTCCTTCAGGGTCGCATGGAGAGGCGAGGTATCCAAAGCACATCAACTGACCACAGGGGTTCCTCAGGGTTCAGTTCTTGGACCGCTCCTCTTCTCCATTTACACCACATCACTGGGACCCATCATACAGGCACATGGTTTCTCTTACCATTGCTATGCTGATGACACCCAGCTCTACCTCTCATTTCAACCAGACGATCCCACAGTAGCTGCACGTATCTCTAGCTGTCTGGCGGACATCTCGGCATGGATGAAGGAACATCACCTGCAGCTCAATCTGGCAAAGACTGAGCTTCTCGTTCTCCCTGCCAATCCGTCTCTACAGCACGACTTCACTATCCAGCTAGATTCCTCCTCAATCACCCCATCAAGGTCGGTCAGAAATCTTGGAGTAATCTTTGATGACCAGGTAACCTTCACAGACCACATCTCACTCTTATGGCCAGAGTGATGTTCTCCCAACTATGCTGTTTAAGCAGGTTTTTGATAGTATTGGGCCCTGTGTTGTAGAAATGATCAATACTTCTCTTTCAACTGGGGTGGTTCCTGACTTTTTTAAACATGCTATTGTTGAACCTGTTCTTAAAAAGCCCAATTTAGACCCACTGCAACCCTCGAATTATAGGCCTATATCTAAACTCCTTTTCATGGCAAAGATTCTAGAGAAAGTGGTAGCAGAGCAGCTTACTATTTTCTTAGAGATACATGATATTTTTGATAAATATCAGTCAGGTTTTCGTAAAAAACATTCTACGGAAACTGCACTGGCGAAAGTTTCAAGTGATATCTTGATGTCTGCTGATTCTGGGAAGCATACAGTATTAGTTTAGTTGGTCCTTACATCTGCTTTTGACACTATTGATCAAAATCTTATGCTTAATAAACTTCAGGCTCTATTAGGGATATCCGGATCAGCTCTGAAATGGTTTTCATCATACCTTACTGGTAGAAGTTTTAGTGTTCACATAAATCAGAAAATGTCCGATACTGCAGGTTTATCGAGTGGTGTTCCTCAGGGTTCTGTCCTGGGACCGATTCTTTTCCTTCTGTATATACTCCCTCTAGGACAGATAATAAGCCAGTTTCAGGATGTCTCATATCACTTGTATGCAGATGACATTCAGTTATACTTTATACTTTTCCTTCAAGCCTACAGAGTTATTTAAACTGTCATCTTTAATGAATTGTCTGAGTAGGATCAAGCAGTGGCTAAATGACAACTTTTTAATGTTGAATTCAGCCAAGACTGAAACTTTAATTATTGCCCCTGAGCAGAGCATCCCTCAGATAAAGCAACACATTGGTGCCCTAGGTTCGTCAGTTCAGCCCAGTCTCAGGAGCTTAGGTGTTGTTTTTGATGCGGCCATGTCTCTGGAGAAACATTCGAAACTTCTTATTAAAAACTGTTTCTTTCAATTAAGGAACATTGCTAAGATAAGAGCCTTGGTGTCAAAAGCTGAGTTGGAAATGATCATCCATGCTTTTGTCTCGTCTCGCTTAGACTATTGTAACAGTCTTTTTATTTGTCTTAATAAGAAGGATTTGTCTCGTCTCCAGACTGTCCAAAATTCTGCTGCTAGGCTTTTAACCCACACGAGTAAAAGGGCACATATTACTCCAGTTTTATCTTCACTTCATTGGCTACCAGTGAAATTAAGAATACAGTTCAAAATTTTGGTCTTAACTTTTAGAGCCCTACAAGGACAGGCACCCCCATACATCTCCGACCTAATACAGCTGCGTACATCCTCACGTAATCTGAGATCAACAGGCCAGAGACTATTAGTTGTCCCCCTTACACATTTTAAAACAAGGGGGGACCGTTCTTTCCAAGTTGTTGCACCCAGGTTGTGGAACGCTTTGCCTCATTCCATACGCGGCTTGGATTGTGTGGAAAAATTTAAAAGTCAGCTGAAAACTCTGCTTTTTAAAGAGGCTTTTAACTAGTTTGTAGGGTGGTTAGGCTGGTCTAATGTGTACGTGTTGTTTATTTTATTTTATTTATTTATTTTGTTTTTGTGATGCAATGTATTTATGAGAATTGTTAAGGTTTTCTTTTGTTGTGAAGCACTTTGTGATCTTCATCTGAGAAAAGTGCTATACAAATAAATTTTACTTACTTACTTCAAAGACAGCTCGATCATGCAGGTCTGCAATGCACAACATCAGGAAGATCAGGCCTTTCCTAACTGAGCATGCAACACAACTTCTTGTCCAGGCCCTGGTTATTTCTAGGCTTGATTACTGCAAGGACTGGCTGGACTTCCATCATGTGCAAATAAACCCTTACAAATGATCCAGAATGCTGCTGCTCATCTTGTCTTCAACGAGCCCAAAAGGGCCCACGTCACTCCGCTGTTCATCTCCCTGCATTGGCTACCACTCGCTGCTCGAATCAAGTTCAAGGCGCTGACACTTGCTTACAGATTGACCACTGGCTCAGCTCCCTCCTACTTTCACTCGCTCCTACGGGTCTACATCCCTACCAGAAGTCTACGATCCATCCATGAGCGACGGCTCGTGGTACCATCACAGCGAGGCACAAAATCACTCTCCAGAACATTCTCATTCACGGTTCCATGCTGGTGGAATGATCTACCCACCCTCGTCCGGAATGCAGTATCCCTGACAGCATTCAAAAGACAATTGAAAACTCATCTCTTCCGTGAGCACTTAACATATAAAAAAAAAAAAAAAATGGTTTATGCTACTCTGAGCAATGTTTGAACTTTGTATTCTGAGCACTTCTTGCGCTGTTTTTGCCTCTCTGTTTTTGCCTCAGAGGCTGCGTCTATCTCACTGCTGTCACACATGACAGAAAAGAGAGCACAGCCTGGCACAACTTCCTAAAATAAAAGGTGAAAAGACCTTACCTACACTGCCACATATATATATATATATATATATATATATATATATATATATATATATATATATATATATATATATATATATATATAGTACTGAATCTTTTACATTAGACTTGTTGATTTGTTAGAGATATGTGAACTATAACTTACTTTCAGGGCTTTTTTGGTGACCCATCTGGATTTAGTGGGGGAAGGCAGAGGGGAGCTTGTAGCTTGATCTTCTTGCCAGGTTTCAAGAAATCACACTGAGCTACTGGTTGTGGATCAGCCTGAAAGGATATTTGAAATGTACATTATACATAAATATACATGATAATAAAAATAACTAAGGAAAATTGGCATATGTAGTGTTGTACAAAATACCACCAATTGTACACTGATATTTGAAAAGACTAGGATATAATTATTAAAATAATAAGTGGTAAAATGCTCCCCTTTTTAGTCAACCGTGACCAAACACTTGGTTTTGAAGTGACTGATGGGCCACTCTGGAGTCCATCCTGAACACACTGCTCCGCAGCAACCAAAATCGTACCCACATGGCTACACACCTCTCCATTGCTGCATAGATCCAGATAGACATTTTATCAAAGGGATAAATGCAAGAATTGAAAAAGTGTATCTAAATGCTATTGTAAAATGTAACGTTAGCTAGCCAGCCATACTTACCCTGCCATGCAGGTGCAATGCCCACTCTGGACTTCGCCGGACTTCATCGCAATGATCCAGGCGGAGTAGCTCTTTGAAAGCGTCTGACCCACCTCGATTTCCCCATAAACGACACAGGTATTTCCATTCGTGTGTTAGAAGTTTTTTAACTTTTCCGGAATGAAAATAGTTATAGGCATCCAAGCTGCGATATGCCTTGAACGCCTCCCTTGTGTACATACATTCCTTCTCGACTAAATATTCACATATATTTACCTGACTGACCTCCGGTAAATCAGACAGGTCTGTAGAAAAAAAAGTTTGCCTCAAAATTTTGTTGAACTGGTCTGGTAGTGTAACGTTGTCACATTTTAATTTGGCCAAGTAACGGCTCTTTTCTTCTATTGGTAGTCCCAAATAATACTGGCTAGACATACTTGCTAGCTAATTTGCTTGTTTCTACAGATGAACTCTGTTGTTATTGAGTCTACCAGAAGTTAAGTTTGGGCCACAAAAGCGCACATGCGCAGTAAAGTTTGTTTATGTTGTTGCCGTTGAAACCGTCTATACGTTAAGTACGTTAGCATTTGCGCGTCGCACTGACCATTCAGCTTGGTCAGACAGTACAGCGTGATTCGCTGCGAGATCGAGGGAGAAAACGTTTGAATTAGCTTATTTATTCTGATTGTCCTCAGACAATCATGAATATGATGACCTCAAGACGTCACTGATTTATTCTGTAACATGATGTTGTCCTCAGACAATCATGAATATGTTGACCTCAAGACGTCACTGATTTATTCTGTAACATGATGTTGACCTCAAGTCTTCACCGATTTATTCTGACCGATTTATTTGATGTTGTCCTCAGAACATCATATGAATATGTTGACCTCAAGTCGTCACTGATTTATTCTGTAACATGATGTTGTCCTCAGACCATCATATGAATATTTGGACCCTAAGTCAATAAAATATAATAAAATGTGCTCCAACAATTGCTTCCCTGATGATATAACCTCACAGTAGACTTATCTGTAAAATAATCATATTTATATTAGGCTAAGTCTTTATCATTGCTTCTGTATTTAGGCTAAAGGACACCAAGTGGCAATAACAGCACACAATGGAAGGTATCATTTTATTTTTATTTTTAACTTTATTTAATGTAATTTAACCATGTTTAATTTTTAACATGTTTTCAAATATAACACAATGTATACCTTGCTGGCGGTTGGGGGAGAGGCTGCTGCTTTGTAACCGTACGTTCACACCGCTGCCGACTTGAGCGGCAAAGAAGCTCTGGACGCCCTGTCAAGGACGCTTGTCAAAAAGTACGGGGAAACTTGTTGACGCTTTGGTCGCTCTGACGTAGCAGGGAGAAGAGAAGTGTCACAACATGAAATGTCACATGAGATTGGTGTTTTTGCATTCCACGTCACTGCTTTTCTATTTAACTATGTAAACGCGCTAGACTGTGTGCTCGAGCTCTGTGTCTTTTGCCGCGTCTCGCGCATGTCACAGCGTTTTAAAAAACGCGTCATTCAAGTTAAATAAGTTCAACTTTAAGAACTAAAATGTAACTATCCCAGCTATTTTATCCCATGCCTCGTTCTTTTGTAACTGGTCCCTATAAGCAAACAACGTCATATCATAAATGATAGGAAACCCAGCAACGGCGATTATTAGCTTCTCCTCCATTTTATCTGAACTAATGTTTTGGTAGGAACGAAAGTTTACATGTGTGTTTCTCCGGAATCAGCCAGCACGGAGGACGTCTATATTCCGATTGGTTGCTGGCTTTTGCCGCTGCTTGCCGCTGAACCGCGTCATAGCTCATTACCATAAAGTTGAGCTACTTTCAACTTTCTGATTGACGCTCAAAACGCCCAAAATGCGACGCCGATGGATTTGACGCTCCTTGCAGCTGAGAGAAGCCAGCTTCCATTGAAAATGAATGACTTCCGGTAGCTTTGGAAGCTCAAGTCAGCGGCGGTGTGAACGTACAGTTAGCTACAAGGAAGCAACTTCTCACAGAATGTTGTTATTTACATACATTTTCAATGTTATCAGATGGGCATTTTAAATTGTATTGATTTGAGACCCAAACATTTTATTTTTATTGATTTATTGAGAGTTTTATTGTTAATGAAAGCCCAATGTGCTTGCAAAATGTGTCATCTATTAATTATTTTTTATCTTTGTAGATGATAAGGCATTAAGGTGTCTCCAAAATAAAAGGCCAAAGTTCACCATAGGAAGTGTAGGGCCATACAATCTACAAGTGGAATGGAGGACAACAAGGTTTCTGACGAGGTAACTTAATATCCTTATAGTAAGCTATTTAAATTCTTGCACTTATTTCCTGTCCACTTACCCTACCACCAAAACAAACAACCATGGCCTCTGACTAGCATTTAGCTTTGAAAATTTGTTTTGAAGTTCTGCATGGGGTTCACAAAGACTTTTTTTAAGCTAGTCAGATGCTGAAATACATAAAAAATAAATGGCATGCTTTGTGTATTGGCTCTTGTCTAGCACCAAAACATGCCTATGACATCTAGGCATTATGTACCTTAAAAGTCCAGTCTAGAACAGGACTGATGATAAATGACTTAAAACATTTCTATTTGACTCAAAATATAGAGCAGTTCAATTATTTTACCTCACATTTTTCCTTTAAATGTTCAAGTCATGGATTCCATATGTAATGTCCTTAGCAAGGTAAGTGTAATTTTACCAGCAATAATTTGAATTATATTATACAGTATATAATTGATTTGAAACAACATATTTATTTATTCAACTCTGTTAAAAAGGAAAATATTTTACCCCTCTACCTTAGATCAGGATCACCCAAGGGTTGTGCATGTCAATTCTCAGGCACTCACAAAAATTCTGGACGGATCAAAAAGGGCAAAGAGCCATTTTTTTCTCAAGGTAAGGAAGATTAAATGATTTGTCACTGACCTGGATTTTTTTGTTAGCTATTATGTTAATGAATAGCTGCTGCTGCTAGGTTTCAGTAAGCTTAATTAAACAGCAATCAGATTCTAGATGATTGTCATATGCACTAGGTTATATTTTATTCCTTTGATTTCTATTCTTTTTCTCTGAACTACAAAATAACATTTTTAAAAGGACAACAGAGATATTTGGCGCTTATCTCGAGGGTGGCAATCACTGGAGCTTTTTTGTGAGTCAAACCTTTTTATGGATAAATCATTTTCACATGTGATTCCAATTTATTTCTGTCTTTGTACAAAGATCTTAGTTATCTGCCAAATCACCACTTCCAAATGTTTCTATTTTATGTAACAATGTGTCTTAAACACCACAACGCCCATGAAAGTTATCAAATCAGACTAAAATGTCATGCTTGCAGCTTAAGTGTGTTAAAATTAACATATTACAACTCGAAGGCAAAATACAAAAAAATATTTTTATTACATGCTCAAATTATGAATAAAAAAGATTGACACCGTGATGAGCTGCATCTCACATTAGTTTTTTTTTTTTTCATGTCCCTGGAACGCCTAGTTATTAAAAGTACTCAAACTTCAAACTCTAGAGAGTCAGTATCATTTATTCTGGTGCAATTTTCTGCTGGTATGAGGTGTTGGACCATGGAACTTGGAGCATGTCAGGGCCAGAAGGCAGAGTGAATGGTATTGCAATAAGTGTCTAGTATTATAGACATTCAAATAGTAGTATTATAACTTCAAATATTTCTGTTTTAGCATTGCAATGTTGACAGAAGGTGCATCACATACTTCAACTCCTTTGGAGAGACAGAGTGGCAGTGCCAAGCAGTTGCTCAACACTGGTGGTAAGTATTTATTGTTTTGTTTACTATAGTGATATCAGTCATCTAATGGGCTAAAATCTACTACAAGGGCCAAATTATGTAAAAAGGCAGTACCTACCCTTTGTTAACACTGTTGCCTCAAGTCCTTTTACAGCTGATCGATTTCTAACCAACTGCCTCACAACTCGCACTATTTACGGTATACAGACCCACTCTAGCACAGTCATGCTCACATGACTAGCATAAGTACTCCTCTCTGTAGATTAGCTTTGTTACGAGGACGCAACAACTGAAATACAGTTTTGACTGACATGGGTAAGAGTAGATGATTACAAAATATTTATTTTAAAATGAACTGGTGGAGTTGGATGTTAGTGGCGATTGTGATTTTGTTGATTACAGTGCATTCGCAGCTTCAAGGGGAGTGAAAGGAGAGTGGAACATTAAAACCACAAAACACAATTTGCAAACTGATTCCGTGTCATGTGGTATCCACACACTTGCAGTAAGTTAATTTCTGTTACCCAGTGTAAAATCACTGCAGGCATGTGTCAACCAATTGAATTTAAACCTATTATCATATATAATCTAGCCCTTGTACTCAAAGCGCCAATACTTGTCTGATTATGTATTTAGTGACAAATATCCTTTTTTTCTGTCTTTTTTTCTCTCTTGTCAAAAATCTTTTGCCTTCAAGTTTGCCACTGAATTCATGAAGTCTGGTGGCTGCATTACCTCCTTTCAGTGCCCTGCAATACAACAAGAGAGAATGCGCCTGGCCTCACTTTTGTTTCAGTCTTTAGGTATGTGCCTTATTGATTGAAATGTTATCAATAGGTATAAATATATATTTAAAGTTCAGAATTTTGGGCCTTTGCCATATTTCTATGTTGTTGAATGATACTGGAGATAAGTATCATGTGACTTGTCTCCTTTGTTAGTCAAAAAGTAAAGTAACAGGCCACTATATATATATTTTTTTTTTTTTTTTTTTAAAGTGTATTTATATATATATATATATATATATATATACACACATTTAAAAAAATAATAATCCATAAACCAAAGTGCATGGGTGTACAGTGAAGTAGATTTCAGAGCTTTTTGTACAGGCTTGAAAAGTCCAATATGTTTGTTTTGTGGTTAGGTAGTCAGAAATGTGGATGTAGAACAGCATTAATTGTTCAGAGAAAAAATATTTACCATTTTTTTCTTTTCATTAGTCTATGAAACTGGAAATGGGGCAAGTGGTCAAATTTTAATATTTACCTTTAATAAGCAAAAAAGAAAAAAAGAATATATTTATAAGTATATATTTATAAATGTATATATCCTTTATATATTTACAGATCGAACAAAAAAATGTGGAATTTGTGCCAAAAATGTTTCAGGGAGAAAGACAGTAAGTGTGGTTTTCACATATGAAAGTGATATTCTGCATGTCTTATTTAAGCATAATCATGAAATGTCTACTTAAACAGAAAAAGGCAATTTATTATTTAAGCAGGTAAAAAACATCTACCCAGTCCCCTTGCCTGGTGAGTGTGAGTGTGTGTGTGTGTGTGTGTGTATGGCGCTCGAAATGTTCCATTCGGCGACGAGACTGACAAGCACGACAGATAACACGTGTATACGTGCGTGTACGTCTCCATTTGTTTTATATGGAGACGTACACGCAAATATCACGTCACGTAGACACGTCAAGAACGTGTAGCTGTTGATCTATGCAGATGTCACGTTGGCGTCACGTTAGTATGGAACGCGATCGGGGCCAATAGTCTTTAAACGAAAAGCGTGAAATTTGACCGCGTCAACGCGCACTGTTTGTTCGCGTTTACGCGTCAAAAAGCACAGTAGCCAATGAAATTGCTGTATTTGAGACTATATTTGCATATGTGACGCGATGGTACGTATGTCTCTGATTGGTATATACGTATACAAACCTCAGAAGTCTTGTTTATTCTTGAAGGATGTCGTAATGGTATACTGGTCTGCACGTATGCAAACATCAGACGTTATAATTGTTCATGAGGGATAATGCATTGGTACGTTGTGTGATGTCAGCCTTATGTCATGATTTGTCATGCCCTTTTAAGTTGTCCTACGTTCTTTCTCAGTATGAAACGCGATCAGGTACAAAAGTTAAGGCCATCTAGCGGCAATAATCATTAAATGCCATTTTATGTCATTTTTCCCACAAAAGGACAGCAGAGACACTTAATGCATGATCTACCGGTATTATATGTTTTAACTGTTCGTTGCATGCTACATAGCTACTGGAAGGTTTTTTGTATTTCAGTGAAATAATGTGAAAAACATGTTTATTTACTATTAAAATGATTTATTAAATCCAGCAATTTAGGTAAATAAACTAATGATATATATATAATATATAATGATATCTATATTTTAAACATAATTCATTGATATAAGAGTTCTGGGGGGAAAACAGGAAATGTTTAAAGGTTAAATATTAACCCTCTACAGCACAGCATCGCCCTCAGGCAACGGAAAGTTTTCTTAAGCCCTACAGTATGTTCGGTACATTTTTCTTTAAATGATTGCAACCAATTAGAATCTTTGAAAAAGTACAATAAGGTTTGGGAGTCACTATCAAGCACCATTTGAAGGTGGGACGTCCTTTTCTGACACATGATCACAGGAGCATATGGTGTGAGAAGAAAGCAAAATTATTTGCTTTAGTAATCTTATTTAAATTGACACGAACCGTATATAAAAAAATATTTGTGTGCATGAAGGTGTAGAGAAGCCATTTGACAGGTTTTATGAAGTTTTTTATTTTATTTTACGTTCACAAAATTAGTTTTTCTTTTTGTTGCCTCAGGGAAACGTTGTGCGATAAGGGGTACTTTTCAAGGATGTCTTGGACAATACCTCACAATGGCAAATAATGTGTTACCAGAAGGGAAGATGCAGGGTTCCTGGGTGCACATGGGAACACACAAAGTCACCAAAGTGACTCCAATGTGCAGCATCCACCTGGATGATGCGATGGCAGCCATATTGCTCATAGAACAGCCATAGAACACCCACCACACACTAGCTTACTGATGGCTCGCAGTCTCCGCTCTAATTCATCCCACAGCTGTTCTATCGGGTCGAGTCAGGACAGGTGCGCAGTCATGTTAGAACAGAAAGGGCCATCTACAAACTGTTCCCACAAAGTTGGGAGCATGAAATTGTCCAAAATGTCTTGAAAATAATAAAAAATAATTTAATAATATATAATAATAGTAAAAATAATTTCTGTCTTTCTCAAAACTGAGTTTTGATTTCTAAGTGATCAATTTATACAAGTGTTTTCCCACATGATTATTGGCTGTAGGTCATCAGTAAATTAATGTGGCATTTAAATGGCAGTGTTTCCCAAATGAAACACAAGAGCTGTTAGTTTTGAATGATGTGTGTAATGTAGAGAAATGTGTTTAGAGTTTTGCAAAAAGTTTATTTTTCAAATGCAAACTGAGTGCAAAGCATATAATGTCCTTGTATTTTTGCAGACTTGGTCTAAAGATTGGGTACATGAGTGAATGGTTTCACCGAGTGAGCCTCAAATTTCACTTTTAGTGTCTTAGCAATTTGAAAAAACGGTAAAACAAACTGTGACAGAGGTCGCCTATGAAATGAACCAAGAAAATCTTAAAATTGCATGGAACTGAGAAGCATGAATGGAAGCAACAAAAAAGACTGCAATAAAAAACTAAAACGAGAGACAATTATTTTAATGCAAGCAAAAAAAAAATTGCACACATCAGCTTTGGAATAAAAGAAAAGAAATCTGGAAATCTGTTTGTTAGTAATCTGTACTTAATCTGTGTTGTGTTTTTAAAACATGATTAAGTAGATTAAGGCCTACTCCTGTCTTAATATAAACGCTGTCTGGGAAACCACCCCTAAAGGTTTAACAAAGTTATTCTTGCCACTATAACTTATGGATTCCTAAAGACAAGTTTATAGGTAAATAACATATTAATAATAAAAGTAATAAAATAATAATAAAATATAATGTAGTAATTTTATTATAGCACTCATCAGCCTGCAGCCAAGATGATGTTCCTGGAAACAATACAGACAGAACAGCAGAAACAAACTATACAACCAATTAAACACCAAATTACAAAACATTATTAGGCTATGTGAAAGAGAATAAATTAATGTGTGTGTGTGTGTGTGTGTGTGTGTGTGTGTGTGTGTGTGTGTGTGTTTAGTTATAAATATGTGCTGTGTAAGTTAGCCTATAATACTTTTGGAAATTATAACTTAAAACAAAAACAAATAATAACCCATATACATTATAATAATTGTATAATATGGATAATTAGCACTTGACTTACTTAATATACATTGTAACATTACTTTACTCTAGCACAGTAGTCAGTAAAGCAATGCCACAATAAACTAAAGGATTAATATTTAGGTACATATAAAGGTAAGTCTGCTTTTTTAAAATATTACACTTCAATATGTACAGAATGTGCGCGTTAAGAAACACGTTCAAAATGGTCGTCTTAACATGGTAAAACTGTGCGTCTTTACACGCACTAAAGTAACGCGACGACAACTGACGCCTTAACACGACCAAAATGAGCGTGTCTACGCGTTCAAAAGAAACACGTAAAAAATTGCAGCGTTAACGCGGACAAACAGTGCGTGTTGACGCGGTCAAATTTCATGCGTTTCTATGGCGTTCCGATCGGCTCTTTATTATGACTTTGCTATGGCGTTCCGATCGGCTCTTTATTATAACTTTGCAACATGCACTCGTCTCAATGAACGTCTCACTCAACGTCTTATTTTTTTTTTTATTCTGCTATTTATTTCTATTCAATTTAAGACGCTGACGTGACGCAGACGTCACGCAGACGTCACGTAAATCACGTGTGGCAGTGAAGTGTATTGTCAGACGTTTACGTGTCATTCACGTGTAGCAGTGAAGTTATAAATTGTTTTTTTTCTCTAACACGGGTTTAACACTCTACTCAGCACAGCTCAGTGCAGTGTGCCTGCGGTTGCGATCGGTTCTTTAATATGACTTTGCAACATGCACTCGTCTCAATGAACGGGACACTTGCGTCTGTCTTATAACGTCACGTCTGCGTCTGTGATTTATATGTAGGATTTAAAAAAAAAAAAAATTATTTTAAAAGGCCAGCACTTTGGTAAACTAGAAAACAGACAACTCGATCGCACAACCACTGTTTCTGTAGATCCTTAAAATAGAAGAATAGAATTTAAAAAATATATTTTTATAAATAGGCCTATATATAAACCTATTAGGCTATAGGCTACTGAAATGGTTACAAAAACATAATGTCGGGTATCAGAAATAATAGGCTACTACAATCTGCAAACACAAGGTTATGAACACAAAACAGTTTAGTCTATGTCCTATAGGACGTCGTTTGTTTATTTATTTATTTATTTATTTAGCCTATTCAGTTTTTGTAGCAGCAGCATAATAAACAAGACGTGTTTCGTTTGTCACATGCTATTGTTTGGGTTTTTAGCGTATTTTTATTCCAAATGTTCTATAGCCTATAATTGAATATAAGTTTTATATATTGTATAATAATAATAATATTTTTTGTTAATAGGCTATCTTCATTACCTAGAGATATAATTATACAAAATACAAAAAGTAGGCTAGCCTATAAAACGCATACAGAACATTACATTTAAGGATTAAGGATTTTTATTGTCATTCCAAAACATGGTAGCTACATGAGCTGGAACGAAATTAGGCACTGGGGCCCGGTTAAAACCATTCACAAATAAAAAAAAACTACTCATCAATAAATACAATAGATACAAATAACAGATCATACAACCCATATATACACACTAAAAACCCTAAGAAATTTGCAGCATAGTAATAAAAAAATGCAGTGTAAATTTTAGGACAGCAAGTTCCCAGACCAGCCTGTTTGAGCCTCCTCAGAAAATACAGCCTTTGAGCCTTTTTTTTTACCAGGCTACTACAGTTAGTTTTCCAATTGAAGTTGTCGTTGATGTGTATTAATAATAATAATAATATTTAATATTTTTACTATATATTTTGTGCTTATTATTTTTAATTAACCAAATGTCAATCATCTTTATAACAGAAGATACAATACAGTCCTTTTCGTGTAGGAACAAGCAATGCTAGAAATATGTGGTTAGCATCTTAATGTAATCTTTATTTTATTATTTTATTCGTTCATTTACTAATTAGCTGTATAAAAAAATGAAAAAATAAAGAGGCATTTTAATTGTTTATAGTGTTTTTTAAAGTGTCTACAAACATGTCTCTATCTCCCGCTGCGGATGCGCCTTAGAGAAAAATGAAACTTTCATACGGATTACATAATCAGACACTTTCGATTTGAACTTTTAGGCCTATTTTAAAAGTGGCCATTTTAAGCTTTAAATGTATATTCCTCATGTCTAAATGTGGGCAGTAGGGCCTATAGCCTACACTGTGTTTCAGGTCATTTTTGAGACGCACTTCAGTTCACGGAGATCATGTTTTCTTGTTATTGTGAGTTTACACAAATAAAAGTAGTTGCGAACGATTTATTATTATTTTCTATATGACCAGAAATTATGACCGCTCCACACTTCGCACAAGTAGGCCAAGGCCTGTATTTAGTCTGAGACATGTAAGTTTGACTATGCATAGGCCTATAGGCCTATTTAACGGCTTAGTGAATGGTGTAGTGTGTGTAGAATCAGCGGGATTGCATTTAGGCTACACTATATTTTCCTGCACTAAATAACATGCTTAGTTAAAAGATTTGAGAACAGATAAATTCATAAATGGGAAATAATAACATATCTTTATATTGAGGAAGTAGCCTGGTCTATCAACTAGGCTACATCAAAAAGGCAAATCATTTCTGCAACATTTACAATTATACACCTCAGAGAATACAGTATAGGCCTACAGAGAATACGCCTAATTTTTCATAATGGTTGATTCCTCCATAATAAAGGACATGGCTAGTAAAATAAATTAAGGGTGTAGTAGCCTAATATTTGTTTTTTTCCCCTCCAATATAGAATAATGTGAAGGTGGAGTAGCCTATAGTAGCCTATGTATCCGGAAGGACGATAGGTGGCGATTGGCCAATGCAGAAGTATTGAGTTATTGGCTCCCATAGACTGTAATAGAGAAGGTCCCAGCAAAGGACCCAAGCAATCCGATTGGTTCAAAGCACGTTTTATGGGTAACCGCTTTAGTGCCTGATTACAAATCAGATATCACTTTAATATATAAGTCGTTTTAACTACGTCATAACGACCATTAATATCTTTTAAATTATATGTTTCATATACTAGTGTATAACCGAAGCTATAGATTGTGAAATAAAACATTTCTCGTTCTTACTGTTTTTTTTAGTTGGCTTAGATAATAGCATAGCATATTGCTTAATAACAACTAACGTTAACAATGTCTCAAAACATACCTAAACATCTTATTTCTTTCACTTTAACTATATAAATAATCAGGATAAAAATCAAAGGTTATTACATCAATTTAAGTTTAATTGATTACATCAGGAATCGCGAGATCAGGCATACTGGCAATAACTTGGTGGCAAAATTCTCCAAAGCCTCCTCAGGCCTAACATTAAACTTAAAAAAGTGTGAAGTGAATGACACTACATGACACTTCACTGAAAGACATCTGTAATATTCCTATTAAATCAGAAATTAAATACCTGGGGATTTACCTTTCCAAGGACAAAAAACAAAGCCAACTATAAAATAAAAGAAAAAGAATGCAAGTCAAGACTAAATATATGGCTACAGAGGGACCTATCAATACTAGGTCGAACTTACCTAGGAGTGTTTATCGAGATGTATTTACCCAGCCTATTCCAATGACATTCCAAAAAAAAAATTTATTAAATCTATCAACCAAATCAACCTTAACTTCATTTGGAGAAACAGACCACAATATATGAAGAAAATCAGTATGGTTAAAGACACAAAGGATGGAGGACTAAAAGTTATTGATTTTGACTGCCTTAATGGAACCGTAAAAATAAATTGGTTAAAATCTTGGATCAAACACAGCAACTCCTTTTGGTATTGTATTCCAAAGTCCTTTTTCAAGAAAATTGGAGGATTAATTTATTCTTAGAGTGGACTTTAATGTTTACAAATTACCTATATCATTGTCAGAGTTTCACAGACAAATACTCTTGTATTGGAAAATGTTATTTGTACATAACTTCTCCCCCACACATCTATACTCTGGATGGAACAACAGATATGTTTTGCACCGCAACAAATCTATGTTCTTTGAAGATTGGTATGGGAGGAAGGAACATGTTCCATAGCCGACTTAATGGACACCAACGGACATTTTTTAAATTATGAACAATTTTGCATTCAAACCCTTATAATCAGAGTTTACTAAATTAGAGCACTACCCCAAGAATTTGTCTTTCTAACAAGAAACATTTTGGCATATTATCAATTCAAGGGATCTTTGTTCTGGATAAAAAATGCCCTAAACACTTTATTAGAAATTGTTTTTCTGATTACCTTTACCCTGAAAGGCAAAATAAAAATAACACCCTAAGAAAATTTGATAAAGATTAAATTACTAAACTAAGAACAATGTATCTAACACTCCCTATACCTCCCAAAGTGAAAGAAGTAATGAATAACATTTACCCTGCTAAAGAATTACTGAGACTTCGCTTAGATGATGTACATGCATGTGAAAATGAAGTCGAAACTACAGACCATCTGCTTTTTTCATGTAAAGTGATACAGATATTTTGGTGTGATATATAAATGGGTTAAGCAACAGATGTCTTCATTCCCAACCTAGACTGTGTTGGACATACCATTTGGATTGATATTGAAAAGCAAGGGTGATGAGCTCTGTAGGCTACTAATGCAATTGTATGTCTAGCTAAATTTTCATTCACAAATAGAATTGTAAAAGCATCTCCCAAATTAGTTTTTTTTTAAATGAATTTAAACTGTAGCCTTTTCAAAATCATGAAAAACTCTAAAACAATATTAGCCTGGTTAAAGGTTAATATTAGCCAGACCATTCTCAGTAGTAACCCTGGTTACTTGCAGAGCAAATCTAAATTTGCCAGAAGTTGTCTTTTTGCCCATGCAGGCTAAAACAATATGAAACCCTAAAACACTTCCGAACTTAAATAAATAGTTGAACAAAGACTGAATTCTCCCCTTATATTATAATTTCGTACCGTTTATCTATTTGAATTTGTTTATTTGATTTTTTTTTTTCCTTTATAAATCATCCTTATTTTTGTTAGGCTATACTGGTAGACTACATATTCCCTGTTTGTATTAACAGCTGCTCCCTCTGGCTATATTTTATCGGTATCCTATTCTGAAGAAACTGATTTTATGCAGCCATGTTTTTCTGTAAATCTTGATATCTAAAAAAAAAAACGTTTTAACTGCCAATAAAACCGGAAGTCAGCTGCGGCTTATAACCGGAAGTCTGAAGTGGATGCCGCTTTTAGCCAGGCAAATAAATTATAGCAATTTATATAACATTTTAGTACTTAAATAAAATACTTATATTAGTAATTATTTTATATAATTTGCTTTAAAAAATCAAGTAACGAAGATCATAATACAAAAACAACAAACATTAAGCTACACTTTAAATTATGCATTTATACGTGTCAATATAACTTATGAGTACATGTTATATACAGAAAGAAAGAATGCCTATGTAATCATATTGCATATTTATTAAATATAAAATGTATTTAACTTAAAATATGAATGGCCTGTCAAAAAGAACATTGTCTCATCAATGACCTTTATTTAAAATCATATTTTGCTATCATTTAAGTTCAGGTTTACATTTGCATTTAATGTTAGCCCCTCCCAAACCAGCATCATGGTGCACAAGCTGCGTTTCTACAACTTATTAAATTAACCAAACTAAAGTAGCCCCAGATACACTGTCACTAACATAAAAGTTACAATCCAACTTACAGAGCAACAACTATTTATTAATACCGATTTACGAACAGCCATTACTGAGGATTCGCCGGCGCATCCATTGGCTGCTGTCGCTTGACTTCCAGTTATATGTGATTGGTTGCTGCTACGTTGGACGATACTGATTGGGTGCCACCGGCAGCTACTTCCTTCTGGCAGGCAGCTGCCGAAGAATTATTCGCTCGCTGAACCCCTACTGGTTTGAAAGTCAACGGTCGCCATATTGTGCACGGAGGGAATTCTTAATCTTGCCTTGCAGGTTTTGAATTAATTAATTTGTACCAGTTACAAGAATGGAAGCAGTTTTCGAGTAAGTTTCTTAAGACATATTATCTGTAATTTATCGACAAATGTAGGCTATATTTTTTCAGCGTATTTATTGCTATTATTGTTTAGCTGTCTCAGGCCTACTAAATTATCGTTGTTTTGGTTTAGGGAAGGCTTAAACAACGTTTCCGATGTGGCTTGAGAACGCCATTGAAATGTTATTTAAACTAATTATTATTATTATTAGACTACAATTTATATCGGCTAGTTCTAGTGCTTTCAAGCTAGAACCACCAAACGGTTCAGACTTGGCATACTGACACAGGTTGCTATTACGTTACATCTTTATTAACTGATCGGACTTTTCCTAAAAATGACGATTAAAATTTGAGGAAAATCCCATAGATTTACGTTGACGAAATATGTTCAAACAAACTGGAAATGCTTTTTGGTCGACACGTGGTCCGCCGTCTACACGAACCACCTGTCGACCAAGCATTTTGAACTTCCGTTGAAACTCTCTCTCTGCGTTAACTTCGCTAACTTGCCTAAAGGGGACTTTGTATAAATCGATTTGAATTGGCGCCGAAGCACTCCCTGGAACTATCCATGAGTTAGAGAGCAGAACTGTGATTTTTGGGATTTGTAGTCAAAATGCAATTATTTTAAATATGTAACGTTATATAATACACGGACACAAATTGTATGTAGTTACAGCGATGTTGTTTTTAAAGATACAAATCTGATAATATTTAATGATTAGTGTCGTGTGGTCAACTTGCGTTGGCTGCCTTTGTTAACATATTTCTGGCTAACGTTACATTGATTAAATACGTGTTGCAGTTGTTGAAGTGTTTTTGTGTTCTTAAACTTGTATGTTAGTTAAGGGTATCACGTATAAGCCTAATGTTCACTATGGTTTCACAAGGACAGGAGACTTAATTTGTCTTAAATAAATCCATTGCAAACAAGTAAAATGTAATGAAGTGAAAATTCACATAATATTAATGTTTACCATGCTTGTGCACCCCATGATGCACGTATTGCTATATAAATGAATACACAATATTCAATTTTAAAAACTGATTATGCAAGTACACATTATTTCCAAGTGTCCAATTGCGTTTTGTGTCCAATTGCATTATTTCCTTTTAACCTAATTTGATAAATTCATGACATACATCTCTTTAATCTATAAAACCTATTTTGAACTCATTTTTAATACATTTAAAAAACACATATTTTGTTTTGTTATCTTAAACCTTAAAATAAATAAAATATTGTCTTAAGACTAAAAAAAATTAAAATAAAATTCAATGGCATTATTTTATGTTTAAAACCTTTCATATAAACAGATTTTATAAATAGGCTATCAGAAGTTTTATAGATGTTGAGAATTTAAAAACTTTTGTTAAATTGAGCGCTAATCATACAGTACTTAGGTGTATCTGCACTTTTTCACAAAGACAATAAAGTTTAGCGTTTATTTAAAATAAGGAGCAAAACAAGTCTTGCAGAATCCAAGGAGCTGAGACTGTGGGTGAGGGTACAGCGTCAGTGCAGGATCCACTGAATCCCCTTTGTGCTTCTTGTGTTGACAGATAAAGGAGACAAAAACAGGACAAATTATATACAGTATAGTATAATACAGTTATGGTATTTAGTATGATTCCCCAGTTAGCCTAGTCTGATTTATTTTTTAAAGTGGCTTGCTGCTTTAAAGCATCGTTTTTGATCTCACTTCCATCTCCCTTTCATCAATCAAAATATCAGCTGGGTTGAAACAGTAATATACAGATAATAGTCAACAGAAACACAATACCTAAACCACTCCACCCATATGTTTTGGTTTACTCAATTATGCAATCTAAATTTAAAATAAGGATTTTATTTCGATATTGCACATTTAATAAGAACTTAAACGGATATTCTTATTTTACCACTTCCACTCATAACTATCACATTCCCCAATGCCATATTTAGCCTCTGTTTAGAAGCATTTCCCTCTTATTACACACAACAAAGGATAAAACTACATTAATATAACGAGTTTAATAGACTGTTCATGGTTTATGCGCTACCAACTTTATCCAATTGCCTATATTTTATCTGATAACGTCCCCTAAAAACGACTAATTTATTGCAATAATCAACTAGCATGCTTTAACACAAGTTAAATTGATTCAGATGTACTGATAATATACAAACGTATTCTTTAAACGTCTTACCTTTTAAAAGGGCATCACAAACAGTCTGTTTTGCTGGAGCTCTACGTGGGAGCTACTTCCGGGAACTATTGAGAGGCTCCACGAGCGCCATTGCTGTAATAAACCGTTCCATTGCAGTAAATGGAGTTGTCGCAACTCTCTCTCTCTCTATGGCTCTTACTATTTGTTAACATTACTATTTGAATGGTTAAACAAAGTTAATGTTACTATTTGAATCTATCTAGGCTAAACAAACTATACCATGGTTCCACAAATTCAACATCACCATCACTAAGCTTCCGAGAACTCTTTCAGTCATTATCCAAAAAATATTTTCCCTGAAAGTTCGACAGCTTCTGTACTATGTAGTCCCATTTAGACACTTGTTAGCAACCGTCTTTTTCAAGACACGTAACAGCTCAAAATCACGGGTAGGGCAATACTGATGTATTATGTCGTAGAATAAAGCATGAAAGTGTATTGAGCAGGAGCAAACCCAAACCATTTGACAACCATAATGAAAGATATGTCGATCGCTTGAGTAGGTCAACCTGAAAGCGATCTAAACATAATTTTGTGTACTTTCTGTTTGTATTTTTGTGAATTTAAACTTTTCTCTATTTTTTTTGGTAGACTTCCTGATGACATCAAGCAAGTGCTGGGTGGGATCCTAAACCGCCTCAGTGAAAACATTGAACATGATCCGTCTGAACAGACAGAAACTGTTATCCAGCAGGCAGAAAACGTTATGGCATTTTTGCTGCAGTGTGTCGATCTGCCTTATGAGTGTATCGAACCCATAATTTAAAAAATTTCCAGAGCTTGTGATCTTCTCCAAGCAAACATGAACAGTACAACAAAACGATTTAGAGCTCCAGCTTTATGTACCGGTGACAGAGGACGCCCAGCTTTAATAATCACCTACGACCAGCTGGAGTTTCTGCTCGAGTGTCAGTTTTCAGTCCCAGACATGGCCAGATTATTGGGAGTGAGTAAATCAACTGTAAAGAGAAGACTCCGTGAGTTCAGTCTGTCAGTTAGACAGACATACAGCACTATCTCTGATGAGGACCTCAGACAACATCTTGAAGAGTTCACTTTACAGTTCCCAAACTCTGGCTTCAGACTGGCAAGTGGGTTTTTGCGAGCTCGTGGTGTTAGGTAAGAGATTATGACCAATGTGAGAATTATCTAAACAGAAATGTCATGCCCGTCCCCACATATAGACACACCCTCACATGCTTTCATAAAAAGTGTATTAACTAACTATGAGCAATACATTTGTTACTGTATTTGTTCATCTTTGTTAACGTTAGTTAATACAAATCCAGCTGTTCATTGTTAGTTCACAGTGCATTAACTACTGCTAACAAGATTTGAATGAAGTATTAGTAAATGTTGAAATTAACATTAACAAAGATTAATAAATGCTGTATATGTCCAGTTCATTATTAGTTCATGTTAACTAAAGTAGTTAACTAATGTTAAGGAACAAACCTTTTTGTAAAGTGTTACCAATATCTTTAATGAAACAATTGGTATTCAAATATTATTTTATTAATATGTTTATCTCGCATACCATTGAACAATTATATGCTGCTGAGTGTATTCTACAACAGATGCTTTATTTTTATGTTTTATTTATTTTACACACTTTCTTTTCCACTAGAGTACAACGATCACGGCTACTAGCCATGCTTAAAGCAGTGGATCCACTGGGGACAGTTCTAAGAGGAGTTCAGCTGAACATCATACAGAGGAGATCATATTGTGTAGCAGCACCATTGGCACTATGGCACATTGATGGAAATCACAAACTGATCAAGTGAGACTTAATTTATATGGTTTGTTCTTACATATTTTCTTGTAGTATTATTTGTGCCGCAACTTTTTATGAATCCTACCAAACATGCCCCTAAAATGTTTCTTGCAAACTTACACACTAGGCCGGAATGCAAATATGCTGTCTGTTTTTGTACAGTTGGCGAATTGTTATTCATGGAGCTATCGATGGGTACAGCCGAAAAATTATGTTTCTGAGAGCCAGCAACAACAATCGGGCAACAACTGTGTTGAGTTGCTTTCTTGCTGCGGTCGAAAGTTTCGGTTTACCTGTGAGGGTAAGAAGCGACAAGGGTGGAGAGAATGTGGAGGTCGCCCGGTTTATGCTGGAACACCCTCTTCGTGGACCAGGTAACTATAAAGAATAGGTCATAAGTACATGTGTTATTTTAAACAAATTTGGATCTAACAATTAGGGCTGGGCGGTATGACGGTATATATCGTTACCGCGGTAGAAAATGTCAACCGTAACAGATTTTTTTTATTCCGTGTATACCGCGACATGCAAATAAGTGGGTGTGGTTAACTCGCGTGCAACGTGCGTGAGACTGAAACACTGAGAATTGTCAAAGAAACATGGAGAAAGCAGATCAAGATGATCCACAAAGGAATTACATTTTCTAAAGGGTTGTTGTTGTTAACGTGATATTTTCGGGGAAAGTCGCAGCAGTTAATTAGAGCAGTGCAGCACCCTAGAGTGCACACTCGCAACGGGGAAAACATTAATTGACAATGACAGCTCATATATCAATATCGTAACGAATAGAAATAACCTTAAATAATGTTATCTGCATCTTTCTGTCTCTTTTGTATAGTTTTAAACACGAAAATCGCAGCATGACACGCAAACAGTTTGCCGTGGTAATGAACAACCTGCTTGTGAAAGCGAATGTATTATCCTGTATGAGGCTAAATTAATAAATATGCAGCACAATTTATATATTTATAACTCCAAACAATTGGCCACTGAACCAGCTGATAAAAGCTTCCTTTGATTCGATACTGATTACAACGTGACACTCAAATTAACCGATCGCATTTTACTGATGCAGAAGACGCGCGCGTGCACGCACTGAGAGGGAGCGCGGTGTGTTCACCGGGCTATGAAAAAAAAAAAAAAAGACACAGTTACAAGGTGTGTATAATTGAAACTACACTACTTTGTCAACACTAACAGTAGCTGCTGTTCGGTTTCATACTGCTGCTCTCCTGCTAGTCACTTCTGAACTTGAACTTTTATTGATTAAAGCTACAGGTGACGGGTTGCCAGATATCACAAAAAGAACAAACAAGCTCCTTAAAAAACGCAGTGTATAAGCAGACATAGCAAAAATGTACCGGGGAACACATTTAAACATAACTAGTATTACTATACTAGAAAATTAAAAGGAAGTAACTAATTTATTATGAATAGAAAAGTTCAATATAAAATATTCAGATATTATAAACTGATTGATGAAGTAAAGCATAACATGAGATTGAAAAATCATTCAGAAAATCATTCAGAAACACTTTATTTAAAGTTTAATTGCACCTATGAGTTGTATTTAATATCAATCAGTTGGGGGCAGTTCATCTAAAAGTTGATGAGTGTGTTTTGTTTATATTTAGCTATCAAAATAGTTTACCAAAGAAATAATTTACCAAATAAGAGAAAAAGAAAACAATGTGAAGTACTATTAATTTCTAAAGTTTTTGGGTTTATTTATTATACAAATCCCTTTATGTCGATTTTTCGAGTATAGCTACATATATAAATAACTATATCGTGAAATATATCGCTACCGTGAAATAAAATTAGTCATACCGTGAAATAGAATTTTGGTCATACCGCCCACCCCTACTAACAATTATCTTTTTGTAATATTTATTTTTTTTAATTACTTGGTTGTTGCTTCACCAAAGCTAAAATCATTTAATGGTGTACTTTATTTTATTCAGTATTTTGGGAATATTTTTGTGCTGTAACTAGGGGTGTGCGATATCACGGTTTTTGATCGTGGCCGATTAAAATGTCTCCACGATCTGCTTTTGAAGAAATATAGTAGTATCGTGCATTTTATCAGTTGCAGTTCTGGCGCCGAGCTCCGTCTCAACATACATCAAATGTTAACGCAGAGGAACGGGATACTGCAGTTCACAGAAGTTCATTATTTGCATGTGCTTTAAAGCCTTGCTGGTTAAACATGTAATTCACGTGCTGATGCGCTGTTCTGACGTGTGCTTTCTGAGCGCATACACCCGAAGCACACGGGCACTAAAAGCCTGTCTAACAGCGTCTGTTTACTGGACTACGTTATAAGTTATCTTTCCAGTCTTATTGCGCTAATATTGTCAAATACACTCAAGGTTTACATAAACAAAGTTGGTTATTTCTAAAGTGAAAGCAAACAGAAAAAAAATGAGAGAAAATCTTTTATTTTCAACAGAAGAAAGAAACTTATTCGGGTTTAAAACAACTTGAGAGAGTAAATAATGACAATTAAAATGTTTGGGAGAACTATCCCTTTAATGTTAATAAAACAACAAAACACAAAGAGGAAATCACTCACTGCTCTTGACTGAGAACTTTAGTAGTAGCTTTAATAATAATCAATGAACACAACAGTAACTCCAAACTGCAACACAGGGCAAGGCCGATGGGCACGTGACAGAATTCGGTATAGTAAGCATGCAGTAACTTCGCTTCAAACACACACGGTGGGGCACAGCATCAACACACGTCACTCTCAACCACTCTGTGAAATATAAGGCCACAGCCCACCTCCTTGTTCTGAACAGCGGGGACAGTAAGACGGAAGAATATATAGCGACCCCAATCATGCATCACAACAGCTGTCTTCTCATTACGGTGTCTAGACTCCTTTTCCTAGATCGCTTCTCTTCATATACAGTGTCTTTGTGTATAAATCACATACCGTGCGGCCAACAAAGGTTTGCACTTATCTCTACCCAAGAAGGGGACTTGATATCTCCAAGGCGACTTCTTCTCGGCTTCTCTGTTCCACACCACCCAATCCTTCGTAGCGGGTTCCCTTCCGCGGGTCGATCTCACCAGCCGATTTGTCCCACAGAAACTCTCAGCCCACCTCGACTGAACAAAGTCAGGACACAGCACCCGAACACAGAACACTGCACTGAACTGAACTCGACTCCCCTTGGTCTCCCAAAACTTGGTTTTTATCTGCCTCAAAGCGCTGTGTGTCCCAATCATCAAACAGCCCTTTGATGCGCCGCTCCTGCTGTCACTCTGTCATCAGCAGCTGCTGTTGCCATGGTAGCGAATGCATACAAGGCTGGCTGGGTGTTCCATTGAAAGCGCTCTGGGTGGAAACATTCCTCCGTGGAGTATATAGTTCCGCTGCTGGTTCGTCACCTTGTGACAAATCGGTCCACCTCTAATAGATATGGATAACCATAGTTTTTGTCCTCTAAACAGTGAGAAGTTTTACCTCAGGTATCTAGCGCTCGTTTCCACAACATTGTCTTTCTTCCTTTAAAGTTGCAGATGCTGTTTTTATTCCACTATATTGACTACGTCAGCTAAATTCACTGTTGGATTATTAGCTCGATTACACTAACTTCACTCAAAACACAGTATGCTGAGGACATCTGCTGGTTACAGCCGTGTAATGCAACAAGAACAGCAAAAACATGTTCAGTGACGTTGTACACACTTTGAAGTACTCAAGCTTAGAATAAACAAACCGCCATCGTTCGTTGGTGTGGATGCCAATATAGTTATCTTTATAGTTATCGTACTTGGTGTGAACGCCACCCGTGGCAAAAGGTCTCTTTCAACCAGGGACATTTGCCTCTGACTAACCCGCTGCGACCATTTACTATTGCACGTCAGATAATTGATGTCACTTACTGGCTCAACTAACCTCCACAATACTGTATTTCACCCACCTTCCTGAGTTGTATTCTGTTAAAGAAACTCAATTAAAGTCTTGTTGATTACATCCTTGTGTCTGTGTTCATGTTGGGACACCTAGCTGCCAGTTAATAATAATTGTAAGAATAATTTTTTTTTTCTAGAAAGGACCAGTTTTATCACTGGCAGAAGTGTACACAACCAGAGGATTGAGCGTCTTTGGCGGGACATCTGGTGTGCAGTCACTTCAAATTATTATGCAGCCTTCCAGTGCCTTGAAGAAAGTGGCACTCTGGAAATTCAAAACGAACTTCATGTCATCTGCCTACATTACGTGATGTTGCCTCGGATCAACATGCACCTGAATCTGCTCCGAAGAACATGGGATCAACACCCTCTCTCCTCTGAGGGGAACCGTTCTCCACAGCAGCTGTGGGTTGGAGGCCAGCTTCTAACAACCGAGACCCCAAATGATCCAGTGAGTAGCCTGACAACGTTTTGTCCAGCATAACATCAAAAAACTGAAATGAAACGCAAGTGAATTTTCATAATGTAAATTTATTTTTTCAGACTGATTTCACCTATTGGGGAGTAGATTGGGATGGCCCAGTACCACAGCCAGATGATGCCCAGGGTGTTGAAATCCCGGAATCGCCCACTTCTCTCCAGGATGCATTGCTGGCTGTGCTTCGAGAGAATATCGATCCGTTGATGAGCAGCACCTCTTTAGGCACAGACATCTACCAAGAGGCTTTAAGACTGTGTGAGGCAGTTCACTTGACCTCTTAATCATGTTGGTTTGGATTTGTGACAATGCCCCTGAAAGAATCAGGGGCCTGATGTATAAACGTTGCGTACGCACAAAATGGGCACGCATTTTGTGTGTTTTTTATTTATTTAGGAAAATAAATGGCTATTTCTGATTGAATAAAGTCTTCCTGTGATGAAACCTTTTTAAAAGTTTGTGATGTTGATATTTTTTTTTATAGTGGGCTTATTTTCTAACCAACTTCATCAATGTGTTCTCAACTGTCAGTGATGTGGATGCGGGGACTACATCACATATACATATACTAAGGGTGCAGAGTTACAATGAAGCTATTTTAAGACTTGAATAGTTTTTTTTAAAGGGATAATATTCCTGACTATCAGGGGTATAAAATGTAATGTTTAAATTAGATACATCTTTCCAGTGTAGTTACCATGTTTACAGTGGTTTAACAGCAGTAAAACTAGCATTAGTCAATAGCCCCACGAAAAAGATATTATAGTAGTTTAAAGTTATTATAAACGTAAAAATGACCATGACAAATTTTAGCCACTTTGCTTCCATTATTTTATTAGCTGTACAGCCTATTTCATTAACTGATATACATAATGACGTAAATATGACGCTCTTCCAATAAATAATATTTACACAATACTAATACTGCAAATCACCATATAATTAATAATTGGCATGTGTGGATTTAACAAATAAAACGTTTCCCCATTAAACATTTATAGATAATTGCTGATTGTCTTTTTGTATTAGGCTACATGGACACTACAAGGCACAGGGATGCCATTTTTGATTATTGCGCACGTTTTTTAGGTGGGGGGTGGGGGCAATATATACACCTTTTGCCTAATAATGTGACGAACCATTCTCGATCATGTCAGCCGATCGGTAAGCTGCAGATATACGATTTTTGCTAATGACACAAATATCTGACCACTTTTCAAGGTTTTAGCCTACTTTTTAATGAGATTGTGCTCTAATTATAATGACATCCTAATGTATGATTTACACATTTAAAAAAAATAAAATTTAAAAGGTTTAAACTTTAATTAGTTTAAACTGTACTTATTTAACAACCATAACTACACGTTATAGTTTTTCCTATTCAACTTTGAGACATGTAACGTTAAATACCCATTGTCTTTTGTACAACGTGGACATTAAGGTAGGGATGTCATTTTAAATAATTGCGCGAATTTTGAGGGGAGGGGGATGGTGTGAACATGTCTCAAAGTTATCGGTTAGTTATTTAAGTGTGAAATGTAACTTTAATTATTTAAAGTGCTATTTGTAAATTGAAAGTGTGTTAAAATATGATGATGTACTGCTGACAACCATAAGTGCTAGTGAATTTAACAAGTAACAGTGCGGTAGTTTATTGGTTTTATTCATGTATACTCTTTTGTACAAAAAAGGTGGCCAAGAATTAAGATTTTTTTTTCCCGCCACAGAATAAAACATTTTAAAAGATAATTGCGACTTTTCATCTCACAATTACGAGTTTACATCTCACAATTCTGACCAATTATTGACTTTAGAATTGCGATATGTAAACTCGCAAAATGAGATAAAAAATCGCAATTACCTTTTTATTTTTTTACTCTGTGTTGGAAACAAGCTTCCATAAATAAGTAGGCCTTCCTACTAAAAGAGATTATGTGATTTTGGACGCTGCCATGGTGAAAAACATGGATAGTTTTTCACCATGGCAGCGTCCAAAATCACATAATTTCTTTTTCCTGAACACAAAATTCCTATTTATAAACAGTAATAAAAAATGTGTGTAAAAAAAATAATAATTAAGTTTGCTTTCAATTGAAAACTTTAATGGAAATTCAATTTTGAGTCAATGACACCATCGAGTCCTCTGTAGCTTGTGTTTGTTGTTCTTTGCTGGTGATTCATTCTGATTTGTTTTTACAGCATTCAAAGCAATAATAGTGAGGCGGCACAACTGCTGCAGGATGCGGCCCAGGTTATCACAGGACCCCGACAGGCTCCTGATACTATTATGGCAAGACAAGACAGAGTTCAGGCAACGCTCTCGTCACTCTTCAGGCCATATGGTTCCAGGGACAGAGTAAGGGCAAGGCCTAAGCCTTTCAGCACTCCCTGGTGCCATGATTTTTTCTGTCTGGCTGAACCAAACACCGTATCAGTCCCAAGGCCGGAGGAAACAGTCTCTTTGCATTCTGTTGGCCTTGGAAAGCGGTGTGTCAGATTTAAAGACAGTAAATGTTCATTTAGAGAATTTTGTACTGCTCTGTACGAATTCTTCCCTGCACTGAGAGATAGTGGGGGCTTCAAAATAATGAGATCCACTAGAAATAAATCTTTAGTTGACATACCAATACCACCAAATGGCTACACAGTCACAGTAATATCTGAGGCATGAAAGTGGACTGAACAGGGCAATGGCCTACATAGTACCTCTGCAGCATCGATTGATGCCATGTAATCAGCAGGTTGATGAACAGGTAATGAATAAAAAAGTGTATTTTTTTTCCAAATTTACATTTGTTGTGAATGGAAATACAACTTAATTAAAAACAAATTTAATTCTGTATGTATAGGTGTTTGCAATGGACACTTGCCACAGATGCTCCCTTGATGTGCCACTTTGTGACCTCCAAAGGCATTTAACCCAGTGTCAAGAAAAGTAAGTTGTTGTTGATGCAAATATGACATTTCTTACACATTCCCACCTTCACACCTACAGTAAGGGCAAATTAGCACACCCAGTTCGGACAATCTCCATTTATTTGGACTGTGGGGGAAACCCACTCTTACACACAGAGAACATGCAAACTCCACACAGAAAAGCATCCTGGATCATGCTGGGGCTTAATCCAGGTCGCTTCTAACCCAGCTATTAAACCAACATAGATTTTTATAGTGCAGACTGTAATATTGTTTTTATGTCTGTTCTTTCGCATTGTACTTCATTATCTACTTAGCTATGTATCTACTTATTTAGTTATTAACTTGCACTTGTTGTTTTCCATTGTGTGTAGTACTGAACATGCAGAAAATGGTTCCAGTCCATCAACAACTTCCACGTAAGGCTTTATAAGTTATTTTTGTTTAAATCATTTTTAACAATAGTTTTAAATGGTTTGCATGAAAATGTTGCCATAGTTTAATCATCTTAAATAGTTCCTAGACATGTTTAGTTTTACTCACACTAAACGCACAAAGAGTTTAGGGTAACATTTTAAGATTGATTCACCATTCAGTTTTCATTGCTCTATATAAATCTTTTTCCAACATACACATTCTGTCCTGAATTCTCTTTGTGTTTACTGGAAGTAGGTTAGAGAGGTTTCAGACACCATGAGAAAGATCAAGCAAAGTGACAACTTGTAATTAAGCTTGATAATATTTGTTTTATTTTTATATGAACAGTCAGTTTATGAAAAGTCATGACATATTAACCCTTATATATCTTATAAGTAAAATGTTCAACAATGTGATCCACGTTGTATTTTAGAGTGGAAGTATTGCAGGTGAACAGAAGTATATCACTTAGAGTGGGACTGATGTTGGATGTCAACATGTCTGTGTTTAACAGCCATTTGGGTAATTACAGAATAGAAATTTAAAAAACTTATTTTATAATTGTACATTATGATCACTTTGAAAAAAACTTTTTTTTCCTTGTTTAGTTCTACCATTGAAGAAAATAACAGCACAACTCAATGTTCCTGAAAAGAGGTTCGATGACCTCTTAAGAGAGACATTTCCTCAATTAAAAAAAAAAGAATATGAATTCTGCAGGGTAGATCGCCACAGAATAGTGCATGTTTTGCCTGTTGAATTAAGGACACTACGGGATGTCAAAATGTACCCTGGCATGGGACGATCTGCACTGTATTTAAGGCCAAAGGTACAAATCTTTCATTTGTTTAACTTTATGAACATGAGAAGTGCTTGATAAATGGTCAATTTGTTTTATAGTATTGACGTTGTAGCTTACATAAAATCAATGTTTATGTTGTTTGTAAGGTGGACCTTGAGGACAGTGAACCTGAGTGCAGTGTTGTCATGGAACAGGTTTGTTGTGTCTTCCATTTTCTCTACATTTTTCAGTTGCCAATAACAAAAGAATTGTCTGATCCGGGAGCACTTCCAGTTTTAGTTTATTTCCCCACATGTAGTCAATAATTGTATCCCTTCGAGTTGTCATTTGATAATCAAAGCGACGTTTTCAAACTTTGTTTCTGTTAATTTTTGGTCCTGCTAGTTGTCCATCATTCTGGTGATATGTTTACGTAAGGCCGTCGTACGTGCTCGTCCAGGTAGTTTTTGCTATCTGCGCATGCGCACTTTCATGTGTATATGTGTGGTGAGCTACGGTTTCAGCCATTCACTGATGCCTCAGTCGCGAAGTTTCTACTCGACGGATAAAGTTTGGCATGCTATTTGGGGGGCGGTTCTTTTCTAAAATTCGGGAAAATCTTCCACAATACCTTTAATGTAGTATACACGGATGTATGAATATGCAATTTTGTCCCCGCCTACATTCATACACTTGGAGTACCTGATCCACAAGGTTTAATATAGTAAATGAATGACACATGATGGCAAGTGAAAATATTAGTTTAATTAATCCATATATGTTTGAGCCTGAAAGTGATTCAAAAGAAGAGCAAGAGTGAATTATACAGGCTTGTCTACAAGTGTATGTATCAGAATGATAATGTGTTTTCTGAATCGCTCTCTACAATGTCAGATACATATAGTATGTCATGATTACACACATAATGTTGGATTGAATATGTTATCAAAAATGTTGTTAAATTTAAAAACTTTTTTTGTGATTTAAGGTTGACCTTGAAGACATTGATTCAGAACCGGAGAGCAATGTTATACAGGTTTGTTTTATACATTTCACAATGGGCACTCATTTGGCATTGAATTATTGTATATTACAGCTGTATATAACTGGCTTGTTGTACTTCTTTCTGTCATTGTTATAAGGAGGACTTAGAGGGGAATGATGGAAGTCATCATTTATCAGAGTCAGAGGATAGCATCATAGCACAGGTATTTTAAGGGAAAACAAAACACTCTTTGCATGTTGATCATGTACAATACAAATTTATTTTCCGTAACGTGCTCAAGTAGTAAAAATTGTACATAAACAAGATTTAAGTATGACAGCATATGATAACAGTTTTTATCTTGTATCTGTAAACTGTATTGAAATAATGATCAAGTGTAGCATTAGTTCTGGCAGGTCACGTTAGTCAAGCTCAGCTGACGTGTAGGAGTACGATTCCTTCACATTTTAAAATGAATACATGCTATTCACTGTGGAACAATAAGTTTTACTTTACTGTTTATGAACGGAATGGTTTAGATTTAGATTTATGCATTTGGCAGATGCTTTTATCCTAATTCTTATCAGTTCTTGCTTTCCCTGGGAATCAAACCCTTGACCTTGGTGTTGCAAGCGCCAACGCTCTACTGTTTGAGCTACTGCATTGATCTACTCTAACTTCTTAGTGTATTATTCCTAGTGTTAAGGTAGAATTAAATAGTGATTTCTAAAGGTTCAATATTGTGAAACATTCTGTTGAACATGCAACTTCCTCTTTTAAGGAGGACCAGACGGTGAGCCATGAGGACAGTGACGATTTACAGGTTGTTGTCATGTACCGTACACTTTGTTAAAATGTTAAAACATGAAGTTCCTTTGATTTTACTTTGAATGCTCTTGGAATTGTTTTAGGAATGGAGGGCTTTACGGCAAGAGCAAGATGAAGAATATGCTCTGTCCCTAAGAACTGATCAAGATAAGGTATGTTTATTTTTGGGGGGTATTAAATGTAATAATAACAACTCGATCATTATTGATTCATTTCAAGTATTTAATGTATAACATTACTTTTTTAGTTCAAGTATGACATGACTTAAATTTTTTCCTTGACCTTGGTAATGTTAGTAAAAACAATTGCATCAAAAGTGATCATAAAACACTCAGTTTATTACTTAATTATTCATTTATTATTATAGTCTTCATCATTTCTCATAAGAGGTGTAATTACAAGCAACACTCTTTTGAAACAGGTCTCTAAACATTCATTACACGTTTCTTAAATCCAGTGTCATTTTCCCTATAACAACAGGATCAGAGGATCCGTGAAGAAGAAGAAAATGAACAGAAACGTTTAAAGGTAGGACTTTTGTATTAGCTTATCATAATGTTGTATTTTTAAGAATTCAGTTTAAATAGCAATAGCAATGGTGTTAATGTTGAATTTCTGCACATGGTTTGTCTTATAGTATATTAAAAACACCTCAGACATATACACATCATAAAACTTGATTGAGTCCCTGAGGAACCCGCTGATGGCGTGCCATTAAGGTTCAATTTTCCAGATGATTCCATCAAAATTAGAAGATTTCATCCATCTGATCTTATGCAGGTAAGAACGTTTTAATACGTAAGGGATAATCCATGGCTAGCTGTGCATTAAGCAATTTAAATGCATGTCGTGGAGGCAAAGAACCGCTTATAATTATATATTTGCCAGCATTGACAACTTTAAAGCTGTTATTGATGTTAACAGCACAGTAATTGACTGGAAGACTATTTTTTTTATTGAACATAGCACATAAATTAACAGCAACAATTTTACATAGTAACGTATACGTAAGAAGAGACCAGTAATGGCTATATACAACAAACATAAAAATAAAAAAACAGCTTAAGCTGAAGCTATAGATGTGGTAGTTTAAACATGTAAGGTAAAGCAATAGGTTCATGAATTGTAATAGTATTATTAAGTACATTTCCAGGTATTTTGGAAAAATATATACATGAGTAATAAACAATAGACATCAATACAATTTAAAACAACAGCAACAAGAACAATAATAATAGTAGTATTAGTCAAAGTAGGAGTGAAACAGCGGCAGAATCAATAGGCTAATAAATAATAATAATAAATAATGATATCTATTAATGATATCAGTAATATCTCGATTTTATACATTTTGGACCAGTCAATGAAACGATTGCAATGTAACCCCCTAGAAATTGCTATGTAACCCCCTATTTGCTGAGAAATATAATGTAGCGATTCAGAGCATGGTATTATTGACATTTATTCAATGCAGTAAACCAGATAAAACCTTATGCAACATTGTTGTATTACAGTTTTTTATGATTGCTATGACAGATTTTTCAATACTTTTAACAATTTTCCAAAACTCTAAACACAGTTATCACTACATCCGCCTGTGTAAGCTATACTATTAACGCATTTATTGTTGCTTAAACACAAAATGCATACAATTAACACAAATTTAAAATGCTTGAACTTCTTTTACACACAAGCTCAAACAAGACCAAAACAATGGATTTTTACTGCCAAAATTACCAATGCTTTAACACTGTATGTCAGAACAGATAACACCATGTTCTAAACCTAACCCAGGCTAAAGTCAAGGTAAACGTCTCAGGTTACGACTGTAACCTATGTTCCCTGAGAACAGGGAACGAGACAATACGTCAACGACGTTATGGGGGAACGCCTCAGGCGTGACAGGTGTCTGAAATCACTATCAAATCACGTCAATCATATTGACCGGCGACAGCCCGTGAATCATTAGCGTGAATGATTAACGTGCGACCTGGAAGTATAAAGGGGCGCCTTGCACACATGACAAATCACCTTATCGTCTGAAGGGACTGTACGGTAGGCAAGCCCCGAGGCATGGTAGGGAGACGTATTGTCTCGTTCCCTGTTCTCAGGGAACATAGGTTACAGTCGTAACCTGAGACGTTCCCTTTCGAAGGGAACTCAACAATACGTCAACGACGTTATGGGGAACGATATACCAACTCCGCCATGCTAAGGGGAGTGCATGCCAAGTGGCAGTGACAACTGTCAGAACCAGCAACTTCAAATGAAACGCTAGAACCACTCACCCTCAGGTCACACTGGGCTGTCAGTGACAGCATTCCCTACGGTCATAGCCCAAGCTACAGCCTCACAGAAAAACCTTCATAAACATGGTTAAATAAAAAGGTCTACCTGGGCCGGCTCCGGGCCTGGAACCACAGCTTCCGATTAGAAGGGGTCCCTTCTAGGGAATGTGGCTAGGGAACCCGAAGGAACCCCAGCCAGTCACTATTCAGGGGAACGTACTCACCCCGAAATGCCACCAGGACGGCCTGACCTGGCGTCAGTACATAGACACTAGTCTGGCCAAATCCTGTCTGTCTGAAGACAGAGCCTCTGGACAACAAAGCCTTAAGAAAGGCATCCAACCCGAGGGACTGCGAAGCTGGCAGTGAACCACTCGGCCCGGATCTCAGAGACGGGATATCCCGGAGAGTATGACTCAGCATAGTGCTTTCCAACCCTTGCTAGCGAGGGGAGTTTCTCTACTCGATCCACGGATCAACCCAGTGTCTGTGTTTCAAAACACTGAGGAGGCCTGTGAAGGCCTAAGGGCTGATCTAACTGGGAGGCCTCACGAGAGGCCTACGACCGTCTGACCAGACTCAGGAAGCCGCATGCTCATAGAGACCCTCGGTGAGGGGAGCACAGGTCTGCCTGGTAGGCAAACCAGGCTGTAGGCAGAAAAAGTTCCGGGAGGGAACCAATAGCAGAGAATGAACACTTTAGCGAGCCAGGGCGCAAGCTCACCTTCAGCAGCTGCCTATTAAGGCTAGCTGAAACTGATAGCAAGAGACCACTAGCTTCATAAACCCAGCACCACTAGGGAACGTTACAGGGAGGCCCGGAGAGGCCTACTACCTGATAGCCAACGTAAGTGGGAATTCACCTTCAGAGAGGCCCGTGAGGCCTACTACCTGATAACCACAGTAAGTGGGGTGCTCACCTTCAGGGAGGCCCAGAGAGGCCTACTACCTGATAACCACAGTATGTGGGGTGCTCACCTTCAGAGAGGCCAAGAGAGGCCTACTACCTGATAACCACAGTACGTGGGAACTCACCTTCAGGGAGGCCCGGTGAGGCCTGCTACCTTACAACCACAGTATGTGGGAGCTCACCTTCAGGGAGGCCTGGTGAGGCCTACTACCTGACCGTACTCATTCAAGGAGGCCTGGAGGAGCCTACTACCTGATAATCACAGCATGTGGGAACTCACCTTCAGGGAGGCCTGGTGAGGCCTACTACCTGACACCCAAAATATTTGGGCGCTCACATTCAGGGAGGCCCAGAGCGGCCTACTACCTGACAGCCACAATATTTGGGAGCTCACCTTCAGGGAGGCCCAGAGAGGCCTACTACCTGATAGCCAACTTAAGTGGGAATTCGCCTTCAGGGCGGCCGGCTGAGGCCTACTACCTGATAACCACCTTAAGTGGGAATTCACCTTCAGGGAGGCCTGAGTGGCCTACTACCTGATAACCACTGTTAGCTTTGAGCCCTGAGTCCGGGTGATAGTATAAGGTGGCCTGCTAAGGCCAGCCAGCTGGGGACTCGCCTATCAGGGAGGCCTGGTCGGGCCTACTAGCTAATAGCAAGTCATATTCTGCTATAAAGTACACTGTTGGGAACCATACTACACAAGCATAATTTACTAATGGGCTTCCAGTAGCGCTATAAGGTATGTCCCACAATGTTGGGACTCACCTCCGAGGAGGCCTGTTTAAGGCCTACTACCCATCAGTGAGTCAACTGCCCGAACCACCAAGGCCAACCACGTGAGCTGGCCTACAGTGCCCTCTAGGGGGCTGTCCAATCAAGGAGGCCTGCTGAGGCCTACTACCTAATGGCGCAGCCTTCGTTGGCAGCAAAGCTGTTTACGCAGCGCCTACAGCATCCTGGTGCCTAATCACATTGCCCATGGCAGTGTACTCCGCAAAAAAGCTAGCACCCTTAAAACAAGGGGAGTAAAACATACGCCACTCTGCCTCAACGGAGGCCCCATTAGTCAGGGGCCTACCATCTATGCATGGGCGTCAGCTCAGGGCAATGCTCTGGCTTCAGGGGAGCGTACTTCGACCAAAGAAGAAGTGAAGCTTACTTCATACTCGACCCGAGCCATAGTGGTGCGAGGTAGGATAAACAGAACTGGGAGTGAAGTGCTCAGACCTACCCTGTATCACAGGGGGATACTCACACCTCACCCTGAGGTTACCAGGGTCCGGGCCTGCCAGCGGCTCTAGGGGTGACAGAAATTTATCTGTGCCCAACCTAGGGGAGTGGGGCTTGAATGAAAGCCATCCACCTACAACCTAGCGCTCGAGCAGTAGCTCAGCGAGGTGAGTGAAGCCTAAACTGGCGGCCTAAATCCGTAGGCCAGTTCTGCATGGCAGGGTCGGGCAGGAAACCCAGTCTTCTTCGTGAAGCGAAAGACGGCCTAACCCTGCTCAATAAAGACATATATACCACGGAGGCCTGTTTGAGGCCTACCATGTCCTTACAAACCATCCTCTGCACCATGCTGCATTACTCTAGTCACCCCAGAATGCAGAGAAGGGGGCGGGCCTTGGCCTAACGACTCCCATGGGAGGAGGCTGTTTATACAGGGATGCTAGAAACCTACATTCACAAAGTGAAGGTTCAGAGGAAGCAATGCTAAATTTTAGCAGAGCACTTCTATTATCCCTGGCACAGCCTAGGCCAGCTACAGAGGCGGCCCTGGTGAGGGCCAGCCTGCAGGCATAGATCTATCTGAGGGCTCGGAGGAGCCACAGCCTTACTAAAGAATATAGTCTGTATTATTCCATACAAAGGGCTGCATGATCGCTCAGCCTAATGAAAACCCAAACAGAGCTCAAGGGGCGAAATACTCAGGAAGAAGTCAAACGGACCCGTGGGCCGGACATAAGATCTATCTGAAGCTCTAGCGTCAGTCAACACTCTAAGTAAAAAATTCTAAGAGAGAGACCAACTACTCTACCCTGAGGTGGCTAACAGCCCGAAGGCTAACATAGTTATCGTTCTGGCCACCTAATGGGGAACTTCAGGGCCCTAATAATCCAGGAAACTTCTCTTACCTTATTACCTGATGACATAGCAAATGACATGACCCCATAGCTCTATACAGGGAACGAGGTCTGTAGAGAGATACATTTCGGAATTTTAATTCACAAAATTGACTCTTGAAAAGACCAGACAGCTCACCTGCGGCGTGCGGAGTGAAGACTCGCCAGATAGTTCTTTATGAACCTGGGGTCCACCACTTTACATGCCTGAAAGAGGCGTTTCTACTAACCAAGCCTAGGCGGGCCATCGGAACATCGTTCTTATCATAGGCCCAGCGCCAGGCCTGATGTAATGCACGTCTGGGGAGTCAGAAGAGAGGAGAGGGCTGGATTTCTCTTTTTAATGAAGCCCTCCGGGGAGATTATCCATCAGCGACGCTGTATGCGCTTGTGCTGGATAACCTCCCTCAGATCCCTCTTCTAGCGGGAGTCACGCCTTTCCTGCGCCCTGTTCCTCCACAGAGGGGGCGCACGAGAGGCGACACTGGCTCTCTGGCCCTGTCTATGGTCCTCAGACCGTGAAGGTCCTCAGACCGTGAAGGGCCAGGCCCTCCCGCCTGCCTGGGCGTGGAACCGGATCTCAGCGGTATGCAGGTTTTTTCCTAAAAGCAGCTGAGCGCGCCTTCGCCTCCCTGAACTTCCCAAGCCCCGCCTCCACGGAGGGGCCAAAGAGTTCAGAGGGCGAAACCGACGAATCGAGGAGAAAGGCCTTCTCTTTCTCCTCAACGTCGGCCAGGTTTAACCAAAGCTGTCTCTCCGTGGCCACCATCGCCGCCATCGACCGACTGATCGTGGCAGCAGTCTGTTTGGTGGCCCGGAGCGCAAAAACCGTGGTTCGGCGCGGCTCAGTAACCGCCTCAGGGGACATCCCTGCCCCCTGGTCGAGATCCTGCAGCAGGTCGGCCTGGTATGCCTGCAGCACCGCCATGGTGTGCAGGGAAGCACCAGCCTGAACTGCTGCCGTGTATGCTCTGCCATTCAAACGCGCTGTTGTCTCTAGCGGTTTGGATGGCAGAAATGGAGCTCTCAGTGTCGACGCCTGCCCAGACATGAGATAGTTCGCAAACGACTCGTCAAATGGGCGGCATCGACACATACCCATGCTCTGCGATCCCCTCAACATCAGCGAAATTAACCCGCTGATGTCAGTGAATACTGGCAGAGAATGGGCTCTTCCATGCCCTCTAGATCTCTGTGTGAAGATCAGGAAGGAATGGATTAGGCTCACCTGAGCTGGTGGTGTATGGCCGGGGAGAAACCGATCGCCGAGCCTACCGCGAGCGGTCTCTCCTCTAGTGCGTTGCCATGGCAGCTACAGCCTGTTGTCGGCGCGCTCCACAACATCCACCAGACCTGCATACACGGGGCAGGGTGGCTGAGAGGGTTCAGGATTTACCTGATTATAAACCTCCTCAGTCATCTCCTGCTCGTCCTGAAGAGCAGCAAGAGCACCTGCTTCGCCCTCGTCAGCCGTCGAATCATCTGAGAGGTTTACAGCACTCTCAAGATGATCGACGAGCTCTATCTGGAAGCCCATGATGCAAGTCGCCGCTCTGCCTCGGCACGAGCGGGACCACGAGAACCAGACGTTGAACCCCCTTCACTCGAGAAGAGGGCCAGACGAGAGCGAGCGTTTTAAAAGAAAAACGCTCACAGTTCACACAGAGGATTCCCTCGAGAATCTCCCGTGCGCGCTCTTCTCCCAGGCAGGAAAAGCACACTCGTGTGCTGTACATTTAATTTTCTTACCGTTTCATTGAGTAGCGTTTTCAAACAGACAGTCCCTGAAGACGATGAGATGATTTGTCATGTGTGCAAGGCGCCCCTTTATACTTCCAGGTCGCACGTTAATCATTCACGCTAATGATTCACGGGCTGTCGCCGGTCAATATGATTGACGTGATTTGATAGTGATTTCAGACACCTGTCACGCCTGAGGCGTTCCCCCATAACGTCGTTGACGTATTGTTGAGTTCCCTTCGAAAGGGAACAGCTGTTTATATTGTGAATTGAAATACAAATATATCTCCTGTATTTTATTCTATTGTTACTGAGAAACAGCTGATTGAATAATGCAAAAATATAAATCACAGCTAATTTCAAATCTAGGAAACACACTCAGGTGTTGAGGTTCTTTCAATTGCATGACCATATAGTATAAAAGAGGACATTTCGGGCTGATTTTTTGTGTAAAGGGAACAATATAGAGCAACGAAAGAAAGAAAGAAAGAAAGAAAGAAAGAAAGAATAATGTCTGCACTAGGTAGAGGAAGACGTGTACCAGGACAAGGGAGAGGAGTGGGACAAGGACAAGGGAGAGGAGTTAGAATGCGTGGTGGCGCTCAAAGAAGGGCCAGAGCTAGGGTAACTAATGAAATAAGACCTGCACGAAAGACTTGTGTCAGAGGTAGAAAGGGGACAGGTGAGAGACCACTTGCCAACGTGATCACATGGACAATGTGGCATTCCACCATTCCTGTGCAGTTCATTGACGCCTGTCCTAGGATGATGTCCCTTTTCCTTGCTCCTTTCTCCCCTTTCCTCAACCCCATTGAGGAGTTTTTCTCATCCTGGAGATGGAAGGTTTTTGACCATCATCCACAAAACCAAATGTCCCTCCTGGATGCAATGGATGCTGCATGCCAAGACATCACAGCTGAACACTGCCAGGGGTGGATAAGGCATGCCAAACGATTCTTCCCACGATGCCTTGCCAGAGAAGATATCAGGTGTGATGTGGATGAGAACATGTGGCCAAATGCAGAAGACCGGGCAGATTAGAAGATGACTCTTTTTTTAATTGTTTTTATTCTTCTTGTGCTTTTTCTGTTTGTATATTTTGTATTTTCACATAATAAATGGCAGCTATATTGCATATTTTGTTATATTTCAGTAATGTCCTTTTGCAAATAAAGTATTTACTGTATTGCAGCAATTCTGTCTCTGTCTTCGTTTTTTTCATAAACCGTACAATCTATAAAGCTACTCTGAGATGGTCATTCATTTTTTGTATTGAATTTCTGCAGCAAAATAAACAAAATGCATGCATTTACTAAACCCAACAAAACAAAAATGTAGAGAGGCTTCAAAAGAAACTACAGTTCAAAACACAATCTATGATCAATACAATATACTGTCTGTTGTATAAGGGCAGACCTGACACATAAAATAATGCAGTTTCTGTCATTTCAGCTGATGATAGTGTTTTTTTGTCATTGTGTTATGATTGACTAAATGTTCCTGTTGGAAGAGAACATGTGTTAGTGTTTTGAATAATTATTTGATTTTGAAACATGTTTGCAGTGTTTTGTTAGACATAGTGTATTATGTTAGTGTATTATTGTATTTTGAAAATTAGTTTTGGAGTTTAGTTTACAATGTGTGATTTTGAACATGAAATTAACCGTTTTGCCAATTGTGTGTTTTAGGTGTGTTGGTGCGTTAAGAGTTTAGGAAACTTGTTAAATGTATAGAAAAAACTGTCATAGCGATTGGAAAAAACTGTAGTGTGAAATAAAATTTTTATGACGGGGACATTTTTACATTTTTAGAGGTAAACGTTTTTTTTGGGGTTTTCAGGTCCTCTGTGACTATGTTGGATCCCATGCCTGAGCAACAGAGTTTTTCATCATCAGAGAAATTACATCAGCCCTGTCAGTTATGAGCACTGCCACAGGAACACTTCTAGACCACAACATGACTTATCCATTGAACATCCATGTTCAATGGTTGCAGAAGGAAGATATTCAGGTGAAAATAGCCTCATTCATATTTCTGACTGCCAAGATTTTTGGTTGTTTTGAATGCATTTAAGAAGCACATTAAATAGGTCAAACAGTACTTTGGTAAAACTGTACAATAAAGTAATTAATGACTGAATTATAATTTTTGAGTGAGCTAACCCTTTAATCTTAAAAACCAACACTGCAACTTCACTATTACAGACTGTTCCTTCAACCACATCAGAACATTCAACGCCACCTTCTCCAGAAGATTCAACGCCACCTTCTCCAGAAGATTCAACGCCACCTTCTCCAGAAGATTCAACGCCACCTTCTCCAGAAGATTCAACGCCACCTTCTCCAGAAGATTCAACGCCACCTTCTCCAGAAGATTCAACGCCACCTTCTCCAGAAGATTCAACGCCACCTTCTCCAGAAGATTCAACGCCACCTTCTCCAGAACATTCAACGCCACCTTCTCCAGAACATTCACCTTTGTTTTATGCAGAGCCTTCACCTCTGCCTTCTCCTGTGGCATCACCATCAGTGGCATTAGTCTCCACACCAGAGTCAGTGTAGAATGAATATATTTTTAGATGAATTTACATGGTTATATTTTTTAATTTACATGTAGTAAAACAAAACTGACATTTTTTATTTTCTCTTTTTAGCGTTGACCTCAATTCATTGCTGCGTAACATACAGAACAGAGTGGACTTCACATCAACACCAACATCAAACCAGATCAATGCGACACGAGACAACGTCTTGGGAAGTGCCATTCGTGCTTTTCGGCGTCAGCGGTTTGACCCGGAGAAGAAACTCGATGTCATTTTTAGAGATGCTGATGATACTGCAGAGGGGGCAGCTGAGTTTTTAACTTTATTGATGAAGGACATACATACCTGTGAGGTTTTTGAAGGTCCTGACTGGCAGAAGACTCTTTCCTGCAATTCAAAAGGTGACTTTTGTCCATTGTTTTGTCCACGTGTAATATATATGCAATATCACACAATTCGGCCGTGATAGGCAATCACAGCTGTGCTGACATACAGACCTATCGGACGGCTACTTGTGTGATATTGCATTTTATACAACAGTTCAATGGTTGTGTAAGAAACAACAACGGTGTATCTTTTGTGCAGAACTACTTCCTTTTGCCATGGATTCAAATCTCAAGTTGACAGTTTAAAAGTTGTGGCGTTACTAATTTTAAAACGTCACTTACAACTAGTAACGAACGAACGTTAAGTCGCTTCATTGAAGCTTATTGCATTATGCAGAGTACATTATTATGAGAGAGATCGACCAATACTATAGAAATAGAAAGACAGTTCACTCTTATAACTTGTGAATGGGAGAAACTGCAATGCACAATATGGCAGAATAGTCCCGCCTTTTAAAGTAATAGGTTCCCATATAAACCTGAGACTAGCGTTTATGACTGCATATGCGCATTGGCTCGTCTATCCTGAAAAATAATCTTTTGTTAACACTATTTGAGTATAAGAAACAACATTTATGAGCCACTTCATGTCGAATTTTTTTGCCTATTTGAAATATGTAATTTAATTGTATGTTTTGCTAGCAGTTTTTGAGATACCAGGATTCCCCCATTCAAATAGATAGGACTTGGTCTTGGATGACCAGAATAGCTGCCTGGATTTCTCGCGAGAACAACACTAGTAAATTAATTTGTCAGTTGTGTCTTTTGGTTGTTTAAAGTAAAAACAACTTACGGTACTTATAACCTAGTAGTTTCAGTCCCTTTCAATATAAAATTCCTTGCGACTCACTCATAAAGACAGTATTTGCCACCGTCTAATAGCATAATAAAGTAACTTTTACTCTAACTTTTAACTTTGACCCTTCACTACGGACCCTTTCTCAATACCAAATACTGCATATTAGTGTTGTAAAATATTATTTATTGAACAATAATATTTAAATTAACAACAATAGCCAAAAGTATAAGATTGTACAATATGAAATAAACTCAAGCAAACAATTAGGTCGAAATTACAAAAGTAGTGCTATAGTTAGTAGTGGATTTAATTAAATAAAAATAACCGCTATCTACATAAGAGCCAGCAACAAATTCCAGAACGACTGTGTGTGTATATATCATAGACTGTAAAAAATATGGACAAAGCGTCTGTGACGTCACCCATAGATTTTCTGAAGAACGGTTTTGAAGCCGTTTATGGGGGGTAATGGGCGGTGCCATCTTGGAAAATCTTACGATATTTCAATACAAATGTTCAGAAAGGATACAGATGTGGTGTGATGTGTTGTGTCAGATCATGGCCGAGACGTCAAATTTCAGGAATTCCACACGGCGCAGCCCGTTATCAGCTGTCAATCAAAGTTAACCACGCGCTTATTTGTCATACATTTTATATCTAAATACGATCTAAACTAACGAGTTAGAAAAAAATTCCCCCCCCTCACAGTTGTCAGGCACTCGGAACCTATCGAAATATACAATAAAAGTCCATGGGACCAACCTGTAAAAACATGAATTTATGCTGTGAAAACGGACATTTTAACATGCGGGTCTATGGACATTTTCTCCCTTTTGGGACCTCCCTCTAGCGCATTTTCGATGTATTGAAGTTTTTCGCACTTCCGGGTAGGCTTCATTTTTCAGATTAGAATGTTGCCGCTTGGTATATATATATATATATATATATATATATATATATATATATATATATATATATATATATATATAATACACACACAGATGCATATGTTTGTCTATTTGTGTTGCAGCTTTGTACGACGGTATGTACAAGCAGGTTGGACGAATTATTGCAGTTTGCCTCGTCCATGGTGGTGTCGAGCCACACTTCTTTTCTGAGCGACTATTTCTTCAAGTCTGCAACCTTAAGCCTCCTACACCAAACACTGAAGAGATAGTCGACTATGAGTTCAGAGAGAAGATGAAGGCGGTGAGATTTTTGCAATCCTTGTAAAAATGACTAATGCCCATATCAAAGGCATTTTGTGCCATTTGTCATGTAAATTCATATTTTTGTTTCTGTGCCAAGCTGTTGTTACAGTAGTCATTGCACTGTAGAGATGCAGAGATCAGCTGTAACATCACCTGAATTTGCTGTTAAAAATAAATCATCCAACCGCCACCCCCATGCACCTAAGAATTTCTCTCATTTCGATATCCACGCCCAACCTGCCCGTTGTCATTCTTTTCTGCACTTTTTTCCTCACTTACATACATATCATGTTCACCCACACAATTAGTACCAAATAGTGTTTCAGTAATTGCAGATTTATTTCGACGACAATATAACTTTGTGTATACTATGATGAAGAGAGAACTCTTGACAGAAAAGTATGCAGTTTATTAATTCCTAGGGACCATTATGTGAATCCATTGTTTGTACACTTACTCTATCTTAAATGCCTTATGATTTAGATCCAATCGGCACAGAGTGTTGCTGATGCACAGAAGGCCATCACAGGAGCTGCTGACGAACTGGCAATGTTAGGATCACTGCGGCATATACAGACCTTAGAAGACAGAGATGATATGGTGGTAGCAGCAACAAACTTCTTGCTGGAGAGCAGGTTGAGGGATTCTGTGGAACAGTGAGTTTCTGAATATAGCCTACTAATGTCTTAAAGGGTTAGTTCACCCAAAAATGAAACTTCTGTCAGTAATTACTCGCCCTCATGTTGTTCCAACCCCGTAAGACCTTCGTTGATCTTCGGAACACAAACACAATTTAGGATATTTTTGATGAAGTATGAGAGCTGTCTCACTCCTCCCTAGGCTTTCAGAGGGACTGTAACTTGCTGGCCCAGAAAAGTTATTAAAGAGATCGTTAATATAGTCCAAGTGACTACAGTGGCTCAATCTTAAGTTTATCAAGCCACGAGAATACTTTTTGTGCGCAAAAAAAAACCACAAAGATAACAACTTTATTACACTATACTTAGTAAAACTGCGCAGCGTGTCTGTGTTGTACGTCACCACGTAGGCTCACTATTGGCTGAAGCTGGTCATGTGTGTGATGCGTGTGACGTACAACACAGACGCGTTGCGCAGTTTTACTAGTGAACTCACTCGAGGAAAGTCCATATAACTAATATAAAATGGAATCAAAGCAGAAAAACCATGCATATATATATATATATATATATATATATATATATATATATATATATATATATATATATATATATATACTGTATATACACACACAGACGAAACTCGAAAAATTTGAATATTGTGCAAAAGTATCATTTTGAGGATTAGGGCTTACCGCTTATGAAAACCCCAAATTTGAAATCCAGAAAATTTGAATACATTAAATCAATTAAAAAAAGAGATTTTAAATACAGAAATGTTAGCACTCTGAAAAGTATAACCATGCATATGTATATAGTTATATATACTAAATATATTAGTTTCACCTTTTAATTTGAAATACTGAAATACATGAACTTTTGCACGAGTTTCACCTGTATAAGTTCCAATATGTGGCCTATTAATAATAATAATACAGGGAGTCGGTTGGTACAAAAATACTATGAAATTGAAGATTAAAATTTAATCTTATTTGTATACAAACACTTAAATTACACAATAATAAGGAAATGTACACAATAATAAAGTTATAACATTAACTTTACAATTACATAATTATGGTTCTACTCTAATTAGTGTCTTGACATATAAAAAATTAAATGGTGGCTGTCATGAAAATTATGAATGTATTCAAATATACATTAAATAAAAATATAAAATAGGTAACAATTTATTTTAAGGCGTCAAGTACTTATCCTTTTTTTCCTCTTGTTTTTTTTTTTCAGATTTAAAGAAGGCCTGGAGTGTTTACAGCTTCTGGAACATTTGCAAAAGCATCCCAATCTCTTTAGAGGGGTACTAATGTTTGAGGAGAAGCCACTTACAGCAAGAGATTTGGCTGAGCTCTTTATTCCACAGCTGTCTCCAGTTGGCACCAACAGACGAGCACTGGAGAACAGAATAGTTTGTTTCTGGAGGGATTGGCTCCTAGATGTGGAAGGTAACATTACACAACCTGTTATAAGGTATATGGATTTATGGATGTCACAAATAACATGCCCTTACGCAATACATGTTTGATAAAGGGATAGTTAGAAAAAAGCCTTTATTCAAACATGGTTCACTCTCGAAACATGAAACATAATTAAGATACTGCACTGATGCGTTTCGGACATTCAGCCTTCCTCAGTGTGTGTCAGGTACGAAATGAGTCACAGGTGTACTGTAGATGTAAATAGTTACTAGTTAGAGATGGGAGAAACCTAAAGGACCATTACATAACTACCTATATCATACCTATAATATAACTATGTAATGTAATGTAACTATTACAAAATATCACAAGCATCAAAGAAAGAAAGAAAGTGACCTCCACATGTATATTTTTCTCTTCTTTTTTTTTCTTCTTTGATGTTTGTGATTACTTTGTATGATATTATAGGTCCCCCTGTAATGGTCCTTTTGGTTTCCCCGATCTCTACTGACTAACTAATTACATCTACACCTGTGACTCACTGCACCTGCCATTAGAAGCTCTGGTTGCTATAGAAATAGACAGCGTTCTAAGATGTGGACTTAAGACTGCACATGAGCATGGGTCTCCCCACCTGAAAAAAGGTTATTTAAAAAAAATAATTGTCATGATTCAAGCATTTAGGGGGGGGAAATGCTAATAAATGCCTTCTGAAATGAAGTGATTGGTTTTTGTAAGAAAAAATATCCATAAAGTTTTAAGAACAATAATCATAAAAAATCCTTTATAAAAATATAACCTTTTTGTGTTCATTTTCCTCAGAGGGAGGTTCAGCACCTCTTACTCTAAGCCAGGTTTTGGCATTTGCCTCGGGATCCACCTTGATTCCCAGACTGGGGTTTCCAGCTGAAGCAAAGTTAGAATTTCTGCATCAGGAGGAAAATGAGCCAGCAAAGATATTCCCGGAGGCAAACACTTGCGGCGTTGTACTAAGGCTGCCAGTGCATCACCACTATGAAGAATTTGTGGAATATGTGAAGAATGGAATTTTACAGGCACCCACATTTGGGGTAATGTAGTTGACAGCAAAAACTCCAGTGTTAAATTAACTCTCCTGGGAGTTTATTTGGCTCCAGACTCAAGAGTGTTAAACTGTTAAATTGACACTTATGAGTGTTAAAGTTAATGAGCTAATTAAATGATTAATTGAGTGATGATTTAGCATTATTGAAGATACCTGATGTTAACAAGCAGAATCACTGAAGGAGAAAAATCACAATTTTTAGTCTCAGTATTTTTAAATCAGTATTTGCTTTAGTTGGGCAGTTGACCCTTATATTTTTAACTTTAGATTTTGTTAAACTGTTCTAGTTGATTTATAACAGACAGATGAACAAAAAGAAAAGGTGATCAGATATTTTTTGTTATGTTTTAACATAAAATTTGACCTGAATCCCTGAACTTATTTAAAGCCTAATCTCTGACAGATGTATATTGTTGATTCCAGCATCACAGTGATTCTACAGCATAAGATTCAGTGACAATATACAGTAATCCAAAGGATTTCTTATAAATTGTTCTGATAATAAAAAAGTCTTTCTTTTTAGGCACACACAAACATAAAGAATCAGTGTACGAATCTCAACAATAGTGACAAAAAGAATATTCAATTAGGAAAAGGAAATTGCTAAGACAATTCAGATGATAATTTATTCGTACCGCAATGCATGATGGAAGCCATTCATGAGTTTTAATTGATGGCACCCAGAATGCACTGCAACATGCTTTATTATTGTCACCATTATTGAAATTCACAGGCTATTGTGTCTAAATAACCGAGAAATTCAAAGTCTTTTGATCAGAACGAGTTTTAAGAAATGTTTTTGATTATAGTGTAAATATTTAAAGTCATATGCTATAGAATCAAAGCACTGCTGTAATCAACAATGTAAACCTAATTCTCAAAATGAGTTCAGTGATTCAGGTCAAATGATGATTACGCCCAAACATAACCAACATCGCTTGATCACCTTTTCTCTTTGTTAATCTAGCAGTTATAAATCAATTACAATATCCAAACTAAATATAATGCTAATAGTTTAATGGTCAAGAGCCCAACTAAAGCAAACACTCATCTCCATAATGGTGGCTTAAAATTTTTGATTTAACTTTAACACTCTTATTTTAACACTTTAACACTCTTGAGTCTGGAACCAAATAAACTCCCAGGAGAGTTAATTAAACACTTAACATTATTTGTTTGATATTGCCTGTCTGTTTTGCAAAAATAGTTTTAACTATTGGAACTAATGTTTTATAAAGAGATACATATTTCACTTTGCCTATATCCAAGTTTTTGGATCTGTTGTGGCCATGCTATTTTTGATTTAATTGTTATTTTTGATTTAATGGCCATTTGTGTTGGTTTATGTTTTCCTTAGAATAAGTTTAGTATTTTTTCAGTCTTTATTTGTCATAATACTTGATTAATACAATTATTTGTTCATAGCACCACCAGCTGTGTGTTTGTGTACACAAAATAAAATAAAATCTCTTGTGTTTAAGTACTCATTCCACTCAATCAAAATGTTTTAATTTGTGAAGTTAAAATTGATATAAACCATATAGTAAAGTCCAGTCGTGTGCGTTTTCAATGATTGTCAGTTTACATCAGGTAATACTGAGAGTAGTGTTATATTGACAACGTGGCTAAATATTTGTACCATTTTGTGAACAATGACACAAGGACCTGCCATTGGGATGGCACTGATATGTTCATTTACAAATACTTTTGAGATTAACTAAGGCTTTTACAGGTAATCCATTGTGTACTGCTGTTTGTATTAAATGTTTTGAGAACTGCAGTTACTGGTAGGAATATACTATGGATGATTCGTGAAATGTAACTGAGAAAAACAAAGTAAAGGGTACATTCAGTAATTCAACGTGTCATAAAAACTTGTAATGCATTCGTTTAAATTTAAAAACATTAACTTATATATTTTAGAACAATTTCAGAACGTATTTATTTGATTTAGTAATGTTCTCATGACAACAAATTAATTTTAGGCTACATGATCCTTGCTTATCCTGCAGGTACTACACTATTTTCCCCTCATCTCCGCAAATGACAACGGACTTAATAAACACGCCTCTGTATAACCTCACGCCTCCATATCAGGATGTTAAAATGATGTTAAAAATCATGGGAGAATTGAAAGAGAAACTCTGGCTCTATGTTAATTTTCTTCCGGCTTTTATGACTATTGTGCCAAAATATTTCTGTACCTGTTGATACAAATCTAAATATTTGTATGCACCAGCAAAGATATTTAGGCTAAATAATAAAAATAACAATAATAATAAACTGTGCTTGCCTTTCTCTTTTGAGGTGTAACTGTTTTTAATTATAATTCTGTCAGATCGCCTGTGTCAATCAAACTTCGGTGAAACTCTAAAAACCAAATATTACAACTTTAAAATTAAACATTACAAATAACACATTTTATTTGTTAGTTAAATCAGCCCAAATGTTTACAACTAGGCTACGTTATTTTGTGTTGGTCAAGAGACTCCTAGTGGTGAATAGTACATAGGCCTGCTTTTTATGGTTAATCTTTTTATGATTAAGTAGGCTATATGTTAGTTAGTTAGTTAGTTAGTTAGTTAGTTAGTTAAAAACCTTTATTCATCCCCACAGGGGAAATTCAGATGTCCAGCAGCATATAGTGTGTGTAGACTACCAACAAGCATTCTCACCGCAATACACTCATAAACACACAAATGATAACAGTTAAAAAGAAAAAAATCACAAAAACAAACTACTATCATTAGTAGTAAATAATATGTGGACATGTTTACAAGAAAAAATGGCAAACAAATTTTAACATGCTAATTTGTGTAAATTAATATTTACTATATAATAAAAAGCTATGTATAAGCAAGGTAATATCACTTCATTGCTAATAAAATAGAATTGAAGCTCAGTGGTGGAAAATAATAAACAACGAATTAATGTGTGTGTGGAATGTGCTGGAAACCCCCTTGACGCAGACGTCACGTTCGGCACACGGGCGAGTGATGTGGCAGACGCAGACGAGACGTTCGGCAGACGCAGACGTCACGTTCGGCACACGAACGAGTGATGTGGCAGACGAGACGTTCTGCAGACGCAGACGTCACGTTCGGTAGACGCAGACGTCACGTTCATTGAGACGAGTGCGTGCTACAAAGTTACATATTTGAGCCTATCGGAACGCCATACTTTGCAACATGCACTCGTTACAATGAACGTGACGTCTGCGTCTGCCGAACGTCTCGTCTGCGTCTGCCACATCACTCGTTTGTGTGCCGAACGTGACGTCTGCGTCTGCAGAACGTCTGCAGCAAGGGGATTTCCAGCACATTTTACACTTATTCATTCTTTATTATTTTCCTCCACTGATCTTCTGTTGTATTTTATTAACAATAAGTGATTTTTACCTTGCTTATGTATAGCTTTTTATTCCAAATAGTAAATATGAATTTACACAAATGATCATGTTAACATTTTTGTTTGCCATTGTTTCTTGCCAACATATCCACAGATACTTATAAAGAAATCATAAAAAGTTGTTCTAGCATGTATGTATATTCAGCACTAGGAGTCTCTTGACCAACACAAAATAACGTAGTTGTAAACATTTGGGCTTATTTAACTAACATAAATAATATTTGTAATTTGTAATATTTGTAATGTTTAATTTTAGAGTTTCGCCGAAGTTTGATTGACAGTCGATCTGACAGTCAACAGATTTATATAAAACAGTTACACCTCAAAAGAGAAAGGCGAGCACAGTTTATTATTAAATAAATTGAGGTGTATTCTCAGTGTATAATTGTAAATGTTGCAGAAATTACTTGCCTTTTTGATGTTGATACTTCCTCAATATAGATATTTTATTATTTCCCATTTGTGATTTGAACTGTTCTCAAATCTTTTAATTCTGCCTTTACACTATATTTACCTGCACTAAATAACACGCTACTATCTCTGTTTCTACACCTTCACTAAGCCGTTGAATAGGCTATTAGTAGGCATAGTCAAACTGTCTCAGACTAACTTAGCGTGATTTGCGTGACGTCTGCGTCACGTCAGCGTCTTAAATTGAATAGAAATAAATAGCAGAATAAAAAAAAAATAAGACGTTGAGTGAGACGTTCATTGAGACGAGTGCATGTAGCAAAGTTATAATAAAGAGCCGATCGGAACGCCATACGTTTCGTTTAAAGACTATTGGCCCCGATCGCGTTCCATACGTTAGAATTTAACTTGAGGATTACGTCTGCCCGTCTTAACGTCTGAACGTCTGCCCTTCTGCCATACGTCTGGAGCTATCTATTTTTCCTTATTTTCTCATACATTTACGGTTATAGACATTATCATAGATAATCTTATTCTGGCACAGTTTATGTAGCCGTTTCATTAATGCTGAATGTCTGTTAATGTACCATACATTTGGTATCCCAATGATAGATGTCATTTTTTAATAGAAATCTATTGTTGTGCCTTTTGATTCTAAGATATTCTGAGAGGCAAATAAAATGGGCTAGTAAAATTCAGAAAAAGTGGGTCTTATCATTATATATTTGCTTGTTTAAGATGTGTTAATGCTCTGCAGCGGCGGTCTGCATGCCTCAAGTTCACTCATAGATGCTGCATCTAGCATTAATTAACCATTCAGAAACCATTTTAGAGCTTATTGGATATTAAACTAAAAGTAGTTAGCCTACTTGTGATTGCTTGGACTAGGCTACTGCTATTCTTATTCTGAACAAGTAATTAAATAAATGTACTATTTAATAGAGCTACACTAAAGTTTTTATAAAGCCTAGCACTCTATTAAATGTAGCCTAGTCATACTACACAATTTTTGCTAGTATGTTGAGAGCATACAAAAATCTCGCCCAAGTCAGGCAAAACAATTAACAGCCCAGATAAATAAAGTATGAGGTGCAAACGGATGCATCGCTTTCACCTGCAGGAAAAACAAAATTAGATGAGATTAACACTTTAATCAGTAGGTGGCAGCAGAGTAGCATTTATTTTACAATTTCTACTTTCTAAATGGGCTATAAGTAGAAAAAAATTACTGAATTCCCAGAGAACAATTTTGATTCATTCTTTACTTCATGACAAACAAAACTATTTTGTGAATAGATTATAAAGAAAGCGAACAAAGTAGGCGTATGCTCTTTTTATTTAGTGACTGATGGAACTCCTGCGAAAACTCTTTTGATAATGAATAAATTGAATAGGCCTACACTCAAAACATTCTATAGGTTGTGTAAAATGTACCTGGAGCTCAGGCACTGCATTGGTTATAGCCTGAAATTGATATTTACTGTAAACTAATTCCTCAAATCTAATAGGAATATTGCTCCATGATAAAAAAGGATGTTGATTCAGGAACATTACTTGATGAAATCATGTTCTCCCATTTACTAAATCCCTTTGCACATACTGTTCGCCTTCAGTGTCCTTTTACAGTTTTTCTCAGTCACTTTGGTACATTTCTTGAATCACCCTTAAGATTTGCAAACCAGTAAAAGCATTTCTCAAAATAATTCATACTAGCAGTCCCACTGGATTTCCTGCAAAAGCCTGTAACTTGATCAAAATCCGTAGTTTATCTCTTAAAAATGGTATTTATGTCAATGAACATATACTGCTATCAGAATGAAAAGTACTTGTGTCATTGTTCACAAAAAAGATAGTCAAAATGCTTAGTCATGTTGTCAATATAAAAGTGTACTCGTTCCGTATATTCAGATTTAAACTAGGCTACGATTTATAGTCTTGTCTTTTTCTTTATATCACAATGACATTCATATACATATATATATATATATATCACAATATATATATATATATATATATATATATATAGAGAGAGAGAGAGAGAGAGAGATACATGTGTGTGTGTCTGTGTTACATTCTCTTTAAAGTATATTTACTGTATAATGTAAAATGAAAGTGGACTAATACAGTAAGTATACAGTATTACAGTACAGAAAACAATGTCTGATTAGATATCTGTTCTGTCTACAAACGTTTGAATGATTGAAGACACTGTTGTTCTCCTAACATTCGGCTGTACCTTTTGATTCACTTCAGTCGTTGTATGGTCATGATTGAGAACATGGTTTGCAAAAGTGTCCTTTATTTCATTAGAAACATCCACAATCTTGACCTCTTCCACCACACACCCTTACTCCTCCTGTTCTTCCCAGTTGTTGACCCTGTTTGTGTCCTTGTTATTCTTCCATTATCTGAATGTGTAACACTGAGTTGAGCTCTGTCTATATATGCTTGCCAAATGAAGCTTCATGAGATGCCTCTGAGATATTTCAGAGAACTGGTTGATTTAATGCTTTACATTCCCCTTCATTAGTGAAATGCAAAATGTATAGCCAAGAAACTCTTGCTGTCATTAAAACATTAAAATGTAGCATGTCATGGGAACCAACAACAAGCACATACATTTAGACTATACTCATATTTCTATTTATAACGCAGCCACTTTAAAATCACATAATGTTTCACTTCTGGGTAACAGAAATAGTATATATATTTTTTTAATATAATGAAAATTAATTGCCAACTGAGACACAAAGTTGAGGAAAAATACCAAGTAAAACACACATTTGTAAATATTTGTTTGAATGTTTCTGTAATGAGCAGTTTTTAGCTAAAAAAAAAAAAAAAGATTAATTAGAAAACCATTGTCTAAAAGGAGTAGGGTTGTGTCCAAGGCTGCATTTTTGAAAATAAAAAACATTAATATTGTGAAGTATTACTACACATTAATAGAACTGTTTTTTATTTGAATATATTTTAAAATGAATAGGTTGAACATTAACTAGTAATCACAATAGAACAGGGCCTTGGCGCCATCTACTGGCGATTTTATATATTTAGTAGTTTCATATTTATTTGGCCTCCTTTCATTTCGGCATTTACAACTCGGTTTAAATGAGCTTGCTAGAAGTTAATAGAACGATTATTTATAACATCGAAATTCTGAATATAGTTAAACAATGCATCCACTCTATAGAGCTTTTTATTATTGTAGCCTATAGCCTATTTTCTATTCCCATGCATGCTCGTGCATAATTCATATTGTAAAATACATTCAAAGCTACTGTTGAGATTAGTTTTTTTTTTTTTATGTATCCAAACCCAAATATAATTTTCTTAATATCATTCGAGGATGTTAATAGAGGCTAGGCCTATGTTAAACAGCTATTAATGTGATTTTCTCTGCTGAAAATTCTTGCCCACACTGTTTGAACAGTGTCTCAAATAAGACAAGTCCATCATACAAGTAGCTGCATAAAAATGCGTGCGCTATTTTGAAATTATTCATTTTTATTGCGTTCAGACGGGCAGACGAGCAGACGTTCAGACGTTAAGTAGCCTGTTGCATTCAGACGGGCAGACGTTCAGACATTCTCCACACGCACGTTAACACGTCTTTAAGCTTGGTTAGGAAAGAAATGACACAAAGCGAGCGCCATATGTGTGTGTGTGTGTGTAGATGCATACAGTGCATGTGTACATACATGTACATATACATACTCACTCACTCACACAAACACTCACTCACTCACTCACTCAAACACTCACTCAAACAAACACTCATTCACTCAAGCACACTCACTCAAACAAACAAACACTCATTCACTAACTCACTTACTCAAACACTCATTCACTCACTCAAACAAACTCACTTACTCAAACACTAATTCACTAAAACACTCTCTCACTAAAACACTCACTCAAACACTCATTCACTCACTCACTCAATCACTCATTTAAACAAACACTCATTCACTCACTCACTCAAACACTCTTAATCAATCATACTCACTTACTCACTCAAACACTCAATCACTCACTCATTCACTCAATCAACTCATTCACTCACACTCAATTCACTCAATCACTCACTCATTCACTCAATCAACAACTCACTCACTCAAGCACTCATTCAATCACTCACTCAAACAAACACTCACTCATTTACTCTCACTCACACACACACACACACACACACACACACACACACACACACACACACACTCACTCACTCACTCAAACACTCAATCACTCATTTAAACAAACACTCATTCAATCACTCACTCACTCAAACATTCACTCACCCAGACACTCTCACTCACTCACTCACTCAAACAAACACTCATTCAGTAACTCAATCACTCACACTCAATTCTCTCAATCACTCACTCATTCACTCAATCAACAACTCACTCACTCAAGCACTCACTCAAGCACTCATTCAATCACTCACTCAAACACTCACTCACTCATTTACTCACTCACTCACACACACACACACTCACTCACTCACTCAATCACTCACTCAAACACTCAATCACTCATTTAAACAAACACTCATTCAATCACTCACTCACTCAAACATTCACTCACTCAAAAACTCTCTCACTCACTCACTCACTCACTCAATAACTCAATCACTCAAACCAGCACTCATTCAATCACTCACTCAAACACTCTCACTCACTTACTCAAACACTCAATCACTCACTCACTCAAACACTCACGCACTCAAACATTCACTCACTCAAACAAACACTCACTCAAACAAACGCTAATTTAATAACTCGATCACTTACTCACTAACTTACTCAAACAAACACTCACTCATTCACTCACACTCAATTCACTCAATCACTCATTCACTCAATCAACAACTCACTCACTCAAGCATTCATTCAATCACTCACTCAAACACTCACTCATACACACACACACACACACACACACACACACACACTCACTCACTCACTCAAACACTAAATCACTCATTTAAACAAACACTCATTCAATCACTCACTCACTCAAACATTCACTCACTTAAACACTCTCACTCACTCACTCACTCACTCACTCAAACAAACACTCAATCAATAACTCAATCACTCAAACAAGCACTCATTCAATCACTCACTCAAACACTCTCACTCACTTACTCAAACACTCAATCACTCACTCACTCAAACAAACACTCATTCAAACAAACGCTAATTTAATAACTCAATCACTTACTCACTAACTTACTCAAACAAACACTCACTCATTCACTCACACTCAATTCACTCAATCACTCATTCACTCACTCACTCAATCAATCAACAACTCACTCACTCAAGCACTCAATCAATCACTCACTCAAACACTCACTCACTCATTTACTCGCTCACTCACTCACTCACTCAAACACTCACTCACTCAAACAAATGCTAATTTAATAACTCAATCACTTACTCACTAACTTACTCAAACAAACACTCACTCATTCACTCACACTCAATTTACTCAATCACTCATTCACTCACTCAACCACTCACTCAACCACTCATTCAATCACTCACTCAAACACTCTCACTCACACACACACACCACACACACACACACACACACACACACTCACTCACTCAAACACTCAATCATTCATTTAAACAAACACTCATTCAATCACTCACTCACTCAAACATTCACTCACTCAAACATTCTCACTCACTCACTCACTCAAACACTCTCACTCACTCACTCACTCACTCACTCAAACAAACACTCATTCAATAACTCAATCACTCAGACAAGCACTCATTCACTCACTCAATCAACAACTCACTCACTCAAGCACTCACTTAAACACTCACTCACTCAATCACTCACTCACTCATTTACTCACTCACACACACACACACACACACTCACTCACTCAATCACTCAAACACTCAATCATTCATTTAAACAAACACTCATTCAATCACTCACTCAAACATTCACTCAAACACTCTCACTCACTCAAACAAACACTCATTCAATAACTCACTCACTCAAACACTCTCACTCACTTAAACACTCACTCACTCAAACACTCACACAAACAAACACTCACTCAAACAAACACTAATTTAATAACTCCATCACTTACTAACTTACTCAAACAAACACTCTCACTCATTCACTTAAACAAACACACACTCATTCACTCACTCACTCAAACACTCATTCACTCAAACACTCACTCAAGATTTCCATTACACGAGAGTAGATGTTAAAACTTCATGCTGATTTGTACTCGACTTTCGCCAAGATAAGCACCAACTAAGACGTAACTTTACAGTAACCTATGCTTCTCCATCCATTTACGCCTCTTTCCATCTGGTGATGTGAATCTCCTTCTGTCTGGTGTTAATGGCTGCAGGGTATTTGGCGCGTCAGCACACACAACGGCTGCAACCACAGTACGGTCTCCCCAGTGTATCAGCATGACAACCGTCTGGATTGAGCTGAGTAGGGGACATCTCTAGGGTCTTCAAGTGGGCACCTTCCATCCTCAGTGTTTCGTCCACTAGCCCACGACACCTCAAGAGGGCTCGACAGTGAATCTGGCGTCCCAGAGTCACCCCCCTCCGTCCCCCACTGAACTCAGCCCAGCTTACTGACCTCTACATCCCTCCAGCTGCTGAGGTTGCTTCTTCCTTGTAGTTCACATGTGACCTACCCACAATCTCTCACAATCTCTCCACAACCCGACCATACGCGCCAACCCGTTTGACTAATTCCGTTGAGCCCCACTGCCGTCGTTAAAGCAGGTCAGTGGCAACGGTTCCGTATGGCATACTACCGCAAAACACAATATCTGTCCAAACACCAATCCTCATTCACGCAAAATACACAGGACGTAATAACTGTAACTACTATGCAAACTATACAACTAAACCAACAGACTCTTTGAGTTTTTCAAGAATTCTTTGAAACCGTAGCATGGCGGCCTGTACACAGCCAGCCAGAATCTTTCCGTCTCAACCACAGCCAGTTGCTGCTCCTCTCTGCTGCTTTAGATAAGTTCTTTACTGTGCGACGCAACTCTTGGCCACTGAATCCGACGTCTCTCAGGAACCGGGTTGTAGAGTGTGCCACAAATCCTCGACAACCCACTTTTTGAATATATTTTAAAATTAATAGGTTGAACATTAACTAGTAATCACAATAGAACAGGGCCTTGGCGCCATCTACTGGCGATTTTATATATTTAGTAGTTTCATATTTATTTGGCCTCCTTTCATTTCGGCATTTACAACTTGGTTTAAATGAGCTTGCTAGAAGTTAATAGAACGATTATTTATAACATCGAAATTCTGAATATAGTTAAACAATGCATCCACTCTATAGAGCTTTTTATTATTGTAGCCTATAGCCTATTTTCTATTCCCATGCATGCTCGTGCATAATTCATATTGTAAAATACATTCAAAGCTACTGTTGAGATTAGTTTTTTTTTTTTTTATGTATCCAAACCCAAATATAATTTTCTTAATATCATTCGAGGATGTTAATAAAGGCTAGGCCTATGTTAAACAGCTATTAATGTGATTTTCTCTGCTGAAAATTCTTGCCCACACTGTTTGAACAGTGTCTCAAATAAGACAAGTCCATCATACAAGTAGCTGCATAAAAATGCGTGCGCTATTTTGAAATTATTCATTTTTATTGCGTTCAGACGGGCAGACGAGCAGACATTCAGACGTTAAGTAGCCTGTTGCATTCAGACGGGCAGACGTTCAGACGTGCAGACATTCTCCACACGCACGTTAACACGTCTTTAAGCTTGGTTAGGAAAGAAATGACACAAAGCGAGCGCCATATGTGTGTGTGTGTGTGTAGATGCATACAGTGCATGTGTACATACATGTACATATACATACTCACTCACTCACACAAACAAACACTCACTCACTCACTCACTCAAACACTCACTCAAACAAACACTCATTCACTCAAGCACACTCACTCAAACAAACAAACAAACACTCATTCACTAACTCACTTACTCAAACACTCATTCACTCACTCAAACAAACTCACTTACTCAAACACTAATTCACTAAAACACTCTCTCACTAAAACACTCACTCAAACACTCATTCACTCACTCACTCAATCACTCATTTAAACAAACACTCATTCACTCACTCACTCAAACACTCTTAATCAATCATACTCACTTACTCACTCAAACACTCAATCACTCACTCATTCACTCAATCAACAACTCATTCACTCAAGCACTCACTCAAGCACTCATTCAATCACTCACTCAAACAAACACTCACTCATTTACTCTCACTCACACACACACACACAAACACACACACACACACACACACACTCACTCACTCACTCACTCAAACACTCAATCACTCATTTAAACAAACACTCATTCAATCACTCATTCACTCAAACATTCACTCACCCAAACACTCTCACTCACTCACTCACTCACTCAAACAAACACTCATTCAGTAACTCAATCACTCACACTCAATTCTCTCAATCACTCACTCATTCACTCAGTCAACAACTCACTCACTCAAGCACTCACTCAAGCACTCATTCAATCACTCACTCAAACACTCACTCACTCATTTACTCACTCACACACACACACACACACACTCACTCAATCACTCACTCAAACACTCAATCACTCATTTAAACAAACACTCATTCAATCACTCACTCACTCAAACATTCACTCACTCAAAAACTCTCTCACTCACTCACTCACTCACTCAAACACTCAATAACTCAATCACTCAAACAAGCACTCATTCAATCACTCACTCAAACACTCTCACTCACTTACTCAAACACTCAATCACTCACTCACTCAAACACTCACGCACTCAAACATTCACTCACTCAAAAACTCTCTCACTCACTCACTCACTCACTCAAACACTCAATAACTCAATCACTCAAACAAGCACTCATTCAATCACTCACTCAAACACTCTCACTCACTTACTCAAACACTCAATCACTCACTCACTCAAACACTCACGCACTCAAACATTCACTCACTCAAACAAACACTCACTCAAACAAACGCTAATTTAATAACTCGATCACTTACTCACTAACTTACTCAAACAAACACTCACTCATTCACTCACACTCAATTCACTCAATCACTCATTCACTCAATCAACAACTCACTCACTCAAGCATTCATTTAATCACTCACTCATTTACGCCTCTTTCCATCTGGTGATGTGAATCTCCTTCTGTCTGGTGTTAATTGCTGCAGGGTATTTGGCGCGTCAGCACACACAACGGCTGCAACCACAGTGCGGTCTCCCCAGTGTATCAGCATGACAACCGTCTGGATTGAGCTGAGTAGGGGACATCTCTAGGGTCTTCAAGTGGGCACCTTCCATCCTCAGTGTTTCGTCCACTAGCCCACGACACCTCAAGAGGGCTCGACAGTGAATCTGGCGTCCCAGAGTCACCCCCCTCCGTCCCCCACTGAACTCAGCCCAGCTTACTGACCTCTACATCCCTCCAGCTGCTGAGGTTGCTTCTTCCTTGTAGTTCACATGTGACCTACCCACAATCTCTCACAATCTCTCCACAACCCGACCATACGCGCCAACCCGTTTGACTAATTCCGTTGAGCCCCACTGCCGTCGTTAAAGCAGGTCAGTGGCAACGGTTCCGTATGGCATACTACCGCAAAACACAATATCTGTCCAAACACCAATCCTCATTCACGCAAAATACACAGGACGTAATAACTGTAACTACTATGCAAACTATACAACTAAACCAACAGACTCTTTGAGTTTTTCAAGAATTCTTTGAAACCGTAGCGTGGCGGCCTGTACACAGCCAGCCAGAATCTTTCCGTCTCAACCACAGCCAGTTGCTGCTCCTCTCTGCTGCTTCAGATAAGTTCTTTACTGTGCGACGCAACTCTTGGCCACTGAATCCGACGTCTCTCAGGAACCGGGTTGTAGAGTGTGCCACAAATCCTCGACAACCCACTTCCACTGGATAAACCCGGTCTCTTCATCATCGCTGTTCTGCTTCAGTGGCCAGCTGAGCATACCGCAGTTTCTTCCTCTCATATGCCTCATCTACAGCATCCTCCCATGGCACTGTTAACTCTATCAGTTGAACAATGCGTGCTGATCCAGACCACAAAACAATACATACACAAAACAAACACTCACTCATTCACTCTCAACAACTCATTCAAACATGCACTCATTCAATCACTCACTCACTCATTTACTCAATCACTCACTCACTCATTCACTCAAACACTCTTTCACTTATTCAATCACTCACCTAAACCCTCATTCACTCCATCACTCACTCACCACTCTCTAAAACACTCACTCACTCAAACAAACACTGACTCAATTAATCACTCACTCATTCACTCTCAACACTCTCTCAAACACTCACTCACTCAAACATTCACTGACTCAATTAATCACTCACTCATTCACTCTCAACACTCTCTCAAACACTCACTCACTCAAACATTCACTCTCACTCATTCACTCATTTAAACAAACACTCATTCACTCAATCACTCATTTACACAAACACTCTTTCACTCACTTACTCAAACACTCACTCACTCAAACACTCACTCTCACTCACTTACTCAAAACTCAATCACTCATTTACTCATTCACTCAAACAAACACTCACTCAATTACTCACTCATTCAAACAAACACTCACTCAATCACTCACTCACTCAATTACTCACTCACTCAATCAAACAATCAGTCACTCACTCACTATAAAAAGGTATCTTTTAGATAATCTCACACTTTTATATCTTCTTTCTTTTTACACAGCTGACCCAGACCTGTTAGGCCAACCCTCTAAATCTGCAGAAGACTTTGTACTACAACAGGGTAACAAATTCAAATTTTTCATGCTTTCTGACTTAACTGAACTTTGGCTGCATCTCATTTACACTACTATAGTCACTTCACCTTTGACGGCCAATTCGTTTTTTCAAGTATTCCATTCATAAATTATGCTGGTCAGTGCACTGTAAAGCAAAAGAGAAAGCAGGTCAAAGCAAAGCCAAACTTTGCCCTAATTCTCAAATATGGTCTATACAGACTGTCTCTTGTTTACTGTAGCTTAAAGACAATATATGTTTCCTAAATATGCTGTTTCTAACATTATTCACCTTAAACAAAAATCAGTTCTTTTGACCAAATCTATTAGCTCTATAAACTTTCTCTATTTAATTGTTCATTCAAATTAATTCAACATTTATATAGTTTAGCTTGCTGCAATTATGTGTACGTTTGATAATGTCTGAAACACCTAGGAGTGTCTGAGTTCAGTTTGTTTATATATAAGAAACAAGTATTGTTTACTTGCTCTGCCCTGGGAGGAACAAACATGTATGTCAATTCTTATAAAGGAGTGACATTCCTCTTCAGTTGATAGAAAGGTTTCCTAGTTATTACATTTTTGTGGACTGTCCCACATTGTAAACCTGTGATGTTGACATGAGTTCTGACATATTTTTTGAACAGAAGAGACCGTTATGTCCATGTTGGAGGCCATAGGAAAACCTATGGCCATTTGCAGTGAGAAAGAAATGGAGGAGGACAAGGAGGAAGAGATGCATGAGCAACACAATGAAGAAAGACATAGGGAAGATGAGGGAGTGGAGGAAAAAGAAAGGAAAGTGTACAAAGTTTTAGGAAGGCTAACAGCACAAGGAAAGAGCTACCAGGTAGATGAAGATGAGTTGAGGAGGAGGGTCAAAGGAGAAATCATGTCCAAAAACATGTTCCGAATGTTGATAAGGGTTTGTATTTCTATTATATGCATACATTTAAGTAAGAAGATAGAAAGTCATATGGAGTTTGCCACTCTGCCCCTCATGGCTATTGATAGGCATGGTACAGTACATGATTGATATTTAGAAAACCCTGCTCTCATGCTTTGCATCTGTGACACTGTACTTGTTCATACATAGGTTGGCAAAAAAGATGTTCCACCCAATGTGCTGCAGGAGCCTAGAAAGGCAAAGACAAAGCTGACAATATTCAGCACTTTAACAGGGGGAGAGGCGGAAGACCTAGCCAAGGGTTTTGGCATGGCACTGGCCAAACATCTGCCGAAAGAGAAACTACTTGCTGGTATACCCGAAGAGGACATCCCAGCAACACTGTAAGTATGTCTGTGTAAGCCCCCTATCTGTATGTTGTGGCTTGTCTTAGAATATCTTGAGGTCTACACTAGGGCTGCACGATATTGGGAAAAAATTACATTGCGATATTTTATTTTTCTGCAATATATATTGCGATATGAAACAATTTCACCAGATGACTTTGGAAAGAATGAATCATCTGAATGACTGGGGTGATTCTGTAATGGAGTAAATCTGCATAGAAACTATTATAGTTAACAAATCGGTAACAGTTTACAATAAGGTTCCATTTATTAAACTCTAGTTAACTACATTAGTTATGTCTCGTGAGTTCAGTGTTGAACAGATCAGTTGTTTTAACCGAGTTCAAACGAGTATCTACTGTGGCTACTCACAAATCAGGTAACCAATTGGACCTTATCTACACGCGCTACTGCTCTACGGACAATACACTGGTCACTCCACTGCACACCTCAGATCACTTCCTCCTCACTCTCAACCTCAACCTGCCTCAGAACACAACACGCACTCCTCCACAGGTCACCTTTCGACGGAACCTACGCTCACTTTCACCCTCTCACCTATCCTCTTTGGTCTCATCCACACTTCCTCCACCTGATCAGCTCTCAACACTAGATACTAACAGTGCAACTGATACTCTTTTCTCCACTTTAACATCCTGCTTGGACAACTTCTGTCCCCTTTCCTCCAGGCCAGCCCGCGCCACACCCTCTGCCCCTGGTTATGTGATATTCTTCACGAACATCGTACTAAACTCAGGGGTGCAGAGAGGAAGTGGCGCAAATCAAAAGATCCGACAGACCTGGGTCTTTATCAATCCCTCCTCTCTTCCTTCTCTGCTAATATCTCTACTGCTAAAATGGCTTACTATCACAACAAAATTTTCAATTATTCTGACTCTCGCATGCTTTTCAGAACCTTCTCCTCTCTTCTTAACCCTCCTCCTCCTCCTCCTCCTTCATCAACCCTAACAGCTGATGATTTTGCCACATTCTTCATAGAAAAAACAACCACCATCAGCGGCCAATTTACCAATCCACAAACTGACACACACATTTTACCAACAAACGCACACATTCTACCCACCTTCTCTCTACTTTCAGAGGCGGAAGTCTCTAAACTCCTCCTTTCCAATCACCCTACTACCTGTCCGCTTGATCCTATCCCCACTAATCTACTTCAAGCCATTTCTTCCTCAGTTGTACCCACACTCACGCACATCATAAACACATCTCTTCACACTGGTACCTTTCCCACAACTTTTAAGCAGGCTCGAGTAACCCCACTGCTTAAGAAACCCAATCTAAATCCAGCACATCTAACAAGTTACAGACCGGTATCTCTTCTTCCATTTGTCACAGAACAACCTCTTGGACGACAATCAGTCTGGTTTCAAAAGCGGACACTCAACTGAGACTGCCCTGCTCTCAGTAATTGAAGCTCTGAGACTAGCAAGAGCAGCTTTCAAATCCTCAGTCCTCATCCTGCTGGATCTGTCTGCTGCTTTTGACACAGTTAACCACCAGATCCTCCTGTCAATCCTAAAGATGAAGGGCATCTCGGGAACTGCACTCCAATGGTTCGAGTCTTACCTCTCAGGTAGGTCCTTTAGGGTGTCGTGGAGAGCTGTGGCATCCAAGACCCAACATCTAGCTACTGGGGTGCTTCAGGGCTCAGTGCTTGCACCACTCCTCTTCTCCATCTACATGAAATCACTAGGATCTGTGATTCAGAAACATGGCTTTTCCTATCTTTGTGTAGTGATCTTTTTCTTTGTAGAAAAGTTAGAAGCTCAGACCAGGAGACGGTGGAAGTTTTCCAAGCAGAAGTTCTTTATTGCTTGTCGGTAGCTGCAGTCATTCCAACATCGTCTAAATTAAAGTAACTTTATATGGTATATAATAGGCATTTTAAGAGGAGGGACTTCTGGAGGTGGAGACAAATTCAAACAAAGCATGCAAATGTAGTACGAACACACCCTACTCTGAGGGCATTACCAATCCAATGGAATCAGCATAACTATTCAAATGCTGATAGTGGCCAGGAACTCTGGTTCCAAGAGCCATCCCAGAGCCATTAAAGAAAGTCTCAGTGATCAGACTCATTTAACTTACAATGGAGAAAACAGGATTTGCCAGATTCTCTTGCTGGAAACTGTTTCACAGCTGATATCATTTACCATCCTAACCTGAAATGCTAACTTCAACAAACAGAATATTTCTCAGTTTATATACTATTGTATTGGAACCTAAATTAAACATTTGACAAATTTGTATTTCTTCAATCCCCTCTTTGGGAGTTCTAAATAACTCCCACATAATATACAAATTTAAACACTTAAAAGTTCATTCTTGTAACTTGCGTAAGTTACAGGCACATAGCTTGCTCTGTGTTGATGTTTCTGCAATTGCATGTTGACACAGAAACAAAACATGCAATTCCGTGAGTCTTTTCTGGTTGGAACTGTGATTTTCTCGTGATCACTCAAGTTTCTGAACCATGAAGAATTATCTTCAGTCATCTTGGTGTAATTATGCTGAAAGATCAAGAATGTCTTGTTGGACCACCATGTTTGGGCACAAGTGAGTCCTGGAATGCAGTCATCTTCGGATGTGACGTGCAAACGTTCTTTCCAGCAAACCAGGCGTTTTTGACATATTCATCAGCTCTAAGAATATGTTGTTTCTGGAGTCCGGACTTTGTGCGATCTTCATGATGTGTAGTAGTAGGACAATCTTGATCATGTCGATGGATGACTGAAGGTTTCGTCGTCTCTGCGTTGTGTTTTTTTCTTTTTTTTTTCTTTATCCTTTTGTGATAGTTGGCTCGGAAGTCGTCTAGTTGTTTCTTGAGGTTATGTCTTCATACGCAGACGAGGAGGTCGGGGCGTATGGGTCTCGGGTCAGCAAGTGGTACCTGCACAGAGGAAGAGAGAAAACAAAAGACAGGAGCAGTATTTGTTCAAAAAAAATTATAATTTTTTTTTTCGCGTATGCTATTTTTGTTACTTCTTTCCCTATTTTCGGAATTATTTTGACACCTAAATAGAACCAGTGAGGTAAGGATGGTCTAGTGGATGGGGAGGGCTATGAGGGAGTCTTCACCGCAAGGGTTGGCCCCCAACGCCTGTTGCAATCGGTTCTTCCCTGGGCTCCTCACTGTTCCGTGTCCTGTCATTTCCCTGTGGGAGGGGGAACAACTTGTACAGTGTGACACAATGAGTCCAAGTTTTCCTTCCCTGACACAATACTGCACCTGCTGTAATCAACATCACTTGATGTGGCCCATGCCACTTTGGTTCTAATGGAGGAACGTCTTTGCACAGATCAATTATTGATTCAGGAGGCATAATTTTCTTCTGTGCTGCACTACCTGAACACACTTGTACAGTTGCATAGAAACAAGCCTGTTTAGCTGCCATATCAGCAAGAGCATTACCTTTAGCTTCCGTAGTATTAGTTGTGAGATGTGCTTTCACTTTGATCACTGCTAATTTCTTTGGAAGTTTCATGGAAAACATTAGATCTTTCACTAATTCAGCATGCTTAATGGGGGATCCAGCAGAAGTTAGAAACTGTCTGGTTTGCCAAATGACACCAAAATCATGAATTACCCCAAAAGCATATCAGGAATCTGTGTAGATATTATCAACTGATCCTGAAGCTAGCGTGCATGCTCTTGTTAGGGCTACTAGTTCTGCAGCTTGAGCTGAAAAATGATCTGGAAGACGTCCTGAAGCTAACACTTCCATGGTGGACGTTACTGCATAACCTGCTCGTCTGTTACCTTCAATTACTTGAGCTGAACCGTCAACAAACAACTCAAATTCTGAATTCTCTATGGGAGTTTCTTTTACTTCACTCATAGGTGTATATGTAAGCGTAACACAATCGTGTGTCATTTCTCCTTCATCCTCTAAACAAAATTTCAGTCATAGCAGACATCATACATGAGGACGGATTCGTGACAGGTGCACGCTGTAAGACAATATTCGGCATTATTGTGGACACTGCATGAGGGCTTTTTTACGTTTACAGTCTGACCTAACACTATTAATGATGAAAGGCCTGTGCTATAAAATAACATTTAAGGCTGTGAGTCTACTTTAACCAGTGTCCCCCAAAGGAAAAACTGAGATAGTCACTTTCCTTTTGTTCTATTAAACAAAAACAGAAGTCTTTTATCTCTGTTGTAAGTTAGTGGGGAAATTAAGCACTCACAGCTCAACTGGTTAACAACTAAAACAGCTGCCCAACGAGCTTAATGACGAGGGGAGGGGCTGCTTCAGAGCAGCCAGCAGACTGAGCAGAAGCTGAGTTACATTGTTAGTTTCTCTAACATTCTTTTTGTTTTTTCTACATTCTTTTCCCCAATGTCCATGTTTACCACAATAATAACAACTGCTGCCCTCTCTCTTAGGACATTTGCGTTTCTGTTGCTTCTCTGCGTTGACCTTAAAGGATGCTGCTGCAATTTTCACTCTTGCCTTGACATCAGAGTTTCTTTCCCAAGTAACTAAACTGTCCAAGTTGTTTTGCAGGGTTCTAGAGGCCCATGTGACATTTAAGAAATGCAATGCATTTCTATGCTCTGACAAAAGACCATCACACCATGTGCGAGCTAAGGGGCCATTATCATTTAACACCTTCTCTGAAGTGTCCGCTATTCCACTGTATGCAGCAGCTGACTGACAAAATCTTTCTGTGTACTGACTAACAGTTTCATTCTTCTTCTGTACACAACTAGTTACCTTTGACCAGTCCACTTTTGGTCCGAGAATGCTTTTTAACACTCTCATAACTCCCTCTCTCAAGTCATCTTTTCTGGCATTTTGAAACTCAAAATAGTTTACAGCATTTTCAAAATCACTGAATTCTGACTCAGTCAAGATCTGTGATATTAGCTGGGTGACTTCAGCTAGAGACATATCGTAGAGCCGCATTTCAATTCTCTCCTAAACTCAGAAACATTTCTTTGCACTGATGGCAAACTCTCTGCAATTCTCTCTATGTAGTCAGGACCTAAATTTGCATTGACTGTTTGTAACTGGAGTATGGGGGTTACAGATTGAACAGAGTCAATCCCTTTTGCCCTAGTCTGAGCCTTTTGTCTTGCTCCACACACTTCAAATGCATTTACATCTTTATCTATCAAACCAGAATTTCTAGTGTTTTCTAGTCTACAGAAAGACTGTAAATCAGGATAGCTTTCATCTGACTGTTGGTCTTCAGAGTCACATTTGGTTGAGGCCTGATTATGGCTCACCTTTGTCTTGAAACAGGACACTTGAGTCTGCAATTGTTTGTTTTGTTCATTTAACTTATCAATACACCTAGTTTGTTCTTCTGCAATGGATAAGCTATATTCTCTATGGCAACAGATTATGCCTTTCATGTTTTTCTTTCTGATACATGCACCTAACACCTTCTTGCATTCTTCAATAGACCAAACTTTGTCTGGATCAATACCAAATTTCTTTGTCAAATCCAATCTAACTGACTCCGTCACTATGAAATCAATTTTCTCTCCTAACAATGACTTGAACTCACTGTCTGTCCATAAATGGCTAGCTAGTCCATTTTTCTCAGTTGATGGAACTAGCCTAGCATTTCTTCTAACCATTTTGTGGATTTCTTTTGTTACCACACAATCAAAAAATAAACTTCTCTGATCAACAGAGGGTATACTTGTTAACACAGATCAAATCTTGTTAAACTTCCTTGTTACCAACACATCACAAACTATTAGTATGTTACGCTAATCTTCCCTAAAAGAAAAATGCAAAAGGATCTTTCACCTTAACTTTTAGAGGATAAAACAAACAAAAACACTAAATCTTCTCTGATCAAAAGAGGCTACACTCGATAACACAGTTAACCTTCCTTGCCCAGAGCAAAGGGTAACACACAAAATATTAGCACGTTACGCTAATCTTCTCTAAAAGGAAAATGCAAAGGATCTTTCACCTTCCTAACTTTTAGAGGATAAACACATCCCTGTTTGAACAGAGGTTCACCAATATTAACACGTAATGTTAACCTTCCCTAACTTTAGAGGATAGCTTCTCTAGCAACGTAGAGGCTATACTTTCATCTTTAAAATAAACTTTTAAAGGGTAACTTTGTTAGCCAGACACTGCAGCTGTCTGATAACTGTTCTCTGACGGCGCAGAGATTTGTACTGGTCTTCAGTGGTTCTTTGAATAGAGTGAAACTCACCGAATCGTTGTTTGAATGAAAAGATTCAGTCTGGAAAACTCAGTCAGCTTTGTTGAGGTCCAATTGAGATTCAGTTCTGGAACTCAGTCTGAAAGTTCATTCTTTGTTGAGATTTTTGATGAGCTTGAGGTTTTCAAGATTCCGTCTGGAACTCAGTCAGAAAGTTGAATTCTTGTTGAGGTTTGAAGTTTCAGGATTCAGGTGAAGTTAATTCTATCTGGAATGCAATCAGATCTTTGAGCTTGAATTCCAATCTGGATTCAGGTGAAGTTAATTCTATCCGGGTTTTTTCCGGTATTTGTATTTCTTCAATTGCTACGTTGATGACATGCAACTCTACCTCTCATTCCAGCCTGACGATCCGACGGTAGCTGCTCGTATCTCAGCCTGCTTGACAGACATTTCTGGCTGGATGAAGGACCACCACCTTCAACTAAACCTTGCGAAGACAGAGCTAGTTGTGATCCCGGCCAACCCAACACTTCATCACAACTTCTCCATTCAGCTAGGCTCGTCATCCATAACTCCATCAAGGTCAGCTAGGAACCTTGGGGTTGTAATTTATGATCAGTTGAAATTCACAGACCACATTGCTAGAACTGCCCGGTCCTGCAGATTTGCCTTGCACAACATTAGGAGGATCAGGCCCTTCCTTACAGAGCATGCTACACAACTCCTTGTCCAAGCACTTGTTTTATCCAGACTGGACTATTGTAATGCTCTCCTGGCTGGTCTTCCAGCTTGCTCTGTCAAACCTCTACAATTGATCCAGAATGCTGCAGCCAGAGTAGTCTTTAATGAGCCAAAGAGAGCACACGTCACTCCTCTCCTCACAACATTGCACTGGTTGCCAGTTGTCGCTTGCATTAAATTCAAGGCACTGACGTTTGCCTACAGAACAACCACTGGCACTGCTCCCTCTTACCTAAACTCATTACTTCAGACTTAAGTGCCATCCAGAAACCTGCGCTCTGCTAGCGAATGTCGTCTTGTGGTACCATCTCAAAGAGGCATAAAATCTCTTTCTCGGACCTTTACCATGACTGTTCCCTGTTGGTGGAATGATCTGCCTAACTCAACCAGAGCTTCTGAGTCAGTAGCCACTTTCAAGAAACTCCTGAAGACGTATCTTTTTCGGCAGCACTTGATTCAGTAGTATTAACACTTTCTCTTTTCTTCTATTCTTAAAAAAAAAAAAAAAAAAAAACTGCACTTAAGTTAAACTGAGAGGGGTTATAGCACTTACGTATTGTTGTCCTAGTGTTAGTTTAACTGCTTCTATTGTTCTCATTTGTAAGTCGCTTTTGATAAAAGCGTCTGCTAAATGAATAAATGTAAATGTAAACCATTCATTAAAGTGAATCGGTTCAAAGGAGTCATTAGTTCGCGAATTGGAGGTGTTAACGGACCACGGCACTCGTTGTGTGATTATCCCGGCAGTTTAGGACATCGCACAAGATTTGTCTCAACGCAGAAAACATTTCATCACTGGATAGATTTTTTTTTGTTGTTTGTTTATTGAAAGTGTGGTTTATCTGAAAATGTGGGAAAACGCTTTTCAGAGAAGATTTTTCTAGCACAATTTACAACCAGCGGTAGTTCAGGAAAAAAATATATCCGATGCTTCATGTGAAACTTATGTCTTCCGACCTTTTACCATTGTGTATTCTCAAAGATATTCAGTCAACTTAATTCATTAATATGCGCGAGGGAGGGTGAGAGAGCAAGACAGTTTGAAAACGGTGAGAGTGCGTGCGCGCGACCGGGGCTCTCTCTCTCTGCTCGTTCTCTGTTTAACAAGCGCAGCAGTCAGTCATCTATCACTCGGTCAAATAAGGCTTTGGCGGGACAAAAATACGCTTGGGCGGCCACCAAAAATGTTCAATGCAGGAAGGGCATTCTGACTTTATTTTGAATTCTCATGTTCGTTCAAGCTCCGAAATAAGAGAAAGACCACTGATCTGTGTGTCTGCCTGGCTCACAGAAAACAACGTGCAAGTACCAGTCTTCTTACGCTTGATGTTTAAACTGACAGGACTTAAAAACACATGCAAATGATAAACTTTCACTATATGATGGTTAAACTTTGCAATTAATCCGCGAATCGCAAGCGTTACGGGCCGGGGAGATGCTGGCCCGTACCTATCATGAATCACGGATCAACTACGATCCCTGAGGCTACTTACATCGCACATCCTGCGATGTGACTATCGTGGATGCGCACATCGCGATATCGATGCTAAAACGATATATCGTGCAGCCCTAGTCTACACCCTCATTTTATTTATACACCTTAAATCATTACTTTCTGGTCTCTGGCTGTATATGTAATTCTATACTACAATGACTCCATATCACATTAGCCCCTTCCACACAGTGCGTTGATCCCGGGAAATTGCCAGAGTGCCTCCTGTGTGAACACAAACACGTCCCGGAATTGATGCCGGGATCGATTCCGGGTTGCGGACCTAGTAACATTGCCGGTATCAGTCCCGGAACGCGCTCTGTGTGAACAAAAGCCGTAATCAATGCCGTAAGGTGTGTGTCGTAGTGACGTTCTAGAACTGTTCGGTTGACAGAAAATATAATCTTTTTGGAGATGTCTTTGCCCTTTGTTAAACTTAATTGGCCTAATATGCATTTTATTCTAACATCACCATTGTACAAACTTTTTCAGCCTGCTGTCTAGTCCCTGTATCAAGAGGTCAATGAATCAACATGAGAATGATAATGTCATGCGTATTGCAATTCCATATGATCCTCAAGTCTAGGTCACCTTTCTTCATTTATATAGCACTTTTAACAATATGGGGCTATGGCTATGATGCAACAGTATAACAATTCTAGGTAGTAACATGAACATTTTAATTTATTTACAGGAGGAGCTTTGAACAAATGAAAAGTAATGTGGAAAACCTTGGTCCTGAATCTGAGCTGGATTTGGCCACCCACCGCTTTGGGCCTACAGCGGCTGAGGTTTTCTTTTCCTTTTTTAGAGGACTCTTTGAAATGAACAGTACCCATGTTCCTGCACACATGTACTAATGTGGCTGCTATCAGCTTATTTCTAAACAAAAAAGAAAAGCTTAATTACTTTATTTGATATTTGACAAGGCTTTTATTTTCGTAGTAAATTGTTTTATAGTAACTTTTACGGATTACTGGAGGTCTCATAGTGGAGAACAAGTACAACGTTTGATAAAATGGCAAAACTGCATTTTAATAAAAAGTACTTTTCAAACCTTATTTGTATTATCTTTACCACTTATTGTTTTGTGCTTTCTTCTTGATTTAATAGGGAAACTTGATGTGACCTCTGTCCTCGTCTCTGAGGCAGTGTTTCTGTCAGTCTTTCTTTTTCTGTTTGCAAATAGTGGGCGTATTTTACGTGACTTAATCTCATCACAAAGTAGCACAAATCTTTTAAAGTTTATATTTTCTTCCTTTGTTTGCACTTCTAGTTCATTGACTTTGTGGGCAATGTCCTCAGGAATTATCTCCCATGTCTGTAGAGTCTTCAATATGCTTTCCAGTTTCCTGATAATTGTACTACGCCTATCTTCATCTGCAATTTCATCGTGTATAGGCTCCACTGAAATGTTAATTGCATGGTTTGATGTCGTCTCACTCATCTCATTTAAAAGTCTCTTTGCAAGTAGTAGACAAGCACATTTTTTATGACATGAGAAAGTACAGCAGTCACATACATTTGTCACTATACATGGTTTTGATACTGCTCTTCCAAATAAGCTTTCAACCTCTAGTGTTTTTTGAGGCTTTGTAGAAATGCTATACTTCTTCTTTTGAATTAAGTTGTTGGCATGGGTTTGCAATTGTGTGTCCATATCTGGAAAGGTCTCACCATCACCACAAATGAGAAGACTTAATAAAATGAGATGCTTACATGTACGTCCTCTGCAGGGCATACACAGTAAACTACATGTGGATTATTTTCAGATGGAACATTGTATACGTATGTTTCTGTTGAAGCTGCAGTAACTGCTGTGGCCCAACCATTGTCTAGCATCCTCTGAGCAGACATCTTTATTTCTTCCATTTTACATTCCAGAGGGTTATGGACCCTCCCAGCAGACTGCAAATCCTGTATTATGTTGTACTTGTCAGTCTTGTTTAGTAGCACATCAATCAAATGATCCAATCTACGATTCCGGATGCCACAAAGGAATTGGTATTTTAAATGGTGGAAGAAGCTTTAAAGGAAATAAAAGCAGAGAGATCAGTATGTTGAATGAGCAGCAACAGGTTTGAAAAATTACAATATAGTCTTTAACAAATTAAAAAATACGCAAAACACTGTGCTAGGTTTCAGCTAGCCCACTAATAAATAATGAGGTGAACATGCATAAAAATGTATACCGTTCTATTAGATTGTTTGTTTCAGAGTCTCCATGCTTATAACATTTTCCAAAGTTAGACCACAGATGACCAATTGGCTCCCAATGGTTCCTAAAGTACTTGCAGACATCTTTTAAGTTCTTAAACTGGCAGTGAAACATCTCAGTTTTTTTCTTGAATTCATGTTCCTGTTGTTCCCTTTCGTAGTCACTCCGAGTTACGTCGAGTGACGGAGAATGGGGGTTTCGCCCAGAAAGCCAATCATCTTCGAGTATTACAAAACGAGCCTATGGCAATAAAATGCCATGGGTCTGCGGAATTTGCATAGCGTATCTCCGCCCCACCGCGTGGGTATAAAAGGAGGAACGCCGGCAAAGGCAGATCATGTTTTCGCTTCGGAGCCAAGAAACTTCTCTTCACTCCACAAGCCAAATCCTGAGTTTCAGTGACTTCTCTTCGAGACGAGCGAGCTCTCCGGTGTTGGTGTGACGGCGGTATCCAGCGAGTTCACATTGCCTGCGGTCTGTGCAGTGATCTGCCAGTTGGTGTGTTTCTCCCTGGTCGCCTCAGCATCGCTGAGCTTTTTTCCTCTCTAAAAGAGCTGCACGTGGCACGTCTTTTTAAAGATGTCTCGCCCGTGTTCTTCTGGGTGCGGTCGATTCCTGTCTTCCTTTGATGGGCACAATCGCTGCTTTGCGTGTCTGGGCTTAGAGCACGCTAAAGCAGCGCTTGTGGATGACTCATGTTCCTTCTGTGGGAACATGACCATCGCAACACTAAGGTCGAGACTCAATGATCTCATTCGAGAGAGAGTCCCCTCATCCACACCCCGATCTACACCCTCCTCGAGAGGTGGTACTTCGGCTGGTGGACAGGGTGACTTGAGGGTGACGGTGTGGAACAAAAATCCGACGATACGTCCTCGGACCACGCCCCCCTCTGTAGTGTTGCAACCCGCGAGCGCCGCGGTGATTTTACCGGGTCCATCCGTTGATGCCCCGCGTATTTCATTCGGCGCTCCAGAGGATGACTCGATGTCGATCGCGGCATCACAAGGTGGGCAAGAGTCATCGGGAAGTGACGATGCGGCTGCGTTGCCTCCTTCTGGAGTTCCAGCGTTGCCCGTATCAGATCCCGAGATGACCGCCATGCTCTCCCGAGCCGCCGCGAGCATCGGGCTCGAGTGGAACCCGAGCGCTCGCGGCTGGATGATTGGTTTTTGGGCGCGGCTGCCGCCTCTCGGCCACAGCCAACCCCAATACCTTTCTTCCCGGAAGTGCATGAGGAGCTGACGAAATCATGGAAGGCTCCCTTGACCTCCCGTGCACGTTCGTCGGCTTTCTCCGCCTTTCCCCCCCTCGATGGGGCGGTCGCCCATGGGTACACTGGGGTTCCCCCGGTTGAACGCTCTGTTGCGATGCAATTGTGTCCTCAGAGTGCTTCATATCGTGGTAATCCTAAGCACCCGTCCAAGGCCTGTAGGCTTTCGTCCTCCCTTGTGGCGAAGTCTTACAAGGCTGCAGGACAGGCGGCCGCCGCTCTGCATGCGATGAGCACCTTACAGGTCTACCAGGCCCAGCTGCTCAGAGATGTGCACGAGGGCGGGACTGACCCAGGGCTCTTTGATGAGCAGCGTGCCGCCACTGACCTCGCTCTCCGAGCGACGAAAGAGGCCTCACGCTCCCTGGGTCAGGTGATGGCCACTTCGGTGGTCCAGGAGCGTCACCTGTGGCTGAACCTGGCTGATATGCGGGACGCCGAGCGCTCTCGTCTGCTCGACGCCCCCATATCCCAGGCCGGCCTCTTCGGCGGAACGGTCGAGGACTTTGCCCAGCAGTTCTCGACCGCACAGAAGCAGTCTGAGGCTATCAAGCATATTCTGCCCCGACGGCCCGCTGCTACCTCCACCCAGCCGTCGGTTCAGAAGCCTCAGCCTGCTCGCCGCCGAGGGCGCCCTCCTGCCGCTCCCTCCCCTCCCGCACGGCCCCAGCAGCAGCCTTCACCCAGGCCGCGTCGTGGAGGAGGCCGCAGGAAGGCGCCCCAGCCCTCTCCAGCCCCGCGCCCCGCTAAACGCCAGGCTAAGCGGCGCTCCTGAGACGGGCTGCTCAGTGATGGTCCCGGTTCTTCCCCAGGAGGTGGTTGCAGGCCCCCTCCGCCGGGGGAGAATCTTTAGTTTTCCCGCTGCTCACCCACGGGTGGGCAGTACCCTAAAACTGTTAAAGAAAGAACCAACACTTCCATCACTGAGCACACAGAGCCGGCTGACAGTGTGCGACGCCTCCGGGCCTCGCTGCTCTCATCCCCCTCTGTCACAGAGTTCTCGGACGGCAGTGTGCGCCGCCTCCGGGCCTCGCCACTCCTGTCCCCCTCTGTTCCAGAGGGCGCAGACGACAGTGCGTGCCGTCTTCGGACCACAACGCTCTCGTCCCCCTCTGTCGCCAGCCCCCTGGCAGAGCAGACCCCCGTGGAACGCTGGTCCTTCCCTGGTCTCCTCTGTCAGGGCGCGGAGCCTGACCACGCCCCCGCACAGGGCCGCTATGCCACCCTCGCCGGGGCCGGTCACTCCGCTTCGCTGCCCCTCCGGGGGGACATCTGTCGTTCGCATGACCCCGCTGGTTCAGTTTCTGGCAGCTTGGTTAGAGCTCCCCAGCCTGTCCCGCTGGGTCGCCCGAACGATCAGGCGCGGCTATGCGATTCAGTTCGCTCGGTCTCCTCCCCGCTTCAGCGGAGTCCGCTTCACTATGGTCGGTGGCAATGCCCCCATCATGCGAGCGGAGGTTGCCACCCTGCTGGCGAAGGGTGCAATCGAGACTGTCCCTCCAGCCGAGATGAGGTCGGGGTTTTACAGCCCGTACTTCATCGTCCCCAAGAAAACCGGTGGGTTACGACCGATCCTGGACCTGCGCGTCCTGAACCGCTCCCTTCACAGGCTGCCGTTCAGGATGCTCACGGCCAAACGCATTTTCGAGTGCGTGCGGCCACAGGATTGGTTTGCAGCGATAGACCTGAAGGACGCCTACTTTCATGTCTCCATCTTACCTCGACACAGACCGTTCCTTCGGTTTGCTTTCGAGGGGCAGGCATATCAGTACGCGGTTCTCCCATTCGGGTTGGCTCTGTCTCCTCGCGTCTTTACGAAGGTCGTCGAGGCAGCCCTTGTTCCCCTACGCGAACACGGGGTTCGCATCCTGAACTATCTCGACGACTGGCTGATTCTAGCCCACTCTCGAGCTCAGGTTTGCGAACACAGAGACCTTGTGCTCCGGCACCTAGCCCGTCTGGGCCTTCGGGTCAACTGGGAAAAGAGCAAACTCAGCCCCGTGCAGAGGATCTCTTTTTTCGGTATGGAGATCGACTCGGTCGCCATGTCCGCGCAGCTTACGAGCGAGCGCGCACACTCACTGCTGACTTGTCTTCGCCAGTTCGAGGGCAAGAGTGCGGTCTCACTGAAATTATTTCAGAGGCTCCTGGGGCATATGGCATCTGCAGCCGCGGCAACGCCGCTCGGATTGCTTCATATGAGACCGCTTCAGCTGTGGCTTCGCGATCGAGTCCCGAGGTGGGCATCCGACCTGCCGTCAGTTCTTCACCCCGTGGAGGAACCTCAGTTTTCTACGGGCCGGAGTCCCCCTAGAACGAGTTTCCAGGCATATTGTTGTCTCCACAGATGCCTCTTCCACGGGCTGGGGCGCCATGTGCAACGGACATGCTGCCGCGGGCTCCTGGACAGGACCCCAGCGCCTTCTGCATGTCAATTGCCTCGAGTTGCTGGCAGTACGCCTTGCCCTGCACCGTTTCCACACGCTGCTCAAGGGTCAACATGTGCTAGTCCGTTCAGACAATACCGCAACAGTAGCGTACATCAACCGTCAAGGTGGTCTACGCTCCCGCCGTATGTCGCAACTCGCTCGCCACCTCCTCTTATGGAGTCAGAAGCACCTGAGGTCCCTTCGTGCTATCTACATTCCGGGCGTTCGGAACCTTGCAGCCGACGAGCTGTCTCGGCTCCGTCCTTTCCCTGGCGAATGGCGACTCCATCCCCAGTCGGTCCAGCTGGTCTGGGATCAGTTCGGGGACGCACAGGTAGACCTGTTTGCCTCCCACGACTCATCCCATTGCGCCCTGTATTACTCCCTGACCGAGGGTACTCTCGGCACGGATGCACTGGCGCACAGCTGGCCGCGGGGCCTACGCAAATATGCGTTTCCCCCAGTGAGCCTTCTCGCACGAACTCTGTGCAAGATCAAGGAGGACGAGGAGCAGGTCACTCTGGTTGCGCCGTACTGGCCCACCAGGACCTAGTTCTCCGAACTAGTACTCCTCGCGACAGCACCTCCTTGGCCAATTCCTCTGAGAGAGGACCTCCTCTCTCAGAGACGGGGCACCCTTTGGCACCCTCGTCCCGATCTCTGGAGGCTCCACGTGTGGCTCCTGGACGGGACGAGGCAGGTTTAAGTACCCTGCCACCTGCGGTGGCGGCTACCATCACTTCCGCTAGAGCTTCGTCCACGAGACATCTCTATGCGTTGAAGTGGAACCTCTTCGTCAACTGGTGCTCTTCTCGCCGAGAAGACCCCAGGAGATGCTTGATCAGTGTCGTGCTTTCCTTCCTGCAAGACGGCCTGGAGCGAAGGCTGTCTCCCTCCACCCTGAAGGTGTATGTGGCCGCTATCGCTGCATATCACGAAGCAGTTGATGGTAAGTCTCTGGGAAGGCACGACCTGATCATCAGGTTCCTGAGAGGAGCGAGGAGACTGAATCCTCCTCGCCCTCCTCTCGTTCCTTCTTGGGACCTCTCAGTGGTGTTAAATGCCCTGCAGAGGGCTCCCTTTGAGCCTCTGCAATCAGTGGAGCTTAAGTTCCTGTCTTTGAAGACAGCGCTCCTGGTTGCACTGGCCTCCATTAAGAGGGTAGGGGACCTGCACGCATTCTCCGTTGACGAAGCGTGCATGGAATTCGGGCCGGCTTACTCTCACGTGATCCTGAGACCCCGGCCTGGATATGTGCCCAAGGTTCCTACTACTCCCTTCCGGGACCAGGTGGTGAACCTGCAAGCGCTGCCCCTGGAGGAGGCAGACCCAGCCTTGGCACTGCTCTGTCCAGTACGCGCTCTCCGCGCTTACGTAGACAGGACGCGGTGTTTCAGGACCTCAGACCAGCTCTTTGTCTGTTATGGTGGGAGACTGAAGGGAAAGGCTCTCTCAAAGCAGAGGTTGTCTCACTGGATAGTGGACGCCATTGCTTTGGCTTACCAACAGCAAGGCCGACCGTGCCCCCTTGGGGTGTCAGCCCACTCCACCCGGAGTGTGGCTTCCTCTTGGGCTCTAGCGCATGGCGCCTCGCTGGCAGACATCTGTAGAGCTGCAGGCTGGGCGACACCTAACACATTCGCCAGATTCTATAATCTCCTAGTGGAGCCAGTGTCCTCCCATGTACTCGCTTCAACCAGCTAGTTCAGGACCCGCTCAGGTGTCTTCGCTTGCTCGCCATTCCACTCCACGGACTGGATACGTGCGATTATTCTCCTCAGGTGAGCCTTCCCTTCTGAAGCCCTGAGTTCCTCCAGCACTGTTGACGCTGGCGCCAGTGTCTATTGCCTGTGCGTCGGCTAGGTGCCTCCGTGTGCATGGTTCCTCCCTGAGTAACCCCCACATGTGTATGTCCACTGTAAGCCTCTTTGAGCATGTGTCTTTCCCTCGGCAAGCCACCTTGCCTCCCCTGGAGTTGAAAGTTGCCACCCCACGGGCTGGTTACTCCAGTGTTCCTCCATATGAACCCTTCCGGCCATATGTGTATTTCTAAGTCCTCCCTACGGGTAGGCATGCTGCGGCATATCTCCTCTGAGATATGCTCCCCAGTGTTCCTTGGTATTCCTGTGTTAACCCTTGTGCATCCTTATGGACATTTTTGTCCTTTTCAGTTTTGTTTTTTTGATCACTTTGCCTGTGTTAATGCTAACTGCATAAAATTTGGCACAGGTGTGTGTTTTTATTGGAATTTTACTATTTCACCGCCATTTTCTTAAAAAAATATTTTTTGCACTAGCTACACAAAATACTCCCACTCAGCGCCTTTTGGACAAAAATGTCCCCATTGAAACCCATTAAAAGTGCAATTTTTAATCCCAGGGCCATTTAACTATAAAATGATGCAATCTTTGTTAAGAGGCTTTCATTCTGTTGACAAGGCTTCAAAATTTAAATTTTTACTATTTTTTATCAGATGGTGCCATTTTTCCAGGTTTGGCCTATAAAACAAATATCGCTTTATTCCTGTTTTCTGCTTCGGCATATTATAGAGCCAATTGGATAAATTGTGGAACGATAATTGTGTGGGTGTGTTGGTATGGATGTCAGAGTGTGGTTTGTATGTGTGTAATAAAAAAAATGTGTGTATATGTGTTTGTGTGCTTGTAATATTTGAGAGAGAAAAACTCAATTGCAAATCTAAAATCCAATTACTGTGTGACCAGTGGAGTTTTGCTGGCACCCAATGGGGAAAATCTGTTACTGCGCCCAAACAAACTCTTACCGAAAGCTAATTTTTTGCGATATCATCCTCAAATTTGGAACACAACTTGTTTAGATTTATGGCTTTGAATTTATATCAGTTTTAGAGTTCAACATGTTTCATAAAATATATATTTTATATAAAATAACGATAATAATGTTCATAAATAATTTTCATAAACTTAAACCTCTATACAAAATTTTTGGTTTGACTTTTTTCACTTGTTTAACTTCAGCAATAATCTGCCAAGGGTCCTCTTTAAAATGAGACCAAACTTAAGTCTTTGCACCCAAACCTAAAATTTTTATGACAGTTTTTTGACATGGACATTTTTGTCCACTTTGTAGCTATGTGTAACTTTTTTTTTTTGTTAATGTTAACTGCATGAATTTTGGCACAGGTGTGTATTTTTATTGTAATTTTACTATTTCACCCCCATTTCCTTTGAAAAATCTTTTTTGCACTAGGTCCACAAAATACTTCCCTCTCAGCGCCTTTTGGACAAAAATGTCCCCATTGAAACCCATTAAAACTGCAATTTTTAATCTCAGGGCCATTCAACTATAAAATTATGCAATCTTTGTTAAGAGGCTTTCATTATGTTGGCAAGGCTTAAAATTTTTAATTTTGACTATTTTTTTATCAGATGGTGCCATTTTTCCAGGTTTGGCCTCTAAAACAAATATCGCTTTATTCCTGTTTTCTGCTTCTGCATATTATAGAGCCAATTGGATAAATTATGCAACGATATTTGTGTGGGTGTGTTGGTATGGATGTCAGAGTGTGGTTAGTATGTGTGTTATAAAAAAATATGTGTGTGTGTGCATGTGTGTGTTTGTAATATTGAGAGAGAAAAACTCAACTGCAAATAACAAATCCAATCACTGTGTGCACCAGTGGAGTTTTGCTGGCACCCAATGGGGAAAATCTGTTACTGCGCCCAAACAAAATCTTACCGAAAGCTCATTTTTTGAGATATCATCCTCAAATTTGGAACACAATTTATTTAGATTTATGGATTTTATTTTATTGCCGTTTTAGAGTTCAATTTGATTTATAAAACATATATTTTGTATAAAATAATTTTCATAAATAATTTTCATAAACTTATACCTATATAACTTTTTTTTGGATTTACTTATTATAATTGTTTTACTTCAGCAATAATCTGCCAAGGGTCTTCTTTAAAATGATACCAAACTTAAGTCTGTGCTCCCAAGCTTCACATTTTTATGACAGTCTGTGTACCTATGTGTAACTTTTTTTAATTGATGCACAAGGGTTAAGTAGGACTCCTTCGTCCGTGCCAGTATCACGACAGGGGGATCAGACTTTCGCAGGGCACTGGAAGACAGCTGTGAAGGTGGCGTGATTACATGGGGACCCCCATTCTCCATCACTCGACGTAACTCGGAGTGACTACGAAAGGGAACGTCTCGGTTACGGATGTAACCCTCGTTCCCTGAGTAGGGAACGGAGACGTTACGTCTCCCTGCCACTTCCGCTGTACCGCTGGGTAGACGCCTGAGTTCAGTCTCGGCTCCTCAGCGAAGACATGATCTGCCTTTGCCGGCGTTCCTCCTTTTATACCCACGCGGTGGGGCGGAGATACGCTATGCAAATTCCGCAGACCCATGGCATTTCATTGCCATAGGCTCGTTTTGTAATACTCGAAGATGATTGGCTTTCTGGGCGAAACCCCCATTCTCCGTCACTCGACGTAACGTCTCCGTTCCCTACTCAGGGAACGAGGGTTACATCCGTAACCGAGACGTTTTGTGTTATTAGTGTAAGAACTGAATTTATAGGTCATAAAGGTAATCCTCGACATAGACCTCAACCCTAGTGTGTGCAGTTAGTGTACTGAGAATGTCATGTTCTTGATTGATTATACTAAAGCCATTTAGGCCTATATGAATGATAATAGAATAAACAAACATACTGATTATATTTGCAGTAAATAAAACTATAATCCACCTCATAAAGCATAGGCTGAAATAATTCATGTTTGTATATTATAACATAAAAAATACAAGGGTACTTTTGAACGGGGTCATTATTATGAATTTAGCTATTATTTTGTGTTGAGGACTACATGTAAATATCTGTAAATATCTTATTTAGGACAGAACTAAAATAAAAAATGTATGATCCCTCTTATTCTGTTATATAAGATATCCCATTCAATCTCAGAATTACATTTCGTAGTTATAGAGCACACAACAGGGTCGCGCAGGGGTGGTAATATGGAACGGAAACTTTTACAGAGGGAGTGCCCACCCACGAAAACTGTCCGAAAAGCTCACAAGATTTTATGGTCCAGAGGCAGGGCTCTCAAGTTTTATCAAAAGTTTTGAGTGAGATTTAGGGGAGGAGCCACCCAAATATTTGCAGCAGCGGTCCCTCGACCCAACCAAATTCGCTTCAATTTTTGCTAGCAGTTCAATTTTGCCTATTGTTCATAATTGACCAGAACAAATGGAAATTATAACAATTGTTAAATCTGATAAAAAGACAAATTCATCCAAATAAAATAAATATATTTAAAAAATACAAATTTATTGAAAAATGAAAATAAATTTGACCCCAAACAAGCCAACTGAACATCAGTGCTCAATGTACATAACATTGTGTCATAACAACTTGCCCTGAGCATGTATGTCAAGACCCAAACTGGTCACCTTTGCAGGGGTCATCGGATGCCCATTTTCCACAAGTTGGTATGATTCTTTTGGGTCTTCATGTAAAGTTTGTATGGTTGTGTAAAACAACACCCTTTTTACATCTTCAAAAACAGCTCTGTTCACAGTGACCCGTTTCGGTGCATGTCTCTTTAAATGATAATGAGCAACAACTTTTTGGCTTTTTGAGGTTTAAAATAAAGTGAATGGATTTTTTTCATTGCATGGGGATTGTGTCCACACACTGCAAAGACACATTTATTTGCATACACCATATAAAAGTGTATTTTGCATCCAATGACCCCTTTAAAAGCAGTTGGAGAGTTTTTGAATGCATCAAAAATAATTTAGGACGAATTTGGCTATACTCCTCAACATCAGCTCTCACTGTTTTTGATCACAGGCAAGAGATATCGTCCAGGAATCGTAAAATCAAAATGCTAAAAAAAAAAAGAAGAAGATGTCTGCAAACCGCATTCATCAGATCGTGCTCTTTCAACTTCCACTCCGTGTGTGCGCGTGTTGTCTAGTAACGAACGTGCTTGCAGCGGGAACACATAATTTACCCGGAAACAACTAATTCTAATTTCTGATTGGCTGGTAGCTAGCATTTAACTCAGTATAACTCGAGACAGATGCTATGAACTCAGCAGAGAACTTCCCTCCGTTTGCCTGCGCCTCGTCCATTAATTGTATAGCGGGACAAGTTCCCTTACTCCTCAGCGTGAGAAACACAAGGTGTGGCGTGTGAGCCTGTGAACGGGTTGAAATGCGTGTGTCTCACGCCCAATGCGTGAGACTTGAGAGCCCTGCAGAGGTCACAAATAAAGTGTGGCAAATCTTTTATCCTATTTTTTTTCTTTTTCTTGGATCTACTCTCTGCAAGAAGTTGTTTATTCATCTGTTTGTGGACTACTGTTTGGGTGCTACGCTTTTCCATTCTTTCTTTTTCCCTCTTATTCTGTTAAAATAATAACATTTTGTAGATACTGCAAGGTGCAGGACCACATATACATAGCTTGCTACCATTGAAAAAATACTTTTGAAAAACAGTACAAGCTATATTTGCTCTATAAAACAAATGAAAGTAACACACTGTGGAACAGGATTTCAGCTCCGACATTAACTGCATGATGTGTGCTCTCGAATCTGCCTTTTCAGGTCCACTCACACCAGATTCAGATCTTGACAGCCAACGAGTTACCGCCTGTGTGTAATAAATGCTGGGGAAATATAAAATTATTAATTTAAACTGGTGAGACCTTCAAATAGTCTAATGCATTTGGCTAATATTGTGATCAATTGATGGCAACAGTTACAGTGAACTCAAACCACATTAAAAATTAAAATGTTATTGCTTTAGCAATCCCATATGTTTATTCCAACAATACATTAATATAATATGGCAAAAAATACCAGTTTTCAAGATCAAGTAGCATTAACAGGCTGTTTTGTACAGCTAAAAATAACTAGAAGCGGATGACACAAGAAGTATTGCAGCTTTAAGTTACAAATGACTGTTTAAGATTTACAACAAAATGACCTTCATTTTTACGCCATTCATATTATTCTCACTAAACCTTACATGTCATCCAGTAACCAAAAAATGTAACTGTTGTTTTTGATTGAAACTTTACCACAACAATAATAGATTTTTATTACAAAATGAGCAAAAATCTAAGCAGTCTCCATTCAATCTTAACTTAGTACTTACTTGGGTTACATGGTACCAACAAAGGAGAACATGTGACTCGTTGAATACCTTTCGGATAGCATTGATTTCAGCCTGGTCTTTACCAACCATAAAGCACCTAATGAAAATAAGGTAACACTTTACAATAAGGTTCATTAGTAAACATGGAGATAACACCTACTGTAAAGTAATCATAGAATATGGCGGTTAAGAAATCAATACAAGTTTGTTCTGGTTAATAGAAGAAGAAAAAAATTGAATAATGAACCTGAAATAAAAGCATGCATAAAAAGTTTAATTTTAAGGAACTGTGTACCAAAACGTTATGTAATATTAATTTAACTTGTTTACCGGTATATCTGTTTGGATTACCTTGGAGCTACAGGAAATGTTGGTTTCAGCTTTTCCAGTGCCAGCTGAAGCATGGCCTGCTTTTTATTTCCCAAGATGATATAGGCAATGGGTATGCCATGACCATGACTGTCCCTGACAACTAATGTAAATAAAGGAAAGCCATACTGGTTGACGCCATGTGTTGCATCGATAAAAACAATATCTCTTCCATATTCTTGAAGGTTGTCTCTCATGGATGGTGTTTGTAGAACTATGACAAGATCTGTTTGTGGACTGTAAAGGCCCATTCACACCAAGCACGATAACTATAAAGATAACGATAAAGGTATAATTCTAAAAATCGTTCTCCATATTAAAGAATAACAAACTTCACACCACAACTATAACGATAAAGGTATGAGGAACGATATCGTTGGGATCACTTTCAGAATGATTTTTTTCCAGCTGTCAAACGATAAAACACTGACAGCCAATCAGAATCCATTCTAATTTACAGGTCTCGCGCATTTAAAATGGCAGATGACATTGCAGAGAAGTTAATCGTCGAGGTACAAAAAAATCCTCCACTGTTTGACAAGTCAAACCCCCTTTTCAAGGATACGTTAAAAAAGATTGATATATGGAAAGCAATCGGTCGTATCCTGGGAATAAATGGTGAGAAGTATTAACGATGAGATATTATGCAGTTTAGCATAGTGTAACAAAATTACCTCAGGTAGGCTATCCAGCGCTAGTTCTGACAACATTGCTGAAGTTGCAGTAAAAAAGGCGTTGTATACATAAAGGTGTTGACAAGGCGATGTTTTTATCCCATCATTGACTTCGTCAGCTAAATTCACTGTTAGATTAGATCGATTACACTAGACTTGCTAGATTCACTGTTTAGCCCTCTGAGGTCTAAGGGGTTTTTGGGGTCCTTGAGGTGTTCTGACATGCTCTGACATTTGTGCTTTTTTCAGTTATTTATAAACATGTTAATGGCAAAGGTGTAAATTCACTCTATATAGCACAAACGGGGCTACCGTAATATGTGAGCAACATGTATGTACATGTTTGTATTTTTGAGAGAATATTGCTTATAGTCAAGTCAAGTCAAATATATTTATATAGCGCTTTTCATAATACAGATTGTATCAAAGCTGCTTCACAGTATCAATCAAAACAACTTAACAATGTTTGTTTATTACTGGAAAAAAGACATCCAAGTTTGGTAGAGCTGATCAATGGTATGATTGGTTAATTAATTTGAATATCCCCAACTGAGCAAGCCAAAGGCAACAGTGGCAAGGAACAGAAAAACTCCATCCAGTGACCTAATGGTGTCCTAACACCCCATCAGATGACCCAATGGAGAAAAAAAAAACCTTGGGAGAACCCAGGCTCAGTCGGGGGCCAGTTCTCCTCTGGCGTTTATGAACTAGAGGCCGAATTTACAGTAACTGTAAGATAAAAAAATTATATGAATGCCTGGCTAAATAGATGTGTCTTCAGTCTAGTTTTAAACAGGGATAGCGAGTCTGAGCTACGAACAATATCAGGAAGGCTATTCCAGAGCTTCGGAGCTAAATGTGAAAATGCTCTGCCTCCTTTGGTGGATATGGATATCCTAGGAATGACCAGAAGCCTCGAATTTAGTGATCTTAAAGAGCGCGATGGATTGTAAGGCGATAGAAGATCCGTTAAATAGACTGGAGCTAAACCATTTAGAGCTTTATAAGTCAAAAGCAATACCTGTCACGATTCATAAATTCACTGCTTTCTTCGTGTCTCGTGTATTTGTTGTTATGTGTGTGTGAGCGTGTGTGAGTGGGCGTTACCGCTCGTTCCACTCTGATCAGCACGCCAGCTGATCTCATTCCCTGCACCAGCTGCTGCCAATTCACTCACCTATATAAACTCATCACACTCTCCCCTCTTTGTCAGATCGTTGGTTTGGTGTCTTCCGTGTTGTGTATCGTGTGCCTGTCTGCAGTCCTGTCCTGGTTCGAGTTCCTGTTCGGTGTCTTCGTGGTTTTCGTCTCGTCTGGATTTCACCTGCACTGGATTCTTCACCACCACTCTGCACCAGCACGCTGATCACCGAGTCCCTGCGCTACAAGCCCACCCGTGTTTCCTGTACTGTGTTTCTGCTGACCTTACCATAAACGAGTGACTTGCATCCTTGCTTCCGTCTAGTGATTGTGACAATACCTTGTATTTAATACGGAACTTTATAGGTAACCAATGAAGTGATGATAAAATCGGTGTTCTATGATCATATTTTCTTGATCTAGTAAGAACTCTAACGGCTGCATTTTGGACTAACTGTAGCTTGTTTATTGAAGATACAGGACAACCAGCTAATAAAGCATTACAGTAATCTAGTCTCGAGGTCATGAATGCATGAACTAACTTTTCTGCATCAGAGACTGATAGCATATTACGTAGCTTAGCAATGTTTCTAAGGTGGAAAAAGGCAGTTTTTACATATGAAATATGCTTTTCAAAAGACAGGTTGCAGTCTAATGTAACACCCAGGTCTTTTACTGTAGCGGATAAAGTAACAGGGCATCCTACTATGTTAAAGTCGTGCTGTGAAAGGTTTTGTGGACGGTTTTTAGAACCGATAAGTATTACCTCTGTCTTGTCTGGATTTAATAAAAGAAAATTACGCGTCATCCAATCTTTTATATCTTTAACACAATCTGTCAATTTGGATAATTTAGCGTATTCATCTGGCCGTGATGAAATATATATTTGAGTGTCATCAGCATAACAATGGAAACTAATTCCATGTTTCCTTAGAATATTGCCAAGTGGCAGCATATATATTGAGAATAATAAAGGGCCTAACACAGATCCCTGCGGCACTCCATAGTTTGCCGAAGTTATAATCGATTTTTCTCCATTTAAGTAGACGAAATGGTAGCGGTCAGATAAGTATGACCTGAACCAGCTTAATGCTTGAACACCAGTGTAATTTTGTAGTCGATCTAAGAGTATTGTGTGATCTATAGTATCGAACGCAGCACTAAGATCAAGTAAAACTAGTACTGAGATACAGCCTTGGTCCGAAGCTAAAAGTAAATCATTTGTGATTCTAACAAGCGCAGTTTCAGTGCTATGATGTGGCCTGAATCCAGACTGAAACTTTTCATAGATGTCGTTTTCTTGCAAGAAAGAGCCGAGTTGAGCGGACACAACTTTTTCTAATATTTTTGACATAAATGGAAGATTCAAAATGGGTCTGTAATTTGCTAGGTTTTTTGGATCTAATTGTGGTTTCTTAATAAGAGGTTTTATAACTGCCAGCTTGAACATTCTTGGAACATGACCTAAAGATAAAGATGAGTTAATAATATTGAGAAGAGGCTCTTCCACTATAGGTAACACTTCTTTCAGTAGTTCAGTTGGTATAGGATCTAATAAACATGTTGTTGTTTTAGATGAAGTGATAAGTTTATTTAACTCTTTTTGTTCTATGGTTGTAAAGCATTGTAATTGTTCTTGCGGGCAGATAATTGCGGCCGAATTATAAGGCGCGAGCAAAGATCGAACGTTTACGATTCTGATGCTTTCAATTTTCTCGGTGAAGAAGTTCATGAAATCATTACTACTAAACTGTAACGAGGTATTTTGTTCAGACGACGTCTGTTTATTTGTTAGTCTAGCCACGGTATTAAATAAAAACCTTGGATTATTTCGGTTGTTTTCTATTAATTTGCTGAGGTGCTCAGCCCTGGCCGTTTTAAGTGCCTTTTTATAAAGTGACATACTGTCTTTCCACGCGATTCTAAAGACCTCTAAATTAGTTTTTTTTCCATTTACGCTCTAAATTACGGGTTTCTCTCTTTAAAACATACGTAGTATTATTGTACCATGGTCCTATACCTGTTTTCTCTGACCTTTTTTAATCTAATGGGTGCAACAATATCCAATGTTCTAGAGAGAATGGTGCTCATAGTGCTAGTTAGTTCGTCTAATTCATTTGTTTGTTTGGGTTCAGGCAGCAGCTGAGACAGATCAGATAAGCTATTTGAGAAATGATCTATGGTGGACAGACGAATTGTTCTACCTGGTCGATAACGTGGCACAGCATGACATATTACAGCAGTGCGTAATATGCAAGTTACCAAGTAGTGGTCAGTGACATCATCACTTTGTGGAATGATATCTATATCGGTTGGATCGGTTCCATATGATATAATTAAATCGAGTGTATGATTAAGACGATGAGTTGGTCCGGTGACGTTTTGCTTGACCCCGAAGGAGTTTAATAAATCTGTAAACGCAGCCCCTAACGCATCATTTAAATTATCTACGTGTATGTTAAAATCTCCAACAATTAATGCTTTATCGACGTTGACCAAAAGATCTGATAGAAAGTCAGCAAACTCTTTTAGGAAATTGGCGTAAGGCCTGGAGGTCTATATACTGTAGCCAATGCTAAAGATAATAGGGATTTTTTTCTTACATCTAAGAGCGTAACATTTAGCACTTCAAACTAATTAAACCTATGACGAGTTTTCTGAGTAACATTAAGGATATCTCTGTAGATTGTTGCAACACCGCCGCCACGACCGATCAGACGGGGCTCATGCTTATAACAGTATCCTGGCGGAGTAGACTCATTTAGACCGAAATAATCATTTGGTTTAAGCCAGGTTTCAGTAAGGCACAGAACATCGAAATTATTATCTGTGACCATTTCATTTACAATAACCGCCTTAGGTGTGAGCGATCTAATGTTTAGAAGACCTAGCTTTAGAAATTGTTTTTGTTCACTAATAGCGAGATTTTTTGTTTTAATAACAATTAGATTTTTTCTAGATCCAGCAGTAGATTTATTATTTGATCTTAGTAAACGAGGAATAGACACAGTTTCTATGCAATGTTCTACACTAGTATTAATATCAATTACATTGGTGCAGTATAGACTGTGATTTGGATTTTTGGTTACTAGTCAAATGGTATTTAACATCTTGGAGATGTTATCCGACAGAAGATCTGCCCCGATTCTACTTGGGTGTAAGCCATCAGCGCGGAAGAGCCTTGGTCGCTCCCAAAACAGATTCCAATTATTTACAAAAATCAGTTTCTGCTCATTGCACCATGACAATAACCATTCATTTAGCGCGAATAATCTACTGAACTTTTCATGCCCTCGTCGGTACGTAGGAAGCGGTCCAGACACAATAATCGATGTTTCAGGCGATGTGCTGCGTACCGTATCGATAAGGCTCCTGAAGTCTTTCTTCAGAACCTCCGTCTGTCGCAGCCGAATGTCGTTAGCTCCCGCGTGCAGCACAACAGCTCCGACGTGCTCGTCACCGTTCAAGACCTCAGTTACCCGCGCAGTGATATCGAGAACACGACCACCAGGAAAGCAGTGACTGTGCACCTTACTTTTACCTAACGTAGCGTGGACGTGTCGGACGGTGGAATCGCTAATGATCACAGCATCGCGTTCCGTTTCGCGAAGAGGGGAGAAGCGGTTCTGAGTGGAGATCTCGAAAACCGGGACGGGCGAAAAGATTCTTGTCCTGGCACGCGGCTTCCGCGGAACCACCCAGGCTTCGGGTTGGTGTGTTGGAGCCGGAGTGAATGAAATCATGGCTGATCGTGACCTGGACGCTCGGGACCAATGCTGAGAAACGCACGGAGTAGACGAGGTCAGCGTCAGCGGATTACTAACGTTAATCACTGATCCATGTGCATCAGCGCGTGATGTTTCAAGAACTAAACGCCGGTCTCTCAGCTCAGCTTGTCTCTCTAGAAGGTCACGGATCTGCTTTTCTACAGCTAGTAATTCAGACTGCACCGCGAGCAATTCAGATCTGTTCTCATCTGCACCAAAAGGTAGACAACATACACCTGACATATTCACCATTTTAACAGATGGACAGTAAGTTAGCAATGATGCAACCAGTGATGCTATTAATATTTATACTAATTTATGACTCAAGTCTTGGGTAAAAACCGTCTTTTTAGTGGTATGGGTGTAATGTAGACGCACGATAGACGGGAAAACAAACAAACTCACAGCAAGCTTATGCATGGTTATTGAAAAAACTAAAACTTAAAGTGTCTGAAATAAGGCCACAAAACACATACTAAATATGTGTCCACAAGACTTTTGACTAATGAGTGTTGTTGCCTAGAATTTTTGCTTCAAAATGATCTGAAAATCATCCTGCCTAATCATTTACACAAAACAATACATTGATTTAAATTTTATAAGACACCTTTTGTCTGGAAAGGCAGTATGCGTAGAGGCGTGTTCACACCTGAGAAGACAAAGGCCGGATAATGAGCCCTATAATGAGCTGCATATTAATTAGCCCTTTCACACAGGTGTGTCACAGGATCCCAAAGAATGCAAGGACAAAAGAAATTATCTATATATACATATTTTAAAATTAGAAATTGTAACCAATTACAAATAGGTTACAATTACAATTTTAACAATATTTCAAGTGTATTTCTTTGTAAAAAGTATACATTTTATCATACGTATTAAAAAAGGTAAGGATTCATTAGTTTGAATATTGGAACAAACACTATAATAACATCTTAGTTGATAATTCAATATACCTACTTTATTTTTGACAAAACATCATACTATAGTATATTTAACTATGAGCAGAAATTGGTGAACAAAAGCTTAACTATTTAATGTGACAGTAGTCTTTTTTTACAGTCAAAACTTCTTGTCAAAACTTCTTGTACAGTCACAAAATCTTGTCTAAACATTCATATTTAGTCTGTAACATATTGTTTATTATATATTAGTATGTGAATTTGCAGCTTGTTGCTTATACAGACATTTTTATTTCAACATATTTCAGTCTATTTTTACTCATCTTAGTAGGCTATAGCAATATAGTTTGGATGTGTTCATGTAAACATAACGTTTACTAATGTAGGTGCGAGAGTGAATGAACGGCACAGACACACGCTGTATAACTGTAGTAAACAAAGCGCGCGCGCGCCTGCATGCCGTTCATTCATCATTTAGCGTACACACAGACACGCAATTCATATTTAAACAGTCTTTTTGCGGTTTACAGTCAGACACTATTCAATATCGCGATTAGAACAAAGCACTTAAGAATAAATGACTTACTACATCAGCTGGATCCGTTGCTCCTCGAAATGAAACTACCAGCACTTCTTGTACATTTTCCAGGGTTATTAGATAGTATTATTCCTCACAGCGAAAGGATACGCTGTGTACACAGCTGTACAAGATACTTACTAAACACGATGTGTTTTATAATCCAGCTGGTGGGCGTTGGCATGTTTGAATGGCTTGCCTTAGATCAATTGCGTTTGAATACCGCGCGCTCTCCGTGGCTGTGGCACATTAACGCGTAATGAGGTATAATGAGCTGGAAAGAAAAAAAAAAAAAAAAAAAAAGAGAAAAATCTCTCTCTTTCATACAGATTACATAAACTGAGAATATTTGTTTTTTATATAAATTAATTCATTTAAAAGAAGAGAGTTCAAGCTTCATTATGGAAAAACACTCGTGCCTGTATGACAAGTATTCGCGGAATTACAGTTAATTTTCGGACGGCGTTTCAGAATGGACTTAACTGACAGAGAGAAGGCAGAACGCGCATCATGTTTGTTTTTCTTTATTTGGCGAAAAGCACAACACTTTGTTTTTATTGTGAGTATCCACAAAAAAATAGACACTTATCAGGATCTAATGATGCACAACACTTAATATGTAAGATCAAAATCAACAGAGTATTTTGAGTTTCTTTTGCACTGATAAGAAAAAAAGCGAGACTATCACAGAGGGTTAAAGTAGATTTGCCTCGAGACTCGAATGATTGTACTGGCATCAGACAGGCTTCCCCTTGCCTTTTTCTGTTGAAGATGATCATTTGTGCAAGAGTGACTTTAGCCAGTTTTGCCCAGGTCTTGGTGTTCGGTGCATTAAAAAGTGTGCTGTAGTATTCTTGCTGTTTCTCCTTTAAATATATATGGAGTTTCTTGACATCATCTGCAAATGGCAAGATCAGTGGAGCGTTGTACCTTTTTTCTTCCAGGGTATTGTGAGCATGACATGAGATCATCTCCCTCCAGCGTGTCTGATAGATGTGTTTGAAGTCCTCTGCTTTTTGAACTTCTGTTGTGTCACCGCAGATCCTTGCATCACAACTTACAATGTCGGCAACCTTCATGAGGCTCTGACCAAGTTTGTTGGCTAGCGTTGGCACCGCTATCTTATTTGTCTCACACTGAAAGCCTGTAACAGCTTTAACTGCATTAACTGTTTGTTGGAAGTTGGCTTGATCAATGTATTCCTCAAGTGATTTGAGAGGGGACACCTGCCTTCCTTTCAAAACCAGTCGCCCTAACTCACGCATTTTCTGACGGATCAGTTCATGATCAGAACGCCGGTGTCCCATGAAGTTGTATTTCTGCTCGCCATACTTGAGGATACAATGGTCACTCTTTATGACATCTACCACTTCAGCGTGTTTCATATCACTGAGAAGTTTCCACAGTCCCTTGCAAACTCCTTCCTGCACAGATAGCGCAAAGGCGCAAATCGATTGGGCTCGGGTTCTACCAGGTTTTGGAAGAACACCTCGAAGTGGGCACCTTTTTATATGTTTCCAAAGAAATCTTTTTTTGAAAAGTCCTTGGCAATTTGCACAATCTAAGAATTTATTTGGATTGACATTTGGAGAACTCGCTTGTTTACATGGAACAATGACACCTTTTCCCTTTCTAATGACATCTACATTGTGTGCTCTGTCCCCCTGTTTCCTTAGTATAGTCAGTTGGAGCTTTCTTTCCTTGGAGTTCTTTGGAGATGAAATGGCCTTAGCAACTTCAGATTGATCTTTATGAACGAGTTCCAGATGCCTGGCAATTTTGGATTGTGGTTTCTCACAAATGAGACAGTAATGTTTTTTGGTTTATCTTCTAGATCCATCGTCAGTCTTTTGACTGTGCATGACTGTAAGTGAAGTTATGGAGCTTTCCCCAGATGTGTCAGATTCAGAGTTCCGGTTTCTAGGTCCCTTGTATGTTTTTCTTGTTCCATCTTTAACAGCAGGACTGGCCATGGTGGCAGCATTTTTCTTTAATATACTGCCTCCCTCTGAGCTGGTCTCACTTTCACAATCTGACCCTGGCACATATTCATCCTCTGTTATTTCAATGCTGCTTAGTGAGTCTTCAGAATCATATCCAAGTATTTGTTTTTTAAACTGAAATTAATCAGAATTCAGCAAATTAACCTGTTATTCACTCGGCATTTTCCTGTTATGCGAGTAGATGGTAGAAAAGGCCTTGCTTAAGAAGCCTGGAGGAGAGGATATTCTTGAAGAGTACAAGTCAGAAAATTCACTAATGCACCGCACTCGGAGACAGCTTGTCAACCAATTGGCGAGTGATATGACTGAGAGACATGGGTAAGATTTAAAAAGGTTTTTATTACAAAGGAATTTAAAAAAAAGATGTAATCTTGTAATGATATAAGTAATGTTTATTGTACTATATAAAGAGAAATTATTAAAGATTGACTTTCTTCACTCTATAGCAGGTTTCCTTCCTGTCAGCAGAAGGAGAAGTATGCCCTGGGAATTATTACTCTCTTTCCCTCACTGAAGGATCCCTTTTCTCCAAATGGCTATGTAAGTTTTACAACCTTAAGAAAACACAGCACCCGATTTACAGAAAAGGGCTTTGGTGTTGTAGTTTTTATTATAAAATAATTAGAGTTGCTTATAAAAGTGAACAGATTTGATAATTCAACAATAATATCGATGATAGTGCCCTGATTTGAAATTACTTGGGTTATAAGGATATAGAAAATTAATTTGAAAAAAGAAAATCTATTAAATAAGTAATTGTTCTTTTGTTTCACAATGCTGCATCTGCACTTTCTGTAAGATCATTTTGTGATTTATTTGTTTATTCATTTAAATGTAACAGGAGCATTTCTATGATGGGGAAAAGGGCACTGGATATTTAGCGTGGCGCCTCAAAAACATTTCCAGGACTGCAGGAAAACGGCCAGTCAAGGAAGCCTCAGTGTATCAAGCACAAGGACCAAAGCGCCGGAGATTAGCAACCACACTGCCTCAGCAACTTGATGGAGATGCCTGCAGGGAGGCCATTTCATTTCTTGTTCACTCTCCTGATGAAGCAAGTGTATTTCAGAAGATGAAGATGACATTTCAACAACGTCAGGACCTAGTGCATGACCCACAAAGAAGCACAGATGTCTTCAAAACATTTCCACGCTTTTTGGATGTATACATATCGTTCGCGTTTTATCTCCCAGCCCTAGTCATGGCATTGATTTGCCTTTCTCATCTGAAAAGGTCTATGGCACTATATGTCAAATAACTGGGGACAACTTGGGGATGCATGGAATAATGGGTTTTGTAGAGTCTTTCAGTGGATGTCACTTCTGTCGTTTGTGTTTGATTGAAAAAGATGATGCTCAGAATGTTTCCAAAGAGGATGACCCAAAGATAATCTTGCGTGGAAAAGAGCTTTTTGAAATGCACTGCAGTGAGTTGCAATCAGATCCACAAAAGCTGTGTGTGTTTGGTCTAAAGAAGAATTCAACTCTTAACAGCCTACAGTACTTTCATGTTTGCTACAACTTTTCTTTGGACATAATGCATGACATACTTGAAGGGGTGGCTCAGTATGAGATTAAGTTACTGTTTGAATATCTCTCTGAAAATGTTTTGGCAAAACCTGTTCTTTTGTCATGAATCTATGCTTTTGACTATGGCTACTTGGAGCGCAAAAATCGCTCGACAAGGGTCAACTTGGACAGTATAGGCAATAATATAGGACTCAACTCTATTCAGACTCTTTGTCTGGTAAGAAACATTCCTTTGATTTTTGGTGACATTGTGCCAGAAGGAAACCAGAACTGGACTATGCTGTTGCTATTACTGCAGATAATTAACATCATATTCTCTCCATCTGTTACACTAGGCATGACTGTGCATTTGAAGCATTTTATAATGGAACATCATGACTTGTTCAAACACTTGTATCCAAGTAGGAACCTGATTCCTAAACATCATTTTATGTTACATTACCCGTCTTGTATTCGAAAAATTGGACCATTAATACATATGTGTAGTATGAGATTTGAGGCAAAACACAGGGTTTTCAAAAGCACACTTAAAAACTTCAAGAACATCACAGTATCACTTGCCAAAAAACATCAAATGTCCATAGCATCCAATTGGGAAACATCTCCTTTGAACCATGTTGAGTACGGACCTTTGAAAACATTTAATGTGGACAATGAGGAAAATGGTGAAATGTTTGCCCAAGCTCTGCCCGCTGAAGCAAAAGACATCTTCTCTACTAACTGGGTAAAGATCAGTGGGGTAGAGTACAGAGCCGGGTTAGTCATTTGTAGTGGCAAAGAACAGGAAATGCATGTGTTTTGCAGAATAAAAAAAATGCTTTTAGTCAACAGTGTGATCTACTTCATAGTGAACAAGCTTATGGTTGACCATTTCAATGAGCACTTTCATGCCTACAACGTGTTTGAAAGTGATGAAAAAGATGTGATGAAAGCAGACTGTCTTCAAATTTATAAGCCTTTTGACTTACAAAGTGCTTATGGTGAAGATGATAGCCTTTATATTGTACCATTATTTTCTCTGTAAATGTGCATAGAGTTCAGTTGTATGGTACTTGGATATTTTGCCTTTATTAAAAAAAATTGAATTCTTCGTATGTTTATTTTTTTCCTATAATGAAAAGGCATTTTCAGAACATTGTATGTAACAACTGTCATGAATACACTTTTGTGTTATTATAATAACACTGAATGATTTAAATTAACACTTTTAAGAGTAAGGGAGTAACACGATTGAGAGTTAAAAATACTATTAAAGTGTCATTAAATATCACTAAATGTTAGGAATTAACACCACCCGGTGAAAAGGAATAACACAAGTGTAGTGTAAAAACTACAAAAAATCCACCGTGGATCCCGCAGAACTTCTCGTACAATAATTCTAATTCCATCAGGTCATTTTGGTCTACTGGTTGCCGCAAACCACACAGCATAGAGAGAAAGGTTGATCATAGTGTTCTAGCTCCTCTTTTAGCTGACTCCGTTGTTCCATCTAAATGATTACAATTTGCACTTTTTAATGTCCGATCTCTCTCCAATAAAGGACTTTTAATCGCGGACATCATCTTGGATTCAAAACTCGACTTTCTGTGTCTTACTGAGACTTGGCAACAGCCCGAGGATGACTTCCACCTCAACCATGCATAGTTTGTTTACACCTGTAAACCATACCTCTCTGGAAGAGGTGGCGGTCTCGCTCGAATTTATCGCGAGAAACTCAAAGTCTCGCCAGTCTCAGTTACAATGCCGTCTTCGTTTGAAATCCTGACTGTTCAACTAAACGGTCGTACCCCAACTCTTATTGTGTGTATTTACCGTCCTCCAAGACCCTCTGCAGTTTTTATTAGCGAACTTACTGCTATTTTATCCGATTTATGTGCATTGTGTCCTAATGTCATTTTAATGGGTGACTTCAATATCCACTGTGATAAACAAACTGACACTTGTTCTAAAGATTTAATTTCTGTTTTAGATAGTTTTGGCCTTACTCAGTATATCAATTTCCCAACTCATAATAAAGGCCATGTTTTAGACTTAGTATGTTGCTTAGGAGTTACACCATGCAATTTAAATTCCATGGAGCTGCCCATTTCAGACCATTAAATAATTTTCTTTGATATTATTTTCTGCCACTCCCTAAATTAAACTTGAAGCGCTCCATATCATTCCGTAATATTAAAAACATTAACCCGGATGACCTAAATAGATTAGTTAATATCTCTGTCCTACATCCCCTTCACTTTGTACTGCTAACCTGGTGGATCATTACAATGACTGCTTATCCCATTCATTTAATTTCTTAGCTCCCCTGAAAACTCGTTCAGTCTCATTTACCAGGTCTTCTCCATGGTACACCCCTGAACTTCGACATATGAAAACGATGGGTCGACGATTGGAGAGACTATCAAAGAAAACTGGTCTAACCATTCATCAACAAATGTATACTGATTATCTTCTTTCATATAAAAGTGCCTTGACTGCTGCTAAATCTTCTTTTTATTCTGATATTATCAATACAAATGAAAATAACACTCAGATTTTATTTTCCACTATTAATAATCTACTTAAGCCTGTAGACACTGCAAATCACTTCACCTCCATATTTCAGTGCAACACACTTTTGGATTTTTTTAGTACAAAAATTACCAATATTCACCACCAGTTGAACTCTGCTGCCTCTGCATACAGCTGCCCATCTTGGACTACCACACAGGACCCACCATTCTCCATTCTATCAACTTTCCAGCCTCCATCGGTTGAATAAATCACTAGACTCATCATTAAGTCCAAGAATTCTTCCTGTTCGCTTGATCCCATCCCTACCACCCTGGTTAAAATCTGTCTGCCCTCTATCTCACCCCTTATAACATCCATAATCAACTCCTCCCTGCTTACCTCCACTGTTCCTACATCTCTCAAAACTGCTTCTGTCACCCCTATTCTTTTTTTTTGTAATTTAAGTCTTTATTTCTTTTTAACATTTTTAACAAAAAGACAGCTTCCAAACACATGATTAATTCATATTTGCATTTTGGGCCCATTATTTAAACCCACAACAGACATACAAAAATAAATAAATAAATAAATAAATAAAATCAAATTATAAAGTGCCAATACATGTAACACCACAAAGATAACAAACTTAACAAAAGAGAAGCGCACTAAAAACTAAAAATCCATCAATCGCGGTCAAAAACCCGTCCCCAAGATTTGTCAAAACCCTCCATATCATCATTAATCCCGGCCAAGAATTTTTCATATGACACAATTTTCAGCATATTTTCTTTCCACCTGTTAAACTCTGGAGGAGATGGATCCTTCCACACACTGAGAATCACTCGGGCAGCTGTAATCACCCCCACCTTTATAACCACAAAATCATATTTCAAAACTCCCGGTAACACAGACTGATCTCCTAATAAGCACAATCTTGGTGACATGGGTATTTTCAAGCCAATCCACCTTCCTATACTGTCCAGTACTCTTTGCCAAAAGGGGTAAACTGTCCCACATTCCCAAATAGCATGCAGAAATGTCCCTGGATCTGAGCTACATTTCCAGCATATATTATTGGGCATAATTCCCATTCTGTGAAGTTTAGAAGAAGTGAAGTACCACCTATGTATTAATTTGTACTGAGTAAATTTACCCCTGGCCTCTCTTATATATTTATTGGAGTGTGACAGAACTTTGCACCAATCTTCTTTACAAATGACACAACTCAGATCTCTCTGCCAGATGATCCTCAAATTTTCACATATCTCTTTTTAAATTGTTAAATAATTTGTAGAAAACAGCTGCTCTATGTGCTGACCCAGACGATTCTAAAAACTCCACCACTGCATTTGAGCTTTGAGTAAATTTTCCCTTGGTAATACAATCCCTTATTTGTAAATATTTCCAAAAATTGGGTTTCCTAGTTTCTCCGAGTTATTTAAACAAAGGACATAAACACTCCCTCTGAATAAAGATCCCTTATCCTGTGTATGCCCTAGTGTTGGGCGATATGCTCCATTTTCATATCATCCTATCGTCAGCCTGTGAGATCGGCGATACACAATATTATCGTGAGGGGGCGGGGCTTACTTATTTGATTATTAACTTGATTATTTACTCATTAATTTGCATGTTTTATTACTTCATTTTATACGAGAATATTTTTTTTATTTTGCTAGCAAAGGTGGAGTGTTTATTACTAGGCTAGATCAGGTTATTTCCCGGTAGTATAGTGAGGTAAAAAAAAGATCCTAATCATTTTTGAGACTGTCCTCCTCCGAAAAACGACCCCATATGTCGTTTGTACATGCAGCATATTACGACCTATAGTGGCGTTTTAAAATGAAGCGCCCTCTAGCAGTGTTATGACAGTCTCGTTTATCGGGTGTGTCGTCATCAAAAACAATTCATGTGTAAGTAAGTGTAGTTTGATGTTTTTTTCTTTACAAATCAGTTGCGAATGCCACTGAATGAATGTGATTTTACCACCGTATATTAGCTCGATCCTGCTAGTTAAAGCACAGTGCCCATACATTTTACCATAGTAATTAGTTTTACTGTGGAATTTTTAGTTAAATAAGACAACGCCATGCTTTTAAGACTGTGGTTTTACTGTGGTATTTGTAAACACAGTAACACAACACTTACAATGGTTTTACCTAAGTTAAGTAGTTTTACTGTGGAATTTGTAATTAAAGCACAGTACCACAACACATACCTTGGATTTAACACAGTAACTGTAACGTTAGATTTACTGTGGTATTTGTAGTTAAAGCACAGTAACTTGCATGCTTTTACCACAGTAACTGTTTTTACTGTCTACTATTTGTAGTTACAGCACAGTAACCACAGCACTTACCATGGTTTTACCACAGTAACCATAGTTTTACTGTGGTATTTGTAGTTGAAACAGTAACAAAACACTTGCCATGGTTTTACTACAGTAACCATAGTTTTACTGTGGTGTTTGTAGTTGAAACAGTAGCACAACACTTGCCATAGTTTTACCACAATAACCACATCACTGGCCATGCCTTTAATACCTTTTTGTAATGTAATTGTAATTCAATATTCTTTTTCTTTCTTGCAGTTACTTCAGATCACATACTCCTTCATCTCCATCTCCCACAACTACATTTAATCCAACAGCTCTTTTAAGAGGCCATCTCTCGCAAAAACTCACTTTCTGTCTCTCTCTCTCTGTTTTTTTTTAACTGTAATTAATTTACACATATTTATGCTCTCTTTCTTTCTCTTCTTCATCATGGACTATTTTTAAAAATCAAAATTTGATCAAATCTGTCAGAAAGCTGCTATTAACAGGGAACTTGAACTCAAAGCTCCCAGTGCTGATCTTGAAGAAGCTGCCAGGGAGGCTGAACAAGTCCTTCAAATTAGGTAATGTTGAACACATTTAGTTATCGCTGATTTGCTTTAATGAATGTATCCTTATTTTATGTTTTATTAACTTTCCTTAAAGTCCTTCCTCTCAAATAATTTGGTCACAGATCATTTTTAACACACTGTCTCAACATGTACTGTATATATTTCTCTTTGTTTCAGCTGAAAAGGAAGTGCTGTCAAGGGCTTGTTAAACCTGTCTTCGTGGAGAGGGATGAATTCGGCCATCTTGTGCGTTTATGAAGAAGGAAAAAAGCTGCAAAGGCAAATGTTTCCAATGGTATGTCTGTGTTGGTCTTAACCCTTGATTGAACATTACTGCAGTTACATTTTGCACAGCATTTAATGTTTCTTAAACTTTGTTTTACATACTACACTACCCCATTAGTAAGAACCCACAATAAAGCGTCATGTCGAAATAGTAATAGTTCATACAATTGACCAAGTCAGCAAATTCATATGATATTGTACAAGTGCACTCGTACAAAATTCTATGACTTTTACTCCAGCTGCTGTCATTGGCCATTGCCTCAACTCTATTGCAGATTGTGCCCATTGTAAGTAGTCGGACCGTTTATATCAGAAAGTTCATATCAAGTCCATTGTATTCTTTATTAACCTTTACATATTGGCGCCGTCTCTTCTCGTACCAACAGTAGGCTACATGATATCTTTCCACATGTTGATTTTTATTGACCACATCTGTTTAAGAAGCAAGAGTCTTGAAATGCCAGTAAATACTAACAAGTTGCGTGACGCATCAGATCTTCAAATAACTTGTCCTAATCAGATCACTTAAACGATTAGTTCACCCAAAAATGAAAATTCTGTCAGTAATTACTCACCCTCATGTTGTTCAACCCCGTAAGACTTTCATTCATCTTCAGAACACAAATTAAGATATTTTTGATTAAATCTGAGAGCTGTCTCACTCCTCCATAGAAGCTAAGGGACCGAAACTTGCTGACCTAGAAAGTTAGAAAAGACAATGTTTAAAATAGTCCAAGTGACTACAGTGGCTCAACCTTGAGTTTATCCAGCGATGAGAATATTTTTTGTGCGCAAAAATAACGACTAATTCAACTCTTCATTTTCTTCTCTGTGGGCCTCTGAGTGAGTTTACGTAGTGTAACAGCACAGTGCTTCTGTGTTGTACGTCACACGTAGGCTCGCTATTGGCCGACGCAGGTCATGTGTGTGATGCGTGTGACGTATAACACAGAAGCGCTGCGCTGTTACACTTCGTGGCTCACTCAGAGGCCCACACAGAAGAAAATGAAGAGTTGAATAAAGTCGTTATTTTTGCTTGTTTTTGCGCACAAAAAGTATTCTCGTGGCTTGATAAACTTATGGTTGATTGATGAAAGTCTTACGGGGTTGGAACTTGGAACAACATGAGAGCAAGTAATTTACTGACAGAATTGTCATTTTTGGGTGAACTAACCCTTTAAGTTCGTTCATAACACCAAGAACAATAACTATAATGATAACTATTTTAACATCCACAACAAACGGACGATAAAGTTCTGTTTATTATCAAAAGTGCGTGCTGTGGTAATATTGTCTGCCATTTTAAGTGCTTAAGCTTTTTAAAGTCGAGTAGATTCTGATTGGCTGTCAAAGATTTTATAGTTCATCAGCTGGAAAAAAACAACATTTCTGAAAGTGATTCCAACGAAATTGTTCCTCTGTGTCGTTATATGTTAAATAGCTGCAGTGTGGGCTCATCCTTTGTGTGAAGAGGCCTTTAAACTGCTTACAACAATGCTGGCAGCAAGTAATCATGTGTAAAGGAATTCATTTATTAATATAGCTTGCTATTGAAGATACAGCTTTTTCTAGTACCACCTTTCTCTCATTATTAAAACTTACTACCAAAATTCTGCCCGTCTCAGTTCCTGTCTTAATGTATATGTTTAAACAACAATAGTATTTAAACATGGGTTCAATAGACATTTCTTGTTTTACAGCTGAAAAAGAGCAAGCCAGGCAAACCAGTATTTACCAGGACAACCAGTCCTGTTGGGGATGAGAAATGAACATGGCCTTCTCATGTATTCATAGATACTCATACATGCATGTTTATAGCTGGAAATTACTTTATATGGTGAGTACTGACAATTTTTCTGGAGTTAATATTAAATTGTTGTTTTGTCTGATTGTTTGAAGGAGGATGAAGCCAGTTGATGAAGAAACGGGGTGGGGTGGGGTGGTGATGGCGCAGTGGATAAGACACATGCCTTTGGTTTGAGAGACCCGGGTTCGAATCCACTGTGAGACACCAATGTGTCCCTGAGCAAGACACTTAACCCCTAGTTGCTCCAGAGGTGTGCGACCTCTGAAATATAGCAATTGTAAGTCGCTTTGGATAAAAGCGTCAGCTAAATGTAAATGTAATGTAAATGTTGCACTAGTTTTAAATACATTACTAATTTGTTATGACTACTTGTATTATCTTCTCATTTTCTACTTGTACAGAAAGACTACATCAAGAGGTAGAGGAGCCGATAGCTGGCACTGAACACACTCAATGCTCAGGTCCGTCTTCACGCAGTTGGTCAGTTCACATGGTCCAGACTAAGGAGAAATGGGTCTGAGGCCAGAGATGGAGTTTTTGTTGACAGGAGACGATTCTGTGGCCACCAAGTGCAGCACTGCATCAGTTATCCACTGTGAAGAATACATTCCAGCTCTACGCTGACAGGTCAGAGTTACGGCCCATGGAATCACTGGTAAAGTCTAGTGCAACAATTTTAAATAATACTATTGTATATGGTTTGCTGATTTACCACCTCCTAAATACATATTTTCTTTGGTTAGAACTTCACCCATCCACCCTGATGCTGTGCTGAAGAAGGCTCATCAGTGTCTTTTCTTCCTCAGACAGCTGAGGAAGTTCAGTGTGAGCAACAAAACCCTCAAATCAACCCTCAATTTTACACTGTGGAGAGGATCCTGACTGGCTGCATCACTGCAAAGCTCTACGAACTGCACAGAACACTGTTGGAGGTGAGCTTCCCTCCCTCCAGGACAAGGGAGTGTGTGAGGAAACTTCCCTTCCTACAGGTGTGTGTGAGGAAAGCACGGAGAATCCAGACACCCGAGCCATGGACTGCTCTCACCGTTACCATCAGGCAACCCGCACCAGCAGACTGGACTCATACCAGTAACACACACACAGCAACCCCCACCCCCCAACCTCATATGCTCTACATTTTTTCAATTACACTGACTGGACTCTTACTCAGTATTATTCTGGACCCTGACATTCTATGTTCACTCGTTCATACCGTACTGCACTGTATATGTATACTGTGATTATTTTGTTTGTTAATTTTTTCATTTTTCAATCTGTGTATAGTATAATATTGTACCATATATTGTTCTCTACTTGTATTGAGTCCCTAACATATACTGTGTATATTAATACTGTATGTGTTGTGTAAATATTCTATACTTGTCATCCATACTGTTATTCTGCAGAGTTTGCAAAAAAGAATTTCATCACCTGTACACACTTGGGTTCATGGTTTTGTGACAATAAAATTATTTAATTTGATCACATCTTTTGTCCATCATTTGTACTGTACTGTGCTCGATAACAATTGCAAATTGCTTATATGCATGGAAGACGATTTTGATAGGGAGATAAATATCATGATTATAACAACCCTTTTTTATTTCTCTCAAATATCATAAGTCTTTATATGCTGCTTTAGCTGTATTTATGCTGTATTATCCAGTAAAGTTTTGTACATGGTGTTGGATAACAAAATATGGTGAATATTATTTATTAAGGATTGTGTTTGGTAAATACTTATTTGGTAATAACACATAATAAGCATGATTGTTTTAATTGAGACATGAACATTTGTCATATTAATGACATTTGGGACAATCATTTGCTAGAATGTTACCATTTTATATGTTTTAGGACTTAAATGCTGTGTCAAATACAGTAAATATGCCAAATTTCAGTTACATGAAATGAAAGGCTATAAGACTATAATGATAACTATTTTAACATCCACAACAAACGGACGATAAAGTTCTGTTTATTATCAAAAGTGCGTGCTGTGGTAATATTGTCATTTTAAGTGCTTAAGCTTTTTAAAGTTGGATAGATCCTGATTGGCTGTCAATATTTTTATAGTTCATCATGTGATTTAATAAAATTCTCTTTTGTCCTTTCTTGCAGGATTTGTCACGAATTACTTAGTCTGCTCCATCAGCTCTCTACAAGATCAAACTCCATCAGCTCTTTACAATATCGAACTCCATCAGCTCTCTACAATATCGAACTCCATCAGCTCTCTACAATATCAAACCCAATGGCTCTTTTAAGACCCAACCCATCCAAAAGTTTCCACATCGCTCTCTGTCTTGTGTGACACATCTGCTCTCAGCCCTTCTTCACTCTTATTGCTAATTTCCACTCTGACCATGTCTACTTGTAATAATTTCTTTTCTACAGTGAACACTCAGATTCTACTGTGAGCACTCTTGTCACCATCCCTCCCACTGTATTCTACTTGCCAACACAGAGAAAGAGGGGGGGAAATGGTAATGTAAAAATAACCTATTTTCTTTCTTTTTAATATTATTTCCTTAATTGTTTTAACTTAATGTTATTGAATTTCATATTGTGTAATTATATATATATATATTTATTACATGGCTTGGTTGAATTCTAATGTAGAATGCGGTCTGTTGTTTCTTGAAAACAGACCGCTGATAAGTATAACACACCATTGCCATGAAAAACAGAGCGTTGCAATGGATTCTAACCGTAGAGACGTAGCGCTAAACGCTATTTTCTTTAGCAGAAGCAATACAATCATTTTTAAATCAATAAACTCCTTTTTTAAATCAATATTTTGAGTCAAATTATTAATTTATTTGGTAGGTAGCCATGTAATAAGCGGGATAATGTCCCTTACACATTATCCCTTACATATATCATTCCAGTTCAGTTTTCTCCATCTATCTGAAATGCCAATCAAAATTACATGTTGTATACTATTCATTGTTGTTTTAAAGGGGTTTCGGTTACATATCAGTTACTTTATCAATCAGTGTTTTTTTTTAGAGGTTTCTATTTTTCACTATAATTGATTACCTCAATGCAGATATTTTTTTATATAACCAACCTATTTTTTTGTTTTCTTTTCTACATAATGGTGCAAACTGGAGAAGTACCTGTGTGACAGAGGATGCTGTGCTGGGCGCTTTTATCTTTGTATTTAAACAGTTTGACATATAAATAAACATTGGGAAATTACTACAAAATGTGTCCATTCATTATACTTTTTTTGAGCTTTTTTTATTCCTATATTTATAGCCTACTAGCTAATAATGGTAAGGGGTCCATTTCCAGGAAACAGAAGTGATTAAATATATACCTTTAATACATTGTAAATGTTATAGAAGCACTTCATTTTAATAGTAGCTGAACTTATCTTTGTTTAAGAAATACTGAATGCTTGAATAATTATCAGAGGATTAGTTTTTTGTAAGCAAATGAAACTTTTTAAATTATTTTTATACTTATTTGTCATACAGTATACAACTGCAACATTTTTCTATTGCATGTAATCTATTGTTGCATCGGGTTAACCCCACAATGCAATCTCATTTTAGTTTTATATTTAATGGGGACAAATAAATGTTTAATTTGTCCATTCACCACAAGAACCTGGAAGATCCTGTCATAAATGACCATATATGGACAAGTAAGTGTGACGCATCTGCTCAACTGGGTTGTCATTGGCTTCGACATTTCCTTGGCACCTACAGGACTGGCTGTGGTTGGACAATCTTTAAACCCATATTACTAAACGTTTAATGTTGCAAAGTACGTTTTGCTGTTATAATTACGTCAGTAATACATAAAGTTAACAATGTGGTGTTGATTTGTTGTGAGAAATTACCCCTTTACCGAGATCCTAACCCTAACCCTAAGTATAAGTTAACTGAACTACAAACAAAGACTATTGCCAAATAGTATATAATGATAGAGGCTCATGGGTAATGTAGTTTAAAACGTTTAATAAAGAAATTGAAAAAATACTATCTTTACTGAACATAGGGATATCTAATCATGGTCATTGTGCAAACCTCTAAGACATATTTGAGAGGCAGGCTAAAATTTGGTATTTTACTATAAGCACTTTTTAAAATGCCTTTATACCACCTTTTCATATATATATATATATATATATATATATATATATATATATATATTTTTTTTTTTTTTTTTTTTAAAGTGAAGTCAACATCATTATGTAAACATAGCATAAGAATAGTGTTGACAATAAACAAAGACATCAATTTAAACAACCAATACACTTGTGACACTTCATTGTACAACATTGTTTTGTTGAATGGCATACTGTCCAAGTACACACAGTGTGTAACTTATGGCTCAAAAGTCTTAACAAAAAACGAATGTACTGCAAAGCATCATAATGTAAAAGTTCTGGACATCAGAAATTTGAATGCTCATCCTGCTTACAGTACAGGATCCATGTTGATCTTTCCCTGGTACATCATCCTCAGTGTGCCTGAAGTCTCCGTCACAATATAGCCCATGCAGTCTCTTGTGATGCATCTCTCAGCCTTTCATTTCATGTAACTGAAATTTGGCATATTTACTGTATTTGACACAGCATTTAAGTCCTAAAACATATAAAATGGTAACATTCTAGCAAATGATTGTCCCAAATGTCATTAATATGACAAATGTTCATGTCTCAATTAAAACAATCATGCTTATTATGTGTTATTACCAAATAAGTATTTACCAAACACAATCCTTAATAAATAATATTCACCATATTTTGTTATCCAACACCATGTACAAAACTTTACTGGATAATACAGCATAAATACAGCTAAAGCAGCATATAAAGACTTATGATATTTGAGAGAAATAAAAAAGGGTTGTTATAATCATGATATTTATCTCCCTATCAAAATCTTCTTCCATGCATATAAGCAATTTGCAATTGTTATCGAGCACAGTACAGTACAAATGATGGACAAAAGATGTGATCAAATCAAATAATTTTATTGTCACAAAACCATGAACCCAAGTGTGTACAGGTGATGAAATTCTTTTTTGCAAACTCTGCAGAATAACAGTATGGATGACAAGTATAGAATATTTACACAACACATACAGTATTAATATACACAGTATATGTTAGGGACTCAATACAAGTAGAGAACAATATATGGTACAATATTATACTATACACAGATTGAAAAATGAAAAAATTAACAAACAAAATAATCACAGTATACATATACAGTGCAGTACGGTATGAACGAGTGAACATAGAATGTCAGGGTCCAGAATAATACTGAGTAAGAGTCCAGTCAGTGTAATTGAAAAAATGTAGAGCATATGAGGTTGGGGGGTGGGGGTTGCTGTGTGTGTGTTACTGGTATGAGTCCAGTCTGCTGGTGCGGGTTGCCTGATGGTAACGGTGAGAGCAGTCCATGGCTCGGGTGTCTGGATTCTCCGTGCTTTCCTCACACACACCTGTAGGAAGGGAAGTTTCCTCACACACTCCCTTGTCCTGGAGGGAGGGAAGCTCACCTCCAACAGTGTTCTGTGCAGTTCGTAGAGCTTTGCAGTGATGCAGCCAGTCAGGATCCTCTCCACAGTGTAAAATTGAGGGTTGATTTGAGGGTTTTGTTGCTCACACTGAACTTCCTCAGCTGTCTGAGGAAGAAAAGACACTGATGAGCCTTCTTCAGCACAGCATCAGGGTGGATGGGTGAAGTTCTAACCAAAGAAAATATGTATTTAGGAGGTGGTAAATCAGCAAACCATATACAATAGTATTATTTAAAATTGTTGCACTAGACTTTACCAGTGATTCCATGGGCCGTAACTCTGACCTGTCAGCGTAGAGCTGGAATGTATTCTTCACAGTGGATAACTGATGCAGTGCTGCACTTGGTGGCCACAGAATCGTCTCCTGTCAACAAAAACTCCATCTCTGGCCTCAGACCCATTTCTCCTTAGTCTGGACCATGTGAACTGACCAACTGCGTGAAGACGGACCTGAGCATTGAGTGTGTTCAGTGCCAGCTATCGGCTCCTCTACCTCTTGATGTAGTCTTTCTGTACAAGTAGAAAATGAGAAGATAATACAAGTAGTCATAACAAATTAGTAATGTATTTAAAACTAGTGCAACATTTACATTTACATTACATTTACATTTAGCTGACGCTTTTATCCAAAGCGACTTACAATTGCTATATTTCAGAGGTCGCACACCTCTGGAGCAACTAGGGGTTAAGTGTCTTGCTCAGGGACACATTGGTGTCTCACAGTGGATTCGAACCCGGGTCTCTCAAACCAAAGGCATGTGTCTTATCCACTGCGCCATCACCACCCCACCCCGTTTCTTCATCAACTGGCTTCATCCTCCTTCAAACAATCAGACAAAACAACAATTTAATATTAACTCCAGAAAAATTGTCAGTACTCACCATATAAAGTAATTTCCAGCTATAAACATGCATGTATGAGTATCTATGAATACATGAGAAGGCCATGTTCATTTCTCATCCCCAACAGGACTGGTTGTCCTGGTAAATACTGGTTTGCCTGGCTTGCTCTTTTTCAGCTGTAAAACAAGAAATGTCTATTGAACCCATGTTTAAATACTATTGTTGTTTAAACATATACATTAAGACAGGAACTGAGACGGGCAGAATTTTGGTAGTAAGTTTTAATAATGAGAGAAAGGTGGTACTAGAAAAAGCTGTATCTTCAATAGCAAGCTATATTAATAAATTAATTCCTTTACACATGATTACTTGCTGCCAGCATTGTTGTAAGCAGTTTAAAGGCCTCTTCACACAAAGGATGAGCCCACACTGCAGCTATTTAACATATAACGACACAGAGGAACAATTTCGTTGGAATCACTTTCAGAAATGTTGTTTTTTTCCAGCTGATGAACTATAAAATCTTTGACAGCCAATCAGAATCTACTCGACTTTAAAAAGCTTAAGCACTTAAAATGGCAGACAATATTACCACAGCACGCACTTTTGATAATAAACAGAACTTTATCGTCCGTTTGTTGTGGATGTTAAAATAGTTATCATTATAGTTATTGTTCTTGGTGTTATGAACGAACTTAAAGGGTTAGTTCACCCAAAAATGACAATTCTGTCAGTAAATTACTTGCTCTCATGTTGTTCCAAGTTCCAACCCCGTAAGACTTTCATCAATCAACCATAAGTTTATCAAGCCACGAGAATACTTTTTGTGCGCAAAAACAAGCAAAAATAACGACTTTATTCAACTCTTCATTTTCTTCTGTGTGGGCCTCTGAGTGAGCCACGAAGTGTAACAGCGCAGCGCTTCTGTGTTATACGTCACACGCATCACACACATGACCTGCGTCGGCCAATAGCGAGCCTACGTGTGACGTACAACACAGAAGCACTGTGCTGTTACACTACGTAAACTCACTCAGAGGCCCACAGAGAAGAAAATGAAGAGTTGAATTAGTCGTTATTTTTGCGCACAAAAAATATTCTCATCGCTGGATAAACTCAAGGTTGAGCCACTGTAGTCACTTGGACTATTTTAAACATTGTCTTTTCTAACTTTCTAGGTCGGCAAGTTTCGGTCCCTTAGCTTCTATGGAGGAGTGAGACAGCTCTCAGATTTAATCAAAAATATCTTAATTTGTGTTCTGAAGATGAATGAAAGTCTTACGGGGTTGAACAACATGAGGGTGAGTAATTACTGACAGAATTTTCATTTTTGGGTGAACTAATCGTTTAAGTGATCTGATTAGGACAAGTTATTTGAAGATCTGATGCGTCACGCAACTTGTTAGTATTTACTGGCATTTCAAGACTCTTGCTTCTTAAACAGATGTGGTCAATAAAAATCAACATGTGGAAAGATATCATGTAGCCTACTGTTGGTACGAGAAGAGACGGCGCCAATATGTAAAGGTTAATAAAGAATACAATGGACTTGATATGAACTTTCTGATATAAACGGTCCGACTACTTACAATGGGCACAATCTGCAAGAGAGTTGAGGCAATGGCCAATGACAGCAGCTGGAGTAAAAGTCATAGAATTTTGTACGAGTGCACTTGTACAATATCATATGAATTTGCTGACTTGGTCAATTGTATGAACTATTACTATTTCGACATGACGCTTTATTGTGGGTTCTTACTGATGGGGTAGTGTAGTATGTAAAACAAAGTTTAAGAAACATTAAATGCTGTGCAAAATGTAACTGCAGTAATGTTCAATCAAGGGTTAAGACCAACACAGACATACCATTGGAAACATTTGCCTTTGCAGCTTTTTTCCTTCTGCATAAACGCACAAGATGGCCGAATTCATCCCTCTCCACGAAGACAGGTTTAACAAGCCCTTGACAGCATTCCTTTTCAGCTGAAACAAAGAGAAATATATACAGTACATGTTGAGACAGTGTGTTAAAAATGATCTGTGACCAAATTATTTGAGAGGAAGGACTTTAAGGAAAGTTAATAAAACATAAAATAAGGATACATTCATTAAAGCAAATCAGCGATAACTAAATGTGTTCAACATTACCTAATTTGAAGGACTTGTTCAGCCTCCCTGGCAGCTTCTTCAAGATCAGCACTGGGAGCTTTGAGTTCAAGTTCCCTGTTAATAGCAGCTTTCTGACAGATTTGATCAAATTTTGATTTTTAAAAATATTCCATGATGAAGAAGAGAAAGAAAGAGAGCAAAAATATGTGTAAATTAATTACAGTTAAAAAAAAACAGAGAGAGAGAGACAGAAAGTGAGTTTTTGCGAGAGATGGCCTCTTAAAAGAGCTGTTGGATTAAATGTAGTTGTGGGAGATGGAGATGGAGGAGTATGTGATCTGAAGTAACTGCAAGACAGAAAAAGAATATTGAATTACAATTACATTACAAAAAGGTATTAAAGGCATGGCCAGTGATGTGGTTATTGTGGTAAAACTATGGCAAGTGTTGTGTTACTGTTTCAACTACAAACACCACAGTAAAACTATGGTTACTGTGGTAAAACCATGGTAAGTGTTGTGTTACTGTTTCAACTACAAACACCATGGTAAAACTATGGTTACTGTGGTAAAACCATGGCAAGTGCTGTGGTTACTGTGCTTTACCTACAAATAGTAGACAGTAAAAACACAGACTGTGGTAAAATCATGGTAAATTACTGTGTTTTAATTACAAATACCACACTACAACTACAGTAACTGGTAAAAAAAAACATAGTGTTGTGTTACTGTGCTTTAACTACAATAGTACACAATAAAAACACAGTTACTGTGGTAAAAGCATTGTAAGTGTTGTGGTTACCATGGTTACGGTGGAAGAAGCATGGTATAACGTTACTGTGCTTTTACTACACATGACATGGCGGATCGACAGTTACTGGTAAAACATAGTAAATGTGTGGACTTTTTGCATGATACCTTTCCCAACACAGGCAAATTTCAATTTTTGAATGTCACAATGAAAACTAACTTTATAATGCTGGCATCCGTTTGAATGAACGTCACACAGCTTGAAATATAAATACCGATTTGAAACACGACGTAATTTCATTCATAAACACGGGACTATAGACGGATGGAAACCCTACCTGTACGTGTGATGAAGTCATCAAAAAGATATATTTTTATAGCAATAAACTACTTTGAATAGCTGGGAGAGTTTTACGTAAACTGTTAACGTTAGCAGGTTGATAAAACCCATAATGCATTGAGGCGAAAGTCAAAGTTTATAATGCATTTCTCCATATCTCCAGCTGCCGGTAGGGGCGCAAATTTAGGAAACGCTCTTATGTGTCGTATTTGAATGTAGTCACAAACGACCTAAATGGTCGTATGGGTTGGAGGACTTGTTGTCATTTTTGTATCTGACTCGAGTATTTCAACATGTCAGCGGGAAATTTACGGACACACATGATCCTCTCATGCCGTTACAGATGCAGCATTTTGACTGTACTTCTGCACGAGATGAAAACACGTTTTAATAATTTCTTGGGTCAAGAAAGAGTCAGAGTTTGCGATATATGTCCTCTCACCAGTGCTCTCTCTGTCTGGATGCACTTCACATATGCGCACTTCAATAAGCCCAAAGAACGCGGGTTCTTGTGTTTTAAAACTCAATCGGTTTATACTTAAACTTATGACTTGACTCCGATAAAGGAAAACAGGTTAATGCGTTTACATGAACACATGCATTGTCAGTTTATTCAGAATAATCAGGTTAGAACGTGCATGTAAACGCGCTCATTCTCTGAAAGTGAAAGTAGAAACTGACTGAGCTTTCAGCATCTGTTGCTGCATTAACGCCGCGTTCTCTCAGAGACGACGTTGGATATAACGGTATAGCGACTATCTTAATTTACTGGCTTAATATTTCTCTTGTGGACCTATATGATGACAGTGAAAAAATTAGAAGAATATTTCTTGTTAAACAAGTGTTTGAAGCTGCTTTTGATTTTCACAGATGGCAGAGTTGTGCTGTGTTCGTGAACTAAACACTGGCCTATATAATTTTAGTGATATTATTATTATAAATATTTAATTGTATTGTTTTTAGTGTTATTAGTGTCATTAAACATTTTGTGCTATGGAAACAAAATACTGACGAACAACGATGCCGTTTTCATCTTGGATCTGTATAAGATATGCGTGCGTCTGTTAAAACAAGCACTCTTGACAATTTGTGAATGGATCACCTTGCAATTCAATTTTGATGTGGGATGTAGGCCTAGTTTTTTATTCTGTTTTAAAAACATTTTCTTAGACAAGTCCTCATAAGCGCATGTCAGTGTTGTCGCAAGTGTTAGGCTATGTGGTGATGTCGTTATGAATTTAGGCAAGGCAAATTAATTGTAGTTCCTAATATTAATTTAATAACAATACTAGCTTTATAATAATACTTCTACTAATAATAATTTAATACGTTCATGGTAAAACGAGCCAATTATCGTATTGATATCGTCAAAGGCATCTGCCATCGGCGAAATCTCAGACTATCGTCGATACACGATACTATGGTCTATCGGCACAACCCTAGTATGCCCTTTACAAACCAATCATTCCAGTATACAGTTTTTTTCCCAATCTGTGCAGCAGAGTTGTTCCATAACGAGGCATAAGGTTGTCTTAGATGAGATGCTCCACAAATCTTGTGTACTTCTACCCAGACAACTTTAGAATACCTGAGTACCGGGTTATGATGAAAGTCCTGTCCATTATTAGCTGATACCTGTGATAGCACATCCAAGGGTGTAAAAGGGCTCACTAGTTCCTGTTCGATCTTGATCCAACTCAGTTCAGAGTCCATCCCTGTCCAGTGTTTGACCAGTCTTGACATTTCAAATGCTAAATTATACAGTTTCACATTTGGAAGAGCCATTCCCCCAATGTCTCTAGAGGCCCACATTTTCTTTATATTAACTCTTGGCTTCTTCTTGTTCCACAGAAAATCTTTAATTATCTTCTCAAATTGACTAAATATATGTAAAGGAATTCTTACAGGTAACATCATGGAAACATAATTGAACTGCGGGGCCACCACCATTTTAATCACATTAATTTTACCCCATAATGTAAGATTCAATTTTCCCCATTTATCCAGATTTGTTTTTATTTTTAGGAGGAGAGGTTCCATATTTGAAAGCATAATATCCTCTAAGTTTGGGTTTAATAATATTCCTAAATACTTCATACCCAAAGGTAAACACTTGAAATTGAATGTAGTAATGTCTCTAGAATGGCATGATGCTGAAAGCGGCATGCCTTCCGATTTGTACCAATTTATTTTATAACCTGATAACCTTGAATATGACTCAACACATGTGAGCAACGCCGGTAGAGATTGCATAGGATCAGTTAACACTGCTAAGATGTCGTCGGCATACAGAAACAGCTTATGTTCCATACCCCCTGCTTGAACACCTCTGATATCCGTATTAGCGCGAATAGCTAGAGGCAGTGGTTCCAGGAATATCGTGAAGAGCAGTGGGGACAAAGAACACCCCTGACGAGTCCCGCGTGAGAGATGGAAAAAATCTGACATCAATCCATTTGTCAAAACTGCTGCCCTCGGACTGGAATATATAGTTTTCACCCAGCTACAAAATCCAGGCCCGATCCCGAACCTTGAAAGTGTCACGGTATACTGATCCAATGTTTCCTTCTCGTCTCGTGTTTGTGTTGTGGTATGAAAGGACGTGTGTAGTGGGCGTGATTGTGTTGTCATTCCTTGATCCGCTCCAGCTGAACATCATCATTCATCACCAGCTGCAGTTAATCTCCCTCACTGCTTAAATACTCACCGTTATCTCATTCCCTTTGTCAGATCGTTGTTTGATGTCGGTGTTGAGTCTTGTTTCCTGGTTTTCCGTCATCGTGTTCCTGTGGATTCGTCGTCTCAGTGTTGGATTGTTTCGTCTCGTCTTGGCACTTCACTTCACGAGGATTCACCGGACTCTGACCATCGAAGTCCCTGTGTTACCTGTCCACACCCGTGTCTTATCCTGAGCCTGTATCTGTTCCAATAAATTCTGAGTAACTGCAATTGCTTCCTGTTCTCTTTACCGATCATGACAGAAAGGGCTGCCATAGGAAATCCCCATTCCACCCGGTCAAAGGCCTTCTCCGCATCAAGCGAGAAGGCCGCCACTGGGTCTAGACTAGATTTACTTTTGTGTATAAGATAAATAAGTCTTCTCATGTTATCACCTGAACACCTATTCTTAATAAAACCAACTTGATCACCATTGATAATATCTGGCAATATTTTATCCAAGCGGGAGGCTAAAACCTTTGTCAAAATCTTACAATCAACTCCTAAAAGGCTTACTGGTCAGTAATTCGCTGGATCTGATATGTCCCTATCCTTTTTAGGAATAAGGGAGATTAGTGCATCATTAAATGTGGCCGGTAAAGATCCTATTTCTAGTGCCTCAAGGTAAACTTTATGCAGGACTGGAGCCAGAATATCAATATATTTCTTATAATATTCAATCGGGAAGCCATTCAAACCTGGTGACTTCCCATTTTTCATTGATGAAATAGCAGCTCTGACCTCTTCCTCCATTATAGATGCATCCAGCCTTGTTTTTTGTTCACCAGAAAGAGTTGGTAATTGTAGACCTGAGAAAAATGTCTCCACCTCCTCCTCATTAAGCGCACCAGCAGAAGTATACAAATCTTGATAGAATGATTTAAAAATTGAGTTTATTTATTTTAATGAGGTTACCACTTGGTTATCTTTTTTAATCATTGATATAGTTTAAATTATCTTGCTGCTTCAGTTGTCTCGCTAATAATCTACCATTCTTTTCACCACCTTCATAAAATTTAGTTTGAAGCCTAAATGCATATTCAGCCTTTTTATTCTAAATATCATTTAACTGATATTTTAATTTACAAATATTTTGGTATTTATCATTTGAATATTGTCTCGCCAAATCCTTCTCCAATTCACGTATTTCTTTATCCAAAGTTTTTTTTCTTTCTAAATTACGTTTTTAAACTTTTGTCGCATATGCAATTATCTTTCTTCTTATATATGCTTTTATAAAATTTAAGATCCTTTGTTAACTCCTCACTAAACATTTTGTTTTGCAACAACATGTTTAAATCTATTTGCGACCCAATTCTCACGCTCTCACGCCACACCCCCGATTTCTCACGCTGAAGTGTCAACCCGGTCGGTCAAATGCCTGAAAGATGAGTTTATCTATATATCTACCTGTTGAGCCACTCGTGATCGACTAGTTATACCGCAAAGTAGTTAAAATATCCAGCGAGCGTGCATGCGAGACAGATATTGTGCTCCAAACCGCGCGCGCGCATGGCAGAGAGGTAAGCGAGCGAGAGACCTTGCGAGAGAACCCCCCCCCCCTCCCCCCTCATTGGCACCCCAAATAAACTCCTCCATCGCCTGCAATCCATTCAGAACTCTGCAGCTCGTATTATCACTAGCACAAGATCAAGTGACCACATCACACCGATCCTTACTCAGCTCCACTGGCTTCCTGTTCCTTACCTGATCAACTACAAAGTTCTTCTGTGTAAGGAACTAAGTAAGTAACGTGTCTGGGTTAGACAGGTCAATTTAGCTCAAAAGGAATTATTAATTAATTTATAGGGAATCACTTAAACGAATCACTTAAACGGCTTGCAAATGACTCGTCCATAACTATCAGCTCTAAAACGGATATAAATATCCAAACTATAGTGAAACACTATTTATTAGCAAGGTAACTTAGATCAGCAGTTTAAGACATTAAATCTGTAAGCACATAACACAAGACAATTATCTTTAAAATATAAACAAGACTTTATTGATTATTCTAAAACATAAAACTAATATCTAACACAAACCCATGCACACACAAATTCATACGAGTTGCAGAAAGAAAGAGAGTGAGGAAAGAAAATGAGTTCAAGAGTGAGATAGTGAAATCCCAAGTTTCTATATGCACTTATAAGACATGACCTGAACGAACCATCAATCATTAATTTAACCCTTCTATCGTTTCTTAGGCGGGGTTATTAAATGTTATATCAAAGCACCAGTTCAGTTAAGAGTCTGGAGGCTACTTGCTTGTCCTTGCGTTCCTTTTGGGGATTCCTTTTGTCGGTGTAAAAGGGTGTTTCCCGGGTTCGTTGACTGGCTGGTGGTCTTGTCCTCATGCCTGAATAGATGTTTGGGCTGCCAATCACGTGGTGTGTTGGCGAATGGATGGAGAGACTTTGAAGCTGGAAAGCAGTCTTTGAAGCTGGAAAGCGGGCTTTGCAGTCGAATCATTTAAACGAAACTTTGCAGCAAAACTTAACTTAGAATCGAGACTCTCAACGGAAAAGAAAATAAGCTAAGAAAAAGAAAGGAAAGTGAGACGATAGTTGTTAGGTGGCTTGAATGAAGCTGTTTAACCCATGGATGTTCTTCTGATCTTGTTTGGGTTCTTTTGTTTGCTGGTCTACATGGTTACTCGTCTGTCCGGTTACCAGTCATGGCTTCTCCATGACTTCTGTAAATCTGCTCTAGCGAACAAATTCACAAACCAAACCTCAACCCAACTTAAAATCTCTACTAAAATTCTCTACTGGCTTTTCGGGTCCTAAGATTTTAAACTCAGCTGTTTGTCCAGCCTCTTAGATGAGTTCTGACCAATTAGGCACTGTCTTTATTTGGGTGGTGCCTTTATCTTCACCTCTCATCGTAAATCATGCGTTATCTGTGATCTCTTTACTCTCCGGCTCTAGCAGAGTACAAAAGTGTACAGTTTAGACATGATTCCTATTATAAGAACACAAAACATTTTACACAGATTTCAATCAAGCCATCTTCTGAATTAAGAACATATGAACGTACTGATAGGAAACGAGACACACTTTCATTCAAACATCTAATAGTTATAACAATTACATACACTTGTATGTGATCTAAGCATAATAGATGCATACAGAGGTGGTAGATACAATATAGGATTATGTAGTTGAACAATGTTTGATTAGAAGTCCGTCAATAATTGTTTTGGGATGATTTTATGTATTTTTATATGTAAAATCTCAGTCTCTGTGGTTTTAAGAGATTCCAACCCTGGGGTCGTCAAAAGGTCCTTAAAAAGGAGGTGGTCTGTTTTAAATCCTTTGTCTTGGGATCAACCAACCTCTGCCGTTATCTTGGTGGGTTCTGAGCCGTGTCATCACTGAACCAATCAGCCTTTTCCAAACTATCTAACTTTGTGACCAGTTCTTCCTCTATTTAGGCTCATCTCTTTGAAGCTTGCAGGGCCATAAAGTCGTTTTGTAGACTAGCTGGAGCCGGGATCTTTACGGTTCTGGAATGTTGAGTTTTGTGTGGAATTATGGAACGAATCATCTGGAAGATTCATATGTTTGGTTCCCCTCAATTCCTACATCTGCTTACCTTCAAAGCTCTTCATGACCTTGCCCCCTCATACCTCTCAGATCTGCTTCTTCCATACAATCCTCCCTGAACACTTCGCTCCTCCACAGCTGCTATTTTAACTGTTCCAACATTCAGACTGAGCACCATGGGGGCTAGAGCCTAAAGTTGCGCTGCCCCACGTCTTTGGAATTCTCTTCCACCTCACATTCGTCAACTTGACTCTCTTCATCAATTCAAATAGCAACTTAAAACTCATCTGTTTAGATTAGCTTATCCTACATGAATTTCATCATTTCATCTTAATTTCCTGGATTTTTTGGTTCTCAACATTTTGATTGTACTTATTATTTTGATTTTACTAATGATATTATTGTTGGGCTAGTATAAATGTTCTGTTTTAATTTTGTTCTGTAAGGTGTCCTTGGGTGTCTTGAAAGGCGCCAACAAATAAAATGTATTACTTATTATTATTGACACAAGGAATACGACAGCTGAATCCCATGTCTTGCATACGTCTGTGCGTGGTGGTTCTTGAAGCACTGACTCCAGCTGCAGTCCAACCTTTGTGAATCTCCCCCACATTTTTGAATGGGTTTTGTTTCACAATCCTCTACAGGGTGTGGTTATCCCTATTGCTTGTACACTTTTTTTCTACCACATATTTTCCTTCCCTTAGCCTCTCTATTAATGTGCTTGGATACAGAGCTCTGTGAACAGCTAGCCTCTCAAATCATGCCCTCAATTTTTGGAATGTGTGTTCACATACCAAATGCCACCAAGTTTCGTACCATTCCGATGAAGCTGTGATTTTTAAAAATTCATAACTACGAAATACGAACCTGAGGGTTATCAGTGATCATACAAATAGTTTGTCAGAACTGCATGCTTCTGTTGCTTCCGCAAGTTAATTCTCACACTTTAATAGGAATGTTCAGATTTGGCTCATATTCAGCTGCGGTGTGAATGCAGCCTTGATTTTAAACAGATGAGTATTTTCTGGTGCCATTTTAAATTGCTAAGCCATTTGAAACTCTTTCCACATGAAGAGCAAGAATGTGGTTTCACGTCTGCATGACTTTTCAGGTGTATCTTTAAGTGTAAAGGCAAAATAAATTTTTTATAACACTGATCACACTTAAATGGCCTTCCTCCAGAGTGAATAGACGGATGATTTTTGAAAATTCTCCTTTTTCTAAACGTTTCAACACATTCAGAACTCAATTTCTTTCCAGAATGAGTTTGCAAATGTTGTTTCAGGTTTAGTGCTCCTATGAGGCTCTTTCCACACAGTTTGCAGGTATTAGGCTTCTCTGTGGTGTGAATTCTCATGTGTTTAATAAGGTTTCCCTTTTGAGTGAAACTCTTTCCACACAGTTTGCAGGTGTAAGGTTTCTCTGTGGTGTGAACTCTCATGTGCACTTTGAGGTTTCCTTTATCAGTGAAACTCTTTCCACACACCTTGCAGGTGTAAGGCTTCTCTCCAGTGTGAATTCTCATGTGGACTTTAAGAGTTGGTTTATGTGCAAAACGTTTTCCACATTGAGGGCATGTGTAAGGCTTCTCTCCAGTATGAATTATTATGTGACTTTCGAGGCTTCCTTTATTATTGAAACTTAGTCCACACAGCTTGCAAGTGTACGGCTTCTCTCCAGTGTGAATTTTCATGTGCCTGTTAAGGTTTCCTATTTGGTTGAAGCTTATTCCACACTGTTGGCATAAGTACGGCTTTTCTCCAGAGTGAATTTTCATGTGGGAGTTAAAGTATTTTTGTCTGTTAAAACTTTTCCCACACTGTTGGCAGGTGAAAGAGCCCTCTTCAGTGTGAACTCTCATGTGGACTTCAAGGCTGTGTTTTCTGTTAAAATCTTTTCCACACTGTTGACAGGTGAAAGAACTTGCATCAGTGTGAATTCTTATGTGGTCTTTAAGGTGTCCTTTTTGACTGAAACTCTTTCCACACTGAGGGCATGTGAAAGGCTTCTCTCCGGTGTGAACTCTCATGTGCCTGTTAAAGCTTCCTTTCTGAGTGAAACCTTTTCCACACTCTTGGCAGGTGTAAGACTTTTCTCCGGTGTGAATGCTCATGTGCTTTTTAAGGCTTCCTTTTTGAGTAAAACTATTTCCACACTGTTGGCACGTGTAGGGCTTCTCTCCATTGTGAGTTCTCATGTGGACTTTAAAGTTTCCAAGTTGATTGAAACTCCTTCCACACTGTTGGCATGTGTAAGGCTTCTCTCCATTATGAACTCTCATGTGGACTAAAAGATTGCGACGTTGATTGAAACTCTTTCCACAGTGTTTGCAGGTGAAAGGTTTCTCTCCAGTGTGAATTCTCGTGTGGACAGTAAGACTTCCATGTTGAGTGAAACTCTTTCCACAATGTTGGCAAGTGAAATATCTTGTAGTTTCTGTCTTTTGAGATCTTTGTTGAGGGGAAGTATTTTCAGTTTGTAAGCAACTAAAACGTTTTTTTCCAGTTATGAAATCATTATGTTTCTCAAACTGATCTCTCTTTTCCATTTCATCTAGCACTCCACTCTCATCTTTCAGTGTTATCAGGTCTAGGGTAAAAAAAGAGAAATACAAGTTAACCCCAGTTTAATGGCATAAATTAACAAACATCAAAACCAACATGTATGCTAGATCCCATATGCACAGGTTAAATCCTATCTATTTGACTGCTACCATTTTGTCTGTGTAAATGAAGAGACGTCTCATCAAACCCAAGTATGGAGTGCCACAGGGCTCAGTAACATGTCCTTTTGATTTTTCTCCTTGTATATTCTTCCCCTGAGCAACATTATCTTTTTTTTCACTGATGCAAATGATACTCAGTTCAATAGTTCTTCACAACCTACACTCTTAAAGGAATGTATAGAAAAATTACACAAATTATGTGCAACACTAATTTAAACAATTTTGTGTCAGTATTAAATAAAAACGTGTAGAAGAAATAACCTTTCACATTTATGTGTAACTTAAAAATTAACAACTTAGGAATTTACCCACAGCAGAATACAGTCAGTCCATAGTCTGTTAATGACAGCGACTTGCCAATTTGTTTTTACTTGTATATTGTTGTAAATAAAACATATTTATGCATTAATCAACTACCCCTCGCATCAAAACCACCTTTATACCAGGGAGTAGACTGATATAGATGGTATTAAATGTGGCACTCAACAAGAGCCTTAAATCATTTTGTATTTTACATGGATTGGACCACACAGTTTTGTTCTAATAAATAAAAAACATCACCTAGGCATTAATTAGTCATTTAACATGCTTTATTCTCAACACAAACATTGAATGTGCCTGTGTGTGTGTGTGTGCGTGCGCGAATGCTCTCTGCATGAAATCTGTCTCTGACATGGTTTCTTCTTAAAGAAACATTGGATGTCCTGTTGCGGTGCAAAATAAACAAAATCCCATTAAATATAAATTACACAGTTGTGTGTAGCTATGGTGTTAATGTTCGCACATTTTAATATTTACCGCGGCACGGCTTTTTTGGAAAAAGATTATAGTGGTCTTTGGTTCCCCTCAATTCCTACATCTGCTTACCTTCAAAGCTCTTCATGACCTTGCCCCCTCATACCAACAACAGATAAAGTAATATGTATCTATTTATCTATCTATATTTATGTAGTCGTGTGCGCTACCGCGGAATAACACTGACAAGTCATCTCTATACTGTCTGCAGAAGTTACGTTAGCTAATCTAACGTTACTGACTTGATCAGTCACACATGAAAGTAATCAGACTAACATACGGTGGTATATTTCAAAATATATACTGTAATTGAGTGTGTATATACCATAAACAGTGACGTGTCGAGGTGTCTCTCTCTCCTACTGTTTGAAAAATGTGGACCTGTGATTCCGCTTTGCGAATCGCAAATGAATCAGTGATTGACAGCGCTCTGATCCAATGGCGTTGGGCATTGTCAGGTTGACAGTAAATCTAGCCCAATGATGTTGGGGGGGCACCAGGGGGGCCAATCATATTCCAGGGGGGGGGGGCTTCTAGACACGCCCCTGTCTCACGTGACTGCACATTTTACTCGATTTTAGACGTTGTCAAACAAATGGTGCCAGTAATGGTGTATTACAAATAACATTGTCTCTAACATTATATTTATTATACACAAAATGGTCCATATTCATTTCCTATGTTCTCACCAGATTGAATTTATCCAGGTAAGCACTGCAGTAAAACTCACTGAATCATTCATTCAATTATTCCAAATCAAGCATTCTAAACAACTTTAGTTTTTATTTTTGCATTATTTTGATCTTTTATTAGGCTGAATGCTCTTCACCATTGCAGTCCCACCTGACCAGGAAGGTGCCTAATATGATTTCAGCATATCAGCACACAGGTGGGTTAACTACTGAGGAAAAGAAAAAGATCAACACATGGTGATTTCCTGCATGTATCTTACTGTGTATTTGTCTCAAACAGCCTCTTCACTACAGATGAGCTGAAATTGGCTAAATCCTTGATTGCAGTCTTTCTCTATGAATCTCAGCATTGGTGGAGAGAATTAAGGATATAAGTACTAAAATTGAATCTGGCATAATTTAGTTTTCAGTTCAACTAAAATGTTTGAGTATTAGAAATGGCTGTTGCTTACATACATACATATACAGTCAGGTCCATAAATATTGGCACATTGACACAATTCTCATCTTTTCGGCTCTATACACCACCACAATGGATTTGAAATTAAACGAACAAGATGTGCTTTAACTGCAGACTTTCAGCTTTAATGTGAGGGTATCTACATCCAAATCAAGTGAACGGTGTAGGAATTACAACAGTTTGTATATGTGCCTCCCACTTTTTAAGGGACCAAAAGTAATGGGACAGATTAACAATCATAAATCAAACTTTCACTTTTTAATACTTGGTTGCAAATCCTTTGCAGTCAATTACAGCCTGAAGTCTGGAACGCATAGACATCACCAGACACTGGGTTTCATCCCTGGTGATGCTCACCAGGCCTCTACTGCAACTGTCTTCAGTTCCTGCTTGTTCTTGGGGCATTTTCCCTTCAGTTTTGTCTTCAGCAAGTGAAATGCATGCTCAATCGGATTCAGGTCAGGTGATTGACTTGGCCATTGCATAACATTCCGAAAAAGATTAGAATTGTGCCGATGTCCCAATATTTATGGACCTGACTGTAATATATATATATATATATATATATATATATATATATATATAAAATAAAAAAATAGTATGATGAATGTTAAAAAATTATTTGACATGTGGAACTTTCTCCTCTCTTTCATACATTTTTATATAGTTGTAACAAGTTGGCTCAAAGGGGAAATATAAATAACTCATAACTTTAATTGATTAATTGTGAATATTTGGGTCAGTTAATTGGATTAACTTTGGATTAGCTAAATAAATATTACAATCAATTAATCAGTTCGTCCAACGAACTCTTTTGATTATTAATTTAGTTTATTCTAAGCAAAGGGTATCTTTCATGGCCACAGAAAAATTATTATTTCTTAGCATGTACAGCGCTTAGAGCATGTAACAGGATCTTTATAAACTTTATTGCAAGCAGAGGATCAAAACCAAATACATATTGTGCACAAGTTTTATTAACGAAATCACAAACACATAACTAACATACAAATAATTACACATACAGGGGTAAGATGGTAAATGACTGAATCTTTTCCGTAGCTTCATTTCATTTCTGGTTTCATTCTTTGAACATGAAAAGAACCATCAGCTTTTCATTTTCAAAGCCCCTCATTAAATGTATACTTGCATGGCCTTTGCAGTGGACACAATTCTTGAAGTTGTTGAAAATTTAAGTTGTTGATGGGTTTTGTAAGTGTCAAATGTTGAAGCTGCAATCGTTTTCTTCTCTGTTGGATGTAGAAGATGATGAACTTGCGTGGTTAGTGTCGATTGTGGCCTGCTGGCTCTGGGCCTAGGACACGCAGAGCAAATGGTGGGAGTTGCACTGGACTTCTTCTGCGTTAAATGAAGACATTGTGCCAAACTCCTGAGGTTGTCCTTGATTTTGTTGTGGTTGAGAGAGTCCTCTCTCTCCCGAAGCCGGGGGGGGGGGGGGGGTTGTTATATTTTTTGAGTCAAAACACAAACACATGCCTATCTTGACAATTCTAGTTTTGAGTTTTAAAAGTTTTAAAATTTAGCTAGCAATTTAGCTATTGCAGTGAAAGTCCAAAAATTCAATACTGCTCAAAACCTTTTTTTATTCATGATTAATATTGCATTGCATATAATGTGTGCTGGTCAACTAGTCTAAAATTAAAAAACCCTAGAAAACAGTTATATAAAAAAAATAAATAAATAAATAAAAAAAACCAACAACAAATAAATGTACATTTAAGATAGGCTACTTAATTTATTATTCCAATATCCAAATATGATACTAAATCACACAGAAAAAAGGACTTTTATTTGAGACGTGCTGTCTTTGCTTTTGAACATTGCACATTTTAAACAGGACACGCATTAGCTGAATAAACATTAGCCAATACAAACATATTTATAGAAAATAATTGACAATGCATAGACAGGAGTCCTGTCACATGACCAATAATAGCAAAACGAATCACTTATTCTAAAAAGAATATCAAGTAGAAGTTTAGATGAATCCGAAATATGGGGCTGTGTTAACAGTAAAACATCTGTCTTTTAACAAATTTTAAAAACACGGATGGATAATACAAAATGCTTTCTGACATTTTGACAAAAAAAACAACCAAAACAAAATTTAAACTTAGCCCGTCAATTTACAATTATCTTCTCTCTCTGTGCGCGCGGTCTGTGTTTGTGAGAGAGAGCTCGCGCAGCACTGATACAACGGTACTTTTTAATCCATAAGTAACTAATGCGCTAGTTTTCATACAAAATAATTATGTAACATAATTACAGGTCCTTCTCAAAAAATTAGCATATTGTGATAAATTTAATTATTTTCCATAATGTAATGATAACAATTAAACTTTCATATATTTTAGATTCACTGCACACCAACTGAAATATTTCAGGTCTTTTATTGTTTTAATACGGATGATTTTGGCATACAGCTCATGAAAACCCAAAATTCCTATCTCAAAAAATTAGCATATCATGAAAAGGTTCTCTAAACGAGCTATTAACCTAATCATCTGAATCAACTAATTAACTCTAAACACCTGCAAAAGATTCCTGAGGCTTTTAAAAACTCCCAGCCTGTTTCATTACTCAAAACCGCAATCATGGGTAAGACTGCCGACCTGACTGCTGTCCAGAAGGCCATCATTGACACCCTTAAGCAAGAGGGTAAGACACAGAAATAAATTTCTGAACAAATAGGCTGTTCCCAGAGTGCTGTATCAAGGCACCTCAGTGGGAAGTCTGTGGGAAGAAAAAAGTGTGGCAAAAAACGCTGCACAACGAGAAGAGGTGACCGGACCCTGAGGAAGATTGTGGAGAAGGACCGATTCCAGACCTTGGGGGACCTGCGGAAGCAGTGGACTGAGTCTGGAGTAGAAACATCCAGAGCCACCGTGCACAGGCGTGTGCAGGAAATGGGCTACAGGTGCCGCATTCCCCAGGTCAAGCCACTTTTGAACCAGAAACAGCGGCAGAAGCGCCTGACCTGGGCTACAGAGAAGCAGCACTGGACTGTTGCTCAGTGGTCCAAAGTACTTTTTTCGGATGAAAGCAAATTTTGCATGTCATTCGGAAATCAAGGTGCCAGAGTCTGGAGGAAGACTGGGGAGAAGGAAATGCCAAAATGCCTGAAGTCCAGTGTCAAGTACCCACAGTCAGTGATGGTCTGAGGTGCCATGTCAGCTGCTGGTGTTTGTCCACTGTGTTTTATCAAGGGCAGGGTCAATGCAGCTAGCTATCAGGAGATTTTGGAGCACTTCATGCTTCCACCTGCTGAAAAGCTTTATGGAGATGAAGATTTCATTTTTCAGCACGACCTGGCACCTGCTCACAGTGCCAAAACCACTGGTAAATGGTTTACTGACCATGGTATTACTGTGCTCAATTGGCCTGCCAACTCTCCTGACCTGAACCCCATAGAGAATCTGTGGGATATTGTGAAGAGAAAGTTGAAAGACGCAAGACCCAACACTCTGGATGAGCTGAAGGCCGCTATCGAAGCATCCTGGGCCTCCATAACACCTCAGCAGTGCCACAGGCTGATTGCCTCCATGCCACGCCACATTGAAGCAGTCATTTCTGCAAAAGGATTCCCGACCAAGTATTGAGTGCATAACTGAACATAATTATTTGAAGGTTGACTTTTTTGTATTAAAAACACTTATTTTATTGGTCGGATGAAATATGCTAATTTTTTGAGATAGGAATTTTGGGTTTTCATGAGCTGTATGCCAAAATCATCAGTATTAAAACAATAAAAGACCTGACATATTTCAGTTGGTGTGCAATGAATCTAAAATATATGAAAGTTTCATTTTTATCATTACATTATGGAAAATAATGAACTTTATCACAATATGCTAATTTTTTGAGAATGACCTGTAGGTACTTTAGTTATTATTAACACAATAACGTAATGCAGACTACGTTTCTCAACACTGAGAATGAATAAATAAACGCCTGTTTCTCCAGACTCACGTTTATCAGTAATCCACAAATTACAGAACTTTCATAATCATTAAGCCACAGCGATTTTAATTTTATTTAGATTTATTGTTCATACAATATTATTTTATAATTTGCATGGCTGAATGATGTTTTCCTCTTATCTGAGTGACCATGAATGACGGAGTATTTTAAAATAATCCATGCGATCACTCCTGTGTGATCATTGAATACTAAAAACAATATTTCAACTTTCCACATCCACCCCAGCCCGTTTACCTTCAGGAGTCAGAAGTGCTGTAACTACTGTACTGTCCTCGCTGACAAACTCAGTCAGACGGCGGAAGGGGGAATCGAGCGGGATTCTTTATTGCTGTAGATTTTTAGTCTCTTTTAGTGATAGGCCTTACGCATCTGTCAATCATCCTCGCTTGATATTTGGGGAATGAACCCAGCGCTATGATTGGTCAAACTCCGCTTCTTTTGCTGTTGCTTGATTTGAGGACTGCGCGTGCACAGAAGCGTTACCAGGTTTTTGCTTAGTTTAGAGTGACAAATCATACCACCGTACTTTGAGGTCAAAATGCGTATCCTCTACGCAAAATGCGTACAGGTTGGCAGGTCTGCTAAGGTAGACAAAAACATTGTGTTGGCTTTTTTAAAGAGTATTTTGGGCCCGGTTTTTCAAAAGGTTTAATCCGGATAAAATTTATCCAGATTTAGTAATCCTTTTTTTTGCGATCCGTGATCCAGCTTACTTTTGAGCCAGTTTTTCAAAGCAACATCGGATTGGATCAATCTGATCCGGATAGGAACTTTTCAGAATCACCAAATCTGGATAACCAGTGCTCAAACAGGATAGGAAATCACAATGTAGAACTATAGATATGTAAAGAGCAACAAGTAGAATAGCCAGTGAGGGGTCAATATAAGTTTATTTTTATTTGAAATGAAAACACACACACATTTAAAAAAAACTAAAAACAAGAAAAACCCCATCCCATCCTCTTCCAGTAGTCCGCTCATCTGAGACCTACAACACAAACACTGTACATTGAGGATATTTATAACAAGTTTCAAATATAGATGTATTGAATTAAAAAATAAAGACTTAATGTCAAATACTCCACAATAATTTCAGACTTCCTCATCTGATGTGGAGAGACCAGCTTGTCTGAGCGTTGCCTTTAGGAGGCGGATCTCAAGTCTGGCCTTGGTTTGCTGCAGTTTGGTCAGAGTTGTTCCTCTGCCAGACGAAGCTGTGCTTCTGCCCTTTCAGTCTCTTTTTGCAGAAGTGCCTTGTAATCATCATCTTTGTTTGATGTAGGGCGCTTCAAGCCTTTCCTCTGAGATCCTGTGGCAACTACCACTGGCTCAACCAATGAGGATCCAGCTTCTTCCTCAGGAACAGAGCTGAGATTCAATATAAATACGCTCTCTGGATCAGCCTCAGGAGGAACTGGCAGATTCTCCTCCTCAATCCAAGGCTCGCCATCCCCTACAACACCTTGAATACCATGGAGAGCTTGCGACTTCTCACCTCCAATGATGTCGAGGACCACATCTGTGTAATCTCCCCTCTTAAATGGCTTGTTGCCTGTTTGTGGGTTTTTGGCTTCAGCATGGTCCTTTGTTGCCCTGGCCTTAAGATTCTTCCACCGCAATTTGATTTGGTCTGTGGTCCTCCTCTGGCCAGACCCTATGGCATTCACATTTTCTGTAATTAAAATCCAAACATCATTTTTCTTTTTGTTGGTATCCTTAGCAGAATTAAAACTTTCCACTATTGTTCCATAATGGCACCGACACCCTCTAGTAGTGCATTGGTTTCAGCAGCAGTGAAGTTACAGCTTCTTGAGTCCATGGTTCCGTTGCTTTACTATAGTGAACATTGTTCATCAATTATAGGCCTTGGGTCCAATTGCCTCAATTGAACACAAGCCAAAACTAATCAGTTGTAATAGGTGTGTTTGAAAAGACCAACTACACAGCCATATAAATCAGCCTTTCTCAGAGGATTCACAGAGAGACAGTGAAATGGCAGGTGTTGTCCACCGCCACCAACACTTTGCCAGGAGAGGATACCGTCAAAGGGTGTATGTTGAACGTACCAAGCCACTGGAGCAATACACCACTGAGGAGCTGTATGTCTGGTTTCGCTTTGGGAAGGCTGATATAGAGTACCTTGTGAACCTTCTCAGGCCAAAACTTCAACACAGAACCCAAAGGAGTCACGGTCTGTCTGTGGAAGACCAGATCCTCATTGCTCTCCGATTTTATGCATGTGGGACTTTCTATCAAGTTGTTGGTGACTATATGGGAGTGGTGAAATCAGCTGTGTGTGATGTGGTGAGAGATGTGTCAATCGCACTGGCCAGCCTGGTCAATTAATTTGTTTATTTTCCAAAGGACAACCAGATTGCCCAGGCCAAGCACAGCTTTTTTCTTTTGGGGAATATGCCCAATACTATTGGAGCAATCGACTGCACACATGTGCATATACAAGCACCTCGTGAGAATGAATGGGAGTTTATAAACAGAAAGGGGAGGCACAGCATCAATGTCCAACTTGTGTGTGATGCTGACCTCATCATCACCAACTGCGTAGTCAAGTGGCCTGGGTCTGTCCATGATGCATGCATCCTGAGGGAGAGCGCTCTATATAGAGACCTCCAAACCAACCGACCGGATGGCATAATATTAGGAGACAGTGCCTACCCAATCCTACCATGGGTGATGACTCCTTTTCTAACGGCAAATACACCGGCGCAGGCACGCTTCAACACTGCTCATTGCAGAGCAAGATGTGCAATTGAGCGTTTAAATGGAGTTCTTAAGAGGCGCTTTGCATGCCTTTACCTGAGAGCGTAACCACAGAAAGCATGCAACAAAACCCTTGCCTGTATTGTCCTGCACAACATCGCTACTAAGCGCAATGTCCCTCTCTGTGCTGACAATGATTCACCTGAGCCCCTTGGAGACCCTAACCAACCTCCTGCATTCTGCCAGAACGAGCAAACAGGACTGAAAAATGTATTGTTTTTGGTCAATTTTGACAGCTGTTTGGGGGATTATTTTATGAGGCCAAACTCTTTCTACTTTGCTGTAGGCCTATACTGAAAGGCTGAATACGTTAAAGCCTACCTAATCACTGTAGCCTGACGGATGAACAAATAAAATTAAAACCTTATGAATAAATAGGATATCTTGTAAAATACTGCATGATCCAAATATAGTATTATTTGAGACATTTTTAAAGTTTTCATTACATTTTGGCCATGAAATCCACGCTGAATCCACCCTTCTGATGGGATCAGTTTAATCCAGATTTTTTGGATCAAAGTGATCCAAATCCTACAAAAAAGTTCTGAAAAACCCAAACTAAAGGTTTGATCCGGATCAAAACCAAGATTGGGTTACGTGATCTAATCCGATTATGTAATCCGTTTTTTCTTTTGGAAAACACATTTTCAAAATTTGATCCAATCCGTTATCCAAAATCCTAGTGTATTACTTTTGAAAAACCGGGCCCTGATGATCACTTTTACTCCTATGCTGTGTAAAAGATGGAGTACAGACATTGATGAGCACCAGATAATTATTTTAGAATGATTTCTGAAGGTTCATGTGACACTGAAGCTGTCTAGGATGGCGAGTAATTTTATTTTATTAAATTCTGCCAAAACAGAAGTTAATTATTGAACAAACAAACAAACAAAAATATATATGCTAGTTCTGCTGTGCAGGTTTTTTCCAGTTAAGAACCCATATGTTGTGCTGACAGCAATTTGTGGAGTCAGATGTACATCAATGCTTATGCTGCACAAAGCCCTGGATTTATTGGAATCTGCTATGTTCCTGATCTATTATTTTTTATAATTTTTTCCTTATTAATTTGTTTTATGCATCATTCTATAGGCATCTAGGTGTGATTGGCCTGTTGGGGAAAACTAAAGAAAAAAAGGTGGAGAGCATGGACTGCCGTGATCCAAAGTAGCATCAACTAAAACATCCATATATATATATATATATATATATATATTAGGGGTGTAACGGTTCACAAAATTCACGGTTCGGTTCAATACGATACACTGGTGTCACGGTTCGGTTCGGTTCGGTACGGTACGTTTCCGATACAGCAAAAAGAAAGAAATGCCAGAGAAATTTCCTTGATTTATTTTTTTTTATTATATTTTTCTTAAAACTAACATCATAAAGTATGATATTTTTTAACTTTGAGCAATGATGGAGCTATACTTGACTTTTCTTAGGAGCATATAAAACAAAACAGCTCCTTGGACAAAATTAAATGTAATATTGTAGTAGGTTTATTTTAGTTCAGATTAACATTTGAGGGCAGCAATTGTATTCATAATGTCAAAATAAAACCGACGTGATGTTACTTGAAAGCATTATAGCCTACTATTCCTGCCAAACTTCCATGGTTACAGTTAGTAGTGTTACTAAAGTAAATCCATGGTGAATATTGCTGATCTGTGGACACTGATAGTTCATTCATGGCACAATGTTTCTTCCTGGTTTCCACGTCAGCGCTGTTTGATCCGTTAATAACGGAGAAATGCGAATGTTTCTCACTAGATCTCGCAGCGATGTTATTATTTAAGTGGCGAAGTCAAATGCTTTCTTTACTGGATGTCTCAGCGCTGTGTAGTAACAGTGCTGCTTGAATAATATCGGCTCGCGCTGCATTGGCCCAGACTGATAAACGGTCCGTCAACCACACAATAAACGAGTAGCTCAGTTTCGTTCCGCTTACATTACATTTGCCATTTGATGTTGGGCAATGTTGTGGTCACGCCAGCGTCTCTCACATTATGAGCGCGCTTGCCACGCGCGACGCGCCTACATTTGAAATAACGAAGTTTTGGTCGGCAGGAAAAATGGTCCAACGAACCGTTCGGTTCAAAAATGCGTACCGAAAACCGAACCGAAAGCCTCGTACCGAACGGTTCAATACGAATACGTGTATCGTTACACCCCTAATATATATATATATATATATATACACACTCACCTAAAAGATTATTAGGAACACCTGTTCAATTTCTCATTAATGCAATTATCTAATCAACCAATCACATGGCAGTTGCTTCAATGCATTTAGGGGTGTGGTCCTGGTCAAGACAATCTCCTGAACTCCAAACTGAATGTCAGAATGGGAAAGAAAGGTGATTTAAGCAATTTTGAGCGTGGCATGGTTGTTGGTGCCAGACGGGCCGGTCTGAGTATTTCACAATCTGCTCAGTTACTGGGATTTTCACGCACAACCATTTCTAGGGTTTACAAAGAATGGTGTGAAAAGGGAAAAACATCCAGTATGCGGCAGTCCTCTGGACGAAAATGCCTTGTTGATGCTAGAGGTTAGAGGAGAATGTGCCGACTGATTCAAGCTGATAGAAGAGCAACTTTGACTGAAATAACCACTCGTTACAACCGAGGTATGCAGCAAAGCATTTGTGAAGCCACAACACGCACAACCTTGAGGCGGATGGGCTACAACAGCAGAAGACCCCACCAGGTACCACTCATCTCCACTACAAATAGGAAAAAGAGGCTACAATTAGTAAGAGCTCACCAAAATTGGACAGTTGAAGACTGGAAAAATGTTGCCTGGTCTGATGAGTCTCGATTTCTGTTGAGACATGCAGATGGTAGAGTCAGAATTTGGCGTAAACAGAATGAGAACATCGATCCACCATGCCTTGTTACCACTGTGCAGGCTGGTGGTGGTGGTGTAATGGTGTTGGGGATGTTTTCTTGGCACACTTTAGGCCCCTTAGTGCCAATTGGGCATCATTTAAATGCCACGGCCTACCTGAGCATTGTTTCTGACCATGTCCATCCCTTTATGGCCACCATGTACCCATCCTCTGATGGCTACTTCCAGCAGGATAATGCACCATGTCACAAAGCTCGAATCATTTCAAATTGGTTTCTTGAACATGACAATGAGTTCACTGTACTAAAATGGCCCCCACAGTCACCAGATCTCAACCCAATAGAGCATCTTTGGGATGTGGTGGAACGGGAGCTTCGTGCCCTGGATGTGCATCCCACAAATCTCCATCAACTGCAAGATGCTATCCTATCAATATGGGCCAACATTTCTAAAGAATGCTTTCAGCACCTTGTTGAATCAATGCCATGTAGAATTAAGTTCTGAAGGCGAAAGGGGGTCAAACGCAGTATTAGTATGGTGTTCCTAATAATCCTTTAGGTGAGTGTATATATATATATATTAGGGCTGGGACAAAAAAATCGATTCATTCGTTTTTTTCGTGCCTGCACTCTACAACATCAAGTCAGCCGTAATAAATTCACTAAGAAGAGCTTGACGAGTCACTAACCTGCGACGCATGGACTTCCCGAGCTATGGAGTCTTATGTCACTGTAACAGCCAATCACATTACAAATGACTGGTTTTTGTTGTCTCACGTCCTTCAGACGAGAGCCTTGCACGAGAGCCACACGGGGGCAAATATCGCAGAACTACTAAACAATATGGCGACAGAATGGAACATCACTGAGAATTACCCTGTTTTAGTGACAGGCAATGCAACGTATATGGCTACCGCTGCCCAATTAACAGGCTTTCTCCATGTCAGGTGCTTTGCACACATCCTCAACCTGGCCTCACAGCGTGCGCTAAAGCTGCCAGTTGGATTTTTCCACCGAAATGCCATAGGACTTCATACTTTGCAGGCGAAAGAGGACGTGACTGTTGGTGATAGGGTCTTTAAGAATTGGGTAAAGAAGTCAAAGTCTAGCACAGTCGAAAACCTGGTAGAGCAATTCAGACTTGAGATTGAAGCCATCGGTAGCCATCAATTCAACTGGTTGCATCAGGCAGAAAAATTTAGGGAAATGAAGGAAAATGTTGCTCAAAATGAAATTGTCTTGCACATAGACTTTTCAGAGAATTACGGTTGCAAGCTGAATTCAGAAATCCAGTCTTATCACTTCGCGGGAAGCAGAAAGCAAGTTACACTGCAAACTGCAGTTGCCTACACATCAAAAGGAATCCAGAGCTATGCAACTCTGTCCCCATCATTAAGGCATGACGAGAGAGCTGTTTGGGCACACATCATGCCTGTTCTGGAAGATGTGATGCTGGAACATAACCAAGCCATTGACACATTGTATGTCATCAGTGATGGTCCCGTAACACAATAGATAAACAAAACCAACTGTTTTCTGTTAAGCCAAGTTCCCTTCACAATGTGCTTTAAACATGTAACTTGGAATTTCTCAGAAAGGTCACATGACAAGGGAGCCCCAAACGGTGTTGGGGGAGCAGTCAAAAGAACAGCAGACAAGTATGTTCTGAGAGGCAGTGATTTGCAATCTCCAAGAGATTTCTACGAGTTTCTATCTTCCCAAACAGAGACGAGTATGAAATTCAAATGGATTGAAGAGTCAGATATTGAGGCCTACTACAAACTGCTACCTCCATCTGTCAAACCAGTTACAGGGATTCTAGGTACACACCAAGTCTTGTCATCATCACCAGGAGTGATCCTGCACAGAGACTTAAGTTGTTTCTGTTCATATCCTGAAGTGTGTTCTTGCCACAAATCAAAGAAGGTGGATTTTGGAAATGCTTTGGAGACTGAATCAAATGACTCCTTTGAGGAAGAAGATAGATGCACACAAGGACAATTTGTCATTGTGGAGTATGATGGCAGACCATATGTTGGGCAGATCGTGGAGGTTCATGGAGATGAACTAAAAAACTGCATGAAGCAAAAAAGTGAGAATTAATTTGTGTAGCCAGCGGCAGAAGATAATTGGTGTCATATCTGAACCGGAGCCAATGCACCGTGCTGCTCGACTCGCACCCCTTGACTGGTTGATGTTCAATTCTTGATTGATGAAAGCTGCCACGTGCTAAGATGACCTCACTATTGAATATGTTGTTAAGCATCTGATAAAAAATATAGTTCCTGGAATTGTTTTAGAATAGAAATTTCATACATGACTGGTAATATTTTTAAATGAATTGAAGTTGTTTTTTCAAAAGTACCTAAAAAATACCTAAAAACTGAAAAAGGAAATGTGTACAATCTTCATGATTTTAAATGTGTCGATGTGTTTAAATGTGTTAAGTATGATTAAAAACTGCTCTAAGAATATGTTTTAGATGGAATAAATGTTCATAAATGAGTTCATAAATGTTATGCAATGTTTTTATAGCCTGGCAAGCCAGACCTACATCAAAATGTTAGGTCTGGGAACTCACAATTGGCATACCTCAATCCGAGGGGCGGGATAAACGGTTGTCTTTCAAATTCCTTCTGCACGCAATAGGACAGTGCTACAACCAACCAGAGCAACGAACGGCTGTGGCTGAGTGAGTCCCATGTGTTTTTCCACCAGCGGAGCTAGTTGATATATTAAACTTTTGCCGTATCCGGTCGTCAAAACTTCGAACACATCTTCCTTTTTTAAGAATGACCAACCGTAACACCGTCAAATAAAAACCAGTAGTCAATTAAACGCTGGGCCTCTGATAGTGGCCGGGGGCGGGGTCAACACAGACAAATAAAGGCCGGTCTCAAATTAAGGCCGGGGGAAATTTAGTGTTGATAGGTAATCTCCTGTGCCTTTCATATAATGACATAACGTAACATACTCTTTTTCCACTAGATATTTTCCTCTACATGTCATCATAGATGTCGGCCGGCTCTGACGCGACATAACTGCCAGATTCAAACTGTGCTTTCACGCTGAGCTAAAGACGGACTTTCAGCGCTTGTCATACCATATATCACAACTATTCAGTGTTTTTAACCACATCATGTTTATTTTAGGTTTCAGACATTTAAATACATATAATCTATAGAAGAACAATCCATTTATTGTTTGTAAAATACACAATAGTGTCTATGGAAGCGGCATTAACAATTCATTCAAATATATTTGCCGAGGTGTTTTATTCATGTCACAGTGCAAGTAACTATTAAGTTTACTCTGTTCTTCTCCCAGTTCACCGGCCACTTACTTTAATGTATTTCGTGAGAAACTGATGAATTCACGTGCTGTAATAAATCCAACAGACAGGATTATCTGAACTGCGGCCCAAACAAACATCTCACGTTACAGATCAAGATCATTTATAACGTTAAAGGTTTTTAAACGACACAACAAACTCTCTTACATGTATTTGAGAATCGGAGTTTGGAAGTTTAAGCAAGTTTGTTAATATTTAGAAAAAAAGTGCTACATCTGTCATAGGCTACAGCGCTATTTTGGCTGTGGTGAATCACGTGCGTGCCAAGCATGACGCGTCACCATGGAAACAGGGCGGGCGGGGGGATCGCGATGCAGTCTCAACATAGTGATGTCTGTCAGCCATCGCGATAGATGATTGCATCGTCTATCGGCCCAATCCTATTATTTATGAAAAAAGATTGAATTAGGAATAAAGGCCTGCCTCTAATAAAAGCCTGCTTCAAATAAAAGCCGGTTACCTTCTGCAGTTCAGGTAAAAAAAGGCCCCGGTTTTTATTTGAGGAATTACGATAAGTGACGTTCTCTTAACTCCAAGTCACCCAGAGTCGCGGCCAAAGCCGATTCGAAAGACTGCTGTTCGCCAGCAGCATCTTCTTTGTTTTCAAGTAGCAGGGAAATCACGCGGAACCGTTACAACTCTGCCGTCATTATGTTAAGCCCGCCCACCAACTCTATACACGATGTGATTGGCCTGACCAGAGTTTGGTTTTTCCAGCTCGAATGCCAACGGAGAGTTGCTAGACCACACTTTGCTGCAAAATAATTTTTGCTGCCGGTAGGGTGTGTCTAGATTTCTAGGCTAATGTTTTTAGGGATTTTATTTTCATGTCACTGTTACTGTTTAACTGATGAATTTTGCAGTTTGACAATGTCACAGTATTCTTTTGAAATGGCATTTTACTGAATTTCTCAAAGATATTATATGCATCAATGTTTCCTTATTGATGGATCTAGAAGTATCAAAGTTACTTTTGGTGTGCTATGTTTTGCACAGTTTATATTGTTAAAAAATAAAAACAAATGTCCTCCTTTATAATTGTTACAATAAACACTATATATTCTGACTCTTTTTATGCAATGACTATCTTTGTCCTTTGGTGTGACGTTTTGTCCTATGGTATGACAAACATAAAACAACAGAAAAATACTTGTTTTAAAATATCTTTTAGAAAAAGAGTCAAGTTTGGCATTAGAGGAGTTCCAATATTATCTCCTCTTAGATAGGTACAATTTCAAACATTTTTGTAAGGTTGGCGAAAAACTTATTGACATCCGTGGGGAAAAGTTTATCAAGTTCATCTATTCATGGTGAAAATGATTCTAATTAGTACTTTCATGTAAAATAAATATCACTTTAATGAAAAAAATGTTTTAATAATGCAAACAATTCTCACAAGTATATATTTTTTTAATTTAATATAATTTCTTAGTACTTTTTAAATGTCACACCATAGGACACATTTACAGTACTGTTGAGTGAAAACGTGAAAAAAATATGTGAAGTCATTGACAAAATAAGTGACCACTACTATTTTCTGAAACTGCAGTTCATACTCCATAAATATATGTATTTTTTTCTTAAAAAGATATGTTTTCCAAAAAAGTACTTTTTCTTGGCCATTTGTCAACTACCCACATATATATATATATATATATATATATATATATATATATATATATATATATATATATATATACACATATACACACCGGTTCTTTCTGTTTCTCGAATCTGATTGGCTGAGAGCCTTTTCCAGGCGTACAACATTTGTGCAGTAACAGCACTCTAACCAGTTCACCGTTTGTATCACTCTGCTTGTGGCGACTGTCATGGCGGTCGAGCAAATCCACCATATGTTTTAAAAATACTACTAGGGCTGTGGAATTAGTTGAATTTCAATTTTGGCTCCCAACGATCACCAAAATAGTACAATCAAGTAAAAACGATTATTTTGCCATGTTCCGTTTTGCAAGAACTTATTTTGTCTTGTGTTCTGAATGGCACGCGCACATCCACCCCTCCCGAAGCAATAAACTCTCTCAGCTTGAATGTTCAAACTGATAAGACTTAAAGTCCCTGTAAAGGCAATTCAAAAAATAAACCCATAAATATAAACACATTATAAATGTTAGAAATGTATTGCTAAAACATATTGCAAAGACTGAACTGTGAAGTACTGAATTGTGGAATTAGACCGTTAAACAGTTTTTCGCCATTGCTGTGTTCTGGATTTCTTGGGCGGGGCTAAAACGGGGTCTCGATGACGCACTGGAGCCCCTGAGCTCCTGGACACGCCCCTACTTGATGACGCACTGGAGCCACTGAGGCTGGCCCCTCCCCTAACATTATAAATAGAGCACATTCACATCAGTTTGCAGCTCAATCTACAGCCTACAGTTTGCTAGCTAGCTATGCCTTCGTCACAGAAATGCGTATTACCTGGATGCGGTCACGTACAAAACACATCGGTGTCCTTATTTAAATTTCCTAAAAATGATCACATCAAGAAGAGGTGGATTAATTTTGTGAAGAGCCACCTTGATGGAGAGCTGAGGATCACAGCCAAAACCCGGCTCTGTAGTGATCATTTTACACGGGATAGTTTTATAAACTTTCGTCGGAGACAACTGGGATTCACTAATAATCCGCTGTTACTGGTGAATGGGGCCGAACCGACTATCTCCCGCCTCGGCCTTCATCCTCCCGTTGCGTCGACAACTGGTGCCATCATCGGCAGTGCGTGCCCACCAGTGTAAGTTCCTTGTGTGCTTATGTTATAATTATAGTAGGTAGTCCACAGTAACTGGACGGCAGCTTTCCCGCGAGTGGGCGTGGTTTCAGCGCAGTCAGCCGACACGCCCCCAGCGTTTGAGAGCAAAGAATACTGCTCACTTGCCGGCTTTTTTTTATCATTCAAATTTGGCTGGGTGGCTAATGACACATTTTTCTATGGTGTGACAAACTCGGAACACATTCTTAATTTTGACTTTACAGGGACTTTAAAAAGAAGTGAAAATGACCAACTTTAGTTATGATGCAATGCTGGCCCGATTGTACAAGTGACAATTCCGTCATGTCCCGACTCCTAAACGCGAGAATGTAGTTTTGACGCTTGCCTGAGAGACGGAGAGAGAGAAGACGCAGCACCGCTGAACACTCACGCGGTTTGTGAAATTGCGTCTTGGAGAAAGTTTTAAAATGATTGATTTGATTTTATAATCTGTGTGGATTAATTTAGGCTACTCATACAATCTACATGCTAAAGTGAATCAATGTTTGCGGGGGAATTTCACGCATTATAAGTGGTGGACCTGCGGGAATTATTAAATACTTATTGAAGTATTATCTGTTATATTATTTATTTTAATAGTTAAAGTACAATAAATGTTCAAATTTAGATTTTTTTAAGAATTGTTGAAAAATCTTTTTAATAAATGCAACACGTTCCCAAAGTCATGTGAAATAAATGTTACATAATCGTGATTTCAATACTGACCAAAATAATAGTTTTTTCCCATAATCGAGCAGCCCTAAATACTACTGTAGTTGTGTCACGAAATGTAGTTTTAAGAGTTTTTAGGTGAGAATTTTAGACCTCCAATATGTGACTAATATATAATCTTAGTGCCTATTTTACGATCTGTTGAGACACTTTCGCAGATGTGAGCTCCAGGCCAAGCAATTCGATTGGTTCAAAGCACATTTTATGGGTAATCGCTTTAGTGCCTGGTTACAAATCAGATATCACTTTATTATATAGGCTAAGTCGTTTGAACTACATTATAACAACCATTAATGTCTTTTAACTTATGTTTCATAGATTGTCAAATTAAACATTTCTGGTTCTTAGTGGTTTTTTTAGTTAGCTGTTAACAGCTATCTGAAATGCTTAGAGATAACTTTTTTCACCATCTACGATATTTCTTGATAAATTAAAATTAAAAAAACAAATATGATACAAACATAATTCTGTTTAAGAATTATGACATGAACTGCTTGTAATAAAAATGTATATTAGCCTATGCCTTATTGCTTAATAACAATGTCGCAAAACATACCTAAAAAATGCAATTTCTTTCACTTTAACTATATAAATAGTCAGGATAAAAGTAAAAGATTATTACATTAATTAAAGTTTGATTGATTACAGTAAGAATCGCGAGAACAGCTTTAGATCAGGCATACTTACTGGGGTCCTAAGCTGGGACTCAGCACTTCACCATACTAGCATGTGAATCGAGTGCACTAACAATGAAGCCAGAGCTGCCAACTCTCACGCATTCACCGTGAGACTCACGCAATTGACACTTTTCACAAGCTCTCACGCCACACATCCCATTTTCTCACACAGAGAAAAATTGCGAAGCAAAGAGGACACTGACACCGACAGACAAGACAGAGTAGGTTACTTTTGATATGGAACAAATTCTCAGCTCTCAGATTCGGTCAATTTTACTACGAAATTCAAACAATAAATACCGTTTTGGCGCTTTTAAATGTGACGTGACAGGTCGCTGTAGCGCCTGGCGGCACATGAACCGATAATCTCTCTTTACTATTAGTTAAATGAACACAAATGAACAATAATAGGTAGCCTATGTTGAAAGATACAGAACAACTTACCGAAATGTATATGCCTCGATAAATCAGTGCTTTTTTATGGACCGTTTAAAGAGGTCCATAAAACAGCTGGAGAACAATATGTCACATAACGTCACATTTACCTCAGAATTTTTTTTTTTTATGACCATAGCACGTTAGTTGGCTAGAAAAATTTGTATTTTATAATATATTTAGTATTAGTATAAATTAGTAATTTGCTAAATATGTGCACTATTACATATTTATTATATGTTTTATATCATTTAAATATTATAAAGTTGTTGTTATAATAAAAACCGCATCATATTTAATTTGAGTTATTTTTAATTTAATATTACCAGCCTATGTTTACAGCATTAGGTGAGATTTTCTTTATTGAGAAAAATTTAAATATCTACTGTACCTAATATTTATCAAAATTAATCGATATTGAATCAAGATCGGAATCAAACCACAATAATTGAATTGAAATTTGAAAATTTGTATCAAAGAAATAATAAAAGCAATAGCCTACCAGTCATTGCACCATAATATGCTGTCACTAAACTAAATGAAATTGTTTAGTTAGGCTACCAAATGTTTTGACAATCACAATAGCCTACAGTTTTTTTCCTAACTGATAAAGTTCACATATTATTTAAAACAAGTGAACATTCAGTAATAAAATAAGCACAAATACACAAATTACAAGCAGAGATGAATACTAAATAACAAAGTTACAAAGTCTAACAGTAGTATTCAGGTACAGAAATTAATAATTAAACCTAAATGTAAATTAACACTATTTGTTTACTGTATAAATTAAATATATTTTCATCTTTGTCAAAGCTGTATTTTGTTTTATTAATATTAATGACACGGACACCAGTATATATATATTCTCTTGCTCGCTCGCTCTAGATTCCGGGAGATTTTAACTAATTTGCGGGCATCAGGGAGCCGCTATCAATATGCGGGAGACTCCGGGAACTTCCGAGAGACTTGGGATTTCTGTATTTACGTAGCCTTTCTAAAACCAGGACATTCAGTGTCCCGGGAAAGTGGATACATTTCCCGGGACAGGTTTTTAAAAAGAAGGACAATCCCGGTAAAACCGGGACAGGTGGCAACCCTAGTGGCGATTTTCCATTACCAGTACCAGCTCAACTCGACTCGCCTCGCTTTTCGCTCTGTTTTCCATTACGTCGTCATAGCGATGCCACAGGAACTACGCGACACACACCCGCTACCCACACACACACAGGACAATGGAGGAAATCGAGTGTATGCTGTTTTTGATCCTCGGGATGTGGCTATTTCTCACAGCAAGAAGACAAATGTTGTTTCAGGAGAGGCTGAGGGCAGCAAAACGAAACACTGCTGAAAAAAATAGCTCCGTCTGGCACGTGCAATGATGACGCAGTGAATAGTGACAATTCTCTCTGACCAATCAGCAGTCTGCAGTGTTTTCACGTCACATTTTAGTATCGCCTCAGCTCGCTCAGAACCTCGCCGGAGGTGATACGAAAAAAAGTACCCGAAAGCAGGTACAGGGACAACTTTTACACAGTGGAAAATAGGGCTGTGTTCAAAATATCGATACGACGATACATCGTCATGGACTCCTGATGATGCGCGTCTCGATACAGCAACTGCTGTATCAATACTGTCGTGCTTTTGAATGTAGCCAATTCAGGGCTCGAATTTCAGCACGGGATTGCGAGTATTACGCATTATTGTAATCATTCCCGCAGGTCTCCCACTTATAATGGTTATGTATTAAATAAGCATAAAATGCACGTGACAGTATAATGAAAACAGGATCCGTGCACTAGCTCTTAAAGTGACAGCAGCAATATGTGTCTGTCATTAATATTGTTGTCAAAACAACAAAAGATAGCTTTAATTATAAGGAATCTGGATTTATAGTCGATGTATTTAATTTAGTCAGGACTAAAATACTACCCAATGTAATTACATTTAATTACTTTAAGTTAGTATTTCTGAATACTAGTGCTAGACCTATTCAAAAACTTTTCTCTTCATTGGTAGGCTATCTTTATTCTATTGTATTTATTTGTTTAAAATGATTTCAACATAATGTAAAGAAATTACTGTGTTTGGTGCACATTCCAACACTTATTTAATTTAACGCATTGCTTTTTAATGACAAAAACTAAATAGTTTTTCAGTTATCACAACTGTTATATCACTGTTTATTCAATAAAGATATTATTATTACTAAACTCTTCTCAAAAGAAATTTCAATTCAAAAATTGATCCATATCGTGATACGTATCGTATCGTGGCCTTAGTATCCCGATGCGTATCGTATCGTGACATTGTTGGTGATACACAGCCCTAGTGGAAAACCAAACAAAGCCGAGTCGAGCTGGTACTGTGTATTGGAAAAGCGCCACAAGTGTTACTCACGTGTGGAGCGAATCAAAGCAACCTCCGTATCTGTTTTCAGGCCTTCCCGCTTCGCTCTCTCCAGCGCTGGACAGAGTTTCTAATATTAACGCGGGTCCTAAAGCTCTTGCCCAGATATAACCCTTAATTTTCCAGTGATTTCTTTTGAGTTTTTCTCTTTTGTATTTTATCTCATCTCTATTTCTGCAGTCTTTCTTCAGTTCAAATCTCCCTCTTGCTCGTTCTCTCTCCTCCACCGTCATACTAATGCTGACTGGCTACACGTTTGTTGTTGTGTTGGTCCGACTAACTTCCAAACAGCATATTTCAAATACTACTTACCCTGCCTTTAAGTATTGGAGGTCCATAATTTTATCTAACAGTGATGTCATACCTGCACCACTTAAATTAGGACATTCATATGATATTCTTCAAAAAATATCATTTATTTCTGTAGAGCTGGAGATTTTAATAAGGATCAAATGACTGAGTTCAGCTTTGAGAATGAAACTAACCTGTTTGTTCCTCAGTCTCTTCATGTTTCACCCTGAATGTTTCATCAATCTTCACATCTTCACTCTCCTCTTTAATAAACGCCATCTTATAATAGTGTATCAGTGGATCTCAGTTCACCAGGAGTTGTCTGTGTGTTTAAGATGAGAATAATTAACAAAAATAAATCAAAACTAAATCTCTGGGTATGCTCAATCAGCTCTAGTTCAGTAAACTGGTAAGAGAGAGAGAGAGAGAGAGAGAGAGAGAGGGAGAGAGAGAGAGAGAGAGAGAGAGTTAATGGACAAATCTCCTGATTAACACAAGAACAAATTATACTACAGACACTTCATGCGTGTATGATGTTTATTTACTATTCAATCATTTGTAGAATATTTGTAGATTATATTTAATAGACTGCACTTTCATGAACGCATTAGCAGTTGTTTCACAAAAGTTATTATTATTACTCATGTTTGTTTGTGTTCTCGTTGCATTCACACTGTTTTGATCAGCATGTCTCAACAGCGCGCGATGATTCGAGCGCTTTGAATCACTGAATAATTTTTCGAAGCATTTGGTTCCGAAATCGCACACTGTCTGAGGCAATGCATTCTACAGTTTACTACGACCTTTAAAAGTACGTTCTACATATGAATATGGGTAAGTTAGCATGAATGACATTCGGACATGGGCCTACTACTCTTTTTTTGCATAATAGGTCGGAAAGTATTAGATTTCGAGTCTAGAAAAGCTCCGCTTCTCTCATCACTGTTCGTGTTTATGATAACGTTAAACTGATTCACGATATTGGGAGCGAAATGAGATGCACCTTTTCTGTCAATCATGTGTGGATGTGTTTTACTCACACAAAATAACGTTCACGTATGTTAGATGCAGCATTGCAATGTTACTTTCAACAATGTTGAATTCATTTTAAAAACCACAACAATTGCCTGAACGATTTAAATGCTTAAAAACACAAACCTTTCTTTAACCGTATCATAACAGACACTGGAGCGCGGCGCAGCCCTGTGACGTCACGTCGTTAGTCATATCAAAATAAAAGTCCCGTATAGTGCATAGAAATGTAAGTGCATATTGCATGCAGAAAACAGAGGTATTATATATATATATATATATATATATATATATATATATATATATTTTTTTTTTTTTTTTTTTCATCACGAATACAACTATGAATATATATATATATATGAATATATATATATATATATATATATATATATATATATATATTCATATATATATATATATATATATATATATATATATATATATATATATATATATATATATATATATATATCACACAGAAATAAATAGGATTTTAAAGAATATTGAAATAGAAAACTATTATTTTAAATTGTTATTATATTTCACAATATTATAGTTTTCTGTATTTTTCATCAAATAAATGCAGGCTTGATGAGCAGAAGAGACTTCTTTCAAAAACATAATAGTAATGTTTCCAAACCTTTGACTGGTACCGTATATTATGTTAGCATTCTGGGTACTTTTCTAACTTTAGCTAGTGTGTAATGTTGCTGTTTGAGCATAAACAACATCTGCAAAGTTACAACGCTCAAAGTTCAAAGCAAATGGAGATATTTGCTTTTATAGAAATCAATTTCTAAGGACTACAGTAAACGGCCAGTAGGGACTACACGACATTCCTACAGGGTTGCTGACATCACTAACCCTAATATTTACATAAACCCCTCCTCCGAGAATACTAATTAAGGGGGCGAGGCCGTTTTATATACCGTTGGAGAAGAGTTGTTGTGGTATAGTAGGCTGTTGTTGCTGCAATGCCGTTGAAACGCTGTTATTTTCATCCGGATTGCAGGTCCACTTTGTTCAGCCTTCCTAGGGTCGGGGGAGTTAGGGATCAATCGTTCAAATTTATTTTTTAACTTTGTCCCTCATAATTATTACCCAAATCTCGCTCTGTGCTGCCCACGGAGGAAAGCTTCCTCAATCTTCACGAGCTCAATGCAGGATTCGCACAACGGCTTGTCCTGAAAGATGGAGCAGTTCCAACTTTAAGAACAGAAGCTTTTGTTTACGGGCCACAATCTGTAAGTATGATTTATTTTTTGTCGATGTGTTTTCCTGCAATAGTTCGTATTGTTAATTGTACGTTGTAGCAAGGAAGTAAACAAATGACAACGCTGTTTGGCTCTGCTGGTTTGTTAAATGCTCATTCATACTTAACGTTATCCAACAAACACCTAACGTTACAAACTTTTTAAAATCTCAACAGCAAACTTGGAATTAGTGTAAATTATTCTTTGATTAGAGCTTTTATGTATTGTTTATCGCTTGTTTATCTACAGGCATGCTAAACATGGTTCTGTGTTTGATTTGGCTAACTTACTGTAGTAACGTTAAAGCCAATGTTTAGTGTTCGTTTTGGGTTAATAGTTCTGGCGACAGATATTTGGCTACAATCGTTCTAAAAATACAAAACTAACGGTGCCATACAGTCAGTAACGATCACTATAGATCCGCAGTCTTTACTCAAAAAAATCCCTTTGAGGACTGTAGTATAATTTGTTAGAACGATGTAGCGTATCTGGACTATGTCATAATGACTCACTCATACCAACATGCCAAAAACCTTTTAACCTCTGACTGAGGCCTGGTAACTTACACATATCGCGTCCAAATTGCCCATTGACACTTTTGTGGCGTACGTGAGAGAAAAACCAACAGCCATAAACTCGAAAGCCGCAAGCTTCAGAGAGATCTTGATAGGCTCTCCGAAGAGAGCGAGAGATCTCTTCACACACGCACACACACATTCCGCACCTAAGCACACACACATATGGACATTTCGTACATGAGTTCAGATACTAGCAATTCTGGACAAGGTACCATATATATTCTTGCATACCCATGTGTTATTTTCATTTTAGTATAATCACGACTTCTCTAGATGTGTTTGATAAACTCTGAATGCCTATATTCGTGCATATGAATGTAACCTTGCTTTCCTTTCCTGTTTGCGTGTCTTTCTTGATATCATTTTAATCCTCTTGGTCTCCTCTAGTCAAAAATGTATCTAAGATTATAATAAAATGTATTACACTATGCTTGCCATTCTTGAGAGTAGAAAGGATGCTCGTCATGATTCTGACCACCCCGGTCATAAACCATGCAAATGAGTCATCCGACAGGACAAAGAAAAATCTTTCCCGCTCACAGAACTCCAAGCTGATTTGTAAGTTCACCCAGGAGAGGCGTGAACTGAGCTTCCTTAAACACAGCGCTACGGATTCATTGGCGTTCTAGTTCTAGTTTGCCTCTTCAGCTTCGTCCATTTTTCCTTTTGTGTTCGTCTTTTGTTTGTTTTGTTAAGTTTTGTTTTTCCCTTTCCGCATTCGACTTTGTTCATTTCCACAGACGAGTGAAATGAACCTAGCCTGAATTATTTCTTTGGTAACTTTACGTTCATGGACATTCAAACCTGTGACGAAGCGCGCGCTACGGACCCATCGGCAGACCACGTGACGCCCCCACAGAACGCCACACACACTCGCTTTCTTTGAAGCAACAACACAAAGAGTTCTATTTTATAGAACGAGAGAGAGCGGTTTTTCATGGCCAAGAAGAACAGTCTCTCTTGAAAGTCTATAAAAGGATAGCCTTTTGCGATTTGATAAAAGATCATATGGTCAGTTTGCTGGATGAACAAACCATTCGATAACTAATTAATTCCATTAAGGGTTATCCTGAAAATAGATCTATAATAGACAATTGATATATTAATATTCAATCATAACACGTTGTGATTGAGAATTGATATAAGAATTTATCTAATTTTGCCTCCCTGTATGGATAATTGACTATAATTCGTTGTATTGAAATGCCCATACAGATACATTGGCGAAATATTTTTTTATAAATATAAAAAATATTTTATAAAAGGGATAATTTTATAAACTGTAGTAGATTCACTGAGAACTCATAACCCGTATAATCAGTTATGATTATACATTCCCCCATTTGAGCGCTGAAACGCTACAGCGATTATATGAAATTCTTGTTTGTGAAGCTTATTTTTTGTAATACTATAATAATTAGTACAATTTAATTACAGCGTATCTAAAAAGTAACGTTTTCAGGGGCATGACGTTTCCGGAAAACGTGCACTAGACGGTTAGCAAATCACAACACACTGGGCCAGCTAACCAATCTGAGCCCATTGCGTAGTTTTGAGGGACTGGCTTCATATAACCCGGAAACCATCAGACCGTTTTTACAAGGAGGGACAGAGCAGTGTAGAATAAAGGTAAAATATGTGAAAAATAATGCATTTTTTTAAAAACGAAGCATGAACACATGTTACAGTAGCCTGGGAAAACCCAGACGAACTTCCGGCAAATTTAGATTTGCTCTGCAAGTTAGTTTGGCGAAGAGCCCATTCAAGCTCATTTCCAATCTTTCCAAATCGAGGCACCAATCACAAACGTTGAGGCGGGCTTTACAAGATGACGATCGATCTGATTGGTTTTAAGGTCTATGCAATTGCTTACAGAGGCATTTGAGCGACGTCCGTTGGTGACGCCCCTTTGGAAATGAGCTGTCAATGAACCTTCCCCAGAGCCTAACTCGGTTACGACTGAGAAGGGTCTGGTGTTAACCAGGCTAATGTTACAGTGCACCCCACAAACACAATCAAGCCTTCGAAAAAATGTGTTATTACCACCCCTTTAAGGATATAATGTGATTACATGACAATTCCGAACATGATGTATATGGTTATCATTCATCAAAATCAAAGGTGGATCAGGACAGAGAAAACTAATGTTTGTCCCACCAGAGGCTGACGGTCATAATGCTCAGTGTTTGCGATCAGTCAGTGGATGTGGAAAGATCACAATATACAGTACATAGTTCCTCTCCAAGACTGAGACTGAGGATGACACAGATACCCAGCAAACATGATCCTTTGGGGCCCGAGGGGGGCCATTGCGGGCAGACCACTGTGGGCCCAGATACTGGCGTGAAAATTGGGGCACGTGTGGGCTGACTTTGGGCTGGCCCACAAAAATTAGAGTGGGCCCTCATTATGGGCTGATGTGGGCACACTGTAGGTGTAGGTGCAAAGTTTGTGCACACAAAGTGTGGGTAAACCCATATTACTATGTATATGCAGAACAATTGCACTTGTTAAAAGGTAGCAGCAATAAATCAAGGGTCATGTTTAAAAAAAAGAAATTATTTACAGACATCATTAATAATAATAATATATTGAGATTTTATTTTTAAGCAGCAAAAAACACACAAAAACAGAACCACAGAACACTTAAAACACATGTGAAAGTAAATTAATAGAGAGCTTGCCAGAGAGTTCAATAACCAACAGAAAAGGTTTCACAAAGGGGAACTTGGCGCTATTAATAGCAGAATAATGTTCAAACAAAAACCGGCTTGTAGATAACAAAAACAGCAGTCAGCCCAGAAGAAACAATATACTCAGGTGAAATCTCCGTATGACAGGGAAGTGGAGCGGGCTGGCGTTTCCCGAAGGAGAGTAGAGGCGATTCTCCGGCACAGTTGTGATCTCTTTATATAAGTCAGCTCCCAACACGACAGGTACTAAGACACGACAGGAGACACAAGGGTTAGATTGCTCTTAATACACATTAGAGAATGTAATACTCAGGCAAAGACAGGTGGAGAGAGAGGAGAAGAAATGGGAACGCTAATCAGAAGAAAAGGGTGCAGGTGAAGCTGGGGAGAGAGCTCTGACGAGTAAACGAGAGACAGCTGAGGGGGAAACAAGGATAACGAGGAGGTGTGTGCGAAAATGGGAAAATAGCGTAATGTGTGAGAGTGAGAAAGAAACAGGATCATGACAATATAGTAGGGAAGTATGCGGTTCAGAACGCAGCCAAAGAGTAAAGTAACAAAGGTCAGTAGCCTTTCACCTGTCAGTGGCCTTAATAATAAATGCTTTTAGAAAAATGCAACATGGTTACACTTTATTTTGATAGTCCACTTTAGACTTTCTACTTACTATAAGTAACTTTAACTTTTTTAGGTTTTAAACTTCAGTTCAGTGATACTGAACAATAACTCTTCTGTGGTGTACGAGGAGAGGATGTACAAACTGCAAGTAATGATGGCGAGCCAACCCAGACTGTGACTTTCATCTTTGTTTCAACTGTTCCTGCAAAGGCGACCTGTTACACAGTGGATTCTCTGTAAACTGACTACCAAACAGTTGGAGTATCCGGGTCTGTTTTTAACTGAACAAGGCATCGATTTCTTCCATTCTTCTACAAATTTTTTTTCTGAACTGGAAATATTTTTTCTTCAACATCTTCCTGAACTGAATTGTATTCCATGACAAGAACAGAAGTTGAATGTAACTTAAGTACCACACATTGTAATTGTATTATTTTCATTTCATGTAGGCTACAGCATCATTTTTGCTTGTCTGTCTAACATAACAGTAAAGTGCTGACTTTTTTGTTTATTTAAAACTTTTTTTTATTTAAAAACTCCATTACAACCTAGAACTGTCCTAGTAGCTTCACTGTTGTGTTGGAGAACATACGTTATAACTTCATTCAACTGTAAGTCTCGAGCATAGCAGGCGTGTGGGCATTTTCTGAAAAAAAAAAAGAAGAAAAAAAGTATCCCATACAATTTCATTCTAGAAGAACATTTACATAACAGTCTTACAATTGATTCCACTTATGTTACAGTTATCAGGTAATGGATTCAGCACTGTAAAATGATCAAGAAATATCTGCAAATTAATAGATTAAGCACATCGTGATTCTGTGTATGAGGATAAACCTTTGTGAGGTGATATGTTTTTAACATATGCTTCTGTTTGAAAATAAAAGTGGTAACAGAGCAGGGGCCTGTACCATGATGGCAGATGAACAAAGTGACTTGTTTTGTCAGACGTGTCACTTCTCTCATCTGCTCGCATTTGATTTGTCCAATTTCAGTTTGTGATCTCTAACTCAGAACATAACCTGCCCGGAGCAGGTATGGCAATGAACGCAGCTAGCCAAGCCACTTTCATGGTACAGGATTGGTGTAAACTAAACTGAAACTTACCTGGCTAGCCAGCTAAACTGGCTTCATGGTATAGGTTCCTGATTAAACTCTTAAAATGACTGGTAATTTGCTAAGACCTGATTGCAATGTTGGGGGCTTCAAGGAAAATGGTAAGGCAACACTAAAACATTGTGCATGACCATCCTTTATGTCTGATACACTATTTAAAAAAATAAACAGTAAAAACTACATTTTTGTCAATGTCAAATGTAATATAACTATTTATTTTGAGATCTGCTAAAGAAAAAAAAGGTTTTGAAGGCGATCTTTGCAATAATCTGTTTATTTATAGTTCTTGTTTTCAAAAGTAAATTAAAAAAAAGAAAACAGGCTGCACAAATATTTAAAGGGTACATATCATGCTAAATCCTTTTTTTTTTAGCCCGTAAATGCATTTTGTTGTATATTTGGAGTGTTTATAAGTACAGAAAAGTTGAAATTAGTCTCTTCAGCTGCTTCGTTGATATCTTTATATTCTGTTTTGGTCATATTTTGCAACCTGTTCTGATTTTTCTATTCTCGATGACGTTTTTTGAACAATTATGTCACAGTATTTGCAGCGGAACAGCCAAATAAGGACATCGACTCCCGGCCCAACACTTCGAGCAATCCGCCATTTTTATTTCTCGCTGCGATTTTGTAGTCCAATCAAAATGTTCGGTTGTTGGATGTAGTAACCCACACGCTTCATTACACCGTCTCCCAGCATCAGAACCTCTTCGAAGTGCCTGGTTGAGTTTTATTTTTCATGGAAATGTACCCACATCTGTGGGTAAAGTAATTTTTGTGTGCCCGAAGCACTATAACTACTTCAGCAACCTCCGCCAGTATAAAGGATTGGCCGATAGACTTCGTCTGATTGAGGGGTCAATACGCTGATTTCACGCAGCCGCCATTTTGAAATCGAAAGCGAGACTCCGGTGGGAAAAAAAAACGGAAGTAAAGATAAACAACAATGCCTTGGAGTACCAACTTGGAGCTGCTGCCGCGATTTACAATCTTGGATGTGGAAAAATGAGCAGAGGATGGATGCCTAATCCCTCGAACTGTTTTGTTAAAAGGATACAGCAACTGGATTGAGGGTTACCTCATTGATATTGAAGGTAAGGTTAACAATTAACGTTACACGAAGCCAAATAAGCTAGAGAGATACCTCTGACTAACCATTCGAAATACATTTGTTTCCCCATGTTATTTTGTTTTGTAAACATCAGCATGACATTTTATGTTAGCATGCATTTCGAATATTTTTTTTAATGTTTACAGTCAGGAAAAGTGAGTCAGGCTGTGTTGTGAGGGCAAGGGCATTTCGCTCAATGAGAAAAAACGATGCTCCATACATGGTGCAGGTAACGGTTACATGAGTTCAAGTTCAGGCGCTAGTTCAAGTACCAAAAGTTCGTTCCTGCTTCTTTTTTTCCTTTCATTTTTGCAATGAGACTGGTTGTAGGAGGACTGGACAATTTGACACCTGTGTGTGTGTATAGATAGATAGATAGATACATAGATGGATGGATAGATAGATACATAGATGGATAGATAGATAGATACATAGATAAGAGTGTGCACATAATTATTATGCAAGTTAATATTCTGATCTCTTTCTTTTTCAAGCACATTTTTCCAATCCAAACCACATCAATCTTAATAACTGCTAATAATTATTTAGAAGTGATATATATATATATATATATATATATATATATATATATATATATATATATATATATAATTGTTAATGAGGGATGGAAGGGGAAAACGCCTTATATTCAGGTGTGCATAATTTATCTCGCACTGAAAATCATTTAAAAAAGCATTTAATAATTTTGGGCAATTAATAAAGACTTTTCAGCGCGAGTTAGCCTAAATAACTTTTTTGCCCATTTTACCTGTAAAAGAAAACCTGCTTAATTATGCACACCTGAATATTATGCACACAATTATATATCACTTCTGAATGATTATGATAAATAAAATGAATGCTTATTAAGATTGATATGGTATCAAATTGGTAAAAATGGGCTTGGGAAAAAACTGATCAGAATATTGACTTGCATAATTATGCACACACTACATATACAGTATATATATATATACACACACACACATCCAACATGTAGTATTGTCAGTTCAACTCACAATACAATTACTGTACTTCTCAGCAATTATCACACTGTTGTCCACTTACCTTATTGTTTCCTACAACCAGTACCAAACATAAGGTGAACAGCAAACCTGTATAGTATGAAAGTTTGAATGTTCCTTGACTTACCACAACTTGCTGGACCTTTATATTGTCATTTTTAATAAATACTGACTTATCTATTTTGTTTCTTTATTTCCAGATAGAATTTCCATCTGAAGGTTCCTTTGTCATCGGTGAATCAAAATGCAGCTGCAAAGCTGGCCTGGGTCACTGCAATCATCAAATTGGTCTACTGTATACCCTGGCACACTACATCAAATTGGAATATAAGTCCATTCCACCTATCGTTAGTAAAACCTCCCTGCCACAGACATGGCATATTCCTTCACGTTCTATGGGTCTAGCCCCTAAACCTATTAATACAGTTAAAATCTCAAAATTGAAGCCACCAACAGCTAATTCACCTCAAACAATCTATAAAAGATCTAGTCATGGAATTATACCTAACATGTATTGTCCTATTTCAACCCCTCTACCAAGTGATCAGTTTGCTAATGACCTTCATGAAAAACTTGCTAAAATTGGAAGCAACAGCCAAATGTACAAACTGCTGCAGGCATCAAAGATATACCCCGTGGATAAAGCTGCAACTGAATTCGGACAACTGCCTCATGGATCAGCGTTGACCTACCAAGTCGTCGGGTTGCCCTCCACTGATCCCTACCCTCCTTTTCCTCTCCCACCACAACCATGCAGTTTTTCAACATCTCTCAGTGAAAAGGAGAGCACTTTTTAAGGTGGTATGACTGTTACACTCTCTGATTCTGAGGCATAAGAGAAAGAAACGAGGGGGCAGAGCAACAATAAGACATGGCACCGTGTTCGTTCCCAGCGTTTGACTTCATCAAATTTTAAGAGGATAGTCTCTCGAGCTGCAGACTTTAACAGCCTTGCCACCAGTATGCAGAAACAGAAAAGGTCAGTTCAGACACAGGCAATGAAGAGAGGGTTGGAACTGGAGCCAGATGCAGCTGCAAAATATGAGCAGGTAACCAGTAATCACGTTTACCCTTGTGGGTTTGTCATAAATCCCCATGCCCCACATTTAGGCGCATCTCCTGATCGGAAGGTGGTTGACGGCACTGGTGCTCTGGGGTTACTTGAAATCAAGTGTCCTGATGTAGACAGTGTACTAGAGTGCAAGTACCTCTCTGTAAGAGCAGATGCTATGCTTGATCTCAAAACCAGCCATGAATATTATTATCAGATGATTGGACAAATGGGAATCACAGGGATGACATGGTGTGACTTCTTTGTCAAATCCAGAAATGACTTCCACCTGGAGCGCATTCATTTTGACGAAGAGAAATGGGACTCAGTAAAAACTAAGTTGGACTTGTTATTTTTTAACTACTGGCTGCCCAACTTGTGCTTATAAACCCAGGAATACCACACACACTTACTCCTAACAGACATGCGGTGCACACATTATATAAGTATAAGTAAATATTTAAATATAATTAAGTAAATATATGTACAGTTTTAGAACAACTCATTTTTACATTAAAGCAACTGAATTCCACTGATTGTACAAAAATAACTTTATTTATAAATGAATTTAACTGTATATACTCTAAGTATGAAAGAAATATATGTACAGTTTTAGAATTAATTTCTACATTAAAAGCAAATGGGTACAAAAATATATATTTTTTAATTGTATAAATTTGTTCTAGTGTATATTTTCTATCTTCTGTACAAATTATAACAATAAATCAAAGTAACATTTAAATGACTATTCTCGTTTATGTACATTTTTGTTTCACTGTAACCTAAAATGTATGTTTTTGGGATTAAAGGAATATTTCACCCAGAAATAAAAACTCATGCAATCCAAGAAGTAGATGTTTTTCCAATTTTATCCATTGACAAGCAAGTGATGGAATGCTAAATTTCTCCAAATCTGTTCCGATGAAGAAACAAACTCATCTACATCTTGGATTGCCTGAGGGTGAGTACATTTTCAGCAAGTTTTTATTATTTTATGAGTGAAACTTTCCTTTAAAATAGAGGTCCTTGAAAATTTGTCAGTAGAGCACAAACAGTCCACATCTGGTTGACTGAACCACAGAGTGAAAGGGGTAGTACACCATCAAAAATGTGATGCGTCTGATAGCCCTCTCTACGTGTATCCTCAAGCGGGCAATCTCTTGGGTGTGTGCAATTTCATCTTTAGTGAATTGTCCACTTGGGCCTGTGAATGTTGGGGTTACAAGACTGACATCTATGTCAGCAAGGAGATCTCTGATAAGAAAGCCCTTATCAGCCATTACTTCATCACCTGGCTCGAGGAGTTTTAGAATGCCTGACTCTTTGGTGATTTCCTTGTCAGAGATGGAGCCTGTGTGTAGGTTGCTTACAAAGCTAACTGACCCAAAGGGGGTAATGCCAATCAGGGATTTCAAAGTTGTGGTGCCCTTGTATTGAGAGTATGTCACGGTGTTAAGAACCATTGAGCTTGCTGTTTGAATATGTATCTCAGTACAATCTAGCACGCGTGTTTTGGGAAAGGTCTGCTTGAAGCAAGGTGGCATTAGCTCGTCTACAGCCTCTCTACTTGGCCATACTGGTAGTGTGCCATGCATGAAATAAAGGTAGTTAGCCCAAGTTATACATATCCGACTGACTGTGGCCTTTGACAGATTAAACCTTACAGCTAAATCTGCAGAGAGAAGCCCCTGCCTCATACGGCAGAGAAACAAGAAAAACTGGTCAAAGAGACAAATGTCGTGAGCATGAAAGCCAGCTGTTACAGTCTGTTCTGTTTTATTATGTCTTTGCATTTGACTCCATCTCACCAGAGACTGTGCTGTAGGTTGAAGAGACAGGTAGAGTGCTTTGAGGGTCTCATAATCTTTAAATCCTGTGTAAAACATGATCATCTTGGGCTCACATTGGAATCGCTGTAGACAAAACTGCTGACTTCTTAAATTTTCATTTTCTTCTGTCAGACGAGCAATCTCCTTCCGTGCTGCATTCAGCTGCTCTTCCATGGTAGGACACGTTTCCAGGTAATCATGGTCTTGCAGTGCCCCACAACCATTGTTAGATCTGTGTATTAAGAAAAAAAGAGAAAATTAAATGAAGAACAAAAATAAGTATCAAGAAGGTTGTTAGATATGTTTACATGCTCTAATTTTCATCAATTACTCCAATCTGATTTCAAAGTTCAGTTTATATGAGATCTTACTGTAAAAGGCCTCTAGTATCTATCAAGACTCATGAAGTCTGGTTAAAGAGTTTAAATGCTTAATGTTTTTCTTATTGATAAGATTTTTTCAAGTCTACAGCACCCCTTTCAATCCGATCAAGCTTAATCCGTTCGATTGAGGAGTTGAATTGAACCATTGACAGATTTAACCGACATGGCTGACCGTCGGCTTGGTGTGTCCCTGCCCTTAGGTCTGAGATAGATGACTCATTGTTCTCTTGTGTTCTGAACAGGAAATGAATGGTCCTCCTCTTCTTCCACAAGTGTTTCAATATCACAGACACTGTAAATTAACAAAATCACGATTTTAGTCTTGGCAGTTCATATAGGCTAGTACTGTTATGTTATGTACAGTCGTCACATTATAGACATTACATAAACTGAACCTGAAACAACCTGTAATATCTATCAAATATATATATATAGCAGCCAATAAGATAAATACAATGTAAATTATACCAAAATGTGCAGCTGTAAGAAATGACAGAAATCAGCATGTACACACACACACACACACATTAATATATACACACACACATACTGGTATATATGGTTTACGAGGACAGCATGTAACCACTGTGGTTTAGAGGGACACCCATTTCCTAACACTCTACAAATTAAACAGACATGCTAAACAATGTTAAATGGTCTCTTTAAGATACATCTCACTTAAAAATTTTGTTCTAACAATAAAATCATGAAAAAATAACTCCCCTGATTTTTTTATGGTTTACGAGGACAGCATGTAACCACTGTGGTTTAGAGGGACACCCATTTCCTAACACTATACAAATTAAACAGACATGCTAAACAATGTTAAATGGTCTCTTTAAGATACTTCTCGCTTAAAAATTTTGTTCTAACAATAAAATCATGGAAAATAACACCTGGTCAACTGAATCATCGATTGTTAGGACACCCAGGTTTATAGAGACTGTATGTAATGTCAAACATGGTTTACTATTTATAGACTATTTTGACATGATTAACACATCCTTAGGAAGAGTAGGTTTTATTTGAACCTACTCTGCATTTTCACAGCTAGCTCATTTTGAGCATGATTCAGAACATGGTATGATTTCTCCATTAGTTCAGTTTATTTAGGGATATATGAACATGCCAATCACACTTGGATAAATACAGATCTGAAAACACTGTTAAAAATGTGGTTGGTTCTGCACAACAGAGAGGATATGCTGATGATGACAAAGCAATGAGTTGTCATTACAACACTGAAACCAGATAACTTTGACTGTGCTCTAGTTAAGTATATACATTTTGAATCTAAATAAAAATGTTAAATATAACATTTTAATATAATTTTTCATTTAAGAGTATTACGTATTTAACAGATTTTCTAAAACAGGCCACATTTTACCAGTCTATTTGTATACCCCTAAAAGAGCAACATATCTATGAAAACCCACAGATTACAATAACCTTTCTAGGGTTCAAAAAGATTACTTGTATGAGAGAGTTGTGTTATAAGAGTTGTGTTATACTAGCCTGGTCCTACCAGACTCTCGTACATTTCATTTGTACAGAGTCTGGCCACTCCCCACTGACAAGCGTTAACTTCCTCGAAGAGCGGGTACTCTGTTGAAGATTAAAACTATTGGATCTGCCCAAAGCTTTTATTTACTCCGTCAGTTGTTACATCATTTGGACTAGTGCATGAAGGATACATATATATATATATATATAAAACCCTTATGATAACATTGCTCCTTGATTCCCTGCTAATTGCAGCTAATTACCTCAGAAAATGACAAAAAAAAGTTAGATAAAAATTAAGACACAAAGCATCACAAATTTTTTTTTATGTTAACTATTCCTTTATGTTGAGGGAACGAAATCTATTTCTCGTGCCACAAGTTAAATGCATAAACAACCTGCGAGACCATAGCAACCTGAAATGATCAGAAATTGATAAGCTTATATTTATTTTTAATTAAGGATGACAAAATAAGGACAGACTCAAGAAATGATTGTATTAATATATTAGGCTATAGCCTATTATATTGTGCACAATGTTGGCTACAGACAACATTCAAATGAAGTTTGTTATTTTAATAAATGATCAAATATGTAAGAACATAAAATAATATACAATATATTTATCCATCCCACCTCACAACCTTTTAAATCAATTAGTTGATCATGTCTTTATTTATTATTATTATTAAAAAACCTAATTAAAATAAAATTTGTTACATTCCCGTAAAGTGAACTTGCTGGCATAAATAATCAAAGCTTTATTGGCATAAGTGTCAGGCATTTAGAGTATTAATTTTACTGGAATTTAACATTTAATTGTATTAAGGTTTATTATTATTAATAATAATAATAAATAAAGACATGATCGGTGAATGGATTTAAAAGGCTGTGAGATGAGATCGATGAACATTTAATCATATTTGATAATTTATTGATAATAACAAACTCCATTTGAACGCTGTCTATAGGCAACATTGCTCACAATATAATAGGCTATAATATATAAATATATCCATTTCTGATAATTCCAGGTTGCTATGGTCAGGCAGGTTGTTTACACATTTAACTTGTGGCACGAGAAATGGATTTTGTTCCCTCAACATATTTAGTTCCCTAAACATATGAAATTGTCTCGTGGTCACAACTTATCAAGTTCTCACAAATTTATATGTCGTGGACATAACAAAACAATGCGAACCGAACATGACCCATCCCGGTCACCTTAGTTTCTACTGTAGACTATAGCTTGTTTGTAAACTTACAACCTGTCAAATACTGAATGTTAGAGTTAACTCATGTATATTTACCCATTTTCATAATAGATTTATTTCATTAGATACATTTATTAACTTAGCACAACTGCATAGAACAATAATACAAACAAGTATTAATAGGGAAGCAGTTTTAATAAAAGAATAGAAGACAGATCGAATAAACTCATGTACATATTTGTTTCTTGTAAGCTGTGGAAGCAGTTTGAATAGAAGAATAGAATAGAAGACAGATCAAATAAACTCATGTACATATTTGTTTCTTGTAAGCTGTGGAAGCAGTTTGATTTGACGGTCACTTACTGAATTGTGACAGATAGAATAGAAAACCGATAGAATAAACTCATGGACATATTTGTTTCTTGTAAGCTGTGCCCTTGTTCCGGACAAAGTCTCTTATGTTTTGGCTTGTCCGTGAAGCAAGAATGGGGTGGTCTGCCTTCTTGCAAGCCTCACATTCAGTCAAAGTTGCCAGTTTCCCTTTTGTGATGTGGTTTCCAAAGAATTTCATGACTGATTTGACCTCTGAAGCGGTACATGGTCTTTTTACATAGGCCCTTTTTTTCTTTGGTCTGTCAAGCTCTATTAGAAATTTATAAGATGGTTAAAGTACAACATAAATCCAATGTATATAAGAGATAAATGAATGCCAAGGTAATGCAACAAAACCAGACACACCTTTAACTTTAGTGGATGAAGTAGCATCTCTGCAGACTTGTGCATCTCGCACATTTTCACCTATACCGTGTTTAAAAAGAAAAACAATTAAAAAACTTTTTTCATGGCATCATTGCATATTTACCAAATTTTATTGCATATGAAATCACATGACATTATGTTTTCCTCTCAAAAATCAGTTGCATAAAAAACATATACTACACTTTTATTCGTGGATCACTTTAAAGTCACGGTATGTAAGTTGTGCCACTACAGGTCGCTTATTCAAAAAGATAAAAGGCGTAGCCTGATGATGCAGTGAATGATTATGGAATCTCATTCAATAGGGACAGAGACAGAGACTTGAGGAAAGAGATTGGGGTTTCCACGGAGGAGAGAGGTGAGGGGACCGGTGATGACACTGTAGTTCTTGATGAAGAGATAGACGTTAGCAAAACCAAGAAATCTCTGGAGTTCCCTTATGGTGGTGGGAATGGGCCAGTTACGGATAGTATCCACCTTCCTCTCATCCATAATGGTGCCTTGTTTGTTTATGACGTACCAGAGAAACTGGATCTCTGAATGATGGAACCGGCACTTCTCTGCTTTCAAGAATAGTTGATCCAAACTCCGGGAATAGATAAGGATGTTGTTGAAGTAGATCAGTACAAACCAGTGGAGGAAACTCCAGAGCACCTCATGCGTGAAGTCTTGGAACATGGAGGGGGCTTTTACCAGCCCATCAACAGGTATTTCACGAGTTCACACTTACATATAATTAGATAGAGTTAAGGTTTATGTGTATTTGGTGTGCTGTCCGGGGAGGGGTTCCGAGCACGGAATTTGGCCCGAACCAAGAGTACTGTTGTGGTAGGAATAGTAAGAAGTGAGGAGATGGAGTGGTGGAGGGATGCTGATAAACTGTCAGCGAACAGAGGCAAGTCTGCTCTATATATACCTCTTATCTTTAATTAAGTTGACTTAACTGAATGCCCTCCTCTCGTGTTAATTAGGTTAATTATCTGAACATGTCCTCCCAAACTTTGTTAATAAAACATAATTCAAAGTGGCCTGTAGGTGTTACCACGTAGTTGTTCCAGGGCTGAGTGAACGAAAGAAAGCTCATATATGCTGGAGGTACTGGGAGTAGAGCAGCTGCTCTTCCAAGTTGCAAGGAGCCAGTTAGGGTGGTTCAGGCATCTGGTTAGGATGCCTCCTGGATGGCTTCCAGAGGATTTTTTCCAGGCATATCTAACTGGAAAGGTACTCTGGGAATACCTAGAACATGTTTGAGGGATTATATCTTTCTGCAAGCCTGGGGACAAGCCTTTGGTTCCCACAGTAGGAGGTGGAGAAAGTGGCTGGGCATGACCTGCTGCCACCGTGGACTAGTTCAGGGTAAGTGGAGGAAAATGGTTGGATGAATGGAAACAAGGTGACATTAATAAAATGTTGATTTCTCATCCAAAACAGTTTTAGTTGATGCTTAAAGTTATGTTTGACCAGCAGTAATTGGAACTTTTGTCCAGTGTCCAATCCTGCTCCCGGAGGGTCATTGCTCTGCAGTTAGCTCCAACCCTAATTAAACACACCTGCTTCAAATTTTAAACAGGATATACAGCGGGTGAAATAAGTATTGAACACGTCACAATTTTTTTCAGTAAATATAAATCCAAAGGTGCTATTGACATGAAATTTTCACCAGATGTTGGTAACAACCCAAGTAATCCATACATACAAAGAAACCAAAACAAATAAGTTCAGAAATTAAGTTATGTGTAACAATGTGAAATGACACAGGGAAAAAGTATTGAAGAAACACATGAAGAAAGGGAGGTGCAAAAAGGCATGGAAAGCCCAGACAACAGCTGAAAACTGTCAGTAATTAAAAAGCAATCCAGCCCCGTCAGTGCTAATTAATATCAGCTGGTTTAGTCCTAACTGATGGCCTACAAAAAGGTCTCATTGCCAAGGTGTCACACAAGACACATCTCATCAAGAACTTGGCAACCTAATTGTTGCAAAACATAATGATGGCATTTGTTATAGGCACATTTCTAAGCTCCTGAATGTTCCAGTGAGCACTGTTGGGTCCACAATACAGATGTGGAAAGACAATCATTTCACCATAAATTTGCCTCGACCAGGTGCTCCTCGCAAGATTTCTGACAGAGGAGTGAAAAGAATAATCAGAAGAGTTGTCCAAGAGCCAAGGACCACTTGTGGAGAGCTTCAAAAAGACCTGTAATAGCAGATACTGTTGTCACAAAGAAAATAGTAAGTAATGCACTCCACCGCCATGGCCTGTATGCACGCTCAACACGCAAGATTCCATTGCTGAAAAAAAAGCATGTTGAAGCTGATTTAAAGTTTGCTGCACAACATTTAGAAAAGCCAGTGAAATACTGGAAGAATATAGTGTGGTCAGATGAGAGCAAAATTGAACTGTTTGGATGCCATAATACACACCATGTTTGGAGGAGAAATGGCACTGCACATCACCCTAAAAACACCATACCAACAGTGAAGTTTGGAGGTGAGAACTTCATGGTGTGGGGCTGCTTTTCAGCAAATGGTACTGGCAAACTTCACATAATTGAAGGAAGGATGAATGGACAAATTTACCGAGACATTCTTGACAAAAATATGCTGCCATCTAGCAGGATGATGAAGATGAAACAAGGGTGGACATTTCAGCAAGACAATGATCCCAAACACACAGCCAAGGAAACTCTCAATTGGTTTCAAAGAAAGAAAATAATAAAGCTGCTAGAATGGCCCAGCTAATCACCTGACTTAAACCCCATTGGACAATCTATGGAAAGAATTGAAGATCAAGATTCATAGAAGAGACCCACGGAACCTTTAAGATTTGAAGACAAAATCACACCAGAGCAATGCATGCGACTAGTTTCTCCATACAGGAGGCGTCTTGAAGCTGTCATTACCAACAAAGGCTTTTGTACAAAGTATTAAATATCAGTAAGCGTGTTCAATACTTTTCCCCTGTGTCATTTCACATTATTACACATAACTTAATTTCTGAACTCATTTGTTTTGGTTTCTTTGTATGTATGGATTACTTGGGTTGTTATCAACATCTGGTGAAATGATTTTATGTCAATAGCACCTTTGAAAATATATTTCCTGAAAAAAATGGTGACGTGTTCAATACTTATTTCACCCACTGTATAATATATTGTCCAGCTATGATCTTTGCCTCCCCTTCACACTTAAAACAAATACCATTACTGATTGAGTTGAGCTCTAGAGGTCTGGCATTGAATTCTTCATCGCTGTCAATGTCCTGGTCGTCATCTTCGTCTGTAAAATCTTAGAAAACACAATGGAAAAATAAGCTTAACATTGCTCATTTCATGTTAGTTAGTACTCATTACTTAATTGAATAAAAATAAATAATAGTAACTGTACCTTGGATTTGATCAAGAGATTTTCCTTTTAATTCTGTCAGCTTTCCCTTTTCAAGGGCTAGAAGCAGTTTTGAAAATTTGGTCACCTGGGTGGTTGCCTCAGGTAGTCTGTAATATTCTCTATGCACATTAATATTGTGGCCTAAAAAGTCTGCCAGTTGGTCCAGTTCATTATTTTTTAAATTGAGAATTTGGGAAGTTGTTGCAACTTGTTTCCTCAGTTGTGTCGATCTCAAGTACTCTGGGTGAGTTGCACCACACTCAGCAGCAAACCTCTTGAGACAGTCGTGACCTCTGTAGTAGCTAGAGCACTTTGGAATGGCAAAGAGGAATTCATTTTCTTGCAGTACTCCACATTGTGCCCGCTTCTCATTAAGCATTTCTAGAGCTTTTGTGATGTCTGGGTTGAGCAAAACGGCAACTTTACGTCCTCTTTTTCCTTTTAGCTCAACTCGTGTAAAGTATTTGCACAAGCTCTTCTCATAAGCTGAAAGATGTGTACGAGTCATCTCTTTGGAGGAAATTTTTCAAAGGCATCTTGGAGACCTCTCCAACCCGTCGTCTGTTGAACAGGATGATCCTTGTCATTGTTAGCTTGGTGAGACATGCATAGTTGCTCTCTGAGGCTTTTTGGCTAAGTTCCTGGAAGGCCGTTTCTGCACTTCTTTGTAGATAGTCATTAAGCTTTTCAATGTCTTGAGTGAGTGGCATTTTGGTCGGCTTGTTGTATTTCAAATCATTAATGGTGTTTAACGCTGAGTGAGATATGAATTCTGACCACTTTGATTTGTACAGTTTCTGGAATGCTTCGGCACTGCTTGCCAACTCTGTGTTTTCAGCAATAAGAGCATGACAATGTATAATTTCGCTAACCTTTAAGAGAGAGTGTCCGATTTTTAAAGCTAAGCTTGGAATTTGGTAAGAATGTGTGTTTTCATGAAACCCTGCAGTTTCTCTAACTGCTTGAATGACATTCATGAAATTTGCTGGCTTCATGGCATCATCCAGAGATGCAGATGGACATTTCTTACGCAATGTTATTATGAATCTGCCAAGCTCACGGACCTTCTGACGGATATATTCATGCTTTGTAGTGTGATTTCCGTGGCGATTATATAGGGACTGAGCAAATTGAAGAAGGCCAGAATCATGTCTCACAACATGGGCAATTTCATCTTCATTCATTTTACTTAAAATTTTCATTACACCTTCATCTGTTTTACCAGAGAAGGCAGATTTTGCCACTGCAGCAATGGTGAGGACTCTCTGTCTGCCCTCAGTAGCCTTATCTGTCTTAGCTGGTTTGGACTTGCATCCTCTCATGTGCCTCCACAGCTCATTTCGCAAAAACATTCCCTTGCAATACAAGCAGTATTCATATTTCTTCTTGGTTGAACCTGTGCTTTTAAATGCCCGTCGTTTTACTTTTAATGTACCTTCTCCTTTTTTAAGGACATTGTTGTTGTGGTTGAAGTTGCCTCTGTTTCTCAATTTTTCAAGTAGTTGTTTCCTTTTGTTTGATTTTGCAGGTAAACTCAGAGCCTTTGCTATATCCATGTCTTCTTTGGCATGGACTTTAAAGTGTCTTAAAATTTTTGATTGAGGTTCTCCACACACAAAGCAAAAATTTTGCCCTGCTTTGGCAAGTGTTGGTGATGCATGAGTTTCAGGGAAATCCAGTTTTTGTGTTGTATCTTCTGCGCAGTCCATAGAAACAAAATCATGCATTGTTTCATCTGGTGTCGTTGATGCATCCAGTGGACTACTGACTAGGATTCCACTTTCACTGTCTGTGTCTTTATCAGATGCAGAACAGGGAACATATTCCTCTCCAGAGGACCTTTCATCCCCCTCACTTTCATCAGCTGATGCTGATGTATACTGAAGAAACATTGGGTAGTAGATTTAGAGAATTCAATTTCATATGCATGCATAGAAATTAATTAAATATGTTGTGATGTAATTATTTATGGTAATTGCTTACATCATTTTGCAGTTTTTCGAAACATTGTGCATGCCATACAGTGAAGCATCCTGAGAAGTAAAAATAATTTAATCAGTTCAAATGAGATTTTCAAATATGGTAAATGTCTTTTGATTATTTCACAATTACAAACTGTTTACCCTTCATTGTTGTTGAGAACTGGACAATAATTTAATGTTATTCAAAATATTTATTTATAAGGAAATTAAAAAATTACCTAAACATTTGACTCCGGACCACTTTAGAGAGGAGAATGGTCCATGGCAAGCCAGACATTTCTCAAAAGAGGACAGTTGTTCAGATTTTATTGTGTGTTTCTTACAAACTGAAAGAAAGCAGAAAATAAACACTTTCACTTTTGAAATTGATTGATTCAGTTAATGCTTGTCAGGATAAATCACACTGAGAGGGTGATTAAACTCAACAAAACTTATTACGATTATCATGTCAACAATTCGGTTCAATTCAATATCACAATGCATTGATGATGTATTGCATGATTTTGGTTACTTAAACTCAATTTGCGTCGCATGATTTTGACTACATTTAAAATAGGGTTGCAAACCAACATGAGGAAAAAAGGTAAAGTGATGCTCTTACCTGATTTACCTAGAGCAGACTCATGGGTTTGACTGATTTCTGTAGGGTGCCAATGGGCTGGCTCACGCTCTGGAATGGCCTCATGGGCTGGCTCACGCTCTGGAATGGCCTCATGGGCTGGCTCACGCTCTGGAATGGCCTCATGGGCTGGCTCACGCTCTGGAGTGGCCTCATGGGCTGGCTCACGTTCTGGAGTGGCCTCATGGGCTGGGTCACGCTCAGGAGTGGCCTCATGGGCTGGCTCACGCTCTGGAATGGCCTCATGGGCTGGCTCACGCTCTGGAATGGCCTCATGGGCTGGCTCACGCTCTGGAGTGGCCTCATGGGCTGGCTCACGCTCTGGAGTGGCCTCATGGGCTGGCTCACGCTCTGGAGTGGCCTCATGGGCTGGGTCACGCTCAGGAGTGGCCTCATGGGCTGGCTCACGCTCTGGAGTGGCCTCATGGGGTGGCTCACGCTCTGGAGTGGCCTCATGGGCTGGCTCACGCTCTGGAGTGGCCTCATGGGCTGGGTCACGCTCAGGAGTGGCCTCATGGGCTGGCTCACGCTCTGGAGTGGCCTCATGGGGTGGCTCACGCTCTGGAGTGGCCTCATGGGCTGGCTCACGCTCTGGAGTGGCCTCATGGGCTGGCTCACGCTCTGGAGTGGCCTCATGGGCTGGGTCACGCTCTGAAGTGGATTCTGTTGTGTTAGTAGAAGTTGTGTTGCATCATTTTTAATAAATTCAAAAGAGGGCTGCAAACCAACATCAGGAAAAGAAAATAAGAAAAGCGTTGCTCTTACCTAATGTATATACAGCAGGCTCATGGGTTGGAGCAGATACTACAGTATGTTCTTTGGCAGGAATGGGCTCTGGAGAGGACTGTTTTCAAAATATATTAAAGTATATTCTTAATACATAATACCCAGATAGAAGACAGACATCGATTCAACGTTGAATTTTAGTTGTAAAGGACGGTGTCAGTCGTCAAACTTTTGTAAACATACCTTGTTTTTTGACTTTGCATTGACACGCCACGGCAATCCAGTTCCTCCATAATTATATGTGACTTCTTCACATTCTTGTATGTCCATTAATGCAAATAAACATAAATGAGGGAGGCCATCAACTTCAAGTTTTGTCATTTTTGCATTGGGTTTTACTTTATCATTGACGCGTCTTCCTAGGGACCCATCATCCATCGAAGCATCAATACTGAAAAGGAGTAAATAATAAAACAATTATATAAATAAATAGGCTGCTTCTTACAGTATTTCTGAATCATATGGCTGGTTAAAAATAATAATCATCCAATTAATTACAATCTCCTTTTAATCATAATCTTAATAATAATTCCTAAAACTCCAAGATTATATATGATAATATAACACAAGTAGGAGCGTGATATTATGTTTATACAACAGTTTAACAGTTTAAATGTGTGTAACAATGAAACAACAATGGGGTGTTTTTAAAAAAAACTCAAATTGACAGTTTTATTTAACACAAGCCTCCATTTAATAATTCAAAAAAGTCCCTTTAGAACTAGTTACAAAGAGGGAGAGATTGTTATTAGAGGAAGATCAACTAAACAAAAAATGTGTTGCATATATAGGTAAACGGGCATTACAAAAACTGCAGTAACATTTCACTGAAAATGTGGCCAAATAAAATCGTACATTTATGGTCAACTTTTTCACAGATGAAAATACATATACAGGTTTAAAGAAGTAAATTAGGGGAAAAAATGTGTTCTGGTTTTAAAAGAAAACTGCCCCTTCAGTAGCAAATGCTAAATAGGGAAATAAGTAATCAATTCTTCCTTAGAAGTAATGCTTTAAACATACTTTACGATTAAGACTTTGCATGGTCACTAGTACTTACCAGAAATCTATATTGTGGTGCCTGAAGTTGTATGCATACGGATTTCCAACCTGTTTTTCCACAAGCTTTCCTCTATACTCCAAAATGAAGTCTCCTTTCGCTATTCTTTGGGTAGCAAATACTCCATGTCCTGACAAAAAAATAATAGGCATCATTAAAAGTCATTAAGTATGTATATGATTGAGTCATTCCATGACATTTAAAAATTTTTGGGAAAAATCCAGACTCAAATGTTTAATTTTGAATTATTGCACTTATAGCAATAACAATTTCTCAAATTGTGTGGCTTACTAGCGTCATGCACAAGAGTTAAGTGTTTTTTTGTATATTGAGCTTAATTAATTTAGGCAACACTTAGGTGTTTAGGTGACCTATCAATTATCGAAATGCAAAAATGCCCATCCCTAGTTTAAACAAGTAAACACTTAAATGTTTAGGATGTTTGCATTGAAGGAATGTACAGGGAGACTACAGATATAAAATCAGATAATTTCCAATTAATTCTAAATACTAGGGAATACCAATATGGTGGCACAGTGGCTTCCCTTTTTATGGTGTCATGAGCAATCCAGTCATTTATATAGATCAGTGGCTTGAACGCAGTTTGATTTTGGGACTGCTGCTAGTTATTACCAGGAATAAAAAGGATCTAGAATGCAAACAACATGTCTGGATTTTAATTAGAGAAACGTTAATTGATAAACATACATTACAATAAATGAAATTACTTACCTATCACATCATTTATAAAATTAGCTTGAATACAGGTCTTGTCTCTACTCTCCTGTATATAAAACAAGGCCTCTTCAATTGGGGAACGTCCGCCCTTCGATCTTGTACTGCTCCTTGTCACTAAATTAACAAAACATTGAAGATTAACATCTAAGGCTACATGACATTCAACAAAAACTTATATGAAAAAATAAAAAAATCTATGTAGCAATAGAACTACATACACAAGTCCTGCTAAACGACATGTCCTTGTATACCATGATAGTGTATACACAAACACATTTGATAGAGGAACTGTCGGCTATAGAACTACATACGCAAATCCTGCTATACCACATGTCCTTGTATACCATGATAGTGTATACACAAACACATTTGATAGGGAGGAACTGTCGGCTATAGAACTACATACGCAAATCCTGCTATACCACATGTCCTTGTATACCATGATAGTGTATACACAAACACATTTGATAGAGGAACTGTCGGCTATAGAACTACATACGCAAATCCTGCTATACCACATGTCCTTGTATACCATGATAGTGTATACACAAACACATTTGATAGGGAGGAACTGTCGGCTATAGAACTACATACACAAGTCCTGCTTAACCACATGTCCTTGTATACCATGATAGTGTATACACAAACACATTTGATAGGGAGGAACTGTCGGCTATAGAACTACATACACAAGTCCTGCTAAACCACATGTCCTTGTATACCATGATAGTGTATACACAAACACATTTGATAGGGAGGAACTGTCGGCTATAGAACTACATACACAAGTCCTGCTAAACCACATGTCCTTGTATACCATGATAGTGTATACACAAACACATTTGATAGGGAGGAACTGTCGGCTATAGAACTACATACGCAAATCCTGCTATACCACATGTCCTTGTATACCATGATAGTGTATACACAAACACATTTGATAGGGAGGAACTGTCGGCTATAGAACTACATACGCAAATCCTGCTATACCACATGTCCTTGTATACCATGATAGTGTATACACAAACACATTTGATAGGGAGGAACTGTCGGCTATAGAACTACATACACAAGTCCTGCTTAACCACATATCCTTGTATACCATGATAGTGTATACACAAACACATTTGATAGGGAGGAACTGTCGGCTATAGAACTACATACGCAAATCCTGCTAAACCACATGTCCTTGTATACCATGATAGTGTATACACAAACACATTTGATAGAGGAACTGTCGGCTATAGAACTACATACGCAAATCCTGCTATACCACATGTCCTTGTATACCATGATAGTGTATACACAAACACATTTGATAGGGAGGAACTGTCGGCTATAGAACTACATACGCAAATCCTGCTATACCACATGTCCTTGTATACCATGATAGTGTATACACAAACACATTTGATAGGGAGGAACTGTCAGCTATAGAACTACATACACAAGTCCTGCTAAACCACATGTCCTTGTATACCATGATAGTGTATACACAAACACATTTGATAGGGAGGAACTGTCAGCTATAGAACTACATACACAAGTCCTGCTAAACCACATATCCTTGTATACCATGATAGTGTATACACAAACACATTTGATAGGGAGGAACTGTCGGCTATAGAACTACATACGCAAATCCTGCTAAACCACATGTCCTTGTATACCATGATAGTGTATACACAAACACATTTGATAGGGAGGAACTGTCGGCTATAGAACTACATACACAAGTCCTGCGAGAAAATGTTGTACATTTTAAAGATAAATTCATTAATCTGGTGCACTTTGAGTCACTCTAATCTGTTGTTAAAAATAAATACTCCACCCGCCAACCGCCCATATTCTTTGATTTAAATATCTGCATCTGATCATCACATTACAATTATTCAATTAAGCATGATAATATGGTAACATATCACACTGAAGTAGGCTGATTTAAAATGAACATTTATTTAAATTAAAAGTTCTTCTTTTGGCAAAATTGCATTTCCTTTATAGCCTAAACAGAGGCTTTACTCCCTTTAAACTTAAATTGTCAGTTTCATTTTTGAAAATACTCTTATCGGAATAATTTTTTGTACCTTTATAAAGGGCATTTCCCCCCTAATTTTATATGCTCTAAATTTCATTTCAAATTCTTACATTTTTTCAATACATTCAATTAAAATAATAAGACACTAGCCTGTTACCAATCAAATAAAAAAGTTGACATTGAAAAATGATTACTGTATTAAATGAGATTATGAGATTGTTTTAAATATTTTTTGAATATACAAATTAGGAATGTTGAAAATAATGATACTTTGAAACTAATCCGCCAGTAGGAGGCGGCAGGCGGCCGTAACGAGCGAGTCATTGAGTCATTAATTTAAACGATTAGTTCAAAATGCTGAATCATTCAGTAATGAATCATGGATGAGGCTAAATAGATGTGTTTTAGTCTTTATTAGGTAAGATGTGCTTCCATTTCAGTTTCCACAAATCCCTTCACTCGATTGGGATGTTCTCTTGTGTTCTGGGCGGCAAGTGCAGTAACTGTAACATCGGGCATATTTTGTAGTATTAAACATATTTATACCGACTTCATCAGGCTCCGATAAATTCTTCACAAAGAACACAAAAAGCCTTCTCAGCTGCCGTAGTAGCAACTCTTGTGTCATCACAACAGTGCGTTCAACGCATCACCGTTTCTGTTTAAAAAACGTTCTGCAACGTTTTGTCGGCGCTGAACGCAACCCAGGACTCTGAACGCGCGCGCGCCCTGGGTGGTGCATGCAGTGCACAGTGACATCTAGAGGTTGTTTTTGGATGTGTTTGGTAAATTGAGAGAATATTCAATTCAAAATTAACATTTGTTCCCTTTACATTTTCTTATAATTGCTGTTTTTCAACAAAAAAAAAAAAAAGTATGGTGACTACAGTCACAAAAATGTAAATAGTTCATTTGTTTCTTTATATTTTTTTCACCCATTTTTTTCTTTTTTTTTCTAAAGCCTTTGACGAATCAATCTTTGTTGTAAAATCCCTTATTCATCTATGGTTTCATATTTTTCTATAATAAAAACAAAAAAATTGAACTTTTGTAAATGCATCCACGTTGTAGCTGAGAGTCTATAGAATTCAGAAATGACTCTCTTCACTCTGCTATGAAAATTGACCATTCCAGAAGCCAAAATATCAACATAGTGCCAGGCGGGCATAAAACCCTTTAGACGTTGAAGGGTTAAAACTAATAAAGAACCAATAGAGGAGAATATTTATGCGCGAACAGCGGGAAACTCTGTACTGTATATTCGTGCAGTGTGCGCATGTCAAAAAATCAGATCCGATTTGAAACTTTTGACATATAAACGCGCGCATCAACCCGATTAGCCGCTACTTTATTTATCATTCATGTAAACACATTGATCGGATTCATCAATCGTATTAATTTCATTCCGATTGTGTCGATGTAAACGTAGCTATTGTCTGCTATTGTCACAGTTACGTAGAATATGTCAAACATAAAAATCCATTTATACTATTAAAAGTGTTCTTGCAGTGTAGATATCCTCTTCAACCCATGCACCCAGGGTCTGGCTCATTCATCATCTTCTTCGTTCTCATTTGAGGTACTTGAATCAAATGTTTCCAATGTTTGTCAATTTGGTTTATAAGCCCAGTCTTAATAATATATGATTTGGTTGCCCTTCAAAATGAGTTTTCATTATCAGTATTTCCACTTGTTTACCGTAATTGTGGTTTTGACAATTAGTGATCTTAAAATGGTAAGTACACAACAGAATAATAACCTTTATTCTCCAAACTTTACATCAAATTTTCCTTAACTTGTATTCGCTAAATGTTCCTACTTGCATAGTATTATTTGGTAAAAGTGCACACTAATCTCCAAACATAAGTCATTCTACTTTTTTCATGTAATTGTGATATGGCTGCTTATAAGACAATATTTCATACTATTGACAAAGAATCAGCTCCCTCATGATATGCTGAAAAGAAAGCAACCTCAAGGAATTCCTCTTTATCTTTTATTTTCTCAATTGTATCAACACCTCCCATATACTAATTCTAAGATTGATGTAAAATGTTTATGACTGTTTAACCTTGGTCACCCAATCTTGGTCACCTTCAACACACTGCAACAGTTATTTTTTCTTAACACAAACTTATTTATCTGCAATGGAATGATTTTTTCCCATTCTGTTTTCAGGGATAATGAGATACAAATTTTAGACATCTTCAGATATAAGATATAATATATTAAGCACGTGCAATCATATTAGGGCTGCACGATTTGGGGAAAATGTCATATTGCGATTATTGAGGTCAATATTGCAATATGCAATATAATAAACAAGTGATCTAAAGCAAAATGCACACACAGATTAGTGATACTTCTGTGTATGTCTCCACTCAAACTAGCAACAACTAAATGATTGATAACACCTTTAATGATCAATAAACCATTGTTGTCTGGATAAAAATTACCCCCTAATTTCTAAATTTCAATAAAGAAAACCCGTTATGTTTTAATAATTAGGCGTGGCCTAACACCTGTCTGTGAGCTGTTTGTTGGTTAATAAATTCATAGATTAAAATCATTTTTCGTTTAGTTAATGTTATTCTTAAGAATAGCTGTAGGCCATGTTGGCCATTGTCTGTTATGGTTTAGGAGACGTTGCTCTTAACAGAAGTTGACACTTGTCTTTTTGAAAAATAAAAAAATAATATTAATTATACAAAAGAGTTGTTCTATCTGTTATTAGAAGGCACACAGTGAGTTAGACCTGCCTTGGCCGGTGCGTCTTTTACGCATTCCGAAGGTGCCTGTTTTATCCATTGGGTTTATCGTGTTGTGGACTATTAGGCAACATTCCGCATAAGATGGGCTTAGATTTGGAAATACATTACATCTACATTTCAGTGGTAACAGATAAGGTGATGATGATCATCATCTTTCTTTATTATTATTAGCACTATACCTCAAACTAAAGCGGCGTCGCTTCGGAGCTGTCATTTTCTTAAATGAGCCGCGGGAATGTTTCAAATGAGCTTCTAACGCTAGACTAACGCCTTTATTTTCAACGCGATCACCTTGTACCCAAACCATTTCGAAACTAAGGAGCCATTTGTCCTCCGATTACATACAAGGGACTCATGTTTCGCGCTGTAGGGTATTTTAAAAAAGTGATGTGAGCGGGAGCCAGGGCAGTGTGTGTGTGAGCGAGAGGCAGAGATGCGACAGAGTTGCGAAATTGCAGGCGCGGCTCGAAATGGCTGTTATTTCAAATAGCGTAGCATATTTTAAACTAATCGGTTAACCGGTTTCAACCGGCTAATGAGGCTCGGTGGTTGGTCAAGAAATTTTTCCGCCATCCCTAGTAACCATAGTAACACATTTACACTTGCAAACCGAGTGAGAGAGACATATGAAAAAGTTTATTTAGGAAGGCTAAATGGATGATTTTTGCATATCGTTTAATTTAAGAGTTTAAAAATGCAACGTCCAATCGAAGGCAGTTAGATTAGTCTCCGATAAAGAAGTCCGTTGAGAAATCCGCAGTGCACGCTCACTGACAGAATTCTCTAATCATAAATCACAAAGTGCAAATATAATGTAAGAAATTCATTTTGCACCGTGTCAGTGTTTTTCCTGCATTTTCATTTTCGTTTTATGTTTTATTTTTTTGTCAAAGCTAATTCTTGTTCCGCCAAAGCCTTATTTGATCATTTGACTGCTGCGCTCGAAACAGGCACTGAAAGAACGAGAGAGAATATCCGGCCGCGCGCGCACTCTCCCGTACAAGTCCGACAATGACACGTCCGATTTGCGAACGATGACTCCTTTGAACCGATTCACTTTAATGAATGGTTAAAACCATAGACAGTAAAAGAAAGGTTAAAACAATTAATCTGTCCCAACACTGAACCCACGAGACGTCTGAATCGGTGTATAACAGATCGGTAACACTTTACAATAAGGTTCCATTTATTAAACTCTAGTTAATATTAGTTAAACTCTAGTTTATTAATCTGTGTTAATGTTAATTTCACCATTACTAGTAGCCTACATTATCGAAATCAAAAGTTGTATTTGTTAACATTAATGAACTGTGAAGTAACATGAACAAACAATGAACAGCTGTTAATGGTTAGAGACGCCGGTTTTATTTCACACTCTACATAATTAATTTAAATAAGTGACATGATTAGTTCAAATAAAGGTTGCCTTGTCACTAGGGATGCAACAATACAGATAGCCCACGGTTCGATATATACCTCGGTTTTTAACCACGGTTTTCGGTTCGGTACTGATAGCTTGACACATAAGCGTGTTTTTTTGTTATTCTATATGCTTAGCCAATAGGAACAGTAAGTAATAAAAACGATTTATTGCAATACTCCTTTATTTTACTTAAAAGCTAAGAAAAGTCCACTAGTTTCTAGTGTATCATATAATATAAAATTAACACTGACTGATGCTCTCTGCACACGCAAGGTCTCTCGCTCGCTCTCCCTCTCTGCCGAACACGACGCGGTTTGGACCACAGTCTCTGTCTCGCACGCACGCTCGCTCTAGGTTCCGGGAGATTTTAACTATGTCTCACATGTAGATCTATAGATAAACTCATCTTTCAGGCATTTGACCGACCGGGTTGACACTTCAGCGTGAGAAATCGTGGTTGTGGCGTGTGAGCGTGTGAAACCAATCAAATACGTGTGTGTTTCACGGCTAATGCGTGAGAGTTGGCAGCTCTGTGACAACGGCAAAACCGAAATGTCCCACACCACGGATTTGAAAGATGCCGGCTCTTCCCCGTACTGTTGCCTCACTTCACCGCCGCTCGCCATGTTAAAGTGTGGATGATGGTCAAGCCGCACGCCCCCTAACTTTAGAGCATAGTGATAATATTTAATCGCGGAAGGAGTTTCCTCATCTCAGCTCGACTTGCAGGCACACACAAACAGTCAATTCGGAGAGAAATAAAACGCATATAAATTATTTAAACCGAAAAAAATGCAATTCACATGCGCGTATTGAACCGTGGATGTCGAATCGAACGGTTCAATATTATATTGAGAATTGTGGCATCCCTACTTGTCACTGTTGCCTGTCATTCATAAATAATTTTAATAAATCCATTAAAGAACCATTAAGTTAGCTTTATGCTTAAGCAACGAGGGACTGTAGACTTTAAAGAAGAGAGGCACATAGGTAACTCGCACACGCATCTCTCTCTCTCTCTCTCTCTGTTCCTTCTCTTTCAGTTATCTGTCTCTCTCTTTTAATAATGAATTTAAATAAATGTGATAATTCATTCAAATAAAAGCAATACGATAGCTCTACTTTATTTAAAGCGGACGGAGTGCTAGAACTAACGAGACGTAACTTAAGAAAATAACCGTCATTTTTACACGTCTGTTAAAAAATTACACTGTAAACATCAGTTACAGCTTTAACTTATTTTTAACTTGGAAAATAACCAAGGTATAAGCTGCTAGCCATGCATTAAAGGATTTTAATGCACAACCTAGAGGCGAAGAACCACCCGACGCGAATCGATTATCCCGTGGATTATCCCTTACATATAGACTAGGCCCTAAGACTTATATATAGACTAGGCTACAAAAGTTCTTTATTCAAGAGCACCGAGTAATTTTCTCTGTTCAATTTTTTCTTTGATTAACTTTACTGACAGAAAGCTTTATTGGATGCTGGCACTTTAAGAGCAGCCGCTTTTGACAGAGATGTGGGGATCTCACACGCGCCTCACTTCTCTCACAACTCTTTACGTCCATCATAAGATTACTCTTATGTTATGAAGATACTCGACAAAACGATATTTTGGCATAATTGTGTGTGTTATTGTTCGTTCAAGCGCGAAAGAGAACTGTACTCTGGCGCGAATAAGAGCGGGATCATGTAACACTAGCCGAAGGATGACAAAAAATAACAGTGCTGCGTTAATTGCGTTAACAGCCCTAATTTGTTTATTTCATATGAAATCGCGGCATTTTGCGTCACATAATCGCATAGGCTTGACATCGCGATTATGATTGCGATAGGATTAATCGTGCAGTACTAATATATATATATATATATATATATATATATATAGCCTATATATACATTGCAGATTATTGTAGTATGAAATAATTTAAAAAGTTAATATCTTCAAACAATTGTTTTCCTTTACTTTTGTTAATACACACCATTTACATATGTCTCTAAAGCTCATTCACACATTCTTTGTCCCTTTCAAGTGACCAGGGTTGGGGGTCACTTCGGGGTAGGAACACAAACCGAAATTTCATAACGCTTTATCTGTAGAGTGGGAAAGGGATCCTCCATAGGGAGTGGATAGTTGACACTTCAGCACTGCATTGTCATCGGGTCCAGGCGAAGCTCCTTCGTCAGATCTGGATACGGCCTGGATCCGGCAGGCTGCGGGAAAACCTCGGGATAAACAAAGACACTAAAATTAGTGTAGATGCCATTCTTCTTATGATGTAACGAGGACATCAGGATTTAAGGGAAGTGTTCCCAGTTCCGGCTGACCTAATCTATGCAGCCTAACATTGAATTATAGAAGTCTATAATGTATAATGTGAATGCTAGGTCATAAAGATGTGTCTTTAATCGAGCTTTGAACTGACAGAGTGTATCTGCTTCCCGGACAATGGTAGGAAGACTGTTCCAAAGTTTTGGTGCTAAATAGGAAAAGGATCTACCACCAGCAGTCGATTTTGATATTCTAGGTATTATCAACTGCCAAGAATTTTGAGATCGCAATAGACGTGAAGGACTATAATGCGTTAAGAGCTCGCTCAAGTACTGCGGAGCTAAACCATTTAGTGCTTTGTAAGTAATCAACAATATTTTAAAATTTATACGATGTTTAATAGGCAGCCAATGCAGTGTTGACAGAACCGGGCTAATATGGTCATACTTCCTGGTTCTGGTAAGAACTCGAGCTGCTGTATTTTGAACTAGCTGTAGTTTGTTTATAAAGCGTGCAGGGCAACCACCCAGTAGAGCATTACAATAATCTAGTCTTGATGTTATGAACGCATGAACTAATTGTTACGCATTTGTTAATGAGAGCATATGGCGTAATTTAGATATATTTTAAGATGGAAAAAATGTGGTTTTACAGATAATAGACACGTGACTTTCAAATGAAAAAATTGGCATCAAAGAGCACACCCAGGTTCCTAACCGACGACGAAGACTTGACAGAGCAGCCATCAAGTGTTAGACAGTATTCTAGGTTATTACGTGTGGAAGTTTTTTGTCCAATAATTAGAATCTCAGTTTTTTTCAGAATTTAGTAGAAGGAAATTACTAGTCATAAAATTTTTTATATCAGCTATGCATTCCGTTAATTTTGTGAATTGGTACGTTTCGTCGAAGAAATATAGAGCTGAGTATCATCGGCATAACAGTGAAAGCTAATTCCATGTTTCCCAATAATATCTCCTAATGGTAGCATGTACAGAGTGAACAGCAGCGGTCCTAGTACTGAGCCTTGTGGTGTGCCATACTGAACTTGTGATCGATAAGACTAGGGCTGGGTAATAAATATCGATTTCTCGATATTAATCGATTCTCATTTTTACGAACCGATATCGATTCTTAAATCTCAAGAATCAGTTAGTCATCCTGTTTAATTTGAATGAATCAAAATTTTTTGGATGTAGCGTGCATCCAAAAAAATCGCAATAATCTTTGTCCTTTGTCACTATTGATATGAAACAAAGTCTCAGTTTTCAAATTACGTCCATTTTCTTTTGAAATTCAAAAACATAAATACCGTTTTGGCGCTGTGGCGTGAGATCGCTCTGGCGCAGCTCAAGAGAAGCAGCAGCGCGGAGCACTTTGATCTCTCTTCCGGCTTAATAATACCAGTTACAGCGCGAAATAAACATGAATGAGCATCTGACAGTGTGTTAAAAGATAGAGTACAACTTATCGAAATCCGTATCATGTCACATTGATTCGCTCAATCAGTGTTTCAACCGTTCAAAAGAAATGGCTGAATCGTGGTCAGTGGACGAGGTGCAGACGTTCCTCTCGTTGGTTGCCGAGGAGTTGCGCAACTATAACGATCAGTCCCACCCACAGCGGTACTACTGCAGTGGAAAAGCAACCGAGCTAAAGCGAATCGAGCCGTGCCGTACCGAGTCGAGTCGTACCACACAGTGGAAAAGCGAAGCGAGCCGAACCGTTCCGCGACGAGTCGAACCGTACCGAGTCGAAATCGTACTTTGTTTATGTAAACCTTATGTGTATTTGACAGTATTAGCGCAATAAGACTCGAAAGATAACTTAGTCCAGTATGCAGGCACTGTTAGACAGGCTGTTAGTGTCTGTGAGCGTCGGGGTGCACGCACTCAGGAAAGCGCATGTTAGAACAGCGCGTGAATGACATGTTTAACTAGCAAGACTTTGACGCACATGCAAATAATGAACTTATGTGAATTGCAGTGTCCCGTGAGTGTAACTCTACCTCTGCGTTTACATGTGATGTGATGTGAATGTACGTCGCGTTGTACAGTATGTTGAGATGAAGGCGCCAGAATTGAACTGATAGAATGCACGATACTATGATTTTTCTTCAAAAGCAGATCGTGGAGACATTTTAATCGTCCACGATCAAAAGCCGTGATTATCGCACACCCCTAGTTGGAAGTTTAAGTTACTGGCGCTCATGCTTTGTTCACGGTCGTCACGTGCGCATAGGAAACACGCCACCCTATCGGCAAGGTTAATCGGCAGTAATATTCATATCGGCCGATGATGGTCATTTTAAGCTTTTATCGGCCGATACCGATGTTGTCCCGATATCATCGTGCATCCCTAATTATTACCTTCATATTAGGCTAATGAAGCCTAGTAGGCTACAACTAGACTCCCATACTTTACAGCATTATTTAAGAGATTTTATTTCCTTGAGAAAATGTGCCATTTATTGTAACTGATATCCAAAATAATCAATATTGAATCGAATCGAAATCGAATCGAATTGCAAGCTTGTGAATCGAAATCGAATCGAAATGTGAAATTTGTGTCAATACCCAACCCTAGATAAGACATCTCTTCATTTACTGCTACAAACTGATAACGATCAGATAAGTATGATTTAAACCATGCTAGTGCATTCCACTAATGCCAACACAGGGCTCCAGACAAACTTTTTTCACTGAAAAACAATTTGAACCGTCCTAAAGTGAATGTCAACCGTCCAAAAAGCTAAATGTTGTTTCTGTACTTTATTATCTATAGTTGTTAGTTAGTCACATAATAAAAACACCATTACAAGGTTTATGATATATATTATTATATGTATTTAGCTCCATTCAAAGTAGTTATCTATAAACAGGTAAAAATTTACATTTTACATTTACATGAGTTTTTAAGCACTGTCAATTTAAACATCAAGCGCAAGAAGAGCCGGGCAGACACAGAGTTCAGTGCTCTTTCTCTCTGAGCTTGACGGACACGATGATTCTAAATTAAGTCGGAATGCCCGTCTCTGTGAATATCCCCATAAACACAGTCGGTTATGCAAGGGTTTTCCTGCATGGGCATTTTTTTTTGCCGGCCTCTAGAGTTTTTGTCCCGCCAAAGCCTTATTTGATCAGTGAGTGGTGTAGAATAGAATGACTGCTGCGCTTGACAGGGCGCATATAAGAACGAGCAGAGAGAGCCCCGGCCGCGCGCGCTCTCACCGTCTTCAAACAACACAAGCGCTGTCTTGCTCTCTCTCCCTCGAGCTCAATGGACGCGATGGTAAAAAACTTTGCCTTAACTTCTCTAAAAAGCGATAATGCAGGGCCGTCTTGGTGCTCAATCTGTATAATCTGTATAACACTACCGTTGTTTAACCAGCAACATATTTGTGATGTCATTAAGCCATTTGATAGATGCACCCGGTAGCGCAGAACAAGTCTCCGGGTGAGTAGCCGGCCAGTGATAATAACTATAGTATCATGAGAAGACGCGCTCCGTTGTAGTCAGCGCTTGCTTGGTTTATTTTGGCATTTTCTAAGTAAGTTAGCCTAATAGGCTAATAATAAATGAACACACATACAAAAATGTCTTTCGTCCTGTAGGCGTGCGTCCTGGAGAATATTTCTGTTCGTCCTAAACACATTTTCTATCGTCCCCAGGACAATAGGACCCCGTTAGTCTCGAGCCCTGCAACACAGTTTTCTAGTCTATTTAAAAAGAATGTTGTGGTCAATTGTGTCAAATGCAGCACTAAGATCGAGTAACACTAATAGATATACAACCACGATCGGATGATAAAAGCAAATCATTTGTAACTCTAATGAGAGCTGTCTCTGTACTATGGTACGGTCTAAATCCTGACTGAAAATCCTCGCAGATATAATTTCTTTCAAGAAAGGAACACAGTTGTGAGGATACTGCTTTTTCTAATATCTTTGTCAGAAAAGGCAGATTCGAGATTGGCCTGTAATTGACTAATTTTGTATGATCAAGTTGCGTTTTTTTAACAAGCGGTTTTATCATAGCCAGTTTAAAGGTTTTTGGTACGTATCCTAGAGACAAAGACGAATTAATGATATTAAGAAGAGGATATATGACCTCTGGAAACATCTCTTTCAGTAGCTTAGTCGGTATAGGGTCTAACATACAAGTTGTCGATTTAGATGAATTAATGACTTTGCAAAATTCTTCCTCTCCTATAGCATCAAATGAATCAAATTTTTCCTCAGGGAGACTACAATGCACTCCCTGATGCGATACTGTAGTAGACGGTTGCATAGTTATCATTTTGTCCCTGATATTATCAATCTTGTCAGTGAAGAAGTCATAAAGTCATCACTGCTGTGCTGCTTGGACACTTCTGTGCTTGAAGCTTTCTTTTTCGTTAGTTTAGCAACTGTTTCAAATAAATACATAGGATTATGTTTATTTTCTTCTAATAAGCGATCACTCACTGTCCTCATCTGCCCTGCTGCACGGGCACTACTTCAGCCGGAACCGAATCATGTACAGAGCTCACTATGCTAGGCGCATCCAAAATAGTATTTAAAGCTCTAGCACTATCCTTACTTTCCTCAATTAAAGTTTGGATGCGTGTCTCTAGCTCTGAAATCTTCTCCGTCTGCCTGACTGTCTCCTTGCATTTATCACATATAAATCCTACATTGCCATCGGAGAAGGCTATACTAAACATATGACATGTGACACAGGTGACAATAACAGGACAACACATTACTCACCGTGTTTGTTGACTGATTCTTACTAGGGATGCACGATGATATCGGGACAACATCGGTATCGGCCGATAAAAGCTTAAAATGACCATCATCGGCATCGGCCGATATGAATATTTCTGCCGATGAGCCTTGCCGATAGGGTGGCGTGTTTCCTATGCGCACGTGACGACCGCGAACTAAGCATGAGCGCCAGCAACTTAAACTTCCAACTAGGGGTGTGCGTCTCACGGTTTTTGATCGTGGACGATTAAAATGTCTCCACGATCTGCTTTTGAAGAAAAATCATAGTATCGTGCATTCTATCAGTTGGTGCCTTCATCTCAACATACTGTACAACGCGCCGTACATTCACATCACATGTAAACGAAGAGAGTTACACTCACAGGACACCGCAATTCACAAAAGTTCATTATTTGCATGTGCGTCAAAGTCTTGCTAGGTAAACATATCATTCAGGTGCTGATGCGCTGTTCTAACATCCGCTTTTCTAAGCGCATTACACCCGACGCTCACAGGAACTAAAAGCCTGTCACAGCGCCTGCATACTGGACTAATCTTTCGAGTCTTATTGCGCTGATACTGTCAAATACACACAAGGTTTACATTAACAAAGTTGGTTATGTCTAAAGTGAAAGCAAACAGAGAAAATCTGCTTGTCAAATGCGTGTATATTAGACGCGTCGCAACTCGCATGCAGTTCTTAAAGAGACAGTAATAATATGCTGCCGCTTGTCCTTAAAGAGATACTGCACCCAGAAATAAAAATTCTGTCATTATTTACTCACTCTAATGTTGTTCCAAACCTGTATTCATTTCTTTCTTGTGCTTAAATATACTGTGGAAGTCACTGGAGTACAGCAACTGTTTGGTTAGACACATTCTTCCAAATAACTTTTATAATTTCAACAGAATACAGAAACTTGAGAGTAAATGATGACAATTTAAATTTTTGGGAGAACTATCCCGTTAATGTTAATAAAACAACAAAACACAGAGGAAATCACTCACTGCTCTTGACTGAGAACTTTAATAGAAGCTTTAATAAGCTTTTTTTGCACTTAAAAAAAAATACAAATATATCGGTATCGGGCAAAATTAGTTTGAGAATATCGGCATATCGAATATCGGCCAAAATCCTATATCGTGCATCCCTAATTCTTACTTACCTGGGCTTATATGAACTCAAAGGCGTGGTTGCCTTTTATAAGAGCTTTTATAAGTGTCTCACCGTAACGAGCAAATATCTGGGCGAACCATACAAACTTTAAGCAAAAACTGCTTACCTTGTGGCCACTTTAAGTTTGTCGCTCGTCCAGCAAAGCCCGTTGCAGTTCGCCACCAGCTCCTAAATATGTCCCATCTGGGGTGCCAATTGTTGTGGTTTCAATCTTTTTGGGAAATTACTTCTCAGAGATCTTTGATGCCAGAAATATTAGATGCTAGAAATATTAGACTTTATTAACAAACAAAGCCGAGTGATCTCCTGCAGGAGACCACTCCTGATCAGTGCCCAGCTTCTCACATATATACCATAGATCCCTTCCAAAGATGGTAGCACATCCTATAGATTATTTTTGGGCAGGGGTCTCACACAATGTGACACACTCAAATAGAATTCTCTTTTGCCCTCAGCATTCCGACCTTTCTTCAAGCCCCCAAATGTCAAACAAAAGTCACACACAGAGGAAATAATGGTGTAGGCCTACTAATATATTGTTAAATTACTTATTTCCTAAATAATAAAATCTTCAACATTCACTAGTTATTTTTTATTTGAATTTCTTATATTATATTTTATATCACTTTTCCCTTAACTAAAACAAAAAACACACATGTCCCGGACAAGCGTTAATGTCGAGCCCTGATATGTTTTACATGATTGGTTTTCCCTAAGGAGAATTGTTTTTCCTACTTGGCCCCCTCGTCCAGCGGATTATGATCCGTGCAGCACTATCTGCAAACTATACGGTTTGAGAATGGACACAAGCGGGAACCGCAACAGAACCGTCACGGTAGAACAAGTGTATATGAGCATGTGACTGTCTGTCCAAGTTTTGCCGAGAGGCGGCACGAAATTTGACGGAGGCGGCCGCCGCATAATTGTCTATGCGGGAAAAACCCTGACATTTGATAGAGGAACTGTCGGCTATAGAACTACATACACAAGTCCTGCTAAACCACATGTCCTTGTATACCATGATAGTGTATACACAAACACATTTGATAGGGAGGAACTGTCGGCTATAGAACTACATACACAAGTCCTGCTAAACCACATGTCCTTGTATACCATGATAGTGTTTACACAAACACATTTGATAGGGAGGAACTGTCGGCTATAGAACTACATACACAAGTCCTGCTAAACCACAAGTCCTGCTAAACCACATGTCCTTGTATACCATGATAGTGTATACACAAACACATTTGATAGGGAGGAACTGTCGGCTATAGAACTACATACACAAGTCCTGCTAAACCACATGTCCTGCTAAACCACATGTCCTTGTATACCATGATAGTGTATACACAAACACATTTGATAGGGAGGAACTGTCGGCTATAGAACTACATACACAAGTCCTGCTTAACCACATGTCCTTGTATACCATGATAGTGTATACACAAACACATTTGATAGGGAGGAACTGTCGGCTATAGAACTACATACACAAGTCCTGCTAAACCACATGTCCTTGTATACCATGATAGTGTATACACAAACACATTTGATAGGGAGGAACTGTCGGCTATAGAACTACATACACAAGTCCTGCTAAACCACATGTCCTTGTATACCATGATAGTGTTTACACAAACACATTTGATAGGGAGGAACTGTCGGCTATAGAACTACATACACAAGTCCTGCTAAACCACATGTCCTTGTATACCATGATAGTGTATACACAAACACATTTGATAGGGAGGAACTGTCGGCTATAGAACTACATACACAAGTCCTGCTTAACCACATGTCCTTGTATACCATGATAGTGTATACACAAACACATTTGATAGGGAGGAACTGTCGGCTATAGAACTACATACACAAGTCCTGCTAAACCACATGTCCTTGTATACCATGATAGTGTATACACAAACACATTTGATAGGGAGGAACTGTCGGCTATAGAACTACATACACAAGTCCTGCTAAACCACATGTCCTTGTATACCATGATAGTGTATACACAAACACATTTGATAGGGAGGAACTGTCGGCTATAGAACTACATACACAAGTCCTGCTAAACCACATGTCCTTGTATACCATGATAGTGTATACACAAACACATTTGATAGGGAGGAACTGTCGGCTATAGAACTACATACACAAGTCCTGCTAAACCACATGTCCTTGTATACCATGATAGTGTATACACAAACACATTTGATAGGGAGGAACTGTCGGCTATAGAACTACATACACAAGTCCTGCTTAACCACATGTCCTTGTATACCATGATAGTGTATACACAAACACATTTGATAGGGAGGAACTGTCGGCTATAGAACTACATACACAAGTCCTGCTAAACCACATGTCCTTGTATACCATGATAGTGTTTACACAAACACATTTGATAGGGAGGAACTGTCGGCTATAGAACTACATACACAAGTCCTGCTAAACCACATGTCCTGCTAAACCACATGTCCTTGTATACCATGATAGTGTATACACAAACACATTTGATAGGGAGGAACTGTCGGCTATAGAACTACATACACAAGTCCTGCTAAACCACATGTCCTTGTATACCATGATAGTGTTTTACACAAACCCATTTGATAGCTTCCATTTCATGTAGTAACACAAAAAAGCTTTGATTGATATGCTTATTATTGTTTGATGATCATGTTTGATCTTATACAGCTGATCAATTCGTCTGAAGTGATTGGATCTTTCACTAACTTTATGAAAATAAGCTTTTGATATTACTATTATCACCTAAATAAAAAGTAATTTAGTTCATAATTATAGATGATATAACTACTTACTTTTATTTGTCGAGCTTCTGTCTGTCCCTCCACTCTCCAGAAGCAGATGAACGGCTGACAGGAATTTCCCCGCGAAAGTTCTGTGGCGGGAAAGAGATGACGTGTACAAGTTTAAAGGATTAAATACACATACATTTAATTTCATTTAATCTCATAAGAGGCAAAGTGTTCATGATGGCCAGAGTTTCCAATATGTGGTGAATTTTGTGTGAGAGAATTTATTTCTCTCACACAAAAGGTCATTAGGCTGGCTAGAAAAAAGCCAACATTTTGTTATACAATTTAAGCTATTATTATTTGTATTATACAATAATAGTGTATACACAAACACATTGGATAGAGAGGAACTGTCGAAAGAACTACATACACAAGTCCTGCTAAACCACATGTCCTTGTACACTATGATTCTGTTTACACAAACACGTTTGATAGCTTCCATTTCATGTAATAACACAAAAAAGCTTTGATTCATATGCTTATTAATGTTTGATGATCATGATCGTATACACCTGATCACTGCGTGTCTGCGTCTGAGGCGATCTCCTCTGGGATCGGATTGGATCTTTCACTATTCACTAACTTTATGAAAATAAGCTTTTAATATTACTATGATCACCTATATGAAAAATTATTCAGTTCATAATTATAGATGAGATGACTACTTACTTTTATTTGTCGAGCTTCTGTCTGTCCCTCCACTCTCCAGAAGCAGATGAACGCTGACAGGACTTTCCCCGCGAAAGTTCTGAGGTGGGAAAGAGATGACATGACAAGTTTAAAGGAGTAAATACACACACACACACACACACACACACACATATATATTATATATATATATATTTCATTTATTCTCATAAGAGGCAGAGTGTTCATGATGGCCAGTTTCCAATATGTGGTGAATTTATTTCTCTCACACAAAAAGGTCATTAGGCTGGCTAGAAAAAAGCCAACATTTTGTTATACTATTTAAGCTATTATTATTTGTATTATACAATAATAGTGTATACACAAACACATTGGATAGAGAGGAACTGTCTAAAGAACTACATACACAAGTCCTGCTAAACCACATGTCCTTGTACACTATGACTCTGTTTACACAAACACTTTTGAGCTTCCATTTCATGTAATAACACAAAAAAGCTTGATTCATATGCTTATTAATGCTTTTAATATTACTATTATTACCTATATGAAAAATAATTGAGTTCATAATTATAGATGATATAACTACTTACTTTTATTTGTCGAGCTTCTGTCTGTCCCTCCACTCTCCAAGCAGATGAACAGTTGACAGGACTTTCCCCGCGAAAGTTCTGAGGGACATTTCGATGTGTGGCGGGAAAGTGATAACGTGATCACGTGATCAAGTTTAAAGGATAATATAATATACAATATATATATATATATATATATATATTTTTTTTTCATTCATTCATTCTCATAAGAGGCAGAGTGTTTATGATGGACAGACTTTATAATATGTGGTGAATTTATTTCTCTCACAAAAAGGTTATTAGGCTGGCTAGAAAAAAGCTAACATTTTGTTATACTAAAACTACTACTATTATTATACATACAGTCGGCATCTAGTCATAGTTGGGGGCGTGGCCGGCGTGGGGGAAAACTCTGCGAACATCCTGTGTAACTTATTTGAATGACAAAAATGTCATTTTGCGAGTCATTGACGCCTGCCGACCGGCAACGGTACATTGCAAAATTAACTGCAATAGGTTATGATTGCCCTTATTTAATTACAAACTGGCTCAATGACCCAACCAAATAGCCGGAGGTGTCGTTTCCAGACATATTTTGTTATCTGGTTGAATCTCCAGGTATGACATCGCGGTAGCTGTAGCGGTAACATTAACGTTAGCCAATAACTCAATCATGCATGCATACTATAACTCCATAAAACCTTGTCACTTACCAATTGTACGTATGCTTCACTCCAAACTATTAATCCTTTTGTAAAACGGTAATAAGTAGTAGGAAGTTACAGAGGGACTGTGCTGACAGTTATCCCTAACTCACAGACTGCAGTGTGCTTGAGTGTAGACTCGCTTCATTACGTAGCGATTGGCCTATCAAGCTTTCTTTTACTGTCTATGCTATCAAGCGAGCCTTCAGCTGATAACGCTAATGTGAATGAGACATCCCTTATGAAAAACAACTGTAGGAATCTTGTAATATTTTAGGACAAAATATAGTAATCCTAAAGGAATACGATAGTATTTTGGGACATAATATAGAAGTAGGGCCTACTATAACGTTAGAGGTATTACAGAACAACACAGAAGTATTATATACACTACTATAGAAATCTTATAGGGTCTTATAGAATTACTATAGTTCTTTTTCGTAAGGGATGTAGACAAATCTGGCCCACTGCCTAGTAATACGAGTTTAACACCCACTATCACACAGGGATCTATACTCACACAGTTATCTAAAAAATTACAAGTCCCTGTCCTCCTTTTCGGTTCTGTGTGTTTATTAGGAAGGATGTAGAACTTAAATTCATAATTTGTTTGTTTATTGGTGGTACAGAAAAAGACACAGCAACTCTTCTGCATGATTTTCGCGTGTATTTCAATCAGCGCCCGCCGCCAAGGCAATGTTTTCCCCCACCCCACGGGCTAAATTCACATCACGTGACGGGGCGTTCCCGGGGGCGTTTCCAGACCAACCGTCTGCATCTATACCATAATAGTGTATACACAAACACGTTTTGAGACGTGTCAGCTATAGAATTACATACCGGTACACAAGTCCTGCTAAACCATATCCTTACAGCCTAGCCTACCATGATTGTGTTTGACACAAACACATTTGAGACTGCAGTGCAAGGAACTTTCTTTCATAACTTGTAGGCTATTACAGGTTCAGGGTTTGTCGCCAAAGCAAATTTGTATCCATTTAGTGAGTGATGTAGATTGACTGACTGCTGCCGGGGTTAGGGTTAGGGTGCATGCTTGTGACAGGGTGCATGTTCAACTGAAAGAACGAGCAGAGAGAGAGAGAGAGAGAGAGCCAGCCTTCGGCCGCTGCAAAAGCGCTGCAAATCTCTCTCTCCCTCGCGCATATTAATCAAAATCAATTGAGAATTGACGCGATGCATTGTAAAAGGGCGGAAGACCGAAGTTTCATGGAGCATTCTGAATTACCGCTGGGTGTGAATTGTGCTAAAAAACGTTGCCTTAATTATCTTCTCTGAAAAGCACATTCAGCTGCCATAAACCACACTTTCAAAATAAATAAATAAATAAATAAATATCCAGTGATGAAATGTTTTCTGCGTTGACACTGTGTTGATCTTGTGCGATGTCCTAACTGCTGGCACATAACACGTCCGCTAATGACACGTCCGATTCGCGAACTAATGACTCATTTGTAACGATTCAATTTAATGAAAGGTTAAAACAACTGATCTATCCAACACTGAACTCACGAGACGTCTGAATCGGTGTAGCCTATAACAAATCGGTAACACTTTACAATAAGGTTCCATTTACTAAACTAGTTAACTACAACATTAACTATCAATAAACTGCACTTGTAAAGCATTTATTAATATTTGTTAATGTTAATTTCACCAAATTTTAATAGTAGCCTTATTAAAATCAAAAGTTGTATTTGTTAACATTACTTAGCCTAATGCACTGGAAGTGACATGAACAAACAATGAACAGCTGTATTTTTATTAACTAAGAATAACAAAGATATAAATACAGTAAAAAATGGTTCATGGTTCATGTTAGTTAGCATATTAACTAATGTTAACAAATCAAACCACATTTACTCAGAACACCTTTTAAAATGAGAACGTAAGTGAGCTTTTTTAGTAAGAGTGGTTAGCAAGATTTAACCTTAATAAACTACAGTATTTTTAGGTTATTTTTATGAGAATGTGAAGAAAAAAAAAACTTTTTGTTAAGATTAAGACTGGAATGAGCTGAAACCAGAAAAAAATGGCAAAGCAAGTTGTTGTTGGCTAGCTGCTAATTGTATTCAATTGTAAATGGTAGAAAATTAGACTATTATAAATTAGACTATTAGCCTATAAACTTTTTAATGCTACTTTTTTATTCTACTTTTTGATATTGATATGATATACCAAAATAATTATTAGGTCTAGCAAAGAAGGATTTTAAAGCTATGAAATGCAGTGGTAAAATCATAGCTTAAAAAGAAAAAAGAAAAAAAAGAGGGCAAGAAAGTCCGTCAGCCAACACCGAAGACCTATTTTGACCCAGGAAAAACCCTTAGGTTCATTCTAATAGGCTTCATAATGCAGTGAATGCTTTTGGACTCTCAAGATGAGATTTTTTTTTATTTTTTTCCAAAAGTGAGCTGACAATTTCAGCTTGCACAAAATCTATAAACTGCTCAATTTGCCTTATAGATATTTGCAGGCACCGGCTTCAAACACAAAAACTCATTATTCTCCAGCCATTTTTCATTAAACTTGCATGCATTTACCCATTTTAAACGAGCTAGGCACAGGCTGTTCAGATAGCTCAAGTTCCACCTGCTTTCTGCTACCTTAATTCTATATCTGATAACACACTGACTGTAAGGGAAAAAAAATGTCTAGGTCTGTCCATGATTGTACCTTAATGGGACATGTACATCTCGGAGACGTCTATTTGATGTCTGTGTTGCATCTGCAAGATGTATTTCTTTGAGTGTGTTCTCATCTGTATAAGTCTCTGAGATGTTTCCTGTCAGTTGTCAGATATTTATAAGATGTCTTTAAGATGTTTAAGATTTAGAATTTATGCCAATCTGCTTTTTCTAAGACATTTATTAGATATTTTGGTAACACTTTATTTACATTTAGTCATTTAGCAAATCCAAAGCGACTTACAACTGAGGACTAAAGCAAGCGAGTCATCGTGAAGAAGCAAAAACAACGCAAGAAGTGCTCAAAATACAAAGTTTCAGGCATTGCTCAGAGTAGCAAAAATCAGACAAGGGAGGATTTAAAGGGAATGGAAATTTTTATTTATTTATTTATTTTTTATGTTAAGTGCTCACTGAAGAGGTGAGTTTTCAGTTGTCTTTTGAATGCTGTCAGGGATTCTGCATTTCGGATGACGGTGGGGAGTTCATTCCACCAGCATGGTACCGTGAATGAGAATGTTCTGGAGAGTGATTTTGTGCCTCGCTTTATAATAACTCCACGTTATTAATCATTAGTTAAGCATTAACAAACAGTTCATTCATAATTTATAAAGCATTAATAGACATTAATAAGTAGTATATAAATACAACTAATGCTTTATTCTTGTTTTAAAAGCATATCTTTTATGTGTTTAATAATTGTATTTACTTACTTTTGAAAATGAGTTTTACTTGCATATATACTTGATATGCACTTTATTGCGTGTTTATACACACGCACCCCACACCACTAACGTTAATCTTACCCAAACGTAGAATACATGCGTACCCCACACCACTACTAAACCTACCATGAGTAGGCCTATAATATGCACGTAAAAACTCACTTTCGTGTATAAATTGCAACAAACACATAGCGTGCTAGAGATGCATTTAGTGTGACCGGGTTGGTGATACGCAGGTATATGCTGTGTGTATACCCACTATAAGGACAAGGATTTTCTTATACCTTTAAAAAAGCAGAAGGATACCTCACAACATCATTTTGGTACAGAACTTTCACACTTTAATTCATAAAGGCTGAGGCTGTCCATAGTACAGAAAATGAGCCCGACGCTATCGTAACATTATCTGGTAAGTAAAGGTAACATAGTAGTTTAGGTAGCAAGAGGCAGTTTCTATGCCGTTATTTTAATGATAGACGGCGGGGGTCACATGTAAAGAGCGATTACGAATCTCTCAGCGGATTTCCTTCGCTGTAGCACAAAACTGGACACGCTCTCAAACATACAGGGTTTAATGGCCCTCGCTAGAATATTATGTGTTCGAGTTTCAGATTGTCCAGTGCATAAGCTGATTGTAGTTAGCCATTCTGTAGTTATTTTATTATTTAACATCTCTAGTTATTTCAGTTAAGTGCTTATTGTAAACTGAGGCTTATCTGTATAGTTAATACTGACAAGCCTCAGCTTTCCATTATTGTTATAGGACCAATGTGCACTCTTAAATGTGCATAGAAAAAGTCAGCTGAAAAAAAAACTGTGCTCCAGGGACAATATTCATATAACATCTAAGGCTTAACTGGCTGAGATGGTGATTAACTAAACAGTCAGACTGATCTCATGAAATGGCGTATGTATGACACGCCAATTCGTATTTCCATTTTTGGCGTGCTATCAACACGCATAACCGCTTTTCAGCGTGTTTATCAACGCCGTTGACTTAACGTTACATTACTGTATAAATATATGACCTACCCCAACCCCGTCCCTAAACCTACCCGTCACTGGGGTTATTACCATTTATGAGTCTTCCCCTACCATCCTAGGACAAAAAATATTGCTCCCAAGATGTAGATAAACATTTTGCTTCGTTTCGCTCATTTAACGGCGTACACATACACGCGGAATCACTCGGACATTTAACGGCGTAGACATACACGCAAAAGATGACGGTTTGTTTCGGCGTGGACATACTCAAAATGCGTATAGATAACACGACACTTGACTTGAAAGTGGCGTGTATGTTTACGCAAAGTCATGATGTCATGTTGAAACAGTAGACAATTAGTCCAGTCTCCCCAGCCGCAAATGGCATTGGCTGTTAAAGTGTTGTGTTGCTTATAAAAATGTACATGTCCACAACACATAAGCTGTCTTTCAAAATGCTCAATTACATGTCAATGCATACTGTATACATTAGTGAATGTGGTGGTGCTTACAGCGTGTCATTGGGATCACAGTATACTCACTACAACACCACTACAAACAAGTGTTTTTGTGTTCTCACCAATAGCAAAATTAAATGTTTAGTCATAGCCTCTTACATTTCAAATTGTAATAACAGTGTCTGTGTCAAAGTGTTCTCAATATTTTGTACATACCAAAATCATTGTATGAGGTAATCATGGTATGTGAGGTCATAGTTGTATTCATACACATTCACATCATGGTATGTGAGGTCATAGTTGTATTCATACACATACACATCATGGTATGTAAGGTCATTTTTTAGAAAATGAAAAAACTACATATGGGCATTAATTTATGCCTGAAAATAACATATATGACCTCCGAATTACGGGGACACTGAAGTGTCCTCATAAACCTAAGTGTCCTCATAATGCTGGTGAGTAACCTGACATTTTGTCCTTGTAAACCATATATACAAGCACACACACACACACACACTATATATATATATATATATATATATATATATATATATATAGGTTTGACATAAAAAATGTCAGTTTGGTTAGGTACTTGTAATATGATAAAACATTACTATCACATTCAGAGAGGTTTAAATGACTCAATGAAAAGACAATAGTATATATTTTGGGTATTAAAACAAATGTTCTCATAACATAAAATCCTAATATTTTTAAGATTATTCAGATTATGTCATCAGACAAGTTAGTTAACGCACCCTTGATTTCGCTGAAGTGTCCTCCTGGGCTTGAGTTCACAGCACCATGTAAACAAAGTCGGCACGCTTCCCCGTTTCAGTCTATGTAAACCCGTGAGCGAAAGAACAATGCAGTCCTGAGTGAAATGTTTGGAGCATACTCTCGTGTTGTCTGTAATCTTATGAGAGAATCATTTTATTAGTTTGATAACTGCCATCCAAAACGTGTGTAACTTGGAAAGATAGCGTTAGTTAAGTTATTTCGCTTACCTGAAAATGAGGTCCAATATCCCTTCTTATTTTCACAATCCACTCACGAGAGGCTTTTGGGTCACTCAGAAAGCGATGAAAGGATATCTTTTTATCACTCTCTTTCCGTTGATAGGATGTACAGCCTGGTACACAGCAATACGCCATCGCATTCGCAACTCTCCTGTGATTCAAGTTGATACATCCGGTTCTCTTACGAGAGTATCTCTCGTACTGCGTAATATCTTACGCTATGGGGAAAACCTCTTTTCCACGAGATATTGAAGCCAAAAATTATCCTTAATTTTGAATTAACCCTTAAAGGTCTAAGGGATTTTAAGTCCGCCTGGCACTATGTTGATATTTTGGCTTCTAGAATGGTCAATTTTCATAGCAGAGTGAAGAGAGTCATATTTCTGGATTCTATAGATTCTCAGCTACAATATGGATGCATTGTCAATACACTTCTTGAGACATTTGTATGTGTTCTGATGTGATATATCACCAAGAAATACAAAAACGGAAATTAATTTTTTTTGTTTTTATTATATAAAAAATATTGAACCTAAATGAATAAGGGATTTTACAACAAATATTTATTCCTCAAAGGCTTTAGAAAAAAAAGAAAAAAAATGGGTGAAAAAATATAAAGAAACAAATTAACTATTTACATTTCTGTGACTGTAGTCACCATAAGTTTTTTTTTTTTTTTGGTGAAAGACAGAAATTATAAGAAAATGTAAAGGGAACATAAATGTTCATTTTGAATTGAATACTCTGTCTCAATTTACCAAACACAACCAAAAACAACCTCTAGATGTCACTGTGCACTGCATTTGCACATCAGTCCACACAGGAAGGGGTCCTGGCTGGGTTGCGCGTTCGGGGTCCTGTGTTGCGCAATGATGCAATCGGCTGTTCTGAGGTTGTTCTAAAACACACGGATTTTGTCAGTTTACATTCCCACATATCAAAAGTTGTACAGCCTTTACTACAATGTGGTAAATAAAGATTAGCTATTCATCATCATGTGTGTATTTTTACATCCAAGTCATAGAACTTCTAACTACAATAATCTGACTATATTACTGTAGCCTTCATCATTACGCACCGAGTATAACTACAATGTCTAAACCAAACCCCCATCCCATGTAGACAAATAGTACAGGCCTTAGATAAGGCTTACTGCACCATTATTTCTGAAAAGCTACAATAAAATTTCCCTAAATAACATTACAATAAAATAGACGAGCAAACTAAACGAAATAGCTTGTAAATGAAGATGGAATAACTTACATGCGGCCAAAATGCGCACATGATTTGATTACGGCTCCGTTATTTCTGAAAAGCTACAATAAAATAATTTGGCTAAAAAATGATTCAATATATATTAGACAATATATTATCAGCAATATTGCATTCATACTTACTACTCAAATGGATCGATTCCGTCCAGAATTTGATCATCTTCATCCGGATCAGATCCGTTCTCACTCTCACTATCTCGCTCTCGGCAAAAATCATTTCAGCAGCTTGCTCGGCAGTGAATCTTTGTTTGGCCATGTTTTCTTTGAAAATAATCTAGTACAAATACGTGTTTCTCCAAATGTGTTGTGTCCAAAACCGTATGTAAGACGAAAACATTTTGCGAATCCCACGTGGGATTGATTCCAAACCCCTCCCCTTTTTTACGTTCCTGACAACGTCATTTTTTGTTTTTGGTCTGTGATTGGTTCACACACAAGTCTGTCATTGGTTCACACACAGGTCTGTCATTGGTTCACACACAAATCTGTCATTGGTTCACACACACACACACACACACCCACAACAGCACTGTATATCAAAAGATAGGCTTAAGTACAATTTCTCTCTTTTGCGGTAAAATGCTATAGATTTGCACTCAAATACGGAAGGCTTATCATTCGCGGAAGTCAACACAGTCAGTCTCGTTTTACGCAGACGAATGTCAGCTTTTTAATAAAAAAAAAAGTAAGTTAATACCCTGATCCATTCCGAAGTTATTAATAAATTTGTAAGGGGAGTGCATTTTGACGCTCTAGAGCGTCAATCGACTTTGAAGGGTTAATGTAAAACGCTGTGCAGCAGCATGCAGACATAGGCAAGACGGCTTGCGTGCCTATTGGCTGCCCTGCGGCAACAGCAGCAGCCTATCGAGAGTGGCCCTGCGTGACACATACCCAATGGGGGCACTTCGCGCCCATTTCGTCACGTCCCGCCAGAAAGGGCGTGGTCCCGCCCTTATGAATACGGCTCGATTAGGCTGGTATACTGATTTTCATCTCTTCAGCGAAGCATCACGCATCGCTGGATCCGGAGTGAGAAGCCGCGCCGTCTGAGATAAGCACACAGCGGGACGAGCCTTTGAGTCTGAAGTCGCTGGCATCGCCGCCTTTAGCCGCCGTACCTGCTACGCTTTCCGGCGTCATATCCTTTTATTGCAAGTGTGTGTGTGTGTTCGCCGCTGCGACACACATTTTTTCACTGTCTCTCTCTCTCCTAAAAGAGCTGCGTCTTTTTCAAGATGCATAGATCCTGCGGCTCGTGCCGAGCCACACTCAGTGAAGAGGATCGCCATTCTGCGTTTCCTGCCTGGGTGAGGATCACGCGGCTCTCGCTCTCGTCGACGGCGGATGCCCTCACTGTGAGCTATTGCCTATGGTGACTCTGAGGACTCGCCTGGCATCATTCTCAGAGCCTGCACTTCAACCCGCTGTAGCGCCGCGCCGTAAAAAGCGCCGTGCCCAGCGCGGCCCCGAGCCTTCTCCTGCCCGCCAAAGCTCGCCGGTTCGCCCGCCAGCTTCGCCGGCATCGCTCGAGTCCCTCACCGACGGACAGCGGCCGCCGTCTGCCGCCGCTTCCGCCATTGAGGTCGACGAAACAGCCCCGAGCCTTCTCCAGCCCGTGATAGCTCGCCGGTTCGCCCGCCAGCTTCACCAGCTTCACTCGAGTCGCTCGCTGACGGACAACGGCCGCCGCGCGCCGCCGCTTCCGCCATTATGACGACGAGATAGCTGCATCTGTAGAGAAGGCCAGCTTCAAAACCGCGGCTAGCTTTCTTTACGTTATAAGAAAGCTACCCCACCCCCGCCCCCCGTGGGCATGCGTCACCGGCGAAATGAGGAAAGAGTGTGTTTTTAGTCCCGCCAAGGTCGGACCAATCTCCATTTCTCAAACATTTCTCAGCTCCTCTTAGTTTGAGCGGCTGAAAATGTCAATATTGCAGCAATGAGCCTGTTGTATAACACGCACGCCTGCAAACAAACGCCAACACACACAAACTGTGATGACGCTCTCTTATCTGCTCGAGCTGTTTTAAGCTTTTGTCATTTCCCCCTGTGGCTCAGTGGCGAAACCCAAAGCCCTTCGCACGGGAGACCCGTGTTCGATCCCAGGTCTCGCAGCAGATAAAAATTTAGTCTCGCTGCGGCCAGACTTGCACCGAAACTTTTCGCTCGTTCAGTTCCAAGAAAATGTGACTGTTCCAGTGTATTTTGCAGTAAACAAGCCGGTACCATGGCCCGCTTGCCTGCACAAAAATGCCGTTTCCACGGCGACCCAGAAAAATCATATAAGCAGTGTATTTTCTGGTATTCCGGCCAAAGCCGATGGTGTTATGAGTGTAATAAAAATGCCCACAGCCCAGTGTTCATTTCTACACACAAACACAGCCCGCCACAGTGCAGGGCACGCACAAATGAGATTGACTCATGTCATTGTGCATTAAATGTAGTGAATGTGCCCACAACCCAGTGCCCACAAACACTACACACTGCATGTGCCACGTTTTCTGTAAAACGAAACCAACACACATACAGTCAGCTAAAACCCACGGTGTTTAAGTCTCGCCGCGGCCAGACTCCACCGAAACTTCTCGCTCGTTCAGTTCCAAACGATGTGACTGTTCCAGTGTATTTCGCAGTAAACAAGCCGGCACCACAGCCCGCTTGCCTGCACACAAATGCCATTTTTACGGCGACCCAGATAAATCCCAAAAGAGTGTATTTTCTGGTGTTCCGGCCACGGCCGATGGTGTCATGAGTGTTGTAAGAATGCCCACGTCTCAGTGCCCATTCCCACACGCAGACACAGCCCACCACAATACAGGGCTAGCACGAATAAAATCGACTCATGTCGATTGTGCAATGAATGTAGTGTACGTGCCCACGACACAGTGCCCACAAACACTACACGAAGCATGTCCCACGGTTTCTGTAAAAACGAAACCAACACATTTTCAGTCGGCGCGAGCCGACAGTGTTCTCAGTGCAGTGAGTGTGCCCGCTATCCCGCGCCCACATTCCCTCACAGACATGCCGAAGCCCACGGGGTTCGTCCCGCTCGCCTTCTCTCCACAATCTGTCAGAGAGAAGCCGAGCGCGGTCGGGCTGCCCGCTGTGATCAGCGCACCCCCCGCCTCGCGCATTGCAAACACAGTGTTTGTTTCTCAGCACACCGGAGCTCTCCGGCCGCCGCTATGCCGCGGCCAGAGCCCAGATTTCATTCTACCTCTAGCTATTCACGCACATGCGTGGGCAAAGCTTCCCGGGGTATCAGAATGGGTGCTGAACACTATAAAAAGAGGCTATTCGCTGCAGTTCGCTCGACGCCCCCGCCGTTGTGCGGCGCGAGTCGAAACGACGGTAAAAAACGAAGTATCTCATCTACTTCGAGCCGAGATAGCGAAACTACTGAGCAAAGGGGCGATAGAACCTTTATCTCAGGCTCAGAGCGAAGGGGGTTTATACAGCAGGTATTTTCTGGTACCCAAAAAAGACGGGGGTCTCAGACCCATTCTAGATCTGCGACAGCTGAACAGAGCGCTCGCGAAGCGCCAGTTCAGAATGATTACAACCAGGAAAATCCTCGCGCAAGTTCGCCGGGAAGACTGGTTTATGTCAATAGATCTGAAAGACGCCTATTTTCAAATACAAATAGCGTCACGTCACAGGCAATTCTTGAGATTCGCCTTCGAGGGCCAGGCATACCAATACAAAGTCCTGCCGTTCGGCCTGTCCCTGGCACCCCGTACATTTACGAATTGCATGGACGCGGCTCTCGCACCCCTGAGACTCCAGGGCATGCGAATTTTGAACTACTTGGACGATTGGCTGATTCTAGCTCGATCACGATCAGAGCTCATAGAACACAGGGCCACATTACTCGAGCATCTCGAGAATCTGGGTCTCACAGTCAATTGGGCGAAGAGCTCGCTGTTTCCCAGCCAGAAAATTTCTTTTCTGGGAACAGTGCTGGACTCGCTATCCATGACAGCGCGTCTGACGCCAGAGCGCGAACGGGACATTCAGAGCGCCCCGCGAAATCCTTCCGCCGCGGCTCGGTTGTCCAGCTCAAAAGGTTTCAGAAAATGCTGGGCCTCATGGCCTCAGCAGCTTCAGTGCTCCAGCTGGGTCTGCTTCGCATGCGCCCACTGCAGCTGTGGCTGAAAGCGCGAGTTCCTCCCAGGGCATGGACCGCTGGTCGGTTTCGCCTCCGGGTCGATCTGAAATGCGTTTCAGCTCTGGAACCTTGGAAGATAACCGACTGGTATCAGTCAGGTGTGAGTCTGGGGACTCCCTCGAGTGTGAAGGTGGTGTCCACGGACGCCTCCACCTCGGGATGGGGAGCGCTGCTCGAGGGCAGACCGTTCTTTGGCCAGTGGTCAGAACAGGAAAAGCTCCTACACATAAACTGTCTGGAAATGATGGCAGTCGACAACGCGCTACGGCGCTTCTGTCCCCAGATAATGGGCCACCACGTCTTGGTCCGGTCGGACAACATGTCAGTGGTGGCATACATAAATCGCCAGGGCGGCACCAAGTCCCGAAACCTTTACAGGCTAACGGAACGCCTCCTGGTCTGGGCTCAGCACAACCTGCTTTCACTGAGAGCGGCGCACGTGCCTGGTCACCTGAATCTGGGACCAGACAGACTGTCCAGAAACAATGTCCCAGCAGGGGAATGGTCGCTGCACCCGCAGACGATCCAACTGCTGTGGGAGACATTCGGCAGAGCGCAAGTGGACCTGTTCGCGTCCCACGAGAACGCTCACTGTCCGAAATACTTCTCCAAGAGCAAGGACGCGCTGGCCCACGTCTGGCCCCGCTGTCCCCTCTATGCTTTTCCCCCCGTCTCGCTCCTGCCTCAAGTGCTGGAACGAATCAGGGAAAATGGATGCCCAGTGCTGCTTGTGGCTCCGCTCTGGACAAACCAGACTTGGTTCCCAGTCCTGATGCGGCTGACCAGCACTGCCCCGTGGCCAGTACCGTTGAGGAAAGACCTCCTCTCTCAGGCCGAGGGCTCGATTTGGCATCCTCGCCCGGAACTATGGTCCCTACATGCATGGGCCATCAACGGGTACCCGCTAGCCTCCCGGAGGGAGTGCTAAACACGATCACGCAGGCAAGGGCCCTGTCTACTAGACGGCTCTATTCCTCGAAATGGTCTGTGTTCTCTGCTTGGTGTCAAGCTCAGCGCTTTTCACCTGTAGACTGCGGGGTCACGGAAGTACTCTCCTTCCTTCAAGAGCTGCTGGATAAGGGCAGGTCCCCATCCACGCTCAAAGTGTACGTGGCGGCCATAGCAGCGTTTATAAAACCTGTGTCTGGCCAGTCACTGGGGAAGAACGACCTAGTCGTGCGATTCCTCAAGGGAGCTCGGAGGCTGAACCCTCCCAGACCTCCTTCAGTCCCGGTGTGGGACCTTTCTACGGTTTTGGAAGCCATGAAAGGTGCCCCGTTCGAGCCACTCCATTTGTCAGACATGAAGCATCTGTCTTTCAAAACGGTGTTCCTTTTGGCTCTCGCTTCAGTGAAGCGCATAGGGGACTTACAAGCGCTTTCGGTAAGCGCGTCATGTATGGAGTTTGGGCCTAATGACTCTAAGGTCATACTCAAACCAAGGCACGGGTACGTGCCCAAATCCCTCAACACACCGTTCAGGGCCCAGGTCATTTCCCTGTGCGCTCTCTCGGTTCATGATGAGGAGAAAGATGCTAGTCTCCTTTGCCCTGTCAGGGCACTGAGAGCTTATGTGTCCCGCTCGTCTGTCTTCAGACAGACCGAGCAGCTCTTTGTTTTGTTTGGCGGACGCTCCAAGGGCCTGGCCGCATCAAAACAGAGCCTATCCAGATGGGTAGTCGACGCCATAGCACTGGCTTACACTTCTAAGGGCCTGCAGTGTCCTTTGGGTGCCAGAGCGCACTCCACAAGAGGCGTGGCCTCGTCGTGGGCGTGGTATAGTGGGGTTACCTTGCAAGATATCTGTACGGCCGCGGGCTGGGCCTCGCCGTCTACATTTATAAGGTTTTATAACCTAGAGGTTCCCGCCTTACAAGCCAAGCTTCTGTCGGTTTAGAATTCAGTGCTATCTGCCCCGCAGTGCGGCCCAGATGCTGAGTTTGCCTGTGCATCGCTCACTGAGCGATAGAAACTGCCCCTTGGGTGTTGAATAACCCGTACTATTACCCAGTTCAGGCTGAACACGTTCACCCTGTCTGCGTGAAACACTGTTAACATAACTAGCTCCTGTAGGATGCTATTTTATGGGGAATGATGCTTGCAGCCTCTCTTCTCCGACTCTCTGTGAGTCTATGGTGATTATGCACTATATGAGCCCCGGGCTACTGCCCTTGGGACTTTGGTGTCGGATCCCAGTACGCACGGCGTTTTGCATTGTGTTCCCCATAGCGTAAGATATTACGCAGTACGAGAGATACTCTCGTAAGAGAACGTACTCGGTTACTAACGTAACCTCGGTTCTCTCTAGAGAGGGAACGAGTACTGCGTATCTTGCCGTGCATACACAGCTCTGGTTCGCTTCGGCGATGAAAACCAGTATACCAGCCTAATCGAGCCGTATTCATAAGGGCGGGACCACGCCCTTTCTGGCGGGACGTGACGAAATGGGCGCGAAGTGCCCCCATTGGGTATGTGTCACGCAGGGCCACTCTCGATAGGCTGCTGCTGTTGCCGCAGGGCAGCCAATAGGCACGCAAGCCGTCTTGCCTATGTCTGCATGCTGCTGCACAGCGTTTTACATTAATTCAAAATTAAGGATAATTTTTGGCTTCAATATCTCGTGGAAAAGAGGTTTTCCCCATAGCGTAAGATATTACGCAGTACTCGTTCCCTCTCTAGAGAGAACCGAGGTTACGTTAGTAACCGAGTACGTTTTCTTCCCACTGGAGCCTCGCTTTCGATTTCAAAATGGCGGCTGCGTGAAATCAGCGTGTTCCTTCTATCTTTGGAGACGATGAACAGAGCACCTCGGTAAGCTGTAAATAACGTTAATACAAACAAAGTACTTTACTTTCTTAAAACATACGGTGGTCATGGTTTAGGAGTACCTTTGTCTTTCTCTTTTTTTTTTTTTTAAGTACACGTCTGTAGCAGTATTACTGTTGTTGAGTTTCATCATGACAATGGTCATTTAGCTGCTGTGTTTTCTGATGCTTTTCTAAACGTAGCATATTATACTTTAGTGCTTTTCTTTAATTGTTTATAATATAACTTATATTTTGTTTTGTGAGTGTTAAATAGTCGTTGTAAAACATGCAGTATTGTAGTAGTGGGCATGGACGGAGAAGTTACTGTAAATACAGTAACATACCATTGCGATACATCCATATGAAGACGTTGTTCTGCAGGTTCGTCGTCTTCATTTTCATCTCGGTCCGGCTCTGGCTCAAACATGTAAGACTTGATGGATAAGTCTTCCGTTGTTGACATTTTATTAATAACGTGTGAATAAAAAGTTTCTGTGCCGCTAGATAGTCGTATCTCTGCTATCAAACTACAAAAATGGCCGAAGGGGGTGGAGTTGAAACGAGTGTCACCTCTGCAACCTGGAGAGGGGGCGGGGTATGAAGTGTCTCATTTACATTTAAAGAGACCGCACCAAAACGAGTTGCTCTCAGATGCACATCAAAAAAGGGGTAGAAAAGGGGTCTGTGGAGTTATAATAATGAGGAATTCAGACCCAAGCATTGCAGTTCCGCTTTATATAGACCACAAATGTATGATTTATATGTAAAAAGGAACGATTTAAAAGCATGATATGTCCCCTTTAATTAACAAAAAAAAAATACTTTTCCAATCAATGAGCGCCCTCTACTGCCTGATAATGGTCATGTAATTAAGCATTTGATCACTGTTGTTAAAGCAAACATTTGCAACCTTTTAATTTGTTTAAGGAAAATAGAACCTAAAAAAAATAACCTACAGGGAACATTCCCAGAATGTTCTCCTTAGGTTATAAAATTAAACCTAAAAATAACCTACAGGGAACGTTCTGGGAACGTTCCCTTTAGGTTATAAAAATAGAACCTAGAAATAACCTACAGGGAACGTTCCTAGAACGTTCTTGTTTGGTTCCCAAAAAAATAACCAAATGGGAACCATACGGGAACGTAAGGGGAACGTTCTGTGTTTGCTGGGAAGGAGAGTGAAGTGCTCAAGATGTGGCCATAATATGAGAATAAAGAAAACGAGACATCTTGACGGTTTTCAATGGTGAGTTAAAGAAATTAAGATTTGTTGTATCATATTGCTGAAAAAATTTCTAGGGATATTTTAGGTCTATAAAAAAGAAACAATATTTTCTTTAAATGAATAAAATAACCCATTAACGTTATTTAAAAAAGACTGCATAATTAGAACGGTTCAAGGCTTGAGATTAATTTAAAAATATAAATATATAAAAAAAAAATAGTGAAATAATTTTTGTAAGGGGGTATCCATGCTTGTACTGTGAAATATGAGCCTACACTCTAAAAAGAGATGTGTTAAAAAACAACACACAGCATGTGTTGATGGTATTTTGACACATGTTGTGTAGATTTGTGTGTTGACACAATGTGTGTTAAAATGTAACTCTGGATAGAATAGCACTGGGTGGAGGAGAGTTTGTGTTTATGAAAAAAATATAGGCATATTTTATATAGTATCCCATAAAATGCTCTAAAATAAACAATCTTCAAATAAATAAATAAAATCTTAATAATAACTTAAAGATTAACAGGTGTTTTTTGGGAGCCAATCACATCATGCCTCTTTTTCAAACTCTGCTTTCACTTGTTATTAATAACCAGATTGACTTTATTTCTGTCAGACTCTACAGAAGCTCTAATTGAGAATTAACAGGTTTTGGTGTTGACGATATATTGAATGTTTCATTTGAAGTTACCAGAATCGTGATTAGTGTCTCTTAGCTCTTGACCCTTTACTCTTTAACTGATTACTGTAGCTGTGTATTTAAAGGGTTAGTTCACCTAAAAATGAAAATTCTGTCAGTATTTACTCACCCCCATGTTGTTCCAACCCCGTTAGACCTTCGTTCATCTTCGGAATCTTAAGTTTATCAAGCGACTTTATTTATTAATTTGTTTATTTAGGCTCACTATTGGCCGATGCTGGTCATGTGTGTGATGCATGTGACGAATGTAGCAGGGTGGACTAACTCCACCTACTGAGAGATCGTGCACATGTGAGTAGTTGATTGGGCGCCGTGGGATGGCGTATAAAGGAAGGGGATTTGGGCGACCGTATGTGTGCCTTGGTGGCGTCGGATGTCACTTTCATCCGTGGCCGCCAACGGGTTAACCGCGGTCTGGTCTCCCTGTCTGCTGGGCGCGTGCAGCCGATTCGTCTCAGGTAACGTTAGTTTGTTTACGTGTGAGTTATGCCTTGCTGTTCTCAGCGAGATATTCATAGCCTGTCATTTACAGCGGCATGTTTCCGACTGAGCGTCTGTATCCCTGCATGGCGCGTGGCCATGAATGGGCCGATTACATCTGCCGGTATGTATAATTATATCTGTCGACCTTAGTTATATTACTTTCATTAACATATTGTTATGCTCGGCAGGGTTATCGGCATATCTGAGGGCTCCCCCGGTGTATCTAATGGGATCGAGCAACAAATCTAACTTGGGGAACGGTTGAGTGGGACTACGTTGCTGTTTTGCTTCTATGGTGTACCTCCTGGTAACTGCGCACGCCGTGATGATCCGGTGTGCTGGTCGGTCGGCTTTTACTCGCGGCCATCTGTTTAACTCTGATGTATGTTTTTGCTTCTACGATTAATCTCCGGATGACTATGCACGCCGTAAAGATACTGTGTGCTGGTTGGTCTGCCTTTACCAGCGGCCACCGTTTCAACTGGGATGTTATAGTTGTGAATGGAGTTGATGTTTAGGATTGTTTGTTATTCGTTATAGTTTGCCGTGCTTTCTGTGCATTGTATTGATCACTGTTGATTGAGTGAACTGTGTGCTTTGAATATGTTTTTTTCTCTTTGGAGAACAGTGATTTGTATGTTTTCTGTGTGTTATGGTGAGTTTATATTGTGTGTTTTAAATGTGCTGATCCATTTTTGTGTGATTTCTTCTTTTGTAGGAGCTGGAGGTTCCTGGAGAGGGGGGCCTAGCTGCCATTGTGTGTGGGGTGGTTACGCCTATGCCATGTGTCTGTTTGCAGCTAATCTTCACGTGTGTGTGGGAGCGCGTGTATGGGGATAGGGGCTCATATTAAATTAGCGGCTAGCCTGTACCTCCAGGTACCACCACTCCGGTCGACTGGGTTAATTGTGAGTATGTTGTTGTGTTTGATACAGATGGTGCATGTTACTGTGAAGTTGATGCTGAGATTATGGTGACCTTTTAAACTATTTATTATGTAAATGCATATGAGAAATAAAATTGCTTGTTTTTGCACGTGTTTCACCCACGTCTCTTTGCCCACGTTGATAACGAATCTGTGCGCCCTTAGGGCGGTTAGTCCCCAGTATTCTGGGGTGGCGTAGTCGACATTTAGCTCTATTCTTCAATTAGCACGAGCCCATGATGCCACACGTACAACAACAGAAGCTTACGCTATTACACTAGTACACTGACTCTATGTAGATTCATGATGTCTAAAACATCCAAATGTTCAAACAAACTCTTTATTAAACATCACTGGACTACATAAAAACAAGATAACAATACGTTTGTGTTCATCCAAACACAGTTGTAAAAACACAGGAAGTAATTCTGGCAAATACACTACAGTCACATGTATCACATATCTGACACAAGTTGTGTAACTATAACACATTAGTGTGTAAGAGGTTTCAACACACTTCTGTGTAAGAGAAATTACACATTAGTTGTGTTAAAGGTAACACAAAATGTGTAGACCTTATAAACACAGAGATGTGTTAAGAATCGACACAGGTTGTGTGTTAAATTTGACACAACATGTGTTGTCCCTGAGCACACACACTACATGTGTTAATCTACACAACATTTAACATCTCTTTTCACAGGTTGTGTTGTTTTCAACACATCATTTTTTAAGAGCGTGCGACACTCACCATCAATATGCATTGTATGCAGTGTTTGCTATGTTCTCAAACAAACAGGCCAGTTTAAATAAAAGTTATCTATATACAATATTTTGTCAGTTGCTATATTTTAATTTAATTCAAAGTGCAAACTCAGTTAACTTTTATCTCTTCATGAACATGAACTTTTCTCAAAAGCAGCATTATCAATTAGGGGTTGAAGTGTGAATAATTGAATAATGTACAGTACACTGAGTCTGTCCAGTCAATGAGCTTGAAACATTGTCTTGTACTTTGTGTGCACAAACTGCACATGCATTCTGTACTCGACTATTGATTAAACAGTTAATATTTTTACATCTGCCATCTTGTCCCTGAGCACACTTACTACATGTGTTAAAACTGACACATGTAATTTTTAACAAATCTCTTTTTAGAGTGTGGCACCATGGCTGGAAACATGCAGATTAAGGGCCGCTAATATTATAAAATCCCCCTCCTACATCAGAAAGGGAAGCGAAATCTCATCAGATTATTTTTTTGACATGCTTACTGAGAAAGGCTTACCAAAACAAAGTTACTAGGTTTCACTTTTCACGTTTTCTGGGTTGGTAGATGCACCGGGGACCCGATTATAGCACGTAAACACAGAAAAACTCAGATTTTCATGATATGTCCCGTTCAAATTACACGAATCTCTCTTCATAATAAACATATTGATTTATCATCTGTACACGGGAGCAACTTTTCAGTTGTAATTACACTAAGAATTAGAATGGTCTTACACTCTTGGTCTTAGGTGTGTATATTGTCCAAAGGCATGTAAATTATCCCTTTTTTGGAAATTAAATAAAAAAAATGTTTTACTACAATTTTGTAATTCTTAGTCCAGGTAAAATACTTGTGTCTGCATAACCATATTTTGACTCATCACCATCACAGGATGTGGAGACATAAAAGTCATCGAGACAAGAAAACCAGGTGATCAAAGCGAGTAGGGTCTCTCTTTGAGAGATCAAAACTCACCTTGTCTTCGTGGCTAATGTTCATTTACAGGTGAGTCTATTGTCAAAAGCAGAGAAGAAACGGTAAAATGTTACAATGCATTTGAAAAGTTTTTTTTTATTTTATTTTTTATTTTTACAACTCCGCTTTCTCTATTCTGAATCATCACGGTCTACTTCACAGGTTCACTCAGGGATTGCGGATCAGACAAATTGACATGATGCAAGATGGCATTGCAAAAAGTTCCAGAACTCTCTCTAAGATGGCTCATGTTCTGAGGAAAGTTTGCCGCTGTGCCATAAAACGATTCAGAAGAAGACATAAACAGATGATTGGGAGTGGTCAAGAATTTGCGTTTCTTGATGAAAGCAACTTCCGTCATAAATGAAAGGTGAATTTAGAACCAAGTAAAATTGACACTGCAGATGCCGACCAACGGCAACAGACACTTCGTTGGGATTTGGCAGATCACTGTGTAACCCCTTTTGGTTGTTAGTCAGGGATTGTTGTTGCCGTTTGAACATTTCTAATTGGCGTTTATTTAGTCGTGGAATTAATTGACGTACTGTCACCTGGGGTCTTATTTATAAAACTGTGCGTAGGATCCTTACTAAAAGTGTACTTACGCCTGAAAGCCAAAAATGGCATACGCAAAAAATATTCAGACTTATAAAACCATGCGTATGTCAGAACCTGTGCAAAATTCACTTTAGAAATTCCAGTCAGGGGAAGATTATGCGCACGTTTTTGGCTCCACCCCGAAATAACTTTATATAGAGATTACAACGTCTAGTTTTACTATGCATATACTCATCTGCATATAATTTGCATATGATTATTCATCCATATTCATAACATGTTTAACGGTACAAGACATTAGGAAAATATGAGATACAGAGGTGAAAATCGTTTAGTATCCTATCCTTGCCTTATTTTTTAATAAATAAATCAAATAGTATAAAATACATTTCAGAGAAAGTTTTTCTCAATCTTTTCCACTGGCCAAATTGTATTTATTATTGATTTATATTTTTAATGGAAACATATAGGCCTTATTGTGCATTATTTGTACGAAAAAAATTTCTTAGACAATCTGCTATTATCATGCGCTAAGCAATCTTGGTTACACTTTATTTTAAGGTGTCATTGTTACAGTGTAATTATATATTTAAGTACTGAGTAATATTAAGCAACTACATGTACTTACTATAGGGTTAGGGTAGGATTGGGATTTGGTTGAGGGTTAGTTGCATGTAATTATGCATAATTTACTGTTATTACTATGGTAAGTACATGTAACATATGTAACAAGGACACTGTAAAATAAAGTGTTACCGCAATCTTCTATGTAGTTAAAACCTCAAAACAGCGTGCCACAGGAAAAGTGTTCAAAAGCATCGCATCCACAACAAATATTTCTATTTATTAGAATATAAAAAAATGTTGTAACTTCTTAGTAATGATTTAATGTAATTTAACTTTATTAATGAGAATGGCATATTTAATCTAAATGTGTATATCAGATGTAAAACATAGTTTAAATAATTATTTTAAACTGTTATGCACTGTACTTATGATTAAGACTCATAATGAAGATTTACGTTTTTCCCTCATCTGCCGTCAGATATACAGTATTATGCTACAGCAGTCAGCTTCACTAAACGGCGCTTGCTAGCGTGGACATTTAAGAAGGGATGGATGTTTTCCTCAAGTGATAGGCTAGAGTGAAATTATAATTGTATTATCTTGCTGTAGATGTGTAATTTTCTTTAAATTTTCTGTCTAAAAGTGACCAAAAAGACATGTAACTCCAGCTCACCATCGGTGTTGCCAAACTGCTCCATCTCCAAAACGTTTGTACGCATGGCTCAGAGTTTGCGTGCAGGTGCGCACATTTTCCCGTCAAGTTTGTTTTTATAAATCACAATTTATGCGTCGGAAGTGGCGTACGCCTCTTTCAGGGCCTTTTTTGTGTGACACAATGGTTATAAATGAGGCCCTTGGTGATTTTCCATGTTGGCCGGTGTCTGTTGGTGCAGTGTGAATTAACCTTTAGTAAATATGTGGAAATGCAGACAGGCAAAAATGAATTGAATAAAATAAATTGTAAGTAATGTGTTGGGCCACCTCATAGCACCAGAACAGATTTTACAAATCTCTGGAACTGTACAAGAGGTATGGAACATTATTCTTCCAAAAGATATTCGTATACACATTTGGTGTTTTGATGATTGTGATGGAGAGTATCTTCCTATCTATAGGTGATTCACATGATTTTAATATAATTCATATCACTTTTCTAACCATTCATCATGCCCTACTGTATAGATGGGGGCATTGTCCACTCCCATCAGAATAAATTATTCTGATGGACTCGACCTCCAACTTCCCTGCCCCTGTCCCCCAGTATAACCATATTATAAAAGATTATAATAGCATAAAACCTGATGATCAAATGTTACTTGATCAATTACAGACATGCTTACTATGTATTTATAGGTTTAAACTAGACTTTGAATAAATAGATTTTTATTTATATATATATACATCACTTTTAGGAGCTAAGAAAGCCACCGACTGGTATTGGGACTGAATCAGGAGAGTCTACTGCAGGAACATGGAAGTGGTTTGACCTCATGGATGAGGCAATAGGTGGGAGGCCATCCATCCAGCCCCCCATCCTATTTGCCTCATCAGAGGAAGACTCCATTGTTCCTGCAGTGAGTTTTCTTGGTTCAGTCCCTAAGGAGCCAGAGCAGCAGGACAGGAGAGAGGGTGGTGAGGCAGCACCATCAAAGAGGCAGAGAAAAGATCCAGTACTGGATTTTTTAGAGAGGGAAGCTGAAAGAACAGAAGAGAGAATGAGAAAAGAGGATATGAAAGAGGAGAGACTTCTCTCAATTCTGGAGAAAATTGATTATATAAAAATGTAACCTTTCTTTTAAATAAATAATTTTGATTTGTAATGGTTTTTTTAAAAAAAAAAACAGAATTATTTAAAGGTGGGGTATGTGATTTTGAAAATACACAATTCAAATGGTCCTACCTTCTTTTCTCCAACGCTGGCCCTGACTCCACCCATTCGAAGAACATGGACGCGCAATCATGCACGAGCGAAAACTTGTAATGTTAGAGATTGTAATGACGATTTGCTACTAATCATGAAACCGGCTTTACTGACGAGATGCGCATGCGTCACAAGCTTTGAGTATGTGCACAAAGGGGGTCACGCGCGCTGGGGGGAGGGGGGTATGGTACGACCGTTTGATTGACGAACTTACTGTCCAATGATTCTAGGTGATCTTGGAAATGATTGGCTGGAGTTTTTCGAGTCATGCCCGTTCCACAGATGATTAAATTGCTTAATTTTCATTTCAGTGCTTCTAACTCAGTGGCTGTAAGTGGGTTAGAAATAGGATTTCAAATAATTTTGAAAAAATGGACAAAAAAGAGAATCACATACCCCACCTTTAATACTACTAATAATATAAACTGTTAGAGAAAATTAACAATATCATGTACATCTAAACACAATAAGATTTTAAAGTAAAGGCAAGTACTTATAACAATGAACTGCAATACATGTTTTAAATTAGCTGAAATGTAAATTAAAATTGGGAAAAAATGACAAATAGCTACATAACTGACCTTAAATAATTAAAAACACTTAAACACACCTAAAACACTTGTTTAGTTTTTTATTTAATTACATACTAACTAAACATATCTAACTATAATATAAACGTGGCTGTAACACATTTTATAAATAATCATGATGCTGGAGGAAGATCATCATCATCTGGAGCAGAAACGGCTGCAGCCAAACGGTCTCTGGTGTGTTCTCCACTCTGTGGCTCTCTCACTTGCAGGTAATCAGGATCAGCACCATTCAGTTGTCCTTCCTCTGGCTCCATGATTTCACCATTTGTTATGCAGATGTTGTGCAGTTTAGTACAACAAGTGATGACCTCTGGAGCAAATTCTGGCTTGACTTCAAGGGCCTTAAAAAAAGTGACCGCCAACGTGTTTTCAAAATGCCAAAGGATCTCTCAATGATGGATCAAGCTTTTGCATGTTTTTTTGCACTTGGATTTTGTAGTGGCTCTCTATATGGAGTGATGAGAGAGATTGGGTGGCTAAGACAGGGGTAACCCCCATCTCCTAAAATGTGGTATCCCTCTGGTGGCTACAGTACCCTCGAATAGATAGTGCTGTTTCTGAGCACTCGGGAATCATGGACTGATCCGGAATAACCCACAAAAATGTCCAGGTATTTACCTTGGTGGTCACAGAGTGCTTGTAACTGTATAGAATAAAATAATTTTCTGTTTAAGTAGCACATAGAATCAGCAGATGGAGGCTTGATTCTAACGTGACAGCCATCAATGCTACCAGCAACTGAACTAAAGACAGGACTGCCAGCCAGGTTTGCAAAGCCTGTGCTGATTTCCTCTAGCTCCTCTAAAGATGGGAAGTGAATTACTTTGCATTTGATTTTGAGGAGCAGTTTTGAGACTTTGTGGACAATCATGTGAACTGTTGAACGGGGCATATCAAATGCTCTGCAAACAACCCGGTAAGAAGTTGCACTTGCGAGCCAGAATATGAAGACCAGAATTTCTATATCCTGAGCCCAACCATGATCATGATCCTCACAGGGTGTGTTAATGAGGTAGGTGTCACGATCCACACACGGGAAACAGAGAGATCCAATTGCAGGTAAGAATTTATTGGGGAAATCCGTAATCATACATCCAGTCCAGGCAGGGGTCAAAACCAAAGTAGCAATCCAAAATAAACAAGAACAATACAAACGGGCAAGAAGGCAGTACTCAGAAGTGGGGTGATGAAAAAGAAGGACTCCGTGACACACTGAAACAGACAGGGTTATATACACATATTTAACAAGACTAACACAGAACAGCTGGGAACAATAATTACGGGGAACAGCTGAGTGCAATGAACTGATGAGTGACAGTGACAGACAGAATGCTGGGAATTGACGTCAAATGTGAAGGACACCGTGAGAACGAGGACCTCTAGTGAATGACAAGGGAAACACAACCAGACACTGTGACATAACCCCCCCTCTACGGAGCGGCTACCAGACGCTCCACGACAACACTAAAACACGATACAAGAGTTCAGGAGGGAGGTGGAACGGTGGAGGATCAGGGGGAGGGATGGTGGGCCAGGTCCGTGACGGGAGACAGGAACAAGGGGTAAGGGCTTAACCGGGAACCAGGGCAAAGTAGACAGTCCATCGGGCGGCCAGGGCGAAGCAGACAGTCCATCGGGCGGCCAGGGTGGCGAAGACCCCTTGGGCGGCCAGGGCGGTGAAGACCCCTCGGGCGGCCAGGGCGGTGAAGATCCCTCGGGCGGCCAGGGCAAAGCAGACAGTCCATCGGGCGGCCAGGGCGGTGAAGACCCCTCGGGCGGCCAGGGCGGTGAGGACCCCTCGGGCGGCCAGGAGAAGCAGACAGTCCATCGGGCGGCCAGGGCGGTGAAGACCCCTCGGGCGGCCAGGGCGGTGAAGACCCCTCGGGCTGCCAGGGCGGTGAAGATCCCTCGGGTGGCCAGGGCGGTGACGACCACTCGGGCGGCCAGGGCGGAGACGACCACTCGGGCGACCACGGCTCAGGAACAGCAGACACCGGCTCCGGAACAGTAGACACCGGCTCCGGAACAGCAGACACCGGCTCCGGAACAGCAGACACCGGCTCCGGAACAGCAGACACCGGCTCTGGAACAGCCACAAGAACTGTAACAGTCACAAAAACAGACACAAACACAGAAACAAACACTGGCTCTGGAACAGGCACTGGCTCTGGAACAGGCATTGGCTCTGGAACAGGCATTGGCTCTGCCTCCGGCTCTGGAACAGGCATAGGCTCTGCCTCCTGCTCTGGAACAGGCACTGGCTCTGCCTCCTGCTCTGGAACAGGCACTGGCTCTGCCTCCGGCTCTGGAACAGGCACTGGCTCTGGAACAGGCATTGGCTCTGCCTCCGGCTCTGGAACAGGCATTGGCTCTGCCTCCGGCTCTGGAACGGGGCAATGGCTCTGCCTCCGGCTCTGGAACAGCGGACACCAGCTCCGGCTCTGGAACAGCAGACATGGGCATGTCCAGGATCCGAACCAGACGATCCAGATAGTCCAGATCCAAGAAGGCAGACGGCACTGGCTCTGCCTCCGGCTCTCGAACGGGTACTGGCTCTGCCTCCGGCTCTGGAACAGGCATTGGCTCTGCCTCCGGCTCTGGAACGGGCACTGGCTTTGCCTCCGGCTCTGGAACAGCCATTGGCTCTGCCTTCGGCTCTGGAACAGCAGACACTGGTTCCGGCTCTGGAACAGCAGACACGGGCATGTCCAGGATCCGAGCCAGACGCTCCAGATAGTCCAGGTCCAGGAAGGCGGACGGAACGTGAACAGTCTCTCGCTGGGCAGACGTGACGTGAACAGTCTCTCGCTGGGCAGACGTGACGTGAACAGTCTCTCGCTGGGCAGACGTGACGTGAACAATCTCTGACTGGGCAGAAGGAACGTGAACAGTCTCTGACTGGGCAGACGGAACGTGAACAGTCTCTGACTGGGCAGACGGGACGTGAACAGTCTCTGACTGGGCAGACGGAACGTGAACAGTCTCTGACTGGGCCGACGGAACGTGAACAGTCTCTGACTGGGCAGACGGAACGTGAACAGTCTCTGACTGTGCCGACGGGACGTGATACATCTCCCTTTCACCTCCTCTGCGGCGACCTCCACGGGTCCCGCGGAACTTTACCAACCGGGTCCCCTTAAACAACTCCCTTCTCTCCCGCTCGGTGGCTGGGGAAGAGATGTTGCAAAACATACCGCTGGATCTCTAATGACGGAGTCCTTCTGTCACGATCCACACACGGTAAACAGAGAGATCCAATTGCAGGTAAGAATTTATTGAGGAAATCCGTAATCATACATCCAGTCCAGGCAGGGGTCAAAACCAAAGTAGCAATCCAAAATAAACAAGAACAATACAAACGGGCAAGAAGGCAGTACTCAGAAGTGGGGTGATGAAAAACAAGGACTTTGTGACACACACTGAAACAGACAGGGTTATATACACATATTTAACAAGACTAACACAGAACAGCTGGGAACAATGATTACGGGGAACAGCTGAGTGCAATGAACTGATGAGTGACAGTGACAGACAGGATGCTGGGAATTGAAGTCAAAAGTGAAGGACACCGTGAGAACGAGGACCTCTAGTGAATGACAAGGGAAACACAACCAGACACTGTGACAGTAGGTCAGTGTTGGCCTGTTAAGACGAAAGTCTGGCCTCAGGTCACATCTCCTATCCAGGTACAACCTGAGGACAGGCACTGATTGGTTCAGCAGGGAATATGGAGCTCGAGTGCCAGACTGAAAGAGTAAATATACTAAAATGGTCAATAATGATATTTATGTCAGCGTAATAGGATGAATTAATCAAAGATAATATTAAAAAGTGTTAGATCAAATTAAAGATGTGATCATATCAGCATATTATTAAATATAACTAAGATGTTATATATTGAAAAAATAGCTACATCCAGCTGCAAATTAAACCAAAAAAAGTAACAATGGAAACTGAATTGATAAATGTTTGTTTCTTAGAGGAGTAGGAAGTACCTCATCTTCAGTTATTTCAGTGGTTCTCAAAGGGTGGGGCGCACCCCCCCGGGGTGGGGTGCGCGGGCGCAAGGATACTGCAGGGGGGGTGCGGGAGATCAGCAGAAAAAAGAAAAAAAAAACAGCCGTTGCCACAACATTCAAGTGCTCAGCTCAGCCTTAATAAAGCGGCATCGAACTGCAATTACACTGAATCGTTCTTCTTCAGGCCGTTGACTTGTCACTGCTGGAACAAGCCCAACATAGAAGTTGCTCTGTCAAAAGGCGCTGTCAAAAGCAGTCATATATTTGCGCTTTTATATATTGCTCATCCAAAGCATCACTGAAGTATTTAAATGTTTTTGTTTATTTAAAATAAAAGTTGTATTATTATTCTCTCTTACTGTTATATGAAATAATGACATTACGAAGTGAAACTATTGTAGGTGCTTTTCATTGCAAGTTTTTTTTTATTTAAAAAAAAATCTTTCCGGATTTCCGGCAGATTTCTTTAAAGGTTTAAAGTGGGGCATGACAAAAAAAGTTTGAGAACCACTGAGTTATTTAGTTAATTGCTGAATGTGTACTGTATAATATCTTCTTACCGATGGGTGGCATCTGCAAGCTAATAAAGCACGCCTTTGAGCTGTTGCTCTTCCTGAAAAAAGACGTTTTCTTCTCTTCAGGAAAAGAAGTTTCATCAGAATTCATCCAGGCAAAAAAGGAAATATTACAGATGGGTAGGTAATGTTAATGACAAAATTGTCCGCGCTCTCTGGCGCATGATAATTATGTCAGCGTCCGAATTCGCTCACTCATTTTCGTTCACTCTTTGCTGATGTAGTGCACTCAACTGCCATTCACTATATTGGGATTAGTTAAGGAGTGAACAAGTGAGCGGTTTCAGCTTAAGATTGCAATGGGGACACCTGACAGACTTCCCATAAACCTCTGCAGCACCCTGCACCAGTTGCCATGCATACATTGGTCTTTTGATGGCCCATGCTCGGCTGATGGAGTGACACGAGGCAGGTCAGGCTGCATAGACTGTGAGGTCAGTTGGTATAACACAAGAGCAAATGCCTTTCCATGTCCACTCTTCTTATAACGGTCCGTGAACAGTGTCACAATAACATCTATATTGCTCGTCAGAAATACATCAATCCATCGTGTTTATTCATTTTGTGAGTAATTTCCCGCAAGCCCTATGCATTTTTCTTTCATTGCACGTTACGACAGTCAGTCAATTACCTGAGTTATAATTCGAAGAGCTCACAGCGACGCAATCTTGGCCCTCCTTTATTAATTCAAGTGGAGGTGACGTATTTCCTGTTCGAGAGTGGAGCTCCACTTGTCCACGGTCTGCAGCCAGACCCTTCTCACAATCAACTGAAATAACTGCCACTGTTTTGAATCCTTTTGTTTATTATCTCTCTGTGAAGATATAAAATTGGTAAAAAAAAAATGACAAATATGACTTTCACTGATTTCTTTAAAATTCCAGATGTGTCCAAAATGTTTTTCTGTGCTGTTCTTTCAAACAAAAACTAAGCAAAAGACCAAAGAGAGATAAATAGCACTGTCTATTTAAAACGTCTTTACCTCACTTTTCTTGCAAGTTTTCTTATAGTTGTTGTTGTTGTTTGTTGCTTTCCTTTCCAACATGCATATCCTCTTCAACAGAGGGTTATCCTGTGATCAGCTTCTCTTGAACTTTTCCTTTGATTTCAGGTGTGACAGTGTAAAAAAAAAAATAATACTGTCCAGATTCAACACAATCTTTGTTTAGATGTTGTTGTATGTTGAATCCTCTATTTTCTTTAGCTTGTTGGCAAACAAATCTTATTTTTCTTGCAATTTATCTGGAGCTCAACCCAAGTGTAACCTTCTCTCTCTCTCTCTCTCTCTCTCTCTCTCTCTCTCTCTCTCTCTCTCTCTCTCTCTCTCTGAGCGGATGTTGGGAGTGAGTGGGTGGAGTTAGCGCACGTGAGTGGAAGAGAAGCTGTTGAATGAGTGAGTTTTTCTGTCTTTTGCGGTTTGTTTGTGTAAATCTTTTGTTTGGCAAGCATATTGTTGAGCAAGAGTCTCAAAGTTTGGATAACTTAAAGCGGAAACATGGCATTAAAGTCATCCCCGCGGAGTGTTGTTCTGTTGAGGATGGCACAATTGTAGTCGCTGAAGTAGTTGGATACTCTAGTATTTTGTCTGCAGCTAGAATGAATAGTGCTGTAGTGATTTTTTTTTTTTAATAGTGTAGAGAAAGTTAATGACGTTGTAGTGAAAGGGATTGTCGTCAACAGTGTGTTTACCCCGGTAATGCCTTTGGTCCAGTCGGCTAAAGGGATTACGCTTTCAAATGTACCGCCATTTATCAGCGACTTATCAGAGATATGATTGAAAGGGAATTAATGACGCATGGTAAAATTGTGTCTAGAATCAGGAAGATTGCGTTAGGTTGCAAGCTACCTCAGCTGAAACACGTGGACATTGTTGTGCCTGAACGAGTTCATTGAACGATATTTTGGGCGAACGTGAACTGAACGTACTGCCTGATGAAGGTTTTGTTTGTTCATGAAACTAGTTCTTGTAGAAAGTGAACTTTCCCAACACTGCACGTGGATTCATTTAGAAGACAGACACATACAGACATCCCAAGTCTCCCGGAAGTTGCGGGAGTCTCCCGCATATTGATAGCGGCTCCCTGATGCCCGCAAATTAGCTCAAATCTCCCGGAATCCCGGAAGTTATTCTTCAGGGTCTGTGAATTCAGTCTCTCAAAAAAGATCAGCTAGAAGTGACTATACACTTGAGAAAATTTGAAAATTCCTACAAACAACTAAGGGAATGAAAGGAGTGAGAGTGGAAGATTATTTCCCAGATCGAGAATTGTTTATTAATTAAGCTAAAATGTCAATGAAAGAGAAGGGTTTACTGATCAAGAAATTTACAGATTGAAAAAAATTGTGCAAAAGCTGAAAATTAATGTACTGAATGATGAATTTGAAACAGAATGATTTCTTTTTCTTGTGTTGTACTTTTGGTTGTTTTGCTCCTTTCTGGTCTTTAATCGTTCACTTATGAGTACGGTAAGACTGGGCACACTCAATATAAATGGTTCACGAGAAAGCGGGAAGAGAACAATGCTTTTTGAATTAATAAGAGAAAAGAAATATGATGTGATGTTGGTTAAACAAACCCATAGTGATGCTAAAAATGAGAGTGATTGGAAAATGGGATGGGATTAGTTATTTTAAGTCATAAAAGTTCATCTAGTGGTGGTGTAGCTGTTCTTTTCAAAAACAGATAAAACCTTTATCGTATGAGGTTGAACACATTTGTTGAAGGGCATTTATTGAAAGTCAGAGCAAAATTTGAAAAGTTTGTTTTAGTGTTTGTACATATTTATGCTCCTGTTTGTGATCCTGAGACGGTTTATTTTTAGGGCTGGGCAAGTTAACGCGTTATTATCGCGTTAACGCATTTATTAATTAATGCCGACAATTTTTTTATCGCACGTTAACGCAGTTTTTTTTTATTATTATTATTTTGAAAGTCCGTTGCTCACTGGCTCTGAATACACATAGGCCTACAGTCAAACCATGATCACAGGAGGGGTGGGATGTTGGTCAGCCAGCAAATAACCCACCCAAACAAGCAGTGGAGAGAGGCAGGTTCTCTCTGGTGAACAGTTAAAGGGTTGCGCTCCGCGAGTGAATGACAGGCGCTCTATGGATATTACCTATAAAACCTATAGATAATAACTATTTAGATTCTGGAAACTCACTAACAGCGAGCCGAGGATCAGTCTCTCTTCTAATGATTTGTGCTGCGCGTCCTTTATAAAAAGTTATAGACAATTCAACTTCGACAACGAGCGGGCGCGGGTGCGTGCTTGAGGCGAGCATGACTGCAAAGGTTTCACAGGAACGCACCCGCTTGTCGCTGCACCTTGTGCTCGACCACTTCACCTCACTCTTGGCTGATTTATACTTCTGCGTCGGACTTACACCGAAGACAATACGCTATAGACTACGCGTTGGTTTTCATTTATATCTCTGCGTCGTTGTCCGCGTTGACGCGCAATTACACATGCAGAGGGAGCATGTGAAACCCGGGGAGCAGTTGTAGCAATCACAGCGCTTGCGGTACACGTAGAATTGACGTTACATTTTTGGAGAGGTGCACGTCAGGGTACGCCGAAGTGTACGCGCGCTACACAGCAACAGTGTAAGTATAAAGTATAAATTGTTTTTTTTACTCTGTTTAATGTAATCTTACGTGGGAAACCATGGCATGACCAAACCTAAGCTACTATAAGTAACGTTGGTCGACTTAAATAGTAGTGATCATGACCTCTGACTACTACATAGACTGTTTCTGCTGCTCCCTGATAAAAGATACCTGTTGATACCTGTTCAGAAAAAAAACAAGAAAACTGGACTCGTTTTAACAAACTAGATAAAAGGTAATGCCCTGGCAGTGGCAAATAGCTTTGTTTAAATATTTTATTTGATTACATTAATGTTTAAATTGAGATTTGAGATTACTGTGTAAAGGGAGTACTGCTGGTATAAAAGCACCTTATTTGTTTAAAGTTATTGCACTTTTGTGTATATAGCAGTACATTTAAATCAAAAGTGCGCAATACACTACTTTAGAAGTCATTATTCAATTTTGCGCATAACAATGCGATTAATCGCAAGAAAACCATGCGATTAATCGCGATTAAAAATTTTAATCGTTGCCCAGCACTATTTATTTTATAAAAAAAAAACTGAATGATGCTCTTTCTAGAGTATATGTTTATGGGAGGAGACTTTAATTGCACAGAAGATCATAAAGTAGATAGGAACCATAAAGAGCCTCATATTGCATAGCATGAAATGTTGAAACTCATTGCTGAACATGATCACTATGATATTTGGAGAATCTTGTATAAAAATGAAAGACAATATACATGGGCACAGGCAAGAGAGAATTTAATTACTTTGGCTTGACTGGATAGATTTTATTGTTTTAAACATCATTTTAATGTTATAAAGAAATGTGTGATTTTACCTGCAAGTTTTTCTGACCACTGTTTAGTAGAATGTAACATTTATAACATATAAACATATTTATAACATATATAGCAAATATAAAACCCAAAAGTGCTTATTGGTGCTTATTTGCAGCATATGTCTTTATTGAGACGTTTACATATTTTTGGAAGCAGTTTAGTTTGAAGAAACATGAATATAGATCTTTTTACGACAGTGGTGGGATTATGGTAAAGTGGAAATAGAGCAACTGTGCCGTCAGTACACACAATGTTTCTGGAAAAATTTCCTGGTCAATGAGAGACCTAGAGATTGAAATTGTGGAACTGCAAAATTCAGCAGCGTCTGAATAAACTTCTCTGCACTGATTTAAAAATTGTATCTAAGGTTTTGGCAATAAGACTGAGGGAGGTAGTTGGTCGGGTCATTCATCATGATCAGACATACTGTGTGCCTAATAGGTCCATCCTTGATAACGTATTTTTAATTCGAGATAGTTTGGAAGTCTCTAGGTTATTGAGTTTAAATACTGGTCTTATTTCCATAGATGAGGAAAAGGCGTTTGATTGTGAGCACAGCTATCTCTGGCGTACACTGGAGGAGTTTGGGTTCAGCTCTGGTTTTATTGCTATGATCAGGGTTTTGTACCAGGATATTGAGAGTGTGTTAAAAATAAATGGAGGTTTGTGTGCACCTTTAAAGTCAAAAGAGGGATCAGACAGGGATGTGCGTTATCAGGAATGCTGTATGCCTTGGCTTTTGAACCTTTGTTGGTAAAAAATAGAAATAGTATTGAAGGCTGGTCTATACCACACTCAGGTGAAAAAAGTGAAATTATCAGCTTATACTGATGATATTATTGTTAGGATTAAAGATCAAAATGACAATGGTGTTAAAGAAAATTATTGATGATTTTGGCATTATATCTTCAGCCAAAGTAAATTGGTCAAAAAGTGAGGGATGGAGGTCCACCTAAATTACCAGGAGGCCTGTCCTGGAAAAAAGTGACGGAATAAAGTATTTGGGAGTTTATCTTGGGAATGATTCTATGTTACAAAAAAACTGGGAAGGTATTTTAGAAAAAGGAAAATTAGAAAAATGGAAGTGGCTTTTGCCGAAGATATCATTTAGCTAGAGGGAGAGTTCTAGTTATTAATAATTTGGTTGCATCAATATTATGGCGCCGTTTGACTTGTATTGATCCTCCTTTTGGGCTTTTGGCAAAACTATAAGCCATTATAGTAGACTTTTTCTGGAATGGATTTCACTGGATAGCCCAGAGCGTATTTTTTCTCCGCACGGAGAAGGGCGGATAAGGACTCATCTGGCCAGCAGAAGAGCGGCTTTTCGACTGTTGTTTATGTAAGGGATAATGTAGAGCGAGGCGGTTGTTATAGTGAATACAACCCCGACAGGCTGATTATCTTCAATCAGCCTGAAGGGGTTGTATTCGCTAAAACAACCACCTCGCTCTACATTATCACGCTTATTACATGGCTACCTACCAAATAAATCAATAATTTGACACAAAATATTGATTTAAAAAGGAGTTTATTGATTTAAAAACGATTGTATTGCTTCCGCTAAAGAAAACAGTCCGTTCCGTCTCTACGGTTAGAATCCATGGCAACGCTCTGTTTTTCATGGCAACGGTGTGTTATACTTAGCAGCGGTCTGTAATCAAGAAATAACAGACCGCATTCTACATTAGAATTCAACCAAGCCATGTAATATATATATATATATATATATTAGGGGTGTCAGTTTTTCTCCAAATCCTCGATTCGATTACATTTTCGATTCTAAGGTCACGGTTCGATTCAATGCTCGATTTTTACTTTTTTTTTTTTTTAAGCACAGGTTGCTGTTGCTCCTAAAATCAGTTCATCGCGATCTCACACATCTCTGTTATTATCAATGAAGCTGACTGTACAATGAATCTTTCATAATATATAGCTACACTTTGTTTGTTATAATTAGAGGATTTGCCAGCATGCAGAATTCAGCACTGAACAAAAAGTCAGTTTTGAGTGGTGAGGAGAGTCTATCTTAAATGCTTCTGATTGGCCATTGAGTTCAAGAAATCAACACATATGTCTGTGATTGGCTAAATCGCTCAACGCTGCAAACATGTTATAAATAGAAACTCTGGCATGTAAATCGTTTCTATTTTGTTTTAGTTGTTCTTGTTGCTTTTCTGCAACAGATAAATAAAAATGTATTAGTTTTTATATGTTTTATTCATAGATATTTCTAGTTTGCGGGAGTCCCGCGAATCGTTTTATTCTCCCGCACACACAGATTGAGTGCATTACCGCCCGCGTTCGCACTCGGCCATCAATTCTAGTCCCGCGCCGCACTCTATTGCGTTGGGAGTGCATGTCTCTAGATCAAGGGCCCGGCCCGAGGATAGTGACGGAAAATATCGGCTCGGGTCGGGCCAAGTTCTAGCCTGACGTCGTCATACTCAGATTCTAGTCAGAATGTGAGTCTGATACTGCTCCATTGGGCTGTGATTATGGGGCGTGTTTCATCCGAACCAGGAAAAAAAATGCCTCTGCAATCGTAATTGGATAGACCTGATCCCGTAGGAAGGACGGCAAAAACATCTTTCCGATCGACTAATGCCTTGATCGCGGTTCTCTGTTCCTCTTTTAAAATGAATGCGCTGTCTACATCTTCTATAACAGACACGATGGCTGAATCTACACATAAATTCTCCAGCGGCAGCCATTCTTTGTTGTAAACGAATTCAACCCAAGCACTCTTTGGTGACGTGGATGGTTACATTACCGTTACTCATCTGTCCATCATCGTATAAAGCCCGCCCTGACAATTTGATTGGTCCGAACAATTTTTGTTCGGGCATAATAGCTCCTCAACAGATCGAGTCCAGAGCGAACTTCCCGACCTAAAAATGTTGTGGGCGGGGTTCGGGCTGGCATCCAGGCTAGCCAAGTTCGGGCTCGGGCATAGAATCTAAGTTAGAGGACTCACAGCCTTTCAACACGTGTGTTTTTTTTTCCGCGCCGTGATCCGTTCATTGCCTCTGTCACGCGACAAATGAACAAAAGACTCGGAAGGTAAAGTAATTATTAATGTTCCCTGTAAATTATTTTTGACTGCATTATAATGATTTCTTAATTCAGAATATGATCAAGATTGCGTGGGTGGATGTGTTCCGGGAATTTGCCTGTTAAAAGTATAACATTTAAAGCCCCTGAAATGAACGAAATGACTAGAAAAAAAGATTAGGCCTAGTTAATTTTGATGAACGAGATCGAAGAAGAGAGTCAGTAAAATGATCCGAACTTCCCATCACGGGCGTGACATTAGGGCGTGGCAGCATCGACGATTACATTTTTGAATTCGAAGTTAGAGATTGTGACTTAATTTCGGTCGATTTCGAAATCGTGACACCCCTAATATATATATATATATATATATATATATATATATATATAGTACAGAGATACTTGACTGGACCAGTGAATTTGGTCTGGAGGAAAGTAGCTGATATTATCTTTAATCAAGTGAGTGGATTGAACTTGAACTCAGGTCTTTTTTTAACAGACTTCAGCAAACTACAGTTTAATACGTCAATTCAATTCTACTAAGGACTTTTTAATGTCTGGCAACTTTTTAAAAAACAGAGGCAAGACACAACATCTCTCTACTGGCTGCTTGAGGAACCTCTTGTTCATGGAGAGAGGTTGGATGTGGCTTGGGAAGTCACACCAGGACTATCTCAAATATTATGTTAATCCAAAACATTACAGTTACATAATTTAATGGACATTGGTGGTCCTGAGCTAAGTAATTCTCAAGCTGTGGCCTCTCATTTGAGTGTTCAGTCTGTACGACAGGTTGGAAAATTTTTAGATTTATTAATACAAAGGGTTGACAGTGGAAGAAAAAAAAGTTATTGAAAGAATATTATAATTGCAAAGTGGTTTATACTAACTCTGATCCATTTCCAATCATTTTAATTACTCCTGATTTAAAAGGCTTAAATGTATTCTTTTTGGAATTGGAAAGTCTGGAGAATCTGAACTTTGAAGATGTTCAAAGTAAAGTGTTATATATATGCTGTGTAAAGGTGTTAAATAAAACACTTCCTAAGGAACAAAAGGATACAGTGTGGAGAGAAAAACTGGGGTTAGAACATTGTTTCTCAACCTCTCCTGCAGGGACCCCCTGACAGGACATGTTTTTGTTTTAACCCTGAAATGGCACACCTGATTCAATTAATTAAAGGCTCAAAGGCTTAATGTGTAGCTGACGAATTGAATCAGGTGTGCCATTTCAGGGTTAAAACAAAAACATGTCCTGTCAGGGGGTCCCTGCAGGAGAGGTTGAGAAACACTGGGTTAGAAGATGATGTAAAACCTGTATGGAGAATCCTTATTATAAATCACCATTAGAAAAGTACACTGGTGATCTTAAGTGGAAAATATTGCACGGCACAGTTGCTGTTAATGCATTTGTTAATACTATTAATTCTAATGTGTCTGATGAATGTCCTTTTTGTAAAATAAGGGAAACAATTTTTCACTGCTTTTTAGAATGTTTAAGGTTGAAGAATTTGTTTAATATACTGAAATTAATGTTTTTTAAGTTTGGTGAAAGCTTCTCCATTCAAAGCTTTATTCTAGGTCCATGTTATAGAGCTGCACAAAAGAGTATAAGTCAATTGCTAAACTTCTTGATTGGACAAGCTAAAATAGCTATTTATATTTCAAGGAAAAAGAAGTTAGAAGGTATAGTAGGGCAAAAAGTTGAGATGGTTTTTAAAAATTTGGTGAAAAGTCGGGTTCTGATTGATTTTAAGTTTTATAAGTTGGTTAATGATAATGAAGGTTTTCTTTAAAGGTGGGGATATAATGAAGCTATATGCACAGTTGTGGATGGAATGTTGTTTTTTGCTTTGGTATTGGAATAAGTATTTGGGTATGGAAGAAATAATGATATGTGACAAAAATGTGATTAGAATGTAAAATTTATAATGTGAAGTTCTGAGGATTAAATAAAGTTGTTGTGAAAAACTCAAAAATAAACACTCTCTCATCTCTCTCTCTGTTACTGTTACTCTCTCTCTCTCTGTCTCACTGCAGCTCGTCCTCTACGACCCCATCAGTGCAGTGTGAACAGCCTGAGCTCTCTCTCTCTCTCTCTTGTGTTGCCCCGTCTCCACACACAGGCCCTGTCCCAATATCCGCACTTCCGCCCTTGTGCCCCTCAATGCGCATTCTCGCTAAGGGGTGCAAGACCGTAGGGTTTCCCGATCCTCTAATGGTGTTCTCCAGGGGTGATCATCAGCGTACTTAATGCACCCCTTTCGCAAGTGCATCAGACCTCACTTTGCTATGGGCTATTACCCAGAATACTTGTAGTGTCGTGACGCTTCGAACAGCTAACCAATGGGGCAGCAAAACGGTTGCTATGGGGCTGGTCGGCAGCGGGAAAACTCAGAAGAAAAAGGAAACCGGCAAGAGGACAAACAAATGGAGAAGAAATTTCTTTTTAAGTGTAAGTGAAAATTGTTTTTTATCAGAATATGAACGATAAATAACATAATACATGATGATACAATGATTTCACGTTCTTTTGTCAGGGTCCGACGAGCTGAATTTTAAACCTTTTTTTTTAAGTTCAGGGCAGAGAATGAGCGGCTATTCACAGGGCACAGAAATACCTATAGCCAGGGATATGAGTAAGTTAACATGGCCTTGGGCTGGACGATATGGACAAATTTTATATCACGATATATTTCTTAATTTCCTACAATGAATGTAGCAAAATTCAATGTGCAAATTGAAAATGCATTTCGAGCTGATCACGCCCCCTCCCGCCCTGTCAATCACTGTGTGAAGTTCACGCAAAAAAGTCTTGTTTGTTTGTGCCGGTTAAAGTGTTGTTTGTGCTGCTTCTATCGGGTGGAACTGTTTCAGATGGTGGAACAGATTTGATGTGTTCCCGCTGCAAGTCGCCACCACTCTTCGGCACATTTTGCAGCACGCTGAAACCTGAAGTTATCAGATCTCAGATAGCCGAACCACTTCCATACCACTGAATTAGTCTTTCCTCTCTAATCAACTATTTCGTCTGCTTTCTCCTCACTTGTGGAAGCTCGTTCAGTCACATTTGTATTGCGGTCAGGGGCGCTTATTTTGTAGCTAAAACTTGCCACGTTGGAGATCATCCTTCTACTGCTGAGCACTGGCTGCGTGTCTGTGGTGTACGTCATCATGAAAGTATCCAATTGTGTTCTGCTCTTTCTGACGGCTGCGCGCTGTAGTGGATTTTTCCCTAAACCTAACTGCGTACCTGGAACCTAATTATTTTAATTGAAAACTATCACTTTTGATTGGTAATAAGGTCTTAGTCTTCTTTTATTTGGGGTGCCCAATCATCATCCAAGCGTCTACACATCGACACCCAAGCGTCTCCAAATCGACACTTAATATCTGGGGCGTCTAAAATCGACACCCAATAACCTTTATACTCTGGCTCCTGCGTCTTCCGTCGACAACTGGCCGAGTTCCCTAAACTCTAACTTACTTACTTGGTTCCCTAGTCTAGCCTGCTGCGCAACAGAAAATAACAGACAGACTCCAGCAAATGTCCTTCAAATGCTTTAATCACAGCCAGGAGAGTTCTCGAGCAGTTCTCAGAGAATCTCCCTAGAAGAAGCAAGGCCGGTGGATCGCAGACAAATCCCATTGAGAATCCCACCAGGAAACACGGACACAACAGTTTTTATAATGTGACATGATACATTATCACATGCTTTCAAACCCAGACATCTCAAAACAGAATCATCATGACTAACATGTCACGCTCTCAATCATCACGATTGGTTACATTGTCAAAGCAAGTCCCCACTTTCATTACCCTTTGTTAATAACATCATATTGTGAGGGGTTAATATTTCAATCAATCATTTCACAATATAACGGTTAGACCAATTTCAAAGTTCCTTTTACCAAAGTTATATTAAGTCAAATGTTTACGAGGTTAGACATCGTCTGATGGCTACATCCTAGAGAAAAAGGAAGTTAGCTCAATTTAGATTTATTATTAGAATCAGGAATGGAAGTTTTAGTCATCTTCAGACATAGGACCAAAGGAAGTGTTAGAACTTATCACGAGATGTTAGTATAATTCAGAGGTGGAAAGAGTAATAAAATTTTGTACTCAAGTAAAAGTAATGTTACTTAAGTGAAATTTTACTTAAGTACAAGTAAAGTTACCAGTCTAAAAATCTACTCAAGTAAAAGTAAAAAGTAGCTCATTAAAAATGTACTCAGAGTAAAAGTTACCAAGTTACTTTTTTTTTTTTTTTACAGCTGGGCTGGGGGATTCTAGTGTAGTTAAAAAAAGACAAGGGAATATAAATCTCAAACTAGTTGTTTTTAATTGAAGTAACACCTTTACAAATTAAAGTGCAATAACAAAAATAATAAAATAAAAATAAAAACGATTTAAATTATTTAGGGAGATACGAGTGATTTTACTGCAGATCATCCAATAAATAATTTTAAACAATACTACAACCACTGAATATGGCATGAAGTGTGGATTCAGTAGAGCCGGGCTATTCAATTGGCGGGCCAAGTCCGGCCCGCCAATCATCTCCATCCGGCCCGAGGGCACCTCAACCTCCCTCCTCCTCTTTTCCTGGCGGTGCGGTGAAATTTGGTTAGATATGCGCGTGACCGCAGTAGCGCCTGCAGCTGTAGGCCTACGGCTATACGCACTGTGTGTGTACCATGAGCGCTCCGACTGACCTGAGAAACGGTTTCAGTTCGAATATTTCAGCAGTTATTATGTGTGTCCCTTATTTCTGTCGACTGAACCAGCGATATCAATCATTCGTGAATTAATCATTCTTTGGTTCGAGTATTTCCTTTCCATGAATTGGCCAAACGCGCTTGCATAACGGTCTGAAACGATTCGGCTTCGTTCGGACCGTTCTGTCACTGAATCATCTGAAGCGGTTTCTCGGTCAGTAAGAACAAATAGAGAACAAATAGCGCTGTTTTCAGTTGTTTCACTAGTTTACTTTGAACTACGCAGCACGGTCCAGTGAATAACGGAACGCAAGCTTAAAGGAGTTGCGTTTACTCCCGGTCCCGGACACTATTATTAAACAGTGTTGCGACATCCAGTGAGAAGCGTTTTAGTCTGACACATCTCTCTGTTACAAACCACAAATAACTCGATGATTTTAACTAGTTTTAAATCGGATGAAACAGCCTCAAAATTCCCAACATGACTGATGAGGTAAATAGCAGGAACATTGTGCCATGAATGAAGTTACAAGACTATAAATCCCTAATCACCACCCTTTCAAACATTTACTGTGAATATTTATATTGAATAGTATGTTATAGTAATTTATATTGCATTAGATTTATTAGGGGGGTAGAGGAATACATAAGTAATTGTGTGTATAGTTTTTACCTGTTAAAGCTCCAGTAGGTAGCTTTTGTAAACAAATATTTGTTAAAACTGTCATTATGTCCTCACAGTAGAATATGAGACAGATAATCTGTGGAAAAAATCGAGCTCCTCTGGCTCCTCCCTGTGGTCCTATTGCCATTTGCAGAAATACACCGCTCCCGGTCAGAAACAACCAATCAGAGCCAGGAGGAATGTCTTAGCAGTGTCAATCACGCTCGTGTACGCGCTGATCACCCCTCTATTGCACAGCGCGAGCGCGTACCGTCGTTCGTGACTCTCCTGTTCGAACGCGTTCATCCAAATGAACGAATCTTTTTTCCGAGTCATTTCGTTCATTCAACGAACGAAATGACTCGCAAAAAGATTCGTTCATTTCGAACGAGTCTTTTTCGGAGTCATTTCGTTCATTCAACGAACGAAATGATTCGAAAAAGATTTGTTCATTTTGATGAACGAGTTCAAACAGGAGAGTCACGAACGTGCATCACAGAACAGAGCAAGGCGAGCATTTGTGCTTATAAAACTAAAAGTTTTTTATTTATTTTTGAAATGACCGATCGTTTCGCTAGATAAGACCCTTATTCATCGTCTGGTATCGTTTAAAGCCCTTTGAAGCTGCACTGAAACTGTCATTTGGTCCTTGAAACGTTTGTGTCCTATTGAAGTCCATTATATGGAGAAAAAGCCTGGAATGTTTTCATCAAAAACCTTAATTTCTTTTCGACTGAAGAAAGAAAGACATGGACATCTTGGATGACATGGGGGTGAGTAAATTATCAGCAAAAGTTTTTTTTTTAAAGTGAACTAATCCTTTAACGTTATCTTACTATCTATTTATAACTTATAGAAAGAGTGCGACGTTATAAAGTTACATGTATTGCAAAATACATAATGATTTGAGGACCAAGTTTGTAGTCAAAGTATGGGCAGGCCATAGTCAATGTAAAGCATATCGTTGATGTTTCGTCCCTATTAGTGAATGTTCCATAACTGTTTATAATCTGCCGTCATCGGTGGTCCTGTTTACTAGCCTGCGCGTTCACGGCAGGCTCCGCTGTGGGGGAGGAGCTGTGGAGGGAGGGCTGTAGCGCAGCAGAGAGCAAGGGGGTTGGACCAGGAAGTTGTGCTTGTTCAAATTTTCAGGCTAAGTCAACATTTTCTCAAAACTCCCTACTGCAACTTTAATGCATTTTTTATTGGGAGTGAGTAGCCATGGTTTTACCAATGGTTACGAAGTCTCACTGTCAATATATTTTAATTTAAGCCTATAATAATTATTAATAAAACAATTCTTACCAGCTATGATCCAGTATAATTAATATATTTGTACATAGCTGTAAATAAGTTATTTATTATGGTCTTATAAATCTGCATACTGTTGGGTACCACATTTCCATACAATACTTTTACTTTAGCTTACTTATTGATACTGTTATGTTTCAATAAGTAAGCTAAACCCACCGGCCCACCTCAACTTTTCAATTGAATAATCCGGCCCTCGAATGAAGCTAATTGAATAGCCCTGCAGTAGAGCATCCTTTACTTAAACACAAATGACAGACTTACTACAAAACTTTAAATCTAAATTGGGTCAGGGACCTTCAAGTATTTTAAGACAAAACTGTGCCATTGTCAGATAACAGAATAACAAAACGTCAAATGAACAACATGGTTCATTCTTCTTTTTTTTTTTTTTGCCCTGCCCTTCTGTATATCTTTACAGTTTATTTGTGTGTCTATCCTTACACTATGAACTTTTTGTTAAGTTTGAGTAGCAGTTGGTTTTCATAGTTAGTAGAGTTCATCCTCGCCCGCATTTCAGTGAATAACAGTCCAGCACAGCTGAAGAGACGCTCACAGGCAGCTGAGGCAGGAAGACCAGTGTTGAGTTTGAGAGAAAGGTTTTTGATGTGTGGAAATGAGTTCAACAGATCCATTTTGTTTGAGATATAAGCAAGGTATCCTTCTAGCTCCCCTGTACCTTGTGACCTTCTTGACTTCATTGAGGAGAAGAATTGTTCTTCATCTGATGAATGTTGCCCAACTTGCTCCACCGTTGCCTCTGCCATCTGGTCAAGGTGTTGTCTCACATAGACCAGACCTGTTGAACGACAACACGCAACAATGCATATTTAATATTTCTGTCAATGCAGAAACTGCAAAGATTAATTTGACTGAACTTACAACACTGGGTAACACTTTAGAATACTGTATCTTACTTACTCCATAACTAATAAGGAATTATTGAAGAACTAGTAGGTAATTCTTCATTAACTACTTCTTCACTACTGTTAACTACTAAGGAAGATGTGTTAACTAATCAGTATGTGAATAGAATTTTATGATTGTGTTAAGTTACAGTTAATTAATCAATAACTAATGTATTCTGTCATACCTCCTGAAGAACTACCATTAATTATCTATTAATTAAGGTTCAAGAAAAATAACTATGAAGTAACTACTAATGAACAGTCATACACAGTAGTCAATAATCCAGTTTTTTTTTTTAGCATTGTAGTGGTGGAAGTACACAACTCAGGTGCTTGAGTAAAAGTACAGATATACCACAATAAAATAATACTCCAGTAAAATTATAATTAGGCCATTTTAAAAATTACCTTCATTTTTAAAGTACTTAAAAAGTAAAAAGCATATTGTTATACTTAGTTCTTATACATTTTAAACTTATTTTGCACCATTCAAGTTCCGGCAATATCACGGAAGCATACATTTTACAGTGATTTGGTGATCCTCTTCTGGAGAGTTCTCAGCTCCGCCAATTTGGTGCATTTCTTCTGCGAAATACAGGATTGTGTATGTTTTATTTAATCTATTAAATCATTACTGTGCTGTAAATCATTTTATTTTATGCAAGGCAACATACAAGGACACGAGGTCAGTTAGCCTACCTAGCTGAGTTGGTCTTTTTTGCGTGATGGAAACGCATGATCCCTTGCATAAAACACATTATTTTATTCATAAAGATAGTAAATCTATTTACATCAGATGTTAAAATATGTTCTTAGAGCTGTTTGTTAAACGAGTTTAAATGTAGGCAGTATACATGTTAAAGGGTTAGTTCACCCAAAAATGAAAATTCTGTCAGTATTTACTCACCCTCATGTTGTTCCAACCCCGTAAGACCTTCGTTCATCTTCGGAACACGAATTAAGATATTTTTGATGAAATCTGAGAGCTGGATCACTCCTCCATAGGCTTCTTGAGGGATTGAACTTGCAGGCCCCAAAAAGTTATAACAGACATCGTTAAAATAGTCTACAGTGACCACAGTGGCTCAATCTTAAGTTTATCAAACGACGAGAATACTTTTTGTGCGCAAAAAAACAAAAATAACGACTTTATTTCAACTATTCTTGTCCTTCTCTGTGGGCCTCGAGTCAGTTGACTAGTGTAAAAGCGTAGAGCTTCTGTTGTTGTACGTCACACGCATCACCCACATGACCAGCGTCGGCCAATAGTGAGCCTGCGTGTGACGTAGCTCTACGCTATTATACTAAGTTAACTGACTAGAGGCCAACAGAGAAGGAAATGTATAGTTGAAATAAAGTCGTTATTTTTGTTTGTTTTTGCGCACAAAAAGTATTCTCGTCGCTTAATAAACTTAAGATTGAGCCACTGTAGTCACTTGGACTATTTTAACGATGTCTTTAATAACTTTTCGAGGCCGGCAAGTTTCAATCCTTTTGAAGCCTATGGAGGAGTATGGAGGAGTGATCCAGCTCTCAGATTTCATCAAAAATATCTTAATTCGTGTTCCGAAGATGAACGAAGGTCTTACGGGGTTGGAACAACATGAGGGTGAGTAAATACTGACAGAATTTTCATTTTTGGGTGAACTATCCCTTTAAAACAAAATATCATCTGAAATAAAGGAAGACATCATGTAGCTTAAACGAGTCGTAGTGTATTTTACAAAGGTTATGGATGATTACGTTAATAGTGTTTTTTTTTTACAGTAAGTTTTATTTGAGTAAGAAGTATGTGGTAATTCTTTATTAGTTACTAATGGGTTCCCTATATTTGTCACGAGGACTGCTGCGTGAGGAAATTTCAGGAGACGAAAAGCAGGTTAACAGTCTTTAATGAAACAAGGCAGAGCCGCAACGGCCGATAAACAGAAACAATCCCAAAATAATCTTGAAGGAACAGAGAAGCGCACGCAGATGTCTCGTGGGCTGGTGGTGAGTGAGCAAAGGAGAACAGATGAAGCGCAGATCCCTCACACGTCCTCTGGACCTTAAACAGGTGACCGCTCAGAACTGGTATAGATGCAGGTAGATCTCAGACAACTGGACTAGACTGGACAGAACATTTGACGAGAGAAATAATCAGCGGTACGAACATGACGGTCAACAATAATCCGACAAACTAGAGAGAAACACGAGAGGCTAGAAATAGAGAGTAGCTAATGATAGAGAATAGAGAGCAGGTGCAATAATGAGAGGATGAGAAACAGCTGGGGAAGATAAGTAGTAAGTGAGAGCGGACTAGAGGGAACAGAGACAGAGAATGACCAGAAGAGGGAGACAGAGACCAATAAAACACGAGAAGAGAACCAGGATCATGACAATATTTTCACTTTAGAATACTGTTTCAGGTTATAAGTAATTCCTGAAGAATTATCTAATAATTCTTTAATAATTACTAATAAGTTCCCTAATTTTTCACTTTAGAATACTGTTTCAGGTTATAAGTAGCCTAATTCTTGGATAGTTATTTGATAATTATTTATTAATTACTAATGGGTTCCCTATTTTTTCACTTTAGAATACTGTTCCAGGTTCTAAGTAATTCCTGAAGTATTATCTAGTAATTCTTTATTAATTACTATTAAGTTCCCTATATTTTCACTTTAGAATACTGTTTCAGGTTATAAGTAGCCTAATTCCTGGTTAATTATTTATTAATTACTAATGGCTTCCCTGTATTTTCACTTTAGAATACTGTTCCAGGTTATAAATAATTCCTAAAGAATTATCTAATAATTCTTTATTAATTACTAAAGTGTTCCCTATATTTTCAGTTCCCCTCAGTTGTTGCCTAAAATACATGAATTTACTCAATGGCATTCTATGCTGAGGAAAACAGACACACATAGTACTGTATATAAAATATAAAATTAATCTGAGGTTAGTTTTGTATGACTGTTCATTAGTTACTTCTTAGTTATTTTTCTTGAACCTTAAAGGGGAAATGAAGCAGTCAGTCAAGTTTACATGATTTACAGGATGGATGTCTACTATAATCAAAAATTATATAAGAAACATGACAAATGTTAACATATAAAAGAAACACCGTTATATCTTTCGCGGCAAGGGCGCCGCCATTGTGCAGTATTATAACCGGTGATGTCACGGGGTGGGTTTGCTCTGTGCTGAGTTCAGTAAAATACAATGAAAGATGCATGTAAGCTGGTCGAACCAGCGAACAACTAACGTTAGGTACAGTCATTGTTAGCTAACAGCTGTAAGCATGAACTAGCTAACGCTAACTTAGTGTTTAGCTAGTGAACTTTATTAGTACCAGACAAAAATACGACGTCTTAAGTTAACAAACTGCACATGGAAACATTGTTTGCGATGTCTGCCATCATATTCCTGTCTCTTGTCAACACCATGGTTGCAATACATGGTCAAGATCAGCGTCTTGACAGCAGATGGATCGTGATATCGTGGCGTAATAATCTGTTTGGTTGTAAAATGTATTCCCTGAATGAAATGAAATCGAATGTATCGTCCGGAATCATTCATTCACAGACAGCATACGAATCTTCCTGTTACGACTCCGAGTCGAGTGTGAATTGAAAGCGCTTCATCGATTCAGTGCGTGCAGGAAACCTAACAGATCATTCAAACTGATTCGCGAACCGATTTAGATAGACCTGCCAACATGTTTGATGAAGTCTTTGAACAGAATCGACAAAAAAAAAAAAAGAGTGATTCATTTGTAAATTGAGCATCGCTCATCATGCCCATAAAAAATATACAGCGCGCTTGGAAAACTCATTCGCATTTATATACATGTTTGCATTAAAATAAAGTGCGCCGTTTGCATCCCTGCATATAACGAGATTTGGGCCATACAAATTACTGGAGTTTCACGGGAGAAATAACAAAACGGGAAGGGGGCGGGAGATGGATGTGAGAGACTCCTGGGGAAAACGGTAGTGTTGACAGGTATGAGCTACACCTAATACACCATAATTTGTATGGTCCTGCATATAACGAGATTTGGGAGATCTGTCTAAATCGGTTCGCAAATCAGTTTGAATGATCTGTTCGGTTTCCTGCACGCACTAAATCAGAAGCGCTTTCAATTCACACTCGACTCGGAGTCGTAACAGGAAGATTTAAGAACATCAAGAGCGTTGGATGAAGTGGCCATGGACACAATCATACAGTATAGTCTAGTGAAAGCAAATCTGCAAATCTATATTGTTTGCCAGCGATGAAGATCTTTATTAGTTGAACATCTTCGTATGCTGTCTGTGAATGAATGATTCCATAGAACGATACATTCGATTTCATTTCATTCATGTAAGTAATACATTACAACCAAACAGATTATTATGCCACAATATCACAATCTATCTGCTGTCAAGAAGCTGATCTTGACCATGTATTGCAACCATGGTGTTGACAAGAGACAGGAATATGATGGCAGACATCGCGAACAATGTTTCCATGTGCAGTTTGTTAATGTTAGACGTCGTCTTTTTGTCTGGTACTAATAAAGTTCACTAGCTAAACACTAAGTTAGCGTTAGCTAGTTCATACTTACAGCTGTTAGCTAACAATGACTGTTCATAAGTTGTTCGCTGGTTCGACCTGCTTACATGCATCTTTCACTGTATTTTACTGAACTCAGCACAGAGCAAACCCACCCCGTGACATCACCGGTTATAATACTGCACAATGGCGGCGCCCTTGCCGCGAAAGATATAACAGTGTTTCTTTTATATGTTAACATTTGTCATGTTTCTTATATAATTTTTGATTATAGTGGACATCCATCTTGTAAATCATGTAAACTTGACTGACTGCTTAATTTCCCCTTTAATAAATAGATAATTAATGGTAGTTCTTCAGGAGGTATGACATAATTAATTAGTTATTGATTAACTAACTGTAACTTAACACAATCATAAAATTCTATTACATACTGATTAGTTACACATCTTCCTTAGTAGTTAACAGTAGTGAAGAAGTAGTTAATGAAGAATTACCTACTAGTTCTTCAATAATTCCTTATTAGTTATGCAGTAAGTAAGATACAGTATTCTAAAGTGTTACCCAACACTGTATTATTGAGTAGTAACAAAATAGACAAAACTGGGATTGATAATTAACAAACTGATTACACTATAATATAAAACAATGAAATCATACCTGCTTCTATGATTTCAGCCCTCTCAGTCCAGTTGTTCTTGAACTTTGGCAGAAGGATTGCTGCAGCAATCAGTTCAGGGTCTTGCATCATCCCATCAAAGCGCTTTTGGACACCATCCTGAACTGCTCTGATAAGAGGCAGACACATTTTGGAGGATATCTCCAATCTGCTGAGTTTTGCTTGTAACTGGAAGATCACTGGCAGGAGCCACCCCATGTGTGTGTTGGTCTCAGACTGAAGAATGTTCAATGCCTTCACAATAGGTTTCATAACAGTGCGATACTCAGTCAGGAAAACAATTTCAGCTGGACTCAGCCTGTAGGACATGAAAGATATGCAACTTTTAAGAAATTTCTTGCAGGAATAGGTGTGGAATCTGTAGGCAAGTATGGAAATGTATTTTGACAATTTTACACAAATAAATATAAAAAAAATAAATAAGAAGGGGCACTTATTTTCTAATTATTTTCATGTGTTATTTGATACTTATTTGATTAAATATATATTTTATTTTTTTTTAAACTCACATTTTCACTTTGAATTCTTCACAGACATTTCTGATAGCGTCTTCGCCTTTGTCTTGTATGATCCTTATGATTCTCTCCACAGCCATGTGTATGTAGAGTTCCACCTTGTCTGATTTGGCCGGATGAGCTGGAGCTTGCATTTATCTTCAACAATTTCTGCTGCCATGTATGACCGACCTGTCTTGTTCCACATTGCTTGGCATTTCCCAAAGGCTGCTCGTGATAGCCGTTTGTATGTGTCATTGTTCTTTTCTGCCAAGGCAGCATCTGTTGTGGCGACTAAATTTAACAGGTGGCATGCACACCTATGATGTGGAGGAAGCTGGTACTCAAGACCACTGTCTTGTTCCAGGATGCCGAATGTGTCCAGGTAATCATCTTTAGGCTCTTCAGAAGAGTCTTGTTCTGATTCGGACTCTGCTTCCTCAGTTTGGCTTTGCTCACCAAAAACGCTGAATGCCTTGATGAAGTTTGAGCCGCTGTCTGTTGTGGTTCTTACCACTTTTCCCCTTATTCTATACTGACAATGAATGTCATCAAGAGTGCCTGCCAGGACATCAAAGGTGTGTGACCCTTTCAATCTCTGGCAAGCAAGTGCGGCGGATCTCCTCTCCAAGGTTTCCTCATCTATCCAATGAGCGGTCACCCCTATGAAAATTTGTTGGTGCGCAGTCCAGCAATCAGTAGTGGTGGCAACATAGCTGACTTTACTGAGGTGTGACAGCAATGTCTTCTTCAACTGAGTGACAGCTTCATCAATTCTGGTCCGGAGAGTGGGTCTGGATATGACCTTGCACTGAGGATTCAGTGCAAGTACAAGTTCTTTAAAAGCAGGTTGTTCAACCAAAGAAAATGGATGAAGACCCTCACAAATGAAGTTGATCATGAGCTTGTCAACCTTTGCCTGTGGCACACATTTGTTTGCACCCAGTGCAATCACGTCACTTATTTTTGCTTGCTTGGCTGGAATTTCTGGTGGTTCTAGGGCTCGCTTCCGTGTTGCCACAAAGTCACTGAAGGCCTTTAGCTTTGATGGATGTTTTCTCTGTAACCAAAACATTTTCATAATTTAAATCAATGTCATGTTCATTAAACATGCTGAATTTAAGCATGTTTTCTACACACATCACATTTGGTCTTTTACATTTCATAATGCACAATTCTTGCTCACTGAACATTAGGACAAGAATATGACTATGAAAAATAATGGATATATTAACATGTCTATACTAAATTCAATGTCATATTCATTCATATTAAAAGGGATAGTTCAGTAGTTTTGAAGTGGGCTTGTAAGAGGTGTTCATGCCTAGTGTTTTCACTGCAGCAGACAGTGCTCAGCACTCTCGCTGTTTGAAAGAGCAGAGATAGAGATACACTGAGCATGTAGACAGCAACAAAAAACATTTTCCCCTGGTTTCACAGACCAGGCTTAAGGCTAGTCCCAGACTAAAAAGTATGTTTGAGCGTCACAAATTTAAATAATTTAACTTAATATATGCCAGTGCAACTGTTTTGTTTTATTCTAAGACATTTGATAAAAGTTACTTAAATATGCTACTTTAACAAAGGCCTAGTATTGGCTGTGGAATTGGACCTTTATCTCCCTAATGTGTGGGTTTTTTTTTTTACTGTCTATGTTGATGTCCCTCGTCACTGTAGATCTCTGTCTATGTACCAGCACTGCCCTCTGCTCATGCAGACTGAAAAAGCCATTATCACTGATACTAAAACTGCTACTGATGATCTGTCTCTTTTTTTACATTAATGATAGACATTTAACATTACAGTATAATGTCACAATTCCAAGTGAACTTCCTGTTCCTGTTCCTGAACAATCTTCACATAAACCATTATAATAAATATGAAATTTACATGTGGCCTTACCAGTCTAACAGGTAGGATATACAGAAATTGAATAGTTGAAGTTAAAATTGATATCAAACTGTCTGCACTGCATAAATAATAAATTAAATATAGAATAACTCCTTATTAAAGCTACACTTTTCTCTGTTTCCTTTGTTATGTGATGAACTTTAATGACAGAAATCATAAGTGTCTGCTGTCACTTTAAGATCTGCGTCTGCCGACACGGATCTGATGCGTTGTCACGTGCATATCATTTTCACCACAACTCTTTTAAGTTAATTTAAGACGTTATTTAACTAATTAAAGACTGCTTAATTCTCTTATGAGAATACTCGACAAAAAGGCCATTTTGGCATAATTCTGACCTATTCTGAATTCTGATCTAATTCTGACCAATTTCAGCTGGGTCTGCATCTGTTTTGTCCGTCTCCATCATTCTTGTTTAGTGCGTTTGTTCTCCCGCCCATCAATCAATCAGTGCAGTAGTTTCCTGCGCGCAATTTGTTTTTTTTTCCTTTGCGTTTTTAAAATGTTTTTACTCAGTAACGGATATGATTTCAAATGTAGCGAAGTACAATACTTCAAACAAAACATACTTAAGTAAAAGTAAAATTACAGATTTTAAAAACTACTTTAAAAAGTAAAAGTACACAAAAAAACTACTCAATTACAGTAATGCGAGTAAATGTAATTCGTTACTTTCCACCTCTGGATCTATGAAAGGAGGATTAACTGAACTGAATTGTCATTGTCTTTCAAGGCTAGAAGGAAGATTGCTGAGCACTCAGATGTTTTTGATTCGAGCAAAAATGAGTTATCTGAAGTCAGTGAGGAAGAGTACATTCCTGACACATCAGAAGAGTGTAGCGCATCATATAGTAGCCTTACTGTTTAACCTAAAGGTAAAGGAAAACTCCAGACTTTGTCAGTCCAGTGCAGTTCAGCTGAGAACAGTCCAGTGCAGTTCAGCTGAGAACAGAAGTACAAACTACAATCCTCAAAGCAGCTGTGCATCAGTTCCTGACAGCACAAGTTCAGTGATTATCCCAGCTATCATTAAAAAGAGGGATGGACTGAAAATGTATAGCAAGAAACAACACTGCTTTTTTTTGGTGACAGTGCTTTTACGAAAATTGCTAGACACCTAGAGCGCAAGCATAACAATGAAGTAGAGGTAGCAAAGGCTCTAAGTCATCCAAGGAAAGGCGAATGCAGCTTGAGTATCTACGCAACAAAGGTAACTTTGCTTACAATGCTACTGTTATAATACAGGCACAGGACAGATGATTCCACGGAAACTTCCTAAAAAGAATTTGGATGGGGAAAAATGTATGGACTGCACTTACTGCCAAGGACACTTCTTAAAGAAAACCCTCTGGCGACATGTGAAAGTTTGGAAATTCAATACTGAAACTTGAGTCTTATAAAGCTCACGCTTAGAAAAGCGCAACGTTTTATTTTGTGTCACCATCCTAGGTCGAGTTACACTACTTGAGTAACTGTATTTAAATAGGGAAAACATGGAGGTGTTTGGTCGTTGCTTGGCCCCTATTGAATGAACTGGGCTAAGTTAACCTGTTAACCGTTGCCAGAGCGCCGGCGCACTGAAGCGTTTTTTTGTTTAAATAGTTCAAAGTTACTATCAGATTTTAAGTTATTATCTTGACAAACTATACATCATTAAAAAAGATATAAGACTCAAGTTTCAGTATTTGACCACTATTGTATTCTGAGAAACTTATAGTGACAGTTATGTCTTAATTTGTGTCAGGAGTTATGTGATCAAAAAATTAGTCGATACCTTTAATATGAATTATGAGCGTCAGCCACTCTCATTCAGGAAAAAACTCCCCTGAGGTCGTCATGACAGCGCTTGACAAAACAACGTCTCTCAGGGCTTTTAGCTCAAAAATGTGCAGATTTGGAGAAATATTGATAGATTCTCATAGGTTTACGTCAGATTTATATAGACAGAAATAATATTTATTGAATTTATACCCAAATGGGCCGATGTAATCATTATGAGCGCTGGATACTCAGATGTAACTTACTGTGTTTTCAATCCATACTGGCAGCCTGAGGGCGCCCTGTGCACATTTAGTCCATATATGGAACACACGAAGAAGAGCCATATCATGTGACATTCAGGAAGTTCTGACACAAAAACAAAGCTTCCAGAGATCGCTGTAACATGCAGATAAAGATGTTTTGAAGACAATAAACATGCTTGCAATGATATTTGATTTACCTGTGTTCTTCGAGCCATGTCAGGTATTTTCATAATAATAGATTATATGTATAATGTAATGCTAATCGATATAGACTTTATCATCGTGCAGAATACTATAAACTAATATATTTTCTGTCTGATTTTTTAATCTAAAGCCAAATCAGATCACAGAAGGTTATTTAAAACACTCTACTTGCGCTATAAAGTAAGTTTGGAGCACAAACATGGTGTTAATCTCATAAATTGTCGTGTATTGATGGTGTGCTAAGCTAACATGCTAGCTCTAGGTGCACCTGCCACATAACGTTAGCTGTTATTTTTATGATTTTTTTCTAAATAAGAATGCTTACTAAAATGTTTATTTTTTTCAAGAAGGGCATTTGATAAAGTTTCAAATGTGAAGTTTGAACTTTGATAAAAGAAATGAGGGATTGAAACAGCCTGAATAGCCAGTCGTTAGTAATTATAATGCAGACAAAAGAAAAGGATATTTAGAGCCATAACCAGGCCGGAGAGGTGTGAATGTGTGCAGGGGAGACTGACACTGAATGGGGCTCGTTTGCACCATAAAACAATAGAGGCAATAGACTGAAGAGATGCTTAGAACATGACAATAAACATCAGTTTGCATTTTAGAGTCTAATCAAAATAAAGTCACATGACATGATCTTGAAAAACATTTAACTAAATACAGAGTTTTAGACTTGTCATCTTCAGATTTTAAATATAACATGGTCAGACATGTGGCTTTAGCTGCAGTGCATTTCTAGATTGCTACAATGCCAACTTAAATTTTATTTTCATGAAGATGTTTCATAAAAAACATTTCTAATAACTTAACAAAAGTTTGAAGCTATTTATAACATTTTTTTCATTATGACAATAATTAATTCTACATTTACAATCAACTACCAGGTGTCAGCTTTCAAATGAGATCATACTTGTACTTTTAGTACAAAGGGTTCATGAACTGTATCTGTTTCAGTTTGGGTATGCCATTTCTGGGGATTTTTCAAAAGTGGGGTCGCAGGCTAAAGCCCCGTTCACACTACAAGCGACTTTGTCGCTTCATGTCGCCAGTGGCTGGCGATGAGGTCGCTAGTGGGCGTTCCCACTACTGGTTGCCTTTATGAATGACATCCAATGATGTAGAGAAGAAACATGCGCGCTCCGCTCCTATTGGTTGTCGCTCCCAAAAGTCGCTCTTCATTTGCATAAAGTTAAACAGATCTCAACTTTGTCGCGTCGCCAGACACGCCCCATCCGGTAGCCAACGGTCGCGCGTTTCGCCGGAAATCGCCTGCTCCCCATTGAAATGAATGGTATCGTGTCGCTTTGTCGCTTGTAGTGTGAACGGGGCATAACAGGTTAAGTGCTAACAAAGTTTCGCCGCAAGACAGAGCGATTTAGTGCACGCACTGAGACGAGAGAGGTATGTATCAACTTGTCTTTGTTAAGGGAATAACATAGTTTAATATGAAAACTCGGTGGAGTAGCCCTTTAAATGCTATAAACCAAGACCAATGTGTACTTGAAGCTAGAAATGACTGGTGCATTTTAGAGCTGTGAAAGCATATTTACAACAAGTACATCCGTCAAAAGATGAGAGAGCTTGGAAGACTCCTTATATGTTCTAGAGAGGTAACACCCCTTACATCTATTAAAGAGCTCATCCATCCCACAAACTTTATGCATGCCATTAATGCAGTTAAAAGAACAGCTGGATACATTGAAGAGACCAATGTATATGAAAAGTCTAGTGTTGCTGTGAAACTTGGACATAATCTGAACAAAATCGCAATGCTTATTGAGAGCCATTCTACCATCAATGGAGACAAAGCAAGTGCAAAATTTGCAAGCAGCTTCCAACAGCTGTATCAAACCCGTTGGCCCGAGTACATTTATTTCTTCAACAGCCCGGGGAACAATGGAGGAAGCCAAGTGGAATTCCCCACATTTTCTCCTGTTCACTGAAGATGTTAAACGTCTCCATGTGTGTATCTTGATGAGCAAGAGAAAATTTACCGCAAACTCTTGTCAAAACAGCCATCATCTCAGCATTGGTCAAAATTGGCCAAGGTTATATTAACTCAGGTTATGCTCAATCGTAGACGAGAAGGGGAAGTGTCACAAATGCCTTTGTCCGCATACACCACATACACAGCAACCAATCAGACGCTCATCTGGATATTAGCATGGCCCTCACAGAGTTGGAAAATAAACTGTTAGTACTTCAAGCGTATAGAGATCAGAGGCAAAAGAAGCAGAAAGGTTCCAGTGCTTGTTACTCCTTCAATGCAAGAGTCGATCAGCCTTCTAATTAAAAACTGGAGCGAGTGTGGAGTACTGAATGAGCAGTGATGGGAATAACGGAAAGAAAATAATAGTTAGAAAATAGAATAGAAAAGAAAATACTTAGGCTACAGTATATCTGTGAAGTTGTGTAACAGTTTTTTCGTTTTAATATGCACTACAAAGAGTATGTATATTTTTTTGTTATTATTTATTCATTTTTGGTACATTTCTTAAGAAGCATAATTTATTTTTAAACTTATTTGCTGGCCAGTTGTGGTCTGTGCGATATTAAGTATAAACCATCTATTATGTTTTATTGTTCTACTATAGTAATGATAATATTTAGAATAATATATTGAATTTAATAGGTGTCTCTCACATTGTCCTACCGCAACATTAAAATAGTGTAGAGTAGTGTTCAATGTTTTATAATAATAATTTATTCTATTTAGTGTCCATTTCATTCATTTAACATATTTAATACTGGGGGCATCCAAGTTATTTAACATAGGCCTATTTGAACATTCTTTTAAAAAGTAACGCAATAGTTACTTTCTCTGGTAATTAGTTACTTTTAAATGATGTAACTCAGTTACTAACTCAGTTACTATTTGTGAGAAGTAACTAGTAACTATAACTAATTACTTTTTTTAAGTAACATGCCCAACACTGTGAATGAGAACCCTTTTCTCTTCGGATGTCCGTCTGCAATGGCCTTTTTCAGAGGCTCTGACTGCATTTATAGGGTGCATGCAATGCTAAGAATCCTCAAACTCTAACTTCCACCAAGTTGAGGAAACAGATTGGTAACCTCTCTGAAGTTTTAAATCTGAGCAACACTGAGCTCCATCACCTGGCTGACTTCCTAGGCCATGATATTAGGATACATCGTCAGTTTTACGGCTTAGCTGAGTGCCGGCCAAAATGAGCAAGATTCTTCTGGCCCTCGAAAAAGGACGCTTTGGCAGACTTTAAAGGGAAAAATCTTAATGAAATCATCATTGATCCAGTAGGTACTATACACTGTTACTTTTAGTTTTTACCCTTGGTCTGAACTTTATTAATTTAGAGAGATTGGTTCTGGTTGTCAAAATAATTCCTTCGTTAATAATTCGTAAGACGAGTAACAGTGCAGTTTTGTTTATTGAATAAGTTATAATCAATAATTATGAAATAGTGTGATTTCAGAGAGCTTTGACACTTAGGCCAAAGTGAAGACAACATTATGTTAACCCTGTAAGACCCGTGGCTGTAAAATTACAACATCACTTTTAGCTCTTCCAAAAACGGATCTGCATTTTTTTTTTTTTTAAAGACCACATTTACATAGCCAATGGGTCCTATTGTTTAGCCTCACAATGCCATTGGATAGTAAATGTGTATATAGGTCTTGTCATAAGGTCATGAACTCATACAACCTGCAAACTTTCCTGGAAGCGCATCTCCTTGTTTCATTGGACTGGATATCTCAACATTGAAGTAAGTAAAACCCCAGAAATATATTTTTTTGTGATAGTTAGAATGTCTAGTTCATGTAAATACTTGGTTATTGTGGAATGCATGCATCAAATTAGATTTTTAGCTTGTTATGTCTTTGTTGTAATTTTACAACGTTGGGAGAGAATGGTAGTCAAAATTGCATGTGCACCTTGCACATTACATGGAGGCATTGCACTTCTCAAATGTTCACATATAGGAGAAATACTTACAGAAAAAAAAAGATTTGATTCACAATATCTAAATGTGTTATTTGTTATAATTTTCACTTTAGATCAGATTTGAATAATTTTAAATGAATAAATGATTTATGGTTGCAGTGTTTTAAGTCCTTTTAGTACCAGTATTTGAAATTGTTCCTATATGTTAGCAGTGTATATATAGTTAACTTTATTTTTTTATCTGGGCTTTGTTTGTTTGCCCAAATATCTGCTTGTTGCAAGGCAGACACTGTTTGTGGAATGCTTTGGAGGATGGTTATTCAAGGACAGGTGTGGTGTTCAGACATATGGGGGGTTGCATGGTCCATTGTTCAGGGACAGGTGTTAGTGTTCTGGAATGTGGGGATGTAAGAGGTCTGGGGGTTTGTATATTCATTTTAGAATTGTGTGACTTCAGTGGAATGTATCACATAAATATGATTCTTTTACATTTAAATTATTTATACTTGAACATACTCTAACTCTTACAACTATTATTTTCACTTCAGAATGAGAGGACGCTGCAGACACTGCAAAAAAGGATATTCCAATACGTTCTGCAGGAAGTGCAATCTCCGTCTCTGCTTTTTATAGGAAAGGAACTGAGTTTGGAACTACCATTGCAAGTGAACACTGGACACTGTTTCTTTGACAGTTTCCAATCTGTTTTGTATTTAATATTTATATTTTATGTTTATTTTTAATAAATTCTAATTCATAAAAATATGACTGTTGCATGATTATTATTATTATTATTATTCATAATATTTACTGTTATGGTGCTATGTAAGCAATCCACACTTCAAATGAGCCCTTAGTTGTTCTGTATATTTGTTCTGACAGTGTGAGTGCAAATGCTGAAATTCTGCTCCCAAATAGGCCCAACGTTGCAATATTACATTTCCTTAAAAACTTACTAAAACATAATTTTTTTTAAAACTCCTTCATTATTTGGATCAGAGGCCTCCTACAACAACATCTGACAGGTGAGAATTTTTTTTTCTATATTTGGGTCTTACGGGGTTAACCGTAAAATAAGTTTTTGTATACTGACCAAATGAGAGAAGTAGGCTACATCCTGTTAATTAAGTGGTGAGAATTTAATTGTTGTTTTTATTTATATTGTTGTCCATTTATCGAACTTCCATGCCTCTTATATAGTAATTACAGGTCCTTCTCAAAAAATTAGCATATTGTGATAAAGTTCATTATTTTCCATAATGTAATGATAAAAATGAAACTTTCATATATTTTAGATTCATTGCACACCAACTGAAATATTTCAGGTCTTTTATTGTTTTAATACTGATGATTTTGGCATACAGCTCATGAAAACCCAAAATTCCTATCTAAAAAAATTAGCATATCATGAAAAGGTTCTCTAAACGAGCTATTAACCTAATCATCTGAATCAACTAATTAACTCTAAACACCTGCAAAAGATTCCAGAGGCTTTTAAAAACTCCCAGCCTGTTTCATTACTCAAAACCGCAATCATGGGTAAGACTGCCGACCTGACTGCTGTCCAGAAGGCCATCATTGACACCCTCAAGCAAGAGGGTAAGACACAGAAAGAAATTGCGGCGTGGCATGGAGGCAATCAGCCTGTGGCATTGCTGAGGTGTTATGGAGGCCCAGGATGCTTCGATAGCGGCCTTAAGCTCATCCAGAGTGTTGGGTCTTGCGTCTCTCAACTTTCTCTTCACAATATCCCACAGATTCTCTATGGGGTTCAGGTCAGGAGAGTTGGCAGGCCAATTGAGCACAGTAATACCATGGTCAGTAAACCATTTACCAGTGGTTTTGGCACTGTGAGCAGGTGCCAGGTCGTGCTGAAAAATGAAATCTTCATCTCCATAAAGCTTTTCAGCAGGTGGAAGCATGAAGTGCTCCAAAATCTCCTAATAGCTAGTTGCATTGACCCTGCCCTTGATAAAACACAGTGGACCAACACCAGCAGCTGACATGGCACCCCAGACCATCACTGACTGTGGGTACTCCAGTGCTGCTTTTCTGTAGCCCAGGTCAGGTGCTTCTGCCGCTGTTTCTGGTTCAAAAGTGTCTTGACCTGGGGAATGCGGCACCTGTAGCCCATTTCCTGCACACGCCTGTGCACGGTGGCTCTGGATGTTTCTACTCCAGACTCAGTCCACTGCTTCCGCAGGTCCCCCAAGGTCTGGAATCGGTCCTTCTCCACAATCTTCCTCAGGGTCCGGTCACCTCTTCTTGTTGTGCAGCGTTTTTTGCCACACTCTTTCCTTCCCACAGACTTCCCACTGAGGTGCCTTGATACAGCACTCTGGGAACAGCCTATTTGTTCAGAAATTTCTTTCTTTGTCTTACCCTCTTGCTTGAGGGTGTCAATGATGGCCTTCTGGACAGCAGTCAGGTTGGCAGTCTTACCCATGATTGCGGTTTTGAGTAATGAAACAGGCTGGGAGTTTTTAAAAGCCTCAGGAATCTTTTGCAGGTGTTTAGAGTTAATTAGTTGATTCAGATGATTAGGTTAATAGCTCGTTTAGAGAACCTTTTCATGATATGCTAATTTTTTGAGATAGGAATTTTGGGTTTTCATGAGCTGTATGCCAAAATCATCAGTATTAAAACAATAAAAGACCTGAAATATTTCAGTTGGTGTGCAATGAATCTAAAATATATGAAAGTTTAATTTTTATCATTACATTATGGAAAATAATGAACTTTATCACAATATGCTAATTTTTTGAGAAGGACCTGTATATATTACTATGTACCAATTTACTAATGCTTGGACACAATCTGACTCTCTCGGTGGTGCTCGCGGAGTTCGCTTCGCTTTTGTCCAGTCCGGCAACTCATAGACAGATGCGGTGTGTGTGTGTGTGTGTGTGTGTGTGTGAGAGAGAGAGAGCGAGAGAGACGCGTGAGTGACAGAGGCGGAGGGAGACCAGGGAAAGGAAATGCAACTGATTGAATACACTGCGTGTTTTAAATAGCGTAAAAAAAAAAAAGAATAACGAAACGCAATATGTGGCGGCCGGTGTTGATTCTGTGGCGCACCACCACGAATTAGTCTATGTGTGGGAAACACTGTGTTAACCAGCTCTCTCTTCCAAGTGGTTAGTCGGTCTCTGTTGCTCTCTCTCTTGCTCTCGCGGCTGTGTGCACAGATAACGTGCAAGTCCCGATTTTCACCTATTCTTCTGCGTTTAAAATTGTTTAAATGTGTAAACTGGCAAGACAAAACACGTCCAAATTAAAAACTTTCACTCTATGATGGCTAAATTTAGCAGTTAATCCGAGAATCACATGCGTGCCGAACCGTGTGGCAGCTGCTCTGTACGGATCAACTGCGATTCGTTCCACCCCTAATGTATAGGCATTTCATCACCCTAAATTACATTCAAATTACAATTCAAAAAAGGCGCAGTGCTTTCTGCAACTGGGTCAGGTCATGTTCACACCTTAATCGAACCGTACCCAAGTTCGTTTGGAACTGGACCGAGACCACCTCTTCAGCAGGGTCTCGGTACCGTTGTTTGGTCCGCACCAGAGTGTGATTGCTGTATTCACACCTACCCAAAAGATCCGCACCAAGGGGGGAAACTAACTTGAGTTCGATTCAATCGAACCAAACAAGGCAGGTGTGAATACACCCTTAAGTAGAATATCCCAGAGTCAGGTTTATGAACATTGACTTCATGCAGGACTCCTAGATGGAGCTTTTTGCAGGAGGGACAATGTCTCTTCAAATCACACTTCGATGAACGATGTGTCCTACCATATCTCCAACAACGACCATTATCGAGGATCCATTTTCTGTTAAACTGTTGGAATTTTGGACACAGACTCAGGTGATGGGCTTGATCACTACAGAACGGTCTGGGGTCTACTTGTTTGCTATACGAAGGTGGAATCATTCTACCTTGGGGTCAGATACTTGAACTACTAAAGTCTGCTTCCTCCTCCAGCCATTTTGCAAAATCCAACAAATTACAACAAAACATTCAGATTAACAGTTCTAGCATGTCTAACAAAACTGGAAACATGATGTGCTGGAAGTTTACTTAAAAGCTGGTGAACATGAGAGGTACATGCCAATTCCTTCGCCCCTTCATTCTGACTCCATGATTGAAGCATGCCTGCTAGAGCCCGGACTGAATCCTTATGGTCTAATCTGAACTGGAGCTATCGAAGGAACTTGACTAATTGATGATGATACCGCCATAGTTACGACATGACCTGGATGAACAAATGGACCATATGGTGGATATAATGAAGGAATAGGAAAAGGCACTGGATAATTTGGAAACATCCATGGGAAAAATGCATTGCCTTGCATTTATAATATGGTTTATTAAAAACAACAATTTGTTCTCAAACCGTTGCACCCCTAGTATGAAGCCATATCAAGCACAAAATATGGGACTGACAACCGTATTCTAGTGCTGTGTAAAACTTTACTGTAATAATCCAAGTACTTGCGCTACCATCTTGTCATTTGAGGTAAGAGAGCCGCGGGATGTTTTCTTTAGAAGCTCCTGCACAGAAGTTGTGCTGCTGTGGTAGGCCTATGCCATTTCAGTTTTCATTTTCAGCAGTTTTTTACCACCGCGGTTGTAATGGAACAACTACCGGTGGTGCAGTGCCCTAGTAACCTAAAACATAATTTAAAAAACATTTGTTTTATTTTAGTAAAATGTGAATTGTTAGAAAGAAAGAGATGTTGAGGAGAGAGAGAGATATAAAATGAACGATAGAAAAGGTGGTGGAGAGGGAAATAGAAAGCAAGGGAGAAAGAGAGATGGAGCAATTCATTGTTGTAAAAATCTTTCTCTTTTCATTCCGAGAGATATTAGAAGAGGAAAGTGAGAGAAAGAAAAAGTATGAGAGAGAGAGAGAAACAAAGAAAATTATAAAGAGAAAGAAGAAAATAATGAAGGATAAATAAATTGAAGATGTTAACTATATAATGACTGAAGGATGTCCAGAGAGTGAATAAATTAATGAATATTAATTAATAGTAAAAGACTGAATACAAATAATAACAATAATAAAAATTGTAATGTAACAGTAATGGCAACAATGGTGTGGCAAAAAAAAAAATAGCATATGGTACCTTTAATTCTACTTGAAGATAGAGAGAATAGAAGCTTAGGTGAAATAATTCAAAGAGTTACACACGTACACATAAAAATAGAGGAAATAAGAAAAAAACAGACAATAATAATAAAAAAACATATTATAATAATATAAAAAAAAATATTTTGAAAATGTTTCACTGCAGATATGTACACTTATTTGTACATAATAAGAGTATGTATTCAATAGTGGCATTAATTCACAAATCAGGGTAACTTGATATTTAAAAAAGAACAATGGAGCTGTCACAATCCCGGACTCCGCAACCTCTCTCTCTCTGGCCAGCAGAGGGTGCCCTCGCCCGAATATTGACTCTCACTCGCACTACATTTCCCATAAGCTTCATTAATGACTCTGATCATCATGCCCAGCTGCAGCCCATCTACCAGGCAATTTAACTGCACCACACGCAGCTCTCAGTGCAAAGTTTTGTTTTGCTTTTGTGAACACTACCGAGCGTTATAACCCAGTGACTGCCTGACCGTTTATTGACCCCTTCGGCCTTGGACTTCTCCTTGTCTGCTGCCTGCCCACGTTACCTCTGCCTAGGGATGGGGAAATGAAGCCTCATGAAGCAATGAGGTTTTCCCCTGACTGTTCCGGGAAAAGATTCAAAGCTTCGAGAGTGTCGAGAACAGCGCCATCTGGTGCTTATTTAAAATAAAGCAGCCAGAAGCCTGTGTAAGAAGCTCTGTCAGATGAAGCAACCACAACACACGCCATAGTTTCAATGTTATGTGTACAAATAAAAGCCTTACACGTTTGTGTTTGATTTGTCCATCAAATAAATTCCTAAGTTTGACCAAATATAAAATTACCTTATATGATTCAATAAGACCTAATGTAGGCCTACTATCTCTCTCTTTCTACATACACACACACATAGTGAATAAGGACATTGTGTGATAGGATCATCTGTTATTAAATGTGCTTATGACACTTGTCAGTGATAGTGATTATGTAACTGTAGGAATGACAGAAAGGTGAAGTTTTTAATTATTTTTATTAAGAAATAAAAGCTGTTTCACAGTGTTGGGGCTGAGTCTACTTCTCCTCTTAGACAGTACTTCCCCAGCCTTAGAGACACTCGTTCACACGGCACAGAGGAGGCCGGGGTACAAAGAAACTGTAATGCCAATGTATACTATAGATGGGGGTAGACATGTTTCTGCATTCTCCAGTATTCAAGTGCATCTTCAGCTCTTTATTTTTGTCTCTGTAAGGTATTTATCCACTTCTACGATCACATCAGAAGTGGCATTTGAGCTGGTTTGTGCTGGTCTACAGCACTGTCCAACAGAAGACAAAGGTTTCCACCTCAGAAGTGTGAGGAGAAAAGAAATGATTGGGAGTGACTGTACATGTAGCCTACATTGACTGAATATAAGACACATCAACGGTCAACAATTATAAAATACAACAATAAAATAAGAGCAATTATAAATAATTAATTAAATATTTCTTTTTTTCTTCTTCTTTTTTTAGAAATGCATACATACATTGGAAGCTATAAGCTCAAAAAAATATTCCCAGATAGGGGAAGTCTTCTCTTTTTTTGGCTGTTGCCATTGCTCGAAATACAAATCCCTTCAACCCTTCATACAAACACCAACATCCTATCCCCTCTCCCCTAAGCCCACCCTAACCCCAAATAACAATAATAATACCTAAAAAACACCAAAAGTGCAAAGATTTTACAAAAACAAAAAGACACAACAACAACAAAAAAAGAATAAGTAGTTTTGGTTATTTAAATGTAATGCATTGATTACGTCTCTAAGTACAGCACTCTCCTCACAAACCCATCAACCAGACTGAGCCGACAAGGACTCGTTAAATGAGATCTGGGGTTCGAGCCTTCTGACACCCAATGCGAAACGCGCATGTGATTGGACAGAAAGTGAGGCTTCATTTGTCATCGATCACGAGACTCCGGGAAACCAATACACACCCCGATACGGGGCTTCAATAGAAATTGCTCCGCATATGCGATACGCACATCGAAGCTTCAGTGTCATACGAAACCTCACTACCTCTGCCTGGTTCACGGACTCTGCCTGCCCTGATCTTCTGCCCGGTATTAGACCTCGATATAGCCTTGTCTCCAGTGCTGTGTTTGCTGTCTTTGACCCTTGCCTGTCTGACTACTCTGTTAATAAACTACACACTGCAAATGGATCTCTCTGAATCTGGTGATTCACAACAGGAGCCATATAGTTGTTTGAATTCAGATATCTTATGTTTGAATATGGCTATCCGTTTTTCATTATTAATGTAGTCTCTTAATTTTTTCCATGGTTTAACAGATTCTGTTTTTATTTTTCCAGTTTTAAATTGTTGATTAACTAGAGATTAGGGGTTACGTAATCCGGTGTGGGTACTATTTGTGAATGATCACCTAAGAGACATACTAATGGAGTTGTGAAATTTTAGAAAATTTATATGGTTTTAATGTATTATATATAAAATTTTATATTGGATTAGTTGTATTTTGATGTTTCTACTCCAACTAAATGTGCTGATGCAAACTTGTCTCCAAAAATGTATATCTGTGTTTGTTAGGTCCTTTTCCCATTGGTTAACTGGAATTGAGAATATTGTATCTGTAGACTAAGGTGTATATGGTTTAGTCGATAATTGTCTTGAGCTACTAATGGTTTCCAGTTTTTGATGGAATTTTTGATTTGTAAATAGAAAAAAAAAATCCAACATAATGGCAAAAATGCTTTCCAACTAATGTAAATCAATATTTACATAGTATAGTAGTACATTTATCTCTGACACACATTCCCGCATGGTCCTGTAAAATCACATCTTCTGTCCTGATACAGACCAATAACCAGGTGGTCACCTTAATTCAAGAGCAAGTTGACTGACCGTCTGCTACCATAGTTAGGCACATGTAAGAATATCTATATCTGCAATAGACTCAAGCAGATGATTTTGCTAAACTAACACAATACAACAAGGCGGCGTCAGCTAACATAACATTAAAAGTTACCATAGTGAAAGTTAAAACATTAAAAAGTACCATAGTTCAAAACCCTAATATTTAGTTAATACATCTGAAAAGCTAACCAACACATTCTCACCTGTGAAAGGTTATCCCATTTCTTATGGAAGTTAAATCTGGTGGTTTCACAACCAAGCTATTTTTTTTATATACAAGTGTGACTTTGTGCCAATATGTACAATATAAAACCATTTAAAAACAAATTTCCTGGTTAAACATTAAGGCACACTAGTGTAATAAACTGCAATTTTTTCATATTTTATCTAAAATTGACAAAATTATCCACAAATACCGCTTTTTTTCACTCAAAAACTGAGGTACATGAGCACAGATAAGTGAGGGGTACGATTGATCAGTTCCAAAAAATAAATCCGAAACCTGTCCTAATTGAAAGAAAACAAGCTGACAAAAATATTGAATCCAATATTTGGTGATAAGGTAGCATAACGAGAAATTTATAAGCAATTTTTTGAGACTGGGAACATCACAAGTGTTGTAGGGTTTCACACAGCATAAGGGTTTCTAAAATGGGGATTTTGTAATAATGGAATCTTCTCCCCTGTTCTGGCCAGCTCTGTCGGTAAATTTGGTCATGTTTACCAAAGGATTACAGCTTGAACTCCAACATTCACAGCATCCACCCACTGAGAGCACCACTATAAAGGCCCGGTGTAGTCCCTACTTCAGTGCCTTTTCAGCTAACCTGGACAGCTCATGATGACAGCGCTTTTTCTTTCCCTGTGTGCATGTTTGGCTCTAGCTCTGAGCAACGCCGCTCCAGCGTGAGTATCTGATACAATATCACATTCTATCTAGAAATTACTGCAAATATTTTCAAAACAGACTTTAGTTTTCTAAAGATCCTCAAATGCATTGGAACAAATAAGTATTAGTTTAATCACAGCACTCTGTCTTACATACAGTACAACACTTGTAAATGTGTGTGTGTGTGTGTGTGTGTGTGTGTGTGTGTGTGTGTGTGTGTATATATATACACATACATACATAAGTATATATATTACAAGTATATATATATATATATATATATATATATATATATATATATATATATAGAGAGAGAGAGAGAGAGAGAGAGAGAGAGAGACAGCATATACTTAGCTTTCAGCAGAATAAATGTGATTATGAAAAGCTATTTTAGTTCATATTTGACCAGTATATCTCCATCAACCTCTGTTTGCTTGTAAGTTTAAATTTGGGCTATCGTTGTTTGTGTTGCTGCAAAACAATCAATAACACAGATACTGACTGATTAAAGTCCACATCAGCATTTGTATACTGACTGATTAAAGTCCACATCAGCATTTGTATTTATGTTGCTGCCTGCCACAGATACCTTAATATTTGATAAGTAGGCAGCAGTTTGCTAAAACATGCAATTTAGCTACATATTGTCCTTGCTTAATTCATGTTTGTTTTATGGGTAATACAGTTGTATAGCCTATAGTTATAACTTAAAGCACTGAAATTGCTTTCTTTATTTCAGCCACCATGATGCAATGATAAAAGGTAAGCATGAAAATCTATCACTGCAGTTTTTTCAGATTTTCTGAAATTGGAGATGTTTTAAAAAATTCTACTCGCCACACTGGAGGCTTTTTTCTATTAACATGATATTATGATGATGGTATGTTAAGGGTTAAATGTGTTCTGTTTGACTATAGACTGGATGTGCAATGGCAGTATACTTAATGAGTTTTTTCGTATCGTCATCCTAAAAATTTGTCACGCAAACATGCACAAAAACTTTGCACACTGAGTCCGATGCGTATTAATCAATCCGTTCTGAAAAAAAATTGCAAAACAGTACAAAATGAAGTCTTCAAGAATTGAGGATTATTTTGTTGTCCTCTCACTTCTTAAAAAGAAGAAATATTGGTTCCATCCAATCCTGAGATTGCATAGAGTGGAAGGAGAGTTCGCTGCGGGATTAGCCCAAGCGATTCAAAGTGTAATTCAGGATGTCAGTGGCTCAGTTTAATGCTTTGCAAGCGATACTGGAGGAAATCCGAGGAAACCTGATCATAGCCAGCTTAACCTGATCAACCTGATCAAAACCTGATCATTCCTCGGATCATATTAAGAAAACAACCACCAATTTCCGTGAACCAATTTATCCTGAACAGTTCTGGATTTTTGCATTCGCTTTTACGGTGGCTCTAAATTGTCAAAACACCTCTCAAAATGCTTACAACGGATGCATAAAACGCAAATTTAACCCAAGCCATTCCACATTTTTTTTATGACCGATGAAAGCTACGGAGGCAGTGTGGAAGACCTTAAAGCTCCTTGCACACTGAGTCCGAAATTCTTGTCTGAAATTTTCACACGTTAAAAAATAAATACCTCACGTTGTGTCAATCACGTTTAAACACTGCCTCTGAAACTTTTGTCCGTCATAAATATTTTTTTGGATTGGGTTCAATTTTCACCATTTTTCGCATCCGTAGCAGGCATTTTGACAATTCAGAGGTTTCTGTGTGTGACAAATTTTTAGGATGACAAATACGAAAAAACGCATACGAAAATCTCTGACTCAGTGTGCAAGGACCTTTACTCTTGATTTACTGCATGCTCTAGATGTCATGAATGACAAATTCATGTAATCATATCATCATAGATGCCCCTGAGAGCCATTCACATCCTGAAGGGGAGGAGCACCATGATGCCAAACCTGACCGGTGTAAAGGCATCGAGTTTGATGCCATCACTCCCGATGAAAAAGGAAACACTTTCTTTTTCAAAGGTCTACTTTGATAATTCCTCTTTTATTATTCCTCACCATCTATTAGAAATGTCCTTACATGGCTATGCCAGGTTGAGTTTAAGTTAATGTAGCTTCTTTCTTTTTTTTTGCATTCTTGATTTTGATTTTTCATATTCAGGTGACCATTTATGGAAAGGTTTCCTCGGATCAGCTAACCTCTCAAGCAGCATCTTTAAAGAACTGGATGACTATCATCACTTGGGTCATGTCGATGCAGCCTTCCGCATGCACCATCAAGATGATGCTAGTGTTCATGACCACATCTACTTTTTTCTGGTGATTTTTATGAGTTACTTCTAGTACCTCACCAGCTATCACATGAATGTTTCTATACAGAAAGTACTTCTATCAAAACAATTTGAAATCAACTTTAATTTTTCTTTGCACAACTAAGAACCTTTCAAATATTTATTCACACTGTGCAAACCCAAGCCTACAATCTATAATATATAACAACCATAGACATGCAGTTCAATGCTGATAAGTGTTTTCAATTTTTTATTAAGGATGACAAAGTCTTTAGCTTTTACAACTTCACCCTTGAGAAAGGCTACCCTGTGGAGATACAGCAGGAGTTTCCTGGTATCCCCAGCCACTTAGATGCTGCGGTTGAGTGTCCCAAAGGAGAATGCATCACTGATTCAGTGCTGTTCTTCAAAGGTTATTGAATCATATATGCTCTACATTCACATCAACAATGACAATTTAGTTATTTAAAGATTGGGTGGCTTTATAAAGCTATCATGTACTTCGAATACTCCTATTATGGGTGTACCTTAGCATTGTGTGCGCAGAATTTGTGGTTTCACTTTATCTTGATGGTCCCTTTAACACATTCTGTTTACTATAAGTAACGTTACACCTACATGTCTACTAACTCTCATTAGATTGTTAGTAGAGTATTAGTAGACTAGTAGGGTTAGAATAAGTTGACATGTAGTTGCAAAGTTAGTTATAGTCAACAGAATTTCCAAAACGGACCATCAAAATAAAGTGTTACCGGATTTGGTGCTTTGCTTATATAGTATATAGTGTGATTTGCAAATAAATATATAACACAATAAACCCCTGCAGGAAACGAAACTTACAGCTATGACATCAAGACAAAGACAATTAAGAAGAAGATGTGGACACACTTGCCAAACTGCACATCTGCCTTTCGCTGGCTGGAGCACTATTACTGTTTCCATGGTTACAACTTCACTAGATTCCATCCTGTTTCTGGGGAGGTGACAGGAACATATCCTAAGGATGCCCGAAACTACTTCATGAGGTGCGGAGGATTTGGTGAGTCACTTATTGAAGTATATGTCTATTATATCTCATTTTACCTTGAATTTTTGACTTAATGTCTAGTTGAAATTGTTCCTTAGGTCATGGAGGTGGTGCAAGAAGGCTACGCTGCAGTGAGGTCCAGCTGCATGCTGTCACCACAGATGATAAAGGGAGATCATATGCATTCCATGGTAAATACAGTATCATTGCAATCTATTTTTTCTTCTTTTAATATGTGAAACTTGCACTTAACAATTCTCACAATGAACTAGTTTCTTATTAGCATGCATATTACTAGTATATTGGCTGTTTGGCTGTACTTATGAAGCACATATTAATGGCTTATTCTGCATGACCACATTCTACATTCCTTAATCCTACCCAATACCTAAACTTAACAACTACCTTACTAACTATTAAAAAGCTGTAATTGAGTTTACTGAGGCAAAACTTGTAGTTAATAGTTAGAATTGTACCCTAATCTAAAGTTTGAGCACAATATAACTATACTATACTTACAGATGCAATGTACTTGCGTTTGGACACACACCGAGATGGCAGTCACCATTTCCCCATTTCAAGGTCATGGAAGGAAATCTCTGGTGGAGTGGATGCTGTTTTTTCTTATGGTGATAATATGTACATCATCCAGGTAAAATAAATACTTAAAAGAGCCTAAGCTTTAAATAGATTTCCATTGCTATTATTTTAGCCTGACATTTTCAAAGCCTTTTCTTTAATTTATAAAATTTTTAAAGAGGCAGTGTTCAGCATGTGGTGACAGATTATTTTGTTTTGTGCAAATAGGGTGGTCAAGTCTATATCTACAAGTCAGCAGTCCATTATACTCTCATTGAGGGCTACCCTAAACCTCTGAAGGAAGAACTAGGCATCGATGGCCCTGTGGATGCAGCATTTTTGTGTCCAAAACAGCACACTGTATACTTTACACAAGGTAGGAACAATGTGTGATTTTTTTATCAGATCATTCATCAGCATTTTTAATAAGCATAATTTAAAAAGTATTTAAATGTAATGTCCCTTCCTTGAGTGATTCCTCACAAGATCTTTACTGTGTCATGCAATAATGCTGTAACATTCTCAGAGATGAGACAGAGGATCCAAATGCAGGAATAGTAATCAGGAAACCAGGAAAACATGGAAACAGAACTGAGTACCTCTAACAGTAATGAAATTGTCAAGGCCATACAATGAATACAGGAAACAACTGCTTATATACAGGGTAATAGACTAACAAGACATACTTGGAAATAATCAAGGATTGACAAGGGGGAAACAGGAACAAGAAACAAACTAAAAGTCTTAAAACAACAGCAAACACAGGCAGATTATGACATTGAGGTTGCAAAGTAGGGGACCACGGAGGGGGGACGTGTGGGTGCTGGTGGGGCTGAAGACCATCCCGTGGCTGGCAGAGCTTGGACAGGCCATGACTCTTCTTTTTTTTTATTTTAGTGTTTTTTCCATTATTGAGACAGGATAACATAGAGTAGACGGGAAGCGAAGTGGGAAAGAGAAGGGGACTGGATCGGGAAAGGTCCACAAGCCGGGACTTGAACTTGGGGTTTTAGTAATGACAGGGATCTTGGGAAAGTCAGAGATGGCACTCCTAGCCATGGGAATATAGGCAGGGACCTCAAAGAAGGGCTCTGTGGCCGTGAGAGAACAGGCAGGGACGGCCTATATGGATTAGTTTGTTTCTAGTTCCTGTTTCCCCTTGTCATCTCCTGATGAACCCCTTTTCACATTTCAGGGGTTCTCAGAAGCAGAAGTTGTCATTGTTAGGTAAACTTCTATAGTGGTGAAAGAGAGACAACAGCAAATAAAATTTTTATATTCCCATTTGCTCCCACATCAAAAGAAAAAAATCCATGACAGCAATTCCATGACTTTTTTAAAACAGGAAAAAAATCCATGACGGCAATTCCATGACTTTTTTAAAACAGGGAAAAATATGGAGATAGATTACAACAGTCAGAAGAGAGAATGATTTGAAACTTGCCAAGACTTCCTCAGCGGTTGTATTAGAAACACTCAAGCAGCAGTGTTATTTTTTTTTATATAATTTACTTCCAAGGTAATATAACACAAAGTATAGCATTATAAATGTAAATTAATTAAATATGAAAAACTTAACTAGATTTGTGATCTGGTGATAACTGGAAACAAGTCATCACAGTAAAAAGGGTCCATTGTGTGCACCTGTGTCTTGTTAGACAATTACACCTGTGTGTATATAAGCCCTTGTGTTTCCCATGTTCCTTGTCAGGTCTTGCCCATTCGTGGTTGTCTCTTTGGTGAGCACGGTTCTGTTTTCCTTGTGTTTCCTATTTCCTTGCTCCTGGTATTTTTGTCATTAAAAAATATTAAATTATTTAATTTGGTTCTCTTTCAAACATGCGCATGATATCTCACTCTGGGAAACACCTCGGGCGTGACCAATCCTGGAAGCACCAATTACACCATGTCTGTCAGCTGACAGGCCAATCACCACAGTGATGTGAGAGGCCCGTTTCCCTAATATATACCACTGCTAGCGGTCCCTACATCATTCTTGTTCTCTTCCCTGTGAAGATCCTATCTAGAAGCTATACTCGGCAGATCCTCATAAGGGTGGCTGCTAAACTATTCAAGGATGAGCCGTTGTTCTAGGTATGTTGCCGAATGTTAATAGACAAGATTTCTCCTGAAATTTCTCCCCTTTTTGAATCAGACCCCTTAGCAGGGAATAAATAGGAGGAGAGAGTTATTGCTCGTCTCTTGGAAGAGGATTTGGAAGAAGATGAAGAGAATGCTATCCTCCCTCCTAATCTTTCTTCTAGGCCTGGCAGTGCCATGGGTAAGTCCCCTTCCCCCATGCCAGGGGAACTGGACCTCATTGAGATCTGTAGCAGAGCGGCTGCTAAACTCATTATCGACTGGGGTGTGGAGAGGGATTTATATAACAGAAAGAGGCTGCAGCCCACTTTCAACTTCAATCAGTTGCAAGTAGAAGAGATATGCTGAGAATGAATTGGTCTGTCAACTGACAGACATGGGGCATATAGCGCTTCCAGGATTGCTCACAACCAAGGCATTTCCCATAGTGAGATGCCTCACATCTGTTATCAGAGAACTATGGTTATGCAAGTAAGTGTCTCTGAGTTCCCAACATGACACATGTCTGATTTTCCTTCTCAGGTCAAAAGATGTATGAAGTTGATCTTGCGGCCACACCCCGAGTTGTTAAAAAGGAGATACCTATTCCCTTCCCTAAAATTGATGCTGGCCTCTGTGATGCTGATGGTGTGAAGGTGTTTATTGGACCAGAATACTATTCATATAAAAGCCCAATGATTCTAGCTCTGACCAGAATTAGACCTGAACCTCAAAAGATCTCTCCAGAAAAATTTGGCTGTAAAGACTAAAGACTAGGCAAGGCAAAAGCTTCTGATGATAAGTCATTTTTATACGCTAATGATTTTGCTGCATATTTTGCTAATAAAAATGACACTTGTCTGGCATATCTTTGAATTTTCATTGTCCACTCAGGTTGTTAGCATGGTCAAAAACAACACAAAAGAAAATATTTACCCTTTAATATTTGTAGCAATATGTAAATATTTAGGCAATAATTGATCATAACGATTTATGATTAATTATATATATATATATATATATATATAATTAATCATAAATCGTGATTAATTACGATTTATGATTAATTAATATATATATATAATATATATATATATATATATATATATAATATATATATAGATTAATATATATATATTAATATATATATTATATATATATATAATATATATATATAGATTAATATATATATATAATTAATCATAAATCGTTATGATCAATTATTGCCTAAATATTTACATCATGTTCAAACAGAATATTCAAACAGAATCTACCCATGTTCAAACAGAATAACGAAAAGTAAAGAATGAAAGATAGAGAAGATTAAAAGAAAATCACCCCCAGAACATCTGGGCTCATTCATTCCTATCCTCCGGGTGAGACGGACCTTTCCTAATTTTCCGGCTACTTTACTTTCAAGTTAACCTTTTAAACTTCACACGAACGATGTGCCCTCCGACGCTTCAGGCTCCCGAACCACGCATCGAGGATCTACACAAACACACAAAGGGATTCTTGCTCAGCACCAAAGATCCATGTTTAAGATTGTTTGCCCCTGCCTTAAGGTAATTTGATTCTTTGCTGGCTCTCAAAGGTATCACTGTTTGTGATATTTGCCATTCTTTAAAGACAAATCAGTCCACACCTATTTTCTGTGAAATGACCAATCGTAGGTAGGAACTTTTAGCGGGAGAACGTTTTCTTTGTCTCCTTCTGACAGCCTAATTTGACCAATTCTGACACCATCATAAAACATGTATTTTTAGTCCAAAGGATGGTAAAAATAGTATAATACATTTTATCGTAACATACTATACATTGTTAATTAAGGCGTAATGAGAGGAATATTTCAATATCACAAAATATATGGCTGGAAGATATTAAAGCAGAAATACATTCTTACACTTGAATATAAGCACTTAGAGTTTAACTAAAAAGTCGTAACTAGGCTAATATAAGGTGGGGTATATACATACACACAGGAATATATCATATACATTCTGGGACGACTTAATTTTGAGTTAAATGGAAAGAATGTCTATGTATATTGGGTGCGTTTCTCCAATGTCCGTCCATGCCACATGGCCTTTCGTGCCTGCCGTGGGAGAGAAGTTGAGTTGATTAAGATCTTCCAATCAAGCACAGCCATCTTGAAGGATATCTCAATTCTCTAATTGCACCGCGAGGAGGGGAGGATCAAGGAGTGAGGAGGCTTCCAGAGGAGTCTTGGGCGAGGATACACGAGTGTATCCTATGCGGAAGTGTTTTATCGACTAAACGTGACGCACGTATAAATTCTCTTCCTCCTTCACATCGGTCACAATAATTTTTGTTTATACTTTACCCTTGCAGTTTACATAAACCACACATCTCACATATTTCAACAGGGTATCTTGCTTTATTATTACTTATTATGAATTACTTAAATAAACAAACTTCAACAACTTAAGGGCAGATCCTTTGAGCGCTGCTGATGACGCTATCAAGTGACGCTCGTGTGATCAAGTATTGCAATGTATAAAAAAAGCTTTCATTCAATTCCTCCGTCCTCATTTTCTTTCCTTGCGTCCTTCCCTCGCATCCTACAGGGGGTGGAGCTGAGACGCGAGGAAAGGAAGCGAGGAAAGGAAACGAGGATGCACAAATAAGAATTGAGAAGCACCCAAGGTGTTTCTGTTTAGCCTCTGCCAGGCCACTAAAATGACAATGGGGGAAATTCGATCCAGACTCATCAGCACATGAAGAAGTCCAAAAGGTTAAAAGCTTTCTGAAACTTAGAACTGAATCGGTCATCATGATTCAGTCCATACGCTACAGCTCCTTTGACCAGAACAATACACAGACCTAGTAGTTATTAATTTGACGACTAAGGAAATAAATGCCATATCAATTATAATGTAGATAATCTTCACTCTGCAATATACAGAGTATATTCTCCTCTTGTAAATCAAAAAGATTGAGAGGCAACAGCTACTTGCATAACCAAGCTTGCTCCTGGGGTCAACCAAGTATGGGAATAGGGAGATGATTCCCTTCGCACATTCTTCAAACATCGGGTAGGTCTTGTTCTACACACACAAACACAAACCAACTCTATGAACAATCTACCCATTGTAACTTTGTCCCACACTCGGTATACGCTGGGGTCCCAGACAGGATTTCTGTCATTAATTTAAGGTTCAGTTAAAGAAAACGTACAAAGATCTTGTGTGGTCTGATTTCTCTTTCACAAGACCCGTCACTTAGTGAGATAAGGATGTACACCAGTAATCAAACATAATATATGTAGTAATAATAATACCCATATAATCACTCTTAAATAGAACACAAACCATTCAATATGACAGGAGACATATAATTGCATTCAAATATGTATATTCACAAGATGCACAATTTCAAGTAGCCTATTTCAAAATTGGCTTTTTTAGTTAGTTAACAAAAATTCCGTTCAATAATTGTCCAGCCAAAAAACAGGCTACAAAAAAGAAACAAAATTAGTCCAGTTCAAAGGACAATCAATAATTCCAACAGTAATCCACAGCAAAAATAGTTCAAACATTAAGTGGGAGAAAAATTCCCTATCAAAAATAGTCAAGTCACGTCAAACAGTCATCCAGTGCAGGCTAAATTGTACTCACGATTCCTTTTTTAAAAGTCTGGTCCACATTTTCCGGGACTTCTCAGAAGTGAGTATATAGACTGGAGGCTCCTGATTTGTATCCAGTTCAGGTTTTGGAACTCGTATTGTTTTCCCTGCAGTCTCAATGACAATCACCTTGTCCACAATGACAATGACACTTTCCTTTTCGTAAACCGGAGCACGATTCATTAGAACGCCGACGACACTCGTAACACTCGCGGATAAAACAATAAATCGCCATGGGAGTCTTCTAGAGGAGCTCCGCGAGGTACACTCAATACCTCCCGACAGCTGCCGCCATCTTTTTGTGAGCGACGCACGTCATCCAGATGAAGGTAACTAGGGGCTGGACTAAAGATGTCGCCATCTTGATTCGGGCACTTATCTTATGATGACTGTAGATTCATATAATATAGACATTTTTTGGTTTCACTTTATTTTGATGTTCCCTTTAACACATTCTGTTGTTTATAAGTAACATTGCACCTTCATGTCTACTTACTCTCATTAGAGTATTAGTAGAGTATTAGTAGACTGGTAGGGTTAGGGTTAGAATAAGTTGACATGTAGTTGCAAAGTTACTTATAGTCAGTAGAGTGTCTGTTGGAGGACCATCACAATAAAGAGTTTGCAGATATGAAGCAGATAGTCCACTAATACTCTGAGAGTTAGTTGACATGTAGTTGGAAAGTTACTTATAGTTAACAGAATGTTCAAAAGGGACCATCAAAATAAAGTGTTACCCAATTTTTTGGTATTTGTGAATAATGATTTCAGAGTTATTTTACAGATGAATGATGACTGATAAATGTAGGACAAGTAAACTTTTCATTGCTATTTATTTATTTCATGATGACATTGTCACACCATGTTCATTTGTCAAATGTGCTACCAAGATTTTCAACATGTCACATCTTTTACCATCTGACAGACTTTTAGTGTGAGCGTATTCATTTATGACCTTCTCGCCTCCCGGGCTGCTCTTTAGAATATCTTCGATCATCTTGAGGGGGAAATGGTGTAATATTGAACAGAGATGAGAAATTAATTTCATTTCATCGCTGCATGCGCCCCTACAAACAAACGCTGTTTTTACAGCGACCCAAATAAAGCACAGAAAAAGTATGTTTCAAACACACAACATCCGGGCATCCGGTCCCCATTCATTACATTCATCAACCCCCCCGCCACTGGTTGTCACTCTATCTCTCTGTCAGGTTTGTCAAAACAACCCAAAAGAGAACATGTGCACAAAACACATCACAAGGGTATTAAGTTCCCCTATGCTACCCAGCCCGAGTAAATGTTCCAACTCTAGCTACAAGGGCCCTGGCCTGGCAAGCCTTCCCCGATGTATCAGACTGGGTTATGAACATCATAAAGCGAAGCTACTCGCTCCAATTCTCTCGCAGACCCCCGCGGTTTCAGGCGGTCATCGAGGCCTCGGTGAGAAGCAACGTGACTCACGTGCTTCGCACCGAAGTGCAAAATCTGCTAGCAAAAGGGGGGATCGAGCCTGTTCCCCCCGCGCTGAGTCAGTCAGGGTTTTACAGCCATTATTTTCTTGTACCAAAGAAAGACAGCAGCATCCGCCCCATATTAGATCTGAGACATCTGAACAAAGCTCTCATGAGACGGACATTCAGAATGATAACTACCAAACAAATCCTCGCACAAGTTCGCCCAGGGGATTGTTTTTTTACGGTAGACCTGAAAGATGCTTACTTTCACATTCAGATAACGCCCAGCCACATGCCATTCTTGAGATTCGCCTTCGAGGGGTGGGCTTATCAATACACGATCCTGCCGTTCGGTCTGTCCCTGGCACCCCGTACATTCACGAAGTGCATGGACGCCACGCTTTCTCCCCTGAGGCAACGCGGAGTGCGCGTGCTGAATTATCTAGACGATTGGCTCGTTATGTCTCAGTCGAGGACCGAATTATTGGCGCACAGATCCATGATACTCAGCCATTTGGATGGTCTGGGTCTTAAGATCAATTATTCCAAGAGCAAACTGTTACCCAGCCAGAATGTCATCTTTTTGGGCACAGTTGTCGACTCTGTAACAATGAGAGCGCAGCTCACACCAGAGCGCGCGCTCTCTATACAACAGCTGGTAGCCTCCTTCAGGGTAGGTACGGCGCCCCTCAGAAAGTTTCAGAGGCTTCTCGGTCTCATGGCCGCCGCATCGTCAGTACTCCAGCTGGGGTTACTGCATATGCGACCCCTTCAGCACTGGCTAAAGCACCGTGTGCCAGCCCATGCATGGCGGTCAGGCTGCATGCACGTCAGGGTGAAACAGCGTTGTGTGGAAGCTCTGGTCCCTTGGAAAGCCCAGAACTGGTACCAGTCGGGTGTAATTATGGGTGTAGCCTCCAGGAGGAAAGTGATTTTCACAGACGCCTCCAACCAAGGTTGGGGAGCGCCGCACAAGGACAGGCCTGCCTCCGGCTTCTGGCTGAACCTGGAGAACAGCTTACATATCAACTGCCTGGAGATGAGAGCAGTTTGGTTAGCCCTAAATAATATTTCTTCCATACCTCAGGGGACACCATGTCTTGGTCCGCATGGACAACATGTCGGTGGTGTCCTATATACATCGCCAGGGCGGCCTCAGATCAGGCAGCCTGTATGTCATGGCCAGAAAGCTCCTCCTTTGGTCGCATGCCAATCTGCGCCCGCCCGCAGTCAGATGCTGTAGCCCCCCTCTGAAAAACCCAAGCGTGGTTTCCAGAGCTGGCATTGATGACGGGCATTGTTCCCTGGCCAGTGCCAATGAGGAAGGACCTCCTCACACAGGCGAACGGGACGATCTGGCATCCTCACCCCGACTTATGGGCCCTCCATGTATGGCCCCTGAACTGGTATCCAGGGACCTCCCAGAAAAGCTCCATAGACGCCTCAATGCTCTGAAGTGGTCAGTATTCACTGGCTGGTGCTCAGCCAGGCATTTTGAGCCCCACTCATGCGAAGTTTCGGTAGTGCTCTCCTTCTTACAAGAGCTTTTGGATGCGGGTCGCTCCCCATCCACGCTCAAATTATACGTGGCAGCAATGGCAGCTCACCTTGCTCCTGTGGCTGGCCAGTCATTGGGGAGAAACGACCTTATCGTTTGTTTTCTAAAAGGAGCCAGGAGGTTAAACCCTCCCAGGCCTCCTACTGTACCGGCGTGGGATCTTTCCACGGTTCTTAGCGCCCTGAAGGGCCCCCCGTTTGAACAACTACAGTCAGTTGATATCAAACCTCTTTCGCTGAAGATTGCTCTGCTGCTGTCTTTGGCATCAGTCAAGCGAGTGGGGGACTTACACGCGCTCTCCGTGAGCCCCTCCTGCCTGGAATTTGAGATAAATTACTCCAGAGTCATTCTCAAGCCAAGGCATGGTTATGTACCTAAAGTGCTCTCAACCCCGTTCAGAGCTCAGGTTATTACTTTATTAGCACTTCCACCCTCGGAGGATGATGGGGAGGCTAATCTGCTTTGCTGCTTTGTCCCGTTAGGCCTTTAAAAATATACTTAGAGCGTTCTGTGCCTTTTAGGCAGTCAGAACAGCTTTTTGTTTGCTTCGGTGGCCGTACCAAAGGGGTTCCGGTCACGAAGCAGAGGCTATCCAGATGGATATTGGACGCCATCTCGCTGGCATACGCCTCTGTGGGCCAGGATTGTCCCATAGGCGCTAAAGCCCATTCCACGAGAGGCATGGCCTCAAAAGATATTTGTGTGGCGGTCGCCATCCACGTGTAGCGACAATGACTTTTGTAGGGAAATTATTAACTCAAAGGGGGAATAATATTCATGAGATGATGAATATGCATTATCGTATACACAAATTAGATTATCCCAAATAGGGAATAGGTTAAGCCTCACCGTATATGAATCATTAACACGATTGCTCGTATTAATTATTAATATAGGTCAGTAAAATCAGATCAATTATCAGGGTCAATTTTCATGTGATTCAAATTTAGTTTATCACGCAATCTATGTCTGACTGGAGGCGAAACTTCCTTATCATAACTTACCGCCCTGTAAACAGCGACAATACCCTTTCTATGGCCACTAGAAGGGATATTTTCGTGTAAGGCACTTTTAGATATTTCAAAGGTTAAACCAAATAGAGCTTGTAGCTTAAATCGACATTTTCAGGGATTTCAAGTTTAGGAAACAATGAGACAGATTCAATTCAAAGGATTATAGAATTTAATAAAACAAGACTAAAGATTACATAAACTACTTAAATCACGCAGGAGTAAATATGCATAGCAAAAACAAACAATTACAAAGAAACAGAAAATGATTGCAGTACGAAATATTGGAGAGAGAAAGTTAGAGGGTGAGAGAGAGAGAGATAGAGAAAGAGAGAGAGAGAGAGAAATCTTCTCAGGACAGAACAGTTCAAACAGTTACTTCAAAATGAGACCCAAAGGCTTTTTAGGAAGTTCTAGACAACCTTAAAAACAGCATTCCATTTTAGATTATACTTGCATTGATATGGCCCCTTTTGTGCAGCTGGTTTGAAAAGAAACGTAGGCTGATGTCCGGAGTTTCGTTCGGACGAATGTAGATGTTGCGATCTCTTCAGGACTGCACAGAACAGGAGTGGCGCTTCATGTTTAAAGGGAGCAGTGGCACGCCTTTCTCACGTGCCTGATCCAATCGTTTGGGAGGAGGCGTGGCGGCACACTTCGTTCCGGTCAATGTACAGAGGAGACAGAATTGAATCATAAAACATTTCTAGTCTAGTATTAATAAAAGAATGCATCATGTTGCACTTTGGGTTAAGTATTCGATACCATTGAATTTCTTGGATCCTAACAATACCACACACGGTACTTCTGTGTGCTAGTAAGATAAAGATACATGATTATTCATGATTAAACGCATATCACATATCCTAAAGCTGATGGTTGTAGCAATGAAAATCACATGGGAATAGTGCAACACAACAAGAAACATTTTAGTCAAAATGAGTGTTTCCGTTTGTGTGTTTGTGGGTGTATGTGTGTGCGTGTGTGTATAAGTTCATCCCGTGGTTGGCGGGTGGTGAACTTTGCTCATCCCCTTCCTCTGGGGAATTGATCTTGAGCCAAAGCGTGATCTTGAGCCAAAGCGGCGCCTTTTGGTCATATGTCTTTTGGTCATATGTCATGTGGTAAAACCGAGCATCCTTTGTTTAGTCATTAACGGCAAACACCGCGTGTGTGAGTCAGAGTCAGTAATCCAGTCAAGATAAAACAATCCTTTGCTTGTGTCACAGTCCAGAAGAGTGGAGGGGTGTTTACTAATTAGAATCTAGTTAATTTAATCAGATGACCATCTCCTTGCCGTTACATTCCCCCCTTGATGGTTCGGCAGGCCCGTGTGTGGGCCTCGTCGACTCATCACGATCATACTGGCAGATGGCAGGTGATTCCTGAAAGTGAGATGCTGTAGATGATTGTTAGGGCTGAGGGCTCAGCTCTATGAGGTTTTCCGCGTTCTCTAGCGGGGAGTCCTCTTTCCGGGGGCCCCTACGGAACCCTCCAGACATGGCTGTCGGTACAGGACGTAGGCCAGGCCCAAGGTTAGGACGTGACTGATGATCGTTGAAATGCACACAGCAGTATCGGCGGCGGTTCAGGATGGGTATTCTGGACAATGCTTGGAGGGCTGCGTCAAGGGGTGTGATGTCGATGATCTGTGACCCCCCTTCCTGAATCCATTTTTCCAGTTCTGGATTGAAAGTGAAGTTGCAATCCTTAAAGAAGGGTGGAATCTCTAGTTCGGATTGGTATTCTTCGCTCGGGAGGTGATACAAGGCTAGGTCGTCCTTGGCTCCTCGTGGGACCTCGTCATGGGCTCCTCGTGGGACTTGAATCCACACGGTCTGGTTCAGCAGGTTGACGCATGTAGCGGTGTCGTGCTGGTCGTAGGTCAGTGTCGCCGCCCGTACTGGAGTGTTAACGAGCCACCGATCCCCCACGATCTCGGCTTGCGTCTCGGTGACTTGGCTGCGAGGTTTAGCATCCGCCGGGCAACGTGCATCGCTGGCCAGATGTTGCAGGCCACAAATCCCATCAGTGTTGTCTCTTAGGAATGGTTTGCTTGGGCAGAGATAGTGAATGTCTTTGGTGAGGGTACACATGTGCGGGTTTGGGGCTAAATACAGCTGTGTGTTGCTGTCGTGGTAAGCTACCGCTTCGGGTGTCCGTACCTTGAAATAAGTGTTGCTCTGCCAAAATCCCACGTTGACAATATCCCTGAGTCGGTAGATTCGGCTTGATTCTATGATGGGTAAACTCAAGAGGAAGCCTACCTCTCGCTGTGCAGGGTCAACATACAGGGGAATGGCACTTCCCAAAGAGTAGGCAAGGTGGATTTGTATCGGGTCCGTGGGTGTTGTTATGGCAGAAGCCAGCACGGTTTGCACCAGGCTTAGGGGTATCAGGTATGGCGGGATCCTACCCATGGCTAAGCTGTCCATGGAGGAACTTACTTCTCGGAGCATGTCGGTCATTAATGCCGTGACCAACTGTGTCTGGGCAAAGTCATTCTGGAAAACTGTGAACAGCTGTTTCATGGAGCTCACAGTTTCATTCAACATGACGCTATGAGTGTTGAGGATTGTCACGGTTCCTCTCAGGGTCTTGCCGATGGTTTTCAGGGATGCACTTTGTGTGTTGAGTTGTTCTTTTAACTGTGGAAGTTCCGTCTGAATTTCAGCTACTTGCCGTCGCACCGTGGCTATGTTAACGGCGTTGACACTTGACATACCAATGTTGAACAGCGCGCCTACGGCGGCAGCGGCCCCTAGCAGCGCTCCCAGGAACCGCTTGAAAAGTTTGTTGTGTCCTCCCAATTCAGCTTGGGTGAGGGTCATCTTCTCGAGTCGGTTTGTCCCGGGTTGTGTGGGACAGTCTTTTCGCTGCGGTGACGGCGGTTGAGTTGAGCTTGCATTGGCCCCTCCCTGTCTGTCCCCGCTAGTGGCCAGATGTCTTTTGATCTGATTGCGGTGGACCCATTTGAGAACTGGTTCTCTCGGTCCCTGTTTCAGCTGGATTTGGTATGCAACGGGGGAGAGTTTGTTCACAATTTCGTGAGGTCCCGTCCAGTGGGGCAGGAACTTCTTTGACAACCCCTGGGGTGGGAGGGCGAAACTGTAATACAGAACTTTGTCACCCACATTGAGCTCCTGGTGTGATGCCTTTCGGTCGTAATATGCTTTCTGGCCTTCAGCGCTGGTTTTCAGATGTTGCTGGGCGAAAGCAAAAGTTGTTTTCAAGTGTTTATGGAGCTAATCCAGATACTGGGACGTGGTGTAGGCGGTGACGAGGTTGTGGTCTCCCGGTTGATACAACAGGTGTAATGGCAGGGTCATCTGCCGCCCGGTCATTAGTTCAAACGGGGACACCTGTGTTGATTCCTGCGGTGTGGCTCGGAGGGCCATCAGCACGAGGGGGAGTTTCACGTCCCAGTCTTTCTGATTAGCCGATACGTACTTTCTTAGCATGTGGACCACCGTTCTGTTCGATCTCTCTACCTGACCAGATGCGATTGGATGGTGACTAATGTGAAGTTTAGCTTGTACCCCTAGACATCTCCAGATCTTTTGCATGATCTCGGCAGTGAAGTGGGTACCTCTGTCTGAGTTGACTCTTAGTGGCAATCCGAACCGGGAGAAGATGTGGTTCATCAGGAGATATGCCGTTGTCTGGGCAGTGTCGTTAGGTGCTGGCAAACACTCTATCCACTTGGTAAACTGACACACCACCGTGAGAAAGTACTTGTTGCCTCTTGTTGACCTGGGCAGAGGTCCTACCCAGTCAATTTGGAGGTCTGACCATGGGAACGTGATTCCTCTGCGTTGCAGTGGGGCTCTGTGATTTGGGTTTGATGGTTGGAATTGACAGCAGACCAAGCATTCTCTCACATACTCTGCCACATCTTGCTGCATGCCTGGCCAGTATGCCACCTGTCTAAGTGTCTCATACGTGGCTTTGGTACCGTGGTGTCCAGCATAAGGTGTGTTGTGGGCGTGCATTAGCATTACCCCCCTTTGGCAAAGTGGCACCATGAGTCTAGGCGGAGTGGTGTCATCAGTGCCAAACCATAGAATGTTGTCCCGCACACGCAGCATATGTCTGGTATTATGTAGATGTCTGAGGTATGAGTCAGCTTCGACGTCTGATGGTGAGATCGGGTGGCAGGCGGGGTCAGAGAGGTGGTCAAGAATTGTCTTTATGGCAGTGTCTGTGGCTTGCATATCCGCAATATCGTTGTTGGAAATTTGCGGAGTTAGCGATAGCATTTGTGAAGCTGGTGTTGTAGCAGGCAGGGGCCGTTTGCTGCGGGTCAGTACCGTCACCATGGGGGTGGGGGTGGGGTTTGGGGAAGACCACAGATCACCGTGGAGGGCGCCCGCTTTGGCAAGGGCATCAGTGTGGTCATTAAAGTCTTTGTCTTGGCCTGGCAGTTTAGAATGTCCCTTGACCTTCTTCCAGTACACGGTGACATCGTGTGTTGTTGTGATGTTATCACATTCCTGGAAAAGGTGTTGGTGTTTGACGGGCTTGTTGTTTGCCGTTTTGAAACCATTTTGTTTCCAGATCGGGAGATGGCAAACAAAACTGAGTCTGGCATAGTTAGAGTCTGTGCAAATGAGAAGTTCTCTGATGTTATGGGCTGATGCGAGTTGCAGAGTTATGAGGATTGCTGCTACCTCTGCATATTGTGATGACTGGGGGCCCAGTTTGAAGTGTCGTGGTGGGCATGGGTGGTTGTCAACCCACAGTACCCCTGCACCTGCCTTCAGGATGCCCTCGTGGTTGTAGGAGCATCCGTCGACGTAAGCCGTGGGCATGCCGTTGCACACATTGTTGTCAAAGTACCTGTGACAGGTCAGTGGTGGCTGTTGGGGCTCTGGTGTGTTCAGCATCGCAGCAGGTAAGTTATCAGAGCAGTTTTGATATGCAGCCAGGGCATTTCCCAACGCCGACTTGTGATTTTGTGCATATCGGGCCTCGACATCACGTCCTTGGAGAGCCATTAACCACGTGGCTATGCGTGCATTGGTTACTACGCCATCTCGGATGCATTGGCGGTTGAGGAACATTACAGGCTGGTGGCAAGTGTCTATTATGACTTTCTGTGCTCCAATGTAGCTGGAGAAACGCTGTATGGCCCATACTGTACAGAGCAAAGCTTTTTCGCAGTCTGAGAATTTACATTCCGGAGGGAGAAGTGTCTTGCTGGCATATGCGACCACCTTCTTGTCTTGGTCGTGCCGTTGGTATAGGCCAGCACTGAGACATTGGTCAGAAAATCCAGCTTCCAGGTAGAATTCTTTTTGAGGATCGGGGTATGCGAGACAGGGAGCTGCGCATGAATGTCTTTTTAATTCCGCCATGGCGTGTTCTTGAGCGTCTGACCAGACGAAAGGGCAATCCTTTTTCAGCAGAGCTGTGAGGGGCCTGGCGATGTCTGAATAGTTTTCGATGAACTGTCGAGAGTAATTGCATACCCCTAGAAAACTTCGCAGTTCAGAGACGTTAGTGGGAGGCTTGATGTTTTGAATGGCGTGGATGCGGTTTGATTGTGGTTCGATGCCATGGGGTCCGATGAGCAGGCCCACGTAGTTGACCTTGGTACGACACCACTGTCCCTTGTGGAGGGCTATTTTGGTGCCGGCAGTGGATAACTGGTTCAAAACATAGTCTATTTCTTTCAGGTGGTCGGCCACCGTCGTGCTCTTCATGAGAACATCGTCAACATAAATCAGGTTACCTCTCATCCTGGCGTCTGGGCAGGCCTTGTTCAGGAAGATGTTGAACTCAGCTGGTGAGTTGGCATACCCGAACGGGCATCTGTTGAAGGTGAACTGTCGGTTGCCAAATGTGAATGCCAGCTTGTGTTGGTCTTCTGGGTGCACTGGAATGGTCCAGAATCCAGAGGCCACATCGAGTGTAGAGAAGATGGTGGCTCCTCTGATTCGGGGTATTTCCTGTTCCAGCTGTGTCATGGGCCACCGTGATAATGGCACCTGTTGATTCAGCTTTCGATAGTCAATGGTGGGCCGCCATTTCCCATTCGGTTTGAGAACGGGCCAGATGGGGGCAGAGTAGGTGCTGTTACATGGACGGATGACACCTTTCTCAAGCATGGATTCGATGATTTCCTGCATTGGTTCGTGCGAGGCAAAGGGAAGTTTGTACTGCTTGACGAAAGTGGGAGGAGCCTCGGGATGCGTGGGGATGCGCACCGTGTGGAGGTGGGTAAGGCCACAGTCTAACGAGTCTTTGGCAAAGGAGTCTTTGAACTTATAAAGGACTTGTCTTAGTCTTTGGTGGTCTGCGTCGTCCTGAAGCGCATCAGCATCTTGTAGAATTTGCTGCACTTGAGATTCAAAGCCTTGATATGGCTCCTCTGTCGGTGTGTCATCGGTCGGGTTGATTTTTAAAGGTGTAGCAGGTGCATTAGTCTCACTGACAGGCTGGTGGGAGACTGTGTACACTGTGAGGTGTTGGTCCTCTGTCAGCTCAGTTCTGCACACTTGGTCTTTGGCTACTGACATGACAGATGTGATGGCAATGAGTTGGAAGGGTACTGTGAACACTGTGTTGTCAGTGTGCCCTTCAGGTATCAGTGCAGGTGGGATGGGCCCGATGACGGGTAATACAAGTTCAAAGTCATGAAAGTCGTGGCTCACTAGCCATCCTAGCCTGTAGGATCTGGGGATGTTGATGTCCGTTGCTGTGCAGTTGTTGAACAGAATATAGACTACCCGAGATGCCACTTCTGTGAGGGGTGTGGCTTTGAGTGTGAGTCCGAGGTCCCCACATTTAGGTGACGGTTGGAAGAAAGCCAGCGTGTGGTTTAAGATTTGGCCACGTCGCATGTTGAGCCGTACAGTGACCCCTTTTGTGTAAGCTGGTATCACTGTTGTTTGTTCGTTGATTAGGGTGCAGACTTCTGGGATGGTCTGCCCTAACAGTAGATTTTCATGGTCGATGAGAACAGGTGGCTGTAAAGTCAATGGGGCCCATACCACTTCATTAAACATGTCCACATGAGCTTTGAGACGAAGCAAAACGTCTGCTCCAATGTAGACATCGTGGACCGGATACGGTAGGATCAGAAGATAATGGGTCAGGCACCGGTTATTCCACTTTAATTGCAAAGCACAGATCCCTTTTGCAGCTATCATGGAAGATGGATGTGCGTTGAGAGGGAAACGTGTGCGTTTGCTGGTATAAGGCAGGTCCGGTGTTTTGTCAATGATTGCATTGAATAGTGAGAGACTGATGGCTGAGTTGTCTGCCCATAGTGCTAGGATAATGTCTGTTGTGGTTATATCTTGCAGTTGCAGGTCAGTCCTGACCTGGGGGCAGTAGGTATCAGAGTCTTGGCTGGTTTTGAAAGTACAGAGTAGTGAACTTGACCCCTGATCAGCTGTTGTGACTGGGTCGTCATGTCTGGCTGAGGGAATTCCCGTGAACCCTGTGACCTGACAGTCTGGCTGAGCAGAAATGCGTGGCTGGAGGGGTTCACGCACTTGAGCCCAAACTTGCAGGTGTTTGAAGTTCAGTAACGGCTCGAATCGATCCAGCAGGTCCTTGCCTATGAGAAATGGATAAATGTTCATTGGCGAAATGTAGACAGGGTGTACTAGGCTCATAGGACCGATTGCCAGGTGAATGGGAGCTACGTTTCTTAGTTGGATGTCATTTTGGCTGTATGACTGCACATTCAGCTCACAAGTGTGGAAGTTAAGAGTTCGATTCTGTTTTTGAGCTTCAAATTGAAGTTTTTCAAAGAGTTCAGCAGATATGAGCGTGAGATCGGAGCCTGTGTCCACAAGCGCTTCGAGTCTCACCTCCTTTTCCAAAGTGACTGTTAGGTAGAGTTTGCGTGCCACTCCTCGTTCGATCAGATTCCCCAGGAGTTTTGATGTGGGGTTTTGTGTGTTGATCGATAAACAGTGCGGGTATGTTTCGTGTGGCTCGTTGTGGGTGCAAATCACCAAGACAGCACTGTCTGGTACCTTTATGTGAGCGCTGCTGCAGTCTTGTTCAGGGAGTGCAGTGTTCTGTTCAGGAAGTGCAGTGTTTTGTTCGGGAGGTGCAGTTGTCAGCTGGAGTGAGTGAGGGGTGTTGTCAGTTGGTGATGCAACAATGAAATCACTAGTCTGTGACTGACAAACAGTGTTCTGGGGGGCTGTCAGTTGGAGGGAGTGAGTGGAGCAGTCACTTTGGGATGTAACAGCGAGTTCCATAGTCTGTGGTTTGGCAGCGTCTGTAGGGCTGTCAGTGGGAGGAACGCTGGGAGTGGAGTTGGCTTCAGGCCTAAGGTTTAGTCATGCGGTGTCTGGTTTATCCTTGTCTTCCTTGCGAGGTTTCTTTTGAAGAAACTCTCTCAGCACGCTTAGAAGTTCTGCAGCTTCAACCATGGCTGTGTTGTTTTTGTTGGATTTTGGCTCCAACCGCAGCTTAGTGTCTCGTTGAGAGGGGTCCCCCAGCCGGTTCTCAGGGCTTAGTGTTCGGGGAGGTGGAGGTCGGCTCCTTCTGGGTCGCCGGCCGGCTTCCCAGGTGCCCCCTCCCGTTTGGTTGTGGGAGGGGCGTGGCCGGTCCCAGAATCCCCCAGAGCGGAACGACGGAACGATTAATTAAAATTCCTCTTTAATTGATTATTAAATTGTTTAATTAAGGTTTATACATGCTAGTTTCCGTGACAGAGTTAAATTAGAGATACATCTTTTCATTACTACTGAAGCTGCCAATTCGTTAAGTTTTAAATGGTCAAATTATGCATTTATTTGGATTTATTGTCAGTATGGGCTTGCGGTTTACATGGTACTTTTTACTGTGTGTGTGTGTGTGTGTGTATGACCGTGTTTGTCCGCCACCAACGAATACCATTTTTGACCAAAGAAAAAAAAAACACTGTTAATGATTTAATTAAAGATTTTAATATAATTTTGTCTAGTTTCAGAAGTCATCTATGTAATGAAATTTTGTGAAAATAGTATTTTTAGTAATAGTAAAAGTGAGACGTGAGTTAATATATTGTGTACATTAATTCGGGTACTGGTGAGGAACCTGGCTCACTACACATTAGGACATGACTATTTCCAAAATGACAAAATTTTGTTAAACATTACTACTGGTATTTATGAATAAGGGGAGTAATTTGAATCAATGTGTGGGACTGATTTGAATTATAATGGCTATGGACTCTTTTGAAGAGCTTGACTGTTTAAACTTAACAACAGCTGGAAATGAGAGTGACAATGATGAGAGGGATGGTTGGAACTTAAAAACTTTCAAATTCACTGATCATAATTTTCATGGTTTTGAACAAGATCTTGACCCTGAAAACAATTTTTTTAACAACATAAACAATAACTGTTGTTATTATTCTGATGATCAATTCAACATGAACATAAAATCTGATTATGGATTGTCAATTATTCATTTTAATAGCAGAAGCTTGTATGCAAATTTTCTTTACATCAAAGAATACTTGAGTCATTTAAACAACCCATTCCAGGTGATAGCCATATCTGAGACCTGGTTTACTTCCGAGAAGGGTGTTGATTATGAGTTAAATGGATATGAATTGAAATATGTTAATAGAGAGAATAAAAAAGGAGGTGGAGTGGCATTGTTTGTAGATAGATTAAAATTTAAAATTATGAAAAATATGACATCTAACATTGATGATGTGATGGAGATAAAAACAGTCGAAATTAATTTGGGAAAAAAGAAAAATGTAATTGTAAGATGTGTATACAGAGCCCCTGGTTCAAATATCGAAATGTTCATGAATAGTATGGAAAGTCTATTTACTAAGAATGATCAAAAAGCGGTGTTCATTTGTGGGGATTTTAATATAGATCTCTTAAATCCCAATAAGCATAAACTGACAGATGAATTTATCGATTTAAAGTTTAGCATGAGTCTTTTCCCACTTATAACTAAACCAAGCAGAATATCATCACACTGTGCAACTCTAATAGACAACATATTCACAAACCGAATGGACAATAGTCTAAAGAGTGGTTTGTTACTAAATGACATAAGTGACCATTTACCAGTTTTTGTAATGTGTGTTTGTGATCATGTGAATTATAAGGAAGTTAATGAGGTTAGTTACAGGAGAATCAGAACTGTTCAATAAATGCACTTAGAAGTGTATTACTTGCATACAATTGGAAAAAATTGTATGATGAGACTGATACCAATAATGCATATTCAACATTTCTGTCCACTTTTAAATCATTATATGATGAACACTGTCCTTTAAAACAATTTACCATAAAGCACAAATTTAAAGAGAGACCATGGATGACAAAAGGATTAAACAATGCTTGCAAAAAAAAGAACACCTTGTATAAAGAATTTATAAAACAGAACTAAAGAAGCTGAGAATAAATACAAAAGATATAAAAATAAATTGACCAGTATCATGAGGATAAGTAAGAAAGATTATTATAATAAAATATTAAATGATAATAAAAATTATATCAAGGGTATATGGAAAGTGCTAAATAATATTATAAGGAATGGACCAATGAATAAAAAATACCCTCTGTATTTTATAGATAATGAGAGGACTTTAAGTAACATGGAAGATGCGGTCAATGGGTTTAACAATTTCTTTGTAAGTGTGGGAGCAAAGCTGGCTGATGTTATTAAAAATCCACAGATTGAAGGTGAGGTGAAGGCAGTTGATTATTTATACAGTAACCCTAACTCTATGTTTTTGAAACCAGCTGAGGAAATTGAGATTATTGGAATTGTTAACAATTGTAAGAATAAAAAATCAACAGACGTGAATGATATTGACATGGTGCAATTGTTAAACCGTTAACTTATATTTATAATTTGTCTTTCAAAACAGGTGTATTCCTAAGCAAAATGAAAATTGCTAAAATCATTCCACTATATAAATCTGGAGAGAGAAATCAATTCACGAATTATAGGCCATTGTCTTTACTCTCTCAGTTCTCCAAAATATTAGAAAAATAGTATGTAATTAGATTGGATAATTTTATTGAGAAGCATGAATTATTGGTTGATAGTCAGTGTGGATTCAGGTCAAACAGATCTACATCAATGGCATTAATGGAGTTAAAGTTGCAGTAGGGAGTTTTGAGAAAATTTTGACTTAGCCTGAAAATTTGAACAAGCACAACTTCCAGGTCCAACCCCCTTGCTCTCTGCTGCGCTACAGCCCTCCCTCCACAGCTCCTCCCCCACAGCGGAGCCTGCCGTGAACGCGCAGACTAGTAAGCAGGAGCACCGATGACGGCGGATTATAAACAGTTATGAAACATTCACTAATAGGGACGAAACATCAACAATATGCTTTACATTGACTATGGCCTGCCCATAGTTTGACTACAAACTTGGTCCTCAAATCATTATGTATTTTCCAATACATGTAACTTTATAACGTTGCACTCTTTCTATAAGTTATAAATAGCTAGTAAGATAACGTTAAAGGATTAGTTCACTTTAAAAAAACTTTTGCTGATAATTTACTCACCCCTGTAGGGACTGGGCTAAGAGGGTGAATCTGAATAACTAAATACATCCTAGCGAAAATCCTAAAGCCTTCAGGCCCAAAAAGCCTGTATGTAAATTAACATACACACACACACACACACACACACACACACACACACACACACACACACACACACACACACACACACACACACACACATGCATCCCCCACAAGTGAAGCCCGCTCAGGACAGAGCGTGGTGTCCAGTTACGAGACATTTTTATGACTGACTGGAATGTCCCAAAGAAGGATCCTAAAGAGAAAGAAACTTCTCTTTTTAAAAGACATTTAACCAGATATATTCAATGTGTTTTTATGTGTGTCCATTTGCCCATGCCACATTGGAATGACTATGATTTTATCGTAGCTTAAAGTGAATTATAAATACCTTCATTATGCATTTTTAAATATAACTGTCTATTCTCATAACTTGTACACATAGTTCTGGACACCTCCAGAATGCTTTCGGTGGGATCAATCAGAATACGTACAGTAATATCCAGTAAAATATAGTTTACTATGTTTTCCATCTTTGGAGTGAAAAGAGACCAAAACTAACATCACTGGAGTTCTTAGATAACAGCGTTTACGACCCAAAGGAATGTTCACAGAACTGTGGCTCTCTCCGAATTCTAACCAAGGAGGAGAAATGAATCCTGTATTCATATATATATATATGCTATTATATATCCATTTGAGAATTGTATGAACAATGTATCTAAGTTCCCTATTTCATGAGTTGCCTTTTTGTGGTTTGGTCCATGTTTCTCGACAACTCTAATGGGATAATGTTTCAAACTTTGCCAACTAATGTTTAACCAAATCCATTTGTGGCAAGTTTGGTCTCGATAAACTCCAATTTTCATTCCCCATTTGTTAATTGATATTACATTTTGCTAAACTTTGTGACACATTAGTATTATAAGAATTGTGAAGATTCTTCTCTTAAACACCCAATGAAACTAGAGATTTAATTGCCTGGTTAGAACACAAAGGATCATAAAAATTCCCTCCAAAGGGACAGCTCCTGATTGGACCCTCTTCCAAAAGAAGGGGGAAACGTCAGGTCTTCAAAAGGACTGAATACCAGTTTATCCCTCTCTTACTTCTCTTGTCCTCGTGTCATAATGTAACGTCTCGCCTCCGGGCGAGCTCTTCGCCTTTCTTTTATTTGTTTCTAGTTTAGTTTGTGTTTTTCAGTCTTAGATAAGCCTCCGTGTTGAATTCCAATCGTCGAGTGAAAAGAACACCGCATGACATATCTCTTCAGCAAATCCATCTACAGGGGACCTCCAAACGAGCGCGCGCTCGCTTTGAAGGAGAAACACACGCACGTGACCACGTGACGCGCCGGACCGAGAGAGGCACGCGCGTTTCTTCACCAGCCCTGCAAAGATGTAACGTTAACTCCGCGTGATTTCCCCGTAGAGATCTTTATTTCTTTTCTTTGTTAGTCAAAGTTTTGTTTTCCGTAGTCGACTCTGTTCACTTCCACGAAGTGAAACGAACTTAGCCGAACTATTTTCCTTTGGTAATGTTACCCCAAAGACTTTGAACCTCCGTTCAACACGCGCGCCAAGAAGCACCACGTGACGCTTCCTAAAGGACTCCGCTCGCACAGGAATGCCGCGACACAGAGAGACCCAGAAATTTGTGCAAGTATATCTCTTTATAGAGCTTCTAAGAAGCATTAAGATGATGTTTTCGTGTTGTTACAGACAGGTGACTGTCAGGGTGAATGTTGCCAATGCTCTCTCTCTCTCACTCCCTCTCCCCCTCTCTCTCACACGTGTATCCATTGTCCAAACGCCCCGCGTTGTTGTCATTGTCTGTTAATGTTTGTAAATACATGTATTCCTGTAACGTAGTAAATACATAAGTAGTTCTGCCTTATTAAATTCATTATATTCATTTGATTGATGTACTGCCTCTGCTCATTTTCCAAGTCCCTTAAGTGGCAAAGATCTAACTTAAGCTACGAGCTTTACAAATTAAAGATACTTTAAAGAGTATTTGGTTTATAGGGCAGAAAACCCAATTCTAGTGGCCACAGAATTGCGTTTCCTGAAATCCTATAAAGTAGGATGATATTGTGGATCCCCACAAATATTATTCTGACAATTGAGCTAATTAAGTTTGCCTGTTTTGTAAGACGTGGTCCGTGTAATTAATTACAATCAACTTGTGGTTAATTGCAGGGATACACATGCATGCATGCAGGTAAAATGACACATCATCCCTTAGCGGGAGATTTATTAACATGTAAGACTGATCTAATCCAAACATGTATGAATAATTATTAATTACCAATTATTAATTATGATATGCAAATTCCCCCACGGATTAGATCCGCCCCTGAGTCTTTACATAATTGGTGGAGAATATGCTTGGCACACTTTAAACTTGTTTTTGAGCAATTCAGTTTCAATCTATGTCTATATTGTGATTTAATATTGTACGTGGGCCTCGAGTGAGCGAACGCAATGCGAACTCACTGGCTGACTGATTAAAGGCAAAAGGCCGTCTCAGTTCAGCAAAACTAAAAAGTAAACTGCAGTTTTATAGTATTAAATTTGTCCTACAAAAGACGAAGAAACCTCTTTTGAATTACGACATTTTTAATGTTAAACTCCCCTGTCCGAACGAGATTCGTCAGGGTGAAGACAAGATTTAGTGAAACGACGCTCTTTCACTACTCTTAAGAAAGGCCTTATATTATAATCGTCAGATTAACGATAAACTCCTGGTTAAACATTGACGTAGCTACTCAAGTGTAAAAACCTAAAGCATATTTAATCATAAGTGCTATTTGATATATGTTATGGGAGTCGAAAAACAGACGACAAATTCCTGTTTTCTTTGCACAGCGCAGCGAAGAATCCTGCCAGACGTGTTGTTAAAATGTAGCACCGAAAAAAAGAAAAAAAAGAAAAAGAAAAAAAATCCAAAACCTAAAAACATTTTAAATCATAAGTGCTATTTGATAAATGTTATTTGGATCCAACCGACAGACGTATAATTCCTGTCTTCTTCTACAAAAAAATTCCTGCCAAACGTGCTTGTGAAATATAGCACCAAAATCGGCTGAGATTTAATTTTGATAAGTGTGATCACTACAGAAAACAAAGCGTCTGCACGCTCAAATTTTAATCACACTGAATGTTATTCCGCTGACAAACACTAGAGGGCAGCCTTGAGGCCTAAGTGCTTGGCAGTTCTCGAATTACGCTCCGCCCCCTTGATTTCATCCTTTCCTAAACAATTTCCCTATCGTCACAATTTCAGATTTTCCCAGTGAATTTCTGAAAGTGTGTTTCTAACTTTCAATGCATGTGCAAGTTCCAGTTTTACTAACATGATTTCACTCCTGACGGTGTACACTTATTTTGAATTTGGTTCAAACCACATTTGAACTCAAAATTCAAAAGTAAGTATTACCAGTTTCTGATGACCACTTAGGAGGAGTGCGGCCCCCTTGTGGCCTTCCCCTCTCTACGTCAGCTCATCACTTAGTTCCTAACATCATTCTGTTCTGAAGTGGTTTTCTCCCAGTTGGTTTTATTTTGGTTATTATCATTGATACCTCACCGTAGTCGTGATCATCATCAAATATAATGCCAACCTTTAATTTCCTACACTTATTCAAATTTGGTTTGAAACAAACAAATTTCAAGATCAATTTGAATTAAGTCTCCTTTCCTGTTGGGAATGGTTTTATGGCTTTATTTCTATATTTCCTTTTTCAAATTATTTTTAATAATTTTGATTTGATACGTTATGACAACGGTATCCTTACTATTCTAGAAGTTACTTAACATCTATGCATACGCTTGATTTGAATTGTATTTAAACCAGTTTTGAATGCAATTTAAATCAAGTTCTCTGTCAGCCAGGTTGACCACTAAGAGGAAGTGGCCCAAACCCTTTGTGGCCCAAACGCGCCACTACAGCTTGCTTCCTCCTGTTCTCTTCCTGCTGCACTTAATCTCTTCTCTGAATGGAGGCTAGGTTGCTCTGATAATTAACATTGTCATAATTCCCTTTTTGTTTGTACCATAATTTTAGTAAAGCCGTTGCCTTTGATGATTTTTCTACAAAAAATAGACACTCAATTTGATTTAGATAGAGAGAGCTTTAATTCACGTTGGGGTTCACTTGTCCTTCATCCTGTTTTGTGTTTGTAGGTAGAAATTTCTCTCGTGCTGTGGTGATTTGACAGTCATCTCTGCTTGGGGTCCAGCAAGCTGGTTCATCTGACCTGCGTCACCAGCGCTGACTGAGCACGAGTCTCGGACTTTCCTGTATTTCTCCGTTGGTGCGGCCCGCAACACGACATCACCAATTTGGCACTGCCGGTTGTGTTCAAAGTCAAGTTGCGTGAGGGCACACATCGGTACAGAAGTACGGAAGGGCCCGAGACACTGCTGTTAAGTGTTTGGGGACGACAAAGACCAACCACGATGCTGACTCCAACCTGAATGACCTCATTTCACCCCCGGGAAACTAGAAAAGGTATTAAATCCATCCACTTAGTATTGGCCACAGGATCTAGAGATTCCCCCGGTCATTGAAGTGTTTGGCTCCCTCCTCCTCTCCGAGCCACAAACCGCAGGCTTAGGCCTCCTCTTCCCCTGTAACACTTCCTGTGTACTATTAACATCATTTCATTACAGACCTTTCCATCTTGGATGGTTGCATGTTACTTCAAACTTTGCTATCTTGCCATTGCTCTTTTCTGTTGTGCTCTGTTCCTTTCAGTTCACCTAGAGACGGAACCTTTCTGAGACAACAAGGAACGCTGAATAATAGTTTGACAACCAAGCCGTTAGCATCAACAGGTGACCCCTAAGCTACCGCCCCGTTAAAAATCTTTATTCAGGCCCATGTTGACCTACCCAAATTGTCCCACCGAATGATTTAACTGTCTGCATCAGTTAACCAAAATTTTCATACACGGCATAGCCCGTATTATAGCTCGTTAAACGTAGAAGGAACTTGCATTGGTCTCTCTGCGTGTGTTGTGTTCCTCTCGCCCACAGTGAAGCCAGTATGTTCCGGTCCTACAGTCCCACAACCCGCTGGGACAATCTGGAGACATGGCTGAGATTCATGACACCTCCATTCCTGCCCAAGGTCGCCAGTGACTCAGAGCCCCGAGCCCAGAGCATCGCAGACGTGGACATGCTGATGGCGCACAAACCAAGCCAAAGCTCCCACGACAAAGACCGGCCAGACACGTCAAAACCTCGCTTGCCCAGCCCATCGCACAAGCACGTCTCCACGAAAGGAGCCGCATCGCCCTGGAGCACGAAATTGCAACGCTGAGGATGCAAGCCGAGGATGACAACGACCCCGAGCTACAGAAAGAAGTGGAAAGACTTCATACTGCCCTGTCTGATCTTCATCGACACAGACAGAGAAAAGAACCAGAGAGGAACTCAATGAGAAACTCCAACGAAGTGAAGCCCCTTGCAAAGAGCAGAGACTGAACTTAAAGAGACTCGAAAGCCACGGCCTGCGAAAGAAGCTCGCAAGAGGCCCATGTTACCATCCACAAGCTCGTTCAGCAGAGATAAGATCTCAAACGTGAACTTGACATTTTTCCCACAGAGTTGAAACACTCTTATAGACTACCAGCCACTGTGGCAGGCCTTCATTAAAGAATTCTCTGATCCAGAATCAGACCAACGACTAATCACAGCCGTGGACCTCAATCAGCCCGGCATGGAGGATGATTTCAACTCCAGAACTTTGTTCTCCGAAATCTGCACCCCACAGTGAGTCATCACCAAGTCCTCCTGGCCTGCCCACATAGCATGACTACTCAACAGCTAAGAGAAGCTTACATCAAGCAAAAGACTGTGTCCGGAAAGACTTTGAAAAACCCCACAATCTACTCGGTCTCTGAACACTACTCAGAGCTGCCTCCAGAGGGCGCCCCACAACACCATAGCCCTGTTTACAGAGAGTCACGACCGTTCCAGGCCTCCAGAGGGCAGCACTACCGTGATGGTGCTCATCCAAGACACCAGAGCGAGCGCTCTGAAACATTCTGGAAGCCAGCCGGCGACCCAGAAATAGCCGACCCCCATCACCAAGAGACTAAAGCCCAGACAGCCTGGAGCGGTACCCCTTTCAACATGCCACTAATAAGCACAAGTCTGAGCACGCATCAGACAAACACAGTGCCGCCACGTCTGAGACAGCCGAGACCCTGAAGTCGCTGAAAAGCTTCTTCACAAAAGACTTTCCAAAAATTCAAGAGGTACGAGCCTTACATCCTATGCTTGAGCGTAAGACCCACAACAGGCACACAGAACACTGCTCGTCGGCCACAGACCACAGAGCACACTGTCACATCACAAAGTGACAGCAGCACACAGCCACCACAGCTGACAGCTGCACAGCCTGAACGAGACAGCACAGTTTCCCACAGCTGGGTCCAAAACCCCAAAAGACCAAGAAATGCTGCATTGTCTGCCTGTCTCCGCAGAGAACTACACAAGACCGGCCCTAACCACCCGTCGATCACACACCAGCCCCTACGCCAAGACTCCTGGGGAACCTGATCAAAAGGGGGTGGGCCCGGAAACTCTACCTACCCATCACTCTAGACAATGAGGTGAGCCTTGAAGCCCTGGTAGACACCGGCTCAGACCTCACTCTAATGTCAGCTCAACTCTTTGAAAGACTCAGTGCTAAAGCTAAGAGCGAAGATCAAACTCTTACACCCCAAATGTGTGAGCTGAACGTGCAGTCATATAGCCAGAACGACCTCCGGCTCTAACAGAGAGCTCCCATGTACCTGACAACTGGTCCTTTGAGTCCTACCCACCCGGTGTACATCTCACAAATGGACACGTACCCCTTTCTGACTGGCAAAGACCTGCTAGACTGCTCTGAGCTTTTATTAGACTTATAAACACCTGGCCGTCTGGGCCCAAGTTCAAGAACCCCGCCCCCTCCGGTCACAGAGGTCACGAGAACTACAACAAAGCCAGACTCCAAAATCACAGAGTTCCCCGGAACTCCAGCAGCCATCCATGGGTACACAGCCTCACCACCAAGTCAAGGTTCAAGTTCGCTACCCTGCACCTTCCAGCTCGCCAAAGACCACGCAATGCCCACTCAACGATGCGTGACCTAATGCAGAAGGCCTCTAACACAAAAGGCCTCCTCAGAAAGAATTCCTAAAACCCCAATGATTTTGAACTGCAAAACCAGAAGACACTGCACGAACACAGTGCAAGACTCTGCTAAAAAGGTCCCTGATCAGCATAGGACATAGAACTTTTAGAAGTAGATGAAAATGTGTGCTCAAAGAGTTGCAAGACTCTGCATTCGTAAAATTAGAATTTTACTGATGTAAAAGAATCTTAAATGGGCGTGTAAATCTCAACGGCCAACAGACTATGCACGACTCTTTTAAAACAAACAGTTTTTAGATGCTGGTTGAATTAGTACTGCTAAACATTAGGCTTCCTGACAATGAAGGGTTACAGCAAACACTAGCTCCAAATAGGGCATACGTCACCCTGGCGTCAGAGTGTAGTAAAACCACCTGAGCCTTAAACTACTGTTAACCTACAGGCGTGCATTTGATCTTTGCGATCCAACTAGAACACAACGTGCAATACGCATTTTTGTTCGCTGGCTTGTCTAAATGCAGATAAAACGATAGCTGGAATTGACATCTCTACTTTAAGTGAAAGAGACTTAGATTTCCAACTAATATCAGTAAGTTTAGTCGTAAAGCGTAAGTCTGTGTGACAAAGGAATCTCATTTCAGCAGCCTCTAATCGGTACCGATATCTATTCTGCTTTGGTTAAAAAGAAATCCAAATTGCAGTATGACTAAACCTGTGTCTGACAAAGAAAGCTCAGGACAGAGTTATATATATGTAGACCTGGGTGATGCTCCCCTTTCTACAATGTAAAGGCCTTACAAATTATTGTTAGATTGATGTAATTCACCTAAATTTTAGCTGCATCTACAAGCAGAGAGCTACCTAGCGATCAAAACTGTTTACTCGCTGAAAAGTCAGCATTTGTGCATGAGAGGGACGTAACTATAGATGCTTAGACAACCTTTGACTTACAGCAAATCCAAATTTCCTTACTCGATAAACAAATAGAATAAGTTGTGTAAACTAAAAGAGAAGAGTTACATGAGTAAAATTAGCAAATGCCAAAACAGTCGCATTTTACTTAATGTAACATCAAGTTCTCGAAAAACTTAAAATATATGCGCCCCTTTTTAACCTGTTGAAACATGCATAACTCATTTAAAAGGTGCAGACATTCTTCAGGTACTGTCGAATTGTTCTGACATGCTCTGGTTCCCATGACAACGACTTGTCACAGGAAGCGCTAACTCGTGATGTCACTTTGTAAACAAACCAGCCTAGGTGGCTAAGCTATCCTAGCCTAGCATCCATCCAGCTTACGCTAAGCTAAGCTAACCTAGCATCCATCCAGCTTACGCTAAGCTAACCTAGCATCCATCCAGCTTAGGCTAAGCTAAATAATAACTTCTACAGTTAGCAGTTAGCAGCTAGCGTCATTTACTTGAAGCCGTAATTACAGCTTTTGTTTATACAGTGCAAAGTATTCTAGAATACTTTCTTTAACCCAGTTAGGGTTTGTAATTCTTCACTTTCCGTACTTTCAATTCTTCTCAGCTAAAGTTCACCTTCACTAATTTAGGCATAGTCCTTGCTGAGCACTGTAGGCTAAATTTGCAGATGCCCCGCCATTTACACTTAAGTTTAATTACATGTAAAATGTGTAGCTAGAGAAGTATCCGTATAGTAATGAGAATCATCATCAGCATGTTGACTAAACCTTTGGAGGGACACACACAGAGTGGTCTTGAACACGCAACCGCTGCAACCCGCTATGGAGTGGTGGTCCAGGCAAATCCAAAGTTTATTCACTAATGCCACTGATTATTCTCACATTCAGATCATTCCCGTTGTTTTGATCACTTTATTCCTTTTTGCTTTTAATTTTAATTTTTTTTTTTGCTCTTCGTTAATTCTTTCATTTCTTTGATACTAATAGCAGTCAGCTATTCCCTTGGCTATTCGGTCATCTATATGATTTAATTTAATTTCCTCTCCTGTTCAAATGTGGTTCCATTTCCCATAGGGCCCAGAAAGGAAACAGATGCACCTTTATTCGTGATTTTGTTTATTTTCAACAAGTGCACTCATTTTTGTGACCCTGCAACACAAGTAATTTCAACAATTACTAGGGCATAACTATAGGTCCTGAGGATTGATAATAAGCATAATTTGAATATGAAAGCTGTCCTTTTTCCCCCTATCATTCACTTCGTCAAGCCGTAGTGAACCACCAGTTCAGTCCAGAGAAATAATTTAGTCATAAGAACCATCTTGAGTCATTTATTTCATCTCGGCTATGCCCTTTCCAGGAAATACTCTCGGAACCACATGAGTCTTAGCCTCCTAACATCCACAGCTAAGATGATAAGGATACAAGACACACATCACTAGCTAGATACACATGAAACACCTAGCTTTATGCTACATACCTAGCGAACCCGTTAAACCGTGATTCTGAACTTTTAGGGTCATGCATTAGTCTCTCACCACAAGTGTGACAAAATGTCACAGAGCCTCTGCTTAACCTGACCTTAACCTTCCAGCTTACCAATGGACATTATGAGAAACCACCTCTCAGACCCCTCCAACCACCCTAGCACGCCGTCTGAACCCACCGACGACCGGTGCCCCAGACACCTGCAATACACCTTGCACATGCTGCGTGCACAAGACAACATTCAGCGTTCTGCACCTGATGCCATCACTGCGCCACAGCTTGTAATGCCACAGTGCAAAAGGGGGGTCATGCCAATGTATGCACATGATGCACCATGTGCTGCACACCGCAGCACCAGAGACACTTGCAAGACACCGAAGCAAGTGGCTGTCCAAGACTGTCCAAGCCAACCAAGGACAACACCTGCTGAAATTTTTCCCCTCTTTCTCTCTCTCTCTCTCCCTCTCACTTTACCAGGATGCTGCTGTGGTTCACCATCCTGAGGGAACAACCGGGACTCCTGACTACCAACTTCAGGACCCACACCCAGAAAGTTCATGTTCGTCTCGACCCCTGCAATGTTTACAAGGCACCCTACCCCAGCGCAGTAGCCCAATACCGCTGGGCAGGTGCCCGATGGACAGACTCCCTCACTCACGCCGGGGCCGATGCACATGCTCAGCCAACTTGAGAAAATGACTATCACACAAGCGGAGTTAGGTGGACACAACCACCGCTCCAAACCGTTCCGGGGAGCTTTGCCCGGAGCCGCCACCACTCTGTTTAACACTTGTATGTCCAGTGCGAATACAGTGAACCTAGCCACCGTGAGGCGGCATGCAGCCGACAGTGAACTCCATGAAACAGCTGTTTACGGTCTTCAAGAATGACTTTGCTCAAACTCAGCTGATAACAGCCCTGATGACAGACACGCGGCCGGAGGTGAACTCCATTGACAGCCTAGCTATGGGTAGAATTCCACCGCACCTGATACCCTTAAGCCTTGTGCAAACCGTGCTGGCTTCCGCCATCACCACGCCAGCTGACTCTCTACAAATACACCTTGCCTACTCGCTGGGTAGTGCCAGCCCACTCTGCGTCGACCCCAAGCAGAGAGAAGTGGGTTTTGCTCCGGAACTTGCCCATCATAAAGCCAAGCCGAATCTACCGGCTCAAGGACATTGTTCATGTCAGATTTTGAAAAGTAACACTCACATCAAAGATCCGCACGCCGGACGTGGTTGACGTCAACGACAGCTGCACAAAGCTGTCCTTAGCTCCGAACCCGTACGTGTGCACATTGACCAAAGACACTCACTATCTCTGCCCTAACAAACCCTTCCTCAGAGACAACACTGACGGAATCTGCAGGCTGCAGATCAGCGACACCCGCTGCCCTGCCGAAGCTAAGCCTCGCACTCAAGACATCGAGACCCAAGCAGAGATTGTAGGTGACAGGGCTCGTTAACACTCCTGTGCGCACATCTGCACTCAATTATGACCAGAATGACACTGACACCTGTGTCACCTTGCTCAACCAGAGCATGTCATCCAAGTACCAAAAGGCGCCATCCTTCACCTTGACGACCTGGCATGGTACTATCTTCCAAGCAAAGAGTACAAATTAGAACTGGAAATCCCATCCTTCTCCAGGAACCACACTTCCACCCTAACTCCAGAACGGGAGTTGTGGTTTGCGAAAGGGGGGTCCCAGCAAATTGACATTGCTTCTATCAACACAGCCCTCCGAGCTTTGTCTCAACTGCCCTACTTGACTACCCCACCTGTTGTCCAGGCCTGGACCACAGTGGACACTTCGCTGTGTAGCTCTAAGGTACTCAGCCACACCCTGACACTGGGCTTGGCCTTCATCCTATACAGGAGACTCAACGAGATGCGAACATCCACAGCCAAGCTCACGGCACCCTCCGAAAGAGGGCACCACGCCAGAGGCCGCGCTGAACCTCATCAAGCTGAGCCCTCGGCCCTAACAGCACCTGCTACCCGATCATCATGATTCACCTTTCATCCATCCATTGTGATGATTGTTGTCCGATTAAGTCCACACAGGGACTTCATCAGACAAAAAGGGGGACTGTAGGGACTGGGCTAAGAGGGTGAATCTGAATAACTAAATACATCCTAGCGAAAATCCCAAAGCCTTCAGGCCCAAAAAGCCTGGATGTAAATTAACATATACACACACACACACACACACACACTCACAACCACACACGCATCCCCCACAAGTGAAGCCTGCTCAGGACAGAGCGTGGTGTCCAGTTACGAGACATTTTTATGACTGACTGGAATGTCCCAAAGAAGGATCCTAAAGAGAAAGAAACTTCTCTTTTTAAAAGACATTTAACCAGATATATTCAATGTGTTTTTATGTGTGTCCATTTGCCCATGCCACATTGGAATGACTATGATTTTATCGTAGCTTAAAGTGAATTATAAATACCTTCATTATGCATTTTTACATATAACTGTCTATTCTCATAACTTGTACACATAGTTCTGGAGACCTCCAGAATGCTTTCGGTGTGATCAATCAGAATACGTACAGTAATATCCAGTAAAATATAGTTTACTATGTTTTCCATCTTTGGAGTGAAAAGAGACCAAAACTAACATCACTGGAGTTCTTAGATAACAGCGTTTACGACCCAAAGGAATGTTCACAGAACTGTGGCTCTCTCCGAATTCTAACCAAGGAGGAGAAATGAATCCTGTATTCATATATATATATATGCTATTATATATCCATTTGAGAATTGTATGAACAATGTATCTAAGTTCCCTATTTCATGAGTTGCCTTTTTGTGGTTTGGTCCATGTTTCTCGACAACTCTAATAGGATAATGTTTCAAACTTTGCCAACTAATGTTTAACCAAATCCATTTGTGGCAAGTTTGGTCTTGATAAACTCCAATTTTCATTCCCCATTTGTTAATTGACATTACATTTTGCTAAACTTTGTGACACATTAGTATTATAAGAATTGTGAAGATTCTTCTCTTGAACACCCAATGAAACTAGAGATTTAATTGCCTGGTTAGAACACAAAGGATCATAAAAATTCCCTCCAAAGGGACAGCTCCTGATTGGACCCTCTTCCAAAAGAAGGCGGAAACATCAGGTCTTCAAAAGGACTGAATACCAGTTTATCCCTCTCTTACTTCTCTTGTCCTCGTGTCATAATGTAACGTCTCGCCTCCGGGCGAGCTCTTCGACTTTCTTTTATTTGTTTCTAGTTTAGTTTGTGTTTTTCAGTCTTAGATAAGCCTCCGTGTTGAATTCCAATCGTCGAGTGAAAAGAACACCGCATGACATATCTCTTCAGCAAATCCATCTACAGGGGACCTTCAAACGAGCGCGCGCTCGCTTTGAAGGAGAAACACACGCACGTGACCACGTGACGTGCCGGACCGAGAGAGGCACGCGCGTTTCTTCACCAGCCCTGCAAAGATGTAACGTTAACTCCGCGTGATTTCCCCGTAGAGATCTTTATTTCTTTTCTTTGTTAGTCAAAGTTTTGTTTTCCGTAGTCGACTCTGTTCACTTCCACTTAGCCGAACTATTTTCCTTTGGTAATGTTACCCCAAAGACTTTGAACCTCCGTTCAACACGCGCGCCAAGAAGCACCACGTGACGCTTCCTAAAGGACACCGCTCGCACAGGAATGCCGCGACACAGAGAGACCCAGAAATTTGTGCAAGTATATCTCTTTATAGAGTTTCTAAGAAGCATTAAGATGATGTTTTCGTGTTGTTACAGACAGGTGACTGTCAGGGTGAATGTTGCCAATGCTCTCTCTCTCTCTCTCACTCCCTCTCCCCCTCTCTCTCTCTCTCACACGTGTATCCATTGTCCAAACGCCCCGCGTTGTTGTCATTGTCCGTTAATGTTTGTAAATACATGTATTCCTGTAACGTAGTAAATACAAAAGTAGTTCTGCCTTATTAAATTCATTATATTCATTTGATTGATGTACTGCCTCTTCTCATTTTCCAAGTCCCTTAAGTGCCAAAGATCTAACTTAAGCTACGAGCTTTACAAATTAAAGATACTTTAAAGAGTATTTGGTTTATAGGGCAGAAAACCCAATTCTAGTGGCCACAGAATTGCGTTTCCTGAAATCCTATAAAGTAGGATGATATTGTGGATCCCCACAAATATTATTCTGACAATTGAGCTAATTAAGTTTGCCTGTTTTGTAAGACGTGGTCCAAGTAATTAATTACAATCAACTTGTGGTTAATTGCAGGGATACACATGCATGCATGCAGGTAAAATGACACATCATCCCTTAGCGGGAGATTTATTAACATGTAAGACTGATCTAATCCAAACATGTATGAATAATTATTAATTACCAATTATTAATTATGATATGCAAATACCCCCACGGATTAGATCCGCCCCTGAGTCTTTACACCCCATTTCATCCAAGATGTCCATGTCTTTCTTTTTTCAGTCGAAAAGAAATTAAGGTTTTTGATGAAAACATTCCAGGCTTTTTCTCCATATAATGGACTTCAATAGGACACAAACGTTTCAAGGACCAAATGACGGTTTCAGTGCAGCTTCAAAGGGCTTTAAACGTTACCAGACGATGAATAAGGGTCTTATCTAGCGAAACGATCGGTCATTTCAAAAATAGATACAAAACTTTAAGTTTTATAAGCACAAATGCTCGCCTTGCTCTGTTCTGTGATGCACGTTCGTGATCCTGTTCGAACTCGTTCATCAAAATGAACAAATCTTTTTTCGAGTCATTTCATTCGTTGAATGAACGAAATGACTCCAAAAAAGACTCGTTTAAAATGAACAAATCTTTTTTCGAGTCATTTCGTTCGTTGAATGAATGAAATGACTCGAAAAAAGATTTGTTCATTTGGATGAACGAGTTCGAACAGGAGACTCACGAACGGCAGTACGCGCTCGCGCTGTGCAAGAGAGGGGTGATCAGCGCGTACACGAGCGTGATTGACACTGCTAAGACATTCCTCCTGGCTCTGATTGGTTGTTTCTGACCGGGAGCGGTGTATTTCTGCAAATGGCAATAGGACCACAGGGAGGAGCCAGAGGAGCTTGATTTTTTCCACAGATTGTCTGTCTCATATTCTACTGTCAGGACATAATGACAGTTTTAACAAATATTTGTTTACAAAAGCTACCTACTGGAGCTTTAATTGAAGACATTACCAGTGCTATAGATAACAAACAATATGCAGTGGGAGTATTCATTGATTTAAAAAAAGCTTTCGATACAATCGATCATCGTTTGTTAATCAATAAACTGGAAAAGTATGGTATCAGAGGAGTTGCATTAGATTGGATGAAAAGCTACATAAGTAACAGACTACAATTTGTGCAAATGGGGGAGTATAGATCTGAGTGCTTGGGTATCACCTGTGGAGTACCACAGGGGTCAATATTGGGTCCAAAATTATTTATTATGTACATAAATGACATATGTAGGGTGACTGACCTCTTAAAATTTGTGATTTTTGCTGATGATACCAATATTTTTTGTTCAGGGGAAAATCTGAAGCAACTTTTGGAGGTGGTCACATCAGAAATTAATAAGTTAAAAATATGGTTTGACAAATAAAATATCGTTAAATTTAGATAAAACCAAATTTATGTTGTTTGGTAATCGTAAAACCGACACACAAGTAAAAGTTATGATTAATAATGTTAAAATAGAAAGAGTGTATGAAAATACATTTTTGGGTGTGATTCTTGACCATAAAATTTGTTGGAAACCCCATATCAAATATGTTAGAACAAAAGTAGCGCAAAGTATTGGAGTAATGGGGAAAGCAAGGCATGTATTGAGTAAAAAAGCACTTTTTATTTTGTATTGTTCACTTGTGTTGCCTTATTTAAATTATTGTGTTGAAGTATGGGGCAACACCTACAAAACCACCTTACAAGCATTAAGCACAATACATAAAAGAGCAATTAGGATAGTAAATAAGGTAGGATATCATGAGCATACTAATTTGCTATATTTAAAATTGCACACTCTAAAGTTTAATGATCTCGTTAAATTTAAGACCGCTCAATTAATTTATAAAGCAATAAATAAACAGTTGCCTGGAAACATACAACAGTTATTTACAGATAGTTGGGGGTTATAACTTGAGAGGGGATTTAAATTTGAGTCAACATAGGATTCGGACAAAACTCAAAAGTATGTGTATCTCGATTTGTGGGGTGCTTTTGTGGAATGGTCTGAGCAGTTCGATCAAACAAAGTGTTAATATGTTGCAATTTAAAAAAAGGTAAAAAAGTTTTATTTTTGATAAGTACAGACGTGTAGAGGGTGAATGATAATTCATTATGTTGTAATGTTGTTTGATCTTAATATTAAGATAAAGCATTATTTTAATTTAGTAGTTTTCTTGTATTATTTAAACATTATGTGTGATTTATCTTGGTCGATTGTGAATTGGTTTGGGTAGTTACTGGGGTAGGTCTTGATAAGCCTAGGGCTTCTACCTATCCCTTTTCGAACAGGTTGATTATTATGACAAACTTTTATTTTTTGTTGTTTTGTGTTTATTTATTTGTATGGATATTTCATACATATTGTTGTTTTTTTATTTATTTTTTATTTTGTTATTATTATTTTATTAATTGTTCGAAATAAAGATTTCAGTCATTCATTCATTCAATAACAGCAGAATGTTGGATTTTGTTTAACGCTATTTAAAGTACATTACAATAAATACTTTGGTACAACATTTCAGCTATAAATGAATTTATAAATGGTTGATTGTGTTCACCATGTGTTTATCAATGTATGTTAATGCTGAAATATAACTGATTAATAGTATTGTGTATTGAGTTTGCTTGCGTGATTTATGTTTCATGCTTCAGAATTTCTATTAAGGGAACATTCTGTATTTAAACAATAAGTAAAGCGGGGCCTTGTTTTGTTATATAGTACTAAAACTATTGTATAAAACAAGACATTTGAAGTGTAATACAAAATATTCAAATATGTACAAATATATGATATTTGAGAGTGTAGAGAGACTTAGCAGAGTTTAGCTTCAACCCTTTTTTAATCATCTATCACAGTACTTCTCAAAGTCCGGACTCCGGTCCGGATCTGGACCCGGAGGGAATTCAATCCGGACCTGCCTCCATTTCGTATTTCAAGAGCACTAATTGTGTGTAAGGGATTAAAAGTCTGGATTTCCTATTTTGATAAATGCATGTTAAAATCATTTGTTTATTTTTTTATGTATTTTTTGAGATGGTCCAAAATTAAAACAAAGGCGAGATATTTAAAGTTTTCCTCCGTGATTTAGTTGCCATGACATCCAGTGAGCTTATGAGTTTTGACGTAACCGCGACCGCGACGCGACACTTCACCGCAGTAAGCGTTTGAATGGGTGTGGAGGATGTCATTGTCCAGGAAAAGGAAAGTTGGCTAAGAAAATAGAGTTTTCAAAGATGATTGGACAGAGAGGTATTCGTCAACAGATATCCCAAGTCTCCCGGAAGTTCCAGGAGTCTCCCGCATATTGATAGCGGCTCCTGATACCCGCAAATTAGTTCAAATCTCCCGGAATAGAGCTCGCGAGTTCCAAACCGTGTAGCGCGCGTACGGCAGAGAGGGAGAGAGCGATAGACCTTACGTGTGTGTGCAAATGTGCGTGTGTGCGTCATGAAGCCCAATAAATAATATCAATAATTTTTGAAATAACCCAAATATCAATAATTGTTGAAATTGTATACAATAATTGTATAACATTTTATACCTGTTTTCAGGTATTGTTAGATTCAAATTAACTTGGTTTGTCTACGTGTTTTAAAATGAGAAAATACTTGTTCAATACTGACACTAGTATTAAATCTGCTTTATTAATTTGTACACTCTTTTTAACTCTATTTTTAATTATTATTATCATCACATTTGTATTTGCATTTTTATCTTATTTATATCTGGAATGAACTGGTTTATTCACCCAAACTTTACAGTTTTTAATTTATGACAAAATTTCTGTCATCTATTTTATTATTATTATTGTATATATTCTATGTGCTCTTGCGATTCTTAACAAAGCAGCGTAAGAACAGGACTTTTAATTTGGTGTGGTGATGTGACGTCATAAGGCCGCGCCGCGCTCCTGCATCTGTTTTGATTCGACTGAAAAAAGGTTTGTGTTTAAACAGATAGAAACCGTTCAACAGACTTTAAAGATTGACTATTGTTTATTATTAAATGAAGCAGTGCTTTATCTAACATGTATTTAAAGCGCATCCACACAGGAGTAACAAAAGGCGCGTCTCATTTCTCGGTTTATGATAAACACGAATTCGGTCACTGGCGAGTAACGTTAGTGATGGAGAAACTGAGCTTTTAAAACTCAGAGTCAAATGATTGATTCGAATCGCTTGAATCACCGCAGCTGTTAAAAACTGTGTAAATGCAACAGAAACACAAACGTGTAATGAGAAATTAAACAAACCAATAGAAGGGTAATTTCTGGGATTCAGTAATATTTCAACTTGGATTTTTGTTTTTTGAAACTAACGTTACATATAATTAATTTTCTACCTAAGCATTAAATACATTTTTTAATTTATTTTTGTGTTAGTCCTTTACATGTCAGAGAATAGTGTGACAGGGTTGAGTTTTTTTTTTTGCACAAAATGGCCACTGTTCCTTGTGTAGTGTAGGAGATGAGACCATATAGCCTATGGCATCAATTAAATAAGTGCATTATGTTTACTTATGGAATAAAATACATTTTTAAAAAAATAATCATTCCAACTTAATTTTATGTGATGGGGTTGAGTTGTTAAGCTTGACAGTATCCTCCCTTGACTATAATAGGCCTCAAAAATATTAATAAAAAGTATGATACAATATTCTGCAACACTGTTAAAAAGACCTGAATGATGTCATTTCTGGTAAATGTCGTCACATGGCTGTAGTCTAAATTATTATAGGCCGAGAATAGTTGGTGTAACGGGGTTGAGTTCAGACTGAGGGACATCACTTTATAGTCTGGTTTTAATAAAATATCTTGCTTTTTTTCCCACAAGAAAGTAACACAAATAAATACTTTAAATATTGCCAAAAAAATTGACTATGCTCGAAGTACAAATTCAGTTAAGTGCCTCAGGGAGATGACAAAATGCTTTGTGTAAAATAGAAAAAAGACGTTATTTTGTGATAAAATTATTACTAAAGTAATACTAAAGTATTGTGAAAAGCTTTTAATATTTTATTTTGGAGAACCACCACTTCTGGGGGGAAGTGGGGGGCTGAATTACCGAATGAATATCTGGGCTGAATATCTGGGGGGCTGAATTACCGAATCCCGCTGGCCGCACACCGAATTCAGTACAAACTACAGAAGTCTATCAAAACAGTTTTTTTTTTTATTGCAGTGCAAAAAATGCAAAGTGAATTAAAACCAAATGAACAGGGTCAAAAGTTTCAGCATACTGCTACCTTTAGTGCTCACTCTGCAATAAACATTCACCCTTTTGTGGGTAAATTAGCAATTAGGGATCATCAGCTGAAATGAATTATCACAAGTACAACTCTATCACAGGTGAAGCTCCGAGGCTACGTTTAGATTTGGCATTAACATGCGACCTGTATCCGGATGTTGTCCACATACACATTGAAAAGACAAGTGTAAACGCACTTCTGATGGGAATGTTATCCGATCAGCGTGCCCAGGTTCGGAGGTAGTCGAGGAAGCATTGTGATCGGATCTCAGTGTAATGTAAACGCAATCCAGCCATCGTGTCTGCATTCACAGGTGGACGTAATTTAAATCCCCGCCCAGTCTCCCCGCGTGGCTGTCAGAAAATAATGGGCAGACGCAGTTTAGACAAGAAATGAAACTTATTTGAACCTTACAATAAATGTCAATCTTGAAAACAGTTTATTTAGACTTACATGAAACTATGTGTGTCATTTTTCATTTTAATTGTGCAACATTTTCTGAACGAGGCGATCGCCTGTATAATCATCACAGTCAGTCATGAGATCTTAAAGGGTTAGTTCACCCAAAAATGAAAATTATGTCATTAACGACTCACCCTCATGTCGTTCCAAGCCCGTAAGACCTCCGTTCATCTTCGGAACACAGTTTAAGATATTTTAGATTCAGTCCGAGAGCTCTCTGTCCCTCCATTGAAAATCTATGTACGGTATACTGTCCTTGTCCAGAAAGGCAATAAAGACATCATCAAAGTAGTCCATGTGACCTCAGTGGGTTAGTTAGAATTTTTTGAAGCATCGAAAATACATTTTGTTCCAAAAATAACAAAAACGACGACTTTATGCAGCATTGTATTCTCTTCCGGTTCTGTTGTCAATCCACGTTCACGATGCTGCTGACGTAAGACGAGCTGACGTGTATCTGGTGCGCCCGAGCTTCGTTTACAGTCTGAGGGAGACGCACGCTGTAAACAAAACAATCTTTGCAAACATTTCTAAGGATTTCGACACAGGGGAAGACTTGCATTTTTTTTTTAACCAGACACATTTATTTGAACCCGAATACACGGACGCACCAGATACACGTCAGCAGCGTCTTACGTCAGCAGCGTCACTGGACTCGTGAACGCGGATTGACAACAGAACCGGAAGAGAATACAATGCTGAATAAAGACGTCGTTTTTGTTATTTTTGGAACAAAATGTATTTTCGATGCTTCAAAAAATTCTAACTAACCCACTGAGGTCACATGGACTACTTTGATGATGTCTTTATTGCCTTTCTGGACAAGGACAGTATATGGTACATAGATTTTCAATGGAGGGACAAGGAGCTCTCGGACTGAATCTAAAATATCTTAAACTGTGTTCCGAAGATGAACGGAGGTCTTACGGGCTTGGAACGACATGAGGGTGAGTCGTTAATGACATAATTTTCATTTTTGGGTGAACTAACCCTTTAATGAAGAGCTGCACGCTGCTTTGCCAGAGGAATAATCGGAATCGGAATTTTTTAATGTTTTAAATGTTGAATGTTTTTATTGTTTCAGCATGTTTATTAATCTCCCATTTCTGTCAATATAGTAATTGCACGCTATAACCTTAAACCAAGATGATCGATGATGTGACTTGTTTAACATGATCAACCCAGTTATTTGTATGATCAACTCTGGAAGTATTCCTTCGTACAAAAAAATTCATTTAATCTAAGACTGGAGATTGCACTGGAAAGTAAAGTGAGTGAGTGAAACCAATTGGTACATTGTTTAATTGCTATCATCTTTACTCTTAATCTGGGGTCGTGCCACAGACCTAATTTAAATATTATGCAGGAAACAAATCCGATTGGTTATCCAGATACAGAGGCTACTTAATGTGAACAAATATAAACGTGCCATGTCCTGATTGGCTAATGATCCGATCTGCTTGATCGGATCACGGTGATTGCATGTTAATGCCAAGTGTAAACGCAGCCCAAGAGAGTCTGATAATTGGCATGCATGACAAAATATTACAGGCATTCAATTACAGCACAACAACAAAAAAGAGTATTAAAAAACAATGCATGTAAGACAAAAAACACAGAAAAAAAAAACAGGCAAGTTCTAGTTCTTCATTCATACCATCAGGGAATAAAGGCTTAAAGGAGTTATAACCTAGTATTACCTTGGATACCCACGCTCTATTATAGTCTTTCAGGCCCTTCTAAAAAAGAAAAGTGGAAAAAAAATAAACACAGAGCTCCTCTGACCCTTATTTCTGAATGCATTGTTGTCTCGCGAGATCTGATGCGATATTTTGGCTGTTGTGGACGGTCATTTTAATAATGCAAATGAGGGGCGCGTTGATTGGTGGCAGGAAGGAGGGGGCTTGACACCGCAGGTAACTTCAGCATATCATTCCAAAATTACATCATGGCGCAAGCTGTGAATGAACCCGACCTGGCCGCGAGTCGCGACCTACAGAATTCAACCATACATGTTTGAGCCAGACTCTGAACCAGAGCTGGAAACGGAAGATATAGAGTCAATGGAAGGACGTCTACATCAACATGTCTCTGAATGGTAAAGACAATCATTTTGACTGAGACATACATTAACATCAGTAACGAGCTAAAACGTTTGTTGCTATTTTCTCCCACATAAGTTTACCTTTTATTTAATGTAGATTACATTAACGGAGATGTAGTCTACTTTTTTTTATCAGCTTACAGTGGTTATAAAGGATTCCTGTGTAAAATGTTTAGCGCAGACACCTAACGTTGAGCCAGTTGATAGTGTTGTTGGAACAGCGTCATTAAAAATGAATTTCATCCACTGGTCCCTGGTAGTTTGGTCCGTTTTTGGTAGAGAAAACACATTTGAATGTTGATTCTGGCAGTCAACCACAGAGCAACTCACGTGTGCACTACATTTCTGCATTTTTTTTCTTGACTGAATATGAGGGGGAGAGGGGCAGGGCGGGCTTCCTACAGCATATGTCTGCGGTGTCCATATATAGTATATCCTGCCCCGTCTTGACGTCAAGTCGGGGGAGAAATTAAAATCTTGTATTTGAGTGCGCGTGCACGTGGGCTGGTTTACGAACCCTGGGGTAAACAAACGCTTCTCTTTTGAATATCGGCTTCCCGGCCAATGTATAATCGTTAGGCAATCATAACATACATTGATTCTCGTGGAAAAGTGAAAATGACAGGTTATGACTCCTTTAATTTAACATTAAATTTAACATTAACATTAAAGAATTGTTGGCAAACTTAAAGTGGCGATAGATTGGGGATGTATCATCCTGTCTTTTTTTGGCACGTGTGTGTTCAATGATTCCTGTGCGCAATGCACGTGTGGTTTTGCCTACATATAACAGTGAACATGAGCAGATGATAATATAGATCACATATGTACCCAGGGCTCAACATAAAAAAAAATCCCCACTGGCCCCCAGGGCCAGTAGATCAGAGTTTTACTGGCCCCTTCTATATTTTTACTGGCCCTGAAAGAAATAGAAGGAAAAGCACTTTTCCATTAAACTGCATTTATTGTATACATTAGGATTATTTTTTCTTGTCCCCTCACAATGACAGTAAACGAATTATTACATTACATGAGTGATGAGTAATGTTAGGCTATATTTTCACTTCAAAATGGTGAAATTAGACAAAAGTATATTAGTTTGCCTGATTATTTTTGTCATTCGTTTAACATTTATGACCTAAAAAACTGTCAATGAAGAAAAAATGAAGAACGCGCTGAATCTGATTATAACAAGACTGAAGCGAACACGAATTTGTGCAGCTTACACTTAACCACACATTTTTAGGGGGACTAGGCAGAAGTTTAGGGGGGAATTTCATTACACTATTTTTAGATAACCGGCCTGCCGACGGGCTATGCATTTTGCATTTTGGTCGGCTTTTGTTGTAAATTTCCGGCAAACGAAACAGTACATGCCCTCATCGCCTTTCTCCACCCAGGTGTACTGTGTTTTCCATGACACTAGAAATTAGGACTGGGCGATATGGCCAAAAAATCATATCTCTGTATTTTTTGGTTAAATGGCGATATACGATATATATCTCGGTACTTTCTATGTTTTTCTATTTGGATAAAGAAAATCTGTATTTATTTAAAAAAATGTTATTTCACATCCTGCTCAATGATATCTGAAAAATGTTGATATTGAAGGATATGGAAACAAATATAGGGAATGTAATGTAGGCTATGCAATATATTATGTGCAAAAAGGTGGTTAAAATCACATTACATTCTAACATTGTAACATTACAATCTAAAAACAAAAATAATGCTTTTGTTTTTAAAATGACTAAAGGCTAAACTAAAAATGAAAATAAAAACAAAAGCACAAACTAATTATATTAGCCTGCATTTGATTACCCCATTATAATGCTCACTTTCATAAAAACATACTTTTAGGTTTAAAATTCCACATATGGCACATTTATTGTCTCCAACAATAAATATTTAGCAATATGTATATTTTAGTCAGAATTATTGCGCTACTATTCTATTGTGCTCGTCTGTTTGGCGCGCATGCGCGGCGGCGCTCGTTCACGGAAGCTTGAATATTAGCGGAGATTCACTTGCAGAGGGCTCGTTCTCTCCTGACAGTGAAATTGACATCTGTTTGACTTTCTAACATTTACAGATGGAGAATATACCTGTGAAATGTAAGTTAAGCACTGAGGAAAGCACCACGTCTAAAACGCATTGAACAGCGCAAGTATTTATCTGTCAGTCAGCAACAGTATCTGTCAGAACATCTGACAGGGCAAGCTGCTTTAGGTCCTGTTCACATATAGCGCCTAAAAACGCGTAGAAAACGCTAGGCGCGCCGCGTTCTCCTTTTTCCAAAGCGCTAGGGCGGTTGCGCTCCGGAGGCGTCGAACGTTGCTAAGCGCAACCATCAGCTGCGCTCTCCGTTACAGCAAGGAAAACGCTTGCAGCTTTCTGAAAGTTGAGATGTTTTTATCTCGATGCGGCGCGGACGCGCTTGGAAAAAACGAGCGCGTCGCACCGCGACGACTCGCTTCCATTATGAGCGCGCCTACATTTGGAATAACGAACTTGAGCACGCAAAAGACGCGATATGTGAACAGGCCCTTAAACTTGTTAACTATATCTTACCAGTTATTTTGAAGCGCTTAATATAAGCTTGTGTCACGTTTAATTAGGACAAATTGTACTATGTTCTTTCACTGCAGGAGCTCACACTGCGTACTCCCAGAGAATGTCTAATATATCCTTTTAGACGGCTTTGGTACTCCGCTATTTTTCAGATGTGCTCGTATCAAACTAATGTATCAATATAAAAGTAGCCTATTGCCTCATTCCATATCGTTTAAAAAAAATCGATATACTGTATACAAACTCGATTTACCGCCCAGCCCTACTAGGAATGTCCTCTTTCTCGTATCAGCCTCGTAGTTCTTTGACATTTTAACACGTTATAAATAACCTGAAGTAACATTGACAGTTGACACTCTTCGCGCCACTGTATATGACGTTTGCTGTTTGTTTAGTTGATGGCCAGTCACTGGCCCGCGCGGGCCAGTGACTGGCCAATCAACTAGCCCGACATACTCTTTTACTGGCCCCGGGCCATTGCTTATGTCGAGCCCTGATTTACCCTTGCAAGTAGGGCTGGGCTATATGGCAAAAATATATCACGATTTTTTCCAGGAAAATCACGATTTTAGCACGATTCTTTTCCATGTTGGTTTTACTATTTTGCAAGTGACTGTTTTTAAAATAGGGACATTAGTCTGGCTGTAATGCTCAAAGCCTTAGGTGGGTCAATGACGTATAAGGATTTTCAACAGGCCGATTTTAAAATACAAAAAAAAAAATACCTGTTGCAATTGTTCAAACATTAAGGATGTTGTGTACACATAAATTCATATAAAATTTTTAATTTAAGTGATTTTGGTGTTTCTTCATCTAGATGAATTGGCCATAGCCTTAAAAAATGTCATGTGGTGTAACCGTGATTTATCTTAAAATTAATTAATTTCCTTAACATGCTTAACATTTTTTTTTACAAGTTCTTAGTAGTAAAAGTGTTTAGAAACAAAGTATTTGCGTTTCTTTTAAGTTGTTGTAAATAATGATCACATTTTTTTGTTCTATAATTTTAGAGTTGCCGCCTTAAATCTAGTTAACAGACTTATTTTTCCTGTAAATCACATAAAACTGATCATTTTTTAAAAAAAAAATATAATTCACTTAAGCATACTTTATCAGTGATTCATATTTCAGCCACAGAAATAAGATATTTTATTTTAAATTTAATACAGAGATTGCTTTTATTGGTCACACCACATGATGAGTGGTCGCTCCAAATGACAACGAAGACCTTATATAGTTAAAAATCTATTTAAAGAGATCGATGAACAATGCATTTTATACAAAAAATAGATTTAAACCAAATTTTATACAAAATTCACAGAATTTTCCTGAACACAAACATTTTATAAACATTTTTTTTTATAAAAAATCACATCGCAAACATAAGTGCACCATTTCATTTAACTTGACTTAGAATTTCTTTCTAACAAATAATAATGTTATATATATACATACAAATATTGTATATAGGTAACATTTGGGGTCAATAGTTGTTTTTTTTAAGTAATTAATACTTTTATTAATCAAGGATAAATTAAATTGATAAAGTGACAGTAAAGATATTTAGGCTAGAATGTTACAAAAGGTTCTATTTAAAATAAATGCTGTTCTTTTGAACTTTCTATTCATCAAATAATCCTGACATATAAAATGTATCACAGTTTCCACAATTTCCAGTAGTAACAAAAATAATAACTAAAATCCTCAATCCGGAAATTGAGCGTTAGATGTAGAGCATAGATCAGCATCGATAATAATCAAGTTTCTTGAGCAGCAAATCATTATATTAGAATGATTTCTGAAGGATCATGTGACACTGAAGAATGGAGTAATGATGCTGAAAATTTAGCTTTGATCACAGGAATAAATTACAGTTTACTATATATATTCACATAGAAACCAGCTATTTTAAACTGTAATAATATTTCACTCTTATCCTAGCAAGGTACTCCACTCTTCCTGCAGGGTCAGAATTTTTACTTCACTTGGCATTGGCATCTGGTAAAATAGATTAAAATAGTTTTAAATAAATAAATAGGCAATAATAAATACATTACTAATAAATGCATAATTACTAAACTAAAATTACATGCTATAACTTTTTGGTTGCATTTTTCTCATATTGTACAGAGTAAACATAAACTGTCTGAAATATAAAAAGAAATCCCAAATTGCATAAAAATCTATTCCAAATTATACTAAATTAAAGTACTTTTGTAAATAAACCATCAATTGAATATAAAAGCACAAAACCTGCCAATCTAGGACATATATCTATCATGAAAAACAGTCTGCAGTGGTCACACCACATGATATTTGGTCACACCACATGATATTTTCAAATTCAGTCAAAATTTACAGGCACAGAATTGGTCACCTAAACAAAACAAGCTAGCTTTCCACAAAAGGTCAATATAAAATTTAGAATAAAAATAGCTATATATTTGTAGAAATAACTTTAATATTATTTTTTTTAAGGTCATACCACATGACATCCAACTTTGGTAACTGCATACCAACCATTACAAAGGTTTATTTTTTTTTCCTATTTGAGAGAATTACAAACCTGCTTGTGGTAAATTGGTATATGATGTAACTTCCTGTGTTTGAATAGTTTTCAACATAAAAGTCCCAAAAGGGTAGTTCCTTGATGGTCGCCCAACTACATGATATTTCATAAAATGGACATCATCGGACAAAGTTTGTTTGTTATTTATGATGGAAATATAACTACAAATGCACTGATTTTCTTTACAGAATTACAAAACACTTTGGAAATCATGCCAAAGAGTGCAGAAAATATTTTTTAATAAATTTAGAGTAATTTCAAAGACGTTTTCAAAACAAAAGTTAGGGCCGGACGGTCGCACCACATGATATTTTGACACTTAAAATATCAAAAAAAAGTTACAAATAACTACGCTTTTTTAAAAGTTAAAGTGAGTACATACATGGGATAGGTACTAAAAATATACAGTATCTTTTTATGCATTTAAACCGGTTTTTACCTGAACAAATGCAATCGGACAGAAAATTTAGGCGTCACGTCATTGACCCAGGTAACAAAATATAAAATAAAAAAGAATTTCAGACATTTAGGCCAGAGTGGCGAAGATAAAACAGAAGAATCAATGTATAATTTATACAGTGAAGTCTTTTAAAGCTTTTAAAGCTAACCAGGCACTGTTTGACATGCTTTTAGTGCGCTTAGGGTGTTTGTGCTCAGAAAAGCACGTTAGAACAGCACATCAGCACAAGAATGAAACGTTTATACGGCAAGGCTTTAAAGTACATGTAAATAATGAACCTTTGTGAATTTCAGTATCCCGTGAATGTAACTAGGATACCTCTGTGTTAACATGATGTGAATGTACGTCTCATTGTACAGTATGTTGGGACAGAGGCGCCAGAACTGCAACTAATGCACTGTAACACGATACAAAGATATTTCTTCAAAGCAGATTGTGGAGACATTTTAATCGCCCACAATCAAAAATCGTAATATCGCACACACCGTACTTGCAAGTAATCAATTGTCTAATATTGTATGTTTTGTAGAAGGATGTATGAATGATTAAATTTTTTACATATTTAGTGCAAGAAACATGGAAAATGACCCTGGGCATCGACAAGAGTAGTCGGGAGAAGAGATGTCTGTCCACATGAACAAGCTTGTCCCTCAGACTAGAGCTCCTAGAACAGTGGTTCTCAAACCTGTCCTGGAGTACCCCCAACCATAGATATAATATAGAGCTAGACGCCCCATTGGCCACTGGGCGCAAGAAATGCGGTCGCCATCTTTAACCGGTCATACTCCTAGTTTCGTTGCATTGCAGCAGTTAAGATGCTGAGCACTGTGCAGCATATTCCTGCTCAAATCGGCGGACCAGTGCAAATAGGGCTCAGGAGATTACTTTTCACAAGTAAAATTTAACATTACCGTACTTTTGGTTGTATTTTGTGAATAGAATATTACCAGAGAGTTGAGAAGGAGCAAGGATCTTAAATTACTGTACTGAAATCGTGGCCAGCTAGCTAGGCTATGTTTCCTGCACCGGCCGGTGTTCACCCGGCTATGAACTGAGACTTGATAAGTCATATTCCATAACACTGACTTAGATTACAACTGACACAATAATGCTGTAGTAGAAATAAAACAAATATTACTTGTATAACATTGGCCTGCGAATTTTACACAAGTGGCACAGACTGTATTATCAGTGTTGGGCAGTCACTACTTGTAGCTTAACTAGTAATTTAGTATTTTGGTGGTAGCTTCCCTATTTCGTGTGTGTGACAGAGAGAGACAAATATAAAAAGCTTCAAGTAGACTCTAATATAATATAATCATATATTTTGTCTAATTGTCTATGCCCCCAACACTGCACATTTTCTTTGTCTCCCTAATCAAACACACCTGATTCAACTCATCAGCTCATTATCACATGGGTTAATGAGTTGAATCAGGTGTGTTTGATTAGGGAGACAAAGAAAACGTGCAGTGTTGGGGGTACTCCAGGACAGGTTTGAGAACCACTGTCCTAGAAGACACAAAAAGTGGAATGAATTCAATGACTGAGGATCGCTTTGAATAATGTGCCAATGACTCTTAATATTCCTACTAATGTCATTACTCAATGGACTATATGTATGAAGCTCTTCTTTCTATTATTTGTGAAAGTTGCTTTCTTCTTGTGCATGTAAAATACAAACTTTCTCAAGTGCAGTGTCGAGCCACTTATTAGGATAGTAATGTATAGATAGCATGTACTTTCTGATGAAGCAACTCAATCTCTCTTTGGAACTGAGCAGTAGCATCTGCAGTCAATTAAATGTAATCTACAAATCATTAGATGCCAAATAGAAATATCTTATACCTATATAGGAATTTTCAATACAAATTTGTGCTTTTATTAATTTGAAGCGCTAGTTTTAGTGTTTTTGGTCTAATCAGGTGATTAAGTCCATTAACTCTCTCTGACTGACTCTCTTACCAGTGCACTGAACTACTGAACTAGAGCGGATTGAGACACACTCAGAGATTTATTGTGGATTTATTTTTCTTTCTGTTTATTATTCTCATCTTAAACAGGACAAACACAGAACAACTCCTAGTGAAGCGACTGAGATCCATGTGACACTATTATAAAGATGGCGTTTATTAAAGAGGAGAGTGAAGACATGAAAATTGAAGAAACATTCAGAGTGAAACAAGAAGAAACTGAGGAACAATCAGGTTGGTTTCATTCTCACAGCTGAACTCTGTCATTTAAATTGTGTTTTAGTAGATGTCATGTTCTGAGAAAATGTTTGCTTGAAAAATGATCGATGCGCAGATGGTTTAGCAACATAAACGGTATAATGACAGACACCGAAGGACTCGCTCCGTGATCAAAATGTCTATTGGCCGGTTTGAATAAGTCACAGTACTGTACAACCTCTGCTGGTGCTGTTGGTGTCATGTGCAAAAAGACAGAAGCCTAATGATATCCCTTTTCGTGGTATTCACAATATTATGAAAAATACCATTGTGTTTGAAGAACAGAATTTGAATATTTTTAACATGTTTTGTCAGTTGAATTAAAAATACAATTTAAACGAGAATAACTGTTCTCTGAACTTTCTCTGAACAGTTTTTAGGACAACAGTAAGTAGGAGTAAAGTAGATCAGACAGATATGGAGGTGCAAGACCATTTAATGCCTTAAACATTAGAAGTAATATCTTAAAGTGAATTTGTGATGCCACGGGTAGCCAGTGAAGGTCATGAAGCAGAGGAGTAATGTGAGCTGAACGCCTGGTGGAGGTGAGATCATTTGCTGATGAGTTTTGAACATACTGTAATCTTCCAATAAGTGTTTTGGGCAGAGAAAGAAATAGAGCATTGCAATAATCTAGATGTGATGTGATTAACCGTAAATTAAACGAATTTTCATTAAATGAAACCTTAATTCATGCATTAGAGTGAGAGAAGATCGAAGACGTGCAATATTACGAAGATGGCAAAAAGACACACATCTTAAGCAAAACAGTAGGTGTAGGATCAAGCTGGCAGGATGTGGAATTAGACTTCACAATTAGATCATTAATGGCAGTCAGAGTGAAAGCAGAGCGAGAGTTTAATGAGTAAAGCCGGGTGCACACTGGGTCGTGTATGGTATTAAAAAGGCATTCAATTTAATTTGAAGATACCTGCAGAAACCCTGTTCTGGTGTGGCAAGTGTTCGGTTTCGGTTCATCTTTGAAATGCGTTTCAGAAAGAAGGTCACAGACTTCTTTCGTAGGTGGATTTTTTCATCTACCAGTCCCCGTGACAGGTGAGCCAAAAAGTTAATTTCGGACCCAGATCCATAATTAAGATCAGTCTGTAAATAACTATATCTCATGGGTCAAATTGCTTTTTTTTAATAAAGTGTTTAACTGCTAGCTTAAAGGTTTTTGGGACATGTCCTAAAGAAAGTTCAGAGTTAGCAGTTGTGAAGAGCAGCGGTATAGCAAGGTTAGATGTGGGAAGGAGGAGGCGAGAACCGGCGAACATTCAAAGACTTTAATAATCGTAAAAAACAAATACAAAACGAAAGTAAATGCAGCAGTCCCTCACGGACAACTGCTGCCACATAAAACAGAAACAAAACATCAAATAAAATCCAGGCCTGGCCTCTCATCCTTCACCGTCGTCGCTCCTCCTTTTATGCTTCCGCTCCTCCGTGAGAGATACGAGTCTGGTGCGTCGTGCAGGTGTCGCTCATTATCAATCACACCACCGGCCTTGCACCGTTCTCCCTCGGCCTCGTCCTGCTCGCCACATACCCCCATTACCCCTCGCAGGCCGGGGGGTACCCACAAGACTGTCTATTCCCCCCTCCTCCGGGGGGGGACCGGTCACGGCAGCCGCGGCACCTGGGGGTATGGACAGATGAGGCGAGAGAAAAGGAGACTGAAGCATGAGGAGAGTGAGAGGGGAGAGAAAAAAAAAATCTTGGTCCGGTTCCCGAACACACTGTCGTTCGGTCCTCAATCAGCTGAGAGACTCTCTCGCAGTGCCATGCGATGGCTCCTCCGGCCCACGGCGAACGGGAGCGGTGACTCCGCTCCCTCTCGGACGGCAGCCACCCCTCCTCGACCCAGGAGCACGGCAGCGAGTTCTCCGTCCCTCCTGCTGTTCAATCGCTCCAGCACCATGGCCTCGGGCAACCATCGGCGGTGTCCGCTCCTTTGCTGCCCGACCTCCTCTGCACCGTGATCCCCCTCAGCAACTAGGGCTGTCCGTCCCTCCTCCTTCCCGGGTTTTGGCACCAGTGTAGCAAGGTTAAATGTTGTGGGAAGAAGGAGGCAGGAACCGGCGAACATTCAAAGACTTAAATAACTGTAAAATAAACAAATACAAAACGAAAGTAAAGAGAAACCAAACATCAAATAAAATCCAGGCCTGGCCTCTCGTCCTTCACCGTCGTCGTACCTCCTTTTATGCTTCGCCTCCACCGTGAGAGATACGAGACTGGTGCGTAGTACAGGTGTCGCTCATCAATCACGCCACGGCCCTCTGCCTCATCCTGCTCACCAAGTGCGGTTCTCAACTGTGGCCTTTAGCTTTCAATAATACGCAAGACCTTGATTAGCATGAACAGGTGTGTTTTATTAGGGTTGGAGCTAAACTCTGCAGGAAATAGGGTTTCAAGGGCCAGAGTTGAGAACTTCAGAAATGTCCGGCAGATGTATTGAGGACACATGGCCTCCAGAGCAGGTTTGGACACCTTTGGTATAGGATCTAGCATACAGTACGTGTTGTTGGTTTTGATGCATTACATGCTAAATGTTTTGATGTCTGTTGTATTGTGCCATTAAACTGGGTTTAACTTTTACTTGTTTGTTTTTCCACCTTAGACCTAATGGCAATGAAAGAGGAGAAAGAAGTACTCAATGAAATTGAAGAGAAAGACCAATATGAGAATCTTCATGATCAATATGAGAATCTTGATGATTTCATAACTGGAGAAAAATCTTTTAGTTGTTCACAGACTGAAAAGACTTCCACACGAAGAAAAGCCCAAAAGACAGGAACTAGAAGATATTTCACTTGCTTTCCGTTTGGAAAGAATTTCAATCAACAAGGAAACCTTAAAGTCCACATGAGAATTCACAGTGGAGAGAAGCCTTTCACCTGCCAACAATGTGGAAAAAGTTTCACTCAAAAAGGAAACTTTAACAGGCACATGAGAATTCACACTGGAGAAAAACCTTACACATGCCAACAGTGTGGTGACAGTTTTGCTCAACATGGAAACCTTAAAGTTCACATGAGATTGCACACTGGAGAGAACCCTTACACATGTCATCAGTGTGGAAAGAGATTTGCTCAACATGGAAACCTTAAAGTCCACATGAGAATTCACACTGGGGAGACCCCTTTCACCTGCCAACAGTGTGGGAAAAGTTTCACTAGGAAAATAAGTCTTGACAGGCACATAAGAATTCACACTGGAGAAAAGCCTCACACATGTCCTCAGTGTGGAGCAAGTTTCACTCTAAAAGGAAACTTTATCAGGCACATGAGAATTCACACAGGAGAAAAGCCTTTCACATGCCAACAGTGTGGAGACAGTTTTACTCAACATGGAAACCTTAACATTCACATGAGAATTCACACTGGAGATAGCCCTTATATATGTCCTCAATGTGGAAAGAGATTTGCTCAACATGGAAACCTTACTGTCCACATGAAAATTCACACTGGGGAGACCCCTTTTACGTGCCCACAGTGTGGAAAAAGTTTCACCCGTAAAATAAGTCTTGTCAGGCACATAAGAATTCACACGGGAGAAAAGCCTTACACATGCCCTCAGTGTGGAAAAAGTTTCCATCAACATGGAAACCTTACAGTGCACATGAGAGTTCACACTAGAAAGTGTCCCTTCACCTGCCAACAGTGTGGACAAAGTTTCAATCATAAAGGAAGCCTTAACAGGCACATGAGAATGCACACTGGAGAAAAGCCTTACACATGCCAGCAGTGTGGAGAGAGTTTTTCTCAACGTGTACCCCTTAAAGTCCACATGAGAATTCACACTGGAGAGAACCCTTACAAATGCCGACAGTGTGGAGAGAGTTTTGCTCAACGAGGAAATCTTAAAGTCCATATGAGAGTACACAATGGAGAGAGTCCCTTCACCTGCCAACAGTGTGGAAGAAGTTTCAACAGAAAAGGACACCTTAATTACCATATGAGAATTCACACTGGGGAGAAGCCTTATACATGCCAACAGTGTAGAAAAAGTTTCACTCATAAAGGAAGCCTTAACTGGCACATGAAAATTCACACTGGAGAAAAGCCTTTCACCTGCCAACAAAGTGTGGAAGAAGTTTTGTTTAAAAAGGAAACTTTAACAGGCACATTAGAATTTACACCGGATAATTTAAGCATAACACCTGCCAACAGTGTTGAGAGAGTTTTACTCAACATGGAAACCGTAGAGACCACATGAGAATTCACAACAAATAGAACCATACGTTTTTGTCAAATAAAATAAATAAATTCCTTAACAGACACATGAGAAAATGTTTTAACCGAAAAGTAAACCCTAAGTACCACATTATGATTCACTCAAGATTCACTCAAGAAAGATCTATTTTAAATGTCATCAGTTTGGAATGAGTTTTCATTTTGCAACATCGATGCTGCTGGTATTGAACTGAATTGGATCAACATTAAACCGATTCAATCTGAAAACGTTGTCTTGTGTAGAAATTAATTGTCTCCATAGAGTTTCCATAGTTGATTCTGTCCTTTTCAACCTGCAATCCATATTGTAGAAAGCTCTAAAGAAATAAAGGTGACTTGACATAAGAGTGCACACTGAAGAGAATTATTTCACCAGTTCTCAAGATCTTGATATACTCAGTTCTTTTTCATTTTTCTCTTAGGGGTAAAAAAAAGTTGGAAATACCTGAGCAGGCCACTCATGCGACTGGGAATTGCATATGCCCAGCAAGTAGTCCCTTAACCCGCACTGTACCACTGAAGGGCATTTGTTTCTTTTATATCAATTATTCAATTAATCTTCAGAAATTATATTCCATTTGAAAGATGAAAACCTTAAGATTCAATCTCAGAAGTTGGATATTCAATCAAAACCTTATTATGCAAGTAATACTTTGAAGCAGGTTTTTGGACAAGAGACGTTCCCCCAGTTTCACAGACAAGTTTTAAGTCTCATCCCAGACTAAAATGCATGTTTGAGCTGTTTTAACGGAAAGGAACTTGCACTGACGTATCTTAAAATATGTCAGTGCCATTGTTTTGTCTCAAGACGCACACCAGTGATGTTTTTTTTCTAAGGCATGTTTTAAAAGCTGCTTGAATGTCCTAATTGAACCAAGGCCTAATCCTGACTTAATCTAAGCCCTGTCTGTAAAACCGGGCCCTAATCTTTTAGCACAGGTGTGATTAATCCTTTTCCTGGAGCTCTACCTACCTGCAGAGTTCAGATTAAGGTTATGTTTACATGACAACGATGTAATAAAAACATGACAACATTGTCAAAGCAATCATCGTTCACACTGATCTGCATATACGACAAAATGCTGTATTATGCATGCCAGGCCAGTAGTTGGCTATCACTCCCTAAAGAGAAACCCCACACCTTTATAATGAGCACTAATGCGCATGACACCACCGTTTTTACAAATTCACTGTTTGGTTGTTTACATGGAGACTGTAAAAGTATAGTTTTCAGAACCTTGCACTTTGAAATCCATTTTCAAAAGCTAAAAAGTTTTCCGTTTTTAGTTGAAAATGGTGACGTGTAAATGGCCCCTAAACCCTGCTCCAACACATCTTTCTGTAATTATCAAGTGCTCCTGAAGATCATAATGAGCTGTTTCAGTTGTTTTTGATCAGGGTTGGAGCTGAACTTTGCAGGATGGTAGATCTCCAGGGACAGGATTTGGTGTCCGTTTTAGCCTATGTAGCCTTCGAATTGGGACGCACATAAAGTCTTAGAGCTAAACCTTGACTAACCGGGGCCCAGGTCAGGAAGCAGACAGACTGGCTAAACCGACCGTCTGCTAGCTGTCTTGCGTCACAGAATTCAGATTAACCGATGGATCAATGATCCTACTGTAAAATATATGGTTGCAGATAACAAAGGTTTCTGATGGGTGTACTTCTGACTATGGGCTGGCTTTGCCATTTCCTGTTGTAACTACACTTGGGGCAAAGCTGGTTGAATGCCACATATGTATCCATCTGGTGTAGCTGCACACCAGACTTTGACTTGCAAATTGGACATGTGGCAAACAACTCACACAGGTTGGTTTCTCCTATTTAAACTCCTGGTGAGGGCTTGTGGGTCTCAGGTGTTGGAACGTTACTTTGAACTGTTTAATGTGAGTGTCTCACCTTGTGGTTTTGTTGTACACCCAGATACGTCCTACCTTGGTGCCAGTCCTGATGACAAAGTTCATGACCCTAAGGTTGTCTATCAATGCCTGTTTTCATTGCCCTAGTTTGCTTTACACCCTTGAGCCTGTCCAGATGTCTCCCCTCGCACATGAGAAACCTCATAAAATATGCTAGCGGTCACTTTAGGCTTGCACATTTCCTTTCACAGTGGACACTCTGACTGCTCCTCTATTATAGTGGCCAATTCCTGTGTGACACTTAGGCCCTCAAACTGCAGGTGTGATGAAGTGCAAGCTCTCTGAAAAATGTAGAACCATCAATAGGGAGTTTTGGGAACACAGGAGCATCTGGGTGTTTCATGTTGTTCTTTGGTCACAAGAGGAGGGCACAGGACCAAATCTGAAGTCCACCAAAGAAAAGGGCATCATGTAACGGATTGTTAATTTACATATCTATAAATGCGGTCTTGGCATCCCAGGAGCACTGCAGTATGATAAAATTTTCCTGTTTGTAACATTTTAAGAAATGCCAGCCCCCACCTCCTCCATCTCCTCTGGTTTTGGGAAATAAATAACTTTGTGGAGGATGGTCATCATTTCCTCCACAACATTGTGGACAGTCCTGCAAACAGTTGCAAGTGGCATGTTGAAGGTGTCTGAAGTGACCCTGTAGGACTCTCCACAGGCAAGCCAGTAAACTGACCAGCACTTCAACTTCATGGCTCCATCAATAGGCTTTTGGACGGGGCAACATCTGGACCAGCATGTTGATGCTGTTTCTGGAGAGCCTGAAGGCTGGTTTTAAATTTTCTCCAGAAAAAAACTTGACCAGACACCTGGTCATTGATCTGGGAAAGGGACTTTGTTCCTGTAAAAAAAAAAAAACAATAATTTTAGGATGCTTTTAACATTTATTCATTGTTGTTGTAGTATGCATTTATTTTATATTTGTTGCTTATTTAATAATTTTTACAGCAAATATTTATTTAACTGTATTTTAAATGTATTTTCTGAAATTGTAGAAGTCTGCCAGAATCAAATTTTTCTCCAGCTGTTAAGTGCATTATGTAAGAATGACATGTTCGAAATGGGTACTGGAGTCCAAATTCAAAATATCGGAGATAGTTGTTTTCCTCGCCTCCCCCTTCTTAGATGCGACTGTGGGTTGCTAGTTTGAGGACACGCAATCTGGTCTCCTATCTGGTCTCCAACGAATCCTTAGATTTCACTCTCTCTCTCTCTGTGGGTGTGTGTGTTTATGAAAGAGAGAGAGAAAAATAAATTCATAAAACTTGTTGATTTTTTTTGCATACAAAATAGTTTTATTGAATTGTTAAATATATTAGGTAAATAAAAATATAATAAAGCCACTTACAAAATGTTGTGCTCCAAATTATAACTTCACACTCACTTGATATTGACCTATGACATCCTAAAACTTTATCTTTGTTTTCTGTATGTCAATTTCTTTCCAGTTACATTTTTTTATGCACTATACAGGACTTTTATTTTGGTCTTGTGGTATGATGTCATAAGGCTGCGCCGCACTCCAGTGTCTGTGATTTGGCTGAAGAAAGGTTTGTGTTTTTAAGCATTTAAAAGGGTTTAAATCGATACAAAGCATTCAGTCTATTTTACAGTTTTACAAGGGGTGTAAAATGAATGAAATATGGTAACATTACAATAAGAGTTCATAAGTTTAAATTAGTTAACTACTTTGGTTAACAAGAACTAAGAATTAACAATACTCCTACAGCATTTATTAATCTTAGTTATTGTTAATTTCAGTATTTACTAATACATTATTAAAATCATTAATTTGTTAACATTAGTTAATACACTGTGAACTAACATGAACAAACAATGAACAACTTTATTTTTACTAATATTAACAAAGATTAATAAATACAGTAATAAATGTATTGCTCGTTGTTAGTTCATGTTAGTTAATACATTAACTAATGTTAACAAATGAGACCTTATTGTAAAGTGTTACCAATATTATTGAATGTAACATTGTAATGCATTAATCAAACGTAAGTAAGCACATGAGTAACAGAAAAGGTGTGTCTCATTTCTCTCCCTGTATCATGAATCAGAGTTTATCATAAACGCGAGTTCGGTCAATGGAAAGTAGTGATGGAGAAACAGAACTTTTCATAACTTAAAGAGTTAACTGAACCAATTGTTTCCCAAAATGATTCAGTGATTCTAATCGATTGAATCACCGCTCGCTAACGACACACGCTAGTCAAAACAAATGACAACTTTTACAAAACAAATCAAGAATTTTTTCATGAATGGCTAATCGATTAAACATGATCCATTAATCATTAAATACCATATGTAAGTCATAAATATCTATAAATTAACTTTCAAAATAATTTGTGTTCTTTTATTAATTTGTAGTGCTAGTTTTGTGGTGTTATTTTTTTGTGTGGATAATTAGGCCATTAAATGGATAGTTCACCCAAAAATGAAAAATCTGTCATTTATTCACCCTCATGTCATTCCAAACCTGTAAAACCTTTGTTCATTTTCGGAACACAAATTAAGATATTTTTGATGAAATCTGAAGGATTTCTGTCTCTCCATTGGGAGCAATGCAATTATCACATTCATGGTTCAGAACGATAGGAAAGACATGTGACTCCAGTGGTTTGACCTCATAAACATAACTTCAACATAAACATAATTTACCTCTATATTTACAAAATAATATTATCCAAAGTGCGTTCACGGAACAAATGCTCCACCTACGATTGCAGGTCAATATTTTCATAAATTAAGTTTTAATTGTTTTTTTTTTTGTGTCCAAACAAAGCACTTATGTCGCTTCATAAAATTGAGGTTAACCCACTGGAGTCACATGGATTACTTTAATGATGTCTTTCCTATCGTTCTGGACCTTGAATGTGTAATTTGCATTACTCCCAATGGAGGGACTGAAAGCTTTTGGATTTCATCAAAAATATCTTAATTTGTATTCCGAAGATAAACAAAGGTCTTACGGGTTTGGAACGACATAAGGGTGAGTAATTAATGACAGAATTTTCATTTTTGTGTGAACTAACCCTTTAACTCTCATTGTGACTCACTCCCTAACTAGTGCGCTGACTACTAAACTAGGAGCTGATTGAGACACACCCAGAGATTTAGTGTGGATTTATTTTTCTTTCTGTTAATTATTCTCATCCTAAACAGGACATATTGTCCGAACACACAAAAAAACTCCTGGTGAAGCGACTGAGATCCGTGTATAGCACTATTATAAAGATGGCGTTTATTAAAGAGGAGAGTGAAGACATGAAGATTGAAGAAGTATTCAGTGTGAAACAAGAAGAAACTGAGGAACAAACAGGTTTGTTTCATTCTCAAAGCTGAACTCAGTCATTTGATCCTCATTAAAATGTCCAGCGCTACAGAAATTAATGATATTTTTGAAGAATGTCAAATAAGTGTCCTAATTAAAGTGGTTTTATTTGACATGGAGCGGGTCGGCTCATGTGGACAGAGTCCAGTTTTGAATGAACTTGGACTTGTCACGCACTCGGATTAATTTATACTCGGACTTGACACGGACTCGGACATTTTAGACTCGGAAAAATTTCCGAGTCTGGGCACTGGAGGACACAATATTATTCAAAAACTAAACGAAACTACTTGTGTTGTTTCCGCGTTGAGCATTAGCCAATCACAGACATGTATATTAAGCGCATGAACACAGTGGCAAATCAGAGGCATTTTAGAGTCAACATGCTGAGAATTCGCTTAAAATGTATGTTCAGAATCAGCACAAGCTTTATCCTTTCGCAAATCCCCACATAAACAAAGTCTAGACGCGATATAAATGAGAGATTCACTGTGCAGTGCGGACAACTTCAGTGTTTATGACGAGAGTTTTAGGGAGAGTGCAGAACGCGGTAAAGTAAGTGATGGCTTAAAGGGAGCGCTATTGACAATCTAAATAATAGTTTTGTTTCTCGTGCTTCTAGAGGACCAGTGGTTATGCCACACTGTAAATTATAAAGAGTGATAAATGTATTTAAATGTGGGAGGGAATCCGCAAAATTTTAGTCCTGTGAGTCATGAAATTGCATGATTGACATAGTAACCATAGAAACATGCGAAAATGAAAACCATAGCAACATTTTGGCGTCTAATAATTTTTGTTACATTTACACTTTAGTCATACGTTTACATACACCTTTCAGAATCTCCAAAATGTAATTTTTATTTATTTATTAATAAGAAGGATCATAAAAACATTGTTTCTATTTAGTATTGCACTGAAAAAGCTTTTTCACATAACAGATGTTTAATAGCCTAGTCCACAAGACAAAATACAAACACAAATTATTTGATTTTAATATTGTGTGTCATTACCTGAATGATCCACAACTGTTTGTTTGTTTTTTTGTTTTTGTTTTTTTGTAATGGTTGTTCATGAGGAAAAATCCTCCAGCTCCTGCACATTCTTAGCTTTTCCAGCATCTTCTGCATATTTGACTCCTTACTAGCAGTGACTATGATTGTGAGATCCATGTTTTCGCACTGGTGAAAACTGAGGGACTCATACACAACTATTACAAACCCTGCAAACATTTAGTGATGCTCAAGAAGTCTGTTAAGGATGAAACTGGATGTAAATTGTGCTTATTTTGTTGAAATTTCATTAATTAATTTAGTCTTGCCCTTCAGAGGCTAAAGAAGATATTAGCATGTAAAACAAAATAAGAAAAGTTTAAACATCACCATCATCTTGCTCAAAAGTTTACTTCTTGCTCTTAATGCATCGTGTTGCATTCTTGAGCATTACCTTGCAGATTCTGAAAGATGTACAATAGGTAAACGTATGACTTTGACTATACATTGCAATCATTTTGTAAGGTTTAAAATATTAATTTAAGAGCTCAGTGTTGAGACCTTTCGCCGGAATTTGATTGACAGGCGATCTGACCAATCATAATGCAGATACCCACCATTTTTGTCTGACAAACAAACCAAACCAGCGCATAAAAAGTATTCTCGTCGCTTCATAATTTTAAGGTAGAACTACTGTAGTCACATGGACTATTTTAACAATGTTTTTACTACCTTTCTGGGCCTTGAAAGTTGCAATGACGTTGCGGTCAATGGAGGGACAGAAAGCTCTCAGATTTCATCAAAAATATCTTTACTTGTGTTCCGAAGATGAACGAAGGTCTTACGGGTTTGGAACGGCATGAGGGTGAGTAATTACTGACATTTTTGAATGAACTAACCCTTTAAATTGCTCATGAACTAATGGGCTGACAATTTTAAACAAGTGGCTTATTTTCCCTTTTATTTTTCTATCAACTAATCTAATTGCACTGTCATAAACTAATGTAATCTAATGCCAAACATCATCAATCTTGCACATTTGATTACTCAACAGGAGATTTTTCAGAGATTGCAGTTTTGGTTGGAGTTTGTTCTGTCCCAAACCAAGCATCAATTTCTGAATGAAGTAAAAAGTGTTTTTCATTTCTTTTGCAAAATCCAAATTTAAAGCATAAGACACACCAAAAATAGATGCAAATTGCCTGAGGCAGGTTCTGCAGATTATCCATTACAATACCTCACTCAACAATGATGGCAGTAGACACTGGGCAAAGGTAGTTTAGTTAGAGAGAGAGGTTCTTCTTCGTCAATGACAGTCAGCACCCCAACAGATACTTGTGCCCAGGCTTCATCAACATCACATACCTGAATGAAACCAAACAATAAAAATATTACAAAAGGGAAAAGTGAAAAGGCATGATTAATTGTCAGGTATCTGCCCTGCATACACTGCCTTTAATCCATGTCCAATTAAGTTTATATAATTTTTTTTTTTTTTTTGTTGTCCCGAGTCTTAAAGGGATAGTTTACCCAAAAATGAAAATTAACCCATTATTTACTCACCCTCAAGTCATCCTGGGTGTATATGACATTTTTCTTTCAGACGAATACAATCGGTGTTATGTTAAAAAAATGTTCTGCTCTTCCAAGCTTTATAATGGCAGTAAATGGCCGTATATTTTTTGAAGTCCATCAACATGAATCCATCCATGATAAAAAGTGCATCTATCCATCATAAAAGTGCTCCACGCATCTCCGGGGGTTAATAAAGGCTTTCTGAAGTGAAGTGATGCATTCATGTAAGAAAAATATCCATATTTAAAACTTCATTGACTAAATTCCTTCCAGCAGATGGCAGTACGCAAGTTGACTTACGCCACAAGATTAACACTTGGCGATGTATGACGTAGGAGTATCGGCAAGTAACTTTTTTAATTGGACAAGTAAATGACCCTGGTTGTAGCAATGATCATATCCCAAAAACTTTAATAGACACAGTTTCTGTACTACGATGGGGTTTAAATCTTAACTGAATTTGTACATTTGTTACTCCAAGTCATTTTCTTTAATGTACAGTCCTGGCTTTTAGGCTTCATAATGCTCTGGCAACTTTCCAACACCTTAAGAACATTGTTATAATATGAATTTCCCTCTGTGAACTATATCTAGATGGCATTGTGTATTCCTTAAATTGGGCAGATCATTTAAAAACTCTCTGTGTTGTGTTTATGTTGTCTGAGCAATGCTTGGTGCCAGTTAGGGTTAGGCCACTGTTACATATCTGTGGAAGCAGGTGGGTACAGGGCCTAATTCACCCCATTGTTTCCCACCCCCCAAACCTGATGAAAAATCCTGGATATGGTGGGATATTATCATAGGTGCTGCCATAATTTGTCTGATGATGTTGTTCTGCCTTTAACCTGCTCTACAAATTCAGATATATTTTGTGTGTTCTGATGTATGTCAGAAAGCATCTGTTCGCACTTGTTTTCTCATTGCCCTTTAAGCTAGATGCATTACATAGAAAAAGATCTATGTGATGAACTTTTGGTCAGACGGTGAAATGGGGAAAGGGTTCTTCCTCTTTAAATTTGTTGTGTTTTATTCCCTAGGACACATAATAAATGGTATATTTAGATCAGTCTACAATTAACTAGAACTCCTGGGTCAAACTATGCTTTTTTAATAAAGGGTTTAACTGCCAGCTTAAGTTTTGTAGGACATGTCCTAAAGAAAGTTCAGATTTGGCAGGATTGTGAAGAGCAGCAGTTCTCAACTCTGGCCCTCAAGGTCCCCTTTCCTGCAGAGTTTAGCTCCAACGTTGATCAAACTCACCTGCCTGTAGCTTTCTAGTAATCCTAAAGACCTTGATTGGCTTGTTAATATGTGTTTGATTAGGGTTGGAGGTAAACTGTGCTGAAAACTGGATCATGAGGGCTAGAGTTGAGAACCCCTGGTAAAGAGGTTTCTCAGACTACATGTAACACCTCTTTAAGTAGCATAGTAGGTATAGGACAGGGTATGTCAAATCCTGCATCTGGAGGGCCACCGTCTTGCAAAGTCTAGCTCCAAATTCAATTAAACACACCTGAACCAGCTAATCAATGTCTTTCGGCAATTTCAGAAACTTCTGGCAGGTGTATAGGGGCAAGCTGGAGCTAAACTCTGTAGGGCAGTGGTTCCAGGAGTTTAGATACCCCTGGTATAGAATGTAGCATATACGTTGTTGCATTATATATTTAAATGTTTTGTTGTCTGTTGCTTTGTGTGATTAAACTGGGGTTAACTTTTTTTGGGTTTTTTTTCACCTTAGACCTAATGGCGCTGAAAGAGGAGAGGGAAGTACTCAATGCAGAGAAATATCAATATGAGAATCTTCATGATTTTATTCCTGGAGAAAAATCTTTTAAATGCTCACAGACTGAAAAGACTTCCACACGAAAAAAAGCTCAAAAGACAGGAACTAGAAGTTGCACTGAGTGTGGAAAGAGTTTTAATCAACAAGGAAACCTTAAAGTCCACCTGAGAATTCACACCGGAGAGAAGAGTGGAAAGAGTTTCAATCAAGATGGAAGCCTTAAAGTTCCTTCGAGAGTTAACACTGGAAAGAGTCCCTTCACATGCCAACACTGTGGAAACAGTTTCACTCATAAAAGTAGTCTTAACAGGCACATGATAATTCATACTGGAGAGAAGCTCTTCCCGTGCCCTCAGTGTGGAAAGAGATTCAGTCAACATGGAAGCGTTAAAGACCACATGAGAGTTCACACCGGAGAGAAACCTTTCACCTGCCAACAGTGTGGAAAAAGTTTCAACAGAAAAGGAAACCTTAATTACCACATGAGAGTTCACACTAGAGAGAGCCCTTTCACCTGCCAACAGTGTGGAAAAAGTTTCAACAGAAAAGGAAACCTTAATTACCACATGAGAGTTCACACTAGAGAGAAACCTTTCACCTGCAAACAGTGTGGAATAAGTTTCACTCATAAAGGAAGCCTTAACAGGCACATGAGAATTCACACTGGAGAAAAGCCTTACACATGCCAACAGTGTGGAGGGAGTTTTGCTCGACATGGAAACCTTAAAGTCCACATGAGAATTCACACTGGAGAAAAGCCTTACACATGCAAACATTGTGGAAAGAGTTTTGATCGTAATGCAAACCTTAAGGTCCACATGAGAGTTCACACTGGAGAGAAGCCTTACACATGCCAACAGTGTGGAAAGAGTTTCGAGCAACATGGAAACCTTAAGGTCCACATGAGAGTTCACACTGGAGAGAAGCCTTACACATGCTCTCAGTGTGGAAAGAGTTTCACTCAAAAAGAACACCTTGAAGTCCACACGAGGATTCACTCGAGAAAGAACTATTGAATGTCATTAGTGTGGCACAAGTTTTAGTTCCCAGGTCTAGGGTTCCGGAGAATAACATAAATAAAGTCTTTACACTTGACTTCTGGTGTTCTTTCTTTTTATTATTGTTTAAAAAAGAAAAAATTGTTATTGTCAGCACATGACATCAAAAAGAAAGCAAACTGACTTTGGTTTGGTCAAGGCCAAAATAACAAACAAACATGGCTCATGTGGACAGACACGTTGAGATCACATGAACGGACAAATGGTATGTTCGACTTGAAGCGGCGCTGTGCATACTGATCTGTGTATGACATCAAAGTACCGTGAGAGGGATTAGAGTATGCTTATGCTTTTTAATCGCTCTTGCTGTACTTTGATGTCATTCACCGATCGGTCTGCACAGCACTTCAAGTAGAACAAACCTAAATACTAATGCTGCCTTCAAGTGAACCTGAGAAGATCCTACTTCCAATTGGGCATTCGTTTTTACGACATGTAATAATCAATCACACCAAGTAATAACTTTACACAAAGTTGTAGTGGTCAGATAAATAGTACTTAAACCGTGCTAGTGCTTGTCCACAAATGCCAACATGCTTCTAGTTCTATGTTGTCCAAGAGAGGACATGGACAGATGGGGACCAAATATGCCCTGGAAATCAATTTAAAGGGGGCAAATATTACAAGTATGTTTAAGTAAGTAAAAGCTGAAAGAACACTGATGAAAATATTTCTTCAGAATAAATTACTTTAACAACAACAACAAAAAAATCTTTACAGACAAGTAACCCTGGTTGTAGCAATGATCAGTTCCCAAAAACTTTAATAGGCACAGTTTCTGTACTACAATGGGGTTTAAATCTATTAAATTAATAAATTAAATTAAAATACAGACCTGGCTTTTGGGCTTCATAATGCTCCGGCAGTGTGCGAAATACCCGTCAATATTCGGGGGGGTCCCCATCTCCCGATTGTTGCGCAATACCGATCTAAATTTTCTCAATATGCAGCAGGCCTATAACATTACAATATTTCATGGATGCAAGCCAAGACAATCAGCCTATAGCATACATGACAACACACATGCACACACTTAACAATTTTTTATAATCCGATATGCTATAGTATTCGTAAAGCAACACTAACATAAGAGGTTGCATTGGCTAGAGTTGTTTGAATGCACGTTGTTTTATAACAAGGAGAGGCAAAGTTGTGCATTGCAATACAGACATGACAATAATTGGCACCAATCTGGCGCACTTACAAGAGCAATCAACTGAATAAATGCCAGGTATAGCCGATCGGAAACTGGCACGCAATCAGTGCACTTGCAAATGAGACCTTGTAGTATGACCAGGACCCTGCAAGGACACGCGCAGTCACACACATTCATCCTATGTACAACAATCAGTTCTATCATCACAATTCAGTCACTGTAAAGATTGAAAAAAAGCCTCTTACCTTAAGTTAGAATAGACCAAAGATGCCTTGGCTCGACTTGTTGTTGCCATCCTGGTTTTCAGGAAGAAGAGAGGCGATGTCCTGCTTTAATCCAGCTTCTGACAAATGGAACTGGGTCAAATTTGTCCAGAGGAGGTCCGTTGAGGTCCACAAACAGGTGTGAAGACAGGCTGTCTTCGCGCAACCTGTTGCGCTTCGGGTTGCCCGTGTTATTAACCGCAGAAAAGCCTTGTTCGCACTCAGCTGACGTGGGGAGATAAGTGCGACTTCCTATGCACAGTCTTTCCAATGTTTTCCCCGGTGCAGTGCCCTGTAGTTTCAAGTCTCGAAACTGCTCCATGGCTTCCCTGGTTGGTTCTCCAAGCGCTTTCGCAAGGCTGTGTACTTCTGGTTCGCCATGCAAAATCAGCTCCTCCTGCTCTCCTGGCCAAAAATGCGTGTCAAGAACTTTGAGCATCAGGACCAAATTTGACTCCAGTAATCGCTTAGAGACGCAATCACTGATTCATGAAACCGAGACCTGTTTATTTTCACCCTGCCTTCACTCAGCTCTACGCCCTTAAAAAGGCCAGATGAGATGGACTGTTCAGCCTTCTTGGTTGATTTCCCCCCACCAGTCGTCTTCATGGCCGTCAAAACATTGATAGTTTGTTGGATGGCGAGACTTGAATCCACGAGTGACATTTATCTTTTCTGCAGCTTGAGAGACAGGCTCTGGAGTTCGCGCAGGATGTCTTTCATGGCAGCCAAATCTTCCACAAATCCTGAGTTAGCAAGGTCCTTCAGAAGTCCCTTGTATTTTTGCCTCTCAAGATCATTGCGTGATGTGTCCTCACTGGCTGTTTTGAAATGGAGTGCTAGTGCAGGGAAATCTTTCCATACTACTTTTACTGCTTTAAAGCTGCTTGCAACCCATCTGATGGTGAAGATTTGACGTATTTTCAGTATTTCCACGTCAAGCTCACCCGCTGCTTCTCTAAGCAATCTGGCGTTCCTGGTTGACTGATTGTAGAGTGAGTATAATTTTGAAATAAATAACTCAAACTGATTAGTGCCAGCCACTTCTTTAAGAGCATCTTTGACAGCCAGTTCTAATCTATGCACCAGGCAGTGAACAGACTGCACTTTTGGAAACTTTTCTTTATGGTTCTAACGACAAGCCCACTGGCTTTTCCTGTGAGCACCGCAGCTCCATTGGTGGAAATGCTTATCAGGTGCGTCTTCAAAACCTCATCATCCATTCCAGCTTTATGTAGACTTGCCATCATCGAGTTATAAATGGATTCAGCATCGACCCCATCTGTAAGTTCCACTAGATCCAGGAAAACATTGTCTACATCCCCCTTACCGCTGACAGCACATCTTACGTAGATTATTGGATAGGGACTGCCATGAATGGTGCTTTCATCAATTGTGATTGACACCCGTGAATCCATTTCTTTCACATTGCAGACGAATTTGCGGCACATTTCCTTGGCAATGTGATTATTTCTGCGCATTCATGGTCAGATTTGTGGATATTATCAATTTCGGCTCCATTAAGCTCCTGCATTGTCATGAGTGGGTTGAGCTTTTTGTACGATAGCCTTTCCTTTGCCACGGTGTAAGCTATTCTGAACGAGACTGTGGTTTTCTTGAGTAAATCGGACTGTATATCAATGAAAGTGTTTGGGAGGGTGTCTTTCTCTTTCATCTGGGCTATTTCCTCTGACCTTGTGTGTGCCTGGCTGTCCCTGTGTTTGTATATCTTCTTTCGTAGCCTCTTTGCTTCAGAGCTAGTAACATCACCGTTGATCCATTCTTCTGCGAGGTGTAAACCTGGTCCCTTTTCTGAGAGTAGCAACGTTTTTGCTTTTCTACACACTAAACACCCCAATGTTCCACTGGTCTAAGCAATGCTTGGTGCCAGTTCGGTAAGGCCACTGTTACATATCTGTGGAAGCAGGCCTATAGGGCCTAATTCACTCCATTGTTTCCCACCCCCCAAACCTGATGAAAAATCCTGGATATGGTGGGATATTATCATAGGTGCTGCCATAATTTGTCTGATGATGTTGTTCTGTCTTTAAACTGCTTTACAAATTCTGATATATTTTGTGTGCTCTGATGTATGTCAGAAAGCATTTGGCCCTTGTGTTGCACTCCAGTTCAGTTTGCACTTGTTTTCTCATTGCCCTTCAGGCTAGATGCAGATGCATTACATAGAAAAAAAACTATGTGATGAACTTTTGGTCAGGCGATGGAATGGGGAATGGGTTCTTCCTCTTTAAATTTGTTGTGTTTTATTCCCTAGGAGACATACAGTAATAAATGGTATATTTAGATCAGTCTATAATTATCTAGAACTCCTGGGTCAAAATATGAATTTTTAATAAAGGGTTTAACTGCCAGCTTTAAGTTTTTTAAGACATGTCCTAAAGAAAGTTCAGAGTTAGCAGGATTGTGAAGAGCAGCAGTTATCAACTCTGGCCCTCAAGGTCCCCTTTCCTGCAGAGTTCAGGTCTAACATTGATCAAACTCTTTCTAGTAATCCTTTGATTAGCTTGTTAATATGTGTTTGATTAGGGTTGGAGGTAAACTGTGCTGAAAACTGGATCTTGATGGCTAGAGTTGAGAATCTCTGGTAAAGAGGTTATCAGATTACATGTAACACCTCTTTCAGTAACATAGTAGGTATAGGACAGGGATGTCTAAATCCTGCTACTGGAGGGCCACCGTCTTGAAAAGTCTTGCTCCAAATTCAATTAAACACACCTGAACTAGCTAATCAATGTATTTAGGCAATTTCTTTGGTCTACCTTACTACCTTGTTGTTAGTTCGTGTCTGTAGTTTTTTTATATATCTTTCTGTTTTGAATCATTATTTACTACCATTACCTGTTGTTTATACTGCTAAATACAACTTACTCAACATCACATATTAACCTGACATCGCTAGCTTCAATCTAAATTGTTGCTAGCACAACAAGCTAATAATTCGCTAGCCTGTTAGCGTGCCATCAGTGCGGTCTTTATTTATTTAGCCAGAGCGCCTGACATCAAAGCAAATTTAAAAGTGCTGGCTAATGCTAATCGTAAATTCTCTAAGATTATTATTCACGTCGGCACTAATGATGTTCGACTTCGCCAGTCGGAGATCACTAAAATGAATGTTAAAGAGGTGTGTGAACTCGCAAGTACAATGTCAGGCACTGTAATTTGCTCTGGCCCCCTTCCTGTTCGCAGGAGTGATGAGATAGTTAGCAGATTGTCATCACTCAATGGCTGGTTGTCTAAGTGGTGTCCACAAAATAATATAAAATTCATAGATAATTGGAAAAGTTTTTGGGGCAGACCTGACCTGTTGAAAAGAGATGGTATTCATCCCTCCTGGGATGGTCCTGCTCCTCTCTCTAGATGGCACAGAGCTCTAACATGACAATCTGGGGCTCGGGTCAGGAAGCAGACAAACTGTCTAAACCGACCGTCTGCCAGCTGTCTCACGTCACCAAGGTCAGATAAATCCCATCACATAGAGGCTCTTTGTCATAGACCTGTTGAAAAGAGATGGTATTCATCCCTCCTGGGATGGTGCTGCTCTTCTCTCTCTCTCTCTCTCTGGCTCATAGTCTTAGAGATAAAACATGACAAATTGGGCACCAGGTCTCACGTCACCAAGGTCAGATAAATCCCATCACATAGAGGCTCTTTCACCTAGATATCATCATATAGAGACTATGTCTGTTCCCCGAATTAGGAAATATAAAAAACTTCCAAACCGATCTAAGGGTAAAAATTTAATTGATGTTCAACAAATAAAAAACAGAAATAATACAAATGAACAAATGATAAAGCTTGGGTTGCTGAATATTTGAACCCTTACTTCAAAAGCACTTATTGTTAATGATATGATTACAGACTATAACCTAGATGCTGTGTTTGACAGAAACCTGGCTAAAACCAAACGATTACATTACTTTAAATGAGAGCACCCCGCAAGATTACTGTTATAAACATGAACCTCGTCTGAAAGGCAAAGGGGGAGGTGTTGCTGTAATTTATAGTAATATTTTCAAAATTACTCAGAAGTCTAGTTTCAAATATAATTATTTTGAAGTGTTGGTGCTTAATGTAACAATATATAGTGCAAATGATAAATCACGTTTAAGATTTGTGCTGGCTACTGTATACAGGCCACCAGGGCACCATACAGACTTAATCAAAGAATTTGCTGACTTTCTATCAGAGTTAGTACTGGCTGCAGATAAAGTCCTAATTGTTGGTGATTTTAATATACATGTAGATTATGAAAAAGATGCATTGGGATTGGCATTTAAAGACATTCTTAACTCTATTGGAGTCAGACAACATGTGTCAGGACCTACTCATTGTCGTAATCATACTCTAGATCTAATATTATCACATGGAATCAAGGTTGATGCTGTTGAAATTCTGCAGCAGAGCGATGACATCTCAGATCATTATCTAGTCTCGTGTAAACTTAATTTAGCCAAGGCTGCAAAGCCGACTCCGTGTTACAAATATGTTAGACCTATCACTTCTGCCACTAAAAATTGCTTTACATTTACATTTAGTCATTTAGCAGACGCTTTTATCCAAAGCGACTTACATTTGAGGATTAAACCAAGCGAGTCATCGTGGAGAGGCAAAAACAACGCAAGAAGTGCTCAGGATACAAAGTTCAAACATTGATCAGAGTAGCATAAACCAGACAAGCGAAGATTTCAAGAAAAAGTTTTTTTTTTTTTTTTTTTTTTCTATGTTAAGTGCTCACGGAAGAGATGGGTTTTCAGTTGTCTTTTGAATGCTGTCAGGGATTCTGCATTCCAGACGAGGGAGGGTAGATCATTCCACCAGCATTGTACCGTGAGTGAGAATGTTCTGGACAGTGATTTTGTGCCTCGCTGTGATGGCACCACGAGCCGTCGCTCCTTGGCCGATCGTAGGCTTCTGGTAGGGATGTAGACCCGTAGGAGCGAGTGAAAGTAGGAGGGAGCTGAGCCAGTGGACAATCTGTAAACAAGTGTCAGCGCCTTGAACTTGATTCGAGCAGCGAGTGGTAGCCAATGCAGGGAGATGAACAGCGGAGTGACGTGGGCCCTTTTAGGCTCGTTGAAGACAAGACGAGCAGCAGCATTCTGGATCATTTGTAAAGGTTTAGTTGCACATGATGGAAGACCAGCTAGAAGAGCATTGCAGTAATCAAGCCTAGAAATAACCAGGGCCTGGACAAGAAGTTGTGTTGCATGCTCAGTTAGGAAAGGCCTGATCTTCCTGATGTTGTGTATTGCAAACCTGCATGATCGAGCTGTCTTTGAAATGTGTCCTGTGAAGTTTAGCTGGCCATCAAAGATTACTCCAAGATTTCTGACTGACCTTGATGGGGTGATTGAGGATGAGTCTAGCTGGATAGTGAAGTCGTGCTGAAGAGACGGATTGGCAGGGAGAACGAGAAGCTCAGTCTTTGCCAGATTGAGCTGCAGGTGATCCATGGATCCATGCCGAGATGTCCGCCAGACAGCTAGAGATACGTGCAGCTACTGTGGGATCGTCTGGTTGAAATGAGAGGTAGAGCTGGGTGTCATCAGCATAGCAATGGTAAGAGAAACCATGTGCCTGTATGATGGGTCCCAGTGATGTGGTGTAAATGGAGAAGAGGAGGGGTCCAAGGACTGACCCCTGGGGAACCCCTGTGGTCAGTCGATGTGCTTTGGATACCTCGCCTCTCCATGCGACCCTGAATGACCTACCTGTGAGATAGGACTCAAACCAGTGGAGGGAAGTTCCAGTGATGAGAGGGTGGACAGAAGGATCTGATGATTCACAGTGTCGAAGGCAGCACACAGGTCTAGGAGAATGAGAACTGATGATTTGGAAGCAGCTTTAGCGATCCGCAGGGCTTCTGTGACTGAAAGTAATGCGGTCTCGGTCGAATGCCCTTTCTTGAAGCCAGATTGGTTAACATCCAGCTGGTTGTTCAGAGACAGGAAAGATGATATTTGGTTGAAAGCAACTCGTTCAAGTGTTTTTGCAATGAATGGTAGGAGAGAGACAGGTCTGTAATTCTCTAGAAGTGATGTGTTTAATGTTGGTTTTTTAAGCAGTGGGGTTACCCGAGCCTGTTTAAATGCTGTAGGAAAAATGCCAGTATGGAGGGATGAGTTGATGATGTGTGTGAGTGCTGGTAGAAGTGTGGGATAGATGGCTTGTAGAAGGTGTGAGGGGATGGGGTCTAGAGGGCAGGTGGTAGGATGACTGGAGAGGAGAAGTTTAGATACTTCTTCCTCGGTTAGTGGAGAGAAGGAGGAGAGAAGGTTCTTGGCTGTGGGAGAAGGTTATTGGCTTTATTAATAATCTTCCTGATCAGTTTCATCATCTCAGCATCTCAGATAGCTTAGCAGAACTCGATATTGTGACAGAAACTTTTCCAGCACTTTAGACAGTTGCTCCGTTGCGCTTAAAAAAGATTAAACAAAATAGTCCTATGCCGTGGTACAACGAGCACACTCAGGCCCTAAAGAGAGCAGCCAGAAAAATGGAGCGAAACTGGAAGAAAACAAAACTAGAGGTATTTCGCATTTCATGGAAGGAGAGCTCTATTGCATACAGAGAGGCCTTAAAAACTGCTAGATCTGCTTATTTTTTCAACCCTATTAGAAGAAAATAAACAAAACCCTGGTATTTATTTGAAACAGTTGCTAAACTGACGAAAAATAAAGTTTCAAGCCCAGAAGTTTGCAAGCAGCACAACAGTAATGACTTTATGACCTTTTTCCTTATAAGATTGATAATATCAGGAAAAAAATTATAACTATGCAACTGTCTACTACAGTATCGCATCAGACAGCAGCATTGTAGTCTCACTGACGAAAAATCCGGTAACACTTTATTTCGATAGTCCACTTTAGACATTCTACTAACTATAAGTAACTTTGTAGCCACATCTCTCATTAGAGTATTAATAGACTGTCTGCTTAATATCTGCTAACACTTTATTTTGTTGGTTCCCCAACAGATATTCTACTGACTATAAATAACTTGGCAACTACAAGTCAACTCATTCTCCTAACCCGAACCCTAACACCTAACCATAAAAGTCTACTGACAGTCTACTACACTCTACTAATACTCTAATGAGAGTTAGTTGACATGTAGTTGAAAAGTTACTTATAGTTAGTAGAATGTCTAAAGTGGACTATCAAAATAAAGTGTAACCAAAAATTCGATTCATTCATTGCTATAGGAGAGGAAGAATTTTCTATACTTGTTAAATCATCTAAATCAACAACGTGTATGTTAGACCCTATACCGACTAAACTATTGAAAGAGATGCTTCCAGAGGTCATACATTAATATCATTAATTCATCTTTGACACTAGGATACGTACCGAAAACTTTAACCCTCTGGGGTCTGAGGTGTTTTCTGGGTCCTGGAGGTGTTCTGACATGCTCTGACATTTGTGCTTATTTCTGTTACTTGTGACATTTTCATGGCTAAAGTCTTATTACACTGTATTCAGCACAAACTCTGCTACAATAATATGTCAGCAGCATGTATATAAAAGTTTGTAGTTTTGAGATTATAACGTTTATGCATGGTTTTTGGAAAAACAAAAAAAAATTGTCACTGAAATAAGGTCATGAAACCCATGCTGATTATTTCTTCACAAGACTTTTGCAAATTGTATCACATAGCCTAGAGTATTTGCTCCAAAACTATGTGAAAATCATCCAGACTACTCATTCAGATAAGACAATAAAGTCATTTAAAATTTGTATGACGTGTTTTGTGTAAGAAAGCTTTATGCGATCTGCGATCATTTTATAATGATCTCTCATTAATATGAATGCATTTTACACCTGAGAAAGACAAAGACCCTCCCCTAATGGCCCTATTAGGTGCTATCAGGCCCTATCATTATGAGGATCCTTGCACAAAGAATGAGGAGATTTAAAAAATAATGGAATTTTGATTGTTTGGATTTATTTACAACACAACATAATCCAAAGATAAACAACAAAGGACAAAAAAGCACATTAGTAAACACATTGATCTAAAGACAGAGATTTGAACAGTCACATAACTTTGTGTCATTCCTGAAACATAGTAGCCTACATACCTGTCATTTCCAAGGTGTTTGATTTTTCATTTTACCATGTTCATGTACAGACTCATGTGAATGTTGAAGTCAGCGAGACTCATCCAGTGACATCTGGTCCCAAAAAAAAACAAAAAAACAACTGTGAACATCCTGATATCAAGATAAACTATAGGCTGCATGATTTTGGGAATACATTTTAGATTTTTCTCATTAAAATTGTGATTTAAAATGTACAAAATACACACACACACATATATATATATATATAAAATGAACACCAGGTTGGTTGTGCCTTGTAGGCATATACGTGTAGGCTACACATAAATATGTCTATAAGGCACAACCAACCTGGTGTTCATGAAACATTATTTTTTACCACATATAGCCTACATATCTACGTTTGAGCAGATATCCACAAACACAGTATTTAACAGTAAACATTTTTCTAAACATTATAATATTCACCATATTAGAGTAAACACTCATATAAGATACTTGTCTATCATGCTGTGTTTTATTATCCTCCTGTCATGTACATGTATATAAATTTATAATTAGGCTTCATGTTTTTACTGCAATCTCATTTCATTACGTACATTTTAGTCTGGCACCAGTTTGACTAGTTGCGCAATGTAAAGTTTATATAACAATAACATTATGAGTGGATGTCTTACCTTAAAAATCTTTCTCATCTTCAAATCGCGATCCTCAGAGTTAAATCCAAGGTGCTCAGCACAACACAGCACAAACAAAGTCTTCCAAACTGGATGTAAAGCAGAGGAGTAGGCTACTGAAGTCGCTGATTCTTTGTTTTGAGGTGGCGAGGCCGTTTTCAGATCTGCTCCTTCACGTGGATCATTTGCATGTCAATCGCTCTTGCGCACATGAGTGTGGTCACATTAGAGTTAATTAGGACGCGTTTGAGAAACTGTACATGTCATTGCTTTTATACTGATTACTTAGAGAATATTTGCTTTTGATATAATTTACATCATTTAAAAATAGAGATTCCAAGCTTTGTAAAGACATACATTTCAAGTCTGTCTGACAAACAAGCTGAGTTACAGATCATTTTCTGTCGCGTTTCAGAATGAACTTCACATTGAGAGAGACGGCAGAACGTGCATCATGTTTATTTTCTTTATTTTACGAAAAACACAACATTTTGTTTTTATCATGAGTGTACACAAATAAAAGAAGACATTTAATAGTTTTGTTATGATTGCTGAATGTATATATAACGTGATGTATAACACTTATATGTAAGATCAAAATCAACAGAGTATTTTGACTCTCTTTTGCACTGATAAGAAAAAAAGTGAGCTGGTATCGCCCGCGATACTGTCAACCCCAGAGGGTTAAAGCTGGGTATGATTAAACCACTTGTTAAAAAAAAGCAACTTGATCCTACAGAATTAGTCAATTACAGGCCGATCTTGAATCTACCTTTTCTGTCAAAGATACTAGAAAAGGCAGTATCCTCACAAGTATGTTCCTTTTTAGAAAGAAATGGTATCTGTGAGGATTTTCAGTCAGGATTTAGACCGTACCATAGTACTGAGACAGCTCTCATTAGAGTCACAAATGATTTGCTCTTATCATCCGATCGTGGTTGTATCTCGCTATTGGTGTTACTCGATCTTAGTGCTGCATTTGATACTATTGACCACAACATTCTTTTAAATAGACTTGAAAATTATGTTGGCATTAGTGGAATTGCATTAGCATGGTTTAAATCATACTTATCTGACCGTTATCAGTTTGTAGCAGTAAATGAAGAGATGTCTTATCGATCAAAAGTTCAGTTTGGCGTACCACAAGGCTCAGTACTAGGACCGTTGCTGTTCACTCTGTACAGGAGATATTATTAGGAAGCATGGCATTAGTTTTCACTGTTATGCTGATGATACTCAGCTCTATATTTCTTCAAGCCCTGACTAAACTTACCAATTCACCAAATTAACGGAATGCATAGCTGATATAAAAAATTGGATGACTAGTAATTTCCTACTACTTAACTCTGAAAAAACAGAGATTGGACTAATTATAATTAACTAATAATTAACTAATTATTGGACAAAAAACTTCCTCATGTAATAACCTAGAATACTGTCTAACGCTTGATGGCTGCTCTGTCAAGTCTTCGTTGTCGGTTAGGAACCTGGGTGTGCTCTTTGATAGCAATCTTTCATTTGAAAGTCACGTGAATAGTATCTGTAAAACCGCATTTTTCCATCTAAAAAATATATCTAAATTACATCATATGCTCTCAATGACAAGTGCAGAACAATTAGTTCATGCGTTCATGACATCATGGCTAGATTATTGTAATGCTCTACTGGGTGGTTGCCCTGCACGCTTAATAAACAAACTACAGCTGGTCCAAAATGCAGCCGCTAGAGTTCTTACCAGAACCAGGAAGTATGACCATATTAGCCCGGTTCTGTCAACACTGCATTGGCTCCCTATTAAACATCGTATAAATTTTAAAATATTGCTGATTACTTACAAAGCACTAAATGGTTTAGCTCCCCAGTACTTGAGCGACCTCTTAACGCATTATACTCCTTCACGTCTATTGCGATCTCAAAATTCTGGCCAGTTGATAATACCTAGAATATCAAAATCGACTGCTGGGGGTAGATCCTTTTCCTATTTAGCACCAAAACTTTGGAACAATCTTCCTAACATTCTCCGGGAAGCAGACTGTTGTGGAAAAATTAATATTTTAGTTTATCCTGATATTGGGTGGGTTTTACTTTAAATTCGATCATGAAGTGAGGATCTTATGGCAGTTTCTTCTGGTCCTGAGACGGATTTGACGGAGTGAATCGCCCCGGTACCAGGCTACTGGTCTCATACCTCGGCGGTTTGAGAGAGAACTCAACAGATTACGAGAGAGAGAGCCAAATCCCGATTTTTCAGGGCCAGAAGGGACTCTGAGATCTGAAAAGAGCCCGGTGGCAGTGAAACATCTTGGTAAGAGACCTAAAAAATTATTTTTGTTTTTCGTATGGTGTAATTTGATATAACTATTGGGCGAACCATTGTGGCTGAACTATCTCTTTGGTCGGGCAGAGAAGGTTTTTCGAAGGGTGAATTGAGGTAGTGACGGACAGTACGACTCTTTTCCTTGAGCCGGCTCATTTGAATCGACTCACTGGGGAAGAGCCGTTACGAGCGACCTGTCACTACAAGCCAATTTTATGCCGAAAACTAGCTCGTAGCGGACGAAGGAGCCGCGGTGAAAGAAAGAATCACGACTGATAATTGGTCCAAGAGAGAAGATTCAGCCAGAAATGGGGTCATCTAATAAAAACCTAGGTAATTTTTATACATCAGTTTTCGAAAATGAAACTTATCTTTGTACTGAGAGCCATGAAGCTGAACCACGATCTCGACTGCTCTCCGAGTCCGATCCCAAGACCAGTAGGCCTACTAAAAGCAGCACGAGACGCACAAGCGCGAGCAGCTGCAGAAGCAGCGAAAACAAACAAGCCTAAAACTAAACAAAGGAGAGGACAGAAATGGCGGTGCTTTGTGTGTACTTCAAACGACCATATGTTCAGGGACTGTACCATATGCAGACTCTGCAATAAAGATGGGCATTGGAGCAATACGTGTCCGAATTTGAAGTCGGATGGGAACGGAGAGCAGGAGAGGATCTGGTTCGGAGCGGGAGGCGATCGTGTCCGCAAGACAGAGAAGTAATACTTTTTTAAATTTTTTTATAACACACACACACAAACACACACACACACAGACACGTAGGCCTAATACTGATTTAAACTATGCTATCTGAAAGAAAGATTCTGCTGTAAATCCTTGTGTTTTTGAGCAATGTTGTGAATAATGAAACTCTGAGCAGTTGTTTTCTATATTTGAATGATTGAAAAATGCACAAAGGCTAAATTTGAGCCACAGTGGGCTTATGAAAGGCAGATAAAAGATTGTTAACTGGGCAAAGATTATTTGAAATTCCCTTTACACAGTAATCTCAAATCTCAACTTAAACATTAATGTAATCAAATCAAATATTTAAACAAAGCTATTTGCCACTGCCAGGGCATTACCTTTTATCTAGTTTGTTAAAACGAGTCCAGTTTTCTTGTTTTTTTTTTCTGAACAGGTCTCAACAGGTATCTTTTATCAGGGAGCAGCAGAAACAGTCTATGTAGTAGTCAGAGGTCATGATCACTACTACAGATATAAGTCGACCAACGTTACTTATAGTAGCTTAGGTTTGGTCATGCCATGGTTTCCCACGTAAGATTACATTAAACAGAGTAAAAAAACAATTTATACTTTATACTCACGCCGTGGCTGTGTAGCGCGCGTACACTTCGGCGTACCCTGACGTGCACCTCTCCAAAAATGTAACGTCAATTCTACGCGTACCGCAAGCGCTGTGATTGCTAGAACCGCTCCCCGGGTTTCACATGCTCCCTCTGCATGTGTAATTGCGCGTCAACGCGGACAACGACGCAGAGATATAAATGAAAACCAACGCGTAGTCTATAGCGTATAGTCTTCGGCGTAAGTCCAACGCAGACGTATAAATCAGCCAAGAGTGAGGTGAAGTGGTCGAGCACAAGGTGCAGCGACAAGCGGGTGCGTTCCTGTGAAACTGTTGCGGTCATGCTCGCCTCACGCACGCGCCCGGGCCCGCTCGTTGCCGAAGTTGAATTGTCTATAACTTTTTATAAAGGACGCGCAGCACAAATCATTAGAAGAGAGACTGATCCTCGGCTCGCTGTTAGTGAGTTTCCAGAATCTAAATAGTTATTATCTATAGGGTTTATAGGTACTATCCATAGAGCGCCTGTCATTCACTCGCGGAGCGCAACCCTTTAACTGTTCACCTGGGAGAACCTGCCTCTCTCCACTGCTTGTTTGGGTGGGTTATTTGCTGGCTGACCAACATCCCACCCCTCCTGTGATCATGGTTTGACTGTAGGCCTATGTTTATTCAGAGCCAGTGAGCAACGGACTTTCAAAATAATAATAAAAAAACTGCGTTAACGTCCGATAAAAAAATTGTCGGCATTAATTAATAAATGCGTTAACGCGATAATAACGCGTTAACTTGCCCAGCCCTAATTATATTGTAATGACCAGGAATGGTTTTGTTTTGTTGATGATTAATTGGTTTAGAATAGAAAAGGATGTAAAAGAATGTGAGCAGAGATTGTTGGATTGAAGAAAGGCAGGTATAAGAAAAGAGAGAATTTGTATGATAGATGGTAGGAAAATGCGAGTTTTTCCACACAGTGAGCAAATTGAAAAGAATCAGAATGTAGAAATAGAATGTAGAAAGGTGGTTTATGCATGTAGGGGAAGAAGGCAGGAAAACTTGCTTGTAACATACATCAACTTGATGCAACCTGGACACATCATCAGTGATGTTACCTGGGGTCACAGAGTGTTTCGGGTCTTTCAAACATCATACACTCTCACCCAGGCGACCCAGCTGGGGTTGATCAGGCCCCAACTTGTGTCCAGGTAGCCCTACCTCACCCATGGTTCTCCTCTCCTTATCCACAGCCACCTTGAGGCAACTTCTGCTGACTCTGTGACCTCTTTGATGGCCCTTCGCTTAATGGCCCCTATGATGCCCAGGATCTTGTACGCCCTGCATAGAGATTGGCCAGCAAACCCTCTGCATCCCACCTCAATGGGCTCACACCGCGCTCGCCACCCATTGTTCCGGCACTCCTCCACTAGCTCAGCATATTTAGCCCTCTTCCTCTCATTGGCCTCCTCGATGCGGTCCTCCCAGGGTACGGTGAGTTCCAGGAGAACGATCTGCTTGGAGGTCTCTGAGATGAGCAACATGTCAGGCCGCAGCGTTGTGGTGGCGACAGTTTCTGGGAACTTCAGTTGCTTCTCCAGGTCAACTTTCAACTCCCAGTCTTGTGCTGATGCTAGCAGACCAGATGAGGTGGCCCTGGCAGCTACTGGTGGCTTCTCCCCAGCCCGGATGAAAGCAATATTGTTCTTAGCTGGGCGGAGGCGTTTGCAGTGGCCAATTCCACAGCTGATGGTATTCGCAACGGCCTTCAGGACTTGGTCATGGCGCCAACGGTAGCGCCCCTCGCCCAGTGCCTTCGAAGAAGGCAGGAAAATAATAGTGTTGGAAGAAAACACCAGATAAAAAAAAAAAAAAAGAGAACAGATAAAGAAGGAGCTGGAATGTAAAAGAAAAGACAATAGAATTCATGGAACTATTCATGAACGCCTGTTAAATCAAATTAAGTTGAAATTATATGAAAAATTAGTTTCAGAATAAAATAAGGCATTGAATATGATTAACAGTGATATGAAAAGTTTTATCAAGTAAAACGGGGAAAATTCTATATTTTAATGATAAATTAACGATTGAAATAATGATGTGAACGTGCTTTGTTGTATTGGTATTATGAAAACAAGGCTATTGAAGAATAGATTGCCATATTTTTAGAGTTGAAGGTGCAAGCAGCTATGATAGCTGTCTGTGTAATTTAGAAATAATGATAATATTGAGTTGAATCTGCAGACTTACCATTTGATAGAAGAATAAGCAGGAAAATATGTGTCAATATGGATTAGAAAGCAGATTAATGTTAATATGATGAAATTTAAGGTTTTCATTTAAGAAAGAACAGGAGGTATGTTAGGTCGTAAAATGAAGACCTTTTGTTTCTCAGAAACAAAGAACCATTTGCCCTGCTTAGGGGGTAGAAACTAAACAAGTCGAAAACCAGTTAAAGATAAGGAAAATTACAGAAACTGGGAAGGAGGGGAAGACAGTGAAGCCAGAAGGACAGAAGGACCACTGTATTATATTGTTCTAACTTCACAGGGTTGAGAACAATAAAACGCCCACTGTTAAATTGCATTTCTAACCTGTTAGATCGGGTTTCAATAGGGTTGAGAAAAGACAGATAAGAAATGAGTTGCAAAATACTTTTAAAAGTATTTCTAATTGCAGATTGGTAAACTCTAAGAAAACATGAAAGTCAGATATTAAACTATGATAATTGAGAAACCTGAAAACTAAAATTTAGATGAAAATTTAAAGATTATTAGTTGGGGAATTAACAGTGCTAGATGTGTTAAAAAGGCATTTGTTTTAAACAGAAGCTATTTAGTTTTGACCAAGAAAGTACTGGAAGCTGTTGATATGTTGATTTTGGAAAATAAGCTTGTGGTTTTGGCTGAAACAATTTGCATCTGAATGTTGTGTGCTGGGCTGAAGCTGCCAGCAGACAGAGACTCAATCGGAGTTGAAATTTGTAATGTCTAAATTCCCTGCATGGGCAAGGGAAACTATAAAATTATGCTTGAATTGAAAATACATGTAAAGCATGGAAAACATGCATTAAGCTGGGCTATAATTAAAAGATACTAGATAAATTCTGAAGTTAGAAAGTTTATGAATGCAGTGTACCAGTCCTGAAATGACTCAACAGTCTATCTCTCTCATTAAGATGTTAAAATAAATAATTGCCATTCAGAGGGCAATTTGTATTTGAATGTTGAAAATGTAAAACTGAATGACTTTAAAGAAGTCTTTAAAATAATGAAGACAGTTTTGATTAGTTTATTTTGGGATAAGTAACTTCTTTGTCTCATTTTAGTCTCCACCATTCAGGATCAATGGCTCTAGGCTACAGATACAGATGTACACTGAATGTACGGTTGTGATCTAAAATTCACTGAGTATAATCTAAGGATTGCGATTTTGCTGAGGATATTGATTTACTTAAATACTGTTGTTGTTGTTTTAGGACACTCCTACTGACTGTGAGAGTTCTTGAATGTCTTCTCACCCACACCCAAGAAAAGTTTGTATATCATATTGTCAAATTTTAGAAGAGCCTCTTTTATAATTCTGCCCAAGTGGATGGAGCGTAAACAGTGTGCTGGGTGCCAGTCCAGAGATGGGTACGATCTTCTGATGGTCATAGGAGGACAACCTAAGACAGGACTGGCATCACCACTGGGCATCTGCTCACCATGTTGTGGAGGTGTTTTCTGTGCGAAGAGGGTGGATGTGATGCTACTTTGGACCAAGAGCATCAGAGAGGTCCACTCCCAAATATACTTTAGAATGAGCTCATCACCAAAGTGGCTTAATTATCATAAGAGATGAAGAAAGTGAAGTTATTTAGTTTCTTCACCATTTGGGATTGAACACATCCTGAACAAAATGCTAGTCAATTTGTAGAATGGGATTGGGTGTGTAACACAGATAATCTCTTCAGACAATGGAGTGTTTCAACTTCATTAACATACAGACGAAAGCTGCTGATATGTCAGTTGCCTTAAGGGCAAGGATTTTTCTATTAAAATGCAGAGATGCCAGCGTATCGGACATGACTAAAGCTAAAGGAAAACATGGTGGTGACTAAAAGTCAAAGTTTAGTGTAAGGAATTTACCCTGTCTAAATTACAGTCTTAGGAGGCTGATTGAAAAGATTATTTGTTTGTTCGAGAGAGAGAGACTGCTTGAAGGAGAAAGGGTTGGTACTCTGTCTTTCTGTTTCCATTCAGACAAAGAAGCTGAAGCAATTTAATGAAAATGAATCAAAACCAACACAGCTGACTTTTCTAAAATCAAATGAATAATGAACAAACATGTTTTGAAACTATAGTTAAGAGGCCATAGAAAATAATTAGATAAAAGCTATAGGAATATGCGGGGTCTAAAATATCATTTAAACTGTAAAAAACATTTTTAGAGAAAAGATAAGAATAAGAAATATGAGCGGTTCATATTTAGATACATTTGATGGTGATTGCACTTTATGTCTTGAAGTGAGTGAGTTTAGGGAGGAGCTACTCTGTCTGAATAGTGTGTGTCATTTAATCGCTAGAGAAGAGTGTTTTTATCATCACTGATGAGTCAAGGCAAATGCCAAATTAGAGAGAGGTTGATAATTCTGAGTTAATCTGATCATAAAGCTTTATCTGTTAGTCATTAATTTTGGTCATTTGTGACGTACAGTAGATTTGAATTACTTTCTGGATCAGTTTAAGTATTGATGGAAACAATACAGAGAATTTTGTGATAAAAAGTTGAAAAGTTATAGATGGCTGATACAAATTCGTAGACTTGATTATTAATCGTAGATTTGATATTGTTTTGAAACATTACAGCGACACAGTGGCTAAATAAATATTAATTTATCCAGGGAACCCTTAACATTTATGTGAACATGTATGTGAACAAAGAAGGAGAATGACTTATGACTGACTTTGACAAAATCTGGACTGACGAACACCTCGACTCGACGGCAAGAATTGATGACAAACCATTATGATAAAATTGATACACAAGTAGAATTGTGCATCAAAAGAGGGGAGGGGTTTGCTGAAAGCCATCGCACTAAATGCTGAGAGTCGTACAAAATGTCTGTCTGTAAGTGTGCTAATGACAAAAATTGTTTCAGCAGGGGAAAAAGCCAAAGCAGATGCAGCAGCAAAAGGCTTTGGGTACAGCAGTACAAACTAGGGCTGAACGATTAATTGCATTTGCGATAATATCGCGATATGATGAAACACGATTTTGTAACCGCAAAAGCTGCGATTACACTGGTCACGTGACACGCGAGAGAAAAGCAGTCTGCAGATCAAGCATCAACTTGGCACGCTACGCATATAGGTCTGGCATACAGGAAAGAACAGTTTATTTTTAATGTATGTGATATTGTGTTATTTATTCTCTCTCCAACAATTCTTGATCGATTCAGAGAATTTCAGAATCGAGTTTGAGCTAGTTTTTAAACACAGATGCGTGATGACGCTGCGCGTGCTTCTAATCTCTCTCTCTCTCACACACACACACACACACACGACACTGCTCGAACCTTCCGAAAAGTAATCTTTCATAAAGTTCGAGGTTTAAGCGAATTACAAGGACAGTCGCGGGCTTCATTGCACAGGTTTTGCCGCTTTGATGTTAAGTTACTCTTGCAGTGCGCAGTCTTGGCCGCCGGAATTTTCCTTACAAATGCTCCACAAAGGCATTATTTATGTCTTTTGGAATGCAGTTTGCTTATATATTAAAAATATAAAAATCACTGAGAAAGCTGCTTTCATTTTAAAATACTTACGCGCGCTTTGTGAAGAGCGCTCGTGCATGCAGCTGTGAGCGACTCATTGGTTAAATGTACTTGCATCTCAAAATGCTTTTATGACGCGAAATTAATGTAAACACGGTCAGTTATATCTTAACCCAACAAGACAAACCACATTTACAATTTCAAAAGAGATATGTGCATTAGTGTGAATGCAGCTTATCGTATCTAAACTGAGGGGGGAAATCACTCCAGCTCTTGAATGGAAAACGTTCAGACAGCCTACTTTTAAATACTGAAACCACTCTTTGTTTATTGCTTGTAATGTTTTTTTTTTGTTCCTCTTTATTTACTAGCTCTTATATTTTGAAGCTATATTAGTTTATAGCCTATTTAAAATTCTTAACATGTAATTGGTTTAATTAAATGTGTTTATATATATATATATATTTTTTTTTTTAAGTATGTATATTTATACATGTAATTAAATACATATTTTAAGTGTTAAGATTAATAAGAAAAAAAAGTAGATCGGATCATGAGTTGCCTAAAGATTCCCATCCCTACTGTACAATGATTTATTGCTTGTCTTTGTCGACTAATACAGAAGGTAAAGAACTTAAAAAGTAATCACATATTAAATCGCAATATTGGTTAAAAAAAATCGCAATTAGATTATTTTCCATAATCGTTCAGCCCTAGTACAAACAGTGCCTAACATTGCGCAGCGACGAATTGCATCAAACAGAATCATCTGTTCCAAATGCATAAATATTGTTTTGTTAACATAAGCAAAATGGGTTAATTGTTTTCCAGGAGAAAAGGACCCTGAGTGTTATTAACTGAGCAATACCTTATCCAGTGATAATATTTCAGGTTGTTGATTCCACAGGTCACACCAAATGGGACTAGCGACCAGACAGGCGATCACTAACAAAATTCTTAAGGTCTCCATTCACAGGTGACAGGTGACAGCAGGCAAGAAAATGGTTCACTCCAGTGGGGGTGTGGTCATGATTTAAGGGAAAACCTTCTAAGGATCAGAAAATGGTTGGAGAATACGACACCTGGGTCCAAGTTTCTCACCTTAGACTATACCGACAAGCTTCAAATCATCCAATAAGAACAGAAAGTGAGGGGTCAAAGGCTGTGCTAGTAACAGACCTCCTTCACCGACGAGGGAAGACCATGGCTACGGCACACAAAGTGTCAACATGGTGAAGACGGAATGTCCATGGGCGAACGAGATGATCATCACACCTGCAGAAAGATGCGGACCAACTAATGTTCAAGTTTAGCAGAAGAATCTGTTTTTTTGTGATGATTATGAGAGCGACGAGAGTGTTGACTGTCAGGGTCTTGCTCTGGCAGCTTTGTCTGTGTTGTCTTTGTTTCATGTCTCTATGTTTGTGTTGTGCTTGAACATATGGTTGTGTTTGTGTTGGCCATGTGCTCCTCTGTTCCTGCCTCCTTGTTTCCCTGTACCACGCCCTCTTGTCTAGTTGAGTCCTCGTTTGTCTCAGTGTTGTCACCTGTTTCTCATGTTCTCTGCTCCCTTGTTTCAGTCCTCGTTTACGTGAGTGTGTTCACCTGTTCCTTGTCTAAGTGTTCTCACCTGTTACTCTTGTTAACTCCCTTTATGTGTGTGCTCTTTCCCTCATGTGTTGCCAGTTTGTTAGATGTTGTACTACTGTGCTACATAGTTTGTTTCTTGTGACTAGGGGTGTAACTATATATCGTGGTACGATCTATCGCGATGCAAAAATGTTACGATATGTATCGTAGAGTTATGGCGATTTTTTTTTATTTTATTTTTTTTACGATATGACGTCCGTTTTATCCTATTGGTCGAGCTACTGCACCCGCATCACGCTTGCATTCACTGCATTCACGCTCAAATGAATCGCTTGAACTGAGCAGTCACGTATAGCACGGCAAAATGAGTTCGACTGAAATTGAAATTGAGGATGCCCCGTCCACTTACAAGTCCGACGTTTGGCAGCATTTTGGTTTTCAAGTTACTCGACAGGAGGACGGTAAAAAAACAGACAAAACACAAACTGTGTGTAAATACTGTAAACAAACACTGTTATACACGACGTCGAACACTACAAATGTGATGTGTCATTTAAAACGGCACCACAAAGACAAACTCCTGCAACCGGGTGCGAAAAAGAGAGTGAAAGAAGGCCAATCATCTATACAACGTAGTTTTGCTTCAACGTGGTCTCAATCTAGTGCAAAAGCTCAAGAAATAACCAGGTGCATCGGAGTTTTTATCGCAAAAGACATGAGGCCATTCTCTGTTGTCGACAATGTTGGATTTTGCGAATTGGTGAAGGTACTGGAGCCCAGGTACCATATTCCGTCACGCCCGCACTTCAGTCAGGAGGTAATTCCAGCCCTGTACAACGAAGTTAAAGCAAATGTGACAGATAGTTTGAAAAAGGCTGAGAGTGTGGCGATAACAACCGACGGGTGGACTTCGAGGGCTGTTCAGAGTTACATCACAGTCACAGCGCATGTTATTACTACAGAGTGGGAAATGAAAAGTTTTGTGCTTCAGACTCGCCCGCTTTTCGAGTCGCACACCGGTACAAACATAGCCGATGTTTTAAAAGCGACCATACAAGAGTGGGAGCTTGAAAGATCTGCTCATAGCATTACTGTCGTTACAGACAACGCACGCAACATGATTGTGGCAGTGAGAGAAGCAGGGTTTTCACCTCATATTAAGTGTTTTGCGCACACGTTGAATCTTGCTTCGCAAGCAGGATTGCATGTTCCCCGCGTCAGTCGATTGCTTGGTCGCGTGAGGAAAGTCGTGGCTTTCTTTCACCGCAGTACCACAGCAACAGCTGTGCTCGCGACAAAGCAAAAGATGCTTGAGATCGCATCACACAAGCTTATCATGGATGTTGTTACACGATGGAACAGCTCAATGGAGATGCTGGAACGCTATCTCGAGCAACAAGCTGCTATAACGGCAGCCCTCTTGAGCACAGAGGTGCGCAAAAATGCACGTCAACTTGATACTATGGATAGCGCTGACATCAGTGACGCCGAAGAAATCGTAAACCTTCTTAAACCGCTAAAAAAAGCCACCACTGTCCTGTCTGATGAAAAGAGCCCCACGCTGTCACTTATTGTGCCCTTGAAAGCCATGATCGAACAGAGCATGACACTGGACGAGAAAGACTCCACAACTATTGCTAACATGAAGACGGCCATCCTGCAAAACCTCTCAAGCAGATTCACAGAGGAACAGGATTATCTGCTAGAGGGTACTGCCTTGGACCCCAGATTTCGGTCATTGCCCCACTTACTCCCTGAACAACGTGAAGAGGTTTTCCACCGGTTGAAGAACAAATCAAACCAGTTACAGCAGGTATGTCTGCATTACAAATTGTCTGAGAATCTGTGTATTTGCATTTGTGTGTTTGTCACTCCAATTGCATGTAACCTACTTTGTGCACACCTTTTATGTTTGTGTAACTGAAACTATACTTAATATACCTTAATTATTTATTTTATTATATTTTAAGGCTGTCACTGTGAAGCAAACGAAGGAGGGAGGTGCCAGTGATGGAGATCCAACTGATGCAGCAGATCAGAGAGATACAGCACACAGAGTTGAGCCAGAACAGCAACCTAGCAAAAAGACAGCACTGGAAGAGCTCTTTGGTGCAACTTTTTCTGAACCACCAGTCACCCAGTCCAAAAGTAGGATAGAAGTAGAGATTGACGTGTACAAAAAGGACACTTCTATTCCCCTCACTAGCTGTCCACTGAAATGGTGGAAAGAAAATGCTCAAATGTACCCACTTCTTTCACCTCTTGCAAAGGCTTACCTCACAGTTCCAGCAACTTCTGTTCCTAGTGAACGTGTTTTTTCTACAGCAGGGGATATTGTAAATGCACAAAGATCCCAGCTACTACCAGAAAATGTAGATATGCTGGTTTTCTTGCAAAAAAAAACTGTAAGTAACCTAAACAAACACCCAAAGCTGTTTGTGTTGAAATTACTTGAACAAGACACTACTTGGTGTTTTTTTGTTTTTGTTTGTTGCACTTTTACTGCTTAAAGAAGTTCTCTCTTGGGCTATCCTAATTCTAATTTCATGATACAATTCAGTTTTATTGGTCAGTGACACCTAGTCAATTGTTAATTTTACATACAGAAGGTTAAACTAAATCTTGATTTATATTGAAGTATTGTAAATTCTTTAAGTTGTATGTATAACAAGACAGTTATTGAAAACTGTTAATGTTAAATAAACCTGTTATTTAATTTTCAGTTTCATTTTTTTATTTTGTTCAAAATATCGTGATGCATATCGTATCGTGAACCCAGTATCGTGATACGTATCGAATCGTGAGCTGAGTGTATCGTTACACCCCCACTTGTGACTAAAGTCTACAGTGTTTTATTTGTAGAAGTATTTTGTGCTTTAGTTCTGCCATCGTTCCTGTCTTGTCTTCTGTGTCTCTAGTTCCAGTCCTGCTAGCAGAGTGTCCCTGACTGCTTACACTCTTGGCTTTGGAGGAAGCCTGGTGCTGAGCCTGAGATCCCTGAGTGCCTTGCTGGAGTACTTACAAGTTCCTGTCTGGCTACTGCTAGTATTCTGAGGTCTCATTCTGCTCTGCCATTTCTACTCTCCAGCTTCCAGTCATCTTGCTAGTTACAAGTGCTGCTCGGCTAGTTACTACGGCTGTCATTGTGTCTCATCCCTGCCTATTGTCTGGACTGTTCACCTCGCCCACCACATCCTGTCTTCTGTCTGCTATTTGTCAATAAACCTGTTAACACTCGTTCTGCATTTGAGTCCTCCTTCATAGACCCGTGACAGTTGACATTTACAAAGAAATGTGATAGAGTTGAAATGAGGGATTTTTTTTATTTTTTTTTTATTTTATGCTTATATTTTTATTTTATTTTAATTATTATTTTTCTTTATTCTTACTATGCTTTAAACTATGTTTGAGATGACTGAGGGTCTGATTTTATGTCAGAAATGCAGTAACAATGTTTACTCGTTTAGCCCGATTTCAGATAAAGTGCTTATACCTATTTGATACAATTTTTTTTATTTTTACTTTCCAAAATTCAACTGATGATATAAAGACTTGAAATGATTGTAACCATTTATGGGTTTGATGTAACGATGTCTTTATCTATTAATTTTTTTATTTATTTTTTATTTCATTTTATTATATTTATCTTTTTTTTTTTTTTTTGAATGATAAATAGGAGGGATTGTTGTGGAAAAAATAATATTTTAGTTTATCCTGATATTGTGTGGGTTTTACTTTAAATTCGATCATGTATTTTCTCTCCTGGAATATTTGCATATACCCAGCAGGAACAAAGGGTCACACACACACATAGCATATGGAGACAGTAAAAGCCCAGGAGGGTCGGAGGGGCCACTATAAAGATCATTGTATTACAAAGCCTTTTGACCTCACAGGTGGGGGGGGGGGCAGTAAAGCTGAAGAAAGGGGGTTAGGAAGGGCCATTGTATTTCTAACAAAACCTGCTTTTACTGGTATTTCTGGGGGAACGGAAATTTACAGGAAAAGGGATTCTGAAGGGGGTATAAAGGCTGTATGCTTTTTGTGTGATTCAGGTCTGTGTTCTTACATGGGGTAGCTGCCATTTATGAACCAGTCTCCTTTAAAAGAATAAACTTTCTTTTAAAGTACAATTTGAATCTAATGTCTCTTACTATGATGTTGTTTGTTAATTAAATTGTTTTTGCCACAACACAGACACAGTCTGTCAGTTCAAATCTAGACTAAAAACACATCTCTTTGGCTTAGCATACACATAACACATTATATACTTCTATAATTCAATGTTAGGCTGCATAGTTTTAGATCAGCCAGAACCGGGAACACTTCCCATAAATCCTGATGTACTTTGTACATCATAAGAAGGATGGCGTCTACGCTAATATTTGTCTCTCTGTTTATCCCGAGGTTTACCGCAGTCCGCCAGATCCAGGCCGTATCCGGATCTGATGAAGGACCTGCGCCTGGACACAACGACAACGCAGTCCTGAAGTGTCCACTAGTCTCTCCCTTGTGAAGACCTCCTTCCCTTTACCTCTGTACTGATAAAACGTCCGGGATAATTCCGGTTCACGTGGCTACACGAAAGCGATAAACAATTCTCAGAGCCACCAGGCACTGTTTAATCAAACGGCAGGATCGCATTAAAGAATTTTTTTGTTAGAACGGTGTCGTGTTAGCGGCCCCTAAGTTAATAACTAATGATCGTTGCGACGGAAGTGAATCAATCAAAACTAACTTTAGCTGTACAATAACTTTATTCTAGAGCTGCTGTAAAGACAAAACAATCTCTGTTACTTTAATTTCCTATTATCACTGTAAAGCTGCTTTGAAACAGTCCATATTGTTAAAAGCGCTATATAAATGAAGGTGACTTGACTTGACTTCAGAAACTTCTGGCAGGTATATAGGGGCAAGTTGGAGCTAAATTTTGTAGGACAGTGGTTCCAGGAAAAGGTTTAGATACCCCTGGTATACGATCTAGCATATATGTTCTTGCATTATATATATCTCAATGTTTTGTTGTCTGTTGCTTTGTGCGATTAAACTGGGGTTAACTTTTTTTTTTCACCTTAGGCCTAATGGCGCTGAAAGAGGAGAGGGAAGTACTCAATGCAGAGAAAGATCAATATGAGAATCTTCATGATTTTATTCCTGGAGAAAAATCTTTTAAATGCTCACAGACTGAAAAGACTTCCACATGAAAAAAAGCTCAAAAGACAGGAACTAGAAGTTGCATTGAGTGTGGAAAGAGTTTTAATCAACAAGGAAACCTTAAAGTCCACATGAGAATTCACACCGGAGAGAAGAGTGGAAAGAGTTTCAATCAAGATGGAAGCCTTAAAGTTCCTTCGAGAGTTAACACTGGAAAGAGTCCCTTCACATGCCAACACTGTGGAAACAGTTTCACTCATAAAAGTAGTCTTAACAGGCACATGATAATTCATTCTGGAGAGAAGCTTTTCCCGTGCCCTCAGTGTGGAAAGAGATTCATTCAACATGGAAGCCTTAAAGTCCACATGAGAGTTCACACTGGACAGAGTCCCTTTACCTGCCAACAGTGTGGAAAAAGTTTCAATCAAAAAACAAAGCTTAAAGTGCACATGAGAATTCACACTGGACAGAGTCCCTTTACCTGCCAACAGTGTAGAAAAAGTTTCAACAGAAAAGGAAACCTTAATTACCACATGAGAGTTCACACTAGAGAGAAACCTTTCATCTGCAAACAGTGTGGAATAAGTTTCACTCATAAAGGAAGCCTTAACAGGCACATGAGAATTCACACTGGAGAAAAGCCTTACACATGCCAACAGTGTGGAAGGAGTTTTGCTCGACATGGAAACCTTCAAGTCCACATGAGAGTTCACACTGGAGAGAAGCCTTACACATGCCAACAGTGTGGAAAGAGTTTCGAACAACATGGAAACCTTAAGGTCCACATGAGAGTTCACACTGGAGAGAAGCCTTACACATGCTCTCAGTGTGGAAGGAGTTTCACTCAAAAAGGACACCTTGAAGTCCACACGAGGATTCACTCGAGAAAGAACTATTAAATGTCATTAGTGTGGCACAAGTTTTAGTTCCCAGGTCTAGGGTTCCGGAGAATAACATAAATAAAGTCTTTACACTTGACTTCTGGTGTTCTTTCTTTTTATTATTGTTTTTAAAAAAGTTGTTCAAATTGTCATTGTCAGCACATGACATCAAAAAGGAAGCAAATTGACTTTGGTTGGGTCAAGGTCAAAATAACAAACAAAAACTGAATATACCTTTTTTTTTCAAAGGAAACTTATTACCCTATCAAAGAAGAAATGAGGGTTTGCTTCTCTCTAGTAACAGAAGAGTTTGCTGAATTATACATATGATTCATTACATAATTTTCCTACAATTTGATTGGTTCTTCATGTCACCTTTTCCTATTCTATAAAATCTCTTGTATTCTTGGTGGGATTCTCTCTGAAATGTGTTTGAGATCCTCCGGCCGTGATTAAAGCATATTTGAAGGCATTGTCTGAAGTCTGTTTAGTTAAAGGGTTAGTTCACCCAAAAATGAAAATTCTGTCAGTATTTAGTCACCCTCATGTTGTTCCAACCTCGTAAGACCTTCGTTCATCTTCGGAACACAAATTAAAATATTTTTGATGAAATCTGAGAGCTGGATCACTCCTCCATTGCCTTCTAAGGGATTGAAACTTGCCAGCCCCGAAAAGTTATTAAAGATATCGTTAAAATAGTCCAAGTTACTACAGTGGCTCAATCTTAAGTTTATCAAGCGACGAGAATACTTTTTGTTCGCAAAAAACCCGAAAATAACGACTTTATTTTAACTATTCATTTCCTTCTTGTTGGGCCTCTAGTCAGTTAACGTAGTGTGATAGCGTAGCGCTACGTCACACGTAGGCTCACTATTGGCCGACGCTGGTCATGTGTGTGATTCGTGTGACGTACAACAACAGAAGAACTGCGCTATATCACTAGTGAACTGATTCGAGGCCCACAGAGAAGGAAACGAATAGTTGAAATAAAGTCGTTATTTATTTTTTGCGCACAAAAAGTTTTCTCGTCGTTTGATAAACTTAAGATTGAGTCACTGTAGTCACTTGGACTATTTTAACGATATCTTTAATAACTTTTAGGGGCTGGCAAGCTTCAATCCCTTAAGAAGCCTATGGAGGAGTGCTCCAGCTCTCAGATTTAAGGCGAGACACTACAGGTGAATAGGGTATTTTTTTTTAACTAGCAGATATCACCATGAATCTTTCCCAGTTGATTACCTACATTAAGATGAGAAAAAAATGTATTACAAGTTTTCTGTAATTTAATGTTTAAATATGCAAATTAGGCATTATCTAATTAAATATGGGCTAATTTGCATATATTTTAAAAATCGAAATCTGAGTATTGGATAAAGCCAGGTTCAAAATTCTTTTTTCATTGTGTTCACATATTAGATGGGGAAAGAATTTCAGAGGGATTTATGGATATCTACTTTTGTTATCCTGTAAATCAGAATATACTGCCAATAGCCTTAAAAAAATGATTTTCGCCATGTTTTTTTGGAATAAAATGTTATGTAAATCAGGCTAGGAATAATACAGACAAAGTGTAGTAAAATAAAGACCTAAATGTGTATTTCGGACTTTTTTTCACCACAAGTCTGAAAGAAGACATGTTATTGAAGACAAATGTACCAAAATCTCAAAATTGACCAGTGAAAAAAAAACAATGTTTTTGCCTGCCGTGTCTCGCCTTAATCAAAAATATCATAATTCGTGTTCCGAAGATGAATGAAGGTCCTAACCCTAACCCTAACATGAGGGTGAGTAAATACTGACAGAATTTTCATTTTTGGGTGAACTATCCCTTTAATGCTTCGCAGTAGGAACACTAGAGACCTTATTCCCAATTGATAAGGTGTGTCCAAATCCGGAGGCTGCTTTTGAAGGCAAATTCGCCTCATAACGACGCAACAAGGTTGTCCGAATTCAAAGCTGCACCCTTCGAAGGCCGATTGCATCATTGCGGCACGGCGAAGGCTACCCCGATTCAAAAGCGACTTCAAATACGCCCTTCGTTTCCCCGTGAAATGAAGGATACATCAGAAGGATCCTTCGCGGCCTACCCTACCCCATAATTCATTGCGGGCCAGTGACGACAGGACTTTTATTTAAAAAAAAAAAGGTGGGTAAGAGTTCTGTGGTGGCCGACAAATTCACATATAAATGTAAGTATTGATTTTTGATTTACTCAAATAGCTAGCGAAACAAGAGTTAAAACCCACATGTTTTTCTTTCTTAAAAACTTGAACTTAACTCCTTCGTTACCACTGCGTGGCTTCATTTGCCAGGTGGTTTGAGGCAAAACTTGTGTTAATATTTTGTTTTGTTTTAGGGAACAAGGAGCAGCAGCTCAATTTATTAAAATGTGGTCGGAAAATGACCATCTATTTACGGGGGCAAAAAACTCAGCCAGCGTGGTTTGGAGATAAGACAACAACCTATTTGTTATACTTGCACTGGTCTCACTTGTGTAGTAGAACAAATACCTCTCACCCTATACAAAGCCAACAACAATAAGAAAACCAGTAGATAAGGCAATAGTCTTTCGCTTTTATGTGTTTTGTAGTGCTGTCATGCAAGCTGTGTCTTATCCAGAAATATGATTTCTGGAGTATTTTGTATGCATGTCCTGCTGTGTCATATTTTGCAGTGTGAACATTGCACTAATATTAAGATTGCACCCCTGTCTTAATGTTTTTCATAAGTACCTTTTTCTGCTGTTTTAGGACAATTCTGGAGAAAATGGGTCTGCTGGGGAAGGTAACTCCCATACAACTAACAAACTAACAAAAGAAAAGTAAGAAAGTTAATAGACACATATTTGCTGAAATGTTATTGTGCTGTTGTTGTTGTTAACAATGTTACGCCTGCCTGTTTTTCCCCTGCTGGTTCTGCTACACAGTGCAGACGTTAGCTGGGCAACAGCTCTGCTACACAGTGCAGAATGAGAATACAGTCAGTATAAAAACCTGTGTGACTTCGAGTGAGCTCTCTCACTTCTCTCCCATTCTTCTCATTTGTATATATTTTTCTCCTAAATATTTTCTTTCCCATAGCCTATTTATTTTTAGTGCCAGAGATTGTTTATTTAGTAACCACACGTAGTGATGGCCAAATGAAGCGTTTCAAAGCATTATTGCTTTCTGATACAATTGTGTCGAAAATGGTTCATTACTTGAAGCTTCATTCAGATAGAAATTGCAGCACCATCTCCTGGTGAAGTAAATGTAATGCAACAAAGCTGACAACCATAAAATGCAAGTAGGCTTATATGTTAATGCCCCGTTTATTACGTGTTTACCGAAACAGTGTTAGTGCTGTGAAACTCATTTATGTAGGTGAATTTTACAGATACTGATGAATTTCATGTGTTCACCTTGATAATAAAATATTAAGCATGACGTGTGTATGTAATTATTTCTTAAAGGTTCTCTAAGCGATCCTGGGTGACGTCACTTCTATTGTCAAACGAAACGGAGGCTAGCTAGACCCTCCCTCCTCCTCATCTGCACACCAACCCCCCAAACCCTTCTTGTCGGTCATTGGCTGGAACAGTTTGTTATGTTTCGTGGTGCGGGTAAGCCCAGTTTGTTTTTGTTGCCGTTTGTGGAGCTTGGGGTGTCTGCAGAGACCGCGTTTTTTTACAGTGTGTTCAGGGGACAGGCAGCTAGCGGAGAGTGAGGAGATGTTTGCTGTATGTGACAAAAAAGTTTTGGCCTAAAAAACGCGTGACATCGCTTAGAGCACCTTTAAGACAAGGACAGAAGATCATAGCCTGACTACGTCAGACTTCGTACTTCCGCTCAATTTCATTTCGCTTCTGTACTTAGTCTGAGACATCGACATGTCTCTCAGTTTTCCTCCGGCCTGAAAACAGCCGGCCAATCAACGAACAGAGGGTGGGCTGAGAGCCGTGACGTAGACGCTAAGCGCCGAGTTTAAGCGGATATGGAGACACAGGACGCAATTCGCTCTGTTGTGGAGAATATTTCTGGCATTTCCGAACTGAAGGCCGAACAAGAAGAGTGTTTGGTAAACATTTTGAATGGAGGTGATGTCGTGGCCCTACTCCCGACAGGTTTTGGTAAAAGTTTAATTTATCAAATATTACCGATCGTCAGCGAGAAACTGGGGAGGCCAAAGGCCGGCAAGGTGATAGTTGTGATTGTGTCCCCCTTGGTTGCATTAATGGAGGATCAGGTTAAGGAGGCAGCAACTCGGTCAGCCATGTTCACTCCGGTAAGCGAAGTAGCAGAGTTTGGTATTACCAGGCTAAGAAGATCAGACCAGCTTAAAAAAAGTTGGAAACCATCACAGAAATTCTAATGGTTTCTATTAAAATACCAATAGGAACCATTGGCTTTTACCATTAAAACCACTACAGAATTCTTTTTTGTAGTGTGTTTGGCACATATTCCATTAGGATTGAATGCCCCCACCAATAGAACCCAACACAGATCAGTAGAGACCCACAGAGACCACTATGATTCCCATTACAACCAATAAAATTCACATGAAAACCATTAAATCCAATAGAATTCCTGTAATGGTTTCTATCGTTTTTTTAAGCAGGGCAGTATCATGTGTGAAAAGCTTTATCTTGTTTAGCTGTGGGAAGCAGAACTATAACTTACTATAAACTCTATAACTTGTTAACTGGTGGGACTGATATTTTTGTATGTTGAAAAGGATGTGCTTGTGTAACTGGTTGTACTTGTATAATGTAGCAGAAGGTTTTTGAAGTTTCTGTCTTTGATGCATGTTTTTATGTAACAATGTTCATATGTTCTCTAATTAATAATAATAATAAAAAAAACTTTGGCAGAGGGTGTGCTTTGGGTACATCATGCAGAAGGCTTAGACAAAGTGTTCATTAAATGGTATGATTTTTATTCAGAAATATTATTTTCTCCACAGTCTTTGGTGAAAGGCGATTTCTTTTTTTTGTATAATAACGCCAATCCAAACACCGACTACTACAACCCACGGTGTTGCCATGATTTGGCTTCACTTTCATAAGAAATACAGCCGCCAGGTTTCAAACCTGTCAACACTGGATTGGGCTGTCAAAGCAGTCAGGTGGTTCACAACAGGAGTGAACCAGTGTGTTTGCTTCAGACATCATTTTCACGTGACTAGTGACGTAATGATACAAGCTCCGAAGCAGTGGTTCATTGCAAGGACCGTTTGAGTTTGAAGCAAGCTTCGGAGTGTCGGTGTCAGACGTAACATCACTAACCACACGCACGTGTTTTTTCCTTAGATGTCGGTTTCCTTTAGATTGTTTAATAATTGTTTGCTTGGTTTGTAAATAAATTGGTTTGTTAAAGCATTTGTTGTTTACCTCTTTTATGTTGCTGTATATGAGTCAGCCGTAACATAAAAATGGAGTTTCCGGATTTTAAGCATTTGTTTCTGAGGGAGTATTTTATTGTCTCTTCAGGATTTCTTGTGAGGATTGTCTTTCACTCCGGTTAGTTAGTGCTGGGCTGCGCGTGAGCGGTCCTTCCATCAGAACACTGTTTGTTAATTTTGTTTTGTATTTTATTTGGAGTTTTAGGGAAGGAAATCCTGGTTGGGGATTTCGTGAGAGTTCAGCTTTTCACACAGCTGAACTCATTTGGAGAACGGCTGTTACGATGTTCAGTGTTTCAAGTCGCCTCGAGCCCGGCAGTCCTTCGAAGACTAGCTAGGTTAGTTTCAACAGGCAGGCATATTGGAGATGTAAAGCCAATTAATATCCTGGTGAGTTCTTTATTTTTTCCCCTGGTTTTCGCTTAATTTGATTTCAAAGAGAGCATGTGTTTCGTGTGTGGTTATGTGCTAATTTTGCCATTTTATATAAGAAGTGGATGTTTGTGTAAACCAGTTAAAATATAAAATTTAATGTTTACATGGAAATCTTGTGTTAGGGACAATAGCAGCTAATAGATGATTAGCAAATAAACTGAAACAGCTGTTGTAGGCTATTGATTATGACCGATTGTTGTTTACTGTTAGTAAATTAGCACTGCATCGAGGGGTTGTGCAGGGTTGTACACATTCCTATTATGAATGTTGATTTATTGTCCTCTTTATAACACTGAAATTGAAAGGCCTGTGTGATTAATTTGAATGATAAAAGCAGGATTTTGTCTTGGGCTTATTCATTCACTTTGATCTTTTTGGTGTTTCTAGTGTTATAAGGGATTGAGCTAGGCTGTACGAAATGGTAGATCAATATGAGTAATATTGAATAATCAATTAAGCTTAGGCTGTTTTCTGGCAATTCATTTTTTTTGGGGAGGTTTTATTAGAATTATTTGGATTTATTGTGGTCAATTTATTAACTAATCTTCATTGTGTGAAATTTTTACTAGTCCAAAATGACTTCTATTGAGGAATTGAATGTAGAACTTTCTGAGAAGTTTCTAGATAGGTGCACCAAAGAACAACTTTTAGAAATCGCAGAGAGTCATGCAATTGATTTGACTAGTAATAAGAAGTGCAAGGAGGATTTGTTAAGGGCTGTTAAATGCCAGTTGATAACCAAAGGAATTCTGGTTATTGGAGATGAGGCTAGTCTTGGTAAGGTAGTCTCGCTACTTATTGAGAGAGATTTAATGTCCACAGAAAAACAAACACCGTTTGAAACTGAGAGACTATCTTTTGAAAGTACTCAAGCATTAAACGATAGGGAATGGGAAAAACAGTTTTAGTTAAAAAAATTAGAGCTTGAACAGGAGCGTGAGCGTACACAATTTTGAGCTGAAAGATTTAGAGTATGCACGTGAGAGTGAATGTGAACATAGGCAGTATGAGATGAAGAAGCAAGAAGCTAGAACCTGAACTGGAAGTTAAGAAAGCTGAAGCTTCTAAATCCGTTCAGGTTGTGCATTCTTCTTTATGTTGCGAAACATTAGGTTGAAACATTAAGGACTGGATAAGGACCTGCAAAACGAGCTTAAAAAGTGGTTATTTACAAAGCTATGACTTAGTCTCCAACCTGAAACTTTCGAGACACTGCTTGTTTGTTAAACAATCTCTCCATCTTATACTGTGACTTCCTCAGTTTTCTCTGAGCAATTGCTTGAGACTCATGCAGCCGATATCGAAAACCACGAACAAAATCCAAAACATTTTCGAAGGGTTCAGAAGGGATCCAGTTGTCAGCTAGAATGGCAGTGGGACCACGAACTACCAAATAATTTGGACTAAATCCAATGCTCTCCTGAGTAACCTCTCTAACTCCCATTAGCAACCAAGGCAGCCTCTCCTTCCAATCAGACCCAAGCTCCACACAATATGACCGCAGCAATGACTTCAGGGTCTAATTAAATCTTTCGAGGGCGATATACACTGGAAATGTTGACTTATTTTCAATTGTCACAAAGCCTTAGCAAACTGACGGCTGGATACCGGGTAGATAGACTCATAACTGTAAGTAGATACAAATCACCAGTCTTTGATCTAGGTGTGGCAGGCAGGGCTATTTTGCTTTCGTCATTATATTTGCCATTCCAGCCTATTATCTGCGTCCCTGGGCTATAAAAAACGCAACGTCTGTGCTGCCTGTTATGCGTCATTTTGTGAAGTGCTGCGTCGTTAACGCGCTTCCATCACCGCTTCCGGGAAACCGGATGAGAGCATTTACGTCGTGGACGAGGAGCCCGGACTGGCTCGAGTTGAGGCGGACTGGTCCTGTCGTTCTACCCGCTCGCGTCAGATTGCCAACACGAGCGGGTAGAACGACATGACCAGTCCGCCTCAACTCGAGCCAGTGCGGGCTCCTCGTCCGTGACAGGCAGGTCACGGTCTCGCGTTCTACCCGCTCGTGTCGGCAATTCGACTGAAATATCCAGCTCCAGATTGCCAGTACTGCGGGCACCAGTAAGTTGAGGAAGCTCAGGAGGAACTATTGTCGTTACTATTGTATTGTTGAACTTTTGTTGTTAACATAATTATTTTTGTTGATATCATTATTGAAATAAATGGTTCACATTTAGGTTGTTTTCCTTATTAGTGTTTTATTCCACATGTATGTTAGATAAATTTGGACGACCAACATTCCATCAGTGGAACTAACGTTACTAACCCACTGTTACCTTACATTATAATAGATAACAAAAATGGTCATGCCTACATATTTTTATTCTTATTTTGCAAATCCAAATTGCATTACAATGTTCGGACTGAACATTCAACATAAATAGAAACGAGGAGTAATTCAATGATTTCGGCAACAAACTAGATTTTTTTTCTGTGAAATGAATTTCAAACTCTGGCGGCACCCAGCCTTGTAGACGGTAGAATGCTTTCTCTGAATCTGATAGGCGGATACCTCCTCAGCGTTGTTCTGGATTAGTGGGAGTGGCTTGCGGAGCTGTGCAATGTGGTGCATTGTGGGAGTTGTGGTTTTCAGTACAAATGCACCCTAAAGTTACTTTCTGTCTTTACTCGGTCAAGAAGGCACCAAATTAGAAAATTTTATTATATTTCGACTACATATATGACCCACTTTCAATAAAGATGAATGTTCTCACGGGTGAAATGCTCCTTTAACCAGTAGTGGCCTGATGATATGTAATCAAGTGCTCCATAACGAGTTTTACTATTGTTCTCTTTAAAGAAATGCCAATAAAGTATATTTTTGTACGATGACAATGTCTCTGACTCATATCGGTGATACGGACCTGTGTATGCCTTCTGTAGGGGCTAGTGTTAATTCTTTGGGTGAAATTCCCAGGGTGGCGTAGTCGGAGTATGAATGGTACAGTCTTATTAACTTATTGCAATTCTTTAGGAAACCCCCTTACTGCCCTCGTCTCACCCGCCACATAGGCAAAGGACCTATGCAATCAACTAGCAAAAACTCAAATGGTTTTGATATTGCTGGAATAGGTTGGAAAGGAGCCACAAGGATTTTATGGTTTGGCTTACCAGTGAGTTGGCACACATGACAAGTTCTAATAAACTTTGCTACGTCTCTTTTTAAACCAGGCTAAAAGAACTTGCGTTGCAATCGATCGTATGTTTTCCTCACTCCTATATGTCCAGCCCCTCCATCATGAGCTAACCTAACCACAGACTGTCTGAATTTAAGTGGAACTACCACTTGAACATAAACTTTAGTAATGGGTTCAGATTCACTTACTCACCATCTAAGCAACATCCCATCTTTTAGGAAGTAGCAACAAGGTAGCTGAGTCTCAATATCTCCCTTGATACAAACCATTGAGAACAAAGGTTTAAGAGTTACATCAGCTAACTGTTCTTGAATCAGGTTCTCTCAAGAGACATGAAAAATAGAGGATGAAAGATCCTCTGATACTCTTTTCTCCTGAGAGACAGACTTCTCAGAAAAGAAATCAGATGAATCTAAGATGGTGTTATCTGCCAAGGTCATACCAAGTGGTTCACCTTCAACTGTCCCACCATCAACCTGATTTGATGGAACAAAACCACACCCGTGTACATCTTTCCCAGAATGAACGGGTAACACCTTCTCCATGGTTACCTCACTGTCAGGATGTAAAGAAACTTAAATGAATGAATGAGGCATTTATATAGCGCCATCATATGTACTACTGTACACCCAAAGCGCTTTACAATCCAGTCAGGGGATCTCTCCTCAACCATCACCATTGTGCAGCAACCACTTGGATGATGTGACGGCAACCACAGTACAACGGTGCCAGTGCGCTCACCACACACCAGCTATAGGTGGAGAGGAGAGAGAGTGATAGAGCCAATTCAGTGGATGGGGATTATTAGGAGGCCATGATTGGCAAGGGCCAATGGGTGGAATGTGGGGACACCGGAGTAACTTCACCTTCACACCATCTGTCAGCTTTAAGTTGTTTTCCTCTGGCTTCGGGTGACAGCAGAGGAAGAAAAAAAGTTGGGAAATTTCTGACCACATTCATCAGGAACATCTGAAGACAGTGGATGGTACAGGTTTTGATGTTCCCCAGAAATGTCCCTGAACAAGATCCCCAGAATAAAAGAAACACCTGGCACAGGAAGGGAAGACCATACTCCAACAATAACATCACCAGTTACAAGATCAGAGGTAAGATGTACCTTGTGTAAGGGGACTTAAATCTGCACTCTCTTCTTCAGAAAGAGAAGAAAACACTTCCTGAGCCTTCCCCGTCAGAACACACTGTAGAAGTAGAGTCTAGACAACTTCTGGCCATTTTAGAGAAGCAACTCTTTCAAAATGGGAGAAAAACTTGTCCACATCACACTCACAAAATAGAGGAACCATCTTAAGGAGAAAATACTAAGCAATGGTGTTGACTTATGACTTCACACATGGTTTGTCTGAAAGCAAATTAAAAACTTGATTTTCACCACATGTGGACTTTAAACATATTTCTGTCATTACAGGTAATAAAATCCCCTTTTTATATTTTACAAATTACCAATTTTTCTTTACATAATACCAAACTCATGTAGTGCGTAAGTTACATTGTAAAAGACATTGCGCAGGCTTTCAGAATTGACGTAGAAGTCACAACTTAACATGGGCATGTTATATTATTATTATATAAGTTATTATTATTGTTATTTGCTGCCACCTACTGGCAGTGTTAGTTTAAAAGGATAGTTCACCCAAAACCTGTCATCATTTACTTGAACTCTTAAAGGGGTGGTTGATTGCGATTTCACTTTTTTCATTTTAAATAGTGTGTAATGTTGCTGTTGGTGCATGAACAGTATCTGCATAGTTGCTGCGCTGAAAGTTCAACGTAAGCAGAGATATCGTCTTTTAAAAGTCAGGAAGTTTAATGCCTACAAAAACGACTCGAATGGGACTACAACGATACTTCCTGGGTTTTATACGTAACTAGCCCATAATCAACCCTCCCTCCGGAATATTCAAAAAAGGGGGCATGGCCATATTTCTGCGGCTTTATTGAAGAGGAAGAGTTATAGTGGAGGGCAGTAGCCTTGCCGTCGAAAGTGTGTTATTTTCACCAAGCTGTCAGGTCTTCTGTGTTCGGGCTTCCTACGGACGCTGTAGTTCGTCAACAATGGCTACAATTTATGTTTGGTTATGTTCCAGAAAATGACAATCATAATTTAGCTCTCTGTGCTGCGCATTTTACGGAAGACAGCTTCCAGAATCTCCACAAATTCAATGTTGGATTCAACAAGAAACTGTTACTAAAGCATGAAGCAGTTCCAACTTTAAAACCAGAGGCAGCAGTAGTTGGGCCACAACCAGTAAGTAAGATTTAATAATTTTAAATGTATTTGCATGTATAATTTTAGACGTAATGCTTTAGTTTTTATCAAGGATGTAAACAAATGCCAGCGCTGGCTTTAGTAGCCACTTAGTTATGCTATTTCGTGTGTCTATCACAAATGCGTACAAACATTTTGGACCTGAATTTGTAATTATGTACTAATTTTGTAAATGTATTTTCCATGTATACTTTATGACGTAATTTTTCGATTTGATCAAGAACGTAAACCAATGCCAACGCTGTTTGTAGCTAGTTAGTTCTTTGCTATTTTGTGTGTATAAGACAAACGTGTATAAAGTAAAAAAATTATATGTAATCGCAACGGCAAACTTCAGCTGCTGTTATCAGATGTTTTCACGTTCTGTTGCCATTTTAACACAGTTGCCACATGTACACCTAAAGAAAACGATACACCGAGTAAACTAAGTTTTGTGAATTGATAAACGGTTGTTCATTATAGCGACAAAAACAATAACTTTAAAAACAATAACGTTTATTTAGTTATATTAAACAGTTAATCAGGAGAAAATCGTATCTCAAAAGCTAACAAGCAGCAGTAGCATTTTCAAGTAACAGCATATCGAAATTCTTATATAATAATAATAGAATAGAATAATAATAATAATTAAAAAATGTACCATTCAGAAACGTTTTGTAAGAGCAGTGTTTGGGGAGGTTCTGCTTGACTCTCTTCATTGCCGCTTTCTGGGTCTGATTCTGGCTCAAGCTGATACGCAGTATTGACACCATTATTTACATTTGACCGGAGCACATGCAGCTTTCGCCTGTAAAGGTAATGGGCGTGAAGTTTCCGGACTACGTGCGCTACGCAGTTTAGCCAATTGCAACACACCAGCCCAACTAACCAATCTGAGCCCATTGCCTGTTTCTGAGGGAGTGATTTCATAGAATCCGGAAGTCAACCGGTCGTTCAAATGACAGAGGAGAAAGTGGCTTACAAAAAATTTATGAAAAATAACGCATTAAAAAAAATAAAAAAAACACGAAGACATGTTATATTGCACCCCATAAACACAGTCATGCAAAGAAAAAAAGCAGTAAACCACCCCTTTAAAGGTTTGGAACAAGTGGAACGAGCAAACGTATGGAAATTTTGGCAGTTTAAATATATATAGATATATTTAAAAATATTATCGCTATTTTAAATTTGATAATATTTGAATTTTGGATCAAATTATTACAGCATTGGTTATAGGGCTGCGACGATACACCTATCTCCCAAATAGACACTATCACGATAATTGGGTGCCGATACGATATGTATTTTTGCGATTCTACAAGAATTGCGATTCTACAAGTATTGCGATTCGATATTGCAATATATTGCAATTTTTTTTAACACTAGACCATCGGGAAAAGTTTAATCATACACTTATACAGACTGTACATGATGTGTAAGATGAGTCATATTTACAAAAACAAATCATCACATCTTTCTGACTTTTATTTCAGAAGCATCATACAATTCTACATTCTCTTGAATAAATGATTCAATGACAAATACATTTTTTAACAGTCACTTGTCGCCACTTAGTGACGAAACAATGTAATCGATAAATGTGTTATTTTAAGCACCAAGTTTCTATCAAAAGCTGATTTCGATCGCTATCGTAGACATAAGTGTTCATATTTGAACTTTTATCCAAGTACTTCTATGATAATTTTAACTATTGCATCTCAGAACTAATTATATTATGAGGTTGAAAAGACTGTTTGTGAAGCTGTTTCATGACAACTCTCCCCGGGTCAGCGGCAGCGGCAACACAGCTTTGAATGTTGAGATATGATTTTGTCAAAGTTTAATAGACAGACGAAAGATCGCGTGGGTCTTTGAATCGAGATCACAATGGTGACGTCTTTTAAAGATGAATCGTGCAGCTCTATTGTCTTATCTCTCTCTCAGCATACGAGTAGCGCGAGGGCTTTTCAGTGCATTCAGTCTCACGTCTCTTCCACGCGTCCACTTGGGATATTACGTCACTCAAGACTCATAGATAACGACACAATTCATCCTCTGTTGGAATGAAAGTGGCTAACTTCTGTCAACCTCGTCTACAAGCAAGGACAAAAATAAAGCAATTGAATTTGAATAAATATCGATTCTGGAATAAAAAAAAATCGATTTGAGAATCGTTAAAAAAAAAAGGGTTAGCTAGATGAATCGATTTTTTCTCCCAGCCCTACTTTGTATGGTGCATTACACATAATCTCCTTCATTTACCTTGTCTAGAACTTATGAATAATAACAATAAATATGAATAATCATAATTATTAAGTTCGAAGGTCCATATAAAAATATTGGAAAAATTAATTTGCCAAAAAATGGATTTTGTTAGACAATTAGAAACTTCAGTATTGAACAAACACCTCAATATGGCCTAGAAAAGCCTACCCGAAATGGCAAACTAGGCCATATCTGATTTATGTCAAGTTCTAAGAACCAAAAAGATCAGTAGGCATACAGTAAAAATGTTACAAGTTTGGACTTATTTCATGGACGGAGCAAGAACATAATGCTAGTGTCTAAAATTAATGTGACCAGTTTAGCTGAATGATATTGACCCTCTTTAACTTAAACTGAATGTACAAAGCAAACTATTTGCTGAAATAACCACAACATTAACAACATAAGCATCAATCTGTCAATCAGATGCGTGTGAAAGTTTTCTTTGTTACAGAATAACAGTAGACTCTGTTTATTCCTGGCAAAGCTGAATTTTCAGCATCGTTACTCCAGTCTTCAGTTTCACATGATCCATTTGTAACATTATACAGTACCATTCAAAACTTTGGAGACAGTAGGAATCTTTTTTTGGAAATAAATATTTTTTTTTTTTAGAAAGGATGCATTAAATTGATCAAAAATGACAGTTAAGACATTCAGAGACAGCGAGCGCGGGTTCATGCAAATGTATTTGAGGTTATGTTTTGCTATTGGCCCTCGGCAAATATATTTTTGAACAGCTTTCTTAAGTTTAAAATTACGATCACTGGTTGGTGCTTATTGTTTTGCACGCAGTAAAGTGTAACATTGGGAGAGTAGCATCAAGTTTGGAGAGAGTGTACCTGATGAATTATACTAATATAAATAAGTTAATATCGGCAAAATGTCAAAAAGACAGTCAAGCATATTTTTCATTTTCCATATCCACGAGTAAAGCTGGTAGTGTTTCTGATCAAAAGAGATCCCGAAGATGGAACTGCTAATAACAATCAGGATACCAGGAGACACAAGTAACGGGAGTTAAATCAGGCAGAATCAGAAATTGATTTAATGGAAAAAGGCAACGACGTCATCCGTGAGAGATTATCACTGATCAACTAAATGATTTTTGGTCTCAGCGTATATATACGTGACAAAATAACACTCGGCTGTAGTTAAGGCTGTGCAGAAACTTGTGAATGATGCTCTTAGAGTTGTGCCGTCACTAGTACCTTGATAGAGGATCTTAAACTTGCTGAGAACCCCTAGTCTTTTATTTCTTTATTCATTATTTACTTCAATGTACTTTTATTTTATTTCTTTATATTTTCTTAATCTTGTGCTATGATGGTTGTCTGATTAAGACATTTCATATTTTGTACCAGGACATTTATGTTGTGCCGTCACTGTTTAGTGTTCCGGGAAAACTTAAGTTTTATGGTTGGTATCGGTCACAGTGCCTTTTAATTTCTGTTTTTGATCCAGCAGTTATTTAGCACAGGGTGTCATGGAAGTTAATTTAAAACAGTCAGGAACAGTCTCAGTCAAAAGACAATTGTTTATGATATTCACGAAGTCTGGGCAAATAGTATCATAGATTTGTTTAACGTCATATGGAGAAAAAGTTGGCTTTAATTTTAGGGTGATTTCTCTACAAGTCTGTAATGAGACTAACTCAGAGACTAAGTCCATAAGTCCATAAGCCTAAGTCCATAGTAATGTTACTCACTATAGAATTAAATTATCCTAAGTAGCCTAAAACTGATTAGCTACAGTACGCCTATACAGTATACCATTTTGCTTTTTTAGACAAATCTCACACTTTTTTCTTTTTCATTAGAGGTTCTTAATATTTTTAATATTAAAATATATTAATATTTTTAATATCTTAATATCAACACATCATTAGACAACATTAATTGATGTATTTTACAAATAATTAAACATCTCTTTGTTTATTTGTTTATTGTATGTTAATTTCTATCCACTTTTTGATTTTAGACAGCAGCGTCTGAGCAGGGCTTTTATTTTGGCGACATGACGTCATAAGTATGCGCCGCTCTCATGTATCTGTTGGGATTGGGCTGAAGAAAGGTTTGTTTAAATCAATGCAACCCGTTCAAGCAATCTTAGTTTTTTTTTAAATGTAAATTGGCTAATAGTTGTAATAGTTGTTGAATGTAACGGTGTATGAACGTTATTTGTGAGTAAAACGAATCTCCACATGATTAACAGAAAATGTGTGGCTCATTTAGCTCTCTATATATGTTTATAGTAAACACAAATTCTCTCAATGGCAAGTAGTGATGGAGAACCTGAGCCTTTTGAAACTCTGAATCAATTAATCATTTTGAAGCATTTGGTTCAATTGACTCTAAGCGCTCAAACTACCGCCATCTGACGTCACGTGCTGGTCAAAACAGTGTAAATGCAACAGAAACAAAGCATGAGTAACGACAATTGTAGTTATTAAAGTAGTGTAATATACTAAATGTATTTATTAAAATACCAAATATAAATAATAAATATGAATTTCCAGTGTAATATTATTTTATTACATTTTAGTGCTAGTAAGACCATTAACTCTCTCTCTGACTGACTCTCTTACCAGTGCACTGAACTACTGAACTAGAGTTTGAGACACACAGAGATTTAGTGTGGATTTATTTTTATTTTTGTTAATTATTCTCATCCTAAACAGGACAGAAAAACTCCTGATGAAGCGACTGAGATCCACATGACACTTTTATAAAGATGGCGTTTATTAAAGAGGAGAGTGAATACATTAGGATTGAAGAAGTTTTCAGTGTGAAACATGAAGATAGTAGAACAAGAAGAAACTGAGGAACAATCGGGTTGGTTTTCTTTTTGAACTATTACACCCCGCCTCTAAGGGAAATTGGAAAACTCTTAACTCTTAGTAATGGAATCCCAGCAACGAATCACTCCGGTCGATAATCAAACAAATGAACCAGAAAAGGTAATACATTTATTAGGAAATAACAACTGAAATAAAGAGCATCTTTTCAGGGTGTCCCAAAGGCCAAAATAACAAACAAAACAAATATAAAAAGAAAAGAAGAAGAGAATTAATAACCTAATCAAATAACAAAAGAAAATACATTTAGCTTACCTAACTCCCTGTCAAAGAAACAGAGCTCAAACCAATTTCAAAATAAACAAGGCAGGACTTTCCACACTTTTAGGATGTGTTGTTTAGACATAGGGAAAACAGGTTCTGATGTTACAACAGGATGCACGTTCACTTAAACTAATTAACATCACTAATTTGATCATCGGCCAGAGGAGGGATTCCAGAGCTCTCAGCCCAAGTATGACCGAACCAACAATGAGCTCCCAGACGAGTGCCAGCAGCGTACTTATAAAGACCACGCCCTGACTGGACAACCAATGGCTTTCGTACACCTCATCATTGGGCAACCTATTAGAAATCAGACAAACAAGAAAGAGAAGAGGAACACAGAGCAACAGAAAAACAATAGACTACATAAACACAGGTCGTTAAAGGAACATTTTTTAATAAAGTAAATGTTAGTGATAAACTTTTCAGTTGTTGTCTATAAGGGATTTTTTTCTTATCTATATCAAACCAGTCTTGGAGCACTCATTATTCATTTAGCCTAATCAAGCAATCATTTAGTCAAAAACATTAGCACACAAACAAAATAAAACATTTCTCCCGCTGACACATCTTGGTAAGTACGTTCCAATTTAAGTAAGAACTTACAAATGGCTGGCATAACCTAGTACTCCAAAGGTTCTCAACAGTTTGTGATCACACCAAGAAAGGTGGACAAGAACTTTGCCTTTAAGAAAAGAAATTGTGTCTGGTCTGATCTGCAGGTGCAAGTCTGTGTCCATCCTTGCGGCACTGCAACCACTAAAAACGGAGACAACAGTCACGCTTGCCCAGTACAAAGGTGACCAAAAGCCTGACAAAGCTCACTCAGGCATCTGAGCAGATTTCCACCTTCACTGCCCCTGGAAACTCACTGAAAAAGATAACTAATTAAAAAACGTACTCGGTTACTAATGTAACCTCGGTTCCCTGAGAGATAAGGGAACAAGTATTGCGTAGCTATACGCTATGGGAAAACTCCTTTTCTCAAGAATATTGAAGCCTTTATTTTAAAACGCAGTGCAGCTGCACAGCAAGCAAAGTGCAGGCTGTCTAAGCGCGCTGATTGGCTGGGCTGCGGCAACTGCACGAACCTATGGCGAAGCAAGGCAAAGCAAGTTTATTTATATAGCACATTTCATACACAATGGTAATTCAAAGTGCTTTACATAGAAGAAATTAAAATAATCAACAGGAATCAGGTTAAATCGACTGAAGCGACAGCACCTGGACGTGCAGCATAATAGCACGGCCGGCTACGCAATACTCTTTCCTTTATCTCTCAGGGAACTGAGGTTACGTTAGTAACCGAGTACGTTCTCTTTCGAGACTGGTTCACTCGTATTGCATAGCTATACGCTATAGAAACCCATTTTAAAACGCTGTGTTATTAGCTGATGACTTCACTCTAAAGTCCGAATCCAACAGGGACCGGATGAGTCAGGGCCCTCAAAGGAATATGTAGAGGCTTGGGCCCAACAGGGGCCAATACCTCCTTTATAGAAAGGACTCGTGCCTGCAGGGCCGGCAATTCCAAGTTATAAAATCTTACAAATGTGGACGGCGAAGACCACCCGGCCGCCGCACAAATGTCATCAATTGGTACACCACTGGACCATGCCCATGAAGAGGCCATGCCCCTTGTGGAATGAGCCTTGACGCCTATGGGGCATTGAAGCCCATTGAAGCGTAGGCTAAAGAGCATCTACTATCCATCGTGATAATCTCTGCGTCATGACAGGGGGACCCTTTGATGCGGCCACCGAAGCATACAAAGAGCTGTTCCGACTGCCTGAACGGGGCAGAACGCTCTAATTAAACTTTGAGAGCCCTGACAGGGCATAATAGATTCAAATCTCTATCGTCTTCTCGCCTCCGAGGCTCGAGGAGGGAAGGAAATGGGAGGGCGCGAGGGGCGGGGTCGCTCTCTGACGTAACGAGAGCTAGCCGCGAGTGGAGAGCGGCATGTTCTCGCAGTGAGAACAGCCACCCTGACGCTGGATTTCCACCAACTACGGAACGGCTGCAGATCGGAGTTGCCCATCAGTGACATGCAGGGAGACGCCACATGAAACACAGCCCGGGCGCCTTTTGTGAAAGTCTTTGTAAATTATATTTCTCGCCGGATGGCCACAGGGAAACGGTGAACAGTGTTGACGGCGTCGAGTTCAGAGAAGGTGAGCAGGAGGCCGCTGGTCACTGAGCTGCAGCTGCAGATCGCTACGTTCCGCTGCTGGGCTTCTTCAACGGCGAGAGAGGCTTTCTTTATCCAGAGAAGTCAGCAAAGAGATGCATCATTCGCTGGAGGAGATTAAATCTGATTCCTATTGCGAAATGGGCCACTTATATAGTCAGCAGCCATGCCCATTCTGGCGTGCATGAGGGGGGAAGCGCCCTGATAGGTTTACGCATCCTCGCTGCTTCGCCATAACGTATAGCTACGCAATACGAGTGAACAGTTCTCGAAAGGGAAACATAGCCATGCAGTTTGTCATTGTTATCACATAGTCAAAATATACACTCCATAAACAGGGTAGCTTAACGTAGAACAAAGTATTTTGTATAACACCTTAAACTTAAGCTTTCCAGTGTCATATTTTGTAATCTATCCTCAAAGACGTGTTGTTCACATTATATATTTTTATTAGTCTGGTATGTCTTATATGCCTACTACTGCTAGCAAGAACAAGCTTGTGTTACGTCCTATGAGTGTCTAGGGTTCTTTTCTTAACAGAACATAACAAAATTAAGGTTTTAATTAAGGAGTTAAATTCTTACTAAGCCTCTCAAAGAATATAACAAATAATAACAGAAATGTACACTCACTTCCTACCCAACCACAAACCAGGAGAAAACAGGATTACAAAATAAAATGGCGCCCACCTCCCTACAATTCCCAAGTAATAAAGAAATAAAAACAAACAATCAGGAGAATAACCGTCCTTCGGATGAGACGTTAAACCAAGGTCCTGACTCTCTGTGGTCATAAAAAATCCCAGGGTGTCCTTCGATAAAGAGTAGGGGTTTAACCCCGGCATCCTGGCCAAATTTGCCCCTTGGCCTCTGTCCATCATGGCCTCCTAATCATCCCCATATACTGATTGGCTTCAACACTGTCTCCTCTCCACCAGTAAGCTGGTGTGTGGTGGGCGTTCTGGCGCAATATGGCTGCCGTCGCATCATCCAGGTGGATGCTGCACATTGGTGGTGGTTGAGGAGATTCCCCCTTCTATGTAAAGCGCTTTGAGGTCCCAGAAAAAGCGCTATATAAAATGTAACAAATTATTATTATTTATAACCACCTAACCCTCTGGGGTCAGCGGTGGCACACTTTTTCTTATCAGTGCAAAAGAGACTCAAATAACTCGATTTTTGTCATACAGGGAAGTGTTTTTTGTTTTTGGCGCCCTGTTTTAATTTTACTTTTATTCTAGTCTTTGTGTCAAACTGTCTTTTTAGTCACGTTCATACTCTTTTTAGTCTAGTCAAGTTTCAGTCGACTAAAAGTCTGTCCATTTTAGTCTTATTTTAGTCAGAATTATCCATGACTATTTTTGTCTAGCTTTAGTTGGCGAAAAACTGATGACATTTCAGTTCAGTTTTAGTCGGCAAAAACTGATGACATTTAGTCTAGTTTTAGTCAATGAAAATTGTATTTTAGTCTCTTTTTAGTAATGCAATTCTATTTAACCCAGTCAATATAGTATAAGTACCTCTAGACGAAACCAAAATGTTCTTTTAGCCAAACCCATTTCAAACAAGGTTATCTTATTCTATTAATGTTATCTTATAGACTCAAGAATACATCCATTCCAGACACGGAAGACGCTTGAATTTACAACATATTTATTTTACCAACCAAACATGTTAGAAGTACACACGATGAAATGCAAGTTCTTCCAAATGTCATTTCTTTTTTTCTCCCAAAGACGAACCCCGGCTGGCCGGCCATCAGTCCCTTTCTCTGTGTCAGACTTAACTTTGTTTGTTGTCGTTTACACTAACGCCTGTTTCACACATACTCCGTTTGCAGTGCGTATGTGGTGCGTATTTTTTCCTGTACCCATGTTAACAGGTTAGAGCGTTCACACGGCACGCGGATGCAGTCAGGCAATACGTTCCAGGTGCGGTGCAGTGTGTGGTGTGTATACAGCAGTGCAGAGATTGTTTCCGCATCGAGTCTATTTCTGCTGTGCTGCACCTGCTGAATTAAAGTGACAGCGCATGGTTCGTTGTAGTGATGGGGACGAGACCGCCTTTGCCGAGTCCGAGTCAAGACCGAGCCTTTGAAGGGTCGAGTCCGAGTCGAGACCGAGTCTTTGAGGAAGCAAGTCCGAGTCGAGATTTTGTCTCGACATGTCAGTTTTGATATTCATGATTTAATATCACCCCAGTTAATAATCAACAGTTAGGCCTACAGACTAAGCTAGATTGGGAATTGTTTAGAGGAGCAGTCTTAACGTCTTAACATGGACTATGCAAATCCCTACCACATGCATCATCTTCTGCCTATTTTTCTAAAATGCTTCAACAGTGCTGCTCTGTCATCAACATGTTAAGTCCACCCTGACTTTTTTAATCATAGTTAGGACATGCAGAGCAAATTATAATTTTCTAGTGGAATGTCTAAATTAGTAGGCTTAGCTACTTTATAACATTTTCCAATATTTCCCAATTTTAAATATTTTGACAATACACTCGAATTCAGTATCTTTTAAAACTTTATTCCCCCATAACTAGTGATGGGGACGAGAGCGCCTATGCCGAGTCCGAGTCAAGACCGAGTCTTTGAAGGGTCGAGTCCGAGTCAAGACCGATTCTTTGAAGGAACAAGTCCGAGACAAGTCCGAGAAAGCAGAAATCAGTCTCGAGACCGGACTCGAGTACTACATCACTAGTTCGTTGAACACGGATTGACATGAAAATGTAGTAATCTCACCATAAATGCATTTAATTAAATTATACTACTATTTACTATTTTTCAGTCATTTTCTTTGTAGTTTTCCTTGCTTTAATTACCCCGGGCTTAATGTTACAAAGTACCTCAACAACGCGACATAATGGATGTAGTACTCGTCTCTTCGTGGAGGTGAAAAAACAAGTTATTTGTGTCCCACAATATTTCTTATAAAAAAGATTTACATGCAAAAGAAAAGGTATGAGAGAGCAGTTTTTGTCAATTGTATGTTTTAATTTAAAATGTTTGTGATTTTAACATAAGTAGGCCTACATGTTTAAATGTTTTGCCACTTGCTTGATCAACTTAATATATAAATCTATATAGAAGTAATGCATTAGAGCTTAGATCGGGACCAAAAAAATCAAGCCCTACCCGAGCACGTTGTGTCCGAGCCCGGCCCGACACATTAACTGTAATTATGAGCCCGAGCCCGTTTTAAACCCGACCATTTTTTAATACGTGGGTCATTATAACTGATGTTCTCAACTATTTTCTACTTTCTCCCACCCGCAACATTTTGTCCTGCTCCCGCCCGCAAATTGACTTTTTTTCTGTATCTCCAAATACCTTCAAGTTAGCCTACGTGTCGCCATCATACACATCAGCATGAATTCTCCTGATAAATTATTTGTTATTAAAGCATTAACACACAAACCACTGTTATAACATAAAAGCAAAGCCCGTCTACGAAGAGCCTGTTCACTCCCTATTAAGCCCTATTGTACCGAATTTTGGTTGTAGTTCCACCAGAGTTCCACTGGGGGTGATCGCCCTGAGTGAATGGGAAAATGAATGGGAGTCTATGGAGCTAGACGGCTAAATTTGTCTCTTTCACCCGATTGCCGTTGAGAAATTTCAGATTTGATTGTAGGTTTTGCAAGTTCAACATGGGTTATAGGTCGAAAGTTGAATGAACGAGTACTTATGTCCTTTCGATTTCTTACAGGTTGAGTTGTTGTTGCCCATAACACGCTACCATTCTGCTAATGAACGCTGATTGGTCAGTGAAGGACTGATTACGACCAGAGATACCGCTTGATGGCATCGTGGCATCCGAAGCGGGACCAGAATGTGTGTGTGTATTTTCGGCGTAGTCTTTTAAAACAACAAAACAAAAACTCTTCTAGCACGTGTATTTACCTGTGTCAGCTGTGTTGTCGATGCCTCGAGAGAGAAGAAAGTTCAAAGCGTGAAAGCACCAAAGTGACTGAAGGATTGCCGTAAAGCAGTATCCCTGGTGGCATGATGTGTATGACGTCATTGACATTTTAAAATACTTTTTAAAGCAAATAAGTGACTCTAAAAATCTAACACCCAGTAATGAGTAATTTCTTTGCATCTCCTTTCAAATACAACATTCAAATTACTAGACAAAACATTATATCCTGAGAAAAGTGGATTTTGAGGGGTATAGCTCCATAGACCTCCATTCTTTCTGCACTCGTCCTGTGAGCGCCCTCATATGGAACCAGAGTGGAACTGAAACCAGTTCAGAAGCTGGAAGTTTACGGAGTGTGGAAGTTCTCCCCTTATTAGACATTCTCTGATAAAAGCAAGCAGGCTACTGCGTGCATGGTTTGGCATGACTGAATGCACGCAAAGTGCACGCTCCCTTAATAATTCCTAAAAAGCTGACATCAGTTCATTGCGATCTCACACATCTCTGTTATTACCAATGAAGCTGACTGCACAATGAATCTTTCATAATATATACACTTTGTTTGTTATAATTAGAGGATTTGCCAGCATACAGAATTCAGCTCTGAACAAAAAGTCCGTTTTGAGCAGTGAGGGGAGTCTTAAATCTTAAATGCTTCTGATTGGCTATTGTGTTCAAGAAATCAACACATATGTCTGTGATTGGCTACATCGCTCAATGCTGCAAACATGTTATAAAAAGAAACTCTGGCCTGTAAATCATTTCTATTTTGTTTTAGTTGTTCTTGTTGCTTTTCTGCAACAGATGAATAAAAATGTATTAGTTTTTATGTTTTATTTATAGATATTTCTAGTTTGTGGGAGTCCCGCAAATCGTTTTATTCTCCCGCAACCCGCACACACAGAGTGAGTGTACCACCCGCGCTCGGCCATCAAATCTAGTCCCGCGCCGCACTCTTTTGCGTTGGGTTTGCACGTCTCTAGATCAAAGGCCCGGCCCGACCCGAGGATAGTGACAGGAAATATCTGCCCGAGGGTCGGTCGGGTCAAGTTCAGGCTCGGGCAGAGAATCTAAGCTCTATAATGCATTGAATAATACGTTTTTTGTGTATTGAGTTTAAACGTGAATACGTCTGTGAAAGAGTGTAGACCTATAACTACTGTGTACTAATAGAATCGCAATGCTGAAACTTTTTTGTATTATTTTTAGTGCTGGGCAACGATTAAAATTTTGAAACGCGATTAATCGCATGATTTTCTTGCGATTAATCGCATTGTTATGCGCAAAATTGAATAATGACTTCTTAAGTAGTGTATTGCGCACTTTTGATTTAAATGTACTGCTATATACACAAAAGTCCAATAACTTTAAACAAATAAGGTGCTTTTATACCAGCAGTATTCCCTTTACACAGTAATCTCAAATCTCAACTTAAACATTAATGTAATCAAATCAAATATTTAAACAAAGCTATTTGCCACTGCCAGGGCATTACCTTTTATCTAGTTTGTTAAAACGAGTCCAGTTTTCTTGTTTATTTTCTGAACAGGTATCAACAGGTATCTTTTATCAGGGAGCAGCAGAAACAGTCTATGTAGTAGTCAGAGGTCATGATCACTACTACAGATATAAGTCGACCAACGTTACTTATAGTAGCTTAGGTTTGGTCATGCCATGGTTTCCCATGTAAGATTACATTAAACAGAGTAAAAAAACAATTTATACTTTATACTCACGCCGTAGCTGTGTAGCGCGCGTACCCTGACGTTCACCTCTCTAAAAATGTAACGTCAATTCTACGCGTACCGCAAGCGCTGTGATTGTTAGAACCGCTCCCCGGGTTTCACATGCTCCCTCTGTATGTGTAATTGCGCGTCAACACGGACAACGACGCAGAGATATAAATGAAAACCAATGCGTAGTCTATAGCGTATAGTCTTCGGCGTAAGTCCGACGCAGAAGTATAAATCAGCCAAGAGTGAGGTGAAGTGGTCGAGCGTGAGGTGAAGTGGTCGAGCACAAGGTGCAGCGACAAGCAGGTGCGTTCCTGTGAAACTGTTGCGGTCATGCTCGCCTCACGCACGCGCCCATGCCCGCTCGTTGCCGAAGTTGAATTGTCTATAACTTTTTATAAAGGACGCGCAGCACAAATCATTAGAAGAGAGACTGATCCTCGGCTCGCTGTTAGTGAGTTGCCAGAATCTAAATAGTTATTATTTATAGGTTTTATAGGTACTATCCATAGAGCGCCTGTCATTCACTCGCGGAGCGCAACCCTTTAACTGTTCACCAGAGAGAACCTGCCTCTCTCCACTGCTTGTTTGGGTGGGTTATTTGCTGGCTGACCAACATCCCACCCCTCCTGTGATCATGGTTTGACTGTAGGCCTATGTGTATTCAGAGCCAGTGAGCAACAGACTTTCAAAATAATAATAAAAAAAAAAACTGTGTTAACGTGCGATAAAAAAATTGCTGGCATTAATTAATAAATGCGTTAACGCGATAATAACGCGTTAACTTGCCCAGCCCTAATTATTTTATAAAAGTCGCTGAAAATAAAAATATTGATTTGAAATAAAAAATAGAGAATAAATGTTGTGATTGTGGTACAGCCGTAGATCAGCTGTGCACTGCAAACACAGCATAATGTGAAAGCACAATAGCGCGTGCTGCTCCTGCATATGCACCGTAACACGCACCGCATACGCACCGCAACACGCAGCGCATACGCACTACACACGGAGAATGTGTGAAACAGCCGTAACTCACGCAGCTGCATCTTCTAAATAATGCCGCAAGTGGGGCTTGAGGAAGTGATGTCGCCTTTGTCTGCACAGTGCGATCTGATGCAGCCCCTGAAGTGAGACACAGGAAACAGAAATACTGCAAAATAATAATAATAACGCGATTAAACAAGTCGAAATAATGTTATAACATTTCGTCTCGTCTCGTTTTGGTCAACGAAAATTAAGAGACATTTTATCATAGATTTATTTTGTTAACCACATTGAGTCTCTTTTTTATTCGTCAACAATATTGCATTATACATTTAATTATAGTCATCGTCACATGACCAGCATTTACTTTGAGTCTCGTCTCGTTTTCATCACAATTTTAGTTGACGAAATAGGGCCATTATGGGAGGGTCTTTGTCTTTCTCAGGTGTGAAACACATCAATATTCATGATGATTCACGCCTCCTCGCATAAAGCTTTCTTGCACAAAACATGTCTTACAAATTCTAAATCAATATATTGTTTTATCTGAATGAGTATGCAGGATGATTTTCACATAGTTTTTAAGCAAATATTTGAGGCTACGTGATACACTTTTCAAAACTCTTGTGAAGAAATAATCATATGGGTTTCATGACCTTCTTTCAGTGACAATTTTTTGTCACACAAACCACGCATAAACGTCATTATCTCAAAGCTACAAACTTAATTGCTGTTGACACATTATGGTAGCAGAGTTTGTGCTGAATACAGTGTAATCAGACTTTAGCCATGAAAATTTTACAAGTAACAGAAATAAGCACAAATGTCAGAGCATGTCAGAACACCTCCAGGGCCCAAAAACACCTCAGACCACAGAGGGTTAAAACTGCAGTCAATCAAAAGACAGTCTTTGGTTTCATTTACACGACAACGATATGCTTAAAACGGAGAAGTTGTTCCTTTAGTTTTCGGTGTACAGACAACACCATTGTCAAAACGATCCACTTTCACACAGATCCAAGAAAACAACTAAAAACACTGTATTCTGCTGCCTGGCCATTAGATGGCGATGAAACACTGTAGACTGAACACGTAATACGCATGTGCATGATGTCATCGTCTTCACACATTCATGGTTTTGTTGTTTACACTGAGACTGTTTTCAAAAACTTGCATTTTGAAACCCATTTTCAAAAGTTTGTGTTTTCAGGCACCAAAATTCCATTGTCATGTAAATGAACGGCCGAAACGCATAAAAAGTTTTACTTTTTTAATTGAAACGGCCCCTCAAAAACACGGTTCGAAGTCGCTTGTGTTTCTAACGTCACAAACTACCATAATCAATCAGGTCAACGTGTGATCGTCAACGAGTGGATCTCTGAGGAGATGTGAGTGAGCGGAGGTGGGACTAATTTGCATATTCATAGAACCACGTATACTAATTGAGGCAAGGGTGTAGAGTTACATTCAAGCTGTTTTAAGGCATGAAGAATTTTTTTCAAGGAAATTTATTCAAAGCTGTAGTCCGTAGCTTTTCCTCTTTGTCACCATCTCTGTTTGCAATTGCAGTTATTCGCGGAATTATCAACTTTACGTGGGTTGTGCGCGGGTGAATCCAATGTTTTGAGGAGAATGTGCGGCTGTCAGTCACCGCGCCGGTATGGATACTGGCATTCGCAATCACAGATTCTACTTTTGGAAGTATGACCAACATAAGAATTTTCACCGGAAAATGTCATCTGAACACGCAAGTAACATCCACTTTTGTTCTGACCAACTAAGGGAAAAAAAGCATAGCAGTAAATCGCGCTGATTAAATCTAACAATCGCTTATCATATCACGTCGAACAGTACAAATTATACTTTCTCAATTTTTTTTTTTTTTTTTCAATGTTTTATTGAGCACCAATCATACAAAGTGTACACAATGTTAAACAGTACTGATAAATATGAAACAGTGCTCACATTTTTTCATTGGGGTAGAACTTGGACAATCTGTGGTTAGTGTAGTAAGTCCTATGTATTAGTTTACATTGAATCAGACCGTGCCGCGCACAGATGGAAGAGTTATGGACTAACTCCAGAATCTGGTCCCATTGGTGTTCTTCAATATGCCCCAAATCCTGCTCCCATAAATCTCTAGTTTTTTAGGGGAAATTAGAGAAAGCGGAATCAAGGGCTTTAAAGATATAAGAAATAGCTCCTCTCTGATTGGGGTTTACTTTGAGAAGCGTGTCTACCAAAGTCTCTGGGGGTAGATTTGGAAAATCAGGGTAAGTTCTTTGTACAAAATGCCTAATTTGAAAGAAACGAAAGAGGTGAGCAGATGAAAGTTGAAATTTGGCTGACAGGTCGGTGAAAGACATGAAAGTACCATTGTTATAAAGGTCTTTAATAGCCGTGATACCTCTGTCACTCCAGAGTTGAAAGGCAGAATCCATAATAGATGGTTTGAAACTACGATTGTGGGATACTGGGGCATGGATAGATGGATGCTTCAGGCCAAAATGCTTTCTGAATTGCATCCATATTTTAAGCGATTGTATGACTACAGGATTAACGCTTATGTCAGTAGCTGACATTGGAAGTTGGGAGCATAACCATGACTGTAATGAGGTTTTAGAGGAGGAAAATTCTACTTGGACCCAGGCTGGCTGGTTGGCCCATGTGAAATGGTTGGCCGCGCTTTCGACTGTCCAGTATAGGAGTTTTTGAATGTTAGCAGCCCAGTAGTAATGTAGAAAATTGGGGAGGGCTAGCCCCCCGGACCTTTTAGGGAGCTGCAATATGTTTTTCCGCATGCACACTGGTTTATTACCCCAAAGAAAACGAGAGATTAATTTATCTACTTTAGCAAAAAACTTCTTTGAGATAAGTACTGGGATGTGTTGGAATAGGTAAAGAAACTTTGGGAGGATGGTCATTTTGATTAGGTTAACCCTACCAGCCAAGGAGAGGGGCAGGGTAGACCATCTGTTGAAGTCGTCCTCGACTTTAAGCAGAGGTACAAAATTGCTATTAAAAGTGTTTGCCAAGGACCCGGTGATGAAAATACCCAAATATTTGAAACCTTGGTCCACCCACTTAAAAGGGGCTACATGGTTTGGCAATTTACCTACTAGGTTGTTGATTGCGAATGACTCACTCTTTCCAAAATTTAGTTTATAACCTGACAGTTGGCCAAATTGTTTTAAGATTTCTAAAATTACGGGGAGAGAGGTAGAAGGGTTGGACACATACAGAAGCAATTCATCCGCGTACAGTGAAAGCTTGTGTACTGTACCTTGACGTGAAATGCCCTCAACTTTTCTTCAGATCTTAGCTAGATAGCCAAAGGCTCAATGGCTATGGCAAACAGTAAAGGGGACAGTGGACACCCTTGTCTTGTGCCACGGTGAAGTTGAAAGGAGGGTGAGAGCACATTGTTTGTTTGTACAGATGCTACTGGGGATGAATATAACAACTTTACCCATGATATGAAACCTGAACCCAAACCAAATCTATCCATCATCTCAAAAAGAAACTCCCACTCCACCCTATCAAAAACTTTCTCAGCATCCAGCGACACCACTATCTCAGGAGTGCTGGAGCTGGGCATATTCAGAATGTTTTGGAGTCTCCTGGTGTTGTGAAATGAGTGCCTCCCCAGCATGAAGCCTGTTTGATCTGCTGAAATAATTCCTGGCAAAACCTTCTGAAGACGGAGGGCTAGAATCTTAGCAAGAATTTTGTAGTCCACATTTAATAATGATATGGGTCTGAAGCTACTACAAAGTAAGGGATCTTTGTCCTTTTTTAGGAGAAGAGTAATTGTGGCATTGGTCAGGGTTGGAGGAAATCGGCCAAGTGACAGGGCCTCATTATACATGTCACGTAGAACTGTAGAGAGAATTGTGGCAAATTTCTTATAGAATTCTACTGTGAATCCATCTGGACCAGGTGATTTCCCACTCTGCAATGTAGTTATCGCCCCCATTATCTCAGTAGTGGAGATTGGCTCAGCTAAATTCTCTACTAGCCCCTGATCCACTTTAGGGAACTCAATAGTGCTTAACCCACATGCTAAACTGGTGTTGGGGTTGTAGCAATAATCAGATGATCAGCGCAATCATGTGGTTTTAATCAACTAGATTCTAATTAAGTAAACACTCCTCCATTCCTCAGATTGTGACAAAAACAGATATCATGGGACTTTTTAAGTTACCGATTCACACACAAAGCAAATGGTGCTTGGACTTAATTAAATTACTGATGCCAGAAGTGCCCCCGCGGCGTTTTTCGCTGATAAGTAATCACAGGGTCCTCTGTCTTACCACATGTGACTCAACAGGGGCGCCTCTCTGGCCGGAGATCCCGTGGTGGCCCCTCTGCACGACACCTCACAAACACAGACAACCTTGTGCAATCGAACCACAGTGGTCATTGTAATCCAGACTTAAAACTCCTCAAATTCGAAGGACGCACACATATACACGGAACTGAAGACGATCAGGAGTCCAACGCGTGACTGACCACGCGACGAACTCTGAATATACACACACACACACACACACACAAAGAGACAATCATTCTGAACCACGTGTAGTTAAACGTAACGTTTCAAATGTACAAATGTTTTCTGGTTGTGTTCAGGATTCCCTTGTGACCTAATTGATATAACTGTAAGCTTTTATGATATGTGATCAGTCTGACATTCGTTTAATCACGAAAAATCATGTATCTGCATTTTACTAGCCATAGGAATGCCGCGAGTGGTATGATTGGAATCAGAGAAATCGAATAAGATCGAATCACTAACCCAAAATGCAATATGAGGCATATTTTATTAATCCTAGGTTAGAAGTGTATTATTACTAAATTTGTAATCTCTTATGCACATGACCCAGAAGGCGTGTACTTCGCGAACCACAAGGTTTGCCGACACGCCTCCTCCCAAACGATTGGATCAGACGCGTACGAAAGGTGTGTCTCGAGCGCCTTCAAAACCAGGAGCGCCATGTCTCCTCCGTGCTAGCTAGCAGTCCTACGCCAGAGAGAGGTTCACTCCTTCAACAAGAACTCCAACCGGAGTTGCTTTCTAACTTTCGTTTTAATCTAAGTTTTTCTTTCCGTTTATCTACCTCAGTTTGATAATTCTCCTTCGTTCAGTGCACTCACGAACGAAACGAATTTAAGATTAAGCATCTGTCGTACGAGCTGAAGAGATCGCAACATCTACCTCCGTCCGAACGAAACTCCGGACATCAGCCTGTTTCTTTTGTAACACAGCTACACCAAAGGGACCATATCAAAGTAACGTACAATCTAAATTAAGTGCTGTTTAAGGTTGTCTAGATACGCCTAAGAAAGCCTTTGGGTCTCGTTTGAATTGTTTGAACTGATTTCTCTCTCTCTCTCACCTCTAACTTTCTCTCTCCAATATTTCGTATTGCAATCGTTCTTTTGTCTTTGTTAATTATTTGTTTTGTTATGCATATTTACTCATGCGTGATTTAAGTAGTTTATGTAATCTTTAGTTGGTTTTATTAAACTCTATAATCTTTTGAATTGAATCTGTCTCATTGTTCTATAAACTTGAAGTCCCTGAAAATTCCGATCTTATGTTACAAAGCTCTACTTGATTTATATTAAAATATCTAAAGTGCCTTACACGAAAATATCATTTCTGGTGGCCACAGGAAGGGTATTTTTGATGTTTACAGGCTGGTAAACGAACGAGTGCATGATAAACTAAGTTTGAATCATATCAAAGTTTACCCTGATAATTGATCTGATTTTACCAACCTATATTAATAATTAATACGAGCAATCGTGTTAATGATTCATATACAGTGAGGTTTAACCTATTCCCTATTTGGGATAATCTAATTTGTGTATACGATAATGCATATTCATCATCTCATGAATATTATTCCCCCTTTGAGTTAATAATTTCCCTACAAAAGTCATTATCGCTACAGGGTGATCGGAGGTATATAGATCAGAGTAGAATTTGGAGAATGTTTCATTAATAAGCTTTGGGTCAGTAGTAGTGGCACCTGATGAAGATATGATACTAGGAATGAACCTAGATGCTGCTGCAGCTCTGGCTTGCTGAGCTAGGAGTTTGCCAGCCTTGTCCCCTGACTCAAAAATTCTTTGTCTCGACTTAAGCAGTTGCATTTCTGCATCGTGTGAGATTAAAAGGTTAAACTCTGTCTGATATTGTAGACACTTCTTATAAAGTGAGGGGTCTGGGTTATTTGCATAGTTATCTATTTCCAGAATATTTTGTGCTAACTCGGTTTGTCTGGACATGGCAGTTTTTCTGAGGTGGGCTGCGTAGGAAATTATCTGGCCTCTTAAATATGCCTTAAGGTACCCCTCGTCACGTCTGGCTTGTCATTCATTTCAAAGAATAGTTCAATGCTTGATCTTAAAGAATCCACCAGAGAGTCATTGGCAAGCAGATTTGAGTTAAATCTCCATGGTTTAAAAAAACGGTTGTGGTTGGGGAAGTTTATGTCTAGTGACGTGGGAGCATGGTCCGAGATCACAATGCTATGGTAATCACATGATAGAACATTCGAGAGCAGTCTGTTATCTATAAGAAAAAAATCTATTCGAGAATAAGTGCGGTGGACATGTGAGAAGAAAGAAAAAGATTTTTTTTCAGGGTATTTACGCCTCCATGGATCGGACATACCCAGCTCTTCTACAAAAGACGCTAGTAGCTTGGCAGACTTCGTAAGGGAATGTGGTCTACTGGAAGATCTGTCCAAATCAGCATTTTGTACAAAATTAAAATCTCCCCCAATGATAATATGGTGTGTTTCAATATTAGGAATAACAGTAAAAATCTTTGAAATAAATTGTTCATCATCCCAATTGGGTGCATAGATGCTAGCTAGGATGACTTTGATGTGACAGAGTGTCCCTGATACAATAACATACCGGCCATTTAAGTCCGCAAAAACCTCTTCTGCTTCAAATGGAATACAGTATTATTTGGGATCAAAATGGCAGCACCCCTGGCTCTTGCACTAAATTTAGAGTGATATACGTGGCTGAACCTACTCCTTTTGATGCGCATGATTTCACCACTATGTAAGTGGGTCTCCTGCAGAAATACTATATCTCCTTTCAAATCTTGGAGGTGAGAGATAATCTTATTTATTTTAGTAGGTTGATTTGCCCCCTTGACATTCCATGATATGAGGCAAATGTTATTCATTATTTGTCTACTTTCCATTAAGGCAAAAGTAGGTTAAGATTATACAGTGTAATATATATGAGTAGTGTGCTTGACAAAAAAAAAAAAAAAAAAAAAAAAACAGACAGGTATTTGTAAATAAAAGGAGAAAAGACAGGTAGCATCCCTCCCTCCCTCCCTCCCATTTTAAACCCCAAAAAGTAATGGAACGCAGCTTTAAATATGTAATTTTGGTGATCAACATTAGTTTTAAGGGATAAAATTCACTACAGGGGGACTTTAACAAAATACCTATAAAGTTATACTTGTTACGGGATTCGAGCAGCATCAAAAATGAAGTAAATTAAAGGGTCTCACATCTGCATGACTTTTAATTTTAAGTGAAATGACAAAATCTGTAAGTTTGATGATTTTTATTACACTTTTTACACAATTAAAAGTCAGCATCCAGAGTGAAAATGCAAGTGATTTCTGAAACTGCTGTATTTAGTAAACCTCTTACCATATGCAGAACACTACAGTTGATTTCAGGAATGAGTTTGCAAATGCTGTTTCAGGTCTTTTTGATATGTGAAACTCTTCTCACACTGAAGACACGTGTAAGACTTCTCCCCAGTGTGAAGCCTCATGTGAATGTTAAGGTTTCCTTTATGTGTGAAACTTTTTCCACAGTGAGGACAGGTGAAAGGCTTCTCTCCAGTATGAGTTCTTATGTGAACCTCAAGGATTGATTTCGTTATGAAAGTCTTTCCACAGTGATTGCACATGTGAGGTTTCTCTCCAGTGTGAGTTATTACATGATTCTTAAGGCGATTGCTGTCTGTGAAATTCCTTCCACACTGATGACATGTAAAACTGTTTACTCTCAAGTGAATCTTCATGTGCTGATTAAGGTTTACTTTACATCTGAAACTCTTTCCACACTGAGAGCATATGAAAGGCTTCTCTCCTGTGTGAACTCTCATGTGATTCTTAAAATATTCTTTTTGTGAGTAGCTCTTCCCACACAGTTTGCAGGTGTAAGGCTTCTCTCCAGTGTGAATGCTCATGTGGGAATTAAGGTTTCCTTTATGTGCAAAACTCTGTCCACACTGTTGGCAGGTGTAAGGCTTCTCTCCAGTGTGAATTCTCATGTGGACTTTAAGGTTTTCTTTGCGAGCAAAACTATGTCCACACTGTTGGCAGGTGTAAGCCTTTACTCCAGTGTGAATTCTCATGTGTTTTTTAAGGTTTCCTCTTTGAGTGAATCTCTTTCCACACTGTTGGCAGGTGTAAGGCTTCTCTCCAGTGTGAATGCTCATGTGGGCTTTAAGGTTTTCTTTGCGTCCAAAACTCTGTCCACACTGTTGGCAGGTGTAAGCCTTTCCTCCAGTGTGAATTCTCATGTGTTTTTTAAGGTTTGCTTTTTGAGTGAAACTCTTTCCACACTGATGGCAGATGAAATAATAGTTAGATATGTTTTTCTGACCTTTTCTTGATGAAGTCTTTTCAGTCTCAGTGGATTTTTCTCCAGTCATGACACAATGTTCATTACACTGATCTTTCTCATCATTTTCGTTCAATTCTTGACTTTCTTCTTTCAGTGCCATTAGGTCTAAAGCAAAAAACACACAAATTAACACCAGTTAAATAGCACAAAAGAACAGACATCAAAATACAGCAGTCTCGCTTTTTTTCTTATCAGTGCAAAAGAAACTCAAAATACTCTGTTGATTTTGAGCTTACATATTAAGTGTTGTACATCATTAGATCCTGATAAGTGTCTATTTTTTTGTGGATACTCACAATAAAAACAAAGTGTTGTGCTTTTCGCCAAATAAAGAAAAACAAACATGATGCGCGTTCTGCCTTCTCTCTGTCAGTTAAGTCCATTCTGAAACGCGTCCGAAAATTAACTGTAATTCTGCGAATACTTGTCATACAGGCACGAGTGTTTTTCCATAATGAAGCTTGAACTCTCTTCTTTTAAATGAATTAATTTATATAAAAAACAAATATTCTCAGTTTATGTAATCTGAACGAAAAGAGAGAGATGTCAGTATTTTTCTTTCCAGCTCATTTGACCTCATTACGCGTTAATGTGCCACGCCCACGGAGAGCGCGCGGTATTCAAACGCAGATGATCTAAGGCAAGCCATTCAAACATGCCAACGCCCACCAGCTGGATTATAAAACACATCGTGTTTAGTAAGTATCTTGTACAGCTGTGTACACAGCGTATTCTTTCGTAATCTAATAACCCTGGAAAATGTACAAGAAGTGCTGGTAGTTTCATTTCGAGGAGCAACGGATCCAGCTGATGTAGTAAGTCATTTATTCTTAAGTGCTTTGTTCTAATCGCGATATTGAATAGTGTCTGACTGTAAACCGCAAAAAGACTGTTTAAATGTCTGTGTCTGTGCGCGTGTCTGTGCCGTTCATTCACTCTCGCACCTACATTAGTAAACGTTATGTTTACATGAACACATCCAAACTATATTGCTATAGCCTACTAAGATGCGTAAAAATAGACTGAAATATGTTGAAATAAAATGTCTGTATAAGCAACAAGCTGCAAATTCACATGTATATTCTAATATATCATACACAATATGTTACAGACTAAATATGAATGTTTAGACAAGATTTTGTGATTAGTTTTGGATAGATTATAAAGTTTTGACTGTAAAAAAAGACTACTGTCACATTAAATAGTTAAGCTTTTGTTCACCAATTTCTGCTCATAGTTAAATATACTATAGTATGATGTTTTGTCAAAAATAAAGTAGGTATATTGAATTATCAACTAAGATGTTATTATAGTGTTTGTTCCAATATTCAAACTAATGAATCCTTACCTTTTTTAATACTTATGATAAAATGTATACTTTTTACAAAGAAATACACTTGAAATATTGTTAAAATTGTAATTGTTGTTGTAATTGTAACCTATTTGTAATTGGTTACAATTCCGAATGGTAAAATATGTATATATAGATAATTTCTTTTGTCCTTGCATTCTTTGGGATCCTGTGACACACCTGTGTGAAAGCGCTAATTAATATGCAGCTCATTATAGGGCTCATTATCCGGCCTTTGTCTTCTCAGGTGTGAACACGCCTCCACGCATATTGCCTTTCCAAACAAAAAGTGTCTTATAAAATTTAAATCAATGTATTGTTTTGTGTAAATGATTAGGCAGGATGATTTTCAGATCATTTTGAAGCAAAAATTCTAGGCAACAACACTCATTAGTCAAAAGTCTTGTGGACACATATTTAGTATGTGTTTTGTGGCCTTATTTCAGACACTTTAAGTTTTAGTTTTTTCAATAACCATGCATAAGCAATATTCTCTCAAAAATACAAACATGTACATCCATGTTGCACACATATTACGGTATCCCCGTTTGTGCTATATAGAGTGAATTTACACCTTTGCCATTAACATGTTTATAAATAAAAAAGCACAAATGTCAGAGCATGTCAGAACACCTCAAGGACCCCAAAAACCCCTTAGACCTCGGAGGGTTAAAGCATCAAAGTCAACAACATGTATACTATACCCAATACACTAATGAAAGTGGAGTTACCTTATCTCAGAATCTCTTCTCAATTTTGTCAACTGTTTGCTTTCTTTAGGGCACATCCAAAAAAGCAAGACAGTCTAAGAAATCTGGCAGTTATGATACCCCTTACCACGTGACCCAAGGGAATTGGTTTATTATGGGCCAATCTGCCTTTCATGTCTAAAATATTCGAAAAATAGTGTCCTCTCAACTATGATCAGTTTTAGAGGGACACTGTGCTTCAGTCAGGATAGACCACAACATTCTCTTGCTTAGCTTGAGAATTATGTTGGCATTAGTGGACAAGCATTAGCATGGTTTAGGTCTTATCTGCCTGACTGCTACCACAATTGTCTGAATGAAGACGTCTCATCAAACAAGTGTGGAGTGCCACAAGGCTCAGTATTGGGTCCTCTGCTTTTCTCCTTAAATACACTCTCCTTGAGGGACATTTTCATTAGTTTTTACTATTATGGCAATGATACTCAATTTGATATTTCCTTACAACATATGACAGTCCACAAAAGTGGGTGAATTGTTTTCCTGTCTGACTCCTAAACTTTTTAAAGGGTACATTAAACAGCGTAATTTAACTAACGATAGCTATTTAGCATGTATAATGGGACAGAGTAATTTTTGGAACGGCTTTAATTATTGTCTTGGTGAAATGAAGAAGGTTTCATTCATAAAGCTGACTTTAATATCCACTGTCAGGCTGATAAAACAGTTCATTTTGTAAGCTAGTACTCCTTACAAGCTTGTTCTAGTTAGCAGTAGTAGGCATATAAGAAAAACCGGACTAATTTAATACAAATACAAATAACATGAACAACACGTCTTTGAGATAGATTACAAAATATGACACTGGAAAGCTTTAGTTTAAGGTGTTATTTAAAATACTTTGTTTTTAAAAAAAGTGTCTGCAAGTTTACCCTGTTTATGGAGTGTATATTTTGACAACAATGATAAACTGCATGGCTATGTTTTTTTAATTAGTTATCTTTTTCATTGAGTTTCCAGGGGCAGTTGAAGGTGGAAATCTGCTCAAATGCCTGAGTGAGCTTTGTCAGGCTTTTGGACACCTTTGTACTGGGCAAGAGTGACTGTTGTCGGTTTTTAGTGGTTGCAGTGCCGCAAGGATGGACACAGACTTCCACCTGCAGATCAGACCAGACACAATTTCTTTTCTTAAAGGCAAAGTTCTTGTCCACCTTTCTTGGTGTAATCACGAACTGTTGAGCACCTTTGGAGTACTTGGTTATGCCAGCCATTTGTAAGTTCTTACTTAAATTGGAAAGTACAATCCACACAAAGGTTTAGTAACTGCTAGCTAGCTTGTAACTACTTCTGTACATTATTTTGTTGCGCCATTTGTTCTTAAGGCAGATCGCAGCTAATAGGTTGCAAGCTCTCCGTAAAGTAATGCATAGTCGCATAGTATGACATTTAACCTCAATGATCCAATAGCAGCCTTCAAACACGTGAGCAGAAGTTGTTGAAATGCTGTGACTTTCGGTTTAGCCATTATTCTTTTGCCTTGCGTAACTAACGGTAAAAAATATCACATGAGTTGAATGACTTCTGGGCAGCCTACGAACTCCCGTGTGAGTCTTGAAGCCGACTTCTGCTGATGAAAATGCAGGTTTTAACTATTAACTGTTTTTAAATGAAAACCTTAACTATCTTAAGTAAAACTTTAATTCAATTTATTATAATTCTGACTCCAGGTCTTCTTTCAAACATCTGGTCTTTGGGTCCTAAACTGTTACCCCTCTAACAGTAAAATACTACTAAATTAGATTAAGCCAGGATTAGGCCTTAGTTCAAATAGACAATTTAAGTAGCTTTTATAAATGTGCCTTAGAAAAAACATTACTGGTGTGAATCTTGAGACAAAACAAGATAAGATAAGTCCGTGCAAGTTGCTTTCAGTTAAAACAGCTCAAACATGCATTTTAGTCTGGGATTAACCGTTTTACAGGGTTCCCACGGGTCCTTGAAATCCTTGAAAGTTTGTGAATCTGAAAAAAAAAATTCAAGACCCTGGAAAGTTTTTGCAATTAAATATAGATACAGGTCCTTGAAAGTGCTTGAATTTATTTTGTGCAAGAAGTTTGAAATCTGCTAATGTGTTATTTCGCCAACACTTCATGACATATGCATACTAGCTTGGTTGATTTACGTTAGTTATGTGCATTTATTCTTTGCGTTAAGTGTTTCCCGCGTGTGGTACTTTGTGTTGTACGTTGTTACATTCACGCATGCACGAAAGAAACTGCTATGATGGTACCTCAAAGTTTCACAGACACACCTTGAAACATTGCAAAAATAGCCTGAAACCGCTGAAATGCGATGCCTGGAAATTGCAAGTTTCAAGATATTTGGCTCACCAAAAAAAATTACAAAGAATGGCCCGTAAAATACGGAATTGTCAATGGGTCTGTCCCATAAATAATGATGAATGTAAGGCGAACTGCACAGTTTCATTTGCCCACGCGGTGGGGTGGACTTCTGACTTAAAGTAGTGTGCCGTGACAGACAAATCCGTGCTTTTAAGGTATAGGCCAATTGTTTTTTTGTTTTTAAATTTGGATAATCTCTTAATATAATATTCCATACATAGCTTGATAGACAGGTAACTATTATATTTGTAGACGTTATTAGACAGATTAATTAATAGATTATAATTATTTATTAATTAATTATCGTTTATAAATATTAATAATATGCATAATAAATGATGATTCTATCGGTCATACACAATTTATGGAATTTAAGTTTCAAAAAGTGCTAAATTATTTAAATAAAAATGGGGCAAATAATGACATAATAATGTAGTCATCATTTTAGTAGTAAATAAATTAAAAATGGAAAACATTATCCCATTCCTGCAGAATTGTCAAAAACATGATTACTGGTTCAGAATGACTGCTTAAGGCACACCTACATATACTGAAGAGTTATGTAGAAATAAAATAATCACATGTAAAATAAAAATATGTGCTCTGTCGCAAGTTCACATACTTGATCTCATGTTTTCTCATGGTTTATTATTGAGCTGTCAAGTTGTCATATTGAAATAATCGGTTCCAAGACCTTGACACAATTTAATTTGATTTAATTATTATCATTATTTTTTATTTATTATGGGGGTGGGGTCGTGTATGGGTGATCATTTCAGAAAACAGTATATAGGATGTACCAAATATTATTCAGTTTTTATGAAAAACAGAAATACGACAAATAGAATATCAGATCTCTGTCATATGGCCAAAAATAAATGCAAAAAAAAAGCTTTTTTGCATAGTTGTTTGACGCATGAAAACCGTAACAATGTATCTTACAAGGTAACATGGTAAACTTGCACTCACTTGAAATGTTTTCCCACATTAAGTCCTTGAATTTGAGGGACCTGGAAAGTCCTTGAAAGGTCCTTGAATTTGAAGTTAACCAATGTGAGGGAACTCTGCTTTTAGGGTAAGAGTCTAATCTTTAAATTATCTTAGAAAAATGATGCTGAATTCAAGCTTTCAGAAAAGAAAATGGAGAAAGCTGCAGGCGCTGACATTCACAATTACGCTGGGTGTCTTAATGTGAAGAATATCCCACATGTGTTGCTGCCACATGGAGTTCAGGAGAAGAAACACTCATCCTAGATCAACTTAAAGAGGACCTATTATGCAAAATCCCCTTTTACATGGGGTTTAAACATAAATGTGTTGGCAGTGTGTGTACACAACCACCATAATGGTAAAAATGACCCACCCACTCCTATTTTTTTTAATCCCCATAAAACATAAGCAGTGTCTCAAAACAAGCCGTTTGGAGATTGAAATTTTTGATGTCACATCATCAGGCCCCGCCTGATGATGGACTCGGCCCTATTAGCATAGCGAGAGCATGGTTGCATACAGAAAGGCCTTAAAAACTGCTAGATCTGCTTATTTTTCAACCCTATTAGAAGAAAATAAACAAAACCCTAGGTATTTATTTGAAACCGTGACTAAACTGACGAAAAATAAAGCTTCAAGCTCAGATGTTTCCAAGCAGCACAGCAGTAATGACTTTATGAACTTTTTTACTTTGATAATATCAGGGAGAAAATTATAACTATGCAACCATCTACTACAGTATCGGATCAGACAGTGCATTGTAGTCTCACTGACGAAAAATTTGATTCATTCATTGCTATAGGAGAGGGTGAATTTTATAAACTCGTTAAATCATTTAAATCGACAACATGTATGTTAGACCCTATACCGACTACACTATTGAAAGAGATGCTTCCAGAGGTCACAGATCCTCTTCTTAATATCATTAATTCATCTTTGACATTAGGATTCTTACCAAAAACTTTTAAGCTGGCTATGATTAAACCACTTTATCCTACAGAATTAGTTAATTACAGGCTGATCTCAAATCTACCTTTTCTGTCAAAGATACTAGAAAAGGCAGTATCTTCACAACTATGAAGTCTTCACAACTAGTTCCTTTTCAGAAAGAAATGGTATCTGTGAGAATTTTCAATCAGGATTTAGACCGTACCATAGTACTGAGACAGCTCTCATTAGAGTCACAAATGATTTGCTCTTATCATCCGATCGTGGTTGTATCTCGCTATTAGTGCCACAATGACCACAACATTCCTTTAAATAGACTCGAAAATTATGTTGGCATTAGTGGAATTGCACTAGCATGGTTTAAATCATACTTATCTGACAGTTATCAGTTTGTAGCAGTAAATGAAGAGATGTCTTATCGATCAAAAGTTCAGTATGGTGTACCACAAGGCTCAGTACTAGGACCGTTGCTGTTCACTCTGTCATGCTACCCTTAGGAGATATCATTAGGAAGCATAGCATTACACGCTCGTAAGCATAGCAGTACACGCTCAAAACAGTGGAGATGATCGTGGACTTCAGGAGGAACAGCCCAGCACTCCCCCCACTCACCATCATGAACAGCACTGTGGAAGCAGTGGAGTCATTCAGGGTCCTGGGCACTACCATCTCTCAGGACCTGAAGTGGGACAATCACATTGACTCCATTGTGAAAAAAGCCCAGCAGAGACTGTACTTCCTTCGCCAGCTGAGGAAGTTCAACTTGCCACAGGAGCTGCTGATTCAGTTCTACTCAGCCGTCATTGAGTCTGTCTTATGCACATCCATCACTGTCTGGTTTGGTTCAGCTACCAAATCAGACATCAGGAGACTACAACGGACAGTCCGGACTGTGGAGAGGATCATTGGTGCCCCCATGCCAAACCTCCAGGACCTGTACTCTTCCAGAGTGAGGAAGAGAGCAGGTAAAATCGTCAGACTCCACTCACCCTGGACACCTCCTGTTTGAACTGTTACCGTCAAGACGGCGACTCAGATCACTGGCCGCAAGAACATCTCGGCACAGGAACAGTTTCTTCCCACAGGCCATTTCCCTCCTGAACAGTTAACACACCTCCCAAGGCATATGCCTTAAGTGCAATACTCCCACTGTTTAGTGCAATATCCGACAACTCAGGTGATACTTATATGTAGATTTATTTATTTATAATATTCAAAACACTATAAATATGTTCATAATCTGTAAATCTGAAAATGTCTATTCTGACTAAACCCAACTGTGATACTTTTATTCTCATATATTTATATTTTTTATTCTTATAATTTGTAGTATTATGTTTCTTGTTGTATTTGTATATGTCCACTGGATGTTTCTTGTTGTATTTGTATTTGTATATGTCCACTGGAAGCCTCAGTACCAAAACAAATTCCTTGTGTGTGCAAGCACACTTGGCAATAAAGCTCTTTCTGATTCTGTTTTCACTGTTATGCTGATGATACTCAGCTCTATATTTCTTCAAGCCCTGACGAAACTTACCTATCCACAAAATTAACGGAATGCATAGCTGATATAAAAAACTGGATGACTAGTAATTTCCTACTACTTAATTATGAAAACCAGAGATTCTTATTATTGGACAAAAAACTTCCTCACGTAATAACCTAGAATACTGTCTAACACTTGATGGCTGCTCTGTCAAGTCCTCGTCGTCGGTTAGGAACCTGGGTGTGCTCTTTGATACCAATCTTTCATTTGAAAGTCACTTGTCTAGTATCTGTAAAACTGCATTTTTTCATATTAAAAATATATCTAAATTACGTCATATGCTCTCAATGTAAAATGCAGAACAATTGGTTCATGCATTCATGACATCAAGGCTAGATTATTGTAATGCTCTACTGGGTGGTTGTCCTGCACGTTTAATAAATAAACTACAGTTGCATGGACACGACGACAACGCATCCCTGAAGTACCAGCCTCATCAACCCTGTGAAGGCCTCATGGACACCTCAACAAACTCGTCTCCATACCGGCGTGATGACTCCGACCCCCAACCAGATGAACTGGATAAATATTGTGAAAGTTCACTTTTGACCTATAATGATGCCTGAAATATAATCATACACTGTTCGTTCATTGGTCAAAGGAGGACTGGCCCCCTGACTGAGCCTGGGTTATCCCAAGGTTTTTTCTCCATTCTGTCACCTGATGGAGTTTTGGTTCCTTGCCACTGTTGCCTTTTCGCCTTTCTTCGCCATTGCCTTTCGGCTTGCTTAGTTGGGGACATTTAATTTTGTACTATTACAACATTATTTTCCTGTTATCTCTGTAAAGCTGCTTTGAAACAATCTGTATTGTAAAAAGCACTGTATAAATAAAGGTGACTTGACTTAAATTACATCTTGTAAAATGGGCATAATAGGTTCCCTTGAAGATGCAGATTTACAACTGAGCTGAATGGAAGATGTGAAAGTCACAACAGATTTTGTGCACAATTTGTGTTGCTTTGAAATATTTAAACAGTTTGATTTAAAACATCTATTATGTTGAAGTTTGTTGTAAAGTTAATGTAACTCTACCAAGATGTATCAGCGGGAAAAATGTTTTATTATTTTTTTTGTGTGCTAATGTTTTTGACATGACTAAATTATTGCTTGATTCAATGAATAACGAGTGCTTCAAGACTGGTTTGATAAAGATTAGAAAAAATGTACTTATAGACAACAAATGAAAAGTTTATCACTAACATTTACTTTATTCAAAAGAAATGTTCAAAAGAAAACCAACCTGTTTGTTCCTCAGTTACTTCTTGTTTTACATTGAATGCTTCTTCAATCTTTATGTCTTCACGCTCTTCTTTAATTAACGCCATCTTCATAATAGTGTCATGTGGATCTCAGTAGCTTCACCAGGAGTTTTTTATGTGTTTGTCCTGTTTAAGATGAGAATAATTAACAGAAAGAAAATAAATCCACACTAAATCTCTGGGTTTAAATCTCAATCGGGCTCGAGTTCAGTTAACTGGTAAGAGAGTCAGTCAGAGTGAGAGTTAATGGACTTAAATCACCTGATTAGATTAAAAAAAGCTTACTAGCACTAAAATGTAACAAAAGAATACATAATACACGGGCATATAATATTTATTATTTATATTTGGTATTTTAATAAGTACATTTAATATATTACACTATTTTAATAATCACAGTTGTGTCATTACTCATGCTTTGTTTCTCGTTGCATTTACACTGTTTTGACCAGCACGTGAGGTCAGGCGGCGGTAGTTCGAGCGCTTTGAATCAATGAATAATTTTTAAGAATTTGATTCAATTGACTCGGAGTTTCAAAAGGCTCAGTTTCTCCATCACTACTTGCCATTGAGAGAATTCGTGTTTACCATAAACTGACATAGAGTGCTAAATGAGCTACACATTTTCTGTTACTCATGTGTACATTCGCTTTACTCATAAATAATAACATTCATTAATGGTAAATAAAGTATTACATTGTTACATTCAGAAGACATTTTACATAAAATAAATTAAAATCTAAGATTGCCTGAATGGGTTGCATTGATTTAAACACTTAAAATGTTTAAGAACACAAACCTTTCTTCAGCCGAATCCCAACAAATACAGGAGTGCGGCGCATACTTATGACGTCACATCTCCAAAATAAAAGTCCCGTTCAGACACTGCTGTCAAAAAAAAAACACACACAAAAGTGGATAACATACAATAGACAAATAATTACAGAGATGTCAGAATGTTTTAGTTAACTCATTTGTGAAATACATAAATTAATGTTGTCCAATGATGTGTTAAAAATATTTAGAACCTCTAATGAAAAAGAAAAAAAGTGTGAGATTTGTCTAAAAAGCAAAACGGTATACTGTATAGGCGTACTGTAGCTAATCAAGTTTAGGCTACTTAAGAACATTTAATTTGATACTGATTAATATGACTATATGAATAATTGAATTTGAGTCAGTCTCAACCGTGACTGCACAACTCTAAGAATATAAACAACCATAAATGTCCTGGTACAAAATATGAAATGTCTTAATTAGACAACAGACAAGCATCATTGCACAAGAATAAAGAAAATATAAAGAAATAAAATAAAATACATTAAAGTAAATAATGAATTCTCAGCAAGTTTAAGATCCTCTATCAAGGTACTAGTGACGGCACAATTGAGAGGTTTTCCATTGTACACCTGCATATTCCAGCTGTAGTGGCTTGTGGCATCACAGGTTACCCAGATTTTGAGACCTTATTTAGCTGGTTTGCTTATTGCTTGAACGGGCACCGGCCCCTGAGCCCAAGCAAGCATTCATCTACAGTTATGTTCAAGCCAGGATTAAACATCATGGGAAGCCTTTCTGCTAGGGCTGTGAATCTTATGGTAGACAGTAAATCGATTCGATTCACGGTTCATAGATTTTCAATTCGATTCAAGAACGTTTTTTGCAAATTCAGAACGATTCGATTCAAGACGATTCACATTAAAATCCTATGCGATTCCATTAATTCGATTTGCATCTGCATTTTTTAATATGCATTCATACTGTGTGATAGTTCACACCGCCGCCGGCGAGAGCGTCAAACTGGCCGGAAGTCATTCATTTTCAATGAGAGCCGGCGGCGAGCTCCGGCGAGGGCGGCGCGGCGTGTCTTGGGCGGCAAGAGCGTCGAGGAAAAGTTGAAGTCAGGTCAACTTTATGGTAATAAGCTATGACGCGGTTCAGCAGCAACCAATCAGAGTGTAGAAGTGCCAAGGGGGTAATCCATCAGCCGGAAGTTGAAGCCTCGCGGGAGCCGCCATTGTAGCAGAACTTCACCTGCTGTTAGCATTCCATTGACTCCCATTCATTTTGGCGTCACTTTGACAGCGAATAACTTTACATCTGAGGCGTCCAAAGACTTAATTTGTCCATTATTTATTTCTAAATAAACACGACAATGTATAAAAGGCTCCATTACTTTGTATCTTCTGTATGGCCCCGTAGAAGCCGTTTTTGTTAAAAACAGGCTAACGATTGCGTCATAACCACGCGACTTTATGTCGCACAATAGAGACATTACCGTATAGACAGGAGAAGCTCGCAGGCAATCTTTTACTGTCTATGAGGCAATCGGGGGGACATAGAGGCATAAAGTAAAGGGAGAAGCCCATAGATAGAGAGTCCATAAAAACAACGGGACAAAATATTTCATCAACGTTTTTGAGGAATTAGGTGATTCAGATTTGTCTTGGCACAGCTACTAGAAGATGTAAAACTGTCAGACTGTCGTCACGCTCAGTTTGAGCCTGCGCAGTCGCTCAGCCATCAGACAGGAAGTGCAATAATCAGGCTTCAGTCTTCTCCGTTGAAATCAATGGGGTCGCTGTGTCCATTTCTTTTACTGTCTATGAGAAGTGCTCCCCTTGACAGGATTCCAGGAAACGCAGTCAAGTAAACTTTGGTTCCGACCACATTAGTTCCCAAGCAAAATGGAGGAGCAGTTAATAATTTCTGTTTCAGGTTTTCATTGCTTTATGACTTGTCCCTGCTTACGTGCATGGAAAAAGGTGTATGAAATTGTTGGTTCGCTATAGCACGCAAAACAGTTGTTGATGCAAATCAGTCAGTAAGGTTAACTTTACAATTTTTACAAGATCAGTTTTTGTCTCTACATAATTAAATGTGCAACTATGATATGGCTATTTACTGATGCTGTACTATAGCCTACTTTAGCCCGCCAAATTTCTTTAGATATCATTATCAGTGGTTATAATCATAGTTATCTAATTTTGCAGTACGTTACATTTGAAGTACAAAATATTTCTGACATATTTTAAAATAAAAGCAGTCACTTCTGCATTTTATTTTTAATTTAAAAAAAATTATGCAAGGAAAAACAAAAGTGTACTATACCTGTAACCCCTTTGGTATTTAGGGCTGGTCCGAATACCATTTTTTGAGCTTCGAATTTTCGGTAGTAATGAACATCGAATATTCGAAGCTTCGGAATCTCTATATGTCTCAGACATCCCAAGTCTCCCGGAATCTAGAGCTCGCGAGCTCCAAACCGTGTAGCTGCCACACGACAGAGAGGGAGAGAGCGAGAGACCTTGCGTGTGTGTGCAAATGTGCGCAAATGTGCATGTGTGTGCGCAAATGTGCGTGTGTGCCTCTTGAATCGCATGTAAGACACCACAACCCCCCACCCACCCCCCACATCACAATCACCCCCCCACATCACAATCACCCCCCGTCAACAAAACCGAACAGTCACCGTTCATCCAAACGACTTCACAAGGGAGTGCAGTGTCGTATTTGGTGCAATATAGATAGAAAGGCGAGACGCGACACGTTCAGAATTAATAAACTTTTAATAAACTACAGAACAGCGCGAGCGGGAAGCGGCGCGCCTCACGCGAGCAGAGCTTATATGCTCTGAGAATGAACACTGCACTAGTGATATAAAACAAACACACACACAAACACACACACACACAGGTCTGTTACCTTAAGCAATATTTTTAATAAGGTAGTTAATATTTTTCTCACTAACAAATTACTGACAAAGTAGGGTAAATAAAGAAGCGGCACGCCTCACACGAGCAGGGCTTACCCAGCTAACACAGTTAGTTAGTTGTGACGACGTCGTCAGTTAGTCGTCATTTGGTCAGCGCGACATTACTTTATGACAACGTTGTGAGGACGTCGTGGTAAAGTTACATTTTTTATAATCTTGTCAAACGTTCCAGAAATGTCGTGGGCACGTCCTCAAAAGACGTCGCTAGTTTATCCCATGGAAAACGTTGTAAAGACGTGGTCAACTGGTCACCAGATAACTTAATAAAATCTTTGATTAATTAAGTACATTTCCCATATAATATCCAAATGGCATATCACTAGGATAATACTTGTAACGCAATTTTCTGGAAAGTTATCTGGAGACCAGTTGACCACGTCGCTACAACATTCTCCATGGGATAAACTAAAAAAATGAAATAAAACTTAAAAAAATTAAAAGCCATAGATTAGCAACATTAATAAAGTACTCCTCTGTTTTAGCTGCCTAAGAAGGACGATGAGGTGACGGTGCAGCTCGGGATAAGGAAGAGGAGGAACACGTAAGTTAGACAAGTTTCTTATACCTTTCTATCAAAAAGCTATAAAACTGACTACAATAGTATGGTACAATTTATTTTTCAGCTTCCAGTGAATATAGAGAGAGAGACCCTCCTCCTATCCTTGCCTCAAAAGACCCTGCCCTCCGCTGGTGGGGTAAGAAAGAGATCCTTCCTCTTCTCTTACAGCTCTTCATCATCTCCCTCTGCCTCCATAACACTGTCTGAGAGAGTGTTTCCCACAGCTGGGACACAGCCAGGAATGAGACATCTCAGATTCTCTCTGAGAAAGTCATCAAGCTCATTTTCTTGAACAAACTATTCTTGATGTATATTTGGGTGGACGAAATAATACAGGAGAGATGCTAGAAATCTATATTGTTTTTTTGTTTTTTTTACATATCTTTACTCTTTATGAACACGTTTTTTTTTTTATTTGTTAGCTTCAGAGAAGCTCAAGGACTATAGATCTTTGGCAATTGTCACATTGTTCAGGTTTTGCTAGTAGTGAATCAATGAAGCACATCACCACCAGACATTTGTTGCAGGAGCCTCACAGGACACTCAGGAAACAATTTAACCGATTTCTGGAATTAAAATTAATAATAAAGAAACTGCTAAATCTTTTTATTTCTTTTTTTTATGTCTTTATTGCTTTTGCGCCAAATTAGAAAGTAGTGTCAATAAGAGTATTGATAAGTTTCAGTGATAAAATCATTTTTTAAAGGGGGGGTGAAACACTCAGTTTCAGTCAATCTCATGTTAATCTCGAGTACCTATAGAGTAGTGTTGCATCCTTCATATCTCCAAAAAGTCTTTAGTTTTATTATATTTATAAAAGAAAGATAGGCTGTACCGAGTCTTTCCGGAAAAAAACGAGCGGGTGTGGGCGGAGCTAAATAATCACGAAATAACTCACTATGCATGAAATAGCATTTCACCCCCCCTTTAAGTAGCTTTTATAAATGTGCCTTAGAAAAAAAACATTAATGGTGTGAATCTTGAGACAGTGTTTGTGAACTCTGTTTTTTTTTACAGCTTAAAGGTACAATATGTAAGAATTTTGTATCAAAATATCCAAAAAACACTTGCAGAGTGTTATATATTTCTTTCAATTGTGTGCTTACATTATCCTAAATGTTTCCAAGAATTTGTAAATTCAGAGAAATTCACAATTGTAAATAGTGCCCGTCCCTTGTAACTTGTCGCCTGTCAATGACGTAATATCTGCGTTATCCTTGGTTTCCCCATAGTAACCATGGCGACAGACGTGGACAACTGTGTTATGTCTAGCGGCACGCACACGTTGTTGTTGTTTCGTTCAAACATTATGGACCATGGCAAGCAGACTTTGGGACAAAAGGAGAATTAAAACGAGGATCAATATCAGCGTTGCGTTTTCAAGATGCCGAGAGCTCCATGTCCGCGACTAACTGCGACTTGACAGAGTCAGAGTCACTCTTGCATGTACTTTATTAGACACGTGAGCAAATGTACATGAAACTAATCAATGTTATATAGCTCAACATGATGAAACGTTAGAATATGATCAGTATGTTATTCTAATGTTGATCTAGCTTACTGCTAGTCTCATACAGACAAACTAACACATAGAATAACATTATAACTTTCAACACACTCAAATGGTTTAGTGTGATAGTGTAGACCAAGTGAAACAGCGCTGCGTTACCTCACAAGTTTAATTCGTCAAATAAACTGACCTGTGTGAGTAGTAATTCAGCACTCGCGGGTAGTTCGGTTGAATGAAATATCCTTATTCCTTTATATCCGCGGGACTGATGTGCCCAAATCAAGTGCTGGCTGTGGCGAGGCATCAAGGAAAAACACTAGTTTACGTCGGCTTGATGGCAAAAGTTTACGATCACCGCAATGCAATGAATGGCGCAGACAAGCACCGTGTGGATCGCACATGCTGTGTAGAAACTAACATCACATCACAGAAGAAGGTCTAGACGGCAATCCGTCAAAATAAAATATTGATTTAACTTAAAGAAACTGCGATAGAAATATATTACTCTTGTACAGTAGAATGGTCATCTTAATGTAATACTACTAATAATAATAATACAAATATTATTAAAAAATAAATTCTTTCATGTTATAATTTTAACAGTAAACCTCTGTTGTGTAGCACTTGTTTGCTAAAAAATGAAAGAGCTTGTTTGCCTTCACTTGATTGCCAGAAAAATAAAAAATTAAATACACAATAAAAAAATATATTTCATAGGGCCCTATTATTGTATACAAATGAATAAATTAAGTTGTTTTTATGAATTCAATTAATTAGATACGTTTTGGATAAACCATTAAAATGTAATATAGAGAACGTTAAACGGAAAGCAAAAATGGAAAAACGAAATTTGAAAAAATAAATAAGAATGTAATTTTTGTTAAACTGTTAATAAATTGCTGTTAAATTGAACACGTTTCATGATTTAAAATAATTACACATGCTTTCTGATGAATAAAATTTAATTTAACCATCCAGAAAAATTAAAAAGGGGGGTAAGGGGGAATCCAGAAGAATTTTAACGGGAAAAACGGAATTAACTCACATTAAACTAGGCATCTTGTAGAGTGTGCTTATCCTTAAGGTTAAATGAATGAACAGTTTAGCTTTCTTGTTTTTTCCCCCTCGTCACATTAATGTTACAGCCTCTGCTATAACATTATCTGTTGATAAGATCGAAGTCATGGTATCAGTATCGAAAATATTTGAATGATCCCAGCCCTAATTATTAGATCCATTGGCACGACGACAAGTTCCATGAATCCGCTTATTCACTGCGTCATAAACCAACGCCTTTATTATTGTAACAGGTTAGCGACCCCTAGCGGTGAAAAAAATTACATATTGTAGCTTTAAGCGCTATAGAAGAGAACTAAGTTTAATAAGCACGGGACGTGCCACCTGACTTCCAGCTTTCTGTGCGTGTGCTTCTGATTGTGTGCGCTCAGATAACCATAAATCAGAAGTTTAGACTGATATGGCTTTAAAACACATGCATAGAATAAACCTTCATGATCACGAAGAGCTGCAATGCCACGTGAACGTGGTAGAGATGATAATCAAAACCGAACAGATGTTTTGTTAGTTTTTGTCAGAGTATCTGAGGCACAAGCTGTAAAGGCATAGCCCTCTTCTGGAAAAGTGGGGTAGGGAGCAGCAGCTCATTTGCAACATGGTATAATAAATTATCTATAGGGTATTTTGAGCTGAAACTTCAGACACATTCTGGGAACATCAGAGACTTATATTACATCAATAATAGGACATAATAGGTTCCCTTTAAGATGCAACATTTACAACTGAGCTAAATGGAAGATGTAAATGTCACAACAGATGTTTATTTAGTGCACAATTTGTGTTTGATTGGAACTGTTTGTGTTGCTTTGAAATATTCAAACAGTTTGATTTAAAACATCTATTATGTTGAAGTTTGTTATAAAGTTTGTTGTGAAGTTAATGTAACTCTACCAAGATGTGTCAGTGGGAGAAATGTTTTATTATCTTGTTGTGTGCTAATGTTTTTGACGTATGACTAATTTATTGGTTGTTTCATTCATTGAATATTTACTGATATTCACACTATTTATGTTCAGGTATGATAATATGATAATGTTTTGTTTGAAAACTGTTTATGACCCTCTGTATTTGATGTTTGATAGAGCGAGTGCTCCAAGACTGGTTTGATATAGATGAGAAGAAAACAAATCCCTTATAGACAACAACTGAAAAGTTTATAATAATAATAATACATTTTATTTGTGGGCGCCTTTCATAGCACTCAAGGACACCTTACAGATTAAAACATCTGTAACATTATCACTAACATTTACTTTATTCAAAAATGTTCAAAAGAAAACCAACCTGTTTGTTCCTCAGTTTCTTCTTGTTTCACACTGTAAACTTCTTCAATCCTAATGTCTTCACTCTCCTCTTTAATAAACGCCATCTTTATAAAAGTGTCATGTGGATCTCAGTCGCTTCATCTGGAGTTTTTCTGTTTGTTTGTCCTGTTTAAGATAAGAATAATTAACAAAAAGAAAAATGAATCCACACTAAATCTCTGTGTGTGTCTCAATCCGCTCTAGTTCAGTTAACTGGTAAGAGAGTCAGTCAGAGAGCGTTAATGGACTTAAATCACCTGATTAGACCAAAAGCTTACTAGCACTAAAATGTAATAAAATAATACATATTACACAGGCACTTAATATTTATTATTTATATTTGGTATTTTAATAAGTACATTTAATATATTAAACTATTTTAATAATCACAGTTGTCATTACACATGCTTTGTTTCTCGTTGCATTTACACTGTTTTGACCAGCACTTGACGTCAGACGGTGGTAGTTCGAGCGCTCTGATTCAATGAATCATTTTGAAGAATTTGGTTCAATTGACTCGGAGTTTCAAAAGTATGGGATCAAATTCCCGCCAAATGTATTGCGGCCACGGATCAAAATATAATAAGCGTGAATCAAAAAATAACAAGCATGAATATAAACTTTAAACACATTAAAAAATATTTTTCACAAAACTTTAACTTGTGTTCATGCTTTCTTTGAAATTATGTTTTCCTTGGTTTTATTACTCTGTACTTTGTGCTCTCTTTCATTTTCTGTTCATAATTAATTTTTTTGTACGCTTGTGCTGTTCCCTTTCGATGGAACTCGCGATGCGTCGATGACGCTTTGGGAACGCCTTCGTGTGATTACCTCGCACGTATGTCAACTAGTCCAATTGAATGAATGAATGAATGAATGAACGCCACGGGCGGGTGACGTCATGACCAGGAAAGGATATAAGCACATACGGTGCGTTACTCGCGTTAGCTTTTGTGCCTCAGCAAAGCGCTCTGTGTCAAAACTGTCTGTGAATATTTATTGTTGTCTGTCTGATATATACAGGTCCTTCTCAAAAAATTAGCATATTGTGATAAAGTTAATTATTTTCCATAATGTAATGATAAAAATTAAACTTTCATATATTTTAGATTCATTGTACACCAACTGAAATATTTCAGGTCTTATTGTTTTAATACTGATGATTTTGGCATACAGCTCATGAAAACCCAAAATTCCTATCTCAAAAAATTAGCATATCATGAAAAGGTTCTCTAAACGAGCTATTAACCTAATCATCTGAATCAACTAATTAACTCTAAACACCTGCAAAAGATTCCTGAGGCTTTTAAAAACTCCCAGCCTGTTTCATTACTCAAAACCGCAATCATGGGTAAGACTGCCGACCTGACTGCTGTCCAGAAGGCCATCATTGACACCCTCAAGCAAGAGGGTAAGACACAGAAAGAAATTGCGGCGTGGCATGGAGGCAATCAGCCTGTGGCACTGCTGAGGTGTTATGGAGGCCCAGGATGCTTCGATAGCGGCCTTAAGCTCATCCAGAGTGTTGGGTCTTGGGTCTCTCAACTTTCTCTTCACAATATCCCACAGATTCTCTATGGGGTTCAGGTCAGGAGAGTTGACAGGCCAATTGAGCACAGTAATACCATGGTCAGTAAACCATTTACCAGTGGTTTTGGCACTGTGAGCAGCTGCCAGGTCGTGCTGAAAAATGAAATCTTCATCTCCATAAAGCTTTTCAGCAGATGGAAGCATGAAGTGCTCCAAAATCTCCTGATAGCTAGCTGCATTGACCCTGCCCTTGATAAAACACAGTGGACCAACACCAGCAGCTGACATGGCACCCCAGACCATCACTGACTGTGGGTACTCCAGTGCTGCTTCTCTGTAGCCCAGGTCAGGCGCTTCTGCCGCCGTTTCTGGTTCAAAAGTGGCTTGACCTGGGGAATGCGGCACCTGTAGCCCATTTCCTGCACACGCCTGTGCACGGTGGCTCTGGATGTTTCTACTCCAGACTCAGTCCACTGCTTCCGCAGGTCCCCCAAGGTCTGGAATCGGTCCTTCTCCACAATCTTCCTCAGGGTCCGGTCACCTCTTCTCGTTGTGCAGCGTTTTTTGCCACAGTTTTTCCTTCCCACAGACTTCCCACTGAGGTGCCTTGATACAGCACTCTAGGAACAGTCTATTTGTTCAGAAATTTCTTTCTGTGTCTTACCCTATTGCTTGAGGGTGTCAATAATGGCCTTCTGGACAGCAGTCAGGTCGGCAGTCTTACCCATGATTGCGGTTTTGAGTAATGAAACAGGCTGGGAGTTTTTAAAAGCCTCAGGAATCTTTTGCAGGTGTTTAGAGTTAATTAGTTGATTCAGATGATTAGGTTTATAGCTCGTTTAGAGAACCTTTTCATGATATGCTAATTTTTTGAGACAGGAATTTTGGATTTTCATGAGCTGTATGCCAAAATCATCAGTATTAAAACAATAAAAGACCTGAAATATTTCAGTTGGTGTGCAATGAATCTAAAATATATGAAAGTTTAATTTTTATCATTACATTATTGAAAATAATGAACTTTATCACAATATGCTAATTTTTTGAGAGGGACCTGTATATATACACACTATGGTACAATTGCACAAACTCTGTGTTCTCCCTGCTCGCGTGATTTAACGAGTAGGGACACACACAAGCTTTGTGTGATGTGTTGGGAGTGGAGCATGCGGTATCAGACTTGGCTGATTGCCAACATTGTGAGAAGCTTTCGCTTCGCTCCCGCCTGTCACTTTTCGAGGGAAGTGGCCAGGCTCACGATTCTCAGGGTGCAGGACCCGCGTCTGCCGAGGCAGCGCGGAGAATGCATTCCTGTGGATCGCAAATAGGATCTCTTTACGCGGTTGGAGACGGGTCCGTGGATCTTATCTCCTCCCTTTCCACGAGGGATCCATGCTCTCTCTCTGGTCTCGGAAGCCCGCGCTGCGGTCTCTTCTGCCCGGGGAGAGAGGTCAATGCTTCAGTGCTCTACCTCCGAGGAGGTAGATGTGCTGGGCATTGAAAGTAACAAAGCACAATCATGGGGAAGTGGATTTGCCATATCTTTCCCCAGCGTATGAGAAATATATATATATACACATATATAATAGTTTATATATATAAAATAAATGTATATACAAAACAATAAAAGTAAAATAAAGCTGGTGGAGGTGTTTACCAATGCTGTAGATAAATTAAATATTTAATGGCCAGCAGAAATAAGGGGGAGCTCGTCCTAAAAATAAAGAACGAGTTTCCTTCCCTCTATTTTTTCACCTCCATCACGGGGCCTTCCATTTTTTCCCGATCTGCACAGCGAGCTGTCTAGATCATGGAAAAAGCCTTACTCTTCTTGTCTTTTAGCCCCCAAGTTCATGTATATTCAGATATTAGGGGGTTAAGAGAGTATGGCTATGGGGCAATACCCCGGGTAGAACAGATGCTTGCTAGCTATCTGTCTCCCGGTTTAGTATCGTCCCTGAAGGCGTCAGCTTCTCTCACTAAACCATTAAAAAATATATATATATTTTTAATCTAGTGGGAAAAGCATTTACGGCAGTGGGTCTAGCAGGAGGGTGCTTGCACACTATAGTAGTGCTACAAGCATATCAGGCTGACCTGCTGGGGTATTTGGACAGAAGTGAGGGAGTTTGGCCCGATGGGGTTTGAGAACTTCGTCGGGCCACAGATTTATCTCTCAGGGATACTAAGGAGACCGCCTGAACTTTTAGGCGGTCTATGGCAGCCCTTGTGGTCACTGTGAGACACCTCTGGCTCAATTTGATGGAAATCATGGAGAAAGATACAAGAGAATCTCTCTCTCGCTATGTCCAACCCCCTGGGGCTGCTGGGCGTGAGCAGCTCCAGCCGTCTTGTTTCTCATACGCAACACAGCAGCCAAAGCCTTCAAAGCAGAAGCCGGATCCGAGGACCGTTCTTCACGCTGAGAAGGCTTCGGCTCAAAAGAAAAGGTCTTGGCGCCACCGGCGTCAGACCGGAGAGGGCAGCCCCAACCGGGGTGGAACGGTGTACACCTCATTATTTGGTGCCCTTTCCATCTCGGTGCCCTCAGGGGACCGTTCTGCCAACCCCGCCACCCTTGGTGCTTTGGGGCGCAGCGGTCTCCAGCAAGCTTCCAGCGCAGTGTCAACTCGACATTGCGTCGGACTCGCGCCCTCCGAGGGGGGTTCGAAAACAGTCAGTTCGGGTGGTTCCTGCCAGTATGCTTCAGGCCCCCTAATCTGCTCTATCACCCCGCACATTCACGAAGCGCGTAGATGCAGCTCTGGCACCGCCAGGCTGCAGTGCATACGCATTCTGAATTGCATAGACGATTGGCTGATTCTAGATGGAATCAGAACAGTTAGCGGTTCGGCATCGAGATGTCGTCCTCGCTTATATGCGAAGGTTGGGGTTGAAGCTCAATGTCAAGAAGAGTGTGCTTCTCCAGTACAGAGGACCACTTTACTTGGAGTGGTCTGGGACTCAGTCACGATGCAAGCCGTTCTGTCGCCCGCTCGTGTAGCTGCTATCCTTACTGCCACAAAAGAGCTAAAGCTAGGCCAGGCACACACTGTGAAACAGTTCGAGAGACTGTTAGGCCTCAGGGCAGCAGCGTCCATTGTGATACCCTTTGGCCTGCTGTACGTGAGACCTTTGCAGTGGTGGCTTAGGACCAGAGGGTTCTCCCCGAGGGGAAACCCATTCTGTATAATCAAGATCACGCGGCAGTATCCCCGCGCCTTGGTTATATGGACAAAATACTGGTTCTTGTCCCAGGTTCCGGTGTTGGGAGCTCTTTGCCATCGAGTTGCTATCTTGACAGATGCTTCCCTCACCAGCTGGGGAGCGGTATTGGAAGGCCGATCAGCTCAGGGCTTGTGGAGTCATCATCTCTCCTGGCACATGATTTGCCTAGAGATGATGGTCGTCGTCAATGCGTTGAGACATTTCCTCCCAGACCTGAGGGGCCATCATGTGTTGTCTCTGGAACAGTGACTGTTAGGCCTCAGGGCAGCAGCGTCCAATGTGATTCCCTTTGACCTGCTGTACGTGAGACCTTTACAGTGGTGGCTCAGGACCAGAGGGTTCTCCCCGAGGGGAAACCCACTCCATACGATCAAGATCACGCGCCAGTATCCCCGCGCCTTGGTTATATGGAGGAAACTCTGGTTCTTGTCTCACAGACAACACGTTGGTGGCCTCTTATTTTGGTCCCTCAAGAAAATACGCTATCTGAGGGCAGTGTATATTCCAGGGGGCCAGAATATTGGAGCAGACACCCTGTCGAGGCAGGGGCTGAGGCCAGGGGACTCCACCCTGAGGCGGTGGAGCAAATATGGGAGTTTTACGGCCAGGCAGAAGTGGACCTGTTCACGTCTCAGCATACGACACACTGTCCACTCTGGTTCTCTCTCACTCAACCAGCCCCCTCGGGGCTGGATGCTATGGTGCAGACGTGGCCGAGGCTACATCTGTACGCATTTCCCCCTGTTGCTCTGCTCCCAGGAGTTCTGGAGTGAATCCGCCAGGATGGTATAAGCCTATTGCTAGTAGCACCACCCTGGCCAAGCCGAATTTGGTTTGCGGACCTAATTCTTCTCCTCGACGGCCCTCCCTTGGAGATCCCGATCAGGAGAGACCTTCCGTCTCAGGCAGGGGATGCAATATTGCACCCCCGGCAGGGGATTTGGAAACTGTGGGTTTGGCCTCTGAGGGGGCCCAACTCATAGAGAGTGGTCTCTCAACCGAGGTTGTTGAGACCATTCTAAGCTCCAGAGCTTCCGCTACGGGGAAACTATATTTACTATTTCGAGAGTTTTTCACTTCTTGGTGTTACCAGTGTCAGTGGAATCCGGTTAAATGTTCAGTAAACACAGTATTTGAGTTTCTGCAAGAACGCTTTGTATCAGGTCTATTTCCTTCCACGCTTAAGGTATACGTGGCGGCCATTGCGGCTTTCCACGCCCTGGTGGGTGGTACATTTTTGGGTCGAGACCCCCTGATCACTCGTTTCCTTCGTGGCCCTTTGAGGCTGAGGCCTGCAACTTGCACTAGGGTGCCGGCTTGGGACCTTGCAATAGTTCTAGAAGGCCTATCTGGGGCTCCCTTTGAGCCCTTAGATTTGGTCTCAGAGAAGTTCTTTCTTTTAAGACTATTTTCTGCTAGCTATTTCGTCCCTCTAAGAGTCGAGACCTTCAGGCCCTTTCGGTCCCCACCTGCCTTGAGTGCACCGGGGATGGCCAAGGCAATCTTACCCCAAACATGGATATGTTCCTAAGGTGCCTACCATTATTCCGAGGCCTATTGTGCTGCAGGTTTCTGTCCTCCCCCGTTTATCAGACCAGGAAAAGCTGAACCTTTTGTGCCCAGTGCGAGCACTGGACACTTATGTTCATCGGACTTCTCTGTCGAGAGAATCCAACCTATTGGGCAAATAGATAGTCGAGACTATTCTTCTTGCTTGTGAGTCCTCTGGCCAACCATTTGGTGGTCAGGGCTCATTCCACTAGGAGTATGGCTTCTAAGCTTTATTATCTGGAGTTCTCTCCAAGACGTCTGTGATGTTCATTCATTTATTCCATTGGACTAGTTGACATACGTGCTTCAGAGGTAATCACGCGAAGGCGTTCCCAAAGCGTCATTGACGCATCGTCTCGTTCCCTTCTCAGGGAACTAGGGTTACAGTCTTAACCTGAGACGTTTTTCTCTTCGCTCTTCTTTCCATGTTCTGCGCTTGCTCTTCCAAATGTTGCACTTCGAGTTTCATGTAAATTAGGGCGGGCTTAAGAGCTTTCTAGATTGACAGCTCCATCTCTAGCCAATCAATTGAAGAGGGGAGTTGACGTCACTCCAATGCGACTCACGCTACTGATGCTCACTCGTACAGGGGAAGACAACCGTTTATTTTAAACTTTACAAGGACTTTTAAGCAGTAAAGCTATCTGAACTCTGCACATATACAAATAATTAAATTCCTCTTTTTTGAGGTAGCCTACATTTTAATGCGCACACTGGTAATTGGTGTTAAACAATACTTGGCTCATGATGTTAATATGCTAAGGCAGCTCTAAAACATCATGCAGTTTTGAAACACTACATTTCTTTACAAAAATTAAGTTAAAAACGGCCATTTTACCCGTCTGAAGAATTTAGGACTTTGACCTTTCAACGCTACACACAGCCTACCTTTATATATATATATATATATATATATATTATTTAGTTCCATTACAGACAAGGCATACAGTGCAAAACGTACAAGACAAATACAAAGGCATTTGTGGTACAGTTCAGAGTATGTAAAACAAAGAACAACAACAACTAAAATTTTAAATAAATCTGTAGCCTTTGTAAAAGGAAAAAAAAACGCACAGCCTACCTGGTGATCCGTTACAGGTAAATACGCCATCCTCAAATATTTTCTTAATTGTTGTTGTTAAGCGATCACATAGCCCAGGTAGCCGGGTAAATTAATTCTAGACTAGATGTACCATTTGACAAAAGATTAATGAAAATGATAGTGTACAGAGGAGATTACACGGCGTATTGGGTATTCTCGTTCCCAAAGCGTCATCGACGCATCGCGAGTTCCCTCGAAAGGGACAAATTAATCTTTTGTCAAATGGTACATCTAGTCTAGAATTAATTTACCCGGCTACCTGGGCTATATGATCGCTTAACAACAACAATTAAGAAAATATTTGAGGATGGCGTATTTAACTGTAACGGAATAGTGTACAGAGGAGATTACAGAAACCAGGTGGATTTGATATGCAGTGATTTATTATAGTTATTGTGTTCATTTACATAGCTACATTTGCATATTACTTTAGGATTAATGTTTTAAATATAGCTTCAATTTTTAATACAGCAACATGAAAATTATTGAAAAGATCAGGGATAGGTAACGTCGTTTCTGGAGTGCCGCTGTCCTGCAGAGTTTAGCGTCAACTCCGATAAAAACCTAGCTAGCAGCATTAATAATCCTAAAGATGATGATTAGCTGGTTCAGGTGTGTTTGATTAGGGTTGGAGGAGCTTAACTCTGCACCCAGGAGGACCGACATTGCCCTTCCATGTCATAGATTAAATATGAAAGTAAAACGGCCAGTAGGTGGTGGCAAGTTACTGCCTTTATGAGTGAGTCATTCATTCAAATTTCTCGTTCAAATCAGGACTTCTTTAATGAAACACTGTTGTGTGGCTCGCAGGAGATCGACGCTCACAGTGCAAGGTCCAGAAGTAAGGCCAGGGCATTAAAGATGAATATGATGGATCGTCAGACAGGCACAACTGTCAACTGACGACACAACAGGTCGTCGTCGTTAGGGTGACGAATTTAACGATAACGGATCGCTAGGTAGACGCAACAGGTCGAGTTGCAGGCACACATACAGTTTAACGGTGTCCTGCCACAGAAAGATTTTTGCCAGCTGAGCTGATGGTTATCTTCACCTGTAGCTACGAGAGAACATCAGTAGCGCGAGTCGCATTGGAGTGACATCAACTCCCCTTTTCGTTTGATTGGCTAGAGGAGGAGCTGTCAATCTAGAACTAGTGCACCAATGGTGACGCTTAAGCCCACCCTAATTTACATGAAACTCGAACTGCAACATTTGGAAGAGCAAGCGCAAAACATGGAAAGAAGAGCGAAGAGAAAAACAGCACAAGCGTACAAAAAAATAAATTGTGAGCAGAAAATGAAAGAGCGCAAAGTACAGAGTAATAAAACCAAGGAAAACATTATTTTAAAGAAAGTATTAACACAAGTTTAAGTTTTGTAAAAAATATTTTTTAATGTGTTTAAAGTTTTTCATATGCTTGTTATTTTTTGATTCACGCTTAATATATTTTGATCCGTGGCCGCATACATTTGGCGGGAATTTGATCCCATACAAAAGGCTCAGTTTTTCCATCACTACTTGCCATTGAGAGAATTCGTGTTTACCATAAACTGACATAGAGAGCTAAATGAGTCGCACATTTTCTATTGCTCATGTGCAGATTCGCTTTACTCATAAAAAATAACGTTCATTAATGGTAAATTAAGTATTACACTGTTACATTCAACAACTATTGAGCCATATTACATAAAACATTTTTTTTTAAAATAACAAGATTGCCTGACCGGGTTGCATTGATTTAAACACTAAATGTTTAAGAACACAAACCTTTCTTCAGCCCAATCCCAACAGATACAGGAGGGCGGCACATACTTATGTCACATCGCCAAAATAAAAGTCCCGTTCAGACGCGGTCTAAAATCACAAAAGTGGATAGAAATTAGCATACAATAAACAAATAATTTTTTAAAAATGTCAGAATAATTCAGACTTTAATTATTTGTGAAATACATAATGTTGTCCAATGATGTGTTGAAAATATTAAGAACCTCTAATGAAAAAGAAAAAAATGCCTGTACAGTATACCGTTTTGCTTTTTAGACAACTGTAGCTAATCAATTTTAGACTACTTAAGAATATTTAATTTGATACTGAGAGAAATCACCCTAAAATTAAAACCAACTTTTTCTCCATATGACGTTTTTGCCTTCAAGATTTGAAAAAAAAAAAAGAAAAAAAATTGACACTAGTTGCCCAGACTTAGTGAATATCATAAACAATTGTCTTTTGACTGAGACATGACCGTGACACCCTGTGCTAAATTTGTAAATAAATAATTTACAATGACGGCACAACTTCCCCCCTTAAATGTGAGGTCTGCTCATTCATTAGCCCGTTTTAAATCGGCTCTTAAATCTTATTCGTTCTCTCTGGCTTTTGATTAGATTAGGCAATAAGCAGTAAGCACCAACCAATGATAGTGATTTTAAACTTAAGCTAGCTGATCAAAAATATATTTGCTGAGGGCCAATAGCAAAACATAACCAAAGCAAGCAAGCGAATCTGTGTTCGAATCTGTTAATCACACAAGCAAGTGTGAAGCAAGCGTTTTCAATTAATTCCTATGGACGCTGAGCTTTGAGCTGTCAATGCCTTGATACAGCACTCTGGGAACAGCCTATTTGTTCAGAAATTTCTTTCTGTGTCTTACCCTCTTGCTTGAGGGTGTCAATGATGGACTTCTGGACAGCAGTCAGGTCGGCAGTCTTACCCTTGATTGCGGTTTTGAGTAATGAAACAGGCTGGGAACAGGCTTTTTTAAAAGCCTCAGGAATCTTTTGCAGGTGTTTAGAGTTAATTAGTTGATTCAGATGATTAGGTTAATAGCTCGTTTAGAGACCCTTTTCATGATATGCTAATTTTTTGAGACAGGAATTTTGGGTTTTCATGAGCTGTATGCCAAAATCATCAGTATTAAAACAATAAAAGACCTGAAATATTTCAGTTGGTGTGCAATGAATCTAAAATATATGAAAGTTTAATTTTTATCATTACATTATAGAAAATAATGAACTTTATCACAATATGCTAATTTTTTGAGAAGGACCTGTAGTTGCATTAGGGATTTCCAGGAATGTTTTAAGTTATTTTACTTCTGTGAGGCATATTCTGACTTTCTGTGCAAGGACGCCCTCCGGCTTCCAGTATGAATGAAACAGTCAATGTGTTAATAGCGCTCAATAATACCTACACCTCCCTATTTTGGGTAAAAATATTACATTTAAAGTAAACATAATATTCCATGTTTTTCTCTAGTGTAGTGCACTGAAGTGTTACTTTCTAATGATTTACATTTATAGTTTGCATTTTCCCTATAAAATAAAAGTTTCCTGTAAAGTAAAATGATCTTAATTACTATATTGTTACATTCTTAAATATTGTATTTAAGAATCCTGCTTAATTCTTCCGACTCAAACTTTCGGAGGAGTCTCTTCAAACTGTTTTTCTCTGAGAGCGCTGTACCCACATCAGCAAGCTTCTACTTGAACATGATAAAATAAGCTTCATCACTGACTACTGATGGCAGGGCAGTTTTTTTCAGTGCATGGCAAAAGAAAAAGCAAACACTTTGGAAATGACAGGTATGTTTAACAGGAACTGTGTCAGGAATTGCACCAAGGTATGTAACTGTTCAAATCTCTCTGTTTAGATCAGTATGCTCAATAATGTGCCATTTTGTCCTTTGTTATGTATGTTTTGTTGTAAATAAAATACAAAAAAAAAAATCGAAAAAGTCAGTCTTTTATTCTCCACAGATTCTTCTAGTTCCCTCACAGTCGCGCCTGATAGGGCCATTAGGGGAGGGTCGTTGTCTTCCCAGGTATGAGAGACATCAATATTCATGATGATTTACGCACTCCTCGCATACAGCTTTCTTACACAAAACATGTCAAGTATTGTTTTATGTGAATAAGTGGGTAGGATGAATTTCACATAGTTATTAAGCAAAACATCTAGGATGTAAGATCCAGTTCCCAAAAGTCTTGAGAATAAATATTCAGTATGTGTTATATGGCCTAATTTCAGTGACTTAAAAAAAAACATTTCTTTCACTTATCATGCATCAATGTAGTTTTCTCAAAACCACAAAATTGTACATACATGCTGCTCACATATTATTATAGCAGAGTTTGTGCTGAATACAGTGTAATCAGACTTTAACCATGATAATGTTACAAGTAACAGAAATAAGCACAAATGTCAGGGCATGTCAAAACACCTCAGGTCTGATTCTGCAGAGACAGTCTTTCGAAGCACTTTTACGTCATCGTGACAAAATTCAAAACGAGTGGTTTTCTGAGCTTGGATTCAATAAATTATTTTTGGACAAACAAGGAAGTTTTGAAGTTCTGAAACTTACAGGATGTAACTTTTAACTTGCATGTTAAAAGATAAAGGACATTTTTATTTCTCAATTTAATAAATTCACTTTCTCCACCTTGCACTGTGAAGCATTACTCAATGTATTCAATCAAAATATGTAAGGTACAACTGTTTGTTATTAGTGCAGTCATGTGCATTTGTCTGCAATTGAGTTAAATTAAGATCAGACCACATTTTATGTGGATAGATTCACACAGATACATATTTTTCTGGTGACACTTTACATTTCCAGGGAATTAAAACTCTTTCCACACAAAAAACAAAAATGGAGTCTCACATCTGACCTTTCAGGTGTATCTAATGGCAAAAACAACTTTCTATTAGACCACAATGGTCTGCGTAGGTGATTTTTGAAATTGCTCCTTTTCCTGCTATTTTTCTCCAGAATGAGTTTGCAAATGGCGTTTTAGGTCCGCTCGATATGCAAAACTCTTTTCACACTGAAGACACATGAAAGGCTTCTCTCCAGTGTGAGATCTTATGTGCGTCCTAAGGCTTTCTTTAAGTGTGAAACTCTTTCCACATTGAGGGCAGGTGAAAGGCTTCTCTCCAGTATGAACTCTCATGTGAACATTAAGGTTCGTTTTGTTTGAGCAAGTCTTTCCACAGTTAATGCACATGAATGGCTTCTCTCCAATGTGAGTTATTACATGATTCTTAAGGTGATCACTGTCTGTGAAAATCATGTCACACTGATGGCATGTAAAACAGTTCTCTCTTGAGTGAATCCTCATGTGGGTATTAAGGTTTACTTTATGTCTGAAAGTATTTCCACACTGATCACATTTGAACGGCTTCTCTCCAGTGTGAATTTTCATGTGGGAATTAATTGTTGCTCTATGTTTAAAACTTTTTCCACACTGAGGGCAAGTGAAAGGCTTTTCTCCAGTGTGAATTCGCATGTGGCTTTTAAGGCATCCTTTTCGAATGAAAAATTTTCCACACTGTTGGCAGGTGTAAGGCTTTTCTCCATTGTGGATTCTCATGTGGACTTTAAGACTGTCTTTTTGAGTGAAACTTTTCCCACATTGTTGACAGGCGAAAGGCTTTTCTCCATTGTGAATTCTCATATGGCCTTTAAGGCTGTCGTTTTGAGTGAAACTTTTCCCACATTGTTGGCAGGTGAAAGGGCTCTCTCCAGTGTGAATCCTCATGTGTTTTTTGAGGTTTCCTTTTTCAGCGAAACTTTTTCCACAATGTTGGCAGGTGAAAGGCTTCTCGCCAGTGTGAATTCTCATGTGGACTTTCAGGTTTCCAAGTTGATTGAAACCCTTTCCACATTGAGTGCAAGAGAAATAATTTCTAGTTGCCGTCTTCTGACCCCTTTTTTGTGAGAAAGTCTTTTCAGTCTGTGAGCAACTAAAAGATTTTTCTTCAATTATGAAATCATTATGACTCTCATCCTGATCTGCCTCTTCGTTCATTTCTTGACTCTCTTCTTTTAGCACCATCAGATCTAAGTCGAAAAAAGACAAATACAAATGAACCACAGTTAAATGGCACAAAGCAACAGACATCAAAACCAACAGCATGTACTTCTCAATATTGTCAGCTTTTCGCTTTCTTTAGGACACATCCCCAAAAACTTTCTAACTAGCAGTTTTAAGACCCCTTATCAAAAAATACTACTACTAATTATACCCAAGAGAACTGGTTTGTTAGACAATCTCAATTCACCCACTTATGTGCAAAATATTAGGAAAAACAGTGTCCTCTCACCTATGTTTAGATTTGCGGAGAAACAGTATGGGTAATTGTGGATCATTTCAATTATCATTTAAGCCCCATCACAGTATGGTATCTGATCACAGCCAGCTACATCTCTCTTAAAGTGCTATTAGATCTTTTGACAACAGACAAAATATTCTCCTTCATTTGGGAGCCACACTCAGGACCTTCGCGGTCAAAAGTGACCGGACCCCTAAAATCTACACCCCCCCCCCCCCCCCCCCCCCCCTCCACCTGGTGGGAGCAGTGAGCATGAATATCATAGTGTAACCACTAGATGGATGTACAGCTCTCTGTAGAAAGGCGTGTGAATGTTGTTTTTGCACATATTTGCTATTTTTTTTTTCAGGTTGTGGATTTGAATATAGATTAAGGGATTAAAAAAAAACTACTTTTGTCAAGTTTTTTGTTTGTTTGGTTGGTTTAAATGGCAATTTGAAGTGCCAGTTTTACTTTATAATAAAGTCAAACCTGAACATTTTTTTAATCCTAATTCTAATTTAATAAAAATGCAATTCAGTCATAACATTTTTTTATAAACATTTTACAAAAAACATTTTCATTAAATCTATTTTTTGTACAATTCAATGAACAGTAACTCATCTTCAAAAGGCAACAGCAATTATGAATAAAAAACTAAAATAACAAAAGTATAATTATTATCAAACAGTAAATGGAAAATAGAGAAATTAAAGAAATAAAATAAGTGTTTTAAACATCATCCTAACTATATTTACATATTATTTACATACTAACTGTAATTAGTGTTTGTTGCACGTGTCACAGATCACAACTGAGTGTCTCTTGCAAATTGGATGATTGCACTTTGTGCAAATGATGCTTGTTTTTACATCCCTTGGCAAGCGCCTTTGGCATCTTTTTCTTTTGGCTGAGTGACCACTTGTGGAGGAAACTGCTTCCTCATCAGATTCCTGCACTTTCCTCATAAGATGCAGAGAGGCTTGTGTGTGAGGAATGTGCCGGCTTGTTTTTATAAAGGGGTACATGGTTTTTATAAAGGGTACACTCTGGTTTCCTGTCTTCTCGTTCACTCACTGTTGGATCTTTGTGCACAGTGCTAATGAGAAGAACATTTTTTTTTTTCGGACAGTAGGACACAATGGCCTGTGTCTCTGTGTAGGCAAACAGAGATGAGAACCGAGCCCTGCCTCTTGGATTCATCAGTGCACTTGGCAGCTCTAGCTTGTTCTTTTGGACTGTTCCTACCATTCTTATTTTCTTCTGCAGGAGCTCTGTGCCAAGAGCATAAGAAGTAAAAAAAGTGATCACATGTGACAATATGCCCATGGTCATTCATCATTTCGAGAACTATTCTCTTGCCCAGGTTTCTCTCGTGCTGTATCCCTGCAGATTTTCCAGTGTACACCTGCATGTTGAAACAGTAGCTGTTGTTTGCATCACAGGCTGCCCAGATTTTAATTCCATATTTGGCAGGTTTTGTTGGCATTTTGTTTGAAAGGGCACCGGCCCCTGAATCCCACCAGGCACTCATCAATTGTGATGTTGAGACCAGGACGGTACATGAAAGGTAGTCTTACTACCCCCAAATCTCTCGGATAGGTGCCAGCTTGTCATTTTCCCTCCTTGCAGCTCTTGTCCTCAAAGCGTAAAACCCTTGATAGCCATGTGAAAATTTTCAGTGGCATGGTGGTTCAAAAAATTGCCCTCCGCATCTTACTATCCCATAAACTACATGCAGCTTCATGATGAGATTTGAAAACCCCAGCAAGAATCAGAAGGCCAATAAATGCTTGCAATTCTGTCCAATCAATATTGCACCATTCTACAGCAAACACTCATTACCCCTCTAAATTCGCCATTTCAACAAGCATTTTTTGAACGGAGCTCAGAAAAAACAGCTCAAAAGTTGATTTGATATCTTCAGCTCTGACACAGGCATAGCTTTTGGGTCCAGGGGTATGTCTTTGGACCTCCTCTGCCCACGTTCTCCCTTGTGTCTGTTGAGGAATTGAACTCCAGAGTATTTCCCCGTTCTTGGAGAGGTAGGTTTCAGGGCCTTCTCTCTCAGGGGCAGGGCCTTCCTCCTCTGAATCCTCATCCTCTGTTGCAAAGTTTGAGTCAGCCTCTATAAAATATTCCTCTTAAGAGGTTTCATCAACTGGGTCATCTGGCTCAGTGTTCTCTTCTTCTTCACTAGAATGAAGTACTCCAGGGTCTCCTGGGCAGTATATCTCTTTGCCATTGTGCAAAATGAACTGTGGGTAGGGCTCAAAGTGGCAATATTTATACCCAAGTTTTTGTTTTCATAAACAGATGCTGTGATTGGCTTTTTGTTTTTATTAACATGTGCTGCAATAGGGCTGGAGGTTGTTACTAGGGAAGACTTCCATCCTTTGATCTTACTCTGTGTGTGAGTGTTCAAGAGAGACTGTAACATCCAAAATGCAAAAGTCATACTATGTCCCCTTTTTTTAAATTTTATTTCACATTCTCAAAATGTTCTCTGTTGCAGTCTCACATTTCTCTCCGTGTGTGTGTGCGCGTGTTGATTCATTGATTTTATTTAACATATTTTTAATTTTCTCTGCTGTTAGTCTCACCAGTCTCATATTTCTCTATGTGTGTGTGTCTATTTTGCAATCTTGATAGCAATGAAAGCATGAGACCATAAGCCGTGCGCTTTTTTTCTTACATTGTGGATGAATAATTGATTTTATTTCACACATTTCCCAAAATCTGCTTTTACAATGACACACGTTCATTTTAGGGATGCACCGATCCAGTATCGGCCCCAATACTGCCATTCTTGGCCAGATCGGGTATCGGTTAGACGAGGCCGATCCAAATCCGATATTGTGCGTATACTATTCTGTCATTGTTAAGCCCCACAAAAGGCACAAATACATTATAAAGCACCATAAAGTTTCCGTGCATTATATTATAAGTGTTCAGAAGCCATTCTATAGTCTAATGTGAGGTAGAAATGAATATTAAGTCATTAAATTAAAGTCATGTAAACTCTTCCCTCCTCTGCGGTCAGTCAGTCTACATTCAGCGGTCAAACAGCGCGTCGTTTTCGGTTACGACAGTCAACACAATAAAACTCTCTCCAAGATGCTTCAATGTTAAAGGTGCTCTAAGCGATGTCACGCGTTTTTTATGCCAAAACATATTTTGTCACATACAGCAAACATCTCCTCACTATCCTCTAGCTGCCTGTCCCCTGAACACACTGTAAAAAAACACTGTATAGTCTCTATAGACACCCCAGGCTCCACAAACGGCAACAAAAACAAACTGGGCTAACCCGCACCACGAAACATAACAAACTGTTCCAGCCAATAACCGACAAGAAGGATTTGGGGTGTTAGTGCGCGGATGAGGAGGAGGGAGGGTCTAGCTAGCCTCCGTTTTGTTTGACAATACTTTAAACGTCAACAAGAAGTGACGTCACCCAACATCGCTTAGAGCACCTTTAATTAGGCTTGGGCGGTATCCAAATTTTGATACCGTCAAACCTCCTCCCTATTTTACCGGGGTATACGCAGGGTTCCTACAGGTTTCTTCAAGTTAAATTCAAGTCTTTTTAAGACCTTTTTAAGACCATTTATATAAAAAAAATAATACCTATTTCACGTCCCTACCAGCAAAGAAAAACAAAATCCTTCAACTTGTGTTCATTTATTTTTCAAATATGGAATGGGTAAAAGATGATAAGCCAAGCAGGTGTGAAAAATAAAAACATTTCAGTAGGCCACAAGAAAGTTTGCCGAACAATGTTAAGTTGTGTTTTAACATTAGATAGCTACTTATTCTATGCTGGGAATATGGGGAACTGAGAGACCCCTGAACAATAAACATTGAAAATAATAATAATAATCGTGGTTGACAAATGAAACTTTTGAGGAAAAATACAATACGGAGAAGTTACATACAGCAGTGTTAATTTTGACAGCAAATTTTGATTTAGTTTTAGTCTCAGTCTTTTGACTAAAAATATGACAAACTAATTTTAGTCATATTTTAGTCATCTGAATTGTTTTAGTTTTAGTCTAGTTTTAGTTGACGAAATACAATAAGATTTTAGTGATTTTAGTTTTTTTTAGATTTTCTAAATCTACTGTAAACTAAATCTACAGTAGATTTAGTCGACTAAAATATAATGGGTTTAGGTCAATTGTAATGTGTCAATTTAGAATTTCTCTGAAATTTACAAACCCATATACTCCCGGAGTAAACATATATTAACCTATTAATATGAATCATTTTTAAGTTTCAACAAGCAATACAGAAACAGATTTAACTACTGTGACTTAAAAAAAATCTTAAAATTAAATAAAACTTTTCCTAAAGTAAAAGACAGTCTTCTTTTCAATGAATGATATATGCATTCTTTATAACAACTTACATACATAATTCTTTATTCTTTCAAGCAGACAATTATTTGGATGAATTAAATATAATTAATCCTTATTAAAGCTATTAATAAACAGTAAATGCTTTTCTCTTTTTTCTTTTGTTGCTTGATCAAAATTAATGACACAGACCGCATTATGTTTATTGCCACTGTCACTTAAAGACATCGGCTCATGTCCAATGACATGCGGATACGATTGCACTGACGCACACCCGATACAACTGTTTAAGACATAACCGACATAGTTTACATGAATACTCTCCAAACCAGACATTTAGACATAATGTTGTGTGTATTTGTCCATTCAGACACGAAAGAGAGCTCAGTGCAGGTCCCGTGCGCTGTATAGGTGAATGTGCATGGCTCCACGCTTCGGGTTGGTGCGTGGTTGGTCAGCACGTTACAGTACAAATGTGTGCATCTACCACAGACGCAGTGACGCAGGACATCAGTTCTGACTGGATCGCTTCCCAGATCGACACTATCTAACATTTTCATCTAGTTTTTATTCGTTGACGAAAATGTAAATAGATTTTCGTCATAGTTTTTGTCATTCAAAACTAGGTTTTATTCAGGTAGCGTCTCGTTTTCGTCAGTGAAAAATGTCGTTGAAGAAAAGTTATTATTTTAGTCAATGAAATGAACACTGACATACAACACAATTTTTAAGACCCAGACACAAAATTCAAGACTTTTTAAAGACTTTTTAAAGTATTACTTCCAAATTCATAAATTCAATGCTTTTAAGGCTTTTTAAGACCCCGCGGGAACCCTGTATACGGTATTACCGTGACTAATTAAAAATTATGACATAAGGCTCAGACAGCGTCACCAAACTGTTGGCTTGTGCCTACACCGTTCAGAAACTGAATACCAGATCGGGCAAAAAAAAATCAAAACAAAAATCAAGGCCAACCCGTGCACGTTGTGTCTGATTCCGGCTGACGGCATTAAATGTAATTATGAGCCGGAGCCCTATTTTTAATACGTGGGCCGTTATAATATGGTGGCGCCAAATAATTTTTTAACCCAGGTGCTGAGGGGGTGGTAGATATAAATACTATTTATAAATGAGCAAAAATGGGACACTTAATAATATTTAATTATTTTAATTATGACAATTAAAGTATTCATTTTATTAATTAATTTAAATTAAATTAACAAGCAACAAGTGCATTTGTAAATCCGGTGACACGCGTCCATTGATTTTTATTAATACAACTTTTCTGTCAGTGTCTGCTGCAAAGATTAAGTTGACGATCGCCATCTCCTAGTGAACGCGCATATATAGAGAGAAATGCAAATCATGGATTACATAATCAGAAGGTATAGGCTAGCCTTTTTCTTTTCGTTTTGAATTGTTTCGTTTAAAGAAATTGACGATTGGTATCTCCGTAGTGAACGCGCCTATAGAGAGGAATGCACATCATGGATTAATCAGAGAGTATGCTGCCTATATTTCTTTTCCTTTTGAATTGTTTCGTTTAAAGAAATTGACGAATCGCCATCTCCATAGTGAACGATAGAGAGAAATGCACATAATGGATAACATAATCAGAGAGTAGGCTAGCCTATTTCTTTTCGTTTTGAATAGTTTCGTTTAATGAATTTGATGATCGTCATCTCCGTATGAACGCGCATAGAGAGAAATGCACATCATGGATTAAATAATCAGCGAGTGGCCTATTTCTTTTCGTTTTGAATTGTTTCGTTTAATGACATTTCAAGCTTTATTTAGATATAGGCCTATCTGTCATGTCTGTGAGGCATACACTGAGTTTCGGTTAATTTATGATGAGATTTCAATGCAAGTGACCGCGGCGCGCCAGCGCACGATCATGTCATGATTATGTTGTCTGCTATATTTGATTTGAAATCCAGGCAATTGGTTGATAAAAAAATTATTAAAATTAAGATACAATTTATACAAAACGAAATTCACTTTAAAGAAAGGCCTTTTACAAAATGAAACTTAATTAAGTGGTCAATGTCTGACTCCCGATGCATCCCATCTTACTCGTGCTGTTCACTTTTCATTATCAACGTAAAAAAAAAAATAACATTATAATATTTTAACAAATATAAACTAATGCGCTTATTTAATGAACTCGGGGCAAAATGCATCCTCGCAGCAGTGAGTGGGTGGTTGTTTCGGAGATGCGACATTAGGTTAGAGGTGTTTCCATCTCTCGCGGTCACATTTTTTATTGCAACATTTACAAATTGCCTCGTCAGTATTTACCGCCTCTCCCTTCTCTCTCTCTCTTTCTCCTCCACACTGTCACTTGATGACAACTACATAAGCATTTTTAGGCATTGAATAAATTACATTTATATATTATATATAAGTGCCGGTAATGACGGTATTGAAACTGATACCGTTGCTATTTTAAGACCCCGCGGTATATGATATTACCGTAATACCGCCCAACCCTACCTTTAATATTATTATACTTGAACTGCAGATAAAGGTCTATGGTTTTGCATAAAATGACTACCTTGCTGGACTGTATTGCTGTACCTTAATCATGTTACTTTCTCCCGGGTGTCTGTTAAATCACAACACAGGAGTAGAGAGCACTATAATTGTTCTTCTTGCGCACAGTAACTGACATTTAAAACTTTTAAAAGAAAAGGCTGAATAAACTATTGCATAAACAGATACTGTATAATACACTACGCATCAATATGTCTTTCCTCTTAGTGTTTTGAACTTTTCAATGCGAACTCAACGCGCTGTGACTCAATGTTGCTTCAAGCGCATCATTCTGCGCTTGGGATGCGCATAGTGCCGCACTGTATTGGAGCCTTTCATAATAATACTTTTGCGCAATGAAAGATTATTAATAGCCTTTCTTGTTCTGTCCTATCTATCATATATTGCTGCCTCATTAAACAGCTGCACTAAACATTTTTATAGTTATTTTATCTTTTTGATTTTTTTTATCTTGTTTTCCAAGAATGTATTTTACAACAGTACAAAGCAATGTGTAAAGTTTTACCATATTTAGTACTACACTTATTGTCTCTTAATTGTTCCCCTCTAAATGTTTTTTTCACTAAATGTTCAGATTTTATCAAATTATTGTGCACTCGTGATTTTTCTAGAGTAAATTGTACTGCTGAATTATCCACTAATCTAGTTTATAATAGCATTTTTTGTCAGATTATGATCATTTATTTTTTTGATTTGCTGTTTTTCTTTATAACGAAGTTGTCTTTATTAAGTAGATTGTGTTTAACACAAAAGAGTGATTATCCGTTCAACACACAGAGTTATAGAAATTCTACTTGATTTAAAAAAAAGCTGCGCTGGAATCGGATCGGCAGGCCCGGTTCTAGAACCAAATCACTGAGGGTGTTTCTGAAAATAGTGAGGGTGCTTACATAAACATAGTCGTCATCAGTCTGAAAATAGCACCTCAAAATAGGGCTGAGCGATACCCATTGTCTACGACAATATTGTAATTGCTGTTATGTTAAACGATATGCGATCTGGCATGTTCGAGTAGCCTATGTCCCTCACTTTGCAGAAAACAAACAAAAACATGCCACTTGCTGGGATTTATCGCCGGTGTTTGAATGGGTGTCATGCGGTGAGAGTGAGGTTGTAGGGCGGGGTTCGCTGCTGTCATCGGCAGGCGGTGTCATTTCGTCTTGTTGTGATGTAGAGGTTTGAGCTTTCTTGAGCCAATTTCGTATGTCCATGATTAAAAATGGACAATTAATATTTTTAGGCTACCTTAAGCCCCGTCTCAGAAAGTCAGCTAACAAATTTCCTGAGCGGGAAGCACACACGCAAGCAAAGTGGGCAATTAAAGAGACAGCTTCACCTATGCGTATCACAATCGCGAAAGGACACAACCAATCAAATGCATTAAACATGAAAGCATAATGAAATAATTTCTGATTGGAAAAATTGTGTTAATGGATTTATTTTGTGTATTATATGTATGAGTGTGCAATCCGTCTGTGTTTCTATTGTCGGCAAAATCTCGTTTACATGTGTGCTATTAAAAATTTCATCTGAGGGTGCGTTCACTTTTGTTTGAGGGTGCTTTGCACTCTTGATGTTTTAGAGATTCACCCCTTCACTGTTGTGTGCTTTGTTTCTGTATCGTGGCTGATTTGTAGATTGTACGCACAAAAAAAAATCTCTATTTTTGTCAATTTCCTATGGCAGTCACTTTTGACCGCGAAGACCCTGTGTGTGACTATTTTTTTATGACCACTTAGCCTTTTCAAATCCTGCCCCCAATTTTTGTTTGTTCATATACCAAGTACCATAAAATGTTTTGTACCATTCCGATGAAGCTACGATTTAAAACAAAATGTATGTAAAACTTTTCGGTCTAAAATAGGGGTGCACGATATATCGACTCAATATCGTTAGAGATATCACGTTGTCCGATATTATATCGAAAGTCTCGCGAAAATTATTCAATATTTTGTTTATAATGCGTCCCGTCCGACATGCACCTCTCGAAAAATACGCGTCACTTGGTAGCGTTACATTTTCCCTGACTCATTTCTTGGTTCTCCTTCTCGATAAACAACATGAAATCAAGGAGAGGGTTAACTTTTCATGCTACAGATTTCCCAAAGTGGTCAGAAAGAACAGGGGAGACTCAATATGACTCGAGTCGCTACTCGCTCCAAAGCTAATCGCCGTCACTCTCTCACTTCTCCCTCGTTCTACCACATATTCCCCACACACACACACTTGCCGGCTCGACGCACACACACACCAGCGTATAAGTATAAACATCAGGCCACCTGGCCACTTCATGCGTTTTCTCAGATCGGATAGCTATCTGATTTATCAAAACTATTCAATTTACACCTACTCACATAAATGTGTTTTCGCAAAAAATCTTCAATTCCCGCGCTATATGCAGATTTAATGGAGTTTACGTCACCGAAAGCAACAGTTATGAGCTGCATTTTATTGATCATCAGCTAAAATTTCAAAATCAAAACCGCAATGAGAGAGAGCGGCAACAGCCCTGGTAAGATTTAGTTTCTTTACTTTTAATGAACATAATTATGTGTTAAGCGTCTGTGAATACTTTCACTTTGATTTGCGATAGTTTGCACGTTGGCTTGATGAATAGATGCTCAGCTGCGGTGATGCTGCAGTAGCGTCGTCATATCTGACTATAACGTGACGTATAGCCATTTCTATAGCATTTTTTAGCGTTTTTGGGAGGAGGAAAATTTACATATGTGGTTTTAACAACCAGATGCATTTACACTTGTCCAGTTTCTTCTGGAATGCAGCCCAGACCCCCTCCTGAAGTGGTTTGAGCGATCGGATTCAAACCCGTCTCTATTGTGTTTCGGGGGGCATTTCCACCTGCTCTTTTCACGATCGGATAGATATCCGATCTGAGAAAATGCATGAAGTGGCCAGGTGTAAATGGCCCATACGGCGAAACCTCTACCTGTGAGTTGCCGGGGAAAGTGCAAATTGTCTTCTAAAGGTTACACGGTTGTTGGTGGGCCCTGTTTCTCATGACATTTTCTTTTGATTTATTTTTATTGTCCTGTTTCTAACGTCCTGTTCTGTAGACTTGCTCTTTACTTATTGTTTTTTATACTGTAGTGTACATACAACCAGTACAACATGTCCTGTTCTGTAGACATGGTTATTTATTTATTTATTCATGTTGTACCAGTCCAATATGACTGTCAGTTGAAATAAACTTTGTGTTGTAAGAAAACTTGTTTTATTTGTTATGAATCTGTTTTGATCCGTTTTCCCATAACTTTTGTAATTTTAATTTTGTAACTTTAATTTTCAATATCGTGCACCCCTACTCCAAAGTGACCGAAGAACCCCAGAGGGTTAATGAGTGGACAATAATTAGCATGGATTATGTACTATCTACCCAACCGCTACCCATGTATGAAGTGCCACAGGGCTCAGTATTAGGTCCTGTGTTAGGTACTTTTGTATGTTTCCTCTGAGAGACATAATTAGATTTTAATATATTATGCCAGTGATACTCAGTTTTATATTTGTCTATAACCTGAAGAAACTGCACAAGTTAGGAGAGTATATTAATGATATCAAGGATGGGATAACTAGTAATTTCCTTCTATTCAATTCTGACAAGACTAGTGCTGCACAATTAATCATATCGGAATGTCAAGCCTATGCGATTATATGACGCAAAATGCTGCGAATTTATGAAATAAATAAATGCATCTGTGGACATGACAACCCATTGTCTCTGAGAGCCGTTTGCCCATTTTCTACACCGCTAATAAAAAGAAGACCAGTCAGTTTCGGTTTAGGCAGTTGCACGTGTGGCGCGTATGGTCATTTTCCGGTGTGCAGCGCGGAGAACAGGTGACGATGATGCTGAGCAGACGGACACTTAACTGGTGTCCAGAAAAAAATTCTACCTCTGTTATATGGCGATATTTTGGCTATAAGATAACCGACACTGAGCAGAGAGTAGGGCTGCCAACTCTCACTCATTCAGCGTGAGACAGACGCACTGACACTTTTCACAAGCTCCACTCAGCATTTTATTTCAACCACCACTTTTAACATTCTGTTGAACACACAGTAAGAGTTGTTTGCTATTTGAATCAACAGTTGAGATAAAAAAAATACGACAAGGTTAGGCTCTCTATATACTTATAACCATTGATACATTTTTCAGGATTCTTAGTTACAAAAAAGAACAGCATCTTAAAATAGAAATATTTTTGTACCAATATACTTTTATATAAAGTTCAAAAGTTTGGGGTCAGTAATTTTTTTCTTTTATTTTTTTTAAAGAAATTAATAATTTTATTCAGCAAGGATGTGCTAAATTGATTTTTAAAAAAGGTGACAGTAAAGACCTATAAAATAATTTCTATTTTAATTTAATGCTGTTCTATTTAACTTTTTATTCATCAATGAATCCTGAAAAAAGTATCACAGGTATCACAGTATCACAAAAAAACTGTTTCCAACATTGATAATAAATCAGCATTTTAGAATGATTACTGAAGAATCGTGTGACATGTGAGTAATGGCTGTTGAAAATCCAGCTTTGCATCACAGAAATAAATGTGGGTAATTTTTTTTTAAGTATATTAAAATTGAAAACTTATTTTATATTGTAATAATTTTTTCTGTATTTTTGATCAAATAAATGCGCATAAGAGACTTCTTTAAAAAAAAAAAAAAAAACATTGAAAAACAAAATTGCCGTCCAAGGCCTGCTCACTGAAAGAACCATATTTGGCTCGAGAGCATCGGTTACCGAGCGGACTGTGGAATACCTATACATTTACACCACTGCATTTTCATTTTAAAACGCATAACTGCTACGGTTATGCCTGCCGTCCACACACACTACTCCGGAGTTTTCGACCCTTTCAAACGGAGACTGACCTCTTCAGTCAAGACCAAAGCAAGACAGTCACACGCAACCCATAGCAACATGTTATGCCAACGACACCTCAGACTGACAGAAACGTAAAAATAAAACGTGAATTTAGGCTACTTTAGTTGTGTACAAATTGTCATGTTAATTATAATAAAATACATTTTGTTTTATTGACCACAATATTATCATTGATATTTGTTTGAGCCATTGATATTTTGCTTCAGCCATTTTAAGGCACGGTACACGTGCATGTGTACATGATCAGGATGGTCCTACCTCTGCCTCATTTTGAGCCAGGAAAAACTCTGCTGGTACTCTTTAAAAAAAAACTATAACATTGTATTATTATGTCCAAGTAGTAGCATTAACTGCCGGTTTTAAAATAATGGAACTAGTTTCAGGGCAGGTAAAATCTCCCAAAATGCATTTACTGAGACCAGAGTTACGCTGCTTTCTTATGTATTCAGTAATACCAAGTAAGTGCTGAATAAGTGACTGTGCACAAGTGATCCTAAAAAATGTAGGCTTTGCATACAACCCTGAGAATGAAACTAACCTGTTTGTTCCTCAGTTTCTTCTTGTTTCACTCTGAATGTTTCTTCAATCTTCATGTCTTCACTCTCCTCTTTCATCAACGCCATCTTCATAATAGTAAGGAACGTGGTCTTTTCACCAGAAGGTTTTCTTCGTGATTGTTCTGTTTAAGATGAGAATAATTAATAGAAAGTAAAATAAAATCCACACTTAATCGCTGTGTTTCTCAATCAGCTCTAGTTCAGTAGTTCAGCGCACCCAAAACATAAACCTCAAATTATTAAAAGAGCACAATTTACACATATTTTAGATTCAGATTACTAAATGAAATATATTTAATATATTACACTTTCATGAAAACAGTTGCTACTGGTAAGTAAAAGTTAGCATTACACAAGTGTGGGTTTGCTTTGGTTTTTTGTTCCATTTCCACTTTTTTGACCAGAAGGTGACGTCAGTGCGGGTTGATTCGAGCGATTCGAATCACTGAATCGTTTTAACTAGCAATTGATTCAGTTGACTTTTGAGTTATAAAAAGCTCCGTTTCTCTGATCACTACTTGCCAGTGACCGAATTCATTTTTAAGATAAACGGATTCACGATATAGGGAGAGAAATAAGACGCACATTTTCTCACGAATGGTTGCGCTTGACTCACGGAAGAATCACGTTCATAAATGTATTATAAAGCATTACAATGTTACATTCATTGATAATATTCATTTAACAGTTTGACAAACAGTTTGATAAAACTATACAATTACCTGAGCGGTTTGAATTGATTAAAACACTTTAAATGCTTTGAACACAAACCTTTCTCCAACCGAATCACAACAGATGCAGGAGCGCAGCGCAACCTTGTGACGTCATATCGCCACTCCAAAATAAAAGTCCTGTTCACACGCTAAAATCAAATGTGCGTAGAACTCCACATATAATACAACATATCAGCAGCGTTCAGAGTTGAATTCTTGTTAAAATACACATTTAAATGCATGTTGTGAAAACAATGAACCACGTATAATGTGAGATTATGTTTAAATTGCTAAACACTAATGTTTGTGTGCAGAAACAATTTAATCAAGTGTTTGGTAAAGAACTTTATCATAAACTGAATATAATTTTTTCCTCGATGTGGACATTACATGAAGTTTTCTGTCCATCAGTTTTATTTAACACGGACAAGTTTCTCACCATTCACGAGTAATTCTAGAATTGGGGGATCTTTTCGAGTCTCCCAGATAAACCTTTTATTAAAAAAAAACAAAAAAAATCTCTGCATCCTGATTCATACATTCAACTTGAATTATCATGAAACAATTAAGTCTAATTTTCAAATATTTTTTTGTGTTTACTATAAGTTATATAACCAATTGCATAGAATATATATTTTCTGTATTATTTATAATTTAATTAATAAAAAAATAGATTTTGTGTCTCCCTACGTTCTGGTCAACTCTGTTATAAAAAAAAAAAAAAAAAACTCCAAAGCATTTGTAGAAAAAACATGACTTGCACCAAGTGATGTCACTTCCTCTGGCGGGAAACTCTGGAAAGCAGTGAAGTATTGGTGCGTTCAAGTCCTCCTGGGAAGTTCGTACGTATGAGGTGGGAAGCCGTGTTTACAACGTGAGGTGCGTTCAAGTCAGTTTCGTCGGAGCAAGATGGCGGTGTACCTTTTTTTAATTAATTACATGAAAATACAGCAAGGTTTGTTAACTCTGCTTATAGAAAATGAAGAACAAAGAATGCGCATCAGGTGTGTTTTTCTTTTTATGTTTTTAACTAACTTATGAAGCCAATGTAAACTTTAAAGGGTAACTAAACCCTAAACCAACTTGTTTTAGTTAATGATCTGTAAGACTGGGGCTTTATTATTGCTGTTCATTGATTCAAGTAATTTTTTTGACATTTGGGTGTTTTAATTCTACAATATATGGTGTAAAAACTTCTGAGTGCTGCCCTCTTCAGGTTGAACGGTGGTTACTGCAGTTGAATTTTCCTATTGGTGGTTGCGGTGGTTTGTGACGTAAGCAGCCACCAGTTAAAGGCAGGGTAGGTAGAATTCCCCAAAAATACTTTTTTCCAAATTTATTTAAACTGACTTTATATATCAATGCATAACTAAAATGTAAGTACTCTGGAAAAGAAATTATAAAAATCGAGTGTCTGTAGTCCTCTCAGGACTGTAATAAACACAGCTCATTATTCCATTCGGGACGAAAGAAATGATTGGCTGGGGCGACTGTCACACTGCCTCGCTACCATGGATACCACCTCTGCTGATACAGGAGCAGCCCAAATGCGCGCACCCGTTTGAAGAGGCACGGAAGCTAGTAATAACAATTATGGCAGAGAAAGAACAGTCAAAATTCTCAGTACCAGCATATAGAGGCAGCGAAGTCAAACAAGTTAAAAAAAGGAAGACAGTATTTGAAAAGGCTATGAACAAAAAGTCTTTGGATAAATCAAGAAATCATACGAGAGTCAATATCGGCGTGGCTTTCCAGCGGTGGCGACAACTGAGGGATCTCAAGGGGCTGAAAAGTGACTCCATGATGGCTTTATTTCTGCTGGACAGGTAATCTTGCTGTTTTCATTTTGATGACATTTATTTTTTCATGAAGCATGTATCACTAGCACACGTAGCTACCTAATATAGCTACCTAACGTTACGTAGCATAACTAACGTTACACTGGCTTAGCTATGACAGTGTAACTTTGGTGTCGACTGGTATAACGTTACTGTTAGTGAGCCAGGGTTGAGACGATAAATAAGCAATAGGCCTATCTGCAGTTGAAAGCTGTTTTGTTTAATTTCGCCAAATCTAACTTTAGGTTAAAAAGTTTAGGGAATCTATTTTTATACCTAGCTTTACCCTCTGCCTAAACTTTGTTCCTATGTTCACCGTGAACTCTACCTGCTCCGTTTTTTCACGATTGGTTTGTTGTTATATGCTCTACATATGTTTACCTATGTCTTTATGTTGTATCTGTATGTGCTATACAATATATGTTGTGTGTGTGTGTTATATTATCTTGTGTCTGCAATGCAGTTGTGAGAAGGTGTTTGAGTGTATGTTACTCAATTTATCTGTAAACAATCTTATGTTATGAATCTTACAAATTCACCTTCATCACAGTGTAACTGATAGTAACGGCAAACGTGTATCAATGAAGCTATTTATAGCTTTGCCTTACATTGAGTTTGATTCGGTTACAAGCTAGTAAAATATTTTAAACTTTACCAGTATCAGTATGCGAGCTTGATAGTGAGTACCAACAGCCATGTTAATTGTTTATATTCATGATAAAGTTAGTTATTTTATTACTTGTGCTTCTGACATGATGTCACTACATGCACTGCGCTCCTCTCTGCTCTGCACTGGTAAACGCGTCCGACTCTTCCAGCTGAGCGAACGGCCGGGATCGCGCGTTCATGTGTTTTGGGGGCGTGGCTTTGGAAGGAGCCGAGAAGGGAGGGGGTGGGAGTTAATGGAATAATGAGCTGTGTTTATTGCAGTCCTGAGAGGACTACAGACACTCGATTTTTATAATTTCTTTTCCAGATTACTTACATTTTAATTATGCATTGATATATAAAGACAGTTTAAACAAATTTGGAAAAAAGTATTTTTGGGGAATTCTACCTACCCTGCCTTTAATGTATTGTCCACAAAAAGCCTACAGCAGGTGTGTCCAACCCTGCTCCTGCCGATCGACTGTCCTGCACAGTTCATCTCCAACCCTAATCAAACACACCTGAAGCAACCAATTAAGATCTTCAGGATCTGAAGCAACCAATTAAGGTCTTCAGGATCACTTGAAAATTAAAGGCAGGTGTGTTTAATTAGGGTTGGAGATAAACTATGCAGGACAGTCGATCGGCAGGAGCAGGGTTGGGCACCCCTGGCCAACAGGGACACTGTTGATTAAGTTACAGGTGGGACTTCCCCAACTGGATCCCATCTCTAACTTATCTGACAGGGCCGATTTAGGCCGTTTGTGGACAGTTGAATATTATGCAAATTCGGTATTTGATGCGCTGCTGTTTCGAAGTTCACCGCTAGGCGGCAGTGCGCTACCTAAACTGACGCGGGTCATGCGAAACCGGCAAACGGTGACAACAGAGGAACACGATGGATCAAACGAAGCTCATTCGAATTTCTACACGCCCGAAATTAATAAATAGAGAGAGCAGTATGAGTGAAATAAGGCATTACTTTGCCTACAAAAGTAATGAGAAAAGTAAAGTAACAGATCTCAATGCACCACTCTGCAAACGGGGAGGCAACACATCAAATCTGCCTAAGCATTTGAATCGTCAGCTGACTTGTTCAAAGAGTTCAGAGATCGACAGGTTAGTGACCGTTAGTCCATCATTCAACTGATTTAATTTAGACTTTTATTGAACACTGAACAGCGCACATACATTAGAGCTTATCAATTATATATGATACGGTAAACACGAAAGCTCAAATCTGCTTGCATGACACGCTAGAACCAATTAAGTTTAGGTCTCATCATTTTTGCACTTTCAAACAAACATTAATTGAATTTGAATGAGTAAAGAATAAAAATTTTAATAATATTAATTTTAGTATTAGTTATAGTAAAATGAATGGCATATTAGTGCCGCTGTGGAGAGAGAGAGAGAGAGAGAGAGAGAGAGAGAGAGAGAGAGAGAGAGAGAGAGAGATTACAATTAAGCTACATTTGTCAACATTCATTATAGGGATGCACCGAAATTAAAAATTCTTGGCCGAAGCCGAATAATCATGAAACGCTTGGCCGAACACCGAACGCGGTGTTTCACATTTTTTCCATTTATTTTGCCAATGTTTTCACCATTGTATTTAATTAAATAGTAAAAATAAGCTTTTTTACTATTTTGTCTTGCTTTTCAGAGAAAAAAATCAAATTGCAAAAATACAATTTATTTAACACTGATTTTTTTTTGTTATTTAAACAAAGCACAATATAACTTAAAATAAATAAATTAGTAAAATAAAAAATATATTTTTATTTGGCCATCTTTGAAGCCCCCCATCTTGAATAGCCTATGTTAGGCCTATAACTGACTGCTGAAAGAATGTAACTAAAAATGTGCATTGAAAAGTGCCCCAAAAAAAATTACCCACAACAAATGAATAACTGTCCTAGACATAAGCCTACTTTTGCGGTTTACATACACTTTATCGTGGGCGTTGACAGGTTTGCATGGATTGCCTCAGATCATTTGGGTTTCAATATAGCGCGCGCTCTCCGTGGCGATTCAGCAGATAAGGAGTTGCCATGAGAACGACTGACATCTCTCTCTTTTCATTACATAAACAGAGAATATTTGTTTTCGTTTTGAATTAGATAAAAGTAGACAATTAAAGATATATTGCCTTTGCCTGTGTGACTAGTATTGGCTGAGTTTTAAGTTTAGAGACGTGCTCCAGGAAAAAAGTTAACGGAGACGGAGAGGCAGAAAGCACACCCTGTTTATTTTCTTTATTTTACAAAAGCACAGTTTTATTTCGATTGTAAGTGGACACAAGTAGACATTTAACAGTTTATTTTTTCATATTTCTTAAGTCTGCATTTAAGTGACCTTAAATGACGGAGTATTTAAGTCTATTTTGGGAAGGTTTGCTGCATAAAGCGCGCACCTCTCACTCTACGCTGGTTACTATTTGATCGCGTCATCAAAAACGTCATTGTTCGTTAAAATTTATTCGGTCTTTTTACTTATTCGGCCGAACACCGAAAGTGCTTTTTTTGCTATTTTCGGCAGAATAATTTTGGTTGCCGAACATTCGGTGCATCCCAAATTTATTAGGTAACCTGACCTAACAGTATTATAGCATTTATTAATCTATCAATCAGTAATTAAATGACCTAAAAATTTAAATGTACTAATACATGTTTAGCATGTTAACATTTCTTTATGCAATGCACTAAACTAATATGAACCCAAACAGTAACCAAACCAAGATTAATAAATGCAATAAATGTTGATCAAAATTTAACCTACTATATGTTCCCTGACTGACTTTTTTTTTTTTTTTTTTACATTTTGATACCCTTTCTTTGCACATTTGGTAGTGGAGAGTTTCAAGCAATGTTTTTTAAGTGTCACTTAAATTTTGAGACTTTTTTTTTTTACCTGTGGTATTGATTTAGTATCGATACCGAGGTATTAGGTTCTGGTATCGTACCGAAGCCAAAATTGTGGTATCGAGCCATCCCTAATGTCCACAGACAGCCTAGAGGCCGCGTCGAATAAGTTACAGACGGGACTTCACCAACTGCATCCTTCCTGTGACTTATCTGACAGGGCGGGGGAGAAGCATTTTTAGGGCAATTTTGCCCCGTTGCGGGGCCCCTGGAGGGTCTCGGGAGACGGGACCACCGTCCCCCGCCTCAGGGGGAGAGGCCCCATCGAACCAGAGGCGTCGTTTGGGGGCCAAAAAATTATTAGGGGGTGCCGCACAGCGCTTCGGGAATCTCGTCCACGGGCTGTCATTTAAGTTATTCTCAGATGTCAGGTTCCAGAAATAAGGAAATTAGGGAATTTAGGCAGTCTGTGGATTTTGGCTAGTTCATTTAAGTTGCCATATGGCGAAAAAGGTGTACGAAGGGATGAAAATCACCATTCTGGACCCTACGTACAACTTAAATGAATGGGGTTCCCTAATATCTCGTTTAGGGTACCATAGGGGGTCTGTGGACACTACCACTAGGGGGCCAGGTTCCTTAACCCTTGCCCACGAAGCCCCTAAAGTGCCACCTAAGTGCCTACTCTTCATCTCTATGTCCACGAAGTGCCTAAAGTGCCACCTAACTGCCTACTCTTCATCACTATGTCCACGAAGTGCCTAAAGTGCGACCTAACTGCCAACTCTTCATCACTTTGTCCACGAAGTGCCTAAAGTGCCACCTAACTGCCTACTCTTTATCACTTTGTCCACGAAGTGCCTAAAGTGCCACCTAACTGCCTATTCTTCATGACCTTGTCTGGGAAGTGTCCAATCGGCCCGAAATCGAGGGACATGTCTCGTCAGGGGCCCCCGGTTCAGGGTCCCGGATTTCAGGGTCCTAGGTGGGTCCAAAAATTTTCCCTGCGCTCTAGGGACTCGTCCTCCTGATATGTGGCAGTGGGGCCTCTAGGCTACCAGCATGCGAAGTTTGGGGCCCCTGGGGGTCGAACGGCAGCCGAGGACACGTGCAACTTATTGCATGCGTTTTCATAGGTGATTCGTGGACGGTGGACCAAAAGGTCCGTTTGACCCGAAATCAACACAGATGCCTCGTCAGGGGCCCCAGGGGCGGTGTCTAGAGTCTTGTGTCCCTTAGACCCGTTTTCGTGCTTAATTGGCCCATTTGGACACGAACAGCCTACGTCGAATAGGTTGAAAAATAGGCAGTTAGGTGGACAAATAGGCTGTTCGTGGGACGAGAGGAAGACTACGGTGAAGAGTAGTCAGTTAGGGGACGTTTAGGCACTCCGTGGACGAATTGGTGAAAAATAGGCAGTTAGGTGGACAAATAGGCTGTTCGTGGGACGAGAGGAAGGCTCCGATGAAGAGTAGTCAGTTAGGGGGACGTTTAGGCACTCCGTTGACGAATTGGTGAAAAATAGGCAGTTAGGTGGGCAAATAGGCTCTTCGTGGGCCTATTCCCACGCGGGATCTCCAGCCAGAGCGGCGCCTTTTGGTCACATGTCGGTAAAACAGGGCATTCCTTTGTTTACTCATTAGAGAAAAGCGCTGCGTGTGCGAATCAGAATCAGTAACTTAATCAAGTCCCCAGGGTCTCCTCTGATTTGACACCTCACAAACAAGACGAACATTGTGTAACCAGATGTTCAACCACTATTCCGATGTTAAACTCATCAATGCACACACATATAATTCCCCGGAGGGGGGTGGTGAGCAAGAGTTCACCACGTCCGCCGAACGCTGAATGACCCTGCTACACACACACACACACACACACAGGAACACTCATTTGTGACCACTGTGGTCAAAGTACCTTTCTAAATGTATGAAATGTTTCTCTTGTGTGTTTCACGATCCCCATGTGACCAATTGCTATAACTATAAGCTTTATGGTGTATAATCAAACTTGATATGCGTTTAATCACAAAGAATCATGTATCTTTATCTTACTAGCTCACAGGAATACCTTGCGTGGTATTATTGTGATCAGAGAAATCCAATGGTATTGAATCCTTAACCCTAAGTGCAACATGATGCATTCTTTTATTAATACCAGTTTATAAGTGTATTATGACCCAGTTCTGTCTCCTCTGTACATTGCCCGGAGGGCGTGTACTTCGCGAGCAAAGAAGTTTGCTGCCACGCCTCCTCCCAAACGATTGGATCAGGCACGTAAGAAAGGCGTGCCACTAGTTCCTTCAAAACTCGGAGCGCCACGTCTGTTCTTTGCAGTTTCTACGCCAGAGAGAGGTCCACACTTTCCACTATGAACTCCAGCTGGAGTTCTTCGTCGTTTTCTAATTTTGTTTTAATCTAAGTTTCTTTCTATTGATCTACCTCAGTTGATAGTTTTCCTTCGTTCAGTGTATTCACGAACGAAACGAATTCAAGATTAATCATCTTTCGTACGGGCTGCAGCTGAGCGATCGCAACATCTACCTCTGCCCGGAAGAAACTTCGGACACTCAGCTTCTTTTCAAACCAGCTGCACAAAAGGGGCCATATCAAAGCAAGTACAATCTAAAAGAAATGCTGTTTTAAGGTTGTCTAGATTAACTTCCTAGAAAGCCTTTGGGGTCTCATTTTGAAGTAACTGTTTGAACTGTTCTGTCCTGAGAAGATCTATCTCTCTCTCTCTCTCTCTCTCACCCTCTAACTTTCTCTCTCCAATATTTCGTATTGCAATCACTTTGGTAATTGTTTGTTTTGCTATGCATATTTACTCTTGCGTGATTTAGGTAGTCTATGCAATCCTTAGTTTTGTTTTATTAAATTCCATAATCCTTTGAATTGAATCTGTCTCATTGTTCCATAAACTTGAAGTCCCTGAAAATGTCGAGTTAAGCTACAAGCTCTACTTGGTTTAACTATTGCAATATCGAAAGTGCCTTACACGAAAATATCATTCTTGTGGCCACAGGAAAGTTATTGTCGCTGTTACAGGCCGGTAAGTTGTGATAAGGAAGTTTTCGCCTCCAGTCCGCCAGACGGACAGATTGCGTGATAAACTAAATTTGAATCACATGAAAATTTACCCCGATAATTGGACTGATGTTACCGACCTATATTAATAATTACTACGAGCAATCGTGTTAATGATTCATATACGGTGAGGTTTAGCCTATTCCTTATTTGGAATAATGTAATTTGGTCACATATGCATATTCCGATAATGCCATAATGCCGATTATTCATTATCATATGAATAGTATTCCCCCTTTGAGTTAATAATTTCCCCAAAACAAGTCATTGTCGCTACATCTGATATCATCATTTATACCTCAAATGCTACATTCAGTCTACTAAACTTTCTCAGTTTCTATACTATTGTATTGGAACCTAAATTAAACATGTAATAAATTTTTAATACAACAAAAGGGAACATCTGATTCTGCATTAACGCTTCATATTCTCTCAGAGACGATGAGAGCTGAATCTACTTCAAAGTGCTGATAATGGTATTGTCACGGTTCACCGTCATCTCATGCACTACAGTCCCCAGAATCCTCTTTGGCGCACCTGCAATCACTTTCCTCTGAATTATCACCTGCACCTGTTACAATCAGTAAGCCTCATTACCCCTGCATAAAAACACTCACCACAGCCTCACTCACGGTCAAGCCTCCAACAGGAACAGACCATTTCCCGTTGTCCTACAAAGCCTCTAAAGAAGTCCAGTTCCAGCCAAGTAAAGTATACTCACCTGTGAATTACTAACCTCTGCATTCCTGTTCCACTGCCTCCAGACATCCTGTCCGAGTCCTTGCTTCCTGAAACCCCATCTGGATCCCTGTCCCCTTAAATCCTGGATCTTCCTGAGTCCCGGTGTTCACGCTGAGTTATCTCTCCCACGACGACATCTGAAAGAGAAAAGACACGTATGAAAGATCTGCAACCGCTTGACATAAAGTAACCTGAAGAGGATCTGCGCACCTGTAATCTGCCCCGCACGTAGTGATCCACCTCGTATCTGCACCTGCACTTGCACTCTGAGAATACTCACCCTTGCACTTGTGTCACATTTAATAAAGCTGTGTTTGGATTCACTTACCTCTGTCTCCTTGCCTGTATCCTGACAGGTATAGGCTAACTGTCTTAATTTATTTCTTAATATTTCTCGTGGCCCATTAGTAGTGAATAAATTAGAAGAGAAGTATTTCGTTTTAAACTACCACACTACATTTGTGGGAAAGCCTGAGGCTTCCTGTTTGAATTTTAGAAATGTATTTACATAACCACTGAACAAGGTATCAGATGTCTGTTCAAAATGCCAAAATATCCATGTTGTATAGCACGCTGTAATTCAACGGAGACCCACGACCCTGTAATACACCTGTCTTCATCCGTATGACTGCACTGAGGGTTTTGAATCTGACTCTCTGCACAAGTCCTACACAAAGGAAACATTAGCTTACCAGCGCACCTGTAAGGCAGTACAGGGTGAAATAGCTTGCGAGGGGGTAGGACAGTGGCTTTGATAAGACCAAAATAATTCTCTATAGGTTCAAAATCCTTAAAAATTATTTTAGGGTGGCCAACAGGATATGTTTTACATGATTGTACGTACGGATACAATGATGTGAAATCATAATAATCTACCCTCTCATCATCAGCTGTTTTGTGGTATAGCTTATATACGTTTGTCCGGCCACCGTATAAAGCATTGCGAGGTTTCAACCTCTCAGGCGCTTCGTAAGATTTCATAAACCGTATGACATCCGGATCTGATTGTTTTGCACTGTCCCATTCGCATTCCCATATAGTGATCACACGCAAGGAATACATTTTACGCAGGGTCTCTAGTCTGTCATCCGACTGTCTCCTGAGAGATCCAAAAGACATTTTTGATAAGGGTTGAATTTCTTCAGCCTTAAATCTGCAAGAGTGTCCATGAAAGAAACACCCCAAGAATTCTAAAGCTGTTTTCACGCCTTTATTGCTCTCGTAATACCCATCAACATGATAGGGACCGAATTTGACTTCACCGTGATTTAAAGCGTGTTGCACATCTACATTATGCTTTTTTTGGAAATATTCTAACCACTGTATAGACGAATTTGAAAAAGTTTTGTGTTGATTAACGTACGCATGGCTGTGGGTGAGAGCCAGATTGTCATGTGTCAGAAAATTAGTTTTGAATACTTTCATACACGTTCCTGCTAGTGTTACTGATTTAAATGGATCAAGGTTTGTGATTTTTAAAAACTCATCCCTATAACTCAAACAGGCCTGGCGTAGAATAATCATGTCATTCCGACAGTAAAAAGCTAGCTCCTTTTTGAAGTCAAACAAACCCGATACATCTGCATACCAAAGATCAAATCTAGTACGGTCGGCTTGACTCATTGTCTCATAGCCGTAAAACTCTTTTGGTGGGTACGGCCCCTGATAATCAGCATTCTCCAGTCTATTGAAGTGATGTGGGAAAAAACCCTTATCACTTACACTCAGGTTTAATGCTGCAGGTATCTTTGCCAAACACATTGGGAGAAATTGATAAGAATCAACATATCTCTGTCTAAACACTGGGTCATACATGTATCAAATACGACATCCTTGCATTATAATTTTCGGTGTTAATCCTTCGTTGGTGAGGTATTTCACTAGAATAAAATTGTCAAAACCGGAAGCGTTGTGTGCTATGAATGTAAAACCAGCATATTTCCTACGTCTAAAGTGTTTAATCAGACGCTCTACACAGCCTGTACCACCTGTTTCAAACGTCTCGCCATCATGTGTCATTGCACATACATAATTAGCAGTATGTCTACCATTTTCAAACATAGTTTCAAAATCGTAATAAATGTATTTTTCATCATGTGTTTCAGACTTAAGGGGTTGAATGTAACATTCATGACTACCGGCATCTGTCAAGGCCTCTTTGCAATGTTCGCAGCACTTCGGAGAACAGTTGTGGGGTTTTATCTTATCACCGTTTCTTGCCATCCTATAAGTAGTGTGACATTTTGAGCAATAACGAAAGGTATCACATTGCGATCTTTCGTCAGGTACTCGTGATTTTGTATGTGTATTGTAGCAGAATGTATTTTTACAGAATCTGAGACAATCTGGACAATGTCTATAGTTTGTAGTATGTGTCCAGCACTCTGATGTATTTCATACTTTACATAGATATTTGCATCGGTGTGTCCTTCTGTCATTGTGGCCCTTGTGGCAGAATTCGCAGATGTAGCTATTCCCTATAAAACCTTTCAAATTTTTTATTAGATGGTAATGGCCCTCGTGATTATACAGATTCACAGTCTTTGGATGAATATTTTCTTTAGATCATATTTTTTTTCGAAAACAGTCAAATTGTGAAACCGCAGCTTTTATGGATTTCGTACGCTGGTCTTTGTAGTTGTTGATCTGTAAACGACGGATTAAGAAAATAGGCTAGACAAAAACTCAAACACATACTATTTTCGAAATTATTAGGACTGAATAAATGCATTTTATTCCTCTCTATAGATTCACTGATCACATGGATTGTAATTCTTCTACGACCCCCTCCAAGCTTGTCCATAACAACAGAAATCTGTAATGATAGTGTTGTATCTGTGCTTACATCACCGTTACACTGTGTCGCTTGTTCAATCTGATCGATAAATAATGTTGGATCATGATTGTTCTCGGGTGTTAAAACTGTATTTATGGACGTGGGTAAACTATCCCCCGACAAGGCAATGTTTATATATCCTGTTTCGCCAGCCATCAATTGAGAAAAATCTACAATCTCATTTAAAATATTATGCAGATGTATATTATAAGTAGCTAAATCATTTGAGTCTATTTCACAGAGATTAAGTGTCCTATTAATTTCTACCCCATTGAAATGCAGGGATGCAAACAGCGCGCTTTTCGGCGCCTCACGCTTTTTCACGTCAGTTTGGGTGATTCGGTCTGAGACTGAGAGGGTCTTATTATAATTTCACAAAGTCATCTGAAGCCATACCATAGCTTAATGTGAGGGACAGAAGTCTACATCATTAAATTAAAGTTTACGGAAACTCGTTTTCTCTCCTCTGCGGATGTCAATCATTCTCCATTCAGTATTCAAACAGCGTGCGCGCCTCGTCCGGTTACAGCAGGATGCACGGTAAAACTCTCTCCAATATGATATATTCACATTATAGTGCTTGATCTGTAGATAAAAGGCTGTGGATTTGCATAAAATTACTTACTTATTATGTTTGTTGCTGTTTTTAAACGACTTGCTACCGTGCCTGTTAGCACAAAGACTATGAATCGGCATCAAACGCACAATAACTGGAATTTAAAACTGTGAAGAAACAAATGATCAATAAACTGTTGGACAGATATACACTAGGATTTGTGCGCTCGACATTTCTTCGCTTTGTGCCGTGAACTTTTAAATGCGCACTTGCGCAGCGCTGCACACTGTGACTCCATGTTGCTTTGAGCACATCATTCTGCACCCGCGATGCGCATACGCGCTTTGTGCGCTCTGTTTTGAAGCGTTCATGGTTTTGCGCACTGAAAGATTATTAAAAGCCTGTATATATTTTTTTAAACCTTTTTATACCTAATTTAATTAGGGCCCAAGCCTTGAAAAGGCGAAGGCCCTATTGTTTTCCTAAGGATTTTTTTTTCTATTATTTTTCTTGCGACTATTTGGGCACTTTTGGGGCTCTTAACGTGCTCGAAAACTCTTGAAACTTTGCACACGGGTCAGAACCCGCGGCCATCAGGGCCGGGCTGAAGATGGTACCCGGCGTGGCAGGGGGGCTCAACAGTGCCCCCTTGAACGGGGTCCGAAAACATGGTCCATAAATCAAACACGCTTGCATGTAATAATATGAAACTCGGTACACATTTAGATCTCATCGGTTCATATATCCTTCATACTCTTACTTTTTACCCCAGCCCAACAGGAAGTCGTCTATTAAGGGTTGTTTGGAAAACGCATGCAATGGAATTTAAAGTACTCCTAGAGAATTCATCCAAATGCCGCGAAACTCTGTCAGGGTGAAGTCAAGACATGGAGGATCAAAAATTGCCAGGGGATTTTTGATATCTCAAACGGTTTGGCCGTGGCGAGGAAACGAAATTATGGCAAGAAACGTGAAACAGGAAGTGTGTTATAACTTCAGCATTCATTAACTGATCTTGATGAAACTTCAGCAGTGTGTTCGTTGTAAGAGGCCGATCACATGGATGTGACTATTGTGAGTCAAAGTTATAGCGCCACCAACTGGCAGCAGGAAGTGTGTCACTTTCAAAATGCTTTATGTGTATAATGTAAACACACTCACACGGCAGATGTAGACCTGTGAAAGAATTATTGATATCTCAGATACTGTTGCCGTGGCAACGCATTAAACTTTAATATTCTTTTTTGATGCTTTTGAGACTCTTAACATACTTGAAATTGCATGAAACTTGACAGACACATCACATTTATTAGCCAGTAGACATGTGCAAAGTTTCAGAAGCGGGCGTGGTGAGGGGCTCAGTAGCGCCACCTTTTGACAAATAAGTGGGGGGTTAGTTTCATCTACAGTTACAAAAATCGGTATTTATATAGTGCTCCTCGTGCCGGACAACTTTCTAATTTACAGTCATTAGCTCTGACTACCAGGAAGTCAGATATTTTGGTTTGAATGTGGAGAAAATCTCAGAATTTTGCTAGTCTCTCAGTGTCTGTGTGTGTGTGAGAGAGAGAAGAGGGGCTTGTCAGGTTTATTTTAACCCTTTCTTTGCTGTGTGCGACTTCTCTGGTATTTTTGGGGGCCTTAACATGCTCGAAAACTCTTGAAACTTTGCACCCGGGTCAGAACCCACGGCCATCAGGGCCAGGCTGAAGCTGGTACCTGGGTGTGGCAGGGGGGCTCAACAGCGCCCCCTTGAACGGGGTCTGAAAACTTGATCCATATATCAAACACGCTTGAATTAATTAATATGAAACTCGGTACACTTATAAATCTCATCAGGCCAAACAACTTTCGTGCTCTAAGTTTCACGCCAGCCCAACAGGAAGTCGGCTATTATGGGTTGTTTGGTAAAAGCATGCTTTGTTATTTGATGTACTCCTTCTAGGAAATTCATTCAATCACCACCAAACTCGGTGTGCATGAAGTCAAGACATTGAAGATGCTAAATTGCGGACGGATTTTTGATATCTCGAATGGTTTGGCCGTGGCAAGGAAACGAATTGATGGCGAGAAAAGAGTAACACAAAGTGTTATAACTTCTGCATACATTAACTGATCTTGATGAAACTTCAGCAGTGAGTTCGTGTTAAGAGGCCGATCAGATTGATGTAACTATTGTGACTCAAAGTTATAGCGGCACCAACTGGCAGCAGGAAGTCTGTTACTTTCTAAATGCTTTTGACAAAAGTGGGGGGGTTAGTTTTACCTACAGTAACAAAACTCGGTACGTATATTTTTCTCATCAAGCCGGACAACTTTCTAATTTACAGTCATTAGCTCCGACCAACAGGAAGTCAGATATGTTGGTTTGAATATGGTCATTTTCTCTTTCTCTCTGTGTCTATGTCTCTGTGTCTGTGTGTGTGTGAGGGGTGAGGGGGAGGGGGGAGGAGGGGGTGCTAGATAAACCATTTCACTGCTGTGTGATTTGGCCTGCATTAAAAAGGAAAGTAAATGTCTTAAGCCTTGAAAAATATATATTAATATATATTTTATTTTTTCATTGTTCTAATCAGGTCAGGCAAGTAAAATTCTCCGTCTTGTCCCCATGAATGACCGTGCAGCCGTGCACTTAGTTTGAGTTTAAAATTAGTCCTGCATTAAAAGGATAAAGAAATCTCTAAGGCCTTATCTTTTTGCATAGCACTTTATGGATATTTTTAAAATGACAAAATATGCATAGAACATATCTTTTAAATGTATGGTTTGCTTTAAATAAAATTAATATTGTATGTTTGGTGATTCAAGCTGAATGAATTAAAAATGAATGTGCTATATATATTAGATCAATATATTGTAACGGAGCAGGCTCCCGCACCACCTCCTCTTCACCACCGGAGGGAACCGTCTCTGGAATATTAACTTTACCCATCGAACTCCATTTCCCATCATGCCTCATACCTGGGACTGATTGCACTCACACCTGCACCTCATTCACACACACTCATATAAGCCTCATTCACACACTCATTCAGTGCGAAGTCTTGATCTGCCCCGGCCATCATTTCTGAGCGTTATTTCCCTGAGTTTGTTTCCTGTGTTTGATCTTGGATTGTTTATCGTTGCTGACCCCTCTCTGCCTGCCCTGACCCCGGACTGTTTACTGGACTCTGATTCTCTCTGCCTGCCCTGACCTCGGATTGTTTACTGGACTCTGATTCTCTCTGCCTGTCTCGACCCTTTGCCTGGTTACCTGGTTTGTCTCTGCCTTGCCTTCTCTGTTCTGTTTGCCACTGTTTGACCTTGCCTGTTTTGACTATTCTAATAAATGCTGCAAATGGATTCTCCTGACTCCGCCTCATCACAACAGAAGACTTCGCCAACACTCGATCCAGCAGCAGTCAGGCAGCTCGCCACCGAGGTATCTGCTCAAGCTTCACAATTATCCTTGCATCACCATCAGCTGAGCCGACTCACTTCTCTCACCGAGGATCTAGTTCAATCACTACAGAACTTACGAGTATCATCCTTCAGCGTGCCCGCTGAACATTCACAAGGTGCATCTTCCCACGCTGTCAACACTGCTGGCCACCCTCGTCTTGCTTTTCCAGAAAAATTTGATGGTAACCCAACCAAATGCAAGGGTTTTCTGCTACAGTGCACGCTTTACATCGATCAGCAACCATCATTCTACCCCGATGACGCTGGACGCATTGCATTCGTTTGCTCACTACTCACCGGCAAGGCGTTGGAATGGGCTACGGCAGTTTGGACACCCGATGGTTCTGCATTTCCCTCATTCACGGGATTTCTTCAGCGATTCCGTGATGTCTTTGAACACTCCACTGCAAAAGGGAATCCGGGAGAACAGTTGTTAAACCTCTCTCAAGGACGAAACACCGCTGCCGAGTATGCTCTCACTTTTCGCACTCTCGCGGCTCAAACCAACTGGGTCGATGATACTCTTAAAACACTCTTCAGAAAAGGACTATCCGTCGAGTTACAGTCTGAGTTGGCCTGCCGAGATGAGGGCAGAAACCTGAATGAATTCATTGATCTTGCCATCCAGGTCAATAATCTGATGCGTTCTCGCCGCCACCCTCGAGCCCCACCACGATACACACACGAAGCCGCCATGGCACCCGAACCCATGCAACTAGGGTTCACCCATCTCTCTCCAGAGGAACGAGAACGCCGTCAGCAAAACCGCCTCTGCCTGTATTGTGGTCAGCCAGGCCACATGAGAATCGATTGTCCTGTTCGCCCGGCCAATAGGACCCAAGCGGTGAGTCACAAAGAAAACCAAAGCACATCCAACCTCTTACTACCCATTCGTTTGTCCGTCCGGGACCAAATCATTTCAACCACTGCCATGATCGATTCAGGAGCCGCGGGGAACTTCATTTCCAGCGAATTCGCTTCTTTACATCAGCTAAAATTAAAACCCTGTTCTTCTTCTTTGACAGTGGAGGCGCTAGACGGACGCCCCATCGGAGGAGGAAGAATTCACCGGGTGACCGAAGAGATCACAATGCACATCGGGGCCCTGCACTCGGAAAAATCCAATTCTACGTCATTCAAGCTCCACATCATAGCATAATACTCGGCCTGCCTTGGTTACGCATCCACAATCCACACATCTCTTGGAGGGAAGGTCAAATCACTCAATGGGATGTCACATGTCACGAGCACTGCCTGACTAGAGTCAATCAGATTCCGCAACCCGTCTCAACTAACCCCACTTCTGATCAACAAGAAATAAAACTCCCTCCAGCATACGCAGATCTGACTGAAGCCTTCAGTAAGAGGAAAGCATCACAACTTCCTGAACATCGATCCATTGACTGTGCCATCGAACTCATGCCCGGAGCCACTCCACCTAAAGGTCAAATTTTTCCATTATCTCAGCCAGAATCTGAAGCCATGAAGCAGTACATTGAAGAGGAGTTAACCAAAGGTTTCATTAGACCCTCAACATCTCCAGCATCAGCAGGTTTCTTCTTTGTTAAAAAAAAGGATGGAGGGTTGAGACCCTGTATTGACTATCGTGGACTCAATGAGGTGACTGTTAAGTTCCGCTATCCCCTACCTCTTGTTCCAGCCGCCCTCGAACAACTCCGCCAGGCCAAATATTACACCAAACTGGACCTTCGCAATGCCTATAACCTCATTCGCATTCGGGAAGGAGATGAATGGAAAACGGCATTTTCAACCAGCAGTGGCCACTATGAATATTTGGTTATGCCGTTCGGTCTGTCTAACAGTCCTTCTGTCTTTCAGTCATTCATGAACGATGTTTTTCGGAACATGTTGGATAGATGGGTGATCGTATACATCGACGATATTCTAATCTTCTCAAATTCCCTAGAAGAACACATTCAACACGTCAGAATGGTCCTGAAACGTCTACTGCAGTACCAACTCTACGCCAAAGCAGAGAAATGTGAATTTCATCAAACCAGCACAGCATTTCTCGGGTATATAATCAGTCAGGAGGGAGTAGCTATGGACGACAAAAAGGTCAAAGCAGTGTTGGACTGGCCCTTACCCCAAACCGTCAAAGAATTGCAACGTTTCCTGGGCTTTGCCAACTTCTACCGACGTTTCTCCAGAAAACTGTCCCCAGCTGAACGGAACTACGATGTAGGTAACCGCGAATTGTTAGCCATGAAACTTGCTCTCGAGGAATGGCGACACTGGCTGGAGGGAGCAACCCAACCCTTCATTATCCTTACCGATCACAAGAACCTCGAATACCTTCGGTCAGCCAAACGTTTGAACCCCCGTCAGGCCAGGTGGGCCTTGTTCTTCACCAGATTTCAGTTTACTGTCTCTTATCGTCCAGGGTCCAAGAACATTAAAGCTGATGCTCTCTCTCGCCAGACAGATGAATCTCAACCCCCTATCACAGATAACATTATCCCAGGAAAACTTCTAGTGGCTCCGGTGCAGTGGGATATCATCACAGAAATCGAGCAGTTCAACAGTCAAGCAGAACCTCCAATCGAGTGTCCTGAGGGTCGCTTATTCGATTTACCGATTTACCCTCTGTAACCGAATGGCTACAACGGAGTCAAGAGGTCTGGGATCAAGCACACACTCACCTACGTCACGCCGTCAGACAACAAGAACTCCAGGCCAATCGTCATCGCCGCACCGCCCCAGAGTATCAACCTGGCCAATGGGTTTGGCTCTCAACCAGGGACCTCAGACTTCGACTTCCATGTCGCAAACTTAGTCCCAGGTATGTTGGTCCGTTTCAAATTGTTAGACAAATCTCACCAGTATCATTTCGATTAGACCTGCCCGCTAATTACCGTATTTCCCCCACGTTCCATGTATCACTCCTGAAACCTGCCGGTGGTCCGCGAGGAGAGTCGGAGGAGGGAGCCACAGGTCCAAACCCCCCATCCATCCTGGTTGACGGCGAGGAGGCGTATCGTGTGCACGAATTGCTCGACTCCAGGCGCCGGGGTAACGTCCTCCAGTATCTGGTTGACTGGGAGGGGTTCGGTCCAGAGGAGCGATCCTGGGTCAACTCTGGAAATATCCTAGACCCCACACTCACGGAGGAGTTTCATCGGATGCACCCGGAAAAACCGGCCCCTCGACCCCGTGGGAGACCCCGGCGTCGTTTGCCTCCTCGCTTCAGGAGCCGCTCGCAGGGGGGGGGGCTCTGTAACGGAGCAGGCTCCTCTTCACCACTGGAGGGAACCGTCTCCGGAATATTAACTTTACCCATCGAACTCCATTTCCCATCATGCCTCATACCTGGGACTGATTGCACTCACACCTGCACCTCATTCACACACACTCATATAAGCCTCATTCACACACTCATTCAGTGCGACGTCTTGATCTGCCCCGGCCATCATTTCTGAGCGTTATTTCCCTGAGTTTGTTTCCTGTGTTTGATCTTGGATTGTTTATCGTTGCTCACCTCTCTCTGCCTGCCCTGACCCCGGACTGTTTACTGGACTCTGATTCTCTCTGCCTGCCCTGACCTCGGATTGTTTACTGGACTCTGATTCTCTCTGCCTGTCTCGACCCTTTGCCTGGTTACCTGGTTTGTCTCTGCCTTGCCTTCTCTGTTCTGTTTGCCACTGTTTGACCTTGCCTGTTTTGACTATTCTAATAAATGCTGCAAATGGATTCTCCTGACTCCGCCTCATCACAACATATATATGTTTTCTTTAACATTTTAATCAACACTAACTTTATTCTCATCAGAATTATAAATTTGTGTATAAAATAATACAACCATTAAAAAAACACATTTGATTTTCTATTTTAATCAATGAAGAATGTGTAACTTAAAAATAAACAAATTAGTGCTCTGTTTGAGGACAAGAAATGAAAACCTATGCAATATGATGAATGTCCAAAAGATGGCACTCACAGACTGTTTTTAAATGGGGTTGGATAAATATTTTTTTGCTTTTAAACTGTGTGTGTGTGTGCCTTGGTGTCTGTTACAGTGACAAGAGTTTAATCCTTTTTCAAGTTTAAGTTGAAGGCCTTGTCTTTTTGGATATATATGATATATTTTTCCAAAATATTAATATAACCCATATCTTTTAGTTTGCTTTAAATTAAATTATCCTATGACATTAAAAATTATTCTAAATTTAAATTAAATTATATACGTGGCTATTGTGGTTCACGATCATAGGCCCTGTCCCAAATGGCACACTTCATATGAATTTTCGGTCTTGTGCAGTTATTTCATGTGTCCGTTAAATCCATGAGACTGTAGGGTGTCTCATTTTTCATTTTAGGTTTTAGAAGGTTTGTCACGCATACTTTGTGGTTGATATATGCCCTCGATGCGCACTTTTGCTCAATAACCCTAAAGGCACCGGGTGGCGGCTTGTTTATATATATATATATATATATATATATATATTTATATATATATATAAATAAAGCTGCGAGGAGCGATGAAGGGCCAAAGCCGGCGGCACCGCCATCCCGTAGGTAACTAAAGGCACCGGGGTTGCGGTGCCACCGGCTTGGGCCCGTAATCGCTGCTCGCAGCTATATTTGTATATTATTTCTGTGTAGTGTAGTGTAGGATATAAATATATACACTTCTGAATTCTTGACATTCATATATAAATATAAAATTGTGAAATGTATGATTGCATGATTGAATTTTATAAGAGTACTAATAGTAATTTATTTTTATTAACATGTTTAGTTTTTATAAAATTACTGTGCAAATTTTTTCAAGAATTACTTTTTGCTGCTGATTTATACACTCGTTAAGTTTAATAAAAATACATAATACATTCATGTAATATTTAAAGGTGTTAACTGTAATCTTACACTGCAAAATGATAACTTACAAAGGATTAAATTCATCACAATTATGGATATTTGCCGCGGGGCGAGGGCTTCGATAACCTCTCTCTTTTTTGACCATACATGTGTTTGCATCCCTGGAAATGCGGTCTCGGTATTATTGTGAACTCCCCTACACGGCCCCCCTCAGTCGCGAGGTTACGTATTTCTGACTGACTCAGTCCCATTTCTGGAAGCTGCGGATCATAGCTCGTTTGAGGTGAATTACCTGTACCGATCTGTACGTTTTCATTATCATTATGTACGGGTATTTCTAACCATCTTTGCTGTTCGTCTATAATATTTTGCAATCGTTCGGTAGTGGTTAGTTTGCTTGTGTTTAGCATTTGTAACTGATCGTTTATTAATTGGCGTAATTGATTATTAGTCTGTTGTCTTGATCTTTTGCGTTCTGCGTCATCAGAATCTGAGTCGGTTCGAGCTCTTTTAGAAAGCATTTTTGGAATGTTTTATTTAAAAATCGTGTAAAACAAGCATGTGTACTACTACCATACATAAACAATATTGTCAATTAATGTGTACGGTTAAAGTGTAACAGAAATAGAATAACAATTTAACAACAACAACAATACTAATGCAGCTACACACATCTGTATCACTTATAAAGATCACATACAAATAATAACAACCGAATGAATTTAAAAATAATAACTCAAATGAATTTAAAAATAATAACAGTCAAAAATAATAACACAAATGAGTTTTAAAAATAAATTAAAAAGTAACATTCAAAAGGAAATCTTTTGAATTTCCTCAAGCGTCTTTGCATGTGTTGCTTCAGATCATTTGCGTTTGAATACCGCGCGCTCTCCGTGGGCGTGTCACATTAGCAGAATAATGAGCTGAGAGAACGATAATGAGATCGGCTGACACCTCTCTCTTTTTTTTATAGATTACATAAACAGAGAATATTTATTTTAGTTTTGAATTAGATATTTCAAAAGTACAAACTTAAATGATTATAAAGATATATTGCTCATGCTTGGGTGAATAGTATTCGCTGAGCTTTAAGTTTAAAGACGTGCTCCAGAAAAAAAGTTAACGGAGACAGAGAGGCAGAAAGCACACCCTGTTTATTTTCTTCATTTTACAAAAGCACACGGTTTTGATGTTAATGTGAGTGTACACAAAAAAAAGAAGACCCTCTATAGTTTATAATCATGTATTGATTTTATTTATATGACCAAAAATGACGGAGTATTTTAAGTCTATGTTGCTGCTATGTGGAAAAAAAACAGCAAAACGCGCCGGCGCGTTTCTCGACCCCAGAGGGTTAATAAAAGAGAGAAGAAAAATATAATATTCTAACACATATTTGCACTATAATACTTTTTTGTTAAAATGAGAAATGGTGCTAGCAACATACCGTAGTGACCTCCTGACATGTTTCGCGTAGAGCCTCGATTCGGTTGACTGTTCTGATCGAAGTGAAAAGTTTGAATGAAATAGCCGTCCACAATTTAAAGATTGCACTTTGTGATTTCAAAAACACCTTTTTTCCCGCGCATTCTTTTTTCAAAGAACATCTTTCAACTCTGCATGTGGTAGGGATTCTGATATTTGATTTTACAACTAGAAAAGCATATGGTGAATGTCTCGCACATTCACCTCTGATCTCATCAGATAACCTCAGCAATAAAATAATTCTCGCCCTCTCACGAAATAACACTTCCAGGACACCACAGCATGGGTCAAACACCAGGGGTCAGACATTGTGAAGACATGTGTGTGCGTGTGTGTGTGTGTGAGAGACGTGCGTGGGAACTCTGTGTTCTATTTCTCACGCTCCAGGGGCCTCATGTATCAATCTTGCGCACGCACAAAAACTTTGCGTACGCCAGCTTTCACGCTCATGGTCGGATGTACTAACAGTGAAATTAACGTGAGAATGTGCGTTCCTCCACGCCAATTTCATGTCTGGCGTACGTACATTTCTCATAGTTTTTGTCCGTTGACGACTCTTACAGGCAATGAAGTTAAGTTGCAAACATTACACAGCGAATTCTTCTACAAGTCTATCGCACTACCACCTGTGGGAAGCATTGCTATTAATTTGCAATTTATAAAATAATTTACATATATTGTCACACAAGCCTTATGGGAATATTCTATCAATTATGCAATTAAGTAAGAACATATAAAAGCACATGCAAATTGATACAACCCTTAGTCTATGGCAATGGCAGTTTTGGCCTTATTAGAGGACATTGCTAATGGCAGAATCCGAAGAGAACGAGTTTTTAGGGACCACAATGATTTTCTGGCCCAGGATGATGACTGGCTTATCAGCCGTTTCAGATTTCCAAGGGCTATCCTCTTGGAGCTCTGTGCTGAGTTGGGTCCGAATCTAAAGAGAGAGACAGCGAGGAGCCACGCAATACCCGTTCTCTTGCAGGTGCTGACAACACTTGGTTTCCTGGCAACTGGTTCTTTCCAAAGGGAACTGGCAGACTGCTCAGGAATAAGCCAGTTGTCTTTGAACCGCGCAATGCCAGCGGTATGGGTCGGGATCATCCGCATGTCTACCAGGTATAAGGTTCCCATATGATGCAGTTGACCAGCCAAACATTAAAACGCAATTGCAGCGATAGCCGGTTTTCCTAATGTAATCGGAGCGATCGACTGCACACACATTGCTATAAAGGCGCCATCTGAAGAAGAATTTGCATATGTGAATCGGAAACATTTCCATTCAATAAATGTGCAGATAATATTGGTTACCTTCGTGGCAGTCCTGTAGTAAATCCGAGTCTCCCACAGCAGCAGATACTACTCCAGAGAGTAAAGTGTCACCCATAATTGAGGCAACTCTCTGCTCAAAGGGTGTAAGTTCATCGACCCCTTTACCACTGCCTGTTCTGCCCACACTTTGTCGGTGCGCAGCAGTTCTCCATTTAACGTCCACCTTTATATCAGACCATTTTTTTTTTTTTTTTAATTAAGAAAAGCATCTCAAGCACAGTACAAGCATCAAATTGTTACATAATTAAATAAAGGAAAAAAATAAAAAATTAAACAAGCATAGTTAATGCTCACATACTAATATAATAATCACATAATAACATATAACATATATAATAACATATAATCACAGTGGCATATGCATATACATATACATATAAACAACTAAATAAACGAGAGGGAAAAAAAGAAGAAAAAAAAGTTTATCCAGAGCTCATCTCCTTAAAATAATCTAAAAATGGGCTCCAAGATTTCAGGAAAAGATCGGGTTTCATTTAATCTTTTCAAGTTTGAGGGCAAAAAGCAGGTCGAAAACCCACTGATGGTAGGTTGGAGGAGATGGCAGCTTCCAATTAATTAGTATAAGTCGTCTAGCCAACAGTGTGCAAAGTGCAATATTATCCATCTCTAAAGATGTAAGTTTAACATTTTCCGGAAGAACCCCAAATAAAGCTGTCAATGGGTTGGGGTCTATTACTGTGGTAAGAATTTCTGAGAAACAACTAAAAATTCCCCCCCAAAACCTTAATAACTTAGGACAGGACCAAAAAGAATGAAAGAGAGAGGCTGGCTCCACAACACAGCGTGGGCAGGTGGGGTCTAAATCAGGAAATATCTTGCAGAGTTGCACCCTAGACCAATGGATACGATGCACTACCTTAAATTGAATAAGCCTATGCCTAGAGCTAACTGAAGAAGAGTATATCCTTTTTAAGATAGTGTCCCAGGTTTCATCTTCTAACAAAATACTTAAGTCCTGCTCCCAGAGAGATTTTAACGATCCGCTAGATGGGGTTTGTTTGTCATTTATTATAGTGTAAATCTTTGAAATGGCACCCCTTATACATTTATGCTGGTCTAAAATACACTCCAAGACACCACTAGGAGGGGCAGCGGGGAACTCCGGAAAATGTTTACGGGCAAAGCTCCGAACTTGAAAATACCGGAATAAATGTGAATTGGACAAAGAAAATGAATTTTTAAGTTGGTTAAATGAAGCAAAATTATCTATAAATAGCTGATAAATTGTAACTAGACCCTGTGACTTCCAAATATTGAAAGCCCCATCAAAAAGAGAGGGTGGAAAGGAAGCGTTACTGGCAATGGGTGCGGCTGAAGAAAGACCCTTAAGCTCTAGGGCCCTGCGGAACTGAGTCCAAATTCTCAGAGAATGCTTGACAATTGGATTCTTAATCGAGATAATATGAGTAGAAGGGATTGAAGAACAGAGCAAAGATGTCAACGTGACTGGGGAACAACAAACAGCCTCTATTTGCACCCAGAGAGGTTTACACAGTTGCAAATCATGCCGGCACCAGTACAACAAGTTTCTAAAGTTGGCTGCCTAGTAATATGTTTGAAAATTAGGCAATGCCAAACCTCCCACCTCTTTTAGCTTAACAAGATGTTTTAGACTTATTCGCCTTGGCTTGTTATTCCAAATAAATGACGAGATAGTCTTTTCCAGACAGGAGAAAAATGATGTAGGAATAAATATTGGCAAACATTGAAATAAATATAAAAAATTGGAGAAGAAGTTTATTTTAACTGCATTTACCCTTCCTATCAGTGATAGAGGAAGGGGTTTCCATGATAAAAACATAGATTTTGTGAGATCAAATAAAGGACTAAAATTGGCTTTAAATAAGTCAGCATGTTTACTTGTCACTTGGACACCCAAGTACCTAAATTGGTTATTAACAACTCTGAATTGGAAATTTGAATATGAGAGACTTAATGCAGCAGAATTCACTGGGAATAACTCGCTTTTGGAAAAATTCAATTTATAACCTGAAAAAGTACTAAATAAGCCCAATATTGAAAGAATTCGAGGAATTGAGACAAGAGGATTGGATAAAAATAAAATAAGATCATCAGCATATAAAGAAACCTTCTCTTCTAGACCAGCACGAAAAATGCCCTGCACCTCTGAGTCAGCACGTAATGCAATTGCCAGGGGTTCAATAGCAATAGCAAATAGAAGGGGGGAAAGGGGACAACCCTGCCTTGTGCCCCGACACAGTGGAAAAGGATCTGAAATAATATTGTTTGAGCGAACAGATGCTTTGGGGGTGGCATAAAGGAGCTTTATCCAAGAAATTAATTTTAAACCAAATCCAAACCTCTCCAAAACATTTATAAGATAGCCCCACTCGATGCGGTCAAATGCTTTTTCAGCATCCAGTGAGACCACCACTTCAGCATTGTTGGAATGGGGTGAATACAAAACATTAAAAAGACGCCTAATATTAAAAAAAGAGTGTCTGTCTCGAACAAAACCAGTTTTATCAGGTGAAATGACTCCATGCAAAGTTTTTTCAAGCCGAAAAGATAATACTTTAGCCAGTATCTTATAATCACAATTTAAAAGCGATATGGGGCGATGAGAACCACAGTCTAGGGGGGGCTTATCTTTCTTAAGAATGAATGAAATAGTAGCTTGATAGAAGGTTGGAGGTAAGTTAGAATTTTGAAGACTCTCTAAAAAAAACAAAAGCAACACAGGGCATAGTAATTTAGAAAATGCTTTATAAAAATCAGACGGGAAACCGTCAGGACCCGGGGCCTTGCCTGTTTTCAAGGAAGCAATCGCATCAACTATTTCTTCAATTTGAATATCCTCATCCAAAAAAATCACACAAAGTCTTCTCTACAGTGGGGAAATCTAATTTATCTAAAAAAGTTTTCATTAAAGATACATCTTGAGGAGATTCCGAGGTGTACAAATTTCCATAGTATTGTTTAAATTGAGAGTTTATTTCTTTATAGTCAGTGGTAGCAATTCCTGAAGATAACTTAAGTTGGGGTATCAAGCGTGACGTCTGCGATTTACGAATTTGATAAGCTAACAATTTACCCGTCTTATCACCAAACTCATAGACCCTATGTTGAGCTCGTAAAAACAAATTCTCAGCCTCTTCGGTCCATAACAGATCATACTTTGTCTGCAAAATCTGACGTTCTTTAAAAAGGTTGGAAGATGGGTTCAGTGAGTACTGAACATCAATAGCTGTTATAGAACTAGATAATTCATCTAGTTGCTTCTTTCGCTCTTTATTTTTATAAGATGAATATGAAATTATTAAACCGCGCAGATAACATTTTAAGGTCTCCCAAATGGTAGAATAAGCCATACCCTGAGTACTATTGAGTTCAAGAAAAGAAGATATATTTGAGGAGATACATTTTACATTTTACACATTTTACTTTATCCCTTAATAGACCAGGGTTAAAGGACCATTGATGATGTTTTGGGGGTGCTTTTGGAAAGCTAAGTTCAAAAACAGCTGGAGATATTACAATGCTTTCATTGTCACATGTCTGTCCTGTCTTGTGTTGCACATGGGTGTTTGTAATGTTTTTGTTATTAAATCCTCCTTGTTTTTGCACTTGAGTTCTCTTCCCATTTTGTACGTGTTCCGTGACAGAACGAACCGACCCTTTGAGAACTCAGCAGCATGGAGGATTTTTGCTGGAGGTATATGGATGACGACGACTTGGATTGCCCAGATTACATCATTTCCACATTTGGATCAACCCAATTCTCTCCGATCGGCGGTGTCAGAAGGACTCCGCCAAACCTGGGTTCCAGCGGGGGGTTTTCGGACTTCTCTTCCCCAGCCAAGGAGCGGGGGAGGAGAGATTTTCGGGGGACCCGCCAGGTAATTTTTCGTGGGACCCGGGGAGGTTGTAAAGGAGGAGGTGGAAGGCAGTTCTGGGCCGGCTTCTCGCCGTCATGGTCGGAGGAGGAGGAGACGCCCGTCTGCCCAGCGAGAGACTGCTCACGTCTCGTCTGCCCAGCGAGAGACCGCTCACGTCCCATCTGCCCAGCGAGAGACCGTTCACGTCCCGTCTGCCCAGCGAGAGACCGCTCACGTCCCGTCTGCCCAGCGAGAGACCGCTCACGTCCCGTCTGCCCAGTGAGAGACCGCTCACGTCCCGTCTGCCCAGCGAGAGACCGCTCACGTCCCGTCTGCCCAGCGAGAGACCGTTCACGTCACGTCTGCCCAGCGAGAGACTGTTCACGTCACGTCTGCCCAGCGAGAGACTGTTCACGTCACGTCTGCCCAGCCAGAGACTGTTCACGTCACGTCTGCCCAGCGAGAGACTGTTCACGTCACGTCTGCCCAGCGAGAGACTGTTCACGTCACGTCTGCCCAGCGAGAGACTGTTCACGTCACGTCTGCCCAGCGAGAGACTGTTCACGTCACGTCTGCTCAGTCAGAGACTGAGCACGTCCAGTCTGCCCAGTCTGAGACTGAGCACGTCCAGTCTGCCCAGTCTGAGACTGTTCACGTCCAGTCTGCCCAGTCTGAGACTGAGCACGTCCAGTCTGCCCAGTCTGAGACTGAGCACGTCCAGTCTGCCCAGTCTGAGACAGATCCGGAAATGCCCATTTGTGTGGCCGCCAAGGCAGTTACGGACTATCTGGAGCATCTGGCTTGGGATCCTGGATATGCCCGTGTCTGCTGTCCCTGAGCCGGAGCCCGTGTCTGCTATCCCTGAGCCAGAGCCCGTGTCTGCTGTCCCTGAGCCGGAGTCCGTGTCTGCTGTCCCTGAGCCGGAGCCAGTGTCTGCTGTTCCAGAGCCGGAGGCAGAGCCAGTGCCCGTTCCAGAGCCGGAGGCAGAGCCAGTGCCCGTTCCTGAGCCAGAGGCAGAGCCAGTGCGTGTTCCAGAGCCGGAGGCAGAGCCAGTGCCTGTTCCAGAGCTGGAGCCAATGTCTGTTCCAGAGCCAGTGCCTGTTCCAGCGCCAGAGCCTGTGTTTGTTTCTGTGTTTGTGTCTGTTCTTGTGGCTGTTACAGTTTTGGTGTCTTTTCCTGAGCCGGTGTCTGTTCCTGAGCCGGTGTCTGTTCCTGAACCGGTGTCTGTTCCTGAACCGGTGACTGTTCCTGAACCGGTGTCTGTTCCTGAACCGGTGTCTGTTCCTGAACCGGTGACTGTTCCTGAACCGGTGTCTGTTCCTGAGCTGGTTGCTGTTCCTGTGCCCTGGCCGCCCGAGGGGTCGTCTCCGCCCTGGCCGCCTGAGGGGTCCTCACCGCCCTGGCCGCCCGAGGGGCCCTCACCGCCCTGGCCGCCCGAGGGGCCCTCACCGCCCTGGCCGCCCGAGGGGCCCTCACCGCCCTGGCCGCCCGAGGGGCCCTCACCGCCCTGGCCGCCCGAGGGGCCCTCACCGCCCTGGCCGCCCGAGGGGCCCTCACCGCCCTGGCTGCCCCCGCCCTGGCCGCCCGAGGGGTCGTCTCCGCCCTGGCCGCCCGAGGGGTCCTCACCGCCCTGGCCGCCCGAGGGGTCCTCACCGCCCTGGCCGCCAGAGGGGCCCTCATCGCCCTGGCCGCCCGAGGGGCCCTCACCGCCCTGGCCGCCCGAGGGGTCCTCACCGCCCTGGCCGCCCGAGGGGTCCTCACCGCCCTGGCCGCCCGATGGACTGTCTCCTTCGCCCTGGCCGCCCGATGGACTGTCTGCTTCGCCCTGGCCGCCCGATGGACTATCTGCTTCGCCCTGGCCACCCGATGGACTGTGTTTTGCCCTGGTCTGTCTCTCCTGTCCCCCCCCGGCCTGTCCCTCCAGTCCCGGGTCGGATGGAGCGTCTGGTAGCCGCTCCGTAGGGAGGGGGTTATGTCACATGTCTGTCCTATCTTGTGTTGCACATGGGTGTTTGTAATGTTGTGCCATGTGCTTTTTGATTGTTGATCCCTCCCCCTCGTTACCTGATTAGTGTTTGAGTTGTTCCACCTGTACCCTCTTGATTTGTTCCCTTTTTAAGTCTCCTCTTGTATGCAGTCTTGGTCGGTTCGTTGTCATACGTCTTCCCAGTTCCTTGTTGATGTGCTTATGTTCAGAGTCAGTGTTGGTTTCATGTTCATTTATTATGTTTTCCCCCCTCGTGGGTTTTTGATTTGTGTTTGTACTGTTTTTGTTATTAAATCCTCCTTGTTTTTGCACTTGAGTTCTCTTCCCATTTTGTACGTGTTCCGTGACATTCATAAGAGCAGTTCTGCAGATATGGAAGAAGTTTGTTATCTAGAAAAAAATAATCAATTCGTGAATAGGAATGATGTACTTGTGAAAAAAATGAATATTTCTTTGCGGAAGGATTTAAAAAGCGAAATGGATCACGAATACCATAGTTATGCAGAAAAGATTGAATAATCGCTGCACATTTTGAAAGAGATATAACTTTTTTTAGAAGACCTATCAAGTCGTGGACACATTACACAGTTAAAATCTCTGCCCAGGACTAATGAATGAGAGTGAAGGTAAGGTATACATGATAAAAAAGAAATGATAAAGGAAACATCATCGTAATTAGGGGCATAGACATTAGCAAGAATTAGAGGGGTTGAAAACAAAGTTCCTGTTACAATGACGTATCTGCCCTTATGATCTGCAATTACTTGTGATACAGCAAACAGAGTGGATTTATGTACCAGAATGCCACAGCCCCTGGACTTGAACTGAAAATTTGAATGATAGACTTGACCCACCCAATCTTTTTTCAACCTAAAATGGTCAGATGAACAGAGGTGGGTTTCTTGAAGAAACACAAAACTGGCTTTCATTTTCCTAAGATGAATCAGAACCTTGTTGCGTTTGACTGGATTATTCAAACCTTTACAGTTCGAGCTAACCCATCTCACCAAACCATCTTCGTTAGCTCTACCACCCATCAATTAAAAGAAAAAAAAGAGGAGAAACACCAAAAATATACTTGTAAAACACAAATAGTTATCCAAGGAACAGCAAGTAGAACAGAATGAAACAATACAAAAGAGCAACGGCCCAGTCTTGTGCTTATGAGATGAACAAAGAAATGAGAACATAACACACTTAAAGAACCCTAGCGCGAAGAACCACCCCCCACCCTCACTGCCACCCCCTAGCCCGCTCTCTTGACCTAAGCTAACACTCTGTCACATGTCTGTCCTGTCTTGTTATGCACATGGGTGTTTTGTTATGTTGGGCCATGTGCTCTTGTTATTGTCTGGTCCCTCCCCCTTGTTATCTGATTATTGGTTTATTTGTCCCACCTGTTATCCTCGTTACCCACCTTATTTGCCTTCCTATTTAGTCTTCCTGTTTTTGCTGTTCTGGGCTCGTTCGTTGTACATGTTACGTGTCTTCGTGTTCCTTCTGTGATGTCTGAGCCCTGAAGTTTGTACCTACCCTGTTTGTTTTGTTATTAAATCTCTGCATCTGAATCCACGTCTCTTGTCTACCCTCCCGTGACAGAACGAACGAGCCCAGGACAGCAAAAACAGGAAGACTAAATAGGAAGGCAAATAAGGTGGGTAACGAGGATAACAGGTGGGACAAATAAACCAATAATCAGATAACAAGGGGGAGGGACCAGACAATAACAAGAGCACATGGCCCAACATAACAAAACACCCATGTGCATAACAAGACAGGACAGACATGTGACACACTCCCCCAACTAGAGTGACCGCTACCCTGAGGAAAAACCCCAATATGCGTGCGAGATATTGTGATTCTTACCTCGGACGCATCTCCGCAAACAAATAACAAATACAGCCAATATATTCCGATACAGAATTAAAAAAAATATATAATATTAAATATAATATTAATATTAACCCACAGAGCTCAGTAAAGTGCTTTCAATAGCCTCTGAGCCAGAGAAAATGAGACATAAATTCCAGCACGTTTATAGATGTTCAAGCAGGTAATAGGTGTTGTTTCACAAAAGCAAGTGCCGCGGCTGGAGTATCAAATATATGTTCAGCGCCGTTCTTTGTGATTCTGAAGCTGGTTAGAACCTTTAGACCGTACTTAACATCTGGCATGGACCTCAGTAGACGTTTCACCTCAAAGTATGCGGCCCGCTTCTTGGCAATCTCAGGTGGAAACTCCGGGAAGACGAACAGTTTTGTCTCTGAACTTAAGTTGCCCACCCCGGCTCGCTTTTCGCCAAATATCCTCCTTGACATCGTAGCGATGGAAGCAAATTACGAAGGCTCGCGGACGGCTACCCTCTGCAGGTTTCGGTGCAAGTGTATGATGTGCACGAGCAAGGAGTGGAGGTTCTGGAAGATCAAATATCTCCACCAGAGCATGTGCCACGAACTTCTTAGGTTGTGGGCCTTCCAAACCTTCCGGAATTCCCACCAAGCGAAGATTGGATCTACGGGAACGACACTCTAAATCGATGCACTTCGCTTTCAGTGAGGCGACCTCTTCCTGGAGAGAAACGACGTTGGCTCGAGAGAATGAAGACTGGTCGTCCATTCTGAGGTAGCACTCTCCAGGCTCCAAGCGCTCACTCTGGGTTTTGAGGTCTTCTTTCAAAGTTGAAAACGTGTTATGCATTTCTTCTCGTACCAGGGAAATTTCGCCTCGAATTTCAGCGGCGTGTGCGTCAAATTTGGCGTGTATTCCACTTTCCAGCCTGTTAATGGCACCCATAATCGCAACACCCTCAGACGTGTAAAGTTCAGCCGTTTCCAAAGACGACCCGCCGGCAATCGCCAAATCAGCGTTTTTGAAGACATCGTCGGAACTTTGAGGCTATAAGATTACCACAATATTGAACGTGACCTTCAGATAGGTCTACACAAGATGTAAAATAAATAAATATATATGTATATAACGCTGTATCCAGTATAAAACGAAATTTAAGAGGTGGTTTGCGGAGCTCCCGACTTATGTGGCCTCACATGGCAGATGCTAAATCGTAAGTCCAGACCATTTCTTTTTTTTTTTTTTTTTTATTCTCTTTATTACATTTTCTACATTGGCACAAAGAAAGAAACTCCAACAAAATTCACTTTGCAAATACAGTGTGCAGTTATATTCTTGTATATGCAAGCAATTTATATTTTAACACAAGTAATGATATAGAAAAAAAAATAAAAAAAAAAATAAAAAAAAAAAAAATAAATAAATAATAATAATAATATTAATATAATAATAATAAAAACTGAGGGAAGAAAGTAGTAGTAATAATTGGGTCAAGGTTCAATTATTGCTGTCCTATTAAAATAATCAATAAATGGTTTCCATACTGTATAAAAATGATCAGTCTTATTTTTTAAGGAAAATCTAATCTTTTCAAGCTGAAGGTGGTGCATAACATCTCTAATCAGGGCAGAGCAGTGAGGTGGATTTTTTTGTTTCCAGTTGAGCAAAATCAATCTACGTGCTAAGAGTGTGACAACTCCAAGCACAATACACTGTTTTTTAGACAGCTCCACATAGTCATTACTGACACCAAAAATAGCCATAACTGGGTCTGGGTCTAGTGATTTTCCCAACACCTTTGACAGTAATTGAAAAACTGAAATCCAATAATTACGAATATTAGGACATTTCCAAAACATATGTCCTAGTGATGCTGGCGTTTGACTGCATCTATCGCATAATGGGTCCACAGAGGAGAACATCTTAGAGAGCTTTAGTTTAGACAGATGAAGTCTATGTAAGATCTTGAATTGTATTAAACCATGTCTAATACACAAAGAGGAAGAGTGAACTCGTTCTTGCGCTTCTACCCATTGCCAGTCTGTAATATCTATTCCTAGGTCTTCCTGCCATGCTGCTCTTACATGCTCTAATGAAACCTCACATTCCGACTGTGATAATTTGTTGTATATAATGGATATTCCTCCTTTGATAAATGGATTCTGTAAGAACAGTGTGTCCATCTGAGAAGTTGACGGTTCTTTAGGGAATGATGAAAAACTCTTTTGGACAAAGCTACGAGCTTGTAGATATTTAAAGAAATGTGAGCTAGGTAGATCAAATATCTGCTGTAACTGCTGAAATGTTGGAAAGCATTTATTAATAAACAAATTTTGGAAGGAACGTACCCCTTTTTTGAACCAGGTCTGAAATATTGGATCAGTTTGAGAAGGGAGAAAAGAATGATTTGAGGTTAATGGGGTTAAAACAGAGCATGCCTGCCATTTAAAATGCCTTCTTATTTGATTCCAAATTTTGAGTGAGTTGGAAACCACTGGATTACTCAGTCGAGTTGGAAGGGGGGCCGATAAGGCTGAATAAATTAAAGCTGGCCAAGAGGAAGGTGAGCATGACTTATTTTCAATGTCGCACCACTCTATCGACCCCCCCTGTATGCCAAATGAGAGCGCTCTTATATTACATGCCCAGTAATACAGCTGAAAATTAGGCAGACCCATCCCACCTTTCGGTTTAGTCCTCTGTAGATATAGCTTCTTGATTCTGGGGGTCTTATTATTCCAAATAAATTGGGTAACTATCCTATCCAAATTTCTAAAAAATGATTTATTAATGTAAGCTGGGATACATTGGAAAATAAATAAATATTTGGGCAAAATACTAATTTTCAGCATATTAATACGACCTGCTAAAGAAATAAAAAGTTTGGACCACTTCTTAAAAATGTTTTGAGTATATTCGTACAGTTTCAGAATATTTTCTTTAAAAAGGGTAGAAAAACACTTAGTTATGGTAATCCCTATGTATTTAAATGAGTTTGCTACTTTAAAAGGGAAAGAGGAAAGGGTTTCAAATTGGGCCTTGGGGTTGATTGGAAATATAACACTCTTAGAAAAGTTAATCTTGTATCCTGAGATTTTCCCACATTTATCCAAGATTGACATAATGGTTGGCACTGATTGTGAGGGGTTGGAGATGTAAACTAACAGGTCATCAGCGTATAACGATACTTTGTGTTCTTTTCCCCCTCTCATCACTCCACTATAGGCTGTAGATTCACGTAGAGAAATTGCTAAGGGTTCTATTGCTAAAGCAAACAGCAGGGGTGAAAGAGGGCAACCCTGTCTCGTAGAACGACTTAATTGAAAATAACTAGAATAATTATTGTTTGTTTGTATAGAAGCTTGGGGGTGGGCATATAGCAATTTGATAAACGAAATAAAATTGGGACCAAATCCAAATTTTTCCAGAGTGGCGAAGAGGAAATCCCACTCAACCCTGTCGAAGGCTTTTTCTGCATCCATAGAAATAAGTACTTCGGGCTGATTGGTATTGGTATTTGATGTGTAAATAATATTTAATAACCTTCTTATGTTAAAAAATAGGAGGCGATTTCTGATAAATCCTGTTTGATCCGTGGAGATCACAGATGGAAGAACTTTCTCGAGACGGGTGGCCAAAACCTTGGCTAGTATTTTGTTATCAACATCAAGAAGACTGATAGGTCTATAAGAACCAGGGTCTAAAGGGTCTTTATCTATCTTATGTATTAAAGAAACGTTTGCCTGATAAAATGTTGGTGGTAAACAGCCTTTCTCAAGTGATTCATTAAAAACCTCTAATAGCAATGGTGAAATTTGGCCTCTAAAACATTTATAAAACTCAGTTGTGAAACCGTCCGGACCTGGGGACTTTGAACATTGCATTTTGGATATTGCTTGATTTATTTCATTAATAGTTATTGATTGTTCCAAGTCAACTTTGTCTTCCATATTCAAGGATGGAATATTAAGCGTTTCAAAAAACTGCTCTATACACGATGGGTCGTTAATAGATTCTGAGGAATATAATTTGACATAAAATTTTTTAAAAATATTATTTATCTCTTGTGGGTCAGATGTAGTTTGCCCACCCTCTTTCCTAATCTCAGTTATCAGTCTTGATGTTGCCGTCTCTTTAATTTGCCGAGCAAGGAGTTTACCTGCTCTCTCTCCATGTTCATAATATGTGGCTTTCGCCCACGTTAAACGATCAATAGTTTCTGAGGTGGAGAGTAACTGAAATTCTGACTGGAGAGAGAGCCTCTTCTTGTACAGTTCTGGTGAGGGGGAGATTGCATACTCATGATCTATTTCTAGAATTTGGTCAGTTAGTTTATTTTTTTGTTCTTTACGCTGTTTCTTAATCGAGACACTATGAGAGATAATTTGTCCGCGCATATATGCTTTAAATGCCTCCCAAATTGTGGATTTGGAAACGTCTGTCGTATCGTTTGTCTCTAAATACAATCCTATTTGAGCTTTGGTTTGTTCTACAAATGTCTTATCTGCCAATAACCTATTATCAAATCTCCATTTAAAAGTGTCATATTTAGATTCAAATAATATCTGAAGAGATAAGGGGTTATGGTCCGACAATACCATTGCTTCATAATCACAATGTAAGACAGCTGGCAAAAGTTTATAATCTATTAAAAAATAATCTATTCTAGAATAGGAGTGATGAACCGGTGAGAAAAATGAATATTTTCGTTGGTTTGGGCAGGTAAATCTCCATGGGTCTATTATTTTAAGGCTTTTCATGAACGCCTGTAGCAATTTGGCTGATTTAGGTAGGGGTACTGTTCTATTTGAAGATCTGTCCAACAAAGGGTCCAATACAAAGTTAAAGTCACCCCCCATTATCAATTGATGAGTATCTAGATTAGGCAAAATGTTCAAAAGAGACGATATAAATTGTTCATCATCTATATTAGGAGCATATATATTAACTAACAATATTGGTGTGTTGTAGAGATTTCCTGATACTATAATATACCGTCCTCTGGAGTCAGAAATAGTTTTTGTTGCAGTAAATTGTATGTTTTTCTTTATGAGTATTGCTGCACCTCTAGACTTAAAGTTAAAATTTGAATGAAAGATTTGTCCCACCCACTTTCCTTTTAATCGGCCCTGATCTTGGTTCCTTATATGTGTTTCTTGTAAAAACGCAATATCTGCTCCAAGTCTCCCAAGATGAGCTAGTACATTTCCCCGTTTTATAGCCCCATTGAGCCCTTTACAATTCCATGAGACAAACTGAACTGAGTTTTTCTTAACAGCGTTTACTTTCATTCTAGCCATGGTCAGAAACTAAATGAGTAGGCCTACTGTAAAGAACGGATTTTGAAAAGTAAGATGAAAAAACACAAAAGAAAAAAAAGAAAAAAAGAAAAGAGTGCCAATTCGTTTCCCTTAACAACCTCGAACAACTTGAACAATTCGAACAATAACTCCATTTACCTTTCCTGAACTGAGAGGTACATAAAATGAAACAAAGCGAGTTTAGAAATCCCTTTTTACCCATCATACAAATAAAAAGGTTAGCAAACAATCTGACTTACCACTTAGCTCCTTTCTACGATAAAGAAGAAAAAAAAGGCTCTATAGACTATTTACGCTCTTGTGTTTCTTTCACTTTAACATGGTGGGTGATTAAGTTACAGTTCTTTTCCCCGATGAACTTAACTAATATAATCACAGTAAGAGTCCAGAAATGCGTTTAAATTATACGAATCTTGCCTGCGTGCTGAAAATTGTTTAACATCGCATCTCAATCTGTCAGATATTCTAGATTCACAGTTCAGCCATCCGGTTTGAATCTTCTACTCGATGAATTTCTCCGCGTCTCGAGGGTGTTCGAACGTGTACCTTATTCCGTCCACGGTGATCGCAAGTTTGGCTGGGTAGAACAAACTGTAGTTTATCCCGGCGGCTCGCAGCTTGACCTTCACTGGATTGAACGCGGCGCGCAATTTGCCAACCTCTGGACTCACGTCGGGAAAGATGTGCACAGGGGATCCTTTGTAGTAGAGACGGCCTTTATTTCTAGACAGCTTCAGGATTTTTTCCTTGTCAGAAAAGTGATGAAAACGAGCAATTATTGCTCGGGGCCTCTCCCCCTGCTTCGGTTTTGGTGCGAGAGTCCTGTGCGCTCGATCTACTGTCATACTGGAATCACCCAGGTCATCGCCTCCGAATATCTCCAACAGCAGTTCTTTGACGAATCGATTCGGACTTCCCGCCTCGACTCCCTCTGGGACTCCAACGAATCTTAAATTCTGTCTCCGACTACGATTCTCCAAATCCATACATTTTTCATGCATTTTCTTGTGTTCTTTGGCCATGACCTCGTGGGATTGTTCTAGTGCTGCCACCCTGTCCATCGTGTCACTCAGCGCTTTCCCCATCTCTGTGGTCTCGTTCGTCGATTCGGTCTGCGCTTTGTGTAAGGCGGCCAGCTCGGGAAAGATCTCCTCTCTGAGCGCACGCAGGTCCTCTTTCATCTCTTCTCGATTTTTTTGCATTTCCAGATGTAGATTTCCAATTTGAGACTTAATGTCCTTAATCACAGCCTCTCGGTGAGAATGCAATTCCGTTCTGAGGGCACTTAGCGAAATCGGAGATTCATCGTCTTGCGTAGGCCCATGTTCGTCCATTTTTCTTTCACCGCTTTCTGTTTTCGTATTACGCTGGATTGTCGATGTAACTTTTTTGCACGAGCTCGGTTTCATGTCGAAAGGTTCGTAGCAACAACTCTTTGACAAAAAAATTATAACTTTTTTACTCGAATGATTAGTCTATTGAGCAATAATCACTTATTTATTCGAGGAGCTCCCTTTTTGCTGCTGCTCACTCCATGCGGGCGGAAGCGGAAGTCAGACCATTTCTTTTTAAGGTCATTTACAGTGCGACTTTCAGATCCCACTGCATTGACGGCATCAGCCAAACTCTCCCACTCATTTTCCTTTTGTTATTAATTCCGGAGGACAAAGTTCCAAATATTTTTTTTCTCGTTTCTACCTCCGATAGTAGCACCTCCGATTCACTTTCTGTAAAGTTTCGCTTCTTGCCGCTTGCTTTAGCCATTTTCTTACTCTTTTCTTTTGTCAACGTGGACTCATTACCATATTTAATTAAGGGAGGAGACTAGGTGGGGCGTTGTGCTCGTGCATGTGCGCTCATTTTTACGTTAATTGGGATGTACAAAGAGAATATGCGTGGGATCCTTCGTACGCAGAGATTCGTACAATGTTTTTTTTTTGCGCGTACGCACATTTACAGCTTTGTCCGTACGCAATGTTTTAGTATGAATTCAACGCAAGTCTTTGTACATGAGGCCCCAGGTGTGGAGGTGTGTCGTGGGAGGAGTCTAAGTGTGGCTACTGTGCACACCCTCCTGTAGCCATTTCTGGTCAGAATGCTGAAGTGAGCGCAGGTGTTTCACCGCGCTCCTCTCGGAGCCTTTTTGGAAACCAAAGTCTTTGTTCTTCTTTCAGCAAAACGGAGTTTTGTAAAAACGTAAGGCCTTTTTAAACATTATACAACGTTTTTAATACCTTTAAAAACTAGTTAATTGTAAAAGTACAACTTTTCTTCAAACGCATGTTAGAAAATAAAACTTTTAATTTAATTTTTATTTCAATTTAATTTAATTTTAAATCTAGAACATGTATGCAACTCATGCTTTTAAAATGTATGTATGTGTTTTAACGATATACAATGTTTTAATGTATTTTTATATGAGATTGTGAAAAGTACAACTTGAAATGTAAATGTGAAAGAACAGCCCTCTTTTAAAATAAAACACACTGATACTTCAATGAAAGAACAGCCCTCTTTTAAAATAAAACACACTGGTACTTCAATGCGCTCCTCACGGAGTCTTTTTGGATACCAAAGTCTTTGTTCTTCTTTCGGCACAACAGAATTTTTGTAAAAACGTAAGGCCTTTTTTTAACATTATACAACATTTGTAATACCTTTAAACACTAGTTAATTGTAAAAGTATGTTAGAAAATAAAACTTTTTGCATGATATAATTTTAATACATGTTTTAATTCTAGAACATGTTTGCAACTCATGCTATTAAAATGTATGTGTTTTAACGATATACAATGTTTTAATGTATTTTTATATGTGATTGTGAAAAGTACAACTTCAAATGTAAATGTGAAAGAGCAGACCTCTTTTAAAATAAAACACACTGATCTCAACTCTGACTATGGCTTTTATTATACATTTTCTTTAAAAATATATTGTTTTTAATGTTTTTTCATCATTTTGAACATTTTTTACATTGAGCCCTAGTGATCGTGGGTGATTTTCCACCCTTAATCTGTTCAGACCAAACGGGGAGGAGGGGGAAGAGTTACCGTGGGAAAATCCCACGCACAGGTGTACAGGCCGGAAATGGCTTGGTCGGGGTGGGTTGGGTACCTTGGAGAAGTCCCACGGTCACATGACCAGTCCGGAAGGGGCGGGGCTAGCGTGGGAAAATTCCCACGCTGTACTTACAGGTTTTCCTCACGCTAACTCTAATGGTGAGGGATGGGGCTTTATGGGGGGCCATAAATTACTCAAAAAGTGACATATGGTGCCCAACTAACTCTCTGTTGTAGTCAAGACCACCTAAACTGAGACCAAGACCAGAGTGTGTTGAGACACAGACCAGACCAGCACTCCTCAATTTATTATTTTAATTGTATGTATTAATTATACATAAAACACTATATAGAGCTGTTACCAACCAAATCACTAACAATAAAATTCATCTTTGTGTTGCAGAGGTGGCATAGTTGCATCTGAATTTGTACAATTACACTTGCCTAAATAATGTTTTCTAAATAACATTTTGAATGTAGAAATATGCTGAATAAATAAAATGATAGGCCTACTTTTAACCCTCTGAGGTCTAAGCTGTTTTTGGGGTCCTTGAGATGTTTTGACATGCCCTGACATTTGTGCTTTTTTCAGTTGCTTATAAACATATTAATTGCATAAGTGTAATTACACTATTTAGCACAATCAGGGCTACCATAATATGTGAGCAAGATGTATGTACATGTTTGTAGTTTTGAGAGAATATTGTTTATGCATGGTTATTGAAAAAACTTAAACTTAAAGTGTCTGAAATAAGGCCACAAAACACATATTAAATATGTGTCCACAAGACTTTTGACTAATGGGTGTTGTTGCCTAGAATTTTTGCTTCAAAATGATCTGAAAATCATCCTGCCTAATCATTTACACAAAACAATACATTGATTTAAATTTTATAAGACACCTTCTGTTTGGAAAGGCAATATGCGTGGAGGCGTGTTCACACCTGAGAAGACAAAGGCCGGATAATGTGCCACATACATAATGAGCTGCATATTAATGAGCCTTTCACACAGCTGTGTCACTGGGTACCAAAGAATGCGACCTCGGACAAAAGAAATGTTATATATATATATATATATATATATATATATATATATATATATATATATATATATATATATATATATATATATATATATATATATTACAATTAGAAATTGTAACCAATTACAAATAGGTTACAATTACAACAACAATTACAATTTTAACAATATTTCAAGTGTATTCTTTCTTTGTAAAAAGTATACATTTTATCATACGTATTAAAAAAGGTAAGGATTCATTGGTTTGAATATTGGAACAAACACTATAATAACATCTTAGTTGATAATTCAATATACCTACTTTATTTTTGACAAAACATCCCATACTATAGTACTGTATATTTAACATATGAGCAGAAATTGGCGAACAAAAGCTTACCTATTTAATGTGACAGTAGTAATTTTTTACAGTCAAAACTTTATAATCTATTCAAAACCAATCACGAAATCTTGTCTAAACATTCATATTTAGTCTGTAACATATCGTGTTTATGATATTATATTAGCATGTTAATTTGCAGTTTGTTGCTTATACAGACATTTTATTTCAACATATTTCAGTCTATTTTTACTCATCTTAGTAGGCTATAGCAATATAGTTTGGATGCGTCCATGTAAAAATAACGTGTTTACTAATGTAGGTGCGAGAGTGAATGAACGGCACAGACACGCGCTGTATAACTGAAGTAAACAACGCGCGCGCGCGCGCCTGTGTCGTTCATTCATCATTTAGCCTACACACAGACACGCAATTCATATTTAAACAGTCTTTTTGCGGTTTACAGACACTATGCAATATCGCGATTAGAACAAAGCACTTAAGAATAAATGACTTACTACATCAGCTGGATCCGTTGCACCTCGACATGAAACTGCCAGCACTTCTGGTACATTTTCCAGGGTTATTAGATAGTATTATTCCTCACAGCGTAGGGATACGCTGTGTACACAGCGGTAGTAGGATACTTCCTAAACATGATGTGTTTTATAATCCAGCTGATGGGCGTTGGCATGTTTGAATGGCTTGCCTTAGATCATTTGCGTTTGAATACCGCACGCTCTCTGTGGGCGTGGCACATTAACACGTAATCAGGTATAATGAGCTGGAAAGAAAAAGTTTGACATCTCTCTCTTTTCATACAGATTACATAAACTGAGAATATTTATTTTTTTATATAAATTAATTCATTTAAACTATTCAAAACATAAAAAGAACAAAGTAAATTCAATTCCTTTTAGTCTCATCTTTATTCAGTTTCCTAAATGTATGTGCCATTTTTAATACATGTGTATCACAGCCTATGGCTCAAACATGAAGTTTTTGCACAGATAGAATGGACAGTGATGAGAAATGTACTAGTTTATTTTATAATAAAATGTAAACAAAGAGCACATATATGTATGTGTGTGTAAAGTCAAATGAAATGATCACACCTTTTAAAATTACAAAAAATTATTTACAAAAGGAATAAATAAAAGATAAGAGAAAATAAATTAATTGGCATTAACTGAAATTATTCACATATATGGTCATAATGAACAAATTAAATATTTCTAAAATATTTATTTTAAAAAAGTCATCTTCATCAGCAAAATACTGGGAAGTAAAAATCAAACAATAAATGAAATTAAAATTAAAACTGTAATTACAATACAGAGATTAACAGGTTTCCAAAATCCTGCTGAAGAGGGAGAACGGGAAAACAGGGTGGTGGCGGTTGAGGAAGAGGAGGATTCTCCTGTTGAACTCCCCCATCAGCAGCAGATGACCTAAACATAATAACACAATACAACAGCTGTAAGAATAAAAATCAAACAAAAAATTAACAAAACAATGATAACTACACTACAGAGTTGAACAGGCTACATTAAATATTTCCATTTACCTCTTTAAAATCCTGCTTGAGGAGGGAAAAGGGGGAGGTGGACGTCGAGGAAGAGGATCCCAGACAGCAACAAGATAGTGTCGGCCCACATCTGGAACACAAAACGATGAAATGAGAAAACATAGAAAAACAAAACGATGAAATTAGAAATATTATCATTTTGTTTTATGAAGTGTTATATTTCTACTTACACAACTGCTCCAACCAGATGTCTCTACTCCACTGTCACTCCTTTTTTGTGTAATGATCTTGCGATTTGATGAGTTATGGCAATGTCACAGTATATCACCATGCCTTATGGGATTTGGAGTCTGTCGGATTTATGTTAGTTCATCAACTTATCCAAAAAAAAGGGAGTGGCCTGTGATCTTAGAAAAGAATAGACAATCAGAATCAATGCTGCACATTATATTACTTGGCGCCATGACCAAGTACTGCGATGTTTGGCTTTAGCATTGGAAGGCAAGCGTAGTATGACCAATAAGTTGCCGCCTGTTCTAGCAAAACATTACACGCAGAAGACAATATTCCTCCGCCCAGGCGAGCAACCACCAAGAAAAGGTGTTAAAACCAATTCTCGCCCAGGACAACTGGAAGCTGCTAGGGACTGGAAGATGCTGGCTGATCTTGATCAACGGCTTATTTTTCCACCTGAGATTGCCACCACTAACCTACGACCAGATATTGTTTTGTGGTCTGGATCAGCACGCATTGTTCAACTGATAGAGTTAACAGTGCCATGGGAGGATGCGGTAGATGAGGCATACGAGAGGAAGAAACTGCAGTATGCTCATCTGGCCACTGAAGCAGAACAGCGAGGATGGAGAGTCCACGTTTATCCAGTGGAAGTGGGTTGTCGAGGTTTTGTGGCACACTCTACAACCCGGTTCCTCAGAGACGTCGGATTCAGTGGCCAAGAGTTGCGTCGCACAGTAAAGAACTTATCTGAAGCAGCAGAAAGGAGCAGCAACTGGCTGTGGTTGAGGCGGAAAGATTCTAGCTGGCTGTGTACAGGCCGCCATGCTACGGTTTCGTAGAATTCTTGAAAACTTGAAGAGTCTGTTGGTTTATTTGTATAGGTTGTATAGTATTTACAGTCATTACGTTCCTGTGTATATTGCGTGAATAACGGGTGGTTGGGCAGATATTGTGTTTTGCGGTAGGTGGTATGCCATACGGAACCGTTGCCACTGAAACTGCATATTAACGCACCAGTGGGGCTCGACAGCCTTAGTCAAACGGGTTGGCGCGTATGGTTGGGTTGCGGGGAGATTGTGGTTAGGTCTCAGCAGCAGGAGGGATGTAGAGGTCAGTAAGCTGGGCTGAGTTGAGTGGGGGACGGAGGGGGGTGACTCTGGGACGCCAGAGTCACTGTCGAGCCCTCTTGAGGTGTCGTGGGCTAGTCGACGAAACATTGAGGACGGAAGGTGCCCACTTGAAGACCCTAGAGATGTCCCCTACTCGGCTCAATCCAGACGGTTGTCGTGCTGGTCCACTAGGGAGACCACACTGTAGTTGCAGCCGTCGTGTGTGCTAACGCGCCAAGTACACTGCAGCCGTTAACGCCGGACAGAAGGGGAGTCACACCACCATATGGAAAGAAGTGTAAATGGATGGAGAAGCATAGTTTACTGTAAAGCTACGTCTTAGTGTTGCTTATCTTGGCAAAAGCCGAGTACAAATCAGCATGAAGTTTTAACATCTACTCTCGTGTAATGGAAATCATAACACACAGCAACATGTATTGAATGTTGTGTATTTGTTTTTGTGTTTTTAAAGTAGTCTATGGCCCAAATCTTGTTTATTGTATAATGGTTATTCTACGGTTCTTTCATGAAAAACTTTAAGCATAAATAAACTGTTAGTAAAAAAATAAGTTTTCTAAAACCTATTAATGATAGTGTTTGCATTCAAACAGACTGTTTTTCTCTTACATAGATATTAGATATACTATTTCATTGGCAGTTGTTTTCAGCACATAATTGGACAACGTATTTAAATATATATTTCACTAGGATTTCAACTCTGAATGATCCCTGATATATTATTTTATTATTGTTATAGTATGTTTTTCTTCCGTTTTTCCTATGCACTTTTGTGATTTTATAGACAGCAGCGCGAGCGGGACTTTTATTTTGGTGTGGGGATCTTACGTCATAAGGCGGCGACGCGCTCCTGCATCTCTTGTGTGATTCGGCTGAAGAAAGGTTTGTGTTTTTATGCATTTAAAGTATTTAAATCGATGCAAACGGTTCATTCTATTTTATAGTTTTTACAAGTGTTGAGCATTAATTTATTAATTTTGAATGTAACATTGTAATGCTTATCTAACATTAATAAACGTTATTGTTATTGAGTAAAGTACGTCCACAAATGAATGATAGCAAAGGTGCGTCTCATTTCTCGCCCTATATCGTAAATAAGGTGTGTAAAGTAATTTTAATTTCAATTAGAGTCTTATCTTACACCATTTTATCGTGACCTAAAATTTTGTTTGGAATGGAAATGATTGTTGGTCAATTTCTAAAAATGTATATGATCCCTGAATGTAATAAAAATGTAGGATTAATCTGTTAAATTAAGTAGTAATGGGGCTGCACGATTTGGAAGAAAAATCGAATTTTTAAAAATCCAAATTGCGATTTACTATTTTTAAAAGGGCTATGTGGTTTGTTGTGGTGTTTTAACTGCACAAAAGAAAGACCAAGCATAGGCTAATCACAAACTGTTCCAATGATTATTTAAAACCACTAACATTGTGGCTTTTTTTCTTCTATTTAGTAAAATACTGACCAAAACCTACATTAAGGTTGCAACAATAACCCTATTCGGATGTTAATTGTTTGTCATGTGGTCAAAGTATTTTCAGCTTTTACAAGGGTTAGTTTGTATTTTAATCCCATCCGAATCCATAATGTCAGTTTTTTTCTCCAATCTTCCATGCAGAAATCCCCAGACAAATTATCTACTGTTTTTTGTTTGTTTTGTTTTTAACACTAAGGTCGTGTGGTAATTTTAATTGCCGTCCAAATCCACATCTCTGAGTTTATTAGAAGAGATCACTTCAAAATTCACTACTTAAATCCTTTTGGCCATGGCCGAGCACCGTACGAAAACAGTTGCGCTTCACTGTAATTTGCAGTATGGACACACACTGATGATTTTATCAGTAAAATAGTTTAATAGTTTAACAACTTAAGCTGTTAATTTCTCACTGGCGAGGGAGCAGATAAACATATAGTTTCACAACATAGAATTTCCACCTTGGGTGTGCATTATGTTTCTAATAATTCAACGACCTGTGGTCAATTATTCCTTCCTTGAATTAAAGACACAACAAAATGGGCCGATGTAATCATTATGAGCGCTGGATACTCTGATATACTGTGTTTTCAATCCATACTGGCAGCCTGAGGGCACCCTGTGCACAATTAGTCCATATGGAATACATGAAGAAGAGCCACATCATGTGACATTCCAGGAACTCCCTGACATAAACAAAGCTTTCAGATATGGCTGTAACATGCAGATAAATACCCAATAAGCTGTGGAGAAAAAAGGCACAAGCAGGGAAGAGAAGGGTGAGATGCTTTACTACATAATACAATACTTTTACTTTTACTTTCAGTACTTGAAGTATTGCAAGTAGTTTTCTTTTTAATTTACTAAAGTAAAATCTTTTTTGAATACTTTAGTACTTCAACTTAAGTATGGTGCCTAAAGAGCACTTCAACTTCTACTCAAGTCACTTTTTTGATAGAGCACCTGTACTTTTACTCAAGTCTGCATCTCTAGTACTTTATACATCTCTGCTTCTTACACAGAATAAGGCAGTTGTGTGTTTATTAGTCATGTTTAATCAATCAAAGCATTTCAATCTCCTGTTTATTCAGCTACAGCGATTGGGATTTCCTGGAATGACGGGCGTTATCGTACTTCTGCGGCTGAGCATATTTGGCATGTCTGCACGAGAGCACCCTCTGGTGTTCAGATGTCTGCAGAGACCGTGCGTTGTTTTTTTTTACAGTGTGTTCAGAGGACGGACAGGCAGCTAGCGGATAGTGAGGAGATGTTTGCTGTATGTGACACATGTTTTGGCCTACAAAACGTGTGACATCGCTTAGAGCACCTTTAAGATGGTTTAGTTTCATGTTTAAGTATTACTTCTTTTTTTTATTTGTATATTCAAACATTTATTTAAAACATCAATCTCATAACATTTATTTATTGCAGTTGTAATTTTGCAGTGCAAATTATTTAATTTGATGGGTAACAGCCCTATAGTGTCATTATTATTATTATAACTGAATTTATTGATCAAATGTAAGAATTTGACATGAAAGATGATGCATACATTTAATAAGGTAATAAAAATTCTCTTTATAAAAATAAATAACACTCTGGAGTAAATATCACATATATGAAGATTTAAGTATGTAAAATCTGAAAATATTGCTTCAGAATAAGTATATTTACACCACCAAAAAGGGTCGAGGTGGATTTGCAGACAGATTGAGATTAAAAAATGATGCTGTGCCTTCTATATTGGATCCGACAGGAATGGTGCAACACACTTCTGTGAGTAACAAATGTTTTTTATATGTGCTAGTATTGCATTGTTACAGATCGTTTGATATCTACTGATTATGTGTACATGTCTAACCAGTCACAGAAGGGTCCAACTATGAAGGACATATTGTTCTGCGATTCGTGATCAGACTCTGGGTCGACATGTATGGGCCATTTTTCCACATTGGAAGTTTTCAAAACAATTCCCCACGTGAACTGACGGGGGAGTCGAAACTCATTATAATATGCAAAACTGTTATCCAATCATAGCATTGGGTGTTTACTTCCAAGTCTTCAATGCACCACACCCATAAAAACCAGGGTAGAAAATATCCTATTACTTATTCATCATGATGTTTTTGAATATAAACCACGTGAACGTAATAAGTTGACCTCAGACAGTCTAAAAAAATGTAAAAAGCCATTCATGACCCTTTTAAAATGCCCTCTATTGGTTAAACTCTGCGTCAAATGGTAAATGCACAGGGCGCAATCCTTCAACGACTAAGTGGATGCTCGTTACCATATCCTTAATTGCAATAATCACGAAAAAAATGGCACCCTTTTAAATCACGGTTTCGGTTTTAAAACAATAGTGCAGCCCTATTAAGTAATCTACAAATCATTACATAGAGATTGAGACGCACACAGAGTTGTAGGTTTGATTTATTTTTCTTTAATTATTATTATCTTCAATATGACAGGAAAACTCAGGTTGGAGCAACTGAGATCCACATGACATAAAGATGGCGTTTATTAAAGAGGAGAGTGAAAACATGAAGCTTGAAGAAGTGAAACATGAAGATACTGAGACACAAACAGGTTGGTTTCATTTTCAAAGCTGAACTCAGTCATTTGATCCTTATTAAAATGTCCAGCTCTACAGATATTTGTGACATTTTTTTAAAGGTCCCATATTGTGCACATTTTTGGAATTTGATTTTAGGTTTTGATGTCCTTTAGAATATATTTGTGGATTTAAGTACCAAAAACCATCCCAATATATTTTCACAGCTCCTTTCTCTGGAGCTCTGCTAAGAACAGGTCGATTTTGGCCTGTCTAATTAATATTCATGAGCCTCTCTCTGATTGCCTGCTATGGCTTGGTGATGCTCACAAGTAAGGTAAATAAAGCACTAATGATGGACATTGCTGAGGGAAATGTTATCCGGCCTTAGGCCTATATGTTTGAGCCGGAGTCAGACCCCGAATCGACGACAGGAGGCAACCCACCACCTCCTCAAACGCGTTAACAGAAGGATGTTTCAGAATGGTAATTAATGTATTTAATTTTATTGTAAAATAAATATTGTAGAAGTATTATAATTGCGTCAATGCTGCACACAGATTTAACGTTAACGCTAATTTAAACTATCTGTAAACAAATTCAGAATTTTTTTTTCGATGTAAATGGCCAAATTATGTAACGGCTAGTTATACACTTGAGTTTGAAACGCTTAACTTCTTTATAATATATAACGTTATCAGACACCGAATGGAGTAAGCTACGTAACTATTGCTTTCCTACTGAGACAGTAAGTTGACGTGCTACACTTTCTTTTACAATGTTACTTTTTTTTACTAATGCCATGTTCGTCCCACAGCAAAACAAAAAACACAGAGACTGAGTGAACTCAATCTCACCGTCTTTTACTCAGTTAAAACAGGGTCGGTGTCTGTAACTTATAATATCGGTTGGAAACAAGACAAAATACGTTGTTTGTTTTCCTATCAAAGCTTGTGGCAACCATAGACTGTACAAAACAACACTTCCAACATCAACTTAGCAACATGTTAGTGTTGTATATCCGTTTAAAAGCTATAATTTCAGATTATGCTGGCTCCATAATATAACATAAAATGTGTTAGAAGTTTACTTGGGGGTTGTGAATTTGAGGTCGGACTGAACAATGTAGGGACTGCAGCATCTTTGATGAGAAGCTTCTTTGAAAAACCGGCATTGAACTGTGCCTGATTGATGAAGCAGTCACTTTTGAAATGTGCAGAACAGACAGTTAAGGTCGAACTAAATTGCTCTGTTATTTCCGAATAATTTAGGATTAGGTCCGAATTAGGTTAGGCTGCCTTTCATCTGCATGCCATTCAGGCTAGAATTGCAAAACATTATTGGATAATTCTTATAATTGACATTTCTCTGGGCCAATCGGAATCTTAGCACTTTTTCTCTTGGCCAATCGGAATCTTAGCACTTGCGTCAGAATCTTGAATCACACGGCGTCAACTGAGCTCGTGTAATCGTGTAAACTTCACAATAATAATTGGGAATGTGCTAATTAGACTGGAGTGAGACCATAGATGTCTTTCGAGCTGTTGTGATCTTTTTTTGGCGCTCTAATGATGCGTCAGCGTGACAGTCACACAGATCGCTGTGAACCGATCACCTGTTCCGCTTTACAGCACCACAAAAAAAAACATGAATGAACTCAGGGCTCGACATTAACGCTTGTCCGGGACAAGGGGAATTTTCGAAAGGGCAAGTGAAAGATAAATTTACTTGACCGGACAAGTAGCTTAACTTTAGTGACAAAAATAACCAGGCCAGACCTGCATCGAAACGCAAGAATGATTTTATTACATTCAATGTAAACGGCGATTGATACTGGGTAGTGTATTTCTGGGAACAACGTCGCGTTGTTTTTGTTCTACTTCACCAACGAAAATATTTCCAAAGGGAAGCAACAGCAGCGCGGTGTTTTGTTACTGAATGATTCAGCGTTTTGAACGAATCTTTTGTATGAATGACTCAATGATTCACTAATTAAGGCAGTCACTTGCCGCCACCTATTGGCAGTTTAGTGTCATGTTTATTTGACATGAAAGATGATGCATACATTTAATAAGGTAATGAAAATTCTTTTTATAAAAATAAATAACACTCTGGAGTAAATATCACAAATATGAAGAATTAAGTATGTAAAATCTGAAAATATTGCTTCAGAATAAATATATTTACACCACCAAAAAAATCTCCCCCTCCCGTACATGGTACAGTACATACAATTTGCTATGTACTGTACCTGATAGGACCCCCCCCCCCCAGTCCAGAATCACTTGTAGCAATAAAGAAACCTCATTGTCCGTCCAGATAAAATTGTTCGATGCTTTTGCCATCTTGATTGTTTGTATTCTCCTGGCATGCATAATACAGCGTTTTTAGTCATTTTCGCGAATCCATCTGAACGAGGATCTTTTTGACAACGTTGTCGTTTGTACAAGGAAAAAATCTTTTCTGTTTTTAGTACATTGTGTTGTGTAAACAAGTAATTTGACTTGAGTTTTTTTCTATTCATATATCAGCCTATATTCTGGAAAGTTATTTAGAAACAATGCTATTGCTGCATTGGGGCAAGACCATGTGCAAGTTAGAGGATGCAGCCTGAAAGTGTGTAATACATTTAAATTAGTTGATAAAATATATGTATTTAGAAAAAAAATTGTAATGTCTATTCAATATTTTTCCTCATCTTGCACAATAATGACTTTCGATGATCTTTTGGGGGTTATTTTTCTGCCAAAGGTGTGATTAGTTTACGATTTAATTAATCTGCACATGTAATTATTTGGAATAAAACTTTTAACACCTTTCAGTAGCTTAGTTGTGTATAGGATCTAGTATACTTATTGCTGGTTTTGATGTATGTTGCTTTGTCATTAAAAAGTGTTAACTTGTATTTGTTTTGTTTTAGACCTGATGCAGCTGAAAGAGGAGAGTCAAGAACCAAAGGAAATTGAAGTGAAAATTCAGAATGAGAAAGATCAGGATTTTATAAATGGAAAAAAATGTTTTGGTTGCTCAAAGACAAAAAAGACTTCCTCACGAAAAAGAGGTCAAAAGGCCAAAACCAGACGTAATTTTATCTGCCAGCAGTGTGAGAAAAGTTTCACTCATAGAGGAAACCTTAATGTCCACATGAGACTTCACAAAGGAGAGAAGCCTTTCACCTGCCAACAGTGTGGAATAAGTTTCACTCAAAGAGGAAACTTTAACGTCCATATGAAAATTCACACTGGAGGAGACGCTTTCATCTGCAATCATTGTGGGAAGAGCTTCTCACGAAAAGGAGGTCTTAAGACTCACATGAGAGTTCACACCGGAGAGAACCCATTCACATGTGACCAGTGTGGAAAGAGTATGAGATTTAAAGCCACTTATAATAAGCACATGAGAATTCACTCAAGAGGAAACAGTTTTACATGTCATCAGTGTGAAAGGAGTTTCATAGACAGTGATCATCTTAAGAATCATGTAATATCTCACACTGGAGAAAAGCCATTCATGTGTCATCACTGTGGAAAGACTTGTAAAAACAAAGCAAACCTTGACGTTCACATAAGAATTCACACTGGAGAGAAACTTTACATCTGCCCTCAGTGTGACAAGAGTTTTACATTTAAAGGAAACCTAAAGATTCACATAAGAGTTCACACAGGAGAGAGGCCTTTCACGTGCCCTCAGTGTGGAAGTAGTTTTATGTATAAAAGAGACCTGAAACGTCATATGCACACTCATTCTGACAAAAAACTGGAATGATCTGTGCATGGCTAGAGGTTTTTTAAGGAGCAATTTCAAACATCACGTGCATTTACAATACTAGATAAGCTTCTGTCTTGCTGTAAAATGCCACAACGAGTGTGTGTGTATATATATATATATATATATATATATATATATATATATATATATATATATTATACACACACACACAGGTCCTTCTCAAACAATTAGCATATTGTGATAAAGTTAATTATTTTCCATAATGTAATGATAAAAATTAAACTTTCATATATTTTAGATTCATTGCACACCAACTGAAATATTTCAGGTCTTTTATTGTTTTAATACTGATGATTTTGGCATACAGCTCATGAAAACCCAAAATTCCTATCTCAAAAAATTAGCATATTTCATCCGACCAATAAAAGAAGTGTTTTTAATACAAAAAGAGTCAACCTTCAAATAATTATGTTCAGTTATGCACTCAATACTTGGTCGGGAATCCTTTCGCAGAAATGACTGCTTCAATGCGGTGTGGCATTGAGGCAATCAGCCTGTGGCACTGCTGAGGTGTTATGGAGGCCCAGGATGCTTCGATAGCGGCCTTAAGCTCATCCAGAGTGTTGGGTCTTGCGTCTCTCAACTTTCTCTTCACAATATCCCACAGATTCTCTATGGGGTTCAGGTCAGGAGAGTTGGCAGGCCAATTGAGCACAGTAATACCATGGTCAGTAAACCATTTACCAGTAGTTTTGGCACTGTGAGCAGGTGCCAGGTCGTGCTGAAAAATGAAATCTTCATCTCCATAAAGCTTTTCAGCAGATGGAAGCATGAAGTGCTCCAAAATCTCCTGATAGCTAGCTGCATTGACCCTGCCCTTGATAAAACACAGTGGACCAACACCAGCAGTTGACATGGCACCCCAGACCATCACTGACTGTGGGTACTTGACACTGGACTTCAGGCATTTTGGCATTTCCTTCTCCCCAGTCTTGCTCCAGACTCTGGCACCTTGATTTCCGAATGACATGCAAAATTTGCTTTCATCCGAAAAAAGTACTTTGGACCACTGAGCAACAGTGCTGCTTCTCTGTAGCCCAGGTCAGGTGCTTCTGCCGCTGTTTCTGGTTCAAAAGTGGCTTGACCTGGGGAATGCGGCACCTGTAGCCCATTTCCTGCACACGCCTGTGCACGGTGGCTCTGGATGTTTCTACTCCAGACTCAGTCCACTGCTTCCGCAGGTCCCCCAAGGTCTGGAATCGGTCCTTCTCCACAATCTTCCTCAGGGTCCGGTCACCTCTTCTCGTTGTGCAGTTTTTTTTGCCACACTTTTTCCTTCCCACAGACTTCCCACTGAGGTGCCTTGATACAGCACTCTGGGAACAGCCTATTTGTGCAGAAATTTCTTTCTGTGTCTTACCCTCTTGCTTGAGGGTGTCAATGATGGCCTTCTGGATTTCAGGGGAGTCAGACATAGCAGAGAGGCTCTCCATGTTTTTTTCTGCAAAGACAGAAAATTTATTTAATTGACAAAGGACCATTTCTACGCAGACCCATGATTTCATAAAAATGGGTAAATAGCAATTCTTTCAGTAACATACATTTCAGAACTTTTCCAAATCAACTTTCCAACAGTCTAGGGCCAAATTCAGCATACTTTGAAACATGTATCAGGGTAAATTGTATGAACGTGAAAATTGAGACGTAATTCCATTGGGAGAAAATTGAAAATACTAAATTGATTGAAACAACAAAAAAGTGGTTCAAAAATAGGACTCAGGCCCTTGTGGACATAATTTGTGGCTTTGATGATTTATAAGCAGTTGATGTGGGTACAACTGACCCTTTGCTAAGCCACGCCCGATACCGCCACAGGCCAATTCATGCCTTAGCAGGCCTTAACTAGGCAAGGGAGGTCAGGCAAGCTTTCGAGTTTTAACATTTTATGCCAGAATTTTACATGAATCCAGGATTTGGGTGAACTCTGCTTTCAGAACTCCCTCAGAAAATTACCTAAAAATAATTCAAATGTATTTTACCGTATTTTACCAAATTCCACTTCAGGATCAAGACTGGCTGCAGGAAGATCTTCAGTGAGCAGGTAGTTCCCGATCTGGTTGTGTGTAACTACAACAGCACACAGAGAAATAAAACCAAGTTAGAGCACCAACACAACTTGATTTCTTGACAATGATGTGTAACCAATTACTATTATTATTATCACCGGTAGCTGAGGCTTTGGGCCGCCCTCCACACCTCCCCCTTGGCTTGCCACGCCCTAAACACACCCTTTTTGGGATTAGCGGAGGGGTAACTTGCCTCTGCTCCTCGGATTCTTTCTGGTGGTTGAAGTGAAAATCATGATTAGGCTGTTAAATATATTTTTAACAAAAGATGCAATGGATATGAAAAAAAAAAACCTCTTATCATAAATTTTATGCCCTATATATTTTAAGGTGGAAAAACAATTTCAAGAAAGAATCCTTGATCAATGCATTCAGTTTGGCTGGACCAGGGAGTTCAAAAGTAAAAATCAACTCTATACCCATTTCATAAAAATGTTTGACAATTGAGAGCAGTTAGATACAATCACAGACTGAATGAGTCTGAGGTACCTAGGCTCATATAATAGTCTACAGAGTGATTATTATAGCCTAAATATTACTTCGACCATTAAGGTTCAATGGATTTTTTTGTATGTACGTATTAATACATAGAATAGGACTAGGAACCATTGTAGGCACTCTACTTCATTGCATCTGAAAATTATTTTTTTTTAAATTAAACGCCTAAAAAACACCTACCCTGGCTTCAGTCAGAGCATGTTCTAAGCTCATTTCAAGAGCCACCCGTCTCCCCTCCATGTAATTGTCATCTTGACAATCGGTGACACGTGTAGTTGTCATCACAGAAACGAGGGGAAGACAGAAAAAGAAGGACAGACACAGAGATGGACAGACAGAGATAAGAGAAACGGACAAAAATGAGAGACAGACTGAAAGACAAACAGTGCACAAATCCAGAGAGGTTGGCGCTTAAAAGGGCCTTTGGTTGTGGTGGTGTACTGGTAATCTACTAGTATGTGGGTAACGTTGGAAGAATCTAAAAAAAAAAAAAAAAAATAACACTTGATTAAGAGGAGGGAGTTAATGGGACAGAGACAATGAAATGACTTGATGGATTAAATATAACATTTTTGTGACTTATGCACAGAGCTAAATATACCTTTTTTTAATTTCAGCACCTTTTTTTCCATATTGAAAAATTGTATTTCGCCACAATAGTAGTTATGAATTTGTATAGTTTATTATATAGTTTTGCGTGGATTTTTAACAATGATACGTTAGGCTGTAAAACTAACGTTAACCAATCTGGCAACACCGTTCTTCATTCTGAACATTTATAATGTTGGATAATAATTGTGGGCTAATGTAATTCTGAAAATCTTATATTCCCCTATTATTGTAGGCTACCTTAGCCTAACGTTACATGATTATAAGCGACAAAAATGAACTGGAATTCAATTAACGTTAGTTAACTTTGCTAGCCTGCAAAAATCGTATTTTGGTGCAGAAAACTATAACGTCTTCAATCATTTATCGTCATAAGAATGAAATGGCCACCTTACAAAGTTTCTAAACACAACTTCTTGTCCTAATTCAACAGTTTTTGATGTGTACATGTAAGAATAGTATCCATCTCTATTAATTAACTCTTCTACTTACCGAGTGGAAAATCGCAATGGACCTTGGGATCGATCGACCCATACGGTGACGTCAGCGTTATTAATTAGAATATTTAATAATAATAAAAAATACAAATGAAACTGATTAATTTAACACAATCGTAGCAAAAGATATATATTTATTAAAATCAGCAAACCTCCGATAAAAATACGTTATGGAGCATGCTTAAAGCAGTCAGCGACAAGAAAATGCTTTAACTGCTTATATTAACGTTACTTGCACGCGCCTTGGAACGTTGTTAAACTCACCTTAATGCCGTTTTACCTGCAGTTGAACGTTGGTTAGGGCAAACTCACCTCTGATTTAAGGTTTACCTGCAGTTGGGTGATGTTAAACTCACCGCTGAATGCGGTTGCACATAGTGTGCGTTGTTAAACTCACCGTTGATGAACGCGCTAAACCTTTGCGCAGAGGGCACTTTGTAATCAGATTGCAAGGGTTTTTAAACATCAAAAACCAGTTGGAAGGCCAGATAAAAATGATCTAGTGGCAGCCATTTGACTCGCCCTGAATATATATTTTTTTTGGGGTCGTGCTGACCCAAGACGTCAAATTTCAACGCTGCAGGGTTCCAGAAAGAATCGTGCTGTTGCACGAAAGATGCATCCAATTGGAATGCATTAGTTTAAAAAACGTGCTGGAGTTACGAAAATAATGGCAGAAAGAATCGTGCTGTTGCACGAAAGATGCACCCAATTGAAATGCATTAGTTTAAAAACGTGCTGGAGTTACGAAAATAAGTAAATTAATGTGGCCCTGCCACGAATAAATAGATTAAATTACGTGACCACGTCACAAACTGCCGTGAGACTGGGTTGAGAATGAACACAGAATGAAGTAAAAAAACAAGCTTATTTCTAATCCAAGAGTAAGAAAGATTAGTACAGCTCTTACCCGGATAATAAAGGAATTGAAATGACAAGTTTATACACAATTTTAAAGTTGTCCCACATAGGACTCAAACCCACTATCTATGGGTCAGGTGTCTGTCACTCATCTCGTTACGCGACTTGGCAGACATGCACCAACACAGCTGCCAAATTTCAATAGTTTCAAGAGAGAATCAAGTCAAAATTAAGAATTTTGAAGAAAATGCAGAGCATATTGTATTTAAAAAGTTTAGTTAAATCATCCAAAATTGGTCAGATTACTACTACAAGTGTGCCAATTTTCCTACTTGTGGTTCATAGGGCTGCCATTGACAACCATTCTGGAAGAAGAAGAACAATTAATTGTACATAAAAGCACTGCATGTTGTATGTGACAGCTTCAGATGAGACCATTCTTAAGCACAATGCCAGGAACAGATGCAACTTCTGCATCTTTTCCTGCCACAGTACCTCATGCGGTCTGGGCACGTGTCACACTGAGTGGCGAACCCACGACGCTAAGCATCGGGATCCGTGGTGTAACACGTTGCGCTAATCACTCATGCATGTTCACCAGCCTGCTGAGGAGAGGTTTCAGTGTGAGAATGAGTTCACAAAAAGTTCCATAACATGTTAACCAGATTAGCATGCTATGCTAATGTAGCTTATGATTAACTTGATAGCTGAAGACCCACATTAGAAAGAATGGCAACTGGTTAGCACGCTAACCATTTAGTTTGCAAAGCTAACGAGCATAAGGCAACAAACACAGGCTAGGTCAAATTTGGAGACAAATATCTCAGGAACGGTAGCGAATATCAAAAATCTGTTCAGTCATTTCTGTGCGGCTCGGTCCAAATAACATCTGATCAAATTTTGGACAAAATTGAGCAAGATTTGAAGGAGGTCAATTTGAATTTCAAGATCATTAGCTCCAATATGGCGGACAGTCACATTGTTGAAAAATAACATATGAGATATCGTTGAAATTGGCATAAGCCAAGGAATATATTGACAAAGAAAACAAATTTCAAGTAATGTTAGCAAAAGTTATAAGCATTTTTTCAAAAAACAATGATATCTCTGGAACACTAGGTGGCGCTGTGATCAAACTTCTCAGGTACTTTAAAGCCATGCAAATGATGATCCATACTATATTTTGTGAAGATATGTCAAATAGTTTAAAAGATATTGCAAATTATGACAAAATTCAAAACGGCGGACACATGCTACATCCAATCCTGGCAAAATCGGTATCCACGCATTTGGCATGACGCAAGGAATCCATAGATACAACATTTATGATTTTCTAAGAGACAGTGTAGAGAAAGAATTCTCTGATGACCGAGGCACTCCTTAATTAAAATGTCTTTATTACAAAAATGACATGTCCTAAACGGACAACTCTAAAACACCCACGCGTAGCGGCATGGAGCCTTCTTCAGGGCATAGTGAAGCAGATAGAAAACTGATCTTATAATGACAAAGACACACAAGTAGAAGCAAACACACAGGTGCAGGCAATCAGTGTTAAAGGTCTACAGGTAATTGCTAAGACACGCCTCTCACACGGTTCCCAGCACTAAAACTATAAATCACAATAATAAAGAGAAACACAGGCAACAAATAGCATGCATATATATTCATGCATACATTGCTGGGGTACGTCTCTCCCATGGTTCTCAGCAACGAATCTGTTGATCACAATAATAAACGAAAAACATACAAGCAACAAAACAGTATGCATATACTGTACACTAAATTTAGCTTGAAATAGTCACGTTATTAGCAGTAACAGAAAGTAGGTCACAGAAACTTTCCGTGCCGAGCACAGACATATATGCTGCGTCACAAACTAATCCGGCATTTGCCGCTACACAAGCGTCATTCTCTTCCATTCACAGAAGCAAACGAATTATTAAAGTTCTCACCGGCTGCCACTTCGGGATTTGACGATGTATTTACAGTTCGTGCACTCTCCGTGTCCAGCTGTTCAGTTTTCGACAGAGCTCGTGTCCGACTCGTCTCATACACACCAACTATTTTTTCTTCTCCCGTTTTCCGCCCTTTTCTCCGATTGGCTGAGAGAACTACTATAGTTGTTTTTTTCCTTTTTTTTCTCTTTCTTGTTTATAATTAATTTATATTTTGTCCAGTTTGACTTGACACTGAATGACACCCTCACAATGACTGCAAGACCCACACCTATAGGTCCCCCACAATCCTTTTTCTAGCCATGTTATTTGTTTAGGACCTGGAAGGTAGCTTCTTACAAGTTTGTCCCTTATGGATGGTGCCTTCTTGAACACAGTCATAGGCGGATCAGGAAAAATGTTTTTCAGAATCGGATCACTTTGAATTAACCCCCAATTGGACTTAATTATTTGTTTCATTTCAAAAGCACTACTACTATATTGGGTAACAAAGACAGGTCTGGAGTTGTTTTTAGCCATGTCTTTCCTCCTCTTGTTCTTTTTTAGTAGTAGGTCAGAGCGTGTTACGGAGCGTGCTTTTGTTATTGCTTTTTCTATTATCATTGGTGAGCAGCCCCTAGCCCTGAACCTTAATGTCATATCTTGAGCCTGCATCTCGAAATCAGAATCTTTGTTACAGATGCGTATAAGACGCTGAAATTGTCCAAAAGGAATGTTGGGCTCCTTGGATGGAAGCTGTCAGCCCTCAATAAAGTATTTCTATCTGTGCTTTTCTTATATATTGTTGTGTACAAGAGATTATTATCATCTATGGAGATGGTCAAATCCAGAAAATTAATAGATGTTTTTGAATGTTCAATTGACAGTTTTATATTTGGGTTAGTTGTATTGATGTACTCATGAAACTGCAAAAGTTCTTACTCATTCCCAGACCAAACAAAGAGAATATCATCGATAAAGCATCCCCAAAATATTATCCTATCACAGAATTTGTTACTAGATCGATTATATATGTATTGCTCTTCCCAGTGACCTAATAATAAATTGGCATAATTAGGAGCAAAGCATGCACCCATGACTGTGCCCTTAAGCTGTCTAAAGAAATTGTCTTGGAAGAGGAACACATTATTGTGTAAAATCCATTCTGTGAGAGAAAGTAAAAAATGGTTGGGCGGTGACGTCTCTGACCTATGTACCAAATAATTTTGTAAGGGTGATAGGCCTTCCTGGTGTTTAATATTGGTATCTAGGGAGGCTACATCTAAAGTCACCAAATAACAATTTTTTACATCTGTGATATTCAAGTTTACATAACACATCAGTAGTGTCTTCAATGAAAGAAGGGAGATCCCGCACTAAAGGTTTTAGAAAAAAGTCCACAAATTGGGAGCAGGGCTCAGCACTTTAATTAGTGCTGGGAACTGTGTGAGAGGCGTGTCTTAGCAATTACCTGTAGACCTTTAACACTGATTGCCTGCACCTGTGTGTTTGCTTCTACTTGTGTGTCTTTGTCATTATAAGATCAGTTTTCTATCTGCTTCACTATGCCCTGAAGAAGGCTCCATGCCGCTACGCGTGGGCGTTTTAGAGTTGTCCGTTTAGGACATGTCATTTTTGTAATAAAGACATTTTAATTAAGGAGTTCTACACTGTCTCTTAGATGTTCTACCTTGGACCGAAGAGCACCCAAATCAAATTCAAAAGGAATTGAGCACGCCATTCATCTTGAATCTTAAAACATTTATGATTTTCTGACAAACTTTTCAAAAGTTATTGACCAAAATAGCAATTTTCCATATCTCATGACCCGTAGGTGGCGCTGTTCCCAAATTGGGCATGGACCCTCAGATCGTGTTTTTGATGAACTGTACCAATTTTCTTTTCAATTGATCAAAGTTTGGCCGAGCTATAGCTTCTTAACCAATTTTGGGTCGACCTTGTTAAGTTTGCGACATCATAACTTTTTTTTTTCCAGTATAGCAAAAAAATCTGTTCAGTCATTTCTATGCGGCTCAGTCCGAAGATCATTTGAGCACATGTTTGGAGAAAATTGGACAAAATTTGAAGGAGGAGTAGCGAAAAAACTGAATACTGTACATTTCAAAATGGCCACTACTGTAATGGGCGGGGTCTTAATGTAAGGTATTGGTTGTGATCAGCATGATGAGCGGAATCAGCTGTACTAAGTTTCATGTCTCTAGATCAAAGGGTTCAAAAGTTATAACCATTTCAATGTTAAAATTTTGAACTGGTGGTGGCGCTGTAGTGTTGGTCCTAGGGGGTCAAAAATTGGTCCAATTACTATTCATTAGCATAACTACAAGTGTGCCAAATTTCATAATTTTCCTATGTACGGTTCATAGGGCTGCCATAGACTTCCACCGGGAAGAATAATAATAAATATAGCTGCAAGCAGCAACACGGGGCCAAGCCCTGGAAGGCACCGCAAGCAGAACAAGTACAGCAAGCTACAAGTACAGCAAGTACAGCAAGTACAGCAAGTACAGCAAGCACAGCAAGTACAGCAAGTACAGCAGAGCAGCAAGTACTGTAAGCACAGCAGCGCAGCAATTACAGCAGAGCAGCAAATACTGTAAGCACAGCAGCGCAGCAATTACAGCAGCACAGCAAGCATTTAAGCTCCAACAGCAGTGCAGAGCCGGAAGAACAAAAACAGCAGAAATTGATAGTACATGTAAATGTACATCAAGCACAGCTGCACATAAGAAGAACAAAAACAGCAGAAATTGAATGTACATGTAAATGTACATCAAGCACAGCAAGCACAGCAGCACATCAATTACAGCACCACAGCAAGTACTGTAAGCACAGCAGCGCAGCAAGCATTTAAGCACCAACAGCAGTGCAGAGCCAGAAGAACAAAAACAGCAGAAATTGAATGTAGATGAAGAACAGATAGGTTCAGAAGTACTTATGGATGAAATGAAAACAAGCCGCTATAGCAAAATATTAGAACAATGCAGGAATCAACACAATTTGTATACTCATCCAACACGGGGTTCGAACCCACAACTGGAACGGCTCGGGATTAGTAATACATGGTTTATCAGACTGCGCCACTCAGAGGACGCACAATCACAATCTGCAGAGGAGAAGCTTCAGTGTAAGAATGAGCACACAAAAGCAGGTTAACCAGATTAGCATGCTAAGCTATCTTAATGCTAATTTAGCTTATGACGTGATACATCCAATCCTGGCAAAATAGATATCCTCGGATTCGACATGACGCAAGGAATCGATAGACACCAATTTTATGATTTTGTGACAAACTGTTCACAAGTTACAGCCTCTGAACCAATTCTGGGTCGACCTTGTTAAATTTGCGACATCATAACTTTCTTTTTTTTTCCAGTATAGCAAAAAAATCGGGAACAGTACTTCTATGCGGCTCGGTCCGAAGATCATTTGAGCAAATTTTGGACAATTTTGGACAAATTTTGAAGGAGGAGTAGCGAAAAAAATGTTTTACATTCGCTCCAATATGGTGGCCAGTCACATTGTTGAAAAATAGCATGTGAGATATCATTGAAATCGGCATAAGCCAAGGAATATATTGACATAAATAAATCAAATTTCAAGCAATGTTAGCAAAAGTTATAAGCATTTTTTCAAAAAACAATGATATCTCTGGAACACTAGGTGGCGCTGTGATCAAACTTCTCAGGTACCTTCGGGCCATGCTAATGATGATCCATACCAAATTTGGTGAAGAAATTTCAAATAGTTTAAAAGATATTGCAAGTTATGACAAAATGGCAGACACGTGGTACATCCCATCATGGCAAAATCGATATCCACGGATTCGGCATGATGCAAGGAATCCATAGATACCACAATTATGATTTTCTGACAAACTGTTCAAAAGTTATTGGCCAAAATAGCAATTTTTCATATCTCATGACCCATAGGTGGCGCTATTCCCAACTTTGGCATGTAACCTCAACACATGCTTCCGATGAAGTGTACCAATTTTCGTTTCGATTGATCAAATTTTGGCCGAGATACAGCCTCTTAGCCAATTTTGGGTGGATCTCGTTAAGTTTGCGACACCATAACTTTTGAACAAAGATGAATAAAAAAAATCGGGAACATTACTTTTATGCGGCTCAGTCCGAAAATCATTTGAGCACATGGTTGGAGAAAATTGGACAAAATTTGAAGGAGGAGTAGCGAAAAAACAGAATACTGTACATTTCAAAATGGCCACTACTGTAATGGGCGGGGTCTTAATGTAAGGTATTGGTTGTGATCAGCATGATGAGTGGAATCAGGTGTACTAAGTTTCATGTCTCTAGATCAAAGGGTTCAAATGTTATAACCATTTCAATGTTAAAATTTTTAACTGTTGGTGGAACTATAGAGTTGGTCCTAGAGGGTCAATATTGGTCCAATTACTATTCATTAGCATCACTACAAGTGTGCCAAATTTCATAATTTTCCTACTTACGGTTCATAGGGCTGCCATAGACTTCCACCGGGAAGAATAATAATAATAAGAAAACTAACAGATACAATAGGTGCCTCAGCCCCTTCGGGGCTTGGCCCCTTATAAAACTAACAAATACAATAGGGGCTATCCCCTTCGGGGCTTGGCCCCTAAATATAGTGATGGCTCGTCTTTTTAAATTTGTAGATCTTTTCACACGTTTCGTACAAGTTCTTCGTTTGATTTTTGCGACTGAGCGTTTCCTGGTGCTACGTCTAGTCTTCTTTATGCCGTGACCACGGCCCCTCCTCATACGGGTCCCTGGTGGTTTTAATCTTTTATGTCTCATTACCATAAGTCCGTGCCCACTCTGTCCGTCATTGTTATTATTATATGACTTTGTTAGGGCACTGGTAACGACATCGCTTACAATATTTTTTGCTGAAGCTTTTATATGCCGTTTTGCTATACTGAACCCTGTACTAAGAAATGGGATTGCCATTCGATATACGCTGATTTCACGCAGCCACCATTTTGAAATCGAAAGTGAGGCTCCGGTATATATAACTGTTCCTGCTTCTTTTTTTACTTTCTGTATTATATATATATAAAAAAATTGTATTTATAAATTAATTTCACTGTATATAGTCTAAAGTATGAAAGACATGTATGTACAGTTTTATAATAACTCATTTCTACATTAAACACAACAATACACCATCGCATTCGCAATCTCCTGTGATTAAAGGTGACACTTCCAGTTTTCTTCCCACCGGAGCCTCGCTTTCGATTTCAAAATAACGGCTGCGTGAAATAAGCGTATAGACCTTTAAACAAGCCACCGATTCCTGATACAAAACCTCCTTCGTACATAACTCCGCTTCCTGCATAGCCGGGCATTCCGTTTCCGGTTTGGGCCTAGTAATATGATACATAGCGGTCGTGATCCGATTGGTACGGTGTTAGGTAAGCCATTTTTAAAACAAATGTTGTTTCACGGGTCTAAAGTGTAGTTTAGATACAACTTTCCCATAGGAGAATGGTACGTCTTTGCTCAAGTCGTTTTTAATCTCAACAGTAATTTCACTAATGATACTTTTATTAATCCGTACGTAGTGTGCCTTATGGTATCTGACGTTGACCGTTTTGTTAGTCTCACCTTCGATATGTACCGTACCCAATAAAGGCACGTATGCGTCGCCGACTGATTGGTAGTCGATTATATCCGTGTAGATATATAGAGTGTAAAATCCTCCTCTTACGTCAGCCTGGTGTGGTGCGTATGTGACGGATGTAGTGCGTGTGTCTTGATGGTCGTCCGAACTGTTTACAGTTTCTATAGCGACATTGGGTTTTAATCCTAGGATAACAGCCAGCTTACCATAAAATGTCAACAAAGCCCTCTGAGGTGCTTTCAGAAATACCTTCTTTTTTATATGATCGTAACCAAGCTGGACCAGCGGGGGAAGAGATGCATTTATCTCCGTGAGCAATACGGGGATATCCTCAAAATACCCATATTTTAATGTGATTTTTAAGGCCTTCCGGAACGTTTGAATATTAAGATCTTCTCTCACTTGCTGTCGTTCGCCGTCATTCTGTAGTAGGCTTTGATCACAATCAATAATAAAAACAGCATCTTCCTCATTAAATGTGTACCATGTCAATGGATATTCAAATTCTACCAACGCCACTTCCCACAGGCCTTTTAAATTTATACTTCTAGCCAATCTAATTCTGTAATTAGACATATGATTCTCAGGGTAAACATTAGTCGAGGCATTGCATGGGAGCGTGACGTAGAACCCCTCCTCAGACATGATTTGCATAAATGACACCTGCCGCTGATTCTCTATACCTTTAATGGCGACTGCAGGTGCACAACCTGTTTTTCAGTTATCTATTGAACTATTGAATTTAGAAGGCCATCCATACCATTTCACTAGAACATACATGAGTTTAGCTCGCTTTTGTTTATGCAAAAATGTTTCAACCTTGAACAATTTATCATTACTCACAATAATTTTTTGGAGTTCTTTCTCATAAAAACAACCGTGTATTACCTTCCCGTCATAGTCCTGTTGTCTATACATGGGGATTTCAGGTGGTATACATGAAGCTATTGTGAAATATTCTTCGGTATAATTTTGTTCGTACCCTTTGGCGAAAATATTCCGGACTTTAGAGATTCTCACAACATCACAGATCGAGAATTTTAAGACGGGTGTACCTTTATGTATTTTTCCGTATAAATTATTAAACACCACCGTTTCATTTTCTTTATCTACATCCAACGGTCGCATTTTAATGGATTTATGATAACTGGAATTATATCCCTCTGTCAGATCTTGTAGTATATCGCAGTACTGTTTAGAATTTATAGCCGTTAAATATCTCCACATACGTCCTTTTAATGTTTTATAAAATTTTTAGACCACACTCGCTTTAAAGTGACTGGCTGTGGCAAAATGGTGTATGTTGTATTTTTTCGTTATCTGTTGAAAATACTTGTTAAAAAACTCTGTACCCTTATCTGTTTGTAGTTTTGCAGGTACACGTCCCTCCCACAGAATAGACAAAAAAGCTTTAGTCACTTCCGATCCAGTTTTATTTTTCAGTACCCTTGTCCACGCGTAATTACTAAAAATGTCTATAACTGTAATTATATATTTAATATTATCGTTCTCTTTCGAGTATGCAGACCTATCAACGAGATCTGCTTGGAATTGCTGATCTTTCCCATACACCACCACACGATTCCTTTTATAATGTATCGGCGCAGTCCTATGGAGAGTGTAAGGCCTGGGACACACTGGCTGCGTGGCATAAGCGTCTCAGCTGCGTGGCGTGTCCATTTTTATTTCGGCTACCATGTTAACAGGTTAGACCTTGCACACTGCCTGCGTGACACGCGCGTCTCATGCCGCGCGGAAAACGCGTGCATGCTAGAAATAGAACCGACGCCTATTTTTCACGCGACACGCAAGCGTGTTGGAAGCGTTTCCAGGCAAAATAGAATAGGAAAAGATGTTTATATGTTATTTTGTACACGAATACATATTAATAAATTACATTTTTGACAAATTTAGATATAAATATAGGCCTAATTTAAAAATAAATAAATAAATGAATAGGCCTAATTATAAATTTTCAAATATTGCACCTGTCAATACAGAACGACATATTCTGTAGTCTATTTTGCTGTCAATACTGCTGTGCTGACAGTGTCTTTATCAGTAGGCTTTATATTTATGCTTAGCACGAAGTATAGGGCTTGCACAACTCTCTCCCATATGTCGAACAAAGGTGATGCGTGTCAGCAGCGCCACGTCAGACACGCCTCTGATGTGCAAAGACACAGAAAACGCAACAGAAACGCCACGCTTACGCCACGCAGCCAGTGTGTCCCAGGCCTAAGTGTCTTGGCTAGATAACCATTTACTACTTCTTTATCACTTAATCTTACGCCGTACTCCTGTAAAACAGCCTATTTTAATCGTTTTTTACCACCCAAAGCACTAGAACTTGCTGGGTTATAGTACATTTTCTTCATTAGATCTGCCATGTCGATACTATGAGTTTTTCAGACAATAATGAACCAAGTTACAAAGTTGATGAGCAAGCATACATGGTATACATCAACAAACAATAAAGGATTTTTTTCAACATGTATTTAAGTAAATTTTAATTTTAATTAATTTTACAAAACACACATTTCAAGTGATTTTTTTATTTTAGAATATAAAAAGGTACATGGATACAAGTATGCATGCGATGAATTTATATATCATCCGAATAACAAAATTCAAATCAATTCAAATTTATTTGTATAGCACTTTTCACAATACATATTTTTTCAAAGCAGCTTTACAGAAAGTGCATTTCAGACATGAACATAGAAAAATACAGTTAGTTAATCATGTATTAATTTAGGGCATAACATATCGCCGGCGTTGAGTCGTCTCTTCACAGGCGTTGAGTCGTCTCTTCACAGGCGTTGAGTCATCTCTTCACAGGCGTTTAGTCATCTCATCGCAGGTGTTTGGGCATCTGAAGTCCCCGTGAGAGGCTGGATACAAACTGGAGCTGACGAACGCTATTTACCTCGGGACTAGCGTCCCGAGATAACAGCAGAAAAGCAGATGGGAAATAATTAGCATAGCTGCTGTTCATAATATTAATGCATTCGTTCTGATTCAACAGCAGTATAAAAGGTAAGCATTATGTGAATGCTTGGCTAAAGAGATGCATCTTTAATCTAGTTTTAAACTGCGAGTCTGAGCCTCGAACAATATCAGGAAGGCTATTCCAGAGTTTAGGAGCTAAATGTGAGAACGCCCTCCCTCCTTTAGTGGACTTAGGGTGCTTTCACACCTGCCTTGCTTAGTCCCGTTGAATCGCACTAGAGTTCGTTTTCCGAATTGGTGCGGTTCGTTTGGGCAGGTGTGAATGCAGCAATCGCACTCGGGTGCGCACCAAAAGCGGACCAAACAAGCGTACCGAGACCTCCTCGAAGAGGTGGTCTCGGTACGCTTTCAAACGAACTCTGGAGCGGTTAGTTTGTGGTGAGAACGTGATCCGAACTCGAAAAGACCCAACTGTCAGAGAACTGCGCATTTTTGGACTAAACCAGCTGCCGTAGTCAGCCGCGCGGTGCATTATGGGATGAGGAATAATGTTTGTTAACATTTTGCACTAGCATGGCAGCTCGCGGACAAACGTGGAGTTCTGAGGAGGTGCGGAGCCTCATAGAAATATGGTCTGATGACCATATTAGCTCCCAACTCTCCAAAACTCATAAAAACAGCTAAATATTTGCTTTGTTTAGTAAACAGCTCAGGGAAAGGGGGTTTCAGAGATCTGTGGAACAGTGCAGGGTTAAGGCAAAGAAACTTCGCCAGCAATACATAAAAGTGAGGGATACACTTAATAAAACAGGCAGCTCCGGTAAGGAGAAAGACAAGTTCCCCTGGTACGATGACATCGACAAAATACTTGGGACAAAACCTGACGTTGATCCGGTGGATGTTGTTGAGTCCCATGATAGTTCAACATTGCCATCATCAGATTCCAATGATGCCACTGATGCTAGCACAGTTGACCAGGCTACCGCATCTGATACGGAGATTGAAGGTGAGTTTATTTACTTTTTGCACTTTTTGCACTTGCCAATACCAACCACTTTTTAAGAAGTTATGGTGTAACTTTAGGCATAGATAGTGGTATACTTTGCCTTGCCAATATGGCAGCCAGTTAGGAAACTTCTCATTAACCAAAAGCAGCTACATAAACCTGTTGCTTGTCATGTTATATTCTCTTCGTTATCCACACACACACACACACACTGCATTTTGTACATTGCAACATGTATTGAAATATATATTTTTATCTGTATTAATCAAAATTGTGTACTTCAATAAAAAGTGGGAGATTCAAGCAGCATGTTCTGTGATGCAGATGACACAAACACCGTTGCTGATGCAGGACTGTCTGTTGAATGAAGCACAGAGAGCAGTGTCAATGAAGAAGGCATCAGAGGAGGGAGACTGCCCATTCTTGGAGCCAAGGCTCGAAAAAGAAAAAGAAAGCCTTGCCAAGCTGATGATGGAATCCAGGCATATATGATGGACAACAGAAGGATGCTGAATGAATTGCATAGAGCTGAACAGACTCAGGTGGCTCAAGTGGCTTTCAGTTTTGAGAGAATACTTAAGGCACAACAGGAGGGTGAGGAGAGAAGATTTCTGATGATGCACGCACAGCAACAGGCCACTAACCAGATGTTTCTGAATCTAATGGGTACTATTGCAAGTGCGTTGAATCCTGATCAGCATCAACCTCATTCCACAAATATGCCAGCCTGGACCATGACACCCCCACCAACATCAATCCCTAGTCCTTGGTCCTTGTCCCAGCCATTTAATCCAAACCAGCTGCCTGTGATTCGTCCGCATCAGCACCGGCAATCAGAATCTCCATCCACCCAAGATGAACATCCTAGCACTTCATCCATTATACATGACATTAATAGTACACACTACTACAACATGTAGTTTTTCCCCTCCAAAATAAAAAAGGCTTTTTTTGTGTGTGTAGGACTTACACAACCATTATTTGTTTTTGGAATTGCTAGGCAAAATGTAATGTTTTCTGTTTAGTGTTCAGTATATCTTTCAGCATAAATGACTACTTTGTGTGCATTTACATGTCCCAGAAATATGCTACCTCATTTTATTTATTTTTTTATTTTTTTTTACTTCTGGAATACACAAGAATATATAAAGGATAGGTTTTTATATATAGCTTAACCCTCTGGGGTCTAAGGTGTTTTCTGGGACCTGGAGGTGTTTTGACATGCTCTGACATTTGTGACCAGTCACGGAAACTAGGGACACAAGTCGGTTCTGGGGCATTTTGAGTTATTCATAGATTCTGAAAGTGTAGTCTCCAAGCTTTCCAACGATGTGTAACATGTGGAAATCTGATAATATTTGGAGAAGTTGTGGCCATTTGAAGGTAGGCACTTAAAAAAGCTCAAAGATGAGAAAACGACCTCGAAAGATTGTGCAGTTCTCACCTCTCTCTGCTGCTAGGAGTGACAATAGGGCTCATTTACATCTCATTTAGATAAGCCATACCCCCTGTAAAGCTCCCCCCTGTGCTTTACAGCTTTTTTTTGCACTTCGAATGAGTGCACTTCTGCAGCAGCTCTAGGCGAAAAACAATTGTGATGCCCCTCTATTTGCAACGTACCAGCAACAACACACAAAGACCAATATGCCATATAGCCTACATATAACGCAAAACCAGCAACAACACACAAAGACCAATATGCCATACATATAACGCAAAACCAGCAACAAAACACAAAGACCAATAAGCCATAGGCCTACATATAACGCAAATAGTGCGCAACGCGCGTGTGCCCAAAATGTCAACAATATTAAAGTTTATGCAGGAGGCAAATGCCTGCTGGCATTTTTCTTTAAGCAGTCATGACAGGAATTTTCCAAATAATCACATTTCACCTCCTCAAATTACTGTTGCAAATCTCTTTACACCACTTTCTTATGTGTGTATACTATACACACACAAATGAAATGTCCGCAAGCACATTATATCATCAGCAGGTTCAGCATCTTAAATAACGACTAAAGAGCAAATGAAGCGTAACTTACGTTTCAGAAACGCGCACGGCAGGCCTTCATCGCCTTCATCGCAGCAAAGGTCTTAACTGCATCCTCTATTTCGATTCTCTGTGCCAGTTCATGTTCTATGGAGATTGTTGCCAGTCCATTAAGTCTGTTCAGTTCACAAAACTTTCCCCATTCAAAGCAATTAGGACGTCACATATGAAACAGCCAGCCACCGCTGTCAGCGAGCCGAGCCGCCATATTCAACACCGAGGGCGCGCGCGCCGCGCCCATACCTCCGGTTCAGTTTCCCGAGCGGCGAAAACATTTTCGGTGTAACTGCCACGGTTCAGCTCGTCTGCGACAATCTTTGCGGCGTCCATCTTCATTGAATTTTGATATCAGATAGAGCCTACCAGAGCACAGCATAATCAGTAGCCATGCGGTTCACTTGGAGGGCGGGGACAAAAGCGCCATATTCAGTATGGAAATACACACAGACAATAACACGCCACGCCCCTACTGCGTGCTAGAATCTCCGAAAACAAGCCGATTTCAACCTCAAAATGTAAGCTTTTAAATATACCAATACTGCTATCTCAAACATGGAGAGGCTTCTTCGCGATTTCAACTAACAGATTCTGCAAAAAAATGAAATTCACCAATTTTGAAAAAAAAACTCTTCTTTCACATTTTGCTCGAAAGTTGTGCTGCCGACTTGTGTCCCTGGTTTCTGTGACGGGTCACATTTGTGCTTTTTTTAGTTGCTTATAAACATATTAATGGCAAAGGTGTAATTACACTCTATTTAGCACAAACAGGGCTACCATAATATGTGAGCAACATGTATGTACATGTTTGTATTTTTGAGGGAATATTGTTTATGCATGGTTATTGAAAAAAATAAAAAATAAAGTTTCTGAAATAAGGCCACGAAACACATACTAAATATGTGTCCACAAGACTTTTGACTAATGGATGTTGTTGCCTAGAGTTTTGTCTTCAAAATGATGTTAAAATCATCCTGCCTAATCATTCACATAAAACAATACATTGATTTAAATTTTGTAAGACACTTTTTGTTTGGAAAGGCAATATGCGCAAGGGGCGTCAACGATTTCAACACCATCATGCATATTTAGTGGTTCACACCTGAGGAGACAATGGGGCCCGCATACTGAATGAGCCATTCATTCAGGTGTGTCACTGAGCCACAAGAAAGAATGCAAGAGCAATATATATGTGTGTATATATATATATATATATATTCTACCAAATTGGTTCACAGTTGGAAGCATCTCATTTTTTTATATTTTTTTCCATGTCTAGTAATTGTGCAGTTAATTCTCATACTGTATTTTCAGTTTTGGAATATGTATCCTCTCCCCAAATTTGTCACTAATAAAACTCAATACAAATTATTTAAAGAAAAGGCTTATATTTACCTTTTAATAGTTTGTTTATATCTACCTTGTAAATATATTTTTTTTATTAAAAATGTTACAATTACAACAACAATTCAAGTGCAATCTTTCTTTGTAAAAACTAAAGTATACTACATTTTATCATACATATTTCAAATTTAAGGATTCATTACTTTGGATATAGCCTAGGCTACATTGGAACAAATTGTCTTTCATATGTCTGTAACATAGGTCTTTCATTTATATAAGAAATATAAATGTTAATTTGCAGTTTAATACGTTGCTTATACAAATACATTTTATTTCAAAATATTTCAGTCGATTTTTACTCATCTGAGTATAGCAATATAGTTTGCTAAAAGCGGATCATTCATTCACACACAGAAATGCGATTCAAATTTAAACTGTCTTTTTGCGAGTTGTGGTAAACAGTGCATCTCTGCCGTTCATTCATTCACACACAGAAACGCGATTCACTTGAGAATTAAAAAAACTTACTACAGTATTCCTCAGTATTATCCTACAGTATTATCATACATATTTTAAAGTTAAGGATTCATTAGTTTTTATATAGCTTACATTGGAACAAACACTATAATAACATCTTAGTTGATGAGTTTATTTTTGACAGAACATAGCCTACTATATATTTAAAATATGAGCAGAAACTGGATGACAAAAGCTTATTTGATATTTTAGAATAAAAACTTTATAATCTATCCAAAACTACGAAATATTGTCTTTCATATTTCATCTGTAACATAGTAGGCTAAACATAAACAACAGCGCCCATCTGTGCCATTAATTCATTCACACACAGAAACGTGATTCTAATTTAAACAGTCTTTTTGCATTTACAGACATTAGAACAAAGCACAAGAATAAAAAACTTAGGCTACTCACAATTCTCGGCTAGATCGGTCGCTCCTCACAATGAAAATAAACCAGCACATGTTCTGAGGTAAATGTCCCAGGATTACTGCTCACAGTCACAGCCTCGCAAGAAGAAAAGGTACATAAATCTGATGATTAAATTTGTTGTGTTATCGCGTTTATGAGGGGCGTTGACACGTTTGCATGTGTCGCTTCAGATCATTTGCTTCTGAATAGCGCGCGCTGTCCGTGGGCGTGTCACATTAGCAGAATAATGAGCTGAGAGAACGATAATGAGATCAGCTGACACCTCTCTCTTTTTTTATAGATTACATAAACAGAGAATATTTATTTTAGTTTTAAATTAGATATTTTAATAGTACAAACTTAAATGATCATAAAGATATATTGCTCATGCTTGGGTGAACAGTATTCACTGAGTTTTGTTTAAGTTTAGAGACGTGCTCCAGAAAAAAGGTTAACGGAGATGGAGAGACAGAAAGCACACCCTGTTTATTTTCTTTATTTTACAAAAGCACAATGTTTTATTTCGATTGTAAGTGGGCACATAAAAAAATAGACATTCAACAGTTTATTTTTTTATATTTCTTAAGTGTGTATGACCAAAAATGACAGAGTATTTTAAGTCTATTTTCTTGCTATGTGAAAAAAATCAAGCAAAAAGCGCCATCGCGTTTGTCGACCCCAGAGGGTTAAAGCTTTTTTTTGTTATGATTGCAAGCAATCTACCTAAAAAAAGGCACAGCATCATAAGTTAATTTTCGAATTGTAGTGTTTTTGTAGCCATCAGTTCTGGGTACATTTGTCTGAAGTTAAACAGGCAATGTTGATGTTAAGAATGAGGTTAAGATGTTGACAACTGTGGTTGTGTGTTTACAAGTGTAACGTGTAACATGTACAAGTGTTAGCAGGCAGTTGAATGACTAGCGGGAAGCACAAACCTAGACCACCACTTACGCACTTTAATAATGGCATTGTGCATTTAGCTTACTGTGTTTATTTGTGAGTTTGGGCTTCAAATCACATGTAATATGTTACCTAATTTTCAAGGTTTTCTCATTCAAAGAAAGAGTAGAACCTATTTTTGCTTTTAGTAAAAGGAGGGTTGCATTTTTGTACCACACACTTCACTATTTTTCATTTGTGAATTTGAAACAATCTACCTGACACAGCACTGTTGAAAAAAGACATTTTATTTTAGAAATGGAGAAAAAGAATGTTTATTCAGATGTGTCAACTTTACATTTGTTACTAATTAAGCAGGAAATAAAACAGTATTTCAAATCAAAAAGTGTTCCTATACTGTAGTGATTCCTATACTAGCACATGAATAAGTGAAGATGAACTCATCAAGGGAGAGAACACACCTTAACTATTTGACATACTGAATACTAAATGCAGGGTATTTGCAGGTGTTGGCCATTCATATTGTAGCGAAGTAGCTACACAATGCATTTCTAATGTCGTGTTGCTGCTGTGCGTGTCCCAGGTCATCATGTACAGGTCCTTCTTCCTCTGCAGCGGTTTCTCCCTCCGCAGCGGTTTCTCCCTCCTGAAATTTCTCCCTCTGTATCTCACGGAAATTATGCAGCACACAGCAAGCAGACACAATGCAGCTTACAAAAGTTATGTGAGTCATTCACAGTTCATTTTCTTTAAGAAGGCAACGCCAGCGTCCTTTGAGACCCAAAGGCACGCTCTACGGTCATACGGGCTTGGCTCAATCTGTGGTTGAAGTTGAGCTGCTGTGGTGTTACTGCTCTTCCCTCTGGGTAAGCTTCAGGGCTGCCAACTCTCACGCATTCAGCGTGAGACTCACGCAATTGACCCAATTCTCACGCTCTCACGCCACACCCCCGATTTCTTTCGTTTCATTAATGTTGTTAAACAGTGGCATGCTCATCATCCAAAAAAAATACCAACGAGCCATCAGGTAATGTTGTGCCCTTTCTCTCTTTAAAATTGTTTAAAACTGTTTTCTGTGAGCACCTGTAAAGCCTACAAGTTCTCATTATAAACATTATTACTAAGCTGTGTTGGGTCCTTGAATTTGACGGAACTGGGTCTGGAAAGTCCTTAAATTTGACGTTGAAGAAGGTTTGGTAACCCTACCTATGTATCTGCTTACTTGTCATTTAACAGTTTAAAAGATCTGTCAAGATTACAGGCATGTTATAGCATTATACCTTTATTCAAAGTGAGAAACATTATTAAAAGCAAAAACTACATAGCTCTAGTTTGTCTAACAATATTAATGATAGCAGTTTACATATAATAATAATAATAATAATAATAATTTAAATCAAGAGTTATTTTCCTGAAAGTTATCATATTTACTAGATGACCAATTTCATCTTTCTGTTAAACACAGGAGCATTTGGACACACCCACGTAATGAAAGTTGGTGGCCCCACATCAACGCCACCTGGACAGATGATGATTGGCTGAAAAACTTCAGAATGGGAAGAAGCAGTTTCAAACTACTGTGTGACACTCTCCGGCCCTGGCTGACACAACAGAACACTAAATACAGACAGGCTGTTTGTGTAGAGGCTCGTGTTGCAATTTGTATTTGGAGGTTATCCACAAACCTGGAAGTACAGATCTATCTCACAACTGTTTTAGTGTTGGGTTATCAACATGTTGCACTATCACCCAAGAGGTTGTGACTGCAATAAATGTTGTAATGAAGCCTCTGTACATCAAGCATCCCTCTGCAGAAGAGTTCAGACCGATAATACAGGGTTTTCGTGACAAATGGAGATTCCCTCAGGTGGCAGGTGCGATAGATGGAACCCATATCAAGATCAGAGCTCCACCTGACAACTCATCTTGTTATTACAACCGGAAGGGAGACTATTCCATCATTTTGCAATGTGTGGTGGACCATAGAATGAGATTTTGGGACATTACAGTTTTTTTCAATTGTTTACACGCAATTTTTAAAACCGGGTTCTTTTTTTCGAAATGTAATCACAATTATCCAAACACCACACTCAAATGGCATAATTCCTAGATTGTTTGCAAAATGACACACTTCTGTCAAAACATACACACTTCAGTCAAAAGATATACACATATTTGTGAAAATGCTATTAGTTTTCATTTAACCAACACAGTCCTCAATGATCAGACACTATTGCAACCAGTTTCACACTGCTGTGATAAATAAAAAACACATTTGTAAAAAAACTATTTTTAGGAAATAGCATGTGCTAGATTTTTGGCCAGACATTGTTATGTAAGGGATAATTTAGTTGAAAAAAATTGTGACAAACAAACAACATTCTTCATGATTAGTTTGAGATATAGGGAGAATGTACACAAATAGGCCTACTATAAACTTACCAAGCACTGCACAACACTGATTTCTGCAGACTCATATTTCAAGTATTTATTTACAGTATTTCTTACCATAATCAGTTACAGTAATCAACCAACAATGAAATCAATGAAAAAAATAAAATCTGTAGACAAATAAAAATTACTGCATGAAGTACATACAGTTTGACTCTGAAGAAAAACTACTGTAAAAGTAACAAGAATACTGTAACTATTCAGTTACAGTATCAACCAGAGATTTGGTTGAACTCTTTGTCCAGCTTCCATCGGTGTCAGTCCATGGTTGATAACATGGTCAATAAGTGTTGCACGGATTTCTTGAGTCAAATTTGTTCCTCGTCTTCTTTGTTCAGGTTCTATTAACTCTACAAGTCCTTCTCTACCTTTTCCTCTACCTAGGCCTCTTCCTCTATCTCCTTCTTCTCCTCTTCCTCTACCTGGGCCTCCTCCTCTACCTCCTTCACCTCTTCCTCTACCTCCTTCACCTCTTCCTCTACCTAGGCCTCTTCCTCTATCTCCTTATTCTCCTCTTCCTCTACCTGGGCCTCCTCCTCTACCTCCTTCACCTCTTCCTCTACCTCCTTCACCTCTTCATCTACCTCCTTCACATCTTCCTCTACCTAGGCCTCTTCCTCTATCTCCTTCTTCTCCTCTTCCTCTATCTCCTTCTCCTCTTCCTCTACCTGGGCCTCCTCCTCTACCTCCTTCTCCTCCTCCTCTACCTCCTTCACCTCTTCCTCTACCTCCTTCTCCTCTTCCTCTACCTCCTTCATCTCCTCTTTGAGCTCCCCCTCTTATTCTCACTCTTTTTCTTCTTCTTCTTCTTCTAGCTCCTTCCATTTTTGTTGAAGACAGGTGAACTCACCTGCTGCCTTTTATAGCACACCTGAGTGCTGCGTTTTTCAAATTAGCACATGTGTGCTTCCACGCCTGATGGATGTGCATATCCAATTCATTCATTAGTGTGGTCAATGGCAAACAGGGGCTTTGTAATGACAAGGAAGTAACCTCACAATCCTTATCCGTGTCTAAGGTGTGAAAATGTGTGTAGAGTTTTACTGTGTGTAATGATTTGCAAAAAGGGTGAAGCTGACAACGTGCTTACAATTGTGCAAATCTAGGCTGGTGTTTTGCTCCTTGAGTGTAAGGTTTTGCTAATAGTGGGAAAGTTTTAATTTTAGTGTGTAAGCAATTGAAAAAAACTGTAATAATTTCCTATGGCAGTAGGGGAAAAATAACCCCCTTATTACTGCATTCATTTCACAATATATTAATATACTATTTCATTCAGAGTGAAAAGAAACAGCTACTTGACACTGAATTTCATTACATGCAATAAAACAAATAAATACAACACACCAGTATTCATAGAGAAACAGATTTATTAACTATATACATATTAGAAAAATGTGGAAAAGTACTGAATTCACCATATGGAACAACACAAGAACACAAACATAAAAATAAGTTTATAACTTAAATTAAAAACTTAAATATATATATAATAGTTTAACCCTCTGGGGACTAAGCCCTTTTTGGTCCGTTTTCTCTATTTTTACATTTGGGCTTATAAACCATATGTAATGGAGATAGAACACCATGTGTTTGGTATCTATGGATTCAGAAGACCCTAAGCTAACATAATAATGCATGTAATGTGTTTATAAAGGAAGTTTGAGTAAAAAAATGTACAATAAACTAGAGAATTTCAAAAACGAAAATTTTATTTTTGTCATTTATTACTGAAAATCACACCTCACACGACAATAGTGAACAGTTTTTGAACAAAAAATATACTTTTCAAACCCTTTGCTTGACAGACATTTGTAACTGTTCAATCAAAAGTGTAAAGAACAATGAAATAATGAACTTTATATACAAACAGTCCCAGGCGTTTTTTCTCAGGCATGCCAGTGAGCAAAGCAAGGCCTCTCCAGGAAGTTGCAGAGGGGCCACCTCGCATGCCCCACACTGCCAGGGGGTCTTGTTGTACTCTCTGCTTGCCTTGCAGTGCTCACAATACTTTCTGGTATCTGCAGGCTTGTGTGCAGGGTTTGCTTGGTCCAAGGGGGCAATGGGCAGGGGTGTTGGATGACTTGTCCTGTCTGCAGCCACTGTTGTCTGAACCTTAGTTGTCACCCCAGCAAGTTGAGCACAGAGCTCCTCCATAAAGGCTCTGTGTGTCAGCGGTGTAGTCTTTTGGTCTTTACACAGTTCTTTGTGGAGGATGTAGCTGTTGCATGTGGCATTCACGGTGGATTTAGGGGTTTCCTTCCTCCCCTCTCTATATGTACCGCAGGCTCTAAGGTGCAGAGATGACAGGTGTCTGAATAGCTGAGTGTTTGTATAAAAGTTATCACAATAAATGTGATAACCACTTCCCAAATACGGTTTGTCCAGGACACCCACAACTGCGTCATAGGAAAGTCCAAAGCCAGTGGGGAACTTTGCCTTCCCCGTGTACACGGTAAAGCTAGACGTGTATCCATTTGAAAAGTCGGCCAAAATACACAGTTTGAATCCCCACTTAGTTGGTTTGTCCTTTATGTACTGTGTCATCCCTGTTTTGGCTTTTGTTACCATCATCCTCTCATCTATTGCCAGATTTTTGTTTGGCTGGTAAAAGAACTTGCATGCTGCCTTGATTTCTGTCATCAGAGGCTTGAGGCGAAACAGTGGGTCATGGTCTGATGTGCCCTTTTTGCTGTCATTCACAACGTCCTCAGCCGGATCGCTCATGTGCACATTTGAGGAAATGCAGAGCCACCTGTCCCTTGGCATCACTTTGTTTGGAAATGGCACTGAAAAAATTTTTTTTGCCTCCAGTAAGCTTTCACTGATCCAAGTTTTAGCAGTCCCATCAAAATGACAAGTGCAAGATATTTTAGGAAGTCTGTGGGGGTGACATCAGTCCATTTGAATTGCAGCCCTTCTGCTATCCTCTTTGTAGCTTGCTTATTTGTGTTACTTCACAAAAATGCTGGAACAAATCAAGTGGACTGTACACTTTGGATTTATCCAGTTGCACTCCTGAGGGCCTGGCAGGGGCAAACCTGGGGAGAATGGGTGCCACATCTAGATCGCTTTCGGTTTTCGAGTGTTGTTCAGGTGATGTACGGTGTGGGGAGCGTGATCTTGAGCGGCTCAGTGTGGGCCTCTGAACACTCTGTGTAGATCGTCTGCGTCTCCTCCTCGGTGGAAGCTGAGGTGCTGTTGCCGGTGTTGCTGATGTGCTTGGCAGGCTCAATCTCCTCCTCGGTAGAAGCTGAGGTGCTGTTGCCGGTGTTGCTGATGTGCTTGGCAGGCTCAATCTCCTCCTCGGTGGAAGCTGAGGTGCTGTTGCTGGTGTTGCTGATGTGCTTGGCTGGTTTGTTTCGCTCCTCGGTGGAAGCTGAGGTGCTGGTGCCAGTGTAGATGACGTGCTTGGGTCATTATCATTACTGAAATAAATGTAAAAGGAGAGAGCAATTACACAATGAAACTGGAAGCTTCTTTTTGTGTCAAAATTCAATGTAGAAAAAAACAAAAACAAAAAAAACAACTCCACTATAAACTCATGTAGCCCTATGAAACTCCACTGTACACTAAAAACACATTTCATGTCTCAATCTCTCTCTCTGACTAAAAATCCACTGAGCTACAATACTGAGCTGACAGGGAAGGGAGAGGGGTACACTAAAACAAACATTTCATGTCTCAATCTCTCTCTCTGACTAAAAATCCACTGAGCTACAATACTGAGCTGACAGGGAAGGGAGAGGGGTACACTAAAACAAACATTTCATGTCTCAATCTCTCTCTCTGACTAAAAACCCACTGAGCTACAATACTGAGCTGACCGGGAAGGGAGAGGGGTACACTAAAACAAACATTTCATGTCTCAATCTCTCTCTCTCTGTCTAAAAATCCAATACATAACATTACACATAGGCCTACTCAAGATGCATGAGAAAATAAATAATGATAAAGAGGTTATTTGAAGTTACATACCAGTCCTGAAATGGATCTTCCCCATCCTGGTAAAATAATTCGTCATCTGTCAAAAAGCTGTCAGCTTTGGATTTCTCCTCGTCACTTTCCAGTAGTTGTGCCAGAGCTTGTTCTGAGGTAAATCTTTTACTGCTTGCCATCATAAAAGTTATAAAACAATAAAATAATAATGCTATAATTGCTAATAAGCTATATATATATATATATATATATATATATATATATATAAATATTATAATCGTTCTGTCTCTCTCTCATATAAATCTCTGTGCGCTTTGTAATACTCCGCTCCGTTCGCTAGATGTCTCCTTTTCCGCTGTTTGCGTCATATCACTTACTATTACCACCCCTTGCAAGGCTACAGAGTCCTCTGATTAGCTAGAATACGTCATGGTAACCCTCCTCGGATTGGGTATTAAAAATATTCCCCCGAGCGGGAATTTTTTCATTGGTCTTTGCGCGTGGAATATTCCTAACAACATCGATTTCATTGGCCTTATACGCAGTGGTATTGCACAACAAGGAAGTGTGTATACCATATATCACTGTTTTCAGTGGAATCTGAGGAAGACGGCAAAAAAGACCGCACCTCTCTATCATGAATAGTTTTTAAGATAATTACACATTTGCAAAAGTATGTCATTTTGGGCGGTACCGCCCAATCCGTCCCCAGAAGGTTAATGTTGTTTAAGATTTATTATATATTTCCATATGTGTTATAGTGTAAGTATACATCCTTATACATACTCACACATTTTTGTGTTTTACTTAATATTGTTTTCATAATAATAATAATAATAATTAGGGCTGGGCAAGTTAACGCGTTATTATCGCGTTAACGCATTTATTAATTAATGCCGACAATTTTTTTATCGCACGTTAACGCAGTTTTTTTTTATTATTATTATTTTGAAAGTCCGTTGCTCACTGGCTCTGAATACACATAGGCCTACAGTCAAACCATGATCACAGGAGGGGTGGGATGATGGTCAGCCAGCAAATAACCCACCCAAACAAGCAGTGGAGAGAGGCAGGTTCTCTCTGGTGAACAGTTAAAGGGTTGCGCTCCGCGAGTGAATGACAGGCGCTCTATGGATATTACCTATAAAACCTATAGATAATAACTATTTAGATTCTGGAAACTCACTAACAGCGAGCCGAGGATCAGTCTCTCTTCTAATGATTTGTGCTGCGCGTCCTTTATAAAAAGTTATAGACAATTCAACTTCGGCAACGAGCGGGCGCGGGCGCGTGCTTGAGGCGAGCATGACCGCAAAGGTTTCACAGGAACGCACCCGCTTGTCGCTGCACCTTGTGCTCGACCACTTCATCTCACTCTTGGCTGATTTATACTTCTGCGTCGGACTTACGCCGAAGACAATACGCTATAGACTACGCGTTGGTTTTCATTTATATCTCTGCGTCGTTGTCCGCGTTGACGCGCAATTACACATGCAGAGGGAGCATGTGAAACCCAGGGAGCAGTTGTAGCAATCACAGCGCTTGCGGTACACGTAGAATTGACGTTACATTTTTGGAGAGGTGCACGTCAGGGTACGCCGAAGTGTACGCACGCTACACAGCAACAGCGTAAGTATAAAGTATAAATTGTTTTTTTTACTCTGTTTAATGTAATCTTACGTGGGAAACCATGGCATGACCAAACCTAAGCTACTATAAGTAACGTTGGTCGACTTATATAGTAGTGATCATGACCTCTGACTACTACATAGACTGTTTCTGCTGCTCCCTGATAAAAGATACCTGTTGATACCTGTTCAGAAAAAAAACAAGAAAACTGGACTCGTTTTAACAAACTAGATAAAAGGTAATGCCCTGGCAGTGGCAAATAGCTTTGTTTAAATATTTGATTTGATTACATTAATGTTTAAGTTGAGATTTGAGATTACTGTGTAAAGGGAATACTGCTGGTATAAAAGCACCTTATTTGTTTAAAGTTATTGCACTTTTGTGTATATAGCAGTACATTTAAATCAAAAGTGCGCAATACACTACTTTAGAAGTCATTATTCAATTTTGCGCATAACAATGCGATTAATCGCGATTAATCGCAAGAAAACCATGCGATTAATCGCGATTAAAAATTTGAATCGTTGCCCAGCACTAATAATAATACAAGATAAAAAAAGTGCACAGTATAATACTTTAAAATTAAATATGGCTAAAAGATAAAAAACGGATCAGAGCCAACCAAGAGAGCAAAATGAATAGTGTTATTTTCTTATATTCTGTAACCACTGCTTCTTAGTGATTGTTTCTTTATTTGGGCAAAAAAAATTTGTACCTTTGTACTGGCTATGGCCAGTTTCTTGTGTACGAAATTGGCCACACTTTCTGCACGTATTTGCCTTTACAGTACGATTGTACGACCGTTTGGTTGGGGTGGCTGTGACATTTGCAGGGGGATCAGAGGAAATTGCTCCAGGGTTAATGGTGGAAAATGGGGCTGGGCAGGGCAACAGTAGCATCTGAGGCACAACAGGGGCAGTGGGTGTGTCAGGAACCAATGGGTGCGGTGCTGTCGGCCTGGGATAAAATGTCCTTAGCTGGCTGAACGTGGCTGAACGCACGGCTGTGTCTGGTAGCATCTGATAGTTATGCAACTGGTGGCTATATTGTGGAGGCACAATAGGCTGTGCTTGTGCTGGAGGCAGAGCATCCAATGCCACTGGACGTGCCTCAGGAAGCTCCAGCCCTTAGAGCATCCAATGCCACTGGACGTGCCTCAGGAAGCTCCAGCCCTTGCAACAGCACTGAGACCTCCTGACCCTTTAAACGTTCATTGTGCCACGTTGTAAGGGTCCTCTGGTTTACCTCAACTAGCTGAAGGGTTGTTTCGCTCATCACCGTTCCATTGCTCAGGATTAGCTGCCGAATTCTTCTGTAATCGCAAAGAATGAGATCCCATCTAGACAGAGATTGTTTCCTCTGTTTTTTGGGGCTTCGGTGGATACTATACAACCTTATGAAAATCATTTCAACAAGGCGACAACAATTAGGCCACTGTGCTGGAGAGCCGCTAGAACCCAATACACATCTCTTTGTACTGTTGACACCAGGAGTGAAGACAGCTTTTTTTTTAGGAGACCTAAAACGTCCTGTAAGTAGCCTGTCTTGATGACGAGCTGCATACATCACCCTGTCTTTGTCAAATTGGTCCAGGTTCTGCCACAAACCCACAATGGTCGCAACTTGTTGGTTGGTAAGTGTGAGGCTTGCCTGTGTGCGCAGCTCCACCAGACATTCCGCCAACTCATCCACCCCGTCCATTCCAGGAATGCAGTGCTCGTCAGCAGCCTGGGAAAATATAACTGTTGGTTAGATAATTACATGCTGTTAAGTGAGTTTGTGGATTTGTAGCTTAAGGGCGAATTGAGAAACAATTGGTCTAGAAAAGGAACTTTTACCATTGCTGAGGGCACTGGTGCAGCTGATGGAGTCTGGACACTGGGCACTGGTGGAGCCTGAAACCAGGGCAGTGGTGCAGCGTAAGGAGTCTGGACACTGGGCACTGGTGGAGCCTGGACACTGGGCAGGGGTGCAGCGGAAGGAGTCTGGAAACTGGGCACTGGTGGAGCCTGGACACTGTGCAGTGGTGCAGCGGAAGGAGTCTGGAAACTGGGCACTGGTGGAGCCTGGACACTGGGTACTGGTGGAGCCTGAAACAAGGGCAGTGGTGCAGCGGAAGGAGTCTGGACACTGGGCACTGGTGAAGACTGGACACAGGGCAGTGGTGCAGCGGAAGGAGTCTGGACACTGGGCACTGGTGGAGCCTGGACACTGGGCAGTGGTGCAGCAGAAGGAGTCTGGACACTGGGCACTGGTGGAGCCTGGACACTGGGCAGTGGTGCAGCGGAAGGAGTCTGGACACTGGGCACTGGTGGAGCCTGGACACTGGGCAGTGGTGCAGCGGAAGGAGTCTGGACACTGGGCATTGGTGGAGCCTGGACACTGGGCAGTGGTGGAGCCTGGACACTGGGCAGTGGTGGAGCCTGGACACTGAGCAGTGGTGCAGCGGAAGGAGTCTGGACACTGGGCACTGGTGGAGCCTGGACACTGGGCAGTGGTGCAGTGGGTGAGACTGGTGGACCTATAAGGAATGAGATATCTACTGCCAGAAGATTTGTCACTGTGGCTTCCTCTCCCAACAAATCAATGAAACCCTTATCCTCTTCCCCTTGCTCCTCCACATCTATCTCCTCCAGAAACTGAGAGGTCCTATCGGAGGTAGGGCACATGCAGGATAAGGGGCAGGAGCAGGGGCAGTAGCACGAGCCGGGGCAGGAGCAGGGCCTCTCGAGCCTGCAGTGGCTGGAGCGTAAAAAAACACAACAAAATTATCTTATTGTTTTAGACTTTCACTGCATGACTTTCTCAGCTCTGCTGGACAGCTACTGCGATTACAAGGTTTACTGCAAAGCATGTATGATTAGTAGAGAGACGACATGATGATGAAAAGATGGAAGGAAGCAGTGAAAATCATCCTGTTTTTCATCCAAGCACCATTAGAAGAAATACAAGAAGAAAAAAAGATGGGATCAGCCAAGTGTGAAGCGAAGCAGATCAAACACTACAACAGCCACTTATTCCAAGGGGAGTGGGGGAAGTGTGAGATGACAAGAATGAGCTTTAGTTAGTGATTACGATAAAAAATGAAATAAAACCTTTTACATACACCTTTAAATTCTCTTTTTTCCTTTGAGGATGTTCACTCAAAGAGTGAATGTAGATTGACACCTGAGAAGTGCCCTTCCTCTGTGTTGTGAAATAAAATAATATGATATCGAGGGCTTGGAGCCAGAGGGGCGTAAGTGGCTTTTGACAAACTTTACAGGAGAGACAAAACAACATTTTGACCACACTTCAATCACCTGTATTATTAACCTTAAACCACAAACATTGCAACCACAGGCATACTTACATGAATGAGTATTTAAGTAAAAAATGTATGGCATATTAACACAATGAACATGTTCTAAAACATTTTAAAATAAAAAAATATGTCAAAAACGTCAGATACGCCTTTTTGGCACCAAACATTTCCAAGTCTTCTATGGACATATTGGGCGTATCTGCTGAACAATGCAGAAAATAATTGATCAAAAAGGGAATTGATTGAATAATTAACACTTGAATCACACTTGAACAAGTAATTATTTTTCATTTAACTCATTCATTAATTTTTTTTCTTTTTTTCTCATTTCACTTTTCCATTCTGGGCATCTGCTGAACAGTACAGACTGTAATTAAAGTCACTGAACTTGCTAAACACACTTCTGATTGGAAATTCATGAGTTGTTCAATTTATTTCATTACAATTCTTTTTTTTTTAATACTCTATTCAATTGACAGTTCTTTCTTGTTCTTTTTCCTTTTTAGTTCTTTCCCCTCACCTTCCTTCCTGGAACATGAATGCCATGTGAATTAATGTAGCCTTGGCCAGAATTTCTTAACCTTTTATGTTGGTTTCTTTTCCAATTTTCAACATCTCTCTGTCTTTTTCTTCCTTTTTGTGGTGTGTTGGCATCCTCTTCCTGGCCACTTTCAACCCCTCCCTCCTAAACAGGCTCAATGTCTACTGTCTCACTCCCTCAATCTTCTTCTGTCTCCTCTTCCTCGCCACTGTTAGCCCTTCCCTCCTGAATAAATTCTAGCACAATGTCTACTGTCTCAGTTCCTCGATCTTCTTCTGTCTCCATGTGTCCCTCATCAATTGCATGATCTGTGTCCCTGCCTGTCCCTCTTCCCCCATCTTCTGCTGTCTCCATGTGTCCCTCATATCTCTCCCTCATCTCATGCTTTGTCCCTAAATTATATCATTAATATTTATTAATATCCTACATGAATGCCCTGATACTAATAATCCGGGGTAAGGATTAGATAAGGTAATGTTCTAACTATTTTAAATATATTCTATGCAAGTCAGAACTCACTTCCTACATCTGTCTCCATGTGTCCCTCAAGTTGATCTCTCTTCCTCACCTCATGTGGCTGTGTCCCTTAATGATTAACACATTAATATTTATTAATATAATATCCTACATGAGTGCCCTGAATCTATTAGTTCAAGGCTAGGGTAACGTAGATTATGAGACAGTTCAAAAGAATATTCTCTGTCAGAACACTAGGCTAGTTAGCAGGCACAGTTAGCCAGATCAGACCAAACCAATGGGATTAACGTTAGCCATGCTAGGCTAGGCTAACAAGGTAAGGCTCTCAAGGCATGATTATGTCTTACTGTCATCACTCTTGTGAGGAAATGCATTCAAACAACTCTGACTCATCTTCAACTTCTTCAATATACACTCACCTAAAGGATTATTAGGAACACCATACTAATACTGTGTTTGACCCCCTTTTGCCTTCAGAACTGACTTAATTCTACGTGGCGTTGATTCAACAAGGTGCTGAAAGCATTCTTTAGAAATGTTGGCCCATATTGATAGGATAGCATCTTGCAGTTGATGGAGATTTGTGGGATGCACATCCAGGGCACGAAGCTCCCGTTCCACCACATCCTAAAGATGCTCTATTGGGTTGAGATCTGGTGACTGTGGGGGCCATTTTAGTACAGTGAACTCATCGTCATGTTCAAGAAACCAATTTGAAATGATTCGAGCTTTGTGACATGGTGCATTATCCTGCTGGAAGTAGCCATCAGAGGATGGGTACATGGTGGCCATAAAGGGATGGACATGGTCAGAAACAATGCTCAGGTAGGCCGTGGCATTTAAACGATGCCCAATTGGCACTAAGGGGCCTAAAGTGTGCCAAGAAAACATCCCCCACACCATTACACCATCACTACCAGCCTGCACAGTGGTAACAAGGCATGATGGATCCATGTTCCCATTCTGTTTACGCCAAATTCTGACTCTACCATCTGAATGTCTCAACAGAAATCGAGACTCATCAGACCAGGCAACATTTTGATGAGCTCTTGTAGCTTCTTTTTCCTATTTGTAGTGGAGATGAGTGGTACCCGGTGGGTTCTTCTGCTGTTTTAGCCCATCCGCCTCAAGGTTGTGCGTGTTGTGGCTTCACAAATGCTTTGCTGCATACCTCGGTTGTAACGAGTGGTTATTTCAGTCAAAGTTGCTCTTCTATCAGCTTGAATCAGCCCATTCTCCTCTACTCTGACCTCTAGCATCAACAAGGCATGTTCGCCCACAGGACTGCCGCATACTGGATGTTCTTCCCTTTTCAGACCATTCTTTGTAAACCCTAGAAATGGTTGTGTATCCCAGTAACTGAGCAGATTGTGAAATACTCAGACGGGCCCGTCTGGCACCAACAACCATGCCACGCTCAATTTTTTTTTGATTCTTTCCCATTCTGACATTCAGTTTGGAGTTCAGGAGATTGTCTTGACCAGGACCACACCCCTAAATGCATTGAAGCAACAGCCATGTGATTGGTTGATTAGATAATTGCATTAATGAGAAATTGAACAGGTGTTCCTAATAATCCTTTAGGTGAGTGTTGGATTCATCAGTTTGTTTCATAATATTCATCAAAATCGATTCTGCCTCAGACAGTTCCATGTCTGCAGTTGTGTCAGCCATTTTGAATGCAGTTTTAGGGCACCAACTACACTTACGCCCTTCTGGCTCTGAACAAAAATGTGGGTCCTACATGTATTTTTCAGAGCCAGAGGGGCGTAAGTGGACTTACGCCCTTCTGGCTCCAAACATTACTCACACTTTTGTGTTAGGTCTGTATTGTTTTGTTGCTTTATTCAATACAGTTTGATCTCAGATAGGTCTTTTTGGCACAACTAGATAGAGCTCATCAAGACCTTTAATTTGATATATAGAACTCATTTTCGCCCAAAATGCCACTTACGCCCCTCTGGTTCCAAGCCCTCGATATGTCATTTAAAAAATACTGTTTTGTTTTATTTGTAATTGTTTGTAAAATATTGTTTAAAATTTACATACCTTGAGGAAGTTGTTCCTCAGCTTGCGAGGCTACAGTTGCCATCTCCAGGTCATCTTCCTCCTCAAAAAAATCCGTAGCAGCAGAGTCTGTAAAATAACATGAAAACACTAAGCACATGTCACCAACACACTTGTATGCGTTAAGTGATACTCACCACATGTAAAGAGCTGTCTCCGGGCTGCGGACTCAGACGCAGGAGGTACACGTGGTCCTGCAGCTATTGAACACGTATTTTCGTTAGACATATATACTGCATAATATATACTGTAATGATTTTAAAGCTTGCAAATCACTTACAGGGTTTGGCTGGAGACAAAATCTTTTGTGCCAGCTGTGAAGCAGATAAATGCTTCCCCCGCGCCAACAGGGCCTTCACATTGGTCGCCAGCAGTGGCCTGTTCTTAGTGGCAGTAGGTGGAGGAGGAACAGACACAGTGGCAGTGGGCACAGCAGCAGTGAGGACAGATGCAGTGGGCACAGTGGTGGTGGGCACGTGGGCTGGAGCCTGCCTCTTCAGCATGTATGCTTTGAAAAGGGCCATATTGGTGTTAGGCCTGGCCTTTGCCTTCTTCAGGTAGGTGATGAGAGCCTGGGCCTCCTTGCTTGGGTCCTCATACACCTCCTTCATTGACCTACCCTTAAAATCCCCAAACTCCACCATCAGACATCCAGAGTCTCCTGTCCTCTGGGCCTCCTGCAGCATGACCTGTTTTTTCTGATACACCTCCACAGCCTCGCCTACCTCCCTGATCTGCGAGGTGTATCTGAGGAACAGGTGTTTGTTGGCCGACAGCGGGTTGTCCCTCTCCTCCTCCCCCAAAATGCTGCTGACCAGATAGCAGGCATACCCCAGTGAGTTCTCCAGCAGCCACAGGAACCTCTGACCCTGGTGTTTCCCAAACTGGATCTTGCAGTGAGCCAGAACCAGGAACTGGTCTCCAGGATTCCCTCCATTCTGCCTCACAAAGGCAGTGGCCTCAGCCAGGACCTCCTCCTTACACCTGGCCCTCCCTGCCAACACGATCTCGCTCCTATTGGCCTCCTCAGTTGGCCCCATAAGGAGTCGACCCTCAGAGGTTCTTCGTAAAACCGGGTATGCATACATAATCTGAAAGGACACAGGCATAAACAGAACGTTACATAGCTGTCATATTCCAACTGAAAGTATTTTACTACAGCATTTGTTTTTTATGTAATTAATTATTATAATATTATAATAATTAATGATTATTATTATTATGAGCATAAGCATTATTGTTTTTCTATACAACTGTGAATCACTTTGAATTGCATTGTGTACAAATTGTAAATAGTGTGATGAACTTATTAATAAGAAAATAAATAACACTTCTTGGTACAAACTTGCTGGTATCATGCCATGCTTAAATCGTTTTGTTTTGTTTAGCTTTTGTGGCAGAGATTATTAAGAAACACCAAATATAACATAAAGGTGTTTATGACAATTCATAATAATATGATCATCAAACAGATCTAGAACTTAAAATGGTATATCAAATCGTTTTGGTATATCTTTTATAACATAGTTGAGAATCATTTGTTGAAACAAAAAAAAACTTGTTTTTGCCTATTCATGTCTTTTTAAATATGTATAACATAGTTTTTAAAAAGATAACATAAATATGTATACTGGTGTATAACATAGTATAGTATAACATATATGAATTAAACTTTTTTTTTTAAAGGTTTTAGTAAAAATGTTCTTGTGCTCAAAATAATGTAATGAATGACACAAAAAAAATACTTAATTAACAACAACAAAAAAATGGTTTAAGAAGGATATAGCTTAATTAGCTGTCGGCTAATTATCTTGAAAGTAGTGACATGTTTTTTACTGTATATCATGGTAAAGTTGCAGGTTCACATGTACAGAAGAAAACGTGTGCTATTACACGCTAGCTAGCTTTATTGGCATGTTTAATTGTCTAAAAACACACACTGTTTATGAATAAATAATGATAATACAGTCGTGAAGAATAGACTTACCTAGATTGCAAAGATTGCAAAGATGACGATAATAATAGCGGTCGCCGATTGGTCAAAAGTAAGCCACAAGAGCAGAGCCAGGAGAGAAACGCGATTGGTCAAAAGTAAGCCACCGGAGAGAAACGCGATTGGTCAAAAGTAAGCCACAGGAGAGAAACGCGATTGGTCAATAGTAAGCCACAGGAAAGAACGCGATTGGTCAAAAGTAAGCCACAGCAGAGAAACACGATTGGCTCACGTGGGCTTACTTTGGGCTTACTTTGGCTCAATCAGTAGGAAGCAGTAGGCGCAAGCGAGAGGTAGCGGGATCGATGCCTGCATTCTCCACGTGCTGTCCTTCCTTTTCACGACCCCTTCAAGGGGCACTCCCTAGATCAGTGGTGTCAAACTCAAATCCTGGAGGGCCAGAGCTCTGCACAGTTTAGCTCCAACCAGCTCAAACTCACACCTGCAAGGAAGTTTCTAGCAAACCTGAAGACCTTGATTAGCTGGATCAGGTGTGTTTGATTAGGGTTGGAGCAAAACTGTGCAGAGCTCTGGCCCTCCAGGAATTGAGTTTGACACCACTGCCCTAGATGAGCTTTTGAGGCTCAGTGCTGCCGAAAAGTTTCTCGAACGAGCTACTGCGCACATTCCTCGCAAATGCAGGTCCCACCGAGATTTGAACTCGGATCGCTGGATTCAGAGCCCAGAGTGCTAACCATTACACCATGGAACCTTGGCGTGGGTCATCTTTTCCCATGAGCAGCAGAGAGTTAAGTCATTCAGTCCAGAAGCGCGAGAGCAAGGAGCAAATGAAGCCTTTGCTTTTTAAGCCCGTTTCCCCAATTCCTACTCGGTTTGAGAGTGCCAATTTCACCGCCACATCAGCAGTTGCGCATCACCTCTGTTTTTTCCCTCCCTTCCGCAAAAAAACCTAAAAAGGTTCCACTGAGATTTGAACTCAGATCGCTGGATTCAAAACCCAGAGTGCTAACCATTACACCATGGAACCAACACACCCTGCTACGTGGCTGTCTGAGAGGCAGATAGCGATGAGGCTAGGTGGAATCAGGTAGACAGGAGCTGGCGTTTGGTCAATGGACCAACTCGACTAAAAGAGGCGGACATGGTACCACTGCCGAAACCCGGGATTGAACCAGGGACCTTTAGATCTTCAGTCTAACGCTCTCCCAACTGAGCTATTTCAGCCAGGTACTCATGTGGTTTAGCCAGCAGGGATGTCTGGGAGACTGCCCGTCACTTTGGAGAAGAGCAGAGCGAAGGTCCCAGAGAGATAATGCATGGCCCGTACAGGGATCGAACCCACGACCTTGGCGTTATTAGCACCACGCTCTAACCAACTGAGCTAACCAGCCTCTCTCTGTAACATTTTATCCCCAATTTCTCAGAGATATCCTGGTTTTCCAAATCAGGCTGAAGAGATTAAAAGCAAAGCCTAATAATGGGCTCGTCCGGGATTTGAACGCGGGACCTCTCGCACCCTAAGCGAGAATCATACCCCTAGACCAACGAGCCGAAACATACGTCCTCCTTGCTGCTGCCGGGGCCGCAAACATTTCCGTTTGCATGGCTTAAAGCGCAATATTTTAATTAAATCTACAATTAAAAAGTAGCCAGTGCAAAGTTGCCAGCACAGAGGAAATGCGGCCTCTGTTTTTTGTGGTCATTGGAAATCACGCTGCAGCACCTGCACACGTGCTAGGGATCGCGCCTCGCCTTTGTCTTTGAGAGCGATGGACACCTTCTCTCCATCATCGAGGGGAATTAGCTCAAATGGTAGAGCGCTCGCTTAGCATAAGAAGGGGTCCAATCTTTGCGCCCCGCACGCAAGCGAAAAGGACGCAGAAAACGCGAAAAAACGCACAAATTTGCCCTGCAACAATATTCGGGCTATATTCCTGTACGTTATGGAAGAGTTTTAGTTACATGTGAAACAAGTCACACTCCGCGGGCTGGGCTCGAACCCGTGTTCTGCGCGACTAGTGTGTGATCAACTGCGCATGCGCCTTCATTTGGTTATCAATGTGACATATCATTATATTGATTGATATTAATTGTGTATATTATTTAAAAAAAAAGCATATTACATGTTTATGGTTTAATAAAACTAATACAAATGTTTATTCAAATATGTGTTTTTTGTGTGTGGGATTGATTGATGTGATTTATCTGATTTATTTTAGGACACTTTAAATGTTTTATACACACAAATGCACACAAATATCGAAATGTAAATTTTTTTATTAAAATGAATACACACAAATATTGAAATAAGTACACACACACACATAAATATATGGACATACACACAATATATGTGTTATATACAATGTATACTCTATGAAAGAGTGGGTGGGCCCATGTACAGTTTTCACATTCCATTCCCAAGGCAATTAAAAGCAGCACAATGAATAAGAGTGTGAACAGTATTTATTTACTAAAACTACAAGACATTAATGAACAACAATAAACAACTAACAATGTAGAAATAGAATAGAACATTCTGTAATATAAATAAAACAAACAAGACATTACAGAAAGATTGAGAGAAAAAAAGAACATAACTGTATTTACACATAGATATTTATTTACAGGTATTTACAAACAATCTTTTTTCTGTGTTGGAAGATTTTTATTATGGAGGTGGCTGTCCAGGTTTTTTCTGCTGGCGCTGTTCTACCAGCCACTCCTGTAAAGATTTGCCACCAGAGACACTGGGGCAAAACGTGGCACTGCCGAAGCGGCTGTGGCCGAACTCCTTGGTTTTGGGCTTGCCACACTTAGAGCATTTGTTATATGCCACTTCACGGACATATTTCCTTTTGTGGGCTCCACTGGCCTCCTCTTCTGCCCTGCGTCGTCTGTTCCTCTGAGTGAAGCGGGACACAGACACCGGGGCAGTGGGAGCAGGAGCCTCTCACACGTCAGGAAACACTGGAGTTGGAGCCAGGAGAGGAGCAGCTGAAGCGCCCCCTGCACCAGCTGCCAGCAGCGTGGGCGCAGTGTTCAATAAAATGAACTGGTGCAGTGGCACAGGAACCGGGGGAGGAGTAGGAGCTGCTGGGGTAATTGGCCTCACAATTGCAGCACTGGCAGGTCGTCTGCCCGGCCGTAGCTTAGGAGCCTGTCCCGCTCTGTTAGGAGGAAGGACAAACTCGTGCCGGGCCCCTGATGTGGAGGGAGCCTCATCCAGCTTTTCCCGCGGAGCAGGAAGCTGTGAGCTGGCCACAGCGATGCGGTCTTCTGCAGCAAGGCCCTGGGTAAGGACAGTCACTTCCTGGGTGTTCTCCCTTCGATTAAACCTGCAATCAAAAAATGTATTCATAATAAATAACTGCTATCCCTTTCTTTCAAATGTCAATGTAAAACCATGCTTACCACTGAGTGAGAGTCCTCTGATTCAGCATAAACAGCTGAAGTGACGTGGCCTCCATCAGAGTTTGGCAGTTCAGCACCAGGTCTCGGATGTGGTGGTAATCCGTGAGCACCTTAGTCCAACGAGGAAGACGGACTCCATCCTTCTTAGTTGGGGACTTGTGAAGTGCACACAGTTTGATACACATGGCCTCAACTAAGCGACTGGTGCTGGGCCACTGAGCTGGCCCCCCAGGATGACCAATCAGGCACCTCTTCACACTGTCCACACCCGGTGTCACTCCTGTGTTTTTCGGAGCCTTGAAGCGTCCGTGGGTCAGTTTGGGCTGGTGTCTGGGCTGATAGTGAATCTTCCTCTTGTCCCCATCAGGAAGAGCAGTCCACAGACGGATGACCTCTGTGACCTGCTGCTCGTCCAGGTAGAGTGCCTGACGGAGGGACACCAGGTACTCAGCCAGATCCTGCACCTTATCCCAGCCTGCAACGCCATCGGGTCCAAGAACAGGAGCCTGCAGGAAAGTATTACAATAACAATACACAGCATGTTAAATGTCAGAGTGTAAAAGCAAATAGAAACTAATAATGAGAAGCTTACTTACAGGAGCCTGGTCTGCAACACTGGACCCAGTTGATGTTGCAGGAGCAGAGGCAGCACTTGGCTGGACAGAAGGCTGTGGAGGAGACTGCAGAGGAGGCTGAGCAGGGCGCAGAGGAGGATACTGCAGAGGAGGCTGGGCAGGGCGCAGAGGAGGAGACTGCAGAGGAGGCTGGGCAGGGCGCAGAGGAGGAGACTGCAGAGGAGGCTGGGCAGGGCGCAGAGGAGGAGACTGCAGAGGAGGCTGGGCAGGGCGCAGAGTAGGAGACTGCAGAGGAGGCTGGGCAGGGCGCTGCAGTCCTGTGGGTGGCTGTAGTGAGGATGGTCCTGGTGCAGAGGGACAGGGGTTGAAGGCCTGGGGGCCGCTGCTGTGGACTGGGACAGGCTCAATGGGGTCATAGAGGACTGGCACTGTGAGGTCCTCAGGTTCCTTCGTCCTGCACCACCTCATCAGTCATCTGCTCCACCAGCCGATCCTCCTCTTCTGGGTTATCCATAACAGTCAGGGATTTCCCAGACTGACTGTACAGATACTCCATACCCAGCAGCTCCCCTGCAAAAGAACACACATACAAAGCACATTCACATTATTATAGCTGTAGTGGCTATTTGAACAAACTGAAACAAACTGAAACAAAAAAAACAATCAAACTTTTCAAAGTTTGATCGTTTGTAGGCTTGACGCATTTTAACAGATCAAAAAATTTAAATAATAAACAAGAAGATAATAAGCATAAATGCAAAATAAAGCAAATTCACTTTAGCAAAAGAAAGCAAAGAAATAAGGCTATAAAGGGTCAAATTAAGCCTAAATTAAACAAAGTACAAATAACTCCAACAATAGTTGAATTATTTGAAATACAATATAAAAAATGTACACTCAAACACTCATACACCTGTATAATGTATAATCTTTTGTTTGAGTTAACATGAATAATTCTCACCTGTGTAAGCCCCTGGAGGCTGGTAGCGATCATCCAGGGACATCTTCAGCACTTTGCGGCTGAGCCGGTCCATTGCCTCCCTCTCAACGCTACTGTAGGTCCTCAGGTCAGTCTTTCCCCTCACCGCTTCATCCATCCGGTCCTGGTTCCAGCGCATCAGGCCTTCCAGGAGATAGGCCTGGAAATGCGCATCACTGGCACTGGTCCCTACAGGTCAAATAAAGTCAAATATATGTTATCTATGTATTCAGTATGGCAGAATAGGTTATAAAAGTTTAAAGTTTTTTGCAGGTTATAAAAGTTATAACCTACCTGGGATGAAGCGATTTAAATGGAGGTGGAAAGACTCCAAGGAGGTGGAGCCACGAGCACAGCGATAGCAGCTGAGCTCCACACCACCCTTCTTCAGTGTGTCTGTCTTCTGGTACAGAGGGAAGCCCTCTGGGTCCTGAATACAGGCGATGTGCTTCTGCTGGTCTATCCAGACCTGTTGGATTCGCTTGTGGTCCAGCAGTGGTACACCCAGAGTGTCCCTCCCCTTCTCACTGTCCATCTCATCAATGAGCGCCTTGATCCTCCAGGTGGTCTCCTCCACTCCTCTGGTCCGCTTGCGACAGTGCAGTGCCAACTCCTTCCTGGTGATCAGCTTATCCAGAGCCTTCTCTGAGACTGGACCAGCTCCTCTGGCCTGTAACTCCCCCTGTTTGGCCAACCGTAGAGCAGCGACATCATCTGGATCCAGCTCAAAGATGCACCTGGAAAGCCGAGCCATGAAGGTGCCGTAGAGCTGATGAGCCTCCGTGATGACACCTGCTGCAAAGCGCCGCATGAAGTGCCAAATGTCTAGGCGCACTTGGAACTCATCCCACTCTATGAACATGGCTCTGACCTGCGACTGTCTGTGCGCGTGTGGGCTGCAGCAGTCTCTGTCCACATACATGACGGCGGGTGGTGCCACTCCCGCCTCCCTGTACCTCTTCATGAGACCCACCGCCATGGGCCACAATCCATGCCCCTCTGCCGCTGTGAGGACTGACACCAACACCTGGCCGTGCTCATTGCCTACATTAGTGCACCAACCAGCAGTGTTGGCAGCAGCGCCGGCCAGTTTTTTGGTGACCTATGTAAAAAAAAAAACAGTAGAATAAACAAATGTCAGAAAAATTTAAGATAATAACAATTATTATTACTCAAACTTGACTTTTTATACCTTTTTGGTGGAGTCCATCTTGAGGACAGAGCCAAAGACTGAGGTTATTTTGGCCTTGACCTCAGGTAGCCGCGAGAGGACGTCCCTGGCATACACAGACAACAGCCACTTGGGTTTGGGGATGGGTGGGAGGGGCGGGGGCGCAGAAAAGAGTGGAGGCTCAACGATGGAGGAGTCTGTGAAGGGCTCACAGACAGTGAGGTACTCCAGCGTCCGCTGTGACCACGCTGAGGTGTGTTGCTCCTGCAGCTTTTTGTGAAGCTGTGTGACACTGTTGCCCCGGGTCCTCTCCCGCATCATTATGACTACACGGTAGTCACACGAGTACCTACAGACAGTCAAATAATTCTGTTCAGTGCCACATCTTATTATTTCAATGTTAATATCAGTAAATCAACGTATTTGATTTTATACAGTACAACAAATTACAGTGCATTGCTCTAAATATGAATGTGTTCTACCTGTATGTCAGAATGGCGGGGAATTTTCTGCGGTGTCCCATGTCGAGCTGTCCCAGGATGTCTTCAGACCAGGCTGGATACTTCTTCTTGCACCCTTTGCACTCCAGATACTCTGTGGCCATGTCATACCACCCGTCTATGTCCAGGACCTTGCGCACAGTGCGATAAAGGCCAGCAGCTGTCAGCTTGTGGTTATTGCAGGCTGGCTGGACACAGACAAGTGGAATGGACCACATCTTCAGCGGCATCCAGAGGAACAGAGGGCGGCAGAAGAAGATATCAGGAGAAGTAGGGGGCTGGGTGAAGACGGTCGGGGGCTGGGGAGGGTACCACCAGAAGTTGGGATGTGGCGTCAGCTCAGGCTTCCCTGTTTTTATGTTGGCCCTGAACAGAGTCTTCCTGATCCAGTCCTGCTGGAAAGATGGTAGTTGCTCTTTCCAGTGGACAGGAAGCTCTGCAGGCGACTGGGACACCTGGCCAGGGGTCCACAATGCTGGAGGAGCAGGATAAGGGGCAGGAGCAGGGGCAGGAGCAGGAGCAGGGGCAGTAGCACGAGCCGGGGCAGGAGCAGGGCCTCTCGAGCCTGCAGTGGCTGGAGCGTAAAAAAACACAACAAAATTATCTTATTGTTTTAGACTTTCACTGCATGACTTTCTCAGCTCTGCTGGACAGCTACTGCGATTACAAGGTTTACTGCAAAGCATGTATGATTAGTAGAGAGACGACATGATGATGAAAACATGGAAGGAAGCAGTGAAAATCATCCTGTTTTTCATCCAAGCACCATTAGAAGAAATACAAGAAGAAAAAAAGATGGGATCAGCCAAGTGTGAAGCGAAGCAGACCAAACACTACAACAGCCACTTATTCCAAGGGGAGTGGGGGAAGTGTGAGATGACAAGAATGAGCTTTAGTCAGTGATTACGATAAAAAAATGAAATAAAACCTTTTACATACACCTTTAAATTCTCTTTTTTCCTTTGAGGATGTTCACTCAAAGAGTGAATGTAGATTGACACCTGAGAAGTGCCATTCCTCTGTGTTGTGAAATAAAATAATATGATATGTCATTTAAAAAATACTGTTTTGTTTTATTTGTAATTGTTTGTAAAATATTGTTTAAGATTTACATACCTTGAGGAAGTTGTTCCTCAGCTTGCGAGGCTACAGTTGCCATCTCCAGGTCATCTTCCTCCTCAAAAAAATCCGTAGCAGCAGAGTCTGTAAAATAACATAAAACACTAAGCACATGTCACCAACACACTTGTATGCGTTAAGTGATACTGACCACATGTAAAGAGCTGTCTCCGGGCTGCGGACTCAGACGCAGGAGGTACACGTGGTCCTGCAGCTGTTGAACACGTATTTTCGTTAGACATATATACTGCATAATATATACTGTAATGATTTTAAAGCTTGCAAATCACTTACAGGGTTTGGCTGGAGACAAAATCTTTTGTGCCAGCTGTGAAGCAGATAAATGCTTCCCCCGTACCAACAGGGCCTTCACATTGGTCGCCAGCAGTGGCCTGTTCTTATTGGCAGTAGGTGGAGGAGGAACAGACACAGTGGCAGTGGGCACAGCAGCAGTGAGGACAGATGCAGTGGGCACAGTGGTGGTGGGCACGTGGGCTGGAGCCTGCCTCTTCAGCACGTATGCTTTGAAAAGGGCCATATTGGTGTTAGGCCTGGCCTTTGCCTTCTTCAGGTAGGTGATGAGAGCCTGGGCCTCCTTGCTTGGGTCCTCATACACCTCCTTCATTGACCTACCCTTAAAATCCCCAAACTCCACCATCAGACATCCAGAGTCTCCTGTCCTCTGGGCGTCCTGCAGCATGGCCTGTTTTTTCTGATACACCTCCACAGCCTCGCCTACCTCCCTGATCTGCGAGGTGTATCTGAGGAACAGGTGTTTGTTGGCCGACAGCGGGTTGTCCCTCTCCTCCTCCCCCAAAATGCTGCTGACCAGATAGCAGGCATACCCCAGTGAGTTCTCCAGCAGCCACAGGAACCTCTGACCCTGGTGTTTCCCAAACTGGATCTTGCAGTGAGCCAGAACCAGGAACTGGTCTCCAGGATTCCCTCCATTCTGCCTCACAAAGGCAGTGGCCTCAGCCAGGACCTCCTCCTTACACCTGGCCCTCCCTGCCAACACCATCTCCCTCCTATTGGCCTCCTCAGTTGGCCCCATAAGGAGTCGACCCTCAGAGGTTCTTCGTAAAACCGGGTATGCATACATAATCTGAAAGGACACAGGCATAAACAGAACGTTACATAGCTGTCATATTCCAACTGAAAGTATTTTACTACAGCATTTGTTTTTTATGTAATTAATTATAATATTAAAATAATTAATGATTATTATTATTATGAGCATAAGCATTATTGTTTTTTATACAACTGTGAATCACTTTGAATTGCCTTGTGTACAAATTATAAATAGTGTGATGAACTTATTAATAAGAAAATAAATAACACTTGGTACAATCTTACTGGTATCATGCCATGCTTAAATCGTTTTGTTTTGTTTAGCTTTTGTGGCAGAGATTACTAAGAAACACCAAATATAACATAAAGGCGTTTATGACAATTCATAATAATATGATCATCAAACAGATCTAAAACTTAAAATGGTATATCAAATCGTTTTGGTATATCTTTTATAACATAGTTGAGAATCATTTGTTGAAACAAAAAAAAACTTGCTTTTGCCTATTCATGTCTTTTTAAATATGTATAACATAGTATTTAAAAAGTTAACATAAATATGTATACTGGTGTATAACATAGTATAGTATAACATATATGTTTTTTTTTAAAAGGTTTTAGTTAAAATGTTCTTGTGCTCAAAATAATGTAATGAATGACACAAAAAAAATACTTATTTAACAACAACAAAAAAATTGTTTGAGGAGGATATAGCTTAATTAGCAGTCGGCTAATTATCTTGACAGTAGTGACATGTTTTTTACTGTATATCATGGTAAAGTTGCAGGTTCACATGTACAGAAGAAAACGTGTGCTATTACACGCTAGCTAGCTTTATTGGCATGTTTAATTGTCTAAAAACACACACTGTTTATGAATAAATAATGATCAATTATACAGTCGTGAAGAATAGACTTACCTGTTGCAAAGATTGCAAAGATGACGATAATAATAGCGGTCGCCGATTGGTCAAAAGTAAGCCACAGGAGCAGAGCCAGGAGAGAAACGCGATTGGTCAAAAGTAAGCCACAGGAGAGAAACGCGATTGGTCAAAAGTAAGCCACAGGAGAGAAACGCGATTGGTCAAAAGTAAGCCACAGGAGAGAACGCGATTGGTCAAAAGTAAGCCACAGCAGAGAAACACGATTGGCTCACGTGGGCTTACTTTGGGCTTACTTTGGCTCAATCGGTAGGAAGCAGTAGGCGCAAGCGAGAGGTAGCGGGATCGATGCCTGCATTCTCCACGTGCTGTCCTTCCTTTTTACGACCCCTTCAAGGGGCACTCCCTAGATCAGTGGTGTCAAACTCAAATCCTGGAGGGCCAGAGCTCTGCACAGTTTAGCTCCAACCAGCTCAAACTCACACCTGCAAGGAAGTTTCTAGCAAACCTGAAGACCTTGATTAGCTGGATCAGGTGTGTTTGATTAGGGTTGGAGCAAAACTGTGCAGAGCTCTGGCCCTCCAGGAATTGAGTTTGACACCACTGCCCTAGATGAGCTTTTGAGGCTCAGTGCTGCCGAAAAGTTTTTCGAACGAGCTACTGCGCACATTCCTCGCAAATGCAGGTCCCACCGAGATTTGAATTCGGATCGCTGGATTCAGAGCCCAGAGTGCTAACCATTACACCATGGAACCTTGGCGTGGGTCATCTTTTCCCATGAGCAGCAGAGAGTTAAGTCATTCAGTCCAGAAGCGCGAGAGCAAGGAGCAAATGAAGCCTTTGCTTTTTAAGCCCATGTTTCCCCAATTCCTACTCGGTTTGAGAGTGCCAATTTCACTGCCACATCAGCAGTTGCGCATCACCTCTGTTTTTTCCCTCCCTTCCGCAAAAAAACCTAAAAAGGTTCCACCGAGATTTGAACTCGGATCGCTGGATTCAAAGCCCAGAGTGCTAACCATTACACCATGGAACCAACACACCCTGCTACGTGGCTGTCTGAGAGGCAGATAGCGATGAGGCTAGGTGGAATCAGGTAGACAGGAGCTGGCGTTTGGTCAATGGACCACCTCGACTAAAAGAGGCGGACATGGTTCCACTGCCGAAACCCGGGATTGAAACAGGGACCTTTAGATCTTCAGTCTAACGCTCTCCCAACTGAGCTATTTCGGCCAGGTCCTCATGTGGTTTAGCCAGCAGGGATGTCTGGGAGACCGCCCATCACTTTGGAGAAGAGCAGAGCGAAGGTCCCAGAGAGATAATGCGTAGCCCGTACGGGGATCGAACCCGCGACCTTGGCGTTATTAGCACCACGCTCTAACCAACTGAGCTAACCGGCCTCTCTCTGTAACATTTTATCCCCAATTTCTCAGAGATATCCTGGTTTCCCTAATCAGGCTGAAGAGATTAAAAGCAAAGCCTAATAATGGGCTCGTCCCGGATTTGAACCCGGGACCTCTCGCACCCTAAGCGAGAATCATACCCCTAGACCAACGAGCCGAAACATACGTCCTTCCTGCTGCTGCCGGGGCCGCAAACATTTTCGTTTGCATGGCTTAAAGCGCAATATTTTAATTAAATCTACAATTAAAAAGTAGCCAGTGCAAAGTTGCCAGCACAGAGGAAATGCGGCCTCTGTTTTTTGTGGTCATTGGAAATCACGCTGCAGCACCTGCACACGTGCTAGGGATCGCGCCTCGCCTTTGTCTTTGAGAGCGATGGACACCTTCTCTCCATCATCGAGGGGAATTAGCTCAAATGGTAGAGCGCTCGCTTAGCATGCGAGAGGTAGCGGGATCGATGCCTGCATTCTCCACGTGCTGTCCTTCCTTTTTACTACCCCTTCAAGGGGCACTCCCTAGATCAGTGGTGTCAAACTCAAATCCTGGAGGGCCAGAGCTCTGCACAGTTTAGCTCCAACCAGCTCAAACTCACACCTGCAAGGAAGTTTCTAGCAAACCTGAAGACCTTGATTAGCTGGATCAGGTGTGTTTGATTAGGGTTGGAGCAAAACTGTGCAGAGCTCTGGCCCTCCAGGAATTGAGTTTGACACCACTGCCCTAGATGAGCTTTTGAGGCTCAGTGCTGCCGAAAAGTTTTTTCGAACGAGCTACTGCGCACATTCCTCGCAAATGCAGGTCCCACCGAGATTTGAACTCGGATCGCTGGATTCAGAGCGCAGAGTGCTAACCATTACACCATGGAACCTTGCCGTGGGTCATCTTTTCCCATGAGCAGCGGAGAGTTAAGTCATTCAGTCCAGAAGCGCGAGAGCAAGGAGCAAATGAAGCCTTTGCTTTTTAAGCCCATGTTTCCCCAATTCCTACTCGGTTTGAGAGTGCCAATTTCACCGACACATCAGCAGTTGCGCATCACTTCTGTTTTTTCCCTCCCTTCCGCAAAAAAACCTAAAAAGGTTCCACCGAGATTTGAACTCGGATCGCTGGATTCAAAGCCCAGAGTGCTAACCATTACACCATGGAACCAACACACCCTGCTCCATGGCTGTCTGAGAGGCAGATAGCGATGAGGCTAGGTGGAATCAGGTAGACAGGAGCTGGCGTTTGGTCAATGGACCACCTCGACTAAAAGAGGCGGACATGGTTCAACTGCCGAAACCCGGGATTGAACCAGGGACCTTTAGATCTTCAGTCTAACGCTCTCCCAACTGAGCTATTTTGGCCAGGTCCTCATGTGGTTTAGCTAGCAGGGATGTCTGGGAGACCGCCCATCACTTTGGAGAAGAGCAGAGCGAAGGTCCCAGAGAGATAATGCGTAGCCCGAACGGGGATCAAACCCAGGACCTTGGCGTTATTAGCACCACGCTCTAACCAACTGAGCTAACCGGCCTCTCTCTGTAACATTTTATCCCCAATTTCTCAGAGATATCCTGGTTTCCCTAATCAGGCTGAAGAGATCAAAAGCAAAGCCTAATAATGGGCTCGTCCAGGATTTCAACCCGGGACCTCTCGCACCCTAAGCGAGAATCATACCCCTAGACCAACGAGCCGAAACATACGTCCTCCCTGCTGCTGCCGGGGCCGCAAACATTTCCGTTTGCATGGCTTAAAGCGCAATATTTTAATTAAATCTACAATTAAAAAGTAGCCAGTGCAAAGTTGCCAGCACAGAGGAAATGCGGCCTCTGTTTTTTGTGGTCATTGGAAATCATGCTGCAGCACCTGCACACGTGCTAGGGATCGCGCCTCGCCTTTGTCTTTGAGAACGCATTGCCGTTTGCTCAAGCTGTCGTTAAAACAGTCGTCCGGGGCCCCTGGCCAACTCGTGGCTGGAGCAAAACTATTGTATGTGTCTTTGGGCAGCAGTAAACAACTAGTTCTCCCCGTCGGGGAATCGAACCCCAGTCTTCCGCGTGACAGGCGGAGATACTGTCCACTATACTAACGAGGAGTCGCAGAGACAGGTAGTCGCCTCCGATCAGTGCGACTTCAGCTCGCCGCAGACAGCCTTCCCATTTCCAGGAACGGCCTCATGCGTCATTTTAGGTCATCGCTTCCTCGTCGCGAGCGTTCTTGCTGACTGCACAATCCGGCATCCAACCTCCAATCAAGCCCCTGCGTTGGTGGTATGGTGGTGAGCATAGCTGCCTTCCAAACAGTTGACCCGGGTTCGATTCCTGGCCAACGCATTGCCTTTTGCTCAAGCTTTCTTTAAAACAGTCGTCCGGGGCCCCTGGCCAACTCCTTCTGTAACTCATTTTAGGTCGTCGCTTCCTCGTCGCGAGCGTTCTTGCTGACTGCACAATCCGGCATCCAACCTCCGTTCAGTGCCCCTGCGTTGGTGGTATAGTGGTGAGCATAGCTGCCTTCCAAGCAGTTGACCTGGGTCGGATTCCCGGCCAACACATTGCCTTTTGCTCAAGCTTTCGTTAAAACAGACGTCCGGAGCCCTAGGCCAACTCCTTCTGTGGCTGGAGCAAAAATTTCGTATAGGATTTTGGGCAGCTGTAAACGACTGGGTCTGGGTATGAATCGAACCCCTGTCTTCCGCGTGACAGGCGGAGATACTGTCCAATATACTAACGAGGAGTTGGAGAGACAGGTAGTAGCCCTCGGTCAGCGCGACTTCAGCTCGCTGCAAACAGCCTTCCCATTTCCAGGAACGGCCTCATGCGTCATTTTAGGTCAGAGAAGCCAGTGCATCCCAAAAAAAACATCATCTAATACCATTTAAATATGAACTGTCTGTATAAAACGTGTTACGTTATTAAAGTAGAGAGCTTGTTTTTTAATAAAGAGCCTGGTAGGTCAGGTCAATAAGTTCATGCGTTTTTTTTTCAGTGCCGGGTCCAAACAAAGAGAGTTTCAGTTCCTTCGCACCTGCCAGTTGCTAATGTGTTGCGAGCATACTTGCTGACCGCACAATCCGGGATTCAGCCTACTTCCAACCCCCTGCGTTGGTGAGCATAGTTGTGAGCATAGCTGCCTTCCAAGCAGTTGACTCGGATTCGATTCACGCCCAACGCATTGCCGTTTGCTCAAGCTGTCGTTAAAACAGTCGTCCGGGGCCCCTGGCCAACTCGTGGCTGGAGCAAAACTATTGTATGTGTCTTTGGGCAGCAGTAAACGACTAGTTCTCCCCGTCGGGGAATCGAACCCCGGTCTTCCGCGTGACAGGCGGAGATACTGTCCACTATACTAACGAGGAGTCGCAGAGACAGGTAGTCGCCTCCGATCAGTGCGACTTCAGCTCGCTGCAGACAGCCTACCCATTTCCAGGAATGGCCTCATGCGTCATTTTAGGTCATCGCTTCCTCGTCGCGAGCGTTCTTGCTGACTGCACAATCCGGCATCCAACCTCCATTCAAGCCTCCATACTGTCCACTATACTAACGAGGAGTTGCAGAGACAGGTAGTCGCCTCCGATCAGTGCGAGTTCAGCTCGCTGCAGACAGACTTCCCATTTCCAGGAACGGCCTCATGCGTCATTTTAGGTCAGAGAAGCCAGTGAATCCCAAAAAAAACATCATCTAATACCATTTAAATATGAAGTGTCTGTATAAAACGTGTTACGTTATTAAAGTAGAGAGCTTGTATTTTAATAAAGAGCCTGGTAGGTCAGGTCAATAAGTTCATGCGTTTTTTTTTCAGTGCCGGGTCACAACAAAGATAGTTTCAGTTCATTCGCACCTGCCAGTTGCTAATGTGTTGCGAGCATACTTGCTGACCGCACAATCCGGGATTCAGCCTACTTCCAACCCCCTGCGTTGGTGGTATAGTCGTGAGCATAGCTGCCTTCCAAGCAGTTGACTCGGGTTCGATTCCCGCCCAACGCATTGCCGTTGGCTCAAGCTGTCGTTAAAACAGTCGTCCGGGGCCCCTGGCCAACTCGTGGCTGGAGCAAAACTATTGTATGTGTCTTTGGGCAGCAGTAAACAACTAGTTCTCCCCGTCGGGGAATAGAACCCCGGTCTTCCGCGTGACAGGCGGAGATACTGTCCACTACACTAACGAGGAGTCGCAAAGACTGGTAGTCGCCTCCGATCAGTGCGACTTCAGCTCGCTGCAGACAGCCTTCCCATTTCCAGGAACGGCCTCATGCGTCATTTTAGGTCATCGCTTCCTCGACGCGAGCGTTCTTGCTGACTGGACAATCCGGCATCCAACCTCCAATCAAGCCCCTGCGTTGGTGGTATAGTGGTGAGCATAGCTGCCTTCCAAGCAGTTGACCCGGGTTCGATTCCCGGCCAACGCATTGCCTTTTGCTCAAGCTTTCTTTAAAACAGTCGTCCGGGGCCCCTGGCCAACTCCTTCTGTAACTAATTTTAGGTCGTCGCTTCCTCGTCGCGAGCGTTCTTGCTGACTGCACAATTCGGCATCCAACCTCAGTTCAATGCCCCTGCGTTGGTGGTATAGTGGTGAGCATAGCTGCCTTCCAAGCAGTTGACCCGGGTTCGATTCCCGGCCAACGCATTGCCTTTTGCTCAAGCTTTCGTTAAAACAGTCGTCAGGGGCCCCTGGCCAACTCGTGGCTGGAGCAAAACTATTGTATGTGTCTTTGGGCAGAATACGACTAGTTCTCCCCGTCAGGGAATCGAACCCCAGTCTTGCGCGTGACAGGCGGAGATACTGTCCACTATACTAACGAGGAGCCGCAGAGAAAGGTAGTCGCCTCCGATCAGTGCGACTTCAGCTCGCCGCAGACAGCCTTCCCATTTCCAGGAACGGCGTCATGCGTCATTTTAGGTCATCGCTTCCTCGTCGCGACCGTTCTTGCTGACTGCACAATCCGGCATCCAACCTCCATTCAAGCCTCCATACTGTCCACTATACTAACGAGGAGTTGCAGAGACAGGTAGTCGCCTCCGATCAGTGCGACTTCAGCTCGCTGCAGACAGCCTTCCCATTTCCAGGAACGGCCTCATGCGTCATTTTAGGTCATCGCTTCCTCGTCGCGAGCGTTCTTGCTGACTGCACAATCCGGCATCCAACCTCCGTTCAGTGCCCCTGCGTTGGTGGTATAGTGGTGAGCATAGCTGCCTTCCAAGCAGTTGACCTGGGTCGGATTCCCAGCCAACGCATTGCCTTTTGCTCAAGCTTTCGTTAAAACAGACGTCCGGAGCCCTTGGCCAACTCCTTCTGTGGCTGGAGCAAAAATTTCGTATAGGATTTTGGGCAGCTGTAAACGACTGGGTCTGGGTATGAATCGAACCCCTGTCTTCCGCGTGACAGGCGGAGATACTGTCCAATATACTAATGAGGAGTTGCAGAGACAGGTAGTAGCCCCCGGTCAGCGCGACTTCAGCTCGCTGCAAACAGCCTTCCCATTTCCAGGAACGGCCTCATGCGTCATTTTAGGTCAGAGAAGCCAGTGAATCCCAAAAAAAACATCATCTAATACCATTTAAATATGAACTGTCTGTATAAAACGTGTTACGTTATTAAAGTAGAGAGCTTGTTTTTTAATAAAGAGCCTGGTAGGTCAGGTCAATAAGTTCATGCGTTTTTTTTTCAGTGCCGGGTCCAAACAAAGAGAGTTTCAGTTCCTTCGCACCTGCCAGTTGCTAATGTGTTGCGAGCATACTTGCTGACCGCACAATCCGGGATTCAGCCTACTTCCAACCCCCTGCGTTGGTGGCATAGTTGTGAGCATAGCTGCCTTCCAAGCAGTTGACTCGGATTCGATTCACGCCCAACGCATTGCCGTTTGCTCAAGCTGACGTTAAAACAGTCGTCCGGGCCCCTGGCCAACTCGTGGCTGGAGCAAAACTATTGTATGTGTCTTTGGGCAGCATAAGACCAGTTCTCCCCGTCAGGGAATAGAACCCCAGTCTTCCGCGTGACAGGCAGAGATACTGTCCACTATACTAACGAGGAGTCGCAGAGACAGGTAGTCGCCTCCAATCAGTGCGACTTCAGCTCGCTGCAGACAGCCTACCCATTTCCAGGAACGGCCTCATGCGTCATTTTAGGTCATCGCTTCCTCGTCGCGAGCGTTCTTGCTGACTGCACAATCCGGCATCCAACCTCCATTCAAGCCTCCATACTTTCCACTATACTGACGAGGAGTTTTAGAGACAGGTAGTCGCCTCCGATCAGTGCGACTTCAGCTCGCTGCAGACAGTCTTCCCATTTCCAGGAACGGCCTCATGCGTCATTTTAGGTCAGAGAAGCCAGTGAATCCCAAAATAAACATCATCTAATACCATTTAAATATGAAGTGTCTGTATAAAACGTGTTACGTTATTAAATTAGAGAGCTTGTATTTTAATAAAGAGCCTAATAGGTCAGGTCAATAAGTTCATGCGGTTTTTTTTCAGTGCCGGGTCACAACAAAGATAGTTTCAGTTCCTTCGCACCTGCCAGTTGCTAATGTGTTGCGAGCATACTTGCTGACCGCACAATCGGGGATTCAGCCTACTTCCAACCCCCTGCGTTGGTGGTATAGTCGTGAGCATAGCTGCCTTCCAAGCAGTTGACTCGGGTTCGATTCCCGCCCAACGCATTGCCGTTTGCTCAAGCTGTCGTTAAAACAGTCGTCCCGGGCCCCTGGCCAACTCGTGGCTGGAGCAAAACTATTGTATGTGTCTTTGGGCAGCAGTGAACAACTAGTTCTCCCCGTCGGGGAATCGAACCCCGGTCTTCCGCGTGACAGGCGGAGATACTGTCCACTATACTAACGAGGAGTCGCAAAGACTGGTAGTCGCCTCCGATCAGTGCGACTTCAGCTCGCTGCAGACAGCCTTCCCATTTCCAGGAACGGCCTCATGCGTCATTTTAGGTCATTGCTTCCTCGACGCGAGCGTTCTTGCTGACTGGACAATCCGGCATCCAACCTCCAATCAAGCCCCTGCGTTGGTGGTATAGTGGTGAGCATAGCTGCCTTCCAAGCAGTTGACCCGGGTTCGATTCCCGGCCAACGCATTGCCTTTTGCTCAAGCTTTCTTTAAAACAGTCGTCCGGGGCCCCTGGCCAACTCCTTCTGTAACTCATTTTAGGTCGTCGCTTCCTCGTCGCGAGCGTTCTTGCTGACTGCACAATTCTGCATCCAACCTCAGTTCAATTCCCCTGCGTTGGTGGTATAGTGGTGAGCATAGCTGCCTTCCAAGCATTTGACCCGGGTTCGATTCCCGGCCAACGCATTGCCTTTTGCTCAAGCTTTCGTTAAAACAGTCGTCCGGGGCCCCTGGCCAACTCGTGGCTGGAGCAAAACTATTGTATGTGTCTTTGGGCAGCATACGACTAGTTCTCCCCGTCAGGGAATCGAACCCCAGTCTTCCGCGTGACAGGCGGAGATACTGTCCACTATACTAACGAGGAGTCGCAGAGACAGATAGTCGCCTCCGATCAGTGCGACTTCAGCTCGCCGCAGACAGCCTTCCCATTTCCAGGAACGGCCTCATGCGTCATTTTAGGTCATCGCTTCCTCGTCGCGAGCGTTCTTGCTGACTGCACAATCCGGCATCCAACCTCCAATCAAGCCCCTCCGTTGGTGGTATAGTGGTGAGCATAGCTGCCTTCCAAGCAGTTGACCCGGGTTCGATTCCCGGCCAACTCATTGCCTTTTGCTCAAGCTTTCTTTAAAACAGTCGTCCGGGGCCCCTGGCCAACTCCTTCTGTAACTCATTTTAGGTCGTCGCTTCCTCGTCGCGAGCGTTCTTGCTGACTGCACAATCCGGCATCCAACCTCCGTTCAGTGCCCCTGCGTTGGTGGTATAGTGGTGAGCATAGCTGCCTTCCAAGCAGTTGACCTGGGTCGGATTCCCAGCCAACGCATTGCCTTTTGCTCAAGCTTTCGTTAAAACAGACGTCCGGAGCCCTTGGCCAACTCCTTCTGTGGCTGGAGCAAAAATTTCGTATAGGATTTTGGGCAGCTGTAAACGACTGGGTCTGGGTATGAATTGAACCCCTGTCTTCCGCGTGACAGGCGGAGATACTGTCCAATATACTAACGAGGAGTTGCAGAGACAGGTAGTAGCCCCCGGTCAGCGCGACTTCAGCTCGCTGCAAACAGCCTTCCCATTTCCAGGAACGGCCTCATGCGTCATTTTAGGTCAGAGAAGCCAGTGAATCCCAAAAAAAACATCATCTAATACCATTTAAATATGAACTGTCTGTATAAAACGTGTTACGTTATTAAATTAGAGAGCTTGTTTTTTAATAAAGAGCCTGGTAGGTCAGGTCAATAAGTTCATGCGTTTTTTTTTCAGTGCCGGGTCCAAACAAAGAGAGTTTCAGTTCCTTCGCACCTGCCAGTTGCTAATGTGTTGCGAGCATACTTGCTGACCGCACAATCCGGGATTCAGCCTACTTCCAACCCCCTGCATTGGTGGTATAGTCGTGAGCATAGCTGCCTTCCAAGCAGTTGACTCGGGTTCGATTCCCGGCCAACGCATTGCCGTTTGCTCAAGCTGTCGTCCGGGGCCCCTGGCCAATTCGTGGCTGGAGCAAAACTAGTGTATGTGACTTTGGGCACCATACGACTAGTTCTCCCCGTCAGGGAATCGAACCCCGGTCTTCCGCGTGACAGGCGGAGATACTCTCCATTTTTTTTTTTTTTTTGAAATTTTTCCAATGCAAAAAGTACAACATTACTTTCATCACTTTCAATACATCCTTTTACAATTCAAGTACTCAGTACAATATACTTAAGCTTAAAATGCTGTTAAAAAAATTAATAAATAAAATTCAATTTAAAGTAAAAGTAAAACTTAAAAATCCAGATCACTTCCAGGAACATTCCATTCTAAATCTTTTAAAACTTTAGAAATCTTTGGAGTAAAAATTACATAAAAGCTTTGCAACATGTTTTCATACTTAAAATACCAATACAGTCCTTCAATATATCTTTCTGTTTTCTTTTTAAGAACATTCCAAACATCAAGCACCACTTTTTCTTTTTTGGCCACATTTCTTCTTTCCCATACTGCATTTTTTATCAACATTACTAACAGGTTCACAAACTTTTTACTTTGACAATTTCCCTCCCATCCAAACATCACTATCCTGTTCCATTCTATTACCTTTCGTCCCAGTCCTCAATTAATTCTTTTATCATCTTTTTGCATTTTCTGTAAAAGCCCTCCAACTCTTTACAGTATAAAAACAAGTGTAAAATTCCTTCATCTTCGTCTTTGCATACCTTACATGTTGCATTCTGTTCCATTCCAATCTTAGTTAAAATACAATCTGTAAAAATTGCTTTGTGCCTTATTAAATACTCTAAACATTCCAGTTTGGTTTCCACAATCTTTCCCCTCGTATTTCTCCATATACTTCCTTTTTTCAGATCTTTAAATCTCTGTACCCAAAAATTGTTAGCAACTGGTTCTTTAAAAACACTATCTCTAAAATAACAATAAAACTGTTTCACATTACACTCCTTAAAATTACATAGTTTCCCTTTCAGTCTGACATAAATGTCTTTCTCTTCCTTCCATTCCTCCATGTTTTCTATTCTTTTAATCCATTCCTTCGGTATTGCGTTTTTGATAATTTCGTATTTATTTTCTATTTCTCTTTCGCTGCATTCCTCTTTTGCTTCCTCCATTGCATCCTTTATAAATTGTGATGGTAAAAACCCTTCTTTAAATTCATACAAAACATCTCTTACCCTTGTTATTCCCACCTCCATCCATTTTTTAAAAAAGATCTCTTTCCCATCTCTTAAAATACTTTTGTTTAAGAACAGGGGTTGATTTAAAATGTTTTCTCTTCCTTTCAGATTATAATCTATTACAGTTAAGAAATCCCCCCAAGCACTTAAAATTTCCTTATAGAAGTCAGGTAATCCTTCCGCCATCCAGTTTTTTGTTTTCATCCATAAAATATCCTCCCCAAAATTAAAATTCCCACATTTGTTTAAAAAATATTTCATAACTTTCTTCCATTCTGTTTCATTTTCTTCTTGCAACAATTTTTTGACTATTTTAACTCTTAAGCATTTTTTCCTTTGTTTAATATCCATTAACCCCAACCCACCCTCTTCTAATGGTCCTAATAAGGTGTTGTATGCTATTCTTGAGGGTTTACCCTCCCACAAAAAACAGAGAAAACATTTCTTCAACCTCCCTTCTACCCACAAAGGCATTTCTGTCACATATAAAACGTACCACAACTTTGAAGCCATTAAAACATTCAATACTAAAACCTTCCCTTTCAAATTTAAAGCCCTCATTCTCCAAAAATTTAACCTCCGCTCTATTCCTGTTATCAATTCCTCCCACATTTTGTCTCTTACTTGCTTCCCATCCTTTCCCATTAATATCCCTAAAATCCTAATTTCTTCAACTTCCTTAAAATTAAAACATTCCGTTAACACTGACGTTGCCCCAAACCTCATATACACTGTCTTGTCCTCATTAATTTTACTTCCTGATCCTTTGCAAAATCCTTGTACATTCTTCATTACTTGTTTTACACCCTCTGTCCCTTTAACTATTATTGTTGTGTCATCCGCATATTGAAAAATTTTCCCTTCTGCTTTGCTTTCCTGTATTTGTATTCCTTTTATTTTCTCTTCTTTTCGTATTGCTAGGCCCAACGGTTCTGCTACAAGAGAGTATAATAAAGCTGAGAGTGGACATCCTTGTCTAATTGATCTAGTTATTTTAAAACATTCCGTTAAAAAAACGTTACATTTTATTTTTGTTAGAGCCCCCTTATATAAAATCTTTATCCATTTCATAAAATTCTCACCAAACCCAAACCTATTTAAAACCCCAAACAAATATTCATGCTCCACTCTATCAAAAGCCTTTTCGAAGTCTAAGCTGATCACATACCCCTCATCATTCTTTTCTTTTATGTATTGTATTGTGTCCCTTATACTCATCGTTATGTCTGCTATGTCTCTTCCTTTTACTGCTTATGCTTGATTTGTTTTTATTATTTGAGGCATCACTTCTTTTAACCTATTTGCTAAAATCTTTGCTAATATCTTTAAATCAGTATTTAGCATTGTTATTGGCCTGTAGTTTTTTAAATCAGTTTGTTCACCTTTCCTTTTATATATTAGCTTCATCAGCCCCATTCCCATCCTTTCATTCATCTCTTCCTCCTTAAATATTTCCTTAAAAACCTCCTTTAAAATCTCTATTAAAATGTCCTTAAAACGTATATAAAATTCACTTCCCAAACCATCTATCCCTGGGCTTTTCCTTTTATTTAGTTGATCTATCACTCTTTCGATCTCCTAATTCCTGATTTCCCCATCACATTCCTTTTTATCCTCTTCACTTAAATTTGTTTCAATATAATTTAACAGTTTCTTTTTTTCCTCTTCTTCCACTCCTCTTGTTTTAAAAAGATCCTCATAAAAAAGCTTTATCTCTTCCAGCACTTTTCCATTCCCCTCCACAATCTCTCCACTTCTCCCTTTTATTTCTTTTATTATTCCAGCTTTCGCCCTCTTTTTCTCCAAGTCAAAAAAAAACTTTGTGCATTTCTCCCCCTCCACCATATATTTGTTCTTACTTCTTAATCTTGCCCCCTCATATTCTTTTTCTTCTATTTCTTTCCGTTTCTCCTCTATTTCTTTTATCTTTTTTATGTCTTCACTCTCACTATTTAATTCTCTTTCTAGCATCTCCTTTATTTCTTTTTCTTTGTGTCTTTTACTTATTTGTTAGATTCTGCAATACTTTATTGAAAATTTCTTTACTAGATATTTAACATTCTCCCACCACATTCTTTTATCTTCTTCATACATCGCATTATCCTTCTCTTTCTCTATGATTCCTTTTATCTCTGCAACATAATCTTCATTCTTTAAAATCTCTGTATTTAGAATCCATGTACCCGGTCCCCTTTGCACATTACTCCAATCTATTTTAAACCGTAAAAACTTATGATCACTAAAACTAGTTTCATCATAGCTGATTTTTTCAATAAAATTCTCCACATTTCTTGTACATAGCACATAATCAATTCTTGTTTTACATATAAAATTCCCCACTATTTGCTTCCTTGAGTAAACCTTTTTCCCTCCATTTCTTTCCCTCCATACATCTATTAAGTTATTTTCTCTCATCAATTCGGTTAATTCTTTCCTCCCTGTGTCCGATTTAAAAACCATCCCCTCTGCCATGTCGAGTTTGCTAAAAACTGTGTTAAAATCCCCCACCATTATTATTTCCTTATATTTCTTTATCACACTCCTTAGACAGTTAAAAAAATCTTTCTTTTCTTTCTCTTCTGTTGGTGCATGTACATTCACTAAAATTAATTCACCTCCTTCATAATTTACTTCTACAGCCATGCATTTTCCCATCTTATCTTTGTACACCACTTTGGTTGTATTAAAAACATCTTTTCTCATTAAAAACGCCACCCCTCTTCCAAGCCTACCATCCCCATTATTATATAAAATAACTCCTTCCCATTTCTTTTTGTATTCCATTATCACACTCTCTTTCCAATTTGTTTCTTGTAAAACAATGACATCTTCTCCTCTACACTTTTCTTTCACTCTTTCAAATTTTCCCATGTCCATCAGTCCCCTTGCATTAAAAGTAACACAACTTAAAACCATTAAAATAAATAAAAATAAATACTTAAAAAACATTATTCTCCATTTTCACCCTCCAGGCCCTTTAACACGTCACATCTGTTTTCACTTTCATCTTGGACCTTAAACATAGTCTTTTTCCTTACATTTTCCAGATTCGGTGTTTCAGTGCCGGGTCACAACAAAGATAGTTTCAGTTCCTTCGCACCTGCCAGTTGCTAATGTGTTGCGAGCATACTTGCTGACCGCACAATCGGGGATTCAGCCTACTTCCAACCCCCTGCGTTGGTGGTATAGTCGTGAGCATAGCTGCCTTCCAAGCAGTTGACTCGGGTTCGATTCCCGCCCAACGCATTGCCGTTTGCTCAAGCTGTCGTTAAAACAGTCGTCCCGGGCCCCTGGCCAACTCGTGGCTGGAGCAAAACTATTGTATGTGTCTTTGGGCAGCAGTGAACAACTAGTTCTCCCCGTCGGGGAATCGAACCCCGGTCTTCCGCGTGACAGGCGGAGATACTGTCCACTATACTAACGAGGAGTCGCAAAGACTGGTAGTCGCCTCCGATCAGTGCGACTTCAGCTCGCTGCAGACAGCCTTCCCATTTCCAGGAACGGCCTCATGCGTCATTTTAGGTCATTGCTTCCTCGACGCGAGCGTTCTTGCTGACTGGACAATCCGGCATCCAACCTCCAATCAAGCCCCTGCGTTGGTGGTATAGTGGTGAGCATAGCTGCCTTCCAAGCAGTTGACCCGGGTTCGATTCCCGGCCAACGCATTGCCTTTTGCTCAAGCTTTCTTTAAAACAGTCGTCCGGGGCCCCTGGCCAACTCCTTCTGTAACTCATTTTAGGTCGTCGCTTCCTCGTCGCGAGCGTTCTTGCTGACTGCACAATTCTGCATCCAACCTCAGTTCAATTCCCCTGCGTTGGTGGTATAGTGGTGAGCATAGCTGCCTTCCAAGCATTTGACCCGGGTTCGATTCCCGGCCAACGCATTGCCTTTTGCTCAAGCTTTCGTTAAAACAGTCGTCCGGGGCCCCTGGCCAACTCGTGGCTGGAGCAAAACTATTGTATGTGTCTTTGGGCAGCATACGACTAGTTCTCCCCGTCAGGGAATCGAACCCCAGTCTTCCGCGTGACAGGCGGAGATACTGTCCACTATACTAACGAGGAGTCGCAGAGACAGATAGTCGCCTCCGATCAGTGCGACTTCAGCTCGCCGCAGACAGCCTTCCCATTTCCAGGAACGGCCTCATGCGTCATTTTAGGTCATCGCTTCCTCGTCGCGAGCGTTCTTGCTGACTGCACAATCCGGCATCCAACCTCCAATCAAGCCCCTGCGTTGGTGGTATAGTGGTGAGCATAGCTGCCTTCCAAGCAGTTGACCCGGGTTCGATTCCCGGCCAACTCATTGCCTTTTGCTCAAGCTTTCTTTAAAACAGTCGTCCGGGGCCCCTGGCCAACTCCTTCTGTAACTCATTTTAGGTCGTCGCTTCCTCGTCGCGAGCGTTCTTGCTGACTGCACAATCCGGCATCCAACCTCCGTTCAGTGCCCCTGCGTTGGTGGTATAGTGGTGAGCATAGCTGCCTTCCAAGCAGTTGACCTGGGTCGGATTCCCAGCCAACGCATTGCCTTTTGCTCAAGCTTTCGTTAAAACAGACGTCCGGAGCCCTTGGCCAACTCCTTCTGTGGCTGGAGCAAAAATTTCGTATAGGATTTTGGGCAGCTGTAAACGACTGGGTCTGGGTATGAATTGAACCCCTGTCTTCCGCGTGACAGGCGGAGATACTGTCCAATATACTAACGAGGAGTTGCAGAGACAGGTAGTAGCCCCCGGTCAGCGCGACTTCAGCTCGCTGCAAACAGCCTTCCCATTTCCAGGAACGGCCTCATGCGTCATTTTAGGTCAGAGAAGCCAGTGAATCCCAAAAAAAACATCATCTAATACCATTTAAATATGAACTGTCTGTATAAAACGTGTTACGTTATTAAATTAGAGAGCTTGTTTTTTAATAAAGAGCCTGGTAGGTCAGGTCAATAAGTTCATGCGTTTTTTTTTCAGTGCCGGGTCCAAACAAAGAGAGTTTCAGTTCCTTCGCACCTGCCAGTTGCTAATGTGTTGCGAGCATACTTGCTGACCGCACAATCCGGGATTCAGCCTACTTCCAACCCCCTGCATTGGTGGTATAGTCGTGAGCATAGCTGCCTTCCAAGCAGTTGACTCGGGTTCGATTCCCGGCCAACGCATTGCCGTTTGCTCAAGCTGTCGTCCGGGGCCCCTGGCCAATTCGTGGCTGGAGCAAAACTAGTGTATGTGACTTTGGGCACCATACGACTAGTTCTCCCCGTCAGGGAATCGAACCCCGGTCTTCCGCGTGACAGGCGGAGATACTCTCCATTTTTTTTTTTTTTTTTGAAATTTTTCCAATGCAAAAAGTACAACATTACTTTCATCACTTTCAATACATCCTTTTACAATTCAAGTACTCAGTACAATATACTTAAGCTTAAAATGCTGTTAAAAAAATTAATAAATAAAATTCAATTTAAAGTAAAAGTAAAACTTAAAAATCCAGATCACTTCCAGGAACATTCCATTCTAAATCTTTTAAAACTTTAGAAATCTTTGGAGTAAAAATTACATAAAAGCTTTGCAACATGTTTTCATACTTAAAATACCAATACAGTCCTTCAATATATCTTTCTGTTTTCTTTTTAAGAACATTCCAAACATCAAGCACCACTTTTTCTTTTTTGGCCACATTTCTTCTTTCCCATACTGCATTTTTTATCAACATTACTAACAGGTTCACAAACTTTTTACTTTGACAATTTCCCTCCCATCCAAACATCACTATCCTGTTCCATTCTATTACCTCTTCGTCCCAGTCCTCAATTAATTCTTTTATCATCTTTTTGCATTTTCTGTAAAAGCCCTCCAACTCTTTACAGTATAAAAACAAGTGTAAAATTCCTTCATCTTCGTCTTTGCATACCTTACATGTTGCATTCTGTTCCATTCCAATCTTAGTTAAAATACAATCTGTAAAAATTGCTTTGTGCCTTATTAAATACTCTAAACATTCCAGTTTGGTTTCCACAATCTTTCCCCTCGTATTTCTCCATATACTTCCTTTTTTCAGATCTTTAAATCTCTGTACCCAAAAATTGTTAGCAACTGGTTCTTTAAAAACACTATCTCTAAAATAACAATAAAACTGTTTCACATTACACTCCTTAAAATTACATAGTTTCCCTTTCAGTCTGACATAAATGTCTTTCTCTTCCTTCCATTCCTCCATGTTTTCTATTCTTTTAATCCATTCCTTCGGTATTGCGTTTTTGATAATTTCGTATTTATTTTCTATTTCTCTTTCGCTGCATTCCTCTTTTGCTTCCTCCATTGCATCCTTTATAAATTGTGATGGTAAAAACCCTTCTTTAAATTCATACAAAACATCTCTTACCCTTGTTATTCCCACCTCCATCCATTTTTTAAAAAAGATCTCTTTCCCATCTCTTAAAATACTTTTGTTTAAGAACAGGGGTTGATTTAAAATGTTTTCTCTTCCTTTCAGATTATAATCTATTACAGTTAAGAAATCCCCCCAAGCACTTAAAATTTCCTTGTAGAAGTCAGGTAATCCTTCCGCCATCCAGTTTTTTGTTTTCATCCATAAAATATCCTCCCCCAAATTAAAATTCCCACATTTGTTTAAAAAATATCTCATAACTTTCTTCCATTCTGTTTCATTTTCTTCTTGCAACAATTTTTTGACTATTTTAACTCTTAAGCATTTTTTCCTTTGTTTAATATCCATTAACCCCAACCCACCCTCTTCTAATGGTCCTAATAAGGTGTTGTATGCTATTCTTGAGGGTTTACCCTCCCACAAAAAACAGAGAAAACATTTCTTCAACCTCCCTTCTACCCACAAAGGCATTTCTGTCACATATAAAACGTACCACAACTTTGAAGCCATTAAAACATTCAATACTAAAACCTTCCCTTTCAAATTTAAAGCCCTCATTCTCCAAAAATTTAACCTCCGCTCTATTCCTGTTATCAATTCCTCCCACATTTTGTCTCTTACTTGCTTCCCATCCTTTCCCATTAATATCCCTAAAATCCTAATTTCTTCAACTTCCTTAAAATTAAAACATTCCGTTAACACTGACGTTGCCCCAAACCTCATATACACTGTCTTGTCCTCATTAATTTTATTTCCTGATCCTTTGCAAAATTCTTGTACATTCTTCATTACTTGTTTTACACCCTCTGTCCCTTTAACTATTATTGTTGTGTCATCCGCATATTGAAAAATTTTCCCTTCTGCTTTGCTTTCCTGTATTTGTATTCCTTTTATTTTCTCTTCTTTTCGTATTGCTAGGCCCAACGGTTCTGCTACAAGAGAGTATAATAAAGCTGAGAGTGGACATCCTTGTCTAATTGATCTAGTTATTTTAAAACATTCCGTTAAAAAAACATTACATTTTATTTTTGTTAGAGCCCCCTTAAATAAAATCTTTATCCATTTCATAAAATTCTCACCAAACCCAAACCTATTTAAAACCCCAAACAAATATTCATGCTCCACTCTATCAAAAGCCTTTTCGAAGTCTAAGCTGATCACATACCCCTCATCATTCTTTTCTTTTATGTATTGTATTGTGTCCCTTATACTCATCGTTATGTCTGCTATGTCTCTTCCTTTTACTGCATATGCTTGATTTGTTTTTATTATTTGAGGCATCACTTCTTTTAACCTATTTGCTAAAATCTTTGCTAATATCTTTAAATCAGTATTTAGCATTGTTATTGGCCTGTAGTTTTTTAAATCAGTTTGTTCACCTTTCCTTTTATATATTAGCTTCATCAGCCCCATTCCCATCCTTTCATTAATCTCTTCCTCCTTAAATATTTCCTTAAAAACCTCCTTTAAAATCTCTATTAAAATGTCCTTAAAACGTATATAAAATTCACTTCCCAAACCATCTATCCCTGGGCTTTTCCTTTTATTTAGTTGATCTATCACTCTTTCGATCTCCTAATTCCTGATTTCCCCATCACATTCCTTTTTATCCTCTTGTAAAGACTCAGGGGCGGATCTAATCCGTGGGGGAATTTGCATATCATAATTAATAATTGGTAATTAATAATTATTCATACATGTTTGGATTAGATCAGGCTTACATGTTAATAAATCTCCCGCTAAGGGATGATGTGTCATTTTACCTGCATGCATGCATGTGTATCCCTGCAATTAACCGCAAGTTGATTGTAATTAATTACACGGACCACGTCTTACAAAACAGGCAAAATTAATTAGCTCAATTGTCAGAATAATATTTGTGGGGATCCACAATATCATCCTACTTTATAGGATTTCAGGAAACGCAATTCTGTGGCCACTAGAATTGGGTTTTCTGCCCTATAAACCAACTACTCTTTAAAGTATCTTTAATTTGTAAAGCTTGTGGCTTAAGTTAGATCTTTGGCACTTAAGGGACTTGGAAAATGAGCAGAGGCAGTACATCAATCAAATGAATATAATGAATTTAATAAGGCAGAACTACTTATGTATTTACTACGGATATATGTATTTACAAACATAATAAACAACAAAACACGATAAGGCATCGATGAACGAGAAATGCATAGAGACAGAGAGAGAGAGGAAATGTAGAGAGTTGCAGTTATGCAATAGGGAGTTTAGAAAGACCCGAGGATCTTTCTAAATAGCAAATTCACATAGACAACAGAATTTTGAGACACAACGAGACTTCAACAAATCTTAAAAGCGTGATCAAACACGGATACTTGCACAGGTAATTCTTTGCATGGCTTGTGAAGAAGCGTGTGTGTCTCTCGGTCCGGCGCGTCACGTGGTCACGTGCGTGTGTTTTTCCTTCAAAGCGAGCGTGCGCTCGTTTAAAGGTCCCTTGTAGATGGATTTGCTGAAGAGATATGTCACGCGGTGTTCGTTTCACTCATCGATTGGAATTAAACACGGAGACTTATCTAAGACTGAAATACACAAACTAAACTAGAAACAAATAAAAGAAAGGCGAAGAGCTCGCCCGGGGGCGAGACGTTACATTATGACACGAGGATGAGAGAAGTAAGAGAACGAGCGGAGGGGGGGAAGCCTCATTTATCACCTTGGAGAAATCCAGCCTCTTCCTGTTGGCTTGGCCGGAATTGGTTGGAATTTCACAGGCGGGACTTTGGTTTTTATTGCTCTTTGTCTAAGAGAGAGACATTTGAAACCCTAATTTCGTCGGGTGTTTAAGAGCAGAATCTTCACAATTATTATAGTCCTATGTGTCACAAAGTTTTAGCAAGATGTGATATAAATGGCTAAATGTGGAACGAAGATTGGAGCTCAGAGAATCCAAACTTGCCTCACATGGAGTTGGTTACTCATAGTTTGCAAAGTTTGAAACCTTATCCCATTAGAGTTTCCCAACAACATAGATCAAACACATAAAAGACAAATCGTAAGATAAGATTGTATACATTGTTCGTACAATTCAACAAACACACATAAAACACATTGAATATATCTGGTTAAATGTCTTTTAAAGAAAAGAAGTTTCTTTTCGCTTTGGAATCCACTTCCTTTGGGACATTCCGATCAGTCATAAAATGTCTTGTAAGCGGACACCACGCTCTGTCCTGAGTGTGGTCTTCCCTGGTGGGGGAATGTGTGTGTGTGTTTGGGTTAATTTACATTCAGAGATTTTTGGTCTTTAGCAGTATGTATTTAGTTATTCAGATTCACCCTCTTAGCCCAGTCCTTACAGTCCCCCTTTTTGTCTGATGAAGTCCCTGTGTGGACTTAATCAGACAACAATCATCACAATGGACGGATGACAGGTGAATCATGATGATCGGGTAGCAGGTGCTCTCAGGCTGAGGCTGAGGGCTCAGCTTGATTAAGTTTGAAGCAGCCTCCAGCGTGGTACCCTCTTCCTGAGGGTCCCGTGGGCTTGGCTGTAGATGTTCGCACCTCGTTGAGCCTCTTGCGCAGGATGACTGTCGAGCGTCTGGGTGTGGTTGATAGAGGTACCCAGCGTAGGGTCAGCCGCAATCCAGGATTGGACAGCAGGTGTGGTGGTTAAGTAGGGCAGTTGAGACAAAGCTTGGAGGGCTGTGTCGATAGGATAAATGTCAATTCGCTGGGACCCCCCCACCTTTCGCAAACCACAACTCCCGTTCTGGAGTTAGGGTGAAAGTGTGGTTACTGGAGAAGGATGGGATTTCCAGTTCTAATTTGTACTCTTTGCTTGGAAGATGGTACCATGCCAGGTTGTCACGGTGAAGGATGGCGCCTTTCGGTACTTGGATTCACATGCTCTGGTGGAGCGAGGTGGCACAGGTGTCAGTGTCATTCTGGTCGTAATTGAGTGCAGCTGTGCGCACAGGAGTGTTAATGAGCCCTGTCACCTACAATCTCTGCTTGGGTCTCGATGACTTAAGTGCGAGGCTTAGCTTCGGCAGGGCAGCGGGTGTCGCTGATCTGCAGCCTGCAGATTCCGTCAGTGTTGTCTCTGAGGAAGGGTTTGTTAGGGGAGAGATAGTGAGTGTCTTTGGTCAGTGTGCACATGTGTGGATTCGGAGCTGGGGACAGCTTAGTGTCGCTGTCGTGCAAGTCAATCACGTACGGCGTGCGGATCTTGATGTGAGTGTTACCTTTCAGAATCTGACATTGACAATGTTCTTGAGCCGGTGGATTCGGCTTGACTGTGATGGGTAAGTTCAGGAGAAAGCCCCCTTTTCTCTGCTTGTGGTACACGCAGAGTGTGCTGGCACTAACCAGTGAGTAGGCAAGGTGTATTTGTAGAGAGTCAGCTGGCGTGGTGATGGCGGAAGCCAGCACGGTTTGCACAAGGCTTAAGGGTATCAGGTGCGGTGGAATTCTACCCATAGCTAGGCTGTCAATGGAGTTCACCTCCGGCCGCGTGTCTGTCATCAGAGCTGTTACCAGCTGAGTTTGAGCAAAGCCATTCTGGAAGACAGTAAACAGCTGTTTCATGGAGTTCACTGTCTGGGTCAGCAGAACGCTGTGAGTGTTGAAAATTACCACAATTCCCTTTAGTGTCTTGTCGATGGTCTGCAGGGGTGCACTCTGTGTTGTGAGTTGCTCTTTTATCTGTGGAATCTCAGTCTGAATTTTTGCTGCATGCCGCCTCACGGTGGCTAGGTTCACTGTATTCGCACTGGACATACAAGTGTTAAACAGAGTGGCGGCGGCTCCGGGCCAAGCTCCCCGGAACTGTTTGGAGCGGTGGTTGTGTCCACCTAACTCCGCTTGTGTGATAGTCATTTTCTCAAGTTGGCTGAGCATGTGCATCGGCCCCGGCTTGAGTGAGGGAGTCTGTCCATCGGGCACCTGCCCAGCGGTATTTGGGCTACTGCGCTGGCGTAGGGTGCCCTGTAAACATTGCAGGGGTCGAGACGAACATGAACTTTCTGGGTGTGGGTCCTGAAGTTGGTAGTCAGGAGTCCCGGTTGTTCCCTCAGGATGGTGCCTGATGCCGGGCCTGGGGAGATGCTGTTCAATGGTGGTGGCTGCCCTCTGGTTGGCCGAAGGCACAGGATGGTGAACCACAGCAGCATCCTGGTAAAGTGAAAGGGAGAGAGAGAGAGAGAAAGGGAGGAAAAATTTCAGCAGGTGTTGTCCTTGGTTGGCTTGGACAGTCTTTTTCACGCCGGTATGCCACTTGCTTCGGTGTCTTGCAAGTGTCTCTGGTGCTGCGGTGTGCAGCACATGGTGCATCATGGGCATACATTGGCATGACCCCCCTTTTGCACTGTGGCATTACAAGCTGTGGCGCAGTGATGGCATCAGGTGCAGAACGCTGAATGTTGTCTTGTGCACGCAGCATGTGCAAGGTTTATTGCAGGTGTCTGGGGCACCGGTCGTCGGTGGGTTCAGACGGCATTCGTGGGTGGTTGGAGGGGTTAGAGGTGGTTTCTCATAGTGTCCATTGGTTTGTCATAGTCTTTGGGAAGCTGGAAGGTTGGGGTCAGGTTAAGCAGAGGCTCTGTGACACTTTGGCACACTTGTGGTGAGAGACTAATGCATGACCCTAAAAGTTCAGAACCACTGTTTAATGGGTTCGCTAGATATGTAGCATAAAGTTAGGTGCTTCATGTGTATCTAGCTAGTGATGTGTCTCTTGTATCTTTATCATCTTAGCTGTGGATGTTAGGAGGCTAAGACTTGTGTGGTTCCTAGAGTGTTTCCTGGAAGGGGCATAGCCGAGATTAAATAAATGACTTAAGATGGTTCTTATGACTAAATTATTTCTCTGGACTTAAATGGTGGTTCACTACGGCTTGACGAAGTGAAGGATAGGAGGAAAAGAGACAGCTTTCCTATTCAAATTATGCTTATTATCAATCCTCAGGACTATAGTTATGCCCTAGTAATTGTTGAAATTACTTGTGTTGCAGGGTCACAAAAATGAGTGCACTTGTTGAAAATAAACACAATCACAAATAAAGGTGTCTCTGTTTCCTTTCTGGGCCCAATGGGAAATGGAACCACATTCGAACAAGAGAGGAAATGGAATTAAATCATATAGATGACCGAATAGACAAGGGAATAGCTGACTGCCATTATTATCAAAGTGGAAATAAAAATAAAAAAAAGTAATCAAAACAGCGGTAATGATCTGAATGTGAGAATAATCAGTAGCACTAGTGACTAAACTTTGGGTTTGTCTGGACCAACACTCCATAGTGGGTTACAGCGGTTGCGTGTTCAAGACCACACTGTGTGTGTCCCTCCAAAGGTTTAATCAACATGCTGATGGAAATTCTCATTACTATACGAATTCTTCTCTAGCTACACAGTTTACATGTAGTTAAACTTAAGTTTAATTGACAGGGCATCTGCAAATTTAACCTACAGCGCTCAGCCAGGACTATGCCTAACTAGTGAAGGTGAAATTTAGCTGAGAAGAACTGAAAGTACGGAAAGTGAAGAATTAGAAACCCTAACTGGGGTTAAAGAAAGTATTCTAGAATACTTTGCACTGTGTAAACAAAAGCTGTAATTAAGGCTTCAAGTGAATGATGCTAACTGCTAATTGTAGAAGTTATTATTTAGCTTAGCCTAAGCTGGATGAATGCTAGGTTCGCTTAGCCACCTAGGCTGGTTTGTTTACAAAGTGACATCACAAGTTAGCACTTCCTGTGACCAGTTGTTGTCATGGGAACCAGAGCATGTCAGAACAATTCAACAGTACCTGAAGAATGTCTGCACATTTTACTGAGTTATGCATGTTTAAACGGGTTAAAAGGGGGCACCTATACTTTAAGTCTTTCAAGAACTTGATGTTACATTCAGTAAAATGCAAATGTGTTTTGGCATTTGCTAATTTTACTCATGGAACTCTTCTCTTTACTTTACACAACTTATTCTATTTGGTTACAGAGTGAGGAAATAGATTTGCTGTAAGTCAAAGCTTGTCTAAGCCTATATAGTTACGTCCCTCTCATGCATAAATGCTGACTTTTCAGCGAATGAACAGTTTTGATCGCTAGGTAGCTCTCTGCTTGTAGATGCAGCTAAAAATTTAGGTGAATTACATCAATCTAACAATAATTTGTAAGGCCTTTACATTGTAGAAAGGGGAGCATCACCCAGGTCTACGTATATATATAACACTGTCCTGAGCTTTCTTTGTGAGAAACAGGTTTAGCAATACTGCAATTTGGATTTCTTTAACCAAAGCAGGATAGATATCGGTACAGTTTACAAGCTGCTGAGATGAGATTCCTTTGTCAAACAGACTTGCGCTTTACGGCTGAACTTACTGATATTAGTTGGAAATCTAGGACTCTTTCACTTAAAGTAGAGATGTCAATTCCAGTTATCGTTTTATCTGCATTTAGACAAGCCAGCGATCAGAAATGCGTATTGCACGTTGTGTTCTAGTTGGATCGCAAAGATCAAATGCACGCCTGTAGGTTAACAGTAGTTTACGACTCAGGTGGTTTTACTACACTCTGACGCCAGGGTGACGTATGCCTTATTTGGAGCTAGTGTTTGCTGTAACCCTTCATTGTCAGGAAACCTAATGTCGTGCATAGTCTGTTGGCCGTTGAGATTTACACGCCCATTTAAGATTCTTTTACATCAGTAAAATTCTAATTTTACGAATGCAGAGTCTTGCAACTCTTTGAGCACACATTTTCATCTACTTCTAAAAGTTCTATGTCCTATGCTGATCAGGGACCTTTTTAGCAGAGTCTTGCACTGTGTTCGGGCAGTGTCCTCTGGTTTTGCAGTTCAAAATCATTGGGGTTTTAGGAATTCTTTCTGAGGAGGCCTTTTGTGTTAGAGGCCTTCTGCATTAGGTCACGCATCGTTGAGTGGGCATTGCGTGGTCTTTGGCGAGCTGGAAGGTGCAGGGTAGCGAACTTGAACCTTGACTTGGTAGTGAGGCTGTGTACCCATGGATGGCTGCTGGAGTTCCGGGGAACTCTGTGATTTTGGGAGTCTGGCTTTGTTGTAGTTCTCGTGACCTCTGTGACCAGAGGGGGCGGGGTTCTTGAACTTGGGCCCAGACGGCCAGGTGTTTATAAGTCTAATAAAAGCTCAGAGCAGTCTAGCAGGTCTTTGCCAGTCAGAAAGGGGTACGTGTCCATTTGTGAGATGTACACCGGGTGGGTAGGACTCAAAGGACCAGTTGTCAGGTACATGGGAGCTCTCTGTTCGAGCCGAAGGTCGTTCTGGCTGTACGACTGCACGTTCAGCTCACACATTTGGTGTGTAAGAGTTTGATCTTCGCTCTTAGCTTTAGCACTGAGTCTTTCAAAGAGTTGAGCTGACATTAGAGGGAGGTCTGAGCCGGTGTCTACCAGGGCTTCAAGGCTCACCTCATTGTCTAGAGTGATGGGTAGGTAGAGTTTCCGGGCCCACCCCCTTTTGATCAGGTTCCCCAGGAGTCTTGGCGTAGGGGCTGGTGTGGCGATCGACGGGTGGTTAGGGCCGGTCTTGTGTAGTTCTCTGCGGAGACAGACAGACAAAGCAGCATTTCTTGGTCTTTTGGGGGTTTTGGACCCAGCTGTGGGAAACTGTGCTGTCTCGTTCAGGCTGTGCAGCTGTCAGCTGTGGTGGCTGTGTGCTGCTGTCACTTTGTGATGTGACAGTGTGCTCTGGGGTCTGTGGCCGACGAGCAGTGTTCTGTGTGCCTGTTGTAGGTCTTACGCTCAAGCATAGGATGTAAGGCTCGTACCTCTTGAATTTTTGGAAAGTCTTTTGTGAAGAAGCTTTTCAGCGACTTCAGGGTCTCGGCTGTCTCAGACGTGGCGGCACTGTGTTTGTCTGATGCGTGCTCAGACTTGTGCTTCTTAGTGGCATGTTGAAAGGGGTACCGCTCCAGGCTGTCTGGGCTTTAGTCTCTTGGTGATGGGGGTCGGCTATTTCTGGGTCGCCGGCTGGCTTCCAGAATGTTTCAGAGCGCTCGCTCTGGTGTCTTGGACGAGCACCATCACGGTACTGCTGCCCTCTGGAGGCCTGGAACGGTCGTGACTCTCTGTAAACAGGGCTATGGTGTTGTGGGGCGCCCTCTGGAGGCAGCTCTGAGTAGTGTTCGGAGACCGAGTAGATTGTGGGGTTTTTCAAAGTCTTTCCGGACATAGTCTTTTGCTTGGTGCAAGCTTCTCTTAGCTGTTGAGTAGTCATGCTATGTGGGCAGGCCAGGAGGACTTGGTGATGACTCACTGTGGGGTGCAGATTTCGGAGAACAGAGTTCTGGAGTTGAAATCATCCTCCATGCCGGCTGATTGAGGTCCACGGCTGTGATTAGTTGTTGGTCTGATTCTGGATCAGAGACTTCTTTAATGAAGGCCTGCCGCAGCGGCTGGTAGTCTATAAGAGTGTGTCAACTCTGTGGGAAAAATGTCAAGTTCACGTTTGAGATCTTATCTCTGCTGAACGAGCTTGTGGATGGTAACATGGGCCTCTTGCGAGCTTCTTTCGCAGGCCGTGGCTTTCGAGTCTCTTTAAGTTCAGTCTCTGCTCTTTGCAAGGGGCTTCACTTTGTCGGAGTTTCTCGTTGAGTTCCTCTCTGGTTCTTTTCTCTGTCTGTGTCGATGAAGATCAGACAGGGCAGTTTGAAGTCTTTCCACTTCTTTCTGTAGCTCGGGGTCGTTGTCATCCTCGGCTTGCATCCTCAGCGTTGCAATTTCGTGCTCCAGGGCGATGCGGCTCCTTTCGTGGAGACGTGCTTGTGCGATGGGCTGGGCAAGCGAGGTTTTGACGTGTCTGGCCGGTCTTTGTCGTGGGAGCTTTGGCTTGGTTTGTGCGCCATCAGCTTGTCCACGTCTGCGATGCTCTGGGCTCGGGGCTCTGAGTCATTGGCGACCTTGGGCAGGAATGGAGGTGTCATGAATCTCAGCCATGTCTCCAGATTGTCCCAGCGGGTTGTGGGACTGTAGGACCGGAACATACTGGCTTCACTGTGGGCGAGAGGAACACAACACACCCAGAGAGACCAATGCAAGTTCCTTCTAAGTTTAACGAGCTATAATACGGGCTATGCCGTGTATGAAAATTTTGGTTAACTGATGCAGACAGTTAAATCATTCGGTGGGACAATTTGGGTAGGTCAACATGGGCCTGAATAAAGATTTTTAACGGGGCGGTAGCTTAGGGGTCACCTGTTGATGCTAACGGCTTGGTTGTCAAACTATTATTCAGCGTTCCTTGTTGTCTCAGAAAGGTTCCGTCTCTAGGTGAACTGAAAGGAACAGAGCACAACAGAAAAGAGCAATGGCAAGATAGCAAAGTTTGAAGTAACATGCAACCATCCAAGATGGAAAGGTCTGTAATGAAATGGCGTTAATAGTACACAGGAAGTGTTACAGGGGAAGAGGAGGCCTAAGCCTGCGGTTTGTGGCTCGGAGAGGAGGAGGGAGCCAAACACTTCAATGACCGGGGGAATCTCTAGATCCTGTGGCCAATACTAAGTGGATGGATTTAATACCTTTTCTAGTTTCCCGGGGGTGAAATGAGGTCATTCAGGTTGGAGTCAGCATCGTGGTTGGTCTTTGTCGTCCCCAAACACTTAACAGCAGTGTCTCGGGCCCTTCCGTACTTCTGTACCGATGTGTGCCCTCACGCAACTTGACTTTGAACACAACCGGCAGTGCCAAATTGGTGATGTCGTGTTGCGGGCCGCACCAACGGAGAAATACAGGAAAGTCCGAGACTCGTGCTCAGTCAGCGCTGGTGACGCAGGTCAGACGAACCAGCTTGCTGGACCCCAAGCAGAGATGACTGTCAAATCACCACAGCACGAGAGAAATTTCTACCTACAAACACAAAACAGGATGAAGGACAAGTGAACCTCAACGTGAATTAAAGCTCTCTCTATCTAAATCAAATTGAGTGTCTATTTTTTTTTTTAGAAAAATCAAAGGCAACGGCTTTACTAAAATTATGGTACAAACAAAAAGGGGATTATGACAATGTTAATTATCAGAACAACCTAGCCTCCATTCAGAGAAGAGATTAAGTGCAGCAGGAAGAGCACGGGAGGAAGCAAGCTGTAGTGGCGCGTTTGGGCCACAAAGGGTTTGGGGCCACTTCCTCTTAGTGGTCAACCTGGCTGACAGAGAACTTGATTTAAATTGCATTCAAACGGGTTTAAATACAATTCAAATCAAGCGTATGCATAGATGCTGAGTAACTTCTAGAATAGTAAGGATATCGTTGTCATAACGTATCAAATCAAAATTATTAAAAATAATTTGAAGAAGGAAATATAGAAGTAAAGCCATAAAACCATTCCCAACAGGAAAGGAGACTTAATTCAAATTGATCTTGAAATTTGTTTGTTTCAAACCAAATTTGAATAAGTGTAGGAAATTAAAGGTTGGCATTATATTTGATGATGATCACGACTACGGTGAGGTATCAATGATAAATGACCAAAATAAAACCAACTGGGAGAAAGCCACTTCAGAACAGAATGATGTTAGGAACTAAGTGATGAGCTGACGTAGAGAGGGGAAGGCCACAAGGGGGCCGCACTCCTCCTAAGTGGTCATCAGAAACTGGTAATACTTACTTTTGAATTTTGAGTTCAAAAGTGGTTTGAACCAAATTCAAAATAAGTGTACACCGTCAGGAGTGAAGTCATGTTAGTAAAACTGGAACTTGCACATGCATTGAAAGTTAGAAACACACTTTCAGAAATTCACTGGGAAAATCTGAAATTGTGACGAGAGAGAAATTGTTTAGGAAAGGATGACCTTGTTACTAGTGTCCACACGATGGCGACATTTCGTTCATGCAGGATGAAATCAGGGGGGCGGAGCGTAATTCGAGAACTGTCAAGCACTTAGGCCTCAAGGCTGCCCTCTAGTGTTTGTCAGCGGAATAACATTCAGTGTGATTAAAATTTTAGCGTGCAGACGCTTTGTTTTCTGTAGTGATCACACTTATCGAAATTAAATCTCAGCGGATTTGTTTTTTTTTTTTTTTTATATTTCACAAGCACCTTTGGCAGGAATTTTTTTTTGTAGAAGACAGGAATTATACGTCTGTCGGTTGGATCCAAATAACATTTATCAAATAGCACTTATGATTTAAAATGTTTTTTGTTTTTTTTTTAGGTTTTGGATTTTATTTTTATTTTTCGGTGCTATATTTTAACAACAAGTCTTGCAGGAATTTTTTTTTCTCTGCGCTGTGTAGAAGAAAACAGGAATTATGTCTGTCGGTTGGATCCAAATAACATTTATCAAATAGCACTTATGATTTAAAATGTTTTTAGGTTTTGGATTTTTTTTCTGTGCTACATTTTAACAACAAGTCTTGCAGGAATTTTTTTTTTCTCTGCGCTGTGTAGAAGAAAACAGGAATTATACGTCTGTCGGTTGGATCCAAATAACATTTATCAAATAGCACTTATGATTTTAAAATGTTTTTAGGTTTTGGATTTTTTTTCTGTGCTACATTTTAACAAACACGTGCGTCTTGCAGGAAATGTTTTTTCCTCTGCGCTGTGTAGAAGAAAACAGGAATTATACGTCTGTCGGTTGGATCCAAATAACATTTATCAAATAGCACTTATGATTTAAAATGTTTTTAGGTTTTGGATTTTTTTTCTGTGCTACATTTTAACAACAAGTCTTGCAGGAATTTTTTTTTCTCTGCGCTGTGTAGAAGAAAACAGGAATTATACGTCTGTCGGTTGGATCCAAATAACATTTATCAAATAGCACTTATGATTTTAAAATGTTTTTAGGTTTTGGATTTTTTTTCTGTGCTACATTTTAACAAACACGTGCGTCTTGCAGGAAATGTTTTTTCCTCTGCCCTGTGTAGAAGAAAACAGGAATTTTTACGTCTGTCGGTTGGATCCAAATAACATTTATCAAATAGCACTTATGATTTAAAATGTTTTTAGGTTTTGGATTTTATTTCATTTTTTTTCGGTGCTATATTTTAACAACACGTCTGGCAGGATTCTTCGCTGCGCTGTGCAAAGAAAACAGGAATTTGTCGTCTGTTTTTCGACTCCCATAACATATATCAAATAGCACTTATGATTAAATATGCTTTAGGTTTTTACACTTGAGTAGCTACGTCAATGTTTAACCAGGAGTTTATCGTTAATCTAACGATTATAATATAAGGCCTTTTTAAGAATAGTGAAAGAGCATCGTTTCACTAACTCTTGTCTTCACCCTGACAGAAGAACATCGTTCGGACAGGGGAGTTTAACATTAAAAATGTCGTCGCTCAAAAGAGGTTTCTTCGTCTTTTGTAGGACAAATTTAATACTATGAAACTATGAAACTGCAGTTTACTTTTTAGTTTTGCTGAACTGAAAGCGGCTTTTTGCCTTCAGTCAGCCTGTGAGTTCGCATTGCGTTCGCTCACTCGAGGCGCACGTACAATATTAAATCACAATATAGACATAGATTGAAACTGAATTTGCTCATAAACAAGTTTAAAGTGTGCCAAGCATATTCTCCACCAATTAATGTAAAGACTCAGGGGCGGATCTAATCCGTGGGGGAATTTGCATATCATAATTAATAATTGGTAATTAATAATTATTCATACATGTTTGGATTAGATCAGTCTTACATGTTAATAAATCTCCCGCTAAGGGATGATGTGTCATTTTACCTGCATGCATGCATGTGTATCCCTGCAATTAACCGCAAGTTGATTGTAATTAATTACACGGACCACGTCTTACAAAACAGGCAAAATTAATTAGCTCAATTGTCAGAATAATATTTGTGGGGATCCACAATATCATCCTACTTTATAGGATTTCAGGAAACGCAATTCTGTGGCCACTAGAATTGGGTTTTCTGCCCTATAAACCAACTACTCTTTAAAGTATCTTTAATTTGTAAAGCTTGTGGCTTAAGTTAGATCTTTGGCACTTAAGGGACTTGGAAAATGAGCAGAGGCAGTACATCAATCAAATGAATATAATGAATTTAATAAGGCAGAACTACTTATGTATTTACTACGGATATATGTATTTACAAACCTAATAAACAACAAAACACGATAAGGCATCGATGAACGAGAAATGCATAGAGACAGAGAGAGAGAGGAAATGTAGAGAGTTGCAGTTATGCAATAGGGAGTTTAGAAAGACCCGAGGATCTTTATAAATAGCAAATTCACATAGACAACAGAATTTTGAGACACAACGAGACTTCAACAAATCTTAAAAGCGTGATCAAACACGGATACTTGCACAGGTAATTCTTTGCATGGCTTGTGAAGAAGCGTGTGTGTCTCTCGGTCCGGCGCGTCAAGTGGTCACGTGCGCGTGTTTTTCCTTCAAAGCGAGCGCGCGCTCGTTTAAAGGTCCCTTGTAGATGGATTTGCTGAAGAGATATGTCACGCGGTGTTTGTTTAACTCGTCGATTGGAATTAAACACGGAGACTTATCTAAGACTGAAATACACAAACTAAACTAGAAACAAATAAAAGAAAGGCGAAGAGCTCGCCCGGGGGCGAGACGTTACATTATGACACGAGGACGAGAGAAGTAAGAGAACGAGCGGAGGGGGGAAGCCTCATTTATCACCTTGGAGAAATCCAGCCTCTTCCTGTTGGCTTGGCCAATTAGAGGGTTGGAATTTCACAGGCGGGACTTTGGTTTTTATTGCTCTTTGTCTAAGAGAGAGACATTTGAAACCCTAATTTCGTCGGGTGTTTAAGAGCAGAATCTTCACAATTATTATAGTCCTATGTGTCACAAAGTTTTAGCAAGATGTGATATAAATGGCTAAATGTGGAACGAAGATTGGAGCTCAGAGAATCCTCACATGGAGTTGGTTACTCATAGTTTGCAAAGTTTGAAACCTTATCCCATTAGAGTTTCCCAACAACATAGATCAAACACATAAAAGACAAATCGTAAGATAAGATTGTATACATTGTTCGTACAATTCAACAAACACACATAAAACACATTGAATATATCTGGTTAAATGTCTTTTAAAGAAAAGAAGTTTCTTTTCGCTTTGGAATCCACTTCCTTTGGGACATTCCGATCAGTCATAAAATGTCTTGTAAGCGGACACCACGCTCTGTCCTGAGTGTGGTCTTCCCTGGTGGGGGAATGTGTGTGTGTGTGTGTGTTTGAGTTAATTTACATTCAGAGATTTTTGGTCTTTAGCAGTACGTATTTAGTTATTCAGATTCACCCTCTTAGCCCAGTCCTTACACTCTTCACTTAAATTTGTTTCAATATAATTTAACAGTTTCTTTTTTTCCTCTTCTTCCACTCATCCACTTCCACTATCCTCATAAAAAAGCTTTATCTCTGCCAGCACTTTTCCATTGCCCTCCACAATCTCTCCACTTCTCCCTTTTATTTCTTTTATTATTCCAGCTTTTTCTCTATTTCTCCAAGTCAAAAAAAAACTTTGTGCATTTCTCCCCCTCCACCATATATTTGTTCTTACTTCTTAATCTTGCCCCCTCATATTCTTTTTCTTCTATTTCTTTCCGTTTCTCCTCTATTTCTTTTATCTTTTTTATGTCTTCACTCTCACTATTTAATTCTCTTTCTAGCATCTCCTTTATTTCTTTTTCTTTGTGTCTTTTACTTATTTGTAAGATTCTGCAATACTTTATTGAAAATTTCTTTACTAGATATTTAACATTCTCCCACCACATTCTTTTATCTTCTTCATACATCGCATTATCCTTCTCTTTCTCTATGATTCCTTTTATCTCTGCAACATAATCTTCATTCTTTAAAATCTCTGTATTTAGAATCCATGTACCCGGTCCCCTTTGCACATTACTCCAATCTATTTTAAACCGTAAAAACTTATGATCACTAAAACTAGTTTCATCATAGCTGATTTTTTTCAATAAAATTCTCCACATTTCTTGTAAATAGCACATAATCAATTCTTGTTTTACATATAAAATTCCCCACTATTTGCTTCCTTGAGTAAACCTTTTTCCCTCCATTTCTTTCCCTCCATACATCTATTAAGTTATTTTCTCTCATCAATTCGGTTAATTCTTTCCTCCCTGTGTCCGATTTAAAAACCATCCCCTCTGCCATGTTGAGTTTGCTAAAAACTGTGTTAAAATCCCCCACCATTATTATTTCCTTATATTTCTTTATCACACTCCTTAGACAGTTAAAAAAATCTTTCTTTTCTTTCTCTTCTGTTGGTGCATGTACATTCACTAAAATTAATTCACCTCCTTCATAATTTACTTCTACAGCCATGCATTTTCCCATCTTATCTTTGTACACCACTTTGGTTGTATTAAAAACATCTTTTCTCATTAAAAACGCCACCCCTCTTCCAAGCCTACCATCCCCATTATTATATAAAATATCTCCTTCCCATTTCTTTTTGTATTCCATTATCACACTCTCTTTCCAATTTGTTTCTTGTAAAACAATGACATCTTCTCCTCTACACTTTTCTTTCACTCTTTCAAATTTTCCCATGTCCATCAGTCCCCTTGCATTAAAAGTAACACAACTTAAAACCATTAAAATAAATAAAAATAAATACTTAAAAAACATTATTCTCCATTTTCACCCTCCAGGCCCTTTAACACGTCACATCTGTTTTCACTTTCATCTTGGACCTTAAACATAGTCTTTTTCCTTACATTTTCCAGATTCGGTGTTTCAGTGCCGGGTCACAACAAAGATAGTTTCAGTTCCTTCGCACCTGCCAGTTGCTAATGTGTTGCGAGCATACTTGCTGACCGCACAATCCGGGATTCAGCCTACTTCCAACCCCCTGCGTTGGTGGTATAGTCGTGAGCATAGCTGCCTTCCAAGCAGTTGACTCGGGTTCGATTCCCGCCCAACGCATTGCCGTTTGCTCAAGCTGTCGTTAAAACAGTCGTCCGGGGCCCCTGGCCAACTCGTGGCTGGAACAAAACGATTCATGTGTCTTTGGGCAGCAGCAAACAACTAGTTCTCCCCGTCGGGAATCGAACCCCGGTCTTCCGCATGACAGGCGGAGATACTGTCCACTATACTAACGAGGAGTTGGAAAGACTGGTCGTCGCCTCCGATCAGTGCGACTTCAGCTCGCTGCAGACAGCCTTCCCATTTCCAGGAACGGCCTCATGCCTCATTTTAGGTCATCGCTTCCTCGACGCGAGCGTTCTTGCTGACTGGACAATCCGGCATCCAACCTCCAATCAAGCCCTTGTGTTGGTGGTATAGTGGTGAGCATAGTTGCCTTCCAAGCAGTTGACCCGGGTTCGATTCCCGGCCAACGCATTACCTTTTGCTCAAGCTTTCTTTAAAACAGTCGTCCGGGGCCCCTGGCCAACTCCTTCTGTAACTCATTTTAGGTCGTCGCTTCCTCGTCGCGAGCGTTCTTGCTGACTGCACAATTCGGCATCCAACCTCAGTTCAATGCCCCTGCGTTGGTGGTATAGTGGTGAGCATAGCTGCCTTCCAAGCAGTTGACCCGGGTTCGATTCCCGGCCAACGCATTGCCTTTTGCTCAAGCTTTCGTTAAAACAGTCGTCCGGGGCCCCTGGCCAACTCGTGGCTGGAGCAAAACTATTGTATGTGTCTTTGGGCAGCATACGACTAGTTCTCCCCGTCAGGGAATCGAACCCCAGTCTTCCGCGTGACAGGCGGAGATACTGTCCACTATACTAACGAGGAGTCGCAGAGACAGGTAGTCGCCTCCGATCAGTGCGACTTCAGCTCGCCGCAGACAGCCTTCCCATTTCCAGGAACGGCCTCATGCGTCATTTTAGGTCATCGCTTCCTCGTCGCGAGCGTTCTTGCTGACTGCACAATGCGGCATCCAACCTCCAATCAAGCCACTGCGTTGGTGGTATAGTGGTGAGCATAGCTGCCTTCCAAGCAGTTGACCCGGGTTCGATTCCCGGCCAACGCATTGCCTTTTGCTCAAGCTTTCTTTAAAACAGTCGTCCGGGGCCCTTGGCCAACTCCTTCTGTAACTCATTTTAGGTCGTCGCTTCCTCGTCGCGAGCGTTCTTGCTGACTGCACAATCCGGCATCCAACCTCTGTTCAATGCCCCTGCGTTGGTGGTATAGTGGTGAGCATAGCTGCCTTCCAAGCAGTTGACCTGGGTCGGATTCCCGGCCAACGCATTGCCTTTTGCTCAAGCTTTCGTTAAAACAGACGTCCGGAGCCCTTGGCCAACTCCTTCTGTGGCTGGAGCAAAAATTTCGTATAGGATTTTGGGCAGCTGTAAACGACTGGGTCTGGGTATGAATCGAACCCCTGTCTTCCGCGTGACAGGCGGAGATACTGTCCAATATACTAACGAGGAGTTGCAGAGACAGGTAGTAGCCCCCGGTCAGCGCGACTTCAGCTCGCTGCAAACAGCCTTCCCATTTCCAGGAACGGCCTCATGTGTCATTTTAGGTCAGAGAAGCCAGGGAATCCCAAAAAAAACATAATCTAATACCATTTAAATATGAACTGTCTGTATAAAACGTGTTACGTTATTAAAGTAGAGAGCTTGTTTTTTTAATAAAGAGCCTGGTAGGTCAGGTCAATAAGTTCATGCGTTTTTTTTTCAGTGCTGGGTCCAAACAAAGAGAGTTTCAGTTCCTTCGCACCTGCCAGTTGCTAATGTGTTGCGAGCATACTTGCTGACCGCACAATCCGGGATTCAGCCTACTTCCAACCCCTTGCGTTGGTGGCATAGTTGTGAGCATAGCTGCCTTCCAAGCAGTTGACTCGGATTCGATTCACGCCCAACGCATTGCCGTTTGCTCAAGCTGTCGTTAAAATAGTCGTCCGGGGCTCCTGGCCAACTCGTGGCTGGAGCAAAACTATTGTATGTGTCTTTGGGCAGCAGTAAACGACTAGTTCTCCCCGTCGGGGAATCGAACCCCGGTCTTCCGCGTGACAGGCGGAGATACTGTCCACTATACTAACGAGGAGTCGCAGAGACAGGTAGTCGCCTCCGATCAGTGCGACTTCAGCTCGCTGCAGACAGCCTTCCCATTTCCAGGAACGGCCTCATGCGTCATTTTAGGTCATCGCTTCCTCGTCGCGAGCGTTCTTGCTGACTGCACAATCCGGCATCCAACCTCCATTCAAGCCTCCATACTGTCCACTATACTAACGAGGAGTTGCAGAGACAGGTAGTCGCCTCCGATCAGTGCGACTTCAGCTCGCTGCAGATAGCCTTCCCATTTCCAGGAACGGCCTCATGCGTCATTTTAGGTCAGAGAAGCCAGTGAATCCCAAAAAAAACATCATCTAATACCATTTAAATATGAAGTGTCTGTATAAAACGTGTTACGTTATTAAATTAGAGAGCTTGTATTTTAATAAAGAGCCTGGTAGGTCAGGTCAATACGTTCATGCGGTTTTTTTTCAGTGCCGGGTCACAACAAAGATAGTTTCAGTTCCTTCGCACCTGCCAGTTGCTAATGTGTTGCGAGCATAATTGCTGACCGCACAATCCGGGATTCAGCCTACTTCCAACCCCCTGCGTTGGTGGTATAGTCGTGAGCATAGCTGCCTTCCAAGCAGTTGACTCGGGTTCGATTCCCGCCCAACGCATTGCCGTTTGCTCAAGCTGTCGTTAAAACAGTCGTCCGGGGCCCCTGGCCAACTCGTGGCTGGAGCAAAACTATTGTATGTGTCTTTGGGCAGCAGTAAACAACTAGTTCTCCCCGTCAGGGAACCGAACCCCGGTCTTCCGCGTGACAGGCGGAGATACTGTCCACTATACTAACGAGGAGTCGCAAAGACTGGTAGTCGCCTCCGATCAGTGCGACTTCAGCTCGCTGCAGACAGCCTTCCCATTTCCAGGAATGGCCTCATGCGTCATTTTAGGTCATCGCTTCCTCGACGCGAGCGTTCTTGCTGACTGGACAATCCGGCATCCAACCTCCAATGAAGCCCCTGCGTTGGTGGTATGGTGGTGAGCATAGCTGCCTTCCAAACAGTTGACCCGGGTTCGTTTCCCGGCCAACGCATTGCCTTTTGCTCAAGCTTTCTTTAAAACAGTCGTCCGGGGCCCCTGGCCAACTCCTTCTGTAACTCATTTTAGGTCGTCGCTTCCTCGTCGCGAGCGTTCTTGCTGACTGCACAATCCGGCATCCAACCTCCGTTCAGTGCCCCTGCGTTGGTGGTATAGTGGTGAGCATAGCTGCCTTCCAAGCAGTTGACCTGGGTCGGATTCCCGGCCAACGCATTGCCTTTTGCTCAAGCTTTCGTTAAAACAGACGTCCGGAGCCCTAGGCCAACTCCTTCTGTGGCTGGAGCAAAAATTTCGTATAGGATTTTGGGCAGCTGTAAACGACTGGGTCTGGGTATGAATCGAACCCCTGTCTACCGCGTGACAGGCGGAGATACTGTCCAATATACTAACGAGGAGTTGCAGAGACAGGTAGTAGCCCCCGGTCAGCGCGACTTCAGCTCGCTGCAAACAGCCTTCCCATTTCCAGGAACGGCCTCATGCGTCATTTTAGGTCAGAGAAGCCAGTGAATCCCAAAAAATCCATCATCTAATACCATTTAAATATGAAGTGTCTGTATAAAAGGTGTTACGTTATTAAATTAGAGAGCTTGTTTTTTAATAAAGAGCCTGGTAGGTCAGGTCAATAAGTTCATGCGTTTTTTTTTCAGTGCCGGGTCCAAACAAAGAGAGTTTCAGTTCCTTCGCACCTGCCAGTTGCTAATGTGTTGCGAGCATACTTGCTGACCGCACAATCCGGGATTCAGCCTACTTCCAACCCCCTGCATTGGTGGTATAGTTGTGAGCATAGCTGCCTTCCAAGCAGTTGACTCGGGTTCGATTCCCGGCCAACGCATTGCCGTTTGCTCAAGCTGTCGTCCGGGGCCCCTGGCCAATTCGTGGCTGGAGCAAAACTATTGTATGTGACTTTGGGCAGCATACGACTAGTTCTCCCCGTCAGGGAATCGAACCCCGGTCTTACGCGTGACAGGCGGAGATACTGTCCATTTTTTTTTTTTTTTTTTTTTTTTATTGAAATTTTTCCAATGCAAAAAGTACAACATTACTTTCATCACTTTCAATACATCCTTTTACAATTCAAGTACTCAGTACAATATACTTAAGCTTAAAATGCTGTTAAAAAATTAATAAATAAAATTCAATTTAAAGTAAAAGTAAAACTTAAAAATCCAGATCACTTCCAGGAACATTCCATTCTAAATCTTTTAAAACTTTAGAAATCTTTGGAGTAAAAATTACATAAAAGCTTTGCAACATGTTTTCATACTTAAAATACCAATACAGTCCTTCAATATATCTTTCTGTTTTCTTTTTAAGAACATTCCAAACATCAAGCACCACTTTTTCTTTTTTGGCCACATTTCTTCTTTCCCATACTGCATTTTTTATCAACATTACTAACAGGTTCAGAAACTTTTTACTTTGACAATTTCCCTCCCATCCAAACATCACTATCCTCTTCCATTCTATTACCTCTTCGTCCCAGTCCTCAGTTAATTCTTTTATCATCTTTTTGCATTTTCTGTAAAAGCCCTCCAACTCTTTACAGTATAAAAACAAGTGTAAAATTCCTTCATCTTCGTCTTTGCATACCTTACATGTTGCATTCTGTTCCATGCCAATCTTAGTTAAAATACAATCTGTAAAAATTGCTTTGTGCCTTATTAAATACTCTAAACATTCCAGTTTGGTTTCCACAATCTTTCCCCTCGTATTTCTCCATATACTTCCTTTTTTCAGATCTTTAAATCTCTGTACCCAAAAATTGTTAGCAACTGGTTCTTTAAAAACACTATCTCTAAAATAACAATAAAACTGTTTCATATTACACTCCTTAAAATTACATAGTTTCCCTTTCAGTCTGACATAAATGTCTTTCTCTTCCTTCCATTCCTCCATGTTTTCTATTCTTTTAATCCATTCCTTCGGTATTGCGTTTTTGATAATTTCGTATTTATTTTCTATTTCTCTTTCGCTGCATTCCTCTTTTGCTTCCTCCATTGCATCCTTTATAAATTGTGATGGTAAAAACCCTTCTTTAAATTCATACAAAACATCTCTTACCCTTGTTATTCCCACCTCCATCCATTTTTTAAAAAAGATCTCTTTCCCATCTCTTAAAATACTTTTGTTTAAGAACAGGGGTTGATTTAAAATGTTTTCTCTTCCTTTCAGATTATAATCTATTACAGTTAAGAAATCCCCCCAAGCACTTAAAATTTCCTTATAGAAGTCAGGTAATCCTTCCGCCATCCAGTTTTTTGTTTTCATCCATAAAATATCCTCCCCAAAATTAAAATTCCCACATTTGTTTAAAAAAATATTTCATAACTTTCTTCCATTCTGTTTCATTTTCTTCTTGCAACAATTTTTTGACTATTTTAACTCTTAAGCATTTTTTCCTTTGTTTAATATCCATTAACCCCAACCCACCCTCTTCTAATGGTCCTAATAAGGTGTTGTATGCTATTCTTGAGGGTTTACCCTCCCACAAAAAACAGAGAAAACATTTCTTCAACCTCCCTTCTACCCACAAAGGCATTTCTGTCACATATAAAACGTACCACAACTTTGAAGCCATTAAAACATTCAATACTAAAACCTTCCCTTTCAAATTTAAAGCCCTCATTCTCCAAAAATTTAACCTCCGCTCTATTCCTGTTATCAATTCCTCCCACATTTTGTCTCTTACTTGCTTCCCATCCTTTCCCATTAATATCCCTAAAATCCTAATTTCTTCAACTTCCTTAAAATTAAAACATTCCGTTAACACTGACGTTGCCCCAAACCTCATATACACTGTCTTGTCCTCATTAATTTTACTTCCTGATCCTTTGCAAAATCCTTGTACATTCTTCATTACTTGTTTTACACCCTCTGTCCCTTTAACTATTATTGTTGTGTCATCCGCATATTGAAAAATTTTCCCTTCTGCTTTGCTTTCCTGTATTTGTATTCCTTTTATTTTCTCTTCTTTTCGTATTGCTAGGCCCAACGGTTCTGCTACAAGAGAGTATAATAAAGCTGAGAGTGGACATCCTTGTCTAATTGATCTAGTTATTTTAAAACATTCCGTTAAAAAAACGTTACATTTTATTTTTGTTAGAGCCCCCTTATATAAAATCTTTATCCATTTCATAAAATTCTCACCAAACCCAAACCTATTTAAAACCCCAAACAAATATTCATGCTCCACTCTATCAAAAGCCTTTTCGAAGTCTAAGCTGATCACATACCCCTCATCATTCTTTTCTTTTATGTATTGTATTGTGTCCCTTATACTCATCGTTATGTCTGCTATGTCTCTTCCTTTTACTGCTTATGCTTGATTTGTTTTTATTATTTGAGGCATCACTTCTTTTAACCTATTTGCTAAAATCTTTGCTAATATCTTTAAATCAGTATTTAGCATTGTTATTGGCCTGTAGTTTTTTAAATCAGTTTGTTCACCTTTCCTTTTATATATTAGCTTCATCAGCCCCATTCCCATCCTTTCATTCATCTCTTCCTCCTTAAATATTTCCTTAAAAACCTCCTTTAAAATCTCTATTAAAATGTCCTTAAAACGTATATAAAATTCACTTCCCAAACCATCTATCCCTGGGCTTTTCCTTTTATTTAGTTGATCTATCACTCTTTCGATCTCCTAATTCCTGATTTCCCCATCACATTCCTTTTTATCCTCTTCACTTAAATTTGTTTCAATATAATTTAACAGTTTCTTTTTTTCCTCTTCTTCCACTCCTCTTGTTTTAAAAAGATCCTCATAAAAAAGCTTTATCTCTTCCAGCACTTTTCCATTCCCCTCCACAATCTCTCCACTTCTCCCTTTTATTTCTTTTATTATTCCAGCTTTCGCCCTCTTTTTCTCCAAGTCAAAAAAAAACTTTGTGCATTTCTCCCCCTCCACCATATATTTGTTCTTACTTCTTAATCTTGCCCCCTCATATTCTTTTTCTTCTATTTCTTTCCGTTTCTCCTCTATTTCTTTTATCTTTTTTATGTCTTCACTCTCACTATTTAATTCTCTTTCTAGCATCTCCTTTATTTCTTTTTCTTTGTGTCTTTTACTTATTTGTTAGATTCTGCAATACTTTATTGAAAATTTCTTTACTAGATATTTAACATTCTCCCACCACATTCTTTTATCTTCTTCATACATCGCATTATCCTTCTCTTTCTCTATGATTCCTTTTATCTCTGCAACATAATCTTCATTCTTTAAAATCTCTGTATTTAGAATCCATGTACCCGGTCCCCTTTGCACATTACTCCAATCTATTTTAAACCGTAAAAACTTATGATCACTAAAACTAGTTTCATCATAGCTGATTTTTTCAATAAAATTCTCCACATTTCTTGTACATAGCACATAATCAATTCTTGTTTTACATATAAAATTCCCCACTATTTGCTTCCTTGAGTAAACCTTTTTCCCTCCATTTCTTTCCCTCCATACATCTATTAAGTTATTTTCTCTCATCAATTCGGTTAATTCTTTCCTCCCTGTGTCCGATTTAAAAACCATCCCCTCTGCCATGTCGAGTTTGCTAAAAACTGTGTTAAAATCCCCCACCATTATTATTTCCTTATATTTCTTTATCACACTCCTTAGACAGTTAAAAAAATCTTTCTTTTCTTTCTCTTCTGTTGGTGCATGTACATTCACTAAAATTAATTCACCTCCTTCATAATTTACTTCTACAGCCATGCATTTTCCCATCTTATCTTTGTACACCACTTTGGTTGTATTAAAAACATCTTTTCTCATTAAAAACGCCACCCCTCTTCCAAGCCTACCATCCCCATTATTATATAAAATATCTCCTTCCCATTTCTTTTTGTATTCCATTATCACACTCTCTTTCCAATTTGTTTCTTGTAAAACAATGACATCTTCTCCTCTACACTTTTCTTTCACTCTTTCAAATTTTCCCATGTCCATCAGTCCCCTTGCATTAAAAGTAACACAACTTAAAACCATTAAAATAAATAAAAATAAATACTTAAAAAACATTATTCTCCATTTTCACCCTCCAGGCCCTTTAACACGTCACATCTGTTTTCACTTTCATCTTGGACCTTAAACATAGTCTTTTTCCTTACATTTTCCAGATTCGGTGTTTCAGTGCCGGGTCACAACAAAGATAGTTTCAGTTCCTTCGCACCTGCCAGTTGCTAATGTGTTGCGAGCATACTTGCTGACCGCACAATCCGGGATTCAGCCTACTTCCAACCCCCTGCGTTGGTGGTATAGTCGTGAGCATAGCTGCCTTCCAAGCAGTTGACTCGGGTTCGATTCCCGCCCAACGCATTGCCGTTTGCTCAAGCTGTCGTTAAAACAGTCGTCCGGGGCCCCTGGCCAACTCGTGGCTGGAGCAAAACGATTGTATGTGTCTTTGGGCAGCAGTAAACAACTAGTTCTCCCCGTCGGGAATCGAACCCCGGTCTTCCGCGTGACAGGCGGAGATACTGTAGTACAGAGACAGGTAGTCGCCTCCGATCAGTGCGACTTCAGCTCGCTGCAGACAGCCTTCCCATTTCCAGGAACGGCCTCATTCGCCATTTTAGGTCATCGCTTCCTCGTCACGAGTGTTCTTGCTGACTGGACTAACCGGCATCCAACCTCCATTCAAGCCCCTGCGTTGGTGGTATAGTGGTGAGCATAGCTGCCTTCCTAGCAGTTGACCCGGGTTCGATTCCCGGCCAAAGCATTGCCTTTTGCTCAAGCTGTCGTTAAAACAGTCGTCCGGGGGAACAGTTAGCCAGCAGGGATGTCTGGGAGACCACCCGTCACTTTGGAGAAGAGCAGAGTGAAGGTCCCAGGGAGATAATGCGTGGCCCGTACGGGGATCAAACCCGCGACCTTGGCGTTATTAGCACCACGCTCTAACCAACTGAGCTAACCGGCCTCTCTCTGTAACATTTTATCCCCAATTTCTCAGAGATATCCTGGTTTCCCTAATCAGGCTGAAAAGATTAAAAGCAAAGCCTAATAAAGGGCTCGTCCGGGATTTGAACGCGGGACCTCTCGCACCCTAAGCGAGAATCATACCCCTAGACCAACGAGCCGAAACATACGTCCTCCTTGCTGCTGCCGGGGCCGCAAACATTTCCGTTTGCATGGCTTAAAGCGCAATATTTTAATTAAATCTACAATTAAAAAGTAGCCAGTGCAAAGTTTCCAGCACAGAGGAAATGCGGCCTCTGTTTTTTGTGGTCATTGGAAATCACGCTGCAGCACCTGCACACGTGCTAGGGATTGCGCCTCGCCTTTGTCTTTGAGAGCGATGGACACCTTCTCTCCATCATCGAGGGGAATTAGCACAAATGGTAGAGCGCTCGCTTAGCATGCGAGAGGTAGCGGGATCGATGCCTGCATTCTCCACGTGCTGTCCTTCCTTTTTACGACCCCTTCAAGGGGCACTCCCTAGATCAGTGGTGTCAAACTCAAATCCTGGAGGGCCAGAGCTCTGCACAGTTTAGCTCCAACCAGCTCAAACTCACACCTGCAAGGAAGTTTCTAGCAAACCTGAAGACCTTGATTAGCTGGATCAGGTGTGTTTGATTAGGGTTGGAGCAAAACTGTGCAGAGCTCTGGCCCTCCAGGAATTGAGTTTGACACCACTGCCCTAGATGAGCTTTTGAGGCTCAGTGCTGCCGAAAAGTTTTTCGAACGAGCTACTGCGCACATTCCTCGCAAATGCAGGTCCCACCGAGATTTGAACTCGGATCGCTGGATTCAGAGCCCAGAGTGCTAACCATTACACCATGGAACCTTGGCGTGGGTCATCTTTTCCCATGAGCAGCAGAGAGTTAAGTCATTCAGTCCAGAAGCGCGAGAGCAAGGAGCAAATTAAGCCATTGCTTTTTAAGCCCATGTTTCCCCAATTCCTACTCGGTTTGAGAGTGCCAATTTCACTGCCACATCAGCAGTTGCGCATCACCTCTGTTTTTTCCCTCCCTTCCGCAAAAAAACCTAAAAAGGTTCCATCGAGATTTGAACTTGGATCGCTGGATTCAAAGCCCAGAGTGCTAACCATTACACCATGGAACCAACACACCCTGCTACGTGGCTGTCTGAGAGGCAGATAGCGATGAGGCTCTCCCAACTGAGCTATTTCGGCCAGGTCTTCATGTGGTTTAGCCAGCAGGGATGTCTGGGAGACCGCCCGTCACTTTGGAGAAGAGCATAGCGAAGGTCCCAGAGAGAAAATGCGTGGCCCGTACGGGGATCGAACCCGCGACCTTGGCGTTATTAGCACCACGCTCTAACCAACTGAGCTAACAGGCCTCTCTCTGTAACATTTTATCCCCAATTTCTCAGAGATATCCTGGTTTCCCTAATCAGGCTGAAGAGATTAAAAGCAAAGCCTAATAATGGGCTCGTCCGGGATTTGAACCCGGGACCTCTCGCACCCTTAGTGAGAATCATACCCCTACATCAACGAGCCGAAACATACGTCCTTCCTGCTGCTGCCGGGGCCGCAAACATTTCCGTTTGCATGGCTTAAAGCGCAATATTTTAATTAAATCTACAATTAAAAAGTAGCCAGTGCAAAGTTGCCAGCACAGAGGAAATGCGGCCTCTGTTTTTTGTGGTCATTGGAAATCACGCTGCAGCACCTGCACACGTGCTAGTGATCGCGCCTCGCCTTTGTCTTTGAGAGCGATGGACACCTTCTCTCCATCATCGAGGGGAATTAGTTTAAATGGTAGAGCGCTCGCTTAGCATGCGAGAGGTAGCCGGATCGATGCCTGCGTTCTCCACGTGCTGTCCTTCTTTTTTACGACCCCTTCAAGGGGCACTCCCTAGATCAGTGGTGTCAAACTCAAATCCTGGAGGGCCAGAGCTCTGCACAGTTTAGCTCCAACCAGCTCAAACTCACACCTGCAAGGAAGTTTCTAGCAAACCTGAAGACCTTGATTAGCTGGATCAGGTGTGTTTGATTAGGGTTGGAGCAAAACTGTGCAGAGCTCTGGCCCTCCAGGAATTGAGTTTGACACCACTGCCCTAGATGAGCTTTTGAGGCTCAGTGCTGCCGAAAAGATTCTCGAACGAGCTACTGCGCACATTCCTTGCAAATGCAGGTCCCACCGAGATTCGAACTCGGATCGCTGGATTCAGAGCCCAGAGTGCTAACCATTACACCATGGAACCTTGGCGTGGGTCATCTTTTCCCATGAGCAGCAGAGAGTTAAGTCATTCAGTCCAGAAGCGCGAGAGCAAGGAGCAAATGAAGCCTTTGCTTTTTAAGCCCATGTTTCCCCAATTCCTACTCGGTTTGAGAGTGCCAATTTCACCGCCACATCAGCAGTTGCGCATCACCTCTTTTTTTTCCCTCCCTTCCGCAAAAGAACCTAAAAAGGTTCCACTGAGATTTGAACTCAGATCGCTGGATTCAAAGCCCAGAGTGCTAACCATTACACCATGGAACCAACACACCCTGCTACGTGGATGTCTGAGAGCCAGATAGCGATGAGGCTAGGTGGAATCAGGTTGACAGGAGCTTTTTGTGGTCTTTGTAAATCACGCTGCAACACCTGCACACGTGCTAGGGATCGCGCCTCGCCTTTGTCTTTGAGAGCGATGGACACCTTCTCTCCATCATCGAGGGGAATTAGTTTAAATGGTAGAGCGCTCGCTTAGCATGCGAGAGGTAGCGGGATCGATGCCTGCGTTCTCCATGTGCTGTCCTTCCTTTTTACGACCCCTTCAAGGGGCACTCCCTAGATCAGTGGTGTCAAACTCAAATCCTGGAGGGCCAGAGCTCTGCACAGTTTAGCTCCAACCAGCTCAAACTCACACCTGCAAGGAAGTTTCTAGCAAACCTGAAGACCTTGATTAGCTGAATCAGGTGTGTTTGATTAGGGTTGGAGCAAAACTGTGCAGAGCTCTGGCCCTCCAGGAATTGAGTTTGACACCACTGCCCTAGATGAGCTTGTGAGGCTCAGTGCTGCCGAAAAGTTTTTTCAAACGAGCTACTGCGCACATTCCTCGCAAATGCAGGTCCCACCGAGATTTGAACTTGGAGCAAGGAGCAAATGAAGCCTTTGCTTTTTAAGCCCATGTTTCCCCAATTCCTACTCGGTTTGAGAGTGCCAATTTCACCGCCACATCAACAGTTGCGCATCACCTCTGTTTTTTCCCTCCCTTCCGCAAAAAAACCTAAAAAGGTTCCACCGAGATTTGAACTCGGATCGCTGGATTCAAAGCCCAGAGTGCTAACCATTACAACATGGAACCAACACAGCCTGCTAGCTGGCTGTCTGAGAGGCAGATAGCGATGAGGCTAGGTGGAATCAGGTAGACAGCAGCTGGCGTTTGGTGAATGGACCACCTCGACTAAAAGCGGCGGACATGGTTCCACTGCCGAAACCCGGGATTGAACCAGGGACCTTTAGATCTTCAGTCTAACGCTCTCCCAAATGAGCTATTTCGGCCAGGTCCTCATGTGGTTTAGCCAGCAGGGATGTCTGGGAGACCGCCCGTCACTTTGGAGAAGAGCAGAGCGAAGGTCCCAGAGAGAAAATGCGTGGCCCGTACGGGGATCGAACCCGCGACCTTGGCGTTATTAGCACCACGCTCTAACCAACTGAGCTAACCGGCCTCTCTCTGTAACATTTTATCCCCAATTTCTCAGAGATATCCTGGTTTCCCTAATCAGGCTGAAGAGATTAAAAGCAAAGCCTAATAAAGGGCTCGTCCGGGATTTGAACCCGGGGCCTCTCGCACCCTATGCGAGAATCATACCCCTAGACCAACGAGCCGAAACATACTTCCTCCCTGCTGCTGCCGGGGCCGCAAACATTTCCGTTGGCATGGCTTAAAGCGCAATATTTTAATTAAATCTACAATTAAAAGGTAGCCAGTGCAAAGTTGCCAGCACAGAGGAAATGCGGCCTCTGTTTTTTGTGGTCATTGGAAATCACGTTGTAGCACCTGCACACGTGCTAGGCATCGCGCCTCGCCTTTGTCTTTGAGAGCGATGGACACCTTCTCACCATCATCGAGGGGAATTAGCTCAAATGGTAGAGCGCTAGCTTAGCATGCGAGAGGTAGCGGGATCGATGCCTGCATTCTCCACGTGCTGTCCTTCCTTTTTACGACCCCTTCAATTCAATTCAATTCAAATTTATTTGTATAGCGCTTTTCACAATACATTTTGTTTCAAAGCAGCTTTACAGAAATTGCATTTCAGAAATGTACGTAGAAAATACAGTTAGTTAATCATCATGTATTAATTTAGGCCATAACATATCGCCAGCGTTGAGTCGTCTCTTCACAGGCGTCGAGTCGTCTCATCGCAGGCGTTTATTCGTCTCATCGCAGGTGTTGGGGCATCTGAAGTCTCCGTGAGAGGCTGGATACAGACTGTAGCTGAAGAACGCTATTTACCTCGGGACTAGCGTCCCGAGACAACAGCAGAAAAGCAGATGGGGAATAATTAGCGTAGCTGCTGTTCATAATATTAATGCATTCGATCTGATTGAACAGTAGTATAAGAGGCAAGCATTATATGAATGCTTGGCTGAAGAGATGCGTCTTTAATCTAGTTTTGAACTGGGAGAGCGAGTCTGAGCAACGAACAGTATCAGGAAGGCTATTCCAGAGTTTAGGAGCTAAATATGAGAACGCCCTCCCTCCTTTAGTGGACTTAGATATCCTCGGAATGACCAGAAGCCTCGAATTTAGGGATCTTAAAGAACGCGATGGATTGTAGGGCGATAGAAGGTCCATTAAATACACAGGAGCTAAACCATTTAGGGCTTTATAGGTCAGTAATAGTACTTTGTAATTGATATGGAACTTAATAGGTAACCAGTGCAGAGATGATAAAATCGGTGTTATATGATCATATTTTCTTGACCTAGTAAGAACTCTAGCGACTGCATTTTGCACTAACTGTAGCTTGTTTATTGAGGATGCAGGACAACCAGCTAATAAAGCATTACAGTAATCTAGTCTCGAGGTCATGAATGCATGAACTAACTTTTCTGCATCAGTAACAGAAAGTATGTTACGTAATTTAGCAATGTTTCTAAGGTGGAAAAAAGCAGTTCTTGTAACATATGAAATATGATTTTCGAAAGACAAGTTGCGGTCTAGTATAACACCCAGGTCTTTTACTGTAGTGGATAAGGTAACAGGACATCCTTCTAAATTAAAGTTGTATTGCACAAGGTTTTGTGGGTAGTTTTTTGGACCAATAAGTAATACCTCCGTTTTATCTGGATTTAACAGCAGGAAATTACACGTCATCCAGCATTTTATATCTTTAAGACACTCTGTCAATTTAGATAAGTTAGTGTTTTCATCTGGTCGTGATGAAATATATAATTGAGTGTCATCAGCATAACAGTGGAAATTAATTCCATGTTTTCTTATAATATTACCAAGTGGCAGCATATATATTGAGAATAGCAGAGGGCCTAACACCGATCCCTGCGGCACTCCATAGTCTACTGACGTTATCTTCGATTTTTCCCCATTTAGACAGACAAAATGGTAACGGTCCGATAAGTACGATCTAAACCAGCTTAATGCCTGTCCCTGAACACCAGTGTAGTTTTGTAGTCGATCCAAGAGTATTTTATGATCTATAGTGTCGAACGCAGCGCTAAGATCGAGCAGAACTAGTATTGAGATACAGCCTTGGTCAGAAGCTAAAAGTAAATAATTTGTAATTTTAACTAGCGCGGTTTCTGTGCTATGATGCGGTCTAAATCCTGACTGAAATTTTTCATATATCTCATTTTCTTGCAGGAAAGAGCACAATTGAGCGGACACAATTTTTTCTAATATTTTAGACATAAATGGAAGATTTGAAATGGGTCTGTAATTTGCTAAGTTATTTTGATCTAATTGCGGTTTCTTAATAATCGGTTTTATTACTGCCAGCTTGAATATTTTTGGAACATGACCTAAAGATAAAGACGAGTTAATAATATTGAGAAGAGGCTCTTCCACTACAGGTAACACTTCTTTCAGTAGTTTAGTGGGTATTGGATCTAATAAACATGTTGTTGGTTTAGATGCAAAGATACGTTTATTTAGCTCTTCCTGTCCTATAGTTGTAAAGCGGTGTAGTTGTTCTTGAGGGGCGATAGTTGAGGCTGAATCATAAGACACCATAGAGGATTGTACATTTACAATTGTATTTCGGATGCTTTCTATTTTCTCATTGAAGTAATTCATAAAATCATTACAACTATACTGTAACGGAATATTTTGCTCTGGTGATGTCTGTTTATTTGTTAGTCTAGCCACGGTGTTAAATAAAAACCTTGGATTATTTTGGTTATTTTCTATCAGTTTGCGGAGATGCTCAGCCCTGGCTGCTTTTAGAGCCTTTTTATAACGTGACATACTGTCTTTCCACGCGATTCTAAAGACCTCTATATTAGTTTGGGGCAATTCAAAGGGCACTCCCTAGATCAGTGTTGTCAAACTCAAATCCTGGAGGGCCAGAGCTCTGCACAGTTTAGCTCCAACCAGCTCAAACTCACACCTGCAAGGAAGTTTCTAGCAAACCTGAAGACCTTGATTAGCTGGATCAGGTGTGTTTGATTAGGGTTGGAGCAAAACTGTGCAGAGCTCTGGCCCTCCAGGAATTGAGTTTGACACCACTGCCCTAGATGAGCTTTTGAGGCTCAGTGCTGCCGAAAAGTTTTTTCAAACGAGGTACTGCGCACATTCCTCGCAAATGCAGGTCCCACCGAGATTTGAACTCAGATCGCTGGATTCAGAGCCCAGAGTGCTAACCATTACACCATGGAACCTTGGCGTGGGTCATCTTTTCCCATGAGCAGCAGAGAGTTAAGTCATTCAGTCCAGAAGCGCGAGAGCAAGGAGCAAATGAACCCTTTGCTTTTTAAGCCCATGTTTCCCCAATTCCTACTCAGTTTGAGAGTGCCAATTTCACCGCCACATCAGCAGTTGCGCATCACCTCTGTTTTTTCCCTCCCTTCCGCAAAAAAACCTAAAAAGGTTCCACCGAGATTTGAACTCGGATCGCTGGATTCAAAGCCCAGAGTGCTAACCATTACACCATGGAACCAACACAACCTGCTACGTGGCTGTCTGAGAGGCAGATAGCGATGAGGCTAGGTGGAATCAGGTTGAAAGGAGCTGGCGTTTGGTCAATGGACCACCTCGACTAAAAGAGGCGGACATGGTTCCACTGCCGAAAACCCGGGATTGAACCAGGGACCTTTAGATCTTCAGTCTGACGCTCTCCCAACTGAGCTATTTCGGCCAGGTGCTCATGTGGTTTAGCCAGCAGGGATGTCTGGGTGACCGCCTGTCACTTTGGAGAAGAGCAGAGCGAAGGTCCCAGAGAGAAAATGTGTGACCCGTACGGGGATTGAACCCCCGACCTTGGCGTTATTAGCACCACGCTCTAACCAACTGAGCTAACTGGCCTCTCTCTGTAACACTTTATCCCCAATTTCTCAGAGATATCCTGGTTTCCCTAATCAGGCTGAAGAGATTAAAAGCAAAGCCTAATAATGGGCTCGTCCGGGATTTGAACCCGGGACCTCTCGCACCCTAAGCGAGAATCATACCCCTATACCAACGAGCCGAAACATACGTCCTCCCTGCTGCTGCCGGGGCCGCAAACATTTCCGTTTGCATGGCTTAAAGCGCAATATTTTAATTAAATCTACAATTAAAAGGTAGCCAGTGCAAAGTTGCCAGCACAGAGGAAATGCGGCCCCCTGTTTTTTGTGGTCATTGGAAATCATGCTGCAGCACCTGCACACGTGCTAGGGATCGCGCCTCGCCTTTGTCTTTGAGAGCGATGGACACCTTCTCTCCATCATCGAGGGGAATTAGTTTAAATGGTAGAGCGCTCGCTTAGCATGCGAGAGGTAGCGGGATCGATGCCTACGTTCTCCACGTGCTGTCCTTCCTTTTTACGACCCCTTCAAGGGGCACTCCCTAGATCAGTGGTGTCAAACTCAAATCCTGGAGGGCCAGAGCTCTGCACAGTTTAGCTCCAACCAGCTCAAACTCACACCTGCAACGAAGTTTCTAGCAAACCTGAAGACCTTGACACAGCTGGATCAGGTGTGTTTGATTAGGGTTGGAGCAAAACTGTGCAGAGCTCTGGCCCTCCAGGAATTGAGTTTGACACCACTGCCCTAGATGAGCTTTTGAGGCTCAGTGCTGCCGAAAAGTTTTTTCGATCGAGCTACTGCGCACATTCCTCGCAAATGCAGGTCCCACCGAGATTTGAACTCGGATCGCTAGATTCAGAGCCCAGAGTGCTAACCATTTCACCATGGAACCTTGGCGTGGGTCATCTTTTCACATGAGCAGCAGAGAGTTAAGTCATTCAGTCCAGAAGCGCGAGAGCAAGGAGCAAATGAAGCCTTTGCTTTTTAAGCCCATGTTTCCCCAATTCCTACTCGGTTTGAGAGTGCCAATTTCACCGCCACATCAGCAGTTGCGCATCACCTCTGTTTTTTCCCTCGCTTCCGCAAAAAAACCTAAAAAGGTTCCACCGAGATTTGAACTCGGATCGCTGGATTCAAAGCCCAGAGTGCTAACCATTACACTATGGAACCAACACACCCTGCTACGTGGCTGTCTGAGAGGCAGATAGCGATGAGGCTAGGTGGAATCAGGGAGACAGGAGCTGGCGTTTGGTCAATGGACCACCTCGACTAAAAGAGGCGGACATCGTTCCACTGCCGAAACCCAGGATTGAACCAGGGACCTTTAGATCTTCAGTCTAACGCTCTCCCAACTGAGCTATTTCAGCCAGATCCTCATGTGGTTTAGCCAGCATGGATGTCTGGGAGACCGCCCGTCACTTTGGAGAAGAGCAGAGCGAAGGTCTCAGAGAGAAAATGCGTGGCCCGTACGGGGATCGAACCCGCAACCTTGGCGTTATTAGCACCACGCTCTAACCAACTGAGCTAACCGGCCTCTCTCTGTACCATTTTATCCCCAATTTCTCAGAGATATCCTGGTTTCCCTAATCAGGCTGAAGAGATTAAAAGCAAAGCCTAATAATGGGCTCGTCCGGGATTTGAACGCGGGACCTCTCGCACCCTAAGCGAGAATCATACCCCTAGACCAACGAGCCGAAACATACGTCCTCCTTGCTGCTGCCGGGGCCGCAAACATTTCCGTTTGCATGGCTTAAAGCGCAATATTTTAATTAAATCTACAATTAAAAGGTAGCCAGTGCAAAGTTGCCAGCACAGAGGAAATGCGGCCTCTGTTTTTTGTGGTCATTGGAAATCACGCTGCAGCACCTGCACACGTGCTAGGGATCGCGCCTCGCCTTTGTCTTTGAGAGCGATGGACACCTTCTCTCCATCATCGAGGGGAATTAGCTCAAATGGTAGAGCGCTCGCTTAGCATGCGAGAGGTAGCAGGATCGATGCCTGCATTCTCCACGTGCTGTCCTTCCTTTTTTACGACCCCTTCAAGGGGCACTCCCTAGATCAGTGGTGTCAAACTCAAATCCTGGAGGGCCAGAGCTCTGCACAGTTTAGCTCCAACCAGCTCAAACTCACACCTGCAAGGAAGTTTCTAGCAAACCTGAAGACCTTGATTAGCTGGATCAGGTGTGTTTGATTAGGGTTGGAGCAAAACTGTGCAGAGCTCTGGCCCTCCAGGAATTGAGTTTGACACCACTGCCCTAGATGAGCTTTTGAGGCTCAGTGCTGCCGAAAAGTTTTTTCGATCGAGCTACTGCGCACATTTCTCGCAAATGCAGGTCCCACCGAGATTTGAACTCGGATCGCTGGATTCAGAGCCCAGAGTGCTAACCATTACACCATGGAACCTTGGCGTGGGTCATCTTTTCCCATGAGCAGCAGAGAGTTAAGTCATTCAGTCCAGAAGCGCGAGAGCAAGGAGCAAATGTAGCCTTTGCTTTTTAAGCCCATGTTACCCCAATTCCTACTCGGTTTGAGAGTGCCAATTTCACTGCCACATCAGCAGTTGCGCATCACCTCTGTTTTTTCCCTCCCTTCCGCAAAAAAACCTAAAAAGGTTCCACCGAGATTTGAACTCGGATCGCTGGATTCAAAGCCCAGAGTGCTAACCATTACACCATGGAACCAACACACCCTGCTACGTGGCTGTCTGAGAGGCAGATAGCGATGAGGCTAGGTGGAATCAGGTAGACAGGAGCTGGCGTTTGGTCAATGGACCACCTCGACTAAAAGAGGCGGACATGGTTCCACTGCCGAAACCCGGGATTGAACCAGGGACCTTTAGATCTTCAGTCTAACGCTCTCCCAACTGAGCTATTTCGGCCAGGTCCTCATGTGGTTTAGCCAGCAGTGATGTCTGGGAGACCGCCCATCACTTTGGAGAAGAGCAGAGCGAAGGTCCCAGAGAGATAATGCGTAGCCCGTACGTGGATCGAACTCGCGACCTTGGCGTTATTAGCAACACGCTCTAACCAACTGAGCTAACCGGCCTCTCTCTGTAACATTTTATCCCCAATTTCTCAGAGATATCCTGGTTTCCCTAATCAGGCTGAAGAGATTAAAAGCAAAGCCTAATAATGGGCTCGTCCGGGATGTGAACCCGGGACCTCTCGCACCCTAAGCGAGAATCATACCCCTAGACCAACGAGCCGAAACATACGTCCTCCCTGCTGCTGCCGGGGCCGCAAACATTTCCGTTTGCATGGCTTAAAGCGCAATATTTTAATTAAATCTACAATTAAAAAGTAGCCAGTGCAAAGTTGCCAGCACAGAGGAAATGCGGCCTCTGTTTTTTGTGGCCATTGTAAATCACGCTGCAGCACCTGCACACGTGCTAGGGATCGCGCCTCGCCTTTGTCTTTGAGAGCGATGGACACCTTCTCTCCATCATCGAGGGGAATTAGCTCAAATGGTAGAGTGCTCGCTTAGCATAAGAAGGGGTCCAATCTTTGCGCCCCGCACGCAAGCGAAAAGGACGCAGAAAACGCGAAAAAACGCACAAATTTGCCCTGCAACAATATTCGGGCTATATTCCTGTACGTTATGGAAGAGTTTTAGTTACATGTGAAACAAGTCACACTCCGCGGGCTGGGCTCGAACCCGTGTTCTGCGCGACTAGTGTGTGATCAACTGCGCATGCGCCTTCATTTGGTTATCAATGTGACATATCATTATATTGATTGATATTAATTGTGTATATTATTTAAAAAAAAAGCAAATTACATGTTTATGGTTTAATAAAACTAATACAAATGTTTATTCAAATATGTGTTTTTTGTGTGTGGGATTGATTGATGTGATTTATCTGATTTATTTTAGGACACTTTAAATGTTTTATACACACAAATGCACACAAATATCGAAATGTAAATTTTTTTATTAAAATTAATACACACAAATATTGAAATAAGTACACACACACACATAAATATATGGACATACACACAATATATGTGTTATATACAATGTATACTCTATGAAAGAGTGGGTGGGCCAATGTACAGTTTGCACATTCCAGTCCCAAGGCAATTAAAAGCAGCACAATGAATAAGAGTGTGAACAGTATTTATTTACTAAAACTACAAGACATTAATGAACAACAATAAACAACTAACAATGTAGAAATAGAATAGAACATTCTGTAATATAAATAAAACAAACAAGACATTACCGAAAGATTGAGAGAAAAAAAGAACATAACTGTATTTACACATAGATATTTATTTACAGGTATTTACAAACAATCTTTTTTCTGTGTTGGAAGATTTTTATTATGGAGGTGGCTGTCCAGGTTTTTTCTGCTGGCGCTGTTCTACCAGCCACTCTAAAGATTTGCCACCAGAGACACTGGGGCAAAACGTGGCACTGCCGAAGCGGCTGTGGCCGAACTCCTTGGTTTTGGGCTTGCCACACTTAGAGCATTTGTTATATGCCACTTCACGGACATATTTCCTTTTGTGGGCTCCACTGGCCTCCTCTTCTGCCCTGCGTCGTCTGTTCCTCTGAGTGAAGCGGGACACAGACACCGGGGCAGTGGGAGCAGGAGCCTCTCGCACGTCAGGAAACACTGGAGTTGGAGCCAGGAGAGGAGCAGCTGAAGCGCCCCCTGCACCAGCTGCCAGCAGCGTGGGCGCAGTCTTCAATAAAATAAACTGGGGCAGTGGCACAGGAACCGGGGGAGGAGTAGGAGCTGCTGGGGTAATTGGCCTCACAATTGCAGCACTGGCAGGTCGTCTGCCCGGCCGTAGCTTAGGAGCCTGTCCCGCTCTGTTAGGAGGAAGGACAAACTCGTGCCGGGCCCCTGATGTGGAGGGAGCCTCATCCAGCTTTTCCCGCGGAGCAGGAAGCTGTGAGCTGGCCACAGCGATGCGGTCTTCTGCAGCAAGGCCCTGGGTAAGGACAGTCACTTCCTGGGTGTTCTCCCTTCGATTAAACCTGCAATCAAAAAATGTATTCATAATAAATAACTGCTATCCCTTTCTTTCAAATGTCAATGTAAAACCATGCTTACCACTGAGTGAGAGTCCTCTGATTCAGCATAAACAGCTGAAGTGACGTGGCCTCCATCAGAGTTTGGCAGTTCAGCACCAGGTCTCGGATGTGGTGGTAATCCGTGAGCACCTTAGTCCAACGAGGAAGACGGACTCCATCCTTCTTAGTTGGGGACTTGTGAAGTGCACACAGTTTGATACACATGGCCTCAACTAAGCGACTGGTGCTGGGCCACTGAGCTGGCCCCCCAGGATGACCAATCAGGCACCTCTTCACACTGTCCACACCCGGTGTCACTCCTGTGTTTTTCGGAGCCTTGAAGCGTCCGTGGGTCAGTTTGGGCTGGTGTCTGGGCTGATAGTGAATCTTCCTCTTGTCCCCATCAGGAAGAGCAGTCCACAGACGGATGACCTCTGTGACCTGCTGCTCGTCCAGGTAGAGTGCCTGACGGAGGGACACCAGGTACTCAGCCAGATCCTGCACCTTATCCCAGCCTGCAACGCCATCGGGTCCAAGAACAGGAGCCTGCAGGAAAGTATTACAATAACAATACACAGCATGTTAAATGTCAGAGTGTAAAAGCAAATAGAAACTAATAATGAGAAGCTTACTTACAGGAGCCTGGTCTGCAACACTGGACCCAGTTGATGTTGCAGAAGCAGAGGCAGCACTTGGCTGGACAGAAGGCTGTGGAGGAGACTGCAGAGGAGGCTGGGCAGGGCGCAGAGGAGGAGACTGCAGAGGAGGCTGAGCAGGGGGCAGAGGAGGAGACTGCAGAGGAGGCTGGGCAGGGCGCAGAGTAGGAGACTGCAGAGGAGGCTGGGCAGGGCGCTGCAGTCCTGTGGGTGGCTGTAGTGAGGATGGTCCTGGTGCAGAGGGACAGGGGTTGAAGGCCTGGGGGCCGCTGCTGTGGACTGGGACAGGCTCAATGGGGTCATAGAGGACTGGCACTGTGAGGTCCTCAGGTTCCTCCTCAACAAAGCCTTCGTCCTGCACCACCTCATCAGTCATCTGCTCCACCAGCCGATCCTCCTCTTCTGGGTTATCCATAACAGTCAGGGATTTCCCAGACTGACTGTACAGATACTCCATACCCAGCAGCTCCCCTGCAAAAGAACACACATACAAAGCACATTCACATTATTATAGCTGTAGTGGCTATTTGTCCATAACAAACTGAAACAAAAAAAACAATCAAACTTTTCAAAGTTTGATCGTTTGTAGGCTTGACGCAGTTTAACAGATCAAAAAATTAAAATAATAAACAAGAAGATAATAAGCATAAATGCAAAATAAAGCAAATTCACTTTAGCAAAAGAAAGCAAAGAAATAAGGCTATAAAGGGTCAAATTAAGCCTAAATTAAACAAAGTACAAATAACTCCAACAATAGTTGAATTATTTGAAATACAATATAAAAAATGTACACTCAAACACTCATACACCTGTATAATGTATAATCTTTTGTTTGAGTTAACATGAATAATTCTCACCTGTGTAAGCCCCTGGAGGCTGGTAGCGATCATCCAGGGACATCTTCAGCACTTTGCGGCTGAGCCGGTCCATTGCCTCCCTCTCAACGCTACTGTAGGTCCTCAGGTCAGTCTTTCCCCTCACTGCTTCATCCATCCGGTCCTGGTTCCAGCGCATCAGGCCTTCCAGGAGATAGGCCTGGAAATGCGCATCACTGGCACTGGTCCCTACAGGTCAAATAAAGTCAAATATATGTTATCTATGTATTCAGTATGGCAGAATAGGTTATAAAAGTTTAAAGTTTTTTGCAGGTTATAAAAGTTATAACCTACCTGGGATGAAGCGATTTAAATGAAGGTGGAAAGACTCCAAGGAGGTGGAGCCACGAGCACAGCGATAGCAGCTGAGCTCCACACCACCCTTCTTCAGTGTGTCTGTCTTCTGGTACAGAGGGAAGCCCTCTGGGTCCTGAATACAGGCGATGTGCCTCTGCTGGTCTATCCAGACCTGTTGGATTCGCTCGTGGTCCAGCAGTGGTACACCCAGAGTGTCCCTCCCCTTCTCACTGTCCATCTCATCAATGAGCGCCTTGATCCTCCAGGTGGTCTCCTCCACTCCTCTGGTCCGCTTGCGACAGTGCAGTGCCAACTCCTTCCTGGTGATCAGCTTATCCAGAGCCTTCTCTGAGACTGGACCAGCTCCTCTGGCCTGTAACTCCCCCTGTTTGGCCAACCGTAGAGCAGCGACATCATCTGGATCCAGCTCAAAGATGCACCTGGAAAGCCGAGCCATGAAGGTGCCGTAGAGCTGATGAGCCTCCGTGATGACACCTGCTGCAAAGCGCCGCATGAAGTGCCAAATGTCTAGGCGCACTTGGAGCTCATCCCACTCTATGAACATGGCTCTGACCTGCGACTGTCTGTGCGCGTGTGGGCTGCAGCAGTCTCTGTCCATATACATGACGGCGGGTGGTGCCACTCCCGCCTCCCTGTACCTCTTCATGAGACCCACCGCCATGGGCCACAATCCATGCCCCTCTGCCGCTGTGAGGACTGACACCAACACCTGGCCGTGCTCATTGCCTACATTAGTGCACCAACCAGCAGTGTTGGCAGCAGCGCCGGCCAGTTTTTTGGTGACCTATGTAAAAAAAAAAAACAGTAGAATAAACAAATGTCAGAAAAATTTAAGATAATAACAATTATTATTACTCAAACTTGACTTTTTATACCTTTTTGGTGGAGTCCATCTTGAGGACAGAGCCAAAGACTGAGGTTATTTTGGCCTTGACCTCAGGTAGCCGCGAGAGGACGTCCCTGGAATACACAGACAACAGCCACTTGGGTTTAGGGATGGGTGGGAGGGGCGGGGGCGCAGAAAAGAGTGGAGGCTCAACGATGGAGGAGTCTGTGAAGGGCTCACAGACAGTGAGGTACTCCAGCGTCCGCTGTGACCACGCTGAGGTGTGTTGCTCCTGCAGCGACACTGTTGCCCCGGGTCCTCTCCCGCATCATTATGACTACACGGTAGTCACACGAGTACCTACAGACAGTCAAATAATTCTGTTCAGTGCCACATCTTATTATTTCAATGTTAATATCAGTAAATCAACGTATTTGATTTTATACAGTACAACAAATTACAGTGCATTGCTCTAAATATGAATGTGTTCTACCTGTATGTCAGAATGGCGGGGAATTTTCTGCGGTGTCCCATGTCGAGCTGTCCCAGGATGTCTTCAGACCAGGCTGGATACTTCTTCTTGCACCCTTTGCACTCCAGATACTCTGTGGCCATGTCATACCACCCGTCTATGTCCAGGACCTTGCGCACAGTGCGATAAAGGCCAGCAGCTGTCAGCTTGTGGTTATTGCAGGCTGGCTGGACACAGACAAGTGGAATGGACCACATCTTCAGCGGCATCCAGAGGAACAGAGGGTGGCAGAAGAAGATATCAGGAGAAGTAGGGGGCTGGGTGAAGACGGTCGGGGGCTGGGGAGGGTACCACCAGAAGTTGGGATGTGGCGTCAGCTCAGGCTTCCCTGTTTTTATGTTGGCCCTGAACAGAGTCACTTTGAATTGCCTTGTGTACAAATTATAAATAGTGTGATGAACTTATTAATAAGAAAATAAATAACACTTGGTACAATCTTACTGGTATAATGCCATGCTTAAATCGTTTTGTTTTGTTTAGCTTTTGTGGCAGAGATTACTAAGAAACACCAAATATAACATAAAGGCGTTTATGACAATTCATAATAATATGATCATCAAACAGATCTAAAACTTAAAATAGTATATCAAATCGTTTTGGTATATCTTTTATAACATAGTTGAGAATCATTTGTTGAAACAAAAAAAAATGTTTTTGCCTATTCATGTCTTTTTAAATATGTATAACATAGTATTTAAAAAGATAACATAAATATGTATACTGGTGTATAACATAGTATAGTATAACATATATGAATTAAACTTTTTTTTTTTAAAAAGGTTTTAGTAAAAATGTTCTTGTGCTCAAAATAATGTAATGAATGACACAAAAAAATACTTAATTAACAACAACAAAAAAATGGTTTGAGGAGGATATAGCTTAATTAGCAGTCGGCTAATTATCTTGACAGTAGTGACATGTTTTTTACTGTATATCATGGTAAAGTTGCAGGTTCACATGTACAGAAGAAAACGTGTGCTATTGCACGCTAGCTAGCTTTATTGGCATGTTTAATTGTCTAAAAACACACACTGTTTATGAATAAATAATGATCAATTATACAGTCGTGAAGAATAGACTTACCTGTTGCAAAGATTGCAAAGATGACGATAATAATAGCGGTCGCCGATTGGTCAAAAGTAAGCCACAGGAGCAGAGCCAGGAGAGAAACGCGATTGGTCAAAAGTAAGCCACAGGAGAGAAACGCGATTGGTCAAAAGTAAGCAACAGGAGAGAAACGCGATTGGTCAAAAGTAAGCCACAGGAGAGAACGCGATTGGTCAAAAGTAAGCCACAGCAGAGAAACACGATTGGCTCACGTGGGCTTACTTTGGGCTTACTTTGGCTCAATCGGTAGGAAGCAGTAGGCGCAAGCGAGAGGTAGCGGGATCGATGCCTGCATTCTCCACGTGCTGTCCTTCCTTTTTACGACCCCTTCAAGGGGCACTCCCTAGATCAGTGGTGTCAAACTCAAATCCTGGAGGGCCAGAGCTCTGCACAGTTTAGCTCCAACCAGCTCAAACTCACACCTGCAAGGAAGTTTCTAGCAAACCTGAAGACCTTGATTAGCTGGATCAGGTGTGTTTGATTAGGGTTGGAGCAAAACTGTGCAGAGCTCTGGCCCTCCAGGAATTGAGTTTGACACCACTGCCCTAGATGAGCTTTTGAGGCTTAGTGCTGCCGAAAAGTTTTTCGAACGAGCTACTGCGCACATTCCTCGCAAATGCAAGTCCCACCGAGATTTGAACTCGGATCGCTGGACTCAGAGCCCAGAGTGCTAACCATTACACCATGGAACCTTGGCGTGGGTCATCTTTTCCCATGAGCAGCAGAGAGTTAAGTCATTCAGTCCAGAAGCGCGAGAGCAAGGAGCAAATGAAGCCTTTGCTTTTTAAGCCCATGTTTCCCCAATTCCTACTCGGTTTGAGAGTGCCAATTTCACCGCCACATCAGCAGTTGCGCATCACCTCTGTTTTTTCCCTCCCTTCCGCAAAAAAACCTAAAAAGGTTCAACCGAGATTTGAACTCGGATCACTGGATTCAAAGCCCAGAGTGCTAACCATTACACCATGGAACCAACACACCCTGCTACGTGGCTGTCTGAGAGGCAGATAGCGATGAGGCTAGGTGGAATCAGGTAGACAGGAGCTGGCGTTTGGTCAATGGACCACCTCGACTAAAAGAGGCGGACATGGTTCCACTGCCGAAACCCGGGATTGAAACAAGGACTTTTAGATCTTCAGTCTAACGCTCTCCCAACTGAGCTATTTCGGCCAGGTCCTCATGTGGTTTAGCCAGCAGGGATGTCTGGGAGACCGCCCGTCACTTTAGAGAAGAGCAGAGCGAAGGTCCCAGAGAGAAAATGCGTGGCCCGTACGGGGATCTAACCCGCGACCTTGGCGTTATTAGCACCATGCTCTAACCAACTGAGCTAACCGGCCTCTCTCTGTAACATTTTATCCCCAATTTCTCAGAGATATCCTGGTTTCCCTAATCAGGCTGAAGAGATTAAAAGCAAACCCTAATTAGCTCAAATGGTAGAGTGCTCGCTTAGCATGCGAGAGGTAGCGGGATCGATGCCTGCATTCTCCACGTGCTGTCCTTCCTTTTTACGACCCCTTCAAGGGGCACTCCCTAGATCAGTGGTGTCAAACTCAAATCCTGGAGGGCCAGAGCTCTGCACAGTTTAGCTCCAACCAGCTCAAACTCACACCAGCAAGGAAGTTTCTAGCAAACCTGAAGACCTTGATTAGCTGGATCAGGTGTGTTTGATTAGGGTTGGAGCAAAACTGTGCAGAGCTCTGGCCCTCCAGGAATTGAGTTTGACACCACTGCCCTAGATGAGCTTTTGAGGCTCAGTGCTGCCGAAAAGTTTTTTCGAACGAGCTACTGCGCACATTCCTCGCAAATGCAGGTCCCACCGAGATTTGAACTCGGATCGCTGGATTCAGAGCCCAGAGTGCTAACCATTACACCATGGAACCTTGGCGTGGGTCATCTTTTCCCATGAGCAGTGGAGAGTTAAGTCATTCAGTCCAGAAGCGCGAGAGCAAGGAGCAAATGAAGCCTTTGCTTTTTAAGCCCATGTTTCCCCAATTCCTACTCGGTTTGAGAGTGCCAATTTCACCGACACATCAGCAGTTGCGCATCACTTCTGTTTTTTCCCTCCATTCCGCAAAAAAACCTAAAAAGGTTCCACCGAGATTTGAACTCGGATCGCTGGATTCAAAGCCCAGAGTGCTAACCATTACACCATGGAACCAACACACCCTGCTACATGGCTGTCTGAGAGGCAGATAGCGATGAGGCTAGGTGGAATCAGGTAGACAGGAGCTGGCGTTTGGTCAATGGACCACCTCGACTAAAAGAGGCGGACATGGTTCCACTGCCGAAACCCGGGATTGAACCAGGGACCTTTAGATCTTCAGTCTAACGCTCTCCCAACTGAGCTATTTCGGCCAGGTCCTCATGTGGTTTAGCCAGCAGGGATGTCTGGGAGACCGCCCATCACTTTGGAGAAGAGCAGAGCGAAGGTCCCAGAGAGATAATGCGTAGCCCGTACGGGGATCGAACCCACAACCTTGGCGTTATTAGCACCACGCTCTAACCAACTGAGCTAACCGGCCTCTCTCTGTAACATTTTATCCCCAATTTCTCAGAGATATCCTGGTTTCCCTAAACAGGCTGAAGAGATTAAAAGCAAAGCCTCGGCTCGTCCGGGATTTGAACCCGGGACCTTTCGCACCCTAAGCGAGAATCATACCCCTAGACCAACGAGCCGAAACATACGTCCTCCCTGCTGCTGCCGGGGCCGCAAACATTTCCGTTTGCATGGCTTAAAGCGCAATATTTTAATTAAATCTACAATTAAAAAGTAGCCAGTGCAAAGTTGCCAGCACAGAGGAAATGCGGCCTCTGTTTTTTGTGGTCATTGGAAATCATGCTGCAGCACCTGCACACGTGCTAGGGATCGCGCCTCGCCTTTGTCTTTGAGAACGCATTGCCGTTTGCTCAAGCTGTCGTTAAAACAGTCGTCCGGGGCCCCTGGCCAACTCGTGGCTGGAGCAAAACTATTGTATGTGTCTTTGGGCAGCAGTAAACAACTAGTTCTCCCCGTCGGGGAATCGAACCCCAGTCTTCCGCGCGACAGGCGGAGATACTGTCCACTATACTAACGAGGAGTCGCAAAGACTGGTAGTCGCCTCCGATCAGTGCGACTTCAGCTCGCTGCAGACAGCCTTCCCATTTCCAGGAACGGCCTCATGTGTCATTTTAGGTCATCGCTTCCTCCACGCGAGCGTTCTTGCTGACTGGACAATCAGGGATCCAACCTCCAATCAAGCCCCTGCGTTGGTGGTATAGTGGTGAGCATAGCTGCCTTCCAAGCAGTTGACCCGGGTTCGATTCCCGGCCAATGCATTGCCTTTTGCTCAAGCTTTCTTTAAAACAGTCGTCCGGGGCCCCTGGCCAACTCCTTCTGTAACTCATTTTAGGTCGTCGCTTCCTCGTCGCGAGCGTTCTTGCTGACTGCACAATTCGGCATCCAACCTCAGTTCAATGCCCCTGCGTTGGTGGTATAGTGGTGAGCATAGCTGCCTTCCAAGCAGTTGACCCGGGTTCGATTCCCGGCCAACGCATTGCCTTTTGCTCAAGCTTTCGTTAAAACAGTCGTCCGGGGCCCCTGGCCAACTCGTGGCTGGAGCAAAACTATTGTATGTGTCTTTGGGCAGCATACGACTAGTTCTCCCCGTCAGGGAATCGAACCCCAGTCTTCCGCGTGACAGGCGGAGATACTTTCCACTATACTAACGAGGAGTCGCAGAGACAGGTAGTCGCCTCCGATCAGTGCGACTTCAGCTCGCCGCAGACAGCCTTCCCATTTCCAGGAACGGCCTCATGCGTCATTTTAGGTCATCGCTTCCTCGTCGCGAGCGTTCTTGCTGACTGCACAATCCGGCATCCAACCTCCAATCAAGCCCCTGCGTTGGTGGTATAGTGGTGAGCATAGCTGCCTTCCAAGCAGTTGACCCGGGTTCGATTCCCGGCCAACGCATTGCCTTTTGCTCAAGCTTTCATTAAAACAGCTGTCAGGGGCCCCTGGCCAACTCGTGGCTGGAGCAAAACTATTGTATGTGTCTTTGGGCAGCATACGACTAGTTCTCCCCGTCAGGGAATAGAACCCCAGTCTTCCGCGTGACAGGCGGAGATACTGTCCACTATACTAACGAGGAGTTGCAGAGACAGGTAGTCGCCTCCGATCAGTGCGACTTCAGCTCGCTGCAGACAGCCTTCCCATTTCCAGGAACGGCCTCATGCGTCATTTTAGGTAAGAGAAGCCAGTGAATCCCAAAAAAAACATCATCTAATACCATTTAAATATGAAGTGTCTGTATAAAACGTGTTACGTTATTAAAGTAGAGAGCTTGTATTTTAATAAAGAGCCTGGTAGGTCAGGTCAATAAGTTCATGCGTTTTTTTTTTAGTGCCGGGTCACAACAAAGATAGTTTCAGTTCCTTCGCACCTGCCAGTTGCTAATGTGTTGCGAGCATACTTGCTGACCGCACAATCCGGGATTCAGCCTACTTCCAACCCCCTGCGTTGGTGGTATAGTCGTGAGCATAGCTGCCTTCCAAGCAGTTGACTCGGGTTCGATTCCCGCCCAATGCATTGCCGTTTGCTCAAGCTGTCGTTAAAACAGTCGTCCGGGGCCCCTGGCCAACTCGTGGCTGGAGCAAAACTATTGTATGTGTCTTTGGGCAGTAGTAAACAACTAGTTCTCCCCGTCGGGGAATCGAACCCCGGTCTTCCGCGTGACAGGCGGAGATTTTTTTTTTTTTTTTTTTTTTATCAAAAAAGCTTACAGCACCTGGTATTCCCAGGCGGTCTCCCATCCAAGTACTAACCAGGCCCGACCCTGCTTAGCTTCCGAGATCAGACGAGATTGGGCGTGACTTTTTTTTTTTTTTTTTTTATTGAAATTTTTCCAATGCAAAAAATACATCATTACTTTCATCACTTTCAATACATCCTTTTACAATTCAAGTACTCAGTACAATATACTTAAGCTTAAAATGCTGTTAAAAAATTAAGAAATAAAATTCAATTTAAAGTAAAAGTAAAACTTAAAAATCCAGATCACTTCCAGGTACATTCCATTCTAAATCTTTTAAAACTTTAGAAATCCTTGGAGTAAAAATTACATAAAAGCTTTGCAACATGTTTTCATACTTAAAATACCAATACAGTCCTTCAATATATCTTTCGGTTTTCTTTTTAAGAACATTCCAAACATCAAGCACCACTTTTTCTTTTTTGGCCACATTTCTTCTTTCCCATACTGCATTTTTTATCAACATTACTAACAGGTTCACAAACTTTTTACTTTGACAATTTCCCTCCCATCCAAACATCACTATCCTCTTCCATTCTATTACCTCTTCATCCCAGTCCTCAATTAATTCTTTTATCATCTTTTTGCATTTTCTGTAAAAGCCCTCCAACTCTTTACAGTATAAAAACAAGTGTAAAATTCCTTCATCTTCGTCTTTGCATACCTTACATGTTGCATTCTGTTCCATTCCAATCTTAGTTAAAATACAGTCTGTAAAAATTGCTTTGTGCCTTATTAAATACTCTAAACATTCCAGTTTGGTTTCCACAATCTTTCCCCTCGTATTTCTCCATATACTTCCTTTTTTCAGATCTTTAAATCTCTGTACCCAAAAATTGTTAGCAACTGGTTCTTTAAAAACACCATCTCTAAAATAACAATAAAACTGTTTCACATTACACTCCTTAAAATTACATAGTTTCCCTTTCAGTCTGACATAAATGTCTTTCTCTTCCTTCCATTCCTCCATGTTTTCTATTCTTTTAATCCATTCCTTCGGTATTGCGTTTTTGATAATTTCGTATTTATTTTCTATTTCTCTTTCGCTGCATTCCTCTTTTGCTTCCTCCATTGCATCCTTTATAAATTGTGATGGTAAAAACCCTTCTTTAAATTCATACAAAACATCTCTTACCCTTGTTATTCCCACCTCCATCCATTTTTTAAAAAAGATCTCTTTCCCATCTCTTAAAATACTTTTGTTTAAGAACAGGGGTTGATTTAAAATGTTTTCTCTTCCTTTCAGATTATAATCTATTACAGTTAAGAAATCCCCCCAAGCACTTAAAATTTCCTTGTAGAAGTCAGGTAATTCTTCCGCCATCCAGTTTTTTGTTTTCATCCATAAAATATCCTCCCCCAAATTAAAATTCCCACATTTGTTTAAAAAATATTTCATAACTTTCTTCCATTCCGTTTCATTTTCTTCTTGCAACAATTTTTTGACTATTTTAACTCTTAAGCAGTTTTTCCTTTGTTTAATATCCATTAACCCCAACCCACCCTCTTCTAATGGTCCTAATAAGGTGTTGTATGTGTTGTAAACCTTTTTTCTTCTTAAGTGTAGGAGACTCAGAAGTGAAGAACCAGGAGACGTTGGTAGTATCTTCAGCAGGATTCTTTATTGAGAACACGAGCTGTCGGTAGCTGTAGTCACCAAGTCTAACTTCAAGTAACTTTACATAGTATATTATAAGCATTTTAAGAGGAGGGACTTCTGGATTGTGGAGACAAATTCAAACAAAGCATGCAAATGTAGTACGAACACACCCTACTCTGAGGGCATTACCAATCCAATGGAATCAGCATAACTATTCAAATGCTGATAGTGGCCAGGAACTCTGGTTGCAAGAGCCATCCCAGAGCCATTAAAGAAAGTCTCAGTGATCAGACTCATTTAACTTACAATGGAGAAAACAGGATTTGACAGATTCTCTTGCTGGAAACTGTTTCACAGCTGATATCATTTACCATCCTAACCTGAATTGCTAACTTCAACAAACAGAACTTTCTCTGTTTATATATGATAGTATTAGAAACTTAAATAAAACATTTAATACATTTTTATTCCTTCAATTCCCCCTTTGGGAGTTCTAAATAACTCCCACATAATATACAAATTTAAACACTTAAAAGTTCATTCTTGTAACTTGCGTAAGTTACAGGCACATAGCTTGCTCTGTGTTGATGTTTCTGCAATTGCATGTTGACACAGAAACAAAACATGCAATTCCGTGAGTCTTTTCTGGTTGGAACTGTGATTTTCTCGTGATCACTCAAGTTTCTGAACCATGAAGAATTATCTTCAGTCATATTGGTGTAATTATGCTGAAATATCAAGAATGTCTTGTTGGACCACCATGTTTGGGCACAAGTGAGTCCTGGAATGCAGTCATCTTCGGATGTGACGTGCAAACGTTCTTTCCAGCAAACCAGGCGTTTTTGACATATTCATCAGCTCTAAGAATATGTTGTTTCTGGAGTCCGGACTTTGTGCAGATCTGATGTGTAGTAGTAGGACAATCTTGATCATGTCGATGGATGACTGAAGGTTTCGTAGTCTCTGCGTTGTGTATTTTTTTTCTTTTCTTTATCCTTTTGTGATAGTTGGCTCGGAAGTGGGTCTAGTTGTTTCTTGAGGTTATGTCTTCATACGCAGACGAGGAGGTCGGTGCATATGGGTCTCGGGTCAGCAAGTGGTACCTGCACAGAGGAAGAGAGAAAACAAAAGACAGGAGAGCAGTATTTGTTCAAACACTAGGGTTGTAAACTTTTTTCCCGTGTCTGCTATTTTTGTTCCTTCTTTCCCTATTTTCTGAATTATTTTGACACCTAAATAGAACCAGTGAGGTAAGGATGGGCTAGTGGATGGGGAAGGCTATGAGGGAGTCTTCACCGCAAGGGTTGGCCCCCGACGCCTGTTGCAATCGGTTCTTCCCTGGGCTCCTCACTGTTCCGTGTCCTGTCATTTCCCTGTGGGAGGGGAAGCAACTTTTACAGTGTGACACAATGAGTCCAGTTTATCCTGACACAATACTGCAACTACTTTAATTAACATCACTTGATGTACCATTTAGGCTCTAATAGCTTGCAACATTCTAGAGATTTCTTTGGCTACCTGTCCTGTGACGTGTGTAATCTTCATCTGAGTTATTTCTCCTTCATCTTCTAACAACTTCAGTCATAGTAGACATCATACATGAGGATGAAACAATATTCGGCATTATTGTGGACACTGCATGAGGGCATTTTACGTTTACAGTCTGACCTAACACTATTAATGATGAAAGGCCTGTGCTGTAAAATAACATTTAAGGCTGTGAGTCTACTTTAACCAGTGTCCCCCAAAGGAAAAACTGAGATAGTCACTTTCCTTTTGTTCTATTAAACAAAAATAAGTCTTTTATCTCTGTTGTAAGTTACTGGGGAGAATTAAGCACTCACAGCACAAATGGTTAACACCTCAACATGTTGCCCCACCCGTTTAATGACGTGGGGAGGGGCTGCTTCAAATTAGCAAGCAGATTGAGTAGTAGCTTAGCAACATAATTAACCTCAATAAAGTTCTTTTTGCTTTTCCTACACTCTTTTCTCCAGTGTCCAGGCTTACCACAGTAATAACAACTGCCCTCTCTCTTAGGACATTTACGTTTCTGTTGGTTCTCTGTGTTGACCTTAAAGGATGCTGCTGCAATGTTTACTCTCTCTTTTACATCAGAATCTCTTTCCCAAGTAGCTAACCTGTCTCGGTTACTTTGCAGGGTACTGGTAGCCCATGTGACGTCTAAGAAAGGCAATGCATTTCTATGCTCTGACAAAAGACCATCATACCATGTGCGAACTAATGGCCCATTGTCATTTAACACCTTCTCTGAAGTGTCTGCTATGCCACTGTAAGTTACAGCTGACTGACAAAATCTTTGAGTGTACTCACTAACATTCTCATGTTTCTTCTGTACACAACTAGTGATATTTGACCAGTCCATGTTTGGTCCAACAATGTTTTTCAACGCTTTCAGAACTCCCTCTCTCAGTTTATCTTTTCTGGCATGTTGTAGTTCAGAAGTAACAGCAGACTCAAAACTGTTGAATTCAGATTCAGTTAGAATTTGTGACATCAGCTGTGTGACTTCTGCCAATGACATGTCGTAAAGACGCATTTTACTGATCAATGCCCTTCTAAACTCAGAAAAATTTCTTTGCACTGATGGCAAATTTGCAGCGATTCTCTCGATTTCTTTAGGACCTGAAGATAATTTGACTGCTTGTTGCTGCAGTATGGGGGTTACAGATTGAACAGATTCAATGCCTTTTGCCCTAGTCTGAGCCTTTTGTCTTTCACCACACACTTCAAATGCATTTACATCTTTATCTATCAAACCAGAATTTCTAGTGTTTTCTAGTCTACAGAAAGACTGTAAATCAGGATAGCTTTCATCTGACTGTTGGTCTTCAGAGTCACATTTGGTTGAGGCCTGATTATGGCTCACCTTTGTCTTGAAACAGGACACTTGAGTCTGTAATTGTTTGTTTTGTTCATTTAACTTATCAATACACCTAGTTTGTTCTTGTGCAATGGATAAGCTATATTCTCTATGGCAACAGATTATGCCTTTCATGTTTTTCTTTCTGATACATGCACCTAACACCTTCTTGCATTCTTCAATAGACCAAACTTTGTCTGGATCAATACCAAATTTCTTTGTCAAATACAATCTAACTGACTCAGTCACTATGGAGTCCATTTTCTCTCCTAACAATGACTTGAACTCACTGTCTGTCCATAAAGGGCTTGCTAATCCACGTTTCTCAGTAGTTGGAATCAGTCTAGCATTCTTCCTAACCATTTTGTGGATTTCTTTGTTACCAACTTAATCAAAAAAAATAAAATTAAACTTCTCTCTATTATCTACAACAGAGGGTACAATCTTATTAGCACACGATGCTAAACAAACAAACACTAAAACTTCTCTGTTCAAAACAGAGGCTACACTTGTTAACACAGATCAAACTATTGTTAACCTTCCTTGGCAGAGCAAAGGGTAACACAAATTACTAGCACTTTACGCTAATCTTCCCTGATTAAATCAGAGGATACAAACAACTTCCCTGACTATTCAGAGGATAAAACCAAAATATTATTAGCACGTAATGCTAACCTTCTCTGTGACCAGAGGGTAACTAAACCAATATATTAACACGTAATGTTAAAACTTCCCTGCCTGACAAAAACAGAGGATATCTTTCATCTCTAAAAGCAAACTTTTAAAGGGTAACTTTAGTTAGCAAACTCTACAGCTGTTTGTTAACTTCTTCTCTGATGGCGCAGAGGAATAACAGATTTTTTTTACTGGTTTTTCAACGGTTCTTTGAATGGAGTGAAACTCACCAAATTTTTTGTTGTATAGAAAGATTCCGCCTGGAAATCTTGGTTCAGCTTGAAGTTTTCAATCTGGAGGAAGCTGGAAAGATTCAGTCTGGCAATCTTTGTTTAGCTGGATGTTTCAAAATTCAGTCTGGAGACTCAGTCAGCTTTGTTGAGATCTTTGAGCTTTGAAGTTTCAAAAGTTCATTCTTTGTTGAGTTTCAGTTTCTCCATCCGGGTCACAGGCACCATCTGTTGTAAACCTTTTTTCTTCTTAAGTGTAGGAGACTCAGAAGTGAAGAACCAGGAGACGTTGGTAGTATCTTCAGCAGGATTCTTTATTGAGAACACGAGCTGTCGGTAGCTGTAGTCACCAAGTCTAACTTCAAGTAACTTTACATAGTATATTATAAGCATTTTAAGAGGAGGGACTTCTGGATTGTGGAGACAAATTCAAACAAAGCATGCAAATGTAGTACGAACACACCCTACTCTGAGGGCATTACCAATCCAATGGAATCAGCATAACTATTCAAATGCTGATAGTGGCCAGGAACTCTGGTTGCAAGAGCCATCCCAGAGCCATTAAAGAAAGTCTCAGTGATCAGACTCATTTAACTTACAATGGAGAAAACAGGATTTGACAGATTCTCTTGCTGGAAACTGTTTCACAGCTGATATCATTTACCATCCTAACCTGAATTGCTAACTTCAACAAACAGAACTTTCTCTGTTTATATATGATAGTATTAGAAACTTAAATAAAACATTTAATACATTTTTATTCCTTCATATGCTATTCTTGAGGGTTTACCCTCCCACAAAAAACTGAGAAAACATTTCTTCAACCTCCCTTCTACCCACAAAGGCATTTCTGTCACATATAAAACGTACCACAACTTTGAAGCCATTAAAACATTCAATACTAAAACCTTCCCTTTCAAATTTAAAGCCCTCATTCTCCAAAAATTTAACCTCCGCTCTATTCCTGTTATCAATTCCTCCCACATTTTGTCTCTTACTTGCTTCCCATCCTTTCCCATTAATATCCCTAAAATCCTAATTTCTTCAACTTCCTTAAAATTAAAACATTCCGTTAACACTGACGTTGCCCCAAACCTCATATACACTGTCTTGTCCTCATTAATTTTACTTCCTGATCCTTTGCAAAATTCTTGTACATTCTTCATTACTTGTTTTACACCCTCTGTCCCTTTAACTATTATTGTTGTGTCATCCGCATATTGAAAAATTTTCCCTTCTGCTTTGCTTTCCTGTATTTGTATTCCTTTTATTTTCTCTTCTTTTCGTATTGCTAGGCCCAACGGTTCTGCTACAAGAGAGTATAATAAAGCTGAGAGTGGACATCCTTGTCTAATTGATCTAGTTATTTTAAAACATTCCGTTAAAAAAACGTTACATTTTATTTTTGTTAGAGTCCCCTTATATAAAATCTTTATCCATTTCACAAAATTCTCACCAAACCCAAACCTATTTAAAACCCCAAATAAATATTCATGCTCCACTCTATCAAAAGCCTTTTCGAAGTCTAAGCTGATCACATACCCCTCATCATTCTTTTCTTTTATGTATTGTATTGTGTCCCTTATACTCATCATTATGTCTGCTATGTCTCTTCCTTTAACTGCATATGCTTGATTTGTTTTTATTATTTGAGGCATCACTTCTTTTAACCTATTTGCTAAAATCTTTGCTAATATCTTTAAATCAGTATTTAGCATTGTTATTGGCCTGTAGTTTTTTAAATCAGTTTGTTCACCTTTCCTTTTATATATTAGCTTCATCAGCCCCATTCCCATCCTTTCATTCATCTCTTCCTCCTTAAATATTTCCTTAAAAACCTCCTTTAAAATCTCTATTAAAATGTCCTTAAAACGTATATAAAATTCACTTCCCAAACCATCTATCCCTGGGCTTTTCCTTTTATGTAGTTGATCTATCACTCTTTTGATCTCCTCATTCCTGATTTCCCCATCACATTCCTTTTTATCCTCTTCACTTAAATTTGTTTCAATATAATTTAACAGTTTCTTTTTTTCCTCTTCTTCCACTCCTCTTGTTTTAAAAAGATCCTCATAAAAAAGCTTTATCTCTTCTAGCACTTTTCCATTCCCCTCCACAATCTCTCCACTTCTCCCTTTTATTTCTTTTATTATTCCAGCTTTCGCCCTCTTTTTCTCCAAGTCAAAGAAAAACTTTGTGCATTTCTCCCCCTCCACCATATATTTGTTCTTACTTCTTAATCTTGCCCCCTCATATTCTTTTTCTTCTATTTCTTTGAGTTTCCCCTCTATTTCTTTTATCTTTTTTATGTCTTTACTCTCACTATTTAATTCTCTTCCTAGCATCTCCTTTATTTCTTTTTCTTTGTGTCTTTTACTTATTTGTAAGATTCTGCAATACTTTATTGAAAATTTCTTTACTAGATATTTAACATTCTCCCACCACATTCTTTTATCTTCTCCATACATTGCATTATCCTTCTCTTTCTCTATGATTCCTTTTATCTCTGCAACATAATCTTCATTCTTTAAAATCTCTGTATTTAGAATCCATGTACCCGGTCCCCTTTGCACATTACTCCAATCTATTTTAAACCGTAAAAACTTATGATCACTAAATCTAGTTTCATCATAGCTGATTTTTTCAATAAAATTCTCCACATTTCTTGTACATAGCACATAATCAATTCTTGTTTTACATATAAAATTCCCCACTATTTGCTTCCTTGAGTAAACCTTTTTCCCTCCATTTCTTTCCCTCCATACATCTATTAAGTTATTTTCTCTCATCAATTCGGTTAATTCTTTCCTCCCTGTGTCCGATTTAAAAACCATCCCCTCTGCCATGTCGAGTTTGCTAAAAACTGTGTTAAAATCCCCCACCATTATTATTTCCTTATATTTCTTTATCACACTCCTTAGACAGTTAAAAAAATCTTTCTTTTCTTTCTCTTCTGTTGGTGCATGTACATTCACTAAAATTAATTCACGTCCTTCATAATTTACTTCCACAGCCATGCATTTTCCCATCTTATCTTTGTACACCACTTTGGTTGTATTAAAAACATCTTTTCTCATTAAAAACGCCACCCCTCTTCCAAGCCTACCATCCCCATTATTATATAAAATATCTCCTTCCCATTTCTTTTTGTATTCCATTATCACACTCTCTTTCCAATTTGTTTCTTGTAAAACAATGACATCTTCTCCTCTACACTTTTCTTTCACTCTTTCAAATTTTCCCATGTCCATCAGTCCACTTGCATTAAAAGTAACACAACTTAAAACCATTAAAATAAATAAAAATAAATACTTAAAAACCATTATTCTCCATTTTCTCCCTCCAGGCCCTTTAACACGTCACATCTGTTTTCACTTTCATCTTGGACCTTAAACATAGTCTTTTTCCTTACATTTTCCAGATTCTGTGTTTCAGTGCCGGGTCACAACAAAGATAGTTTCAGTTCCTTCGCACCTGCCAGTTGCTAATGTGTTGCGAGCATACTTGCTGACCGCACAATCCGGGATTCAGCCTACTTCCAACCCCCTGCGTTGGTGGTATAGTCGTGAGCATAGCTGCCTTCCAAGCAGTTGACTCGGGTTCGATTCCCACCCAACGCATTGCCGTTTGCTCAAGCTGTCGTTAAAACAGTCGTCCGGGGCCCCTGGCCAACTCGTGGCTGGAGCAAAACTATTGTATGTGTCTTTGGGCAGCAGTAAACAACTAGTTCTCCCCGTCGGGGAATCGAACCCCGGTCTTCCGCGTGACAGGCGGAGATACTGTCCACTATACTAACGAGGAGTCGCAAAGACTTGTCGTCGCCTCCGGTCAGTGCGACTTCAGCTCGCTGCAGACAGCCTTCCCATTTCCAGGAACGGCCTCATGCGTCATTTTAGGTCATTGCTTCCTCGACGCGAGCGTTCTTGCTGACTGGACAATCCGGCATCCAACCTCCAATCAAGCCCCTGCGTTGGTGGTATAGTGGTGAGCATAGCTGCCTTCCAAGCAGTTGACCCGGGTTCGATTCCCGGCCAACGCATTGCCTTTTGCTCAAGCTTTCTTTAAAAGAGTCGTCCGGGGCCCCTGGCCAACTCCTTCTGTAACTCATTTTAGGTCGTCGCTTCCTCGTCGCGAGCGTTCTTGCTGACTGCACAATTCGGCATCCAACCTCAGTTCAATTCCCCTGCGTTGGTGGTATAGTGATGAGCATAGCTGCCTTCCAAGCAGTTGACCCGGGTTCGATTCCCGGCCAACGCATTGCCTTTTGCTCAAGCTTTCGTTAAAACAGTCGTCCGGGGCCCCTGGCCAACTCGTGGCTGGAGCAAAACTATTGTATGTGTCTTTGGGCAAGATACGACTAGTTCTCCCCGTCAGGGAATCGAACCCCAGTCTTCCGCGTGACAGGCGGAGATACTGTCCACTATACTAACGAGGAGTCGCAGAGACAGGTAGTCGCCTCCGATCAGTGCGACTTCAGCTCGCCGCAGACAGCCTTCCCATTTCCAGGAACGGCCTCATGCGTCATTTTAGGTCATCGCTTCCTCGTCGCGAGCGTTCTTGCTGACTGCACAATCCGGCATCCAACCTCCAATCAAGCCCCTGCGTTGGTGGTATAGTGGTGAGCATAGCTGCCTTCCAAGCAGTTGACCCGGGTTCGATTCCCGGCCAACTCATTGCCTTTTGCTCAAGCTTTCTTTAAAACAGTCGTCCGGGGCCCCTGGCCAACTCCTTCTGTAACTCATTTTAGGTCGTCGCTTCCTCGTCGCGAGCATTCTTGCTGACTGCACAATCTGGCATCCAACCTCCGTTCAGTGCCCCTGCGTTGGTGGTATAGTGGTGAGCATAGCTGCCTTCCAAGCAGTTGACCTGGGTCGGATTCCCAGCCAACGCATTGCCTTTTGCTCAAGCTTTCGTTAAAACAGACGTCCGGAGCCCTTGGCCAACTCCTTCTGTGGCTGGAGCAAAAATTTCGTATAGGATTTTGGGCAGCTGTAAACGACTGGGTCTGGGTATGAATTGAACCCCTGTCTTCCGCGTGACAGGCGGAGATACTGTCCAATATACTAACGAGGAGTTGCAGAGACAGGTAGTAGCCCCCGGTCAGCGCGACTTCAGCTCGCTGCAAACAGCCTTCCCATTTCCAGGAACGGCCTCATGCGTCATTTTAGGTCAGAGAAGCCAGTGAATCCCCAAAAAAACATCATCTAATACCATTTAAATATGAACTGTCTGTATAAAACGTGTTACGTTATTAAAGTAGAGAGCTTGTTTTTTAATAAAGAGCCTGGTAGGTCAGGTCAATAAGTTCATGCGTTTTTTTTTCAGTGCCGGGTCCAAACAAAGAGAGTTTCACTTCCTTCGCACCTGCCAGTTGCTAATGTGTTGCGAGCATACTTGCTGACCGCACAATCCGGGATTCAGCCTACTTCCAACCCCCTGCGTTGGTGGCATAGTTGTGAGCATAGCTGCCTTCCAAGCAGTTGACTCGGATTCGATTCACGCCCAACGCATTGCCGTTTGATCCTGCTGTCGTTAAAACAGTCATCCGGGGCCCCTGGCCAACTCGTGGCTGGAGCAAAACTATTGTATGTGTCTTTGGGCAGCATAAGACTAGTTCTCCCCGTCAGGGAATCGAACCCCAGCCTTCCGCGTGACAGGCAGAGATACTGTCCACTATACTAACGAGGAGTCGCAGAGACAGGTAGTCGCCTCCAATCAGTGCGACTTCAGCTCGCTGCAGACAGCCTTCCCATTTCCAGGAACGGCCTCATGCGTCATGTTAGGTCATCGCTTCCTCGTCGCGAGCGTTCTTGCTGACTGCACAATCCGGCATCCAACCTCCATTCAAGCCTCCATACTGTCCACTATACTGACGAGGAGTTGCAGAGACAGGTAGTCGCCTCCGATCAGTGCGACTTCAGCTCGCTGCAGACAGCCTTCCCATTTCCAGGAACAGCCTCATGCGTCATTTTAGGTCAGAGAAGCCAGTGAATCCCAAAATAAACATCATCTAATACCATTTAAATATGAAGTGTCTGTATAAAACGTGTTACGTTATTAAATTAGAGAGCTTGTATTTTAATAAAGAGCCTGGTAGGTCAGGTCAATAAGTTCATGCGTTTTTTTTTTCAGTGCCGGGTCACAACAAAGATAGTTTCAGTTCCTTCGCACCTTCCAGTTGCTAATGTGTTGCGAGCATACTTGCTGACCGCACAATCCGGGATTCAGCCTACTTACAACCCCCTGCGTTGGTGGTATAGTCGTGAGCATAGCTGCCTTCCAAGCAGTTGACTCGGGTTCGATTCCCGCCCAACGCATTGCCGTTTGCTCAAGCTGTCGTTAAAACAGTCGTCCGGGGCCCCTGGCCAACTCGTGGCTGGAGCAAAACTATTGTATGTGTCTTTGGGCAGCAGTAAACAACTAGTTCTCCCCGTCGGGGAATCGAACCCCGGTCTTCCGCGTGACAGGCGGAGATACTGTCCACTATACTAACGAGGAGTCGCAGAGACAGGTAGTCGCCTCCGATCAGTGCGACTTCAGCTCGCCGCAGACAGCCTTCCCATTTCCAGGAACGGCCTCATGCGTCATTTTAGGTCATCGCTTCCTCGTCGCGAGCGTTCTTGCTGACTGCACAATCCGGCATCCAACCTCCAGTCAAGCCCCTGCGTTGGTGGTATAGTGGTGAGCATAGCTGCCTTCCAAGCAGTTGACCCGGGTTCGATTCCCGGCCAACGCATTGCCTTTTGCTCAAGCTTTCTTTAAAAGAGTCGTCCGGGGCCCCTGGCCAACTCCTTCTGTAACTCATTTTAGGTCGTCACTTCCTCGTCGCGAGCGTTCTTGCTGACTGCACAATCCGGCATCCAACCTCCGTTCAGTGCCCCTGCGTTGGTGGTATAGTGGTGAGCATAGCTGCCTTCCAAGCAGTTGACCTGGGTCGGATTCCCAGCCAACGCATTGCCTTTTGCTCAAGCTTTCGTTAAAACAGACGTCCGGAGCCCTTGGCCAACTCCTTCTGTGGCTGGAGCAAAAATTTCGTATAGGATTTTGGGCAGCTGTAAACGACTGGGTCTGGGTATGAATCGAACCCCTGTCTTCCGCGTGACAGGCGGAGATACTGTCCAATATACTAACGAGGAGTTGCAGAGACAGGTAGTAGCCCCCGTTCAGCGCAACTTCAGCTCGCTGCAAACAGCCTTCCCATTTCCAGGAACGGCCTCATGCGTCATTTTAGGTCAGAGAAGCCAGTGAATCCCAAAAAAAACATCATCTAATACCATTTAAATATGAACTGTCTGTATAAAACGTGTTACGTTATTAAAGTAGAGAGCTTGTTTTTTAATAAAGAGCCTGGTAGGTCAGGTCAATAAGTTCATGCGGTTTTTTTTCAGTGCCGGGTCCAAACAAAGAGAGTTTCAGTTCCTTCGCACCTGCCAGTTGCTAATGTGTTGCGAGCATACTTGCTGACCGCACAATCCGGGATTCAGCCTACTTCCAACCCCCTGCGTTGGTGGCATAGTTGTGAGCATAGCTGCCTTCCAAGCAGTTGACTCGGATTCGATTCACGCCCAACGCATTGCCGTTTGCTCAAGCTGACGTTAAAACAGTCGTCCGGGGCCCCTGGCCAACTTGTGGCTGGAGCAAAACTATTGTATGTGTCTTTGGGCAGCATAAGACAGCATAAGGGGTGGTGATGGCGCAGTGGATAAGACACATGCCTTTGGTGTGAGAGACCCGGGTTCGAATCCACTGTGAGACACCAATGTGTCCCTGAGCAAGACACTTAACCCCTAGTTGCTCCTGAGGCGTGCGACCTCTGAAATATAGCAATTGTAAGTCGCTTTGGATAAAAGCGTCAGCTAAATGAACAAATGTAAATAAGACTAGTTCTCCCCGTCAGGGAATCGAACCCCAGTCTTCCGCGTGACAGGCAGAGATACTGTCCACTATACTAACGAGGAGTCGCAGAGACAGGTAGTCGCCTCTAATCAGTGCGACTTCAGCTCGCTGCAGACAGCCTTCCCATTTCCAGGAACGGCCTCATGCGTCATTTTTGGTCATCGCTTCCTCGTCGCGAGCGTTCTTGCTGACTGCACAATCCGGCATCCAACCTCCATTCAAGCCTCCATACTGTCCACTATACTGACGAGGAGTTGCAGAGACAGGTAGTCGCCTCCGATCAGTGCGACTTCAGCTCGCTGCAGACAGCCTTCCCATTTCCAGGAACGGCCTCATGCGTCATTTTAGGTCAGAGAAGCCAGTGAATCCCAAAATAAACATCATCTAATACCATTTAAATATGAAGTGTCTGTATAAAACGTGTTACGTTATTAAATTAGAGAGCTTGTATTTTAATAAAGAGCCTAATAGGTCAGGTCAATAAGTTCATGCGTTTTTTTTTTCAGTGCCGGGTCACAACAAAGATAGTTTCAGTTCCTTCGCACCTGCCAGTTGCTAATGTGTTGCGAGCATACTTGCTGACCGCACAATCCGGGATTCAGCCTACTTCCAACCCCCTGCGTTGGTGGTATAGTCGTGAGCATAGCTGCCTTCCAAGCAGTTGACTCGGGTTCGATTCCCGCCCAACGCATTGCCGTTTGCTCAAGCTGTCGTTAAAACAGTTGTCCGGGGCCCCTGGCCAACTCGTGGCTGGAGCAGAACTATTGTATGTGTCTTTGGGCAGCAGTAAACAACTAGTTCTCCCCGTCGGGGAATCGAACCCCGGTCTTCCGCGTGACAGGCGGAGATACTGTCCACTATACTAACGAGGAATCGCAAAGACTGGTAGTCGCCTCCGATCAGTGTGACTTCAGCTCGCTGCAGACAGCCTTCCCATTTCCAGGAACGGCCTCATGCGTCATTTTAGGTCATTGCTTCCTCGACGCGAGCGTTCTTGCTGACTGGACAATCCGGCATCCAACCTCGAATCAAGCCCCTGCGTTGGTGGTATATTGGTGAGCATAGCTGCCTTCCAAGCAGTTGACCCGGGTTCGATTCCCGGCCAACGCATTGCCTTTTGCTCAAGCTTTCTTTAAAACAGTCGTCCGGGGCCCCTGGCCAACTCCTTCTGTAACTCATTTTAGGTCGTCGCTTCCTCGTCGCGAGCGTTCTTGCTGATTGCACAATTCGGCATCCAACCTCAGTTCAATTCCCCTGCGTTGGTGGTATAGTGGTGAGCATAGCTGCCTTCCAAGCAGTTGACCTGGGTTCGATTACCGGCCAACGCATTGCCTTTTGCTCAAGCTTTCGTTAAAACAGTCGTCCGGGGCCCCTGGCCAACTCGTGGCTGGAGCAAAACTATTGTATGTGTCTTTGGGCAGCATACGACTAGTTCTCCCCGTCAGGGAATCGAACCCCAGTCTTCCGCGTGACAGGTGGAGATACTGTCCACTATACTAATGAGGAGTCGCAGAGACAGGTAGTCGCCTCCGATCAGTGCGACTTCAGCTCGCCGCAGACAGCCTTCCCATTTCCAGGAACGGCCTCATGCGTCATTTTAGGTCATCGCTTCCTCGTCGCGAGTGTTCTTGCTGACTGCACAATCCGGCATCCAACCTCCAATCAAGCCCCTGCGTTGGTGGTATAGTGGTGAGTATAGCTGCCTTCCAAGCAGTTGACCCGGGTTCGATTCCCGGCCAACACATTGCCTTTTGCTCAAGCTTTCTTTAAAACAGTCGTCCGGGGCCCCTGGCCAACTCCTTCTGTAACTCATTTTAGGTCGTCGCTTCCTCGTCGCGAGCGTTCTTGCTGACTGCACAATTCGGCATCCAACCTCCGTTCAATGCCCCTGCGTTGGTGGTATAGTGGTGAGCATAGCTGCCTTCCAAGCAGTTGACCTGGGTCGGATTCCCGGCCAATGCATTGCCTTTTGCTCAAGCTTTCGTTAAAACAGACGTCCGGAGCCCTTGACCAACTCCTTCTGTGGCTGGAGCAAAAATTTCGTATAGGATTTTGGGCAGCTGTAAACGACTGGGTCTGGGTATGAATTGAACCCCTGTCTTCCGCGTGACAGGCGGAGATACTGTCCAATATACTAACGAGGAGTTGCAGAGACAGGTAGTAGCCCCCGGTCAGCGCAACTTCAGCTCGCTGCAAACAGCCTTCCCATTTCCAGGAACGGCCTCATGCGTCATTTTAGGTCAGAGAAGCCAGTGAATCCCAAAAAATCCATCATCTAATACCATTTAAATATGAACTGTCTGTATAAAAGGTGTTACGTTATTAAATTAGAGAGCTTGTTTTTTAATAAAGAGCCTGGTAGGTCAGGTCAATAAGTTCATGCGTTTTTTTTTCAGTGCCGGGTCCAAACAAAGAGAGTTTCAGTTCCTTCGCACCTGCCAGTTGCTAATGTGTTGCGAGCATACTTGCTGACCGCACAATCCGGGATTCAGCCTACTTCCAACCCCCTGCATTGGTGGTATAGTCGTGAGCATAGCTGCCTTCCAAGCAGTTGACTCGGGTTCGATTCCCGGCCAACGCATTGCCGTTTGCTCAAGCTGTCGTCCGGGGCCCCTGGCCAATTCGTGGCTGGAGCAAAACTATTGTATGTGACTTTGGGCAGCATACGACTAGTTCTCCCCGTCAGGGAATCGAACCCCGGTCTTCCGCGTGACAGGCGGAGATACTGTCTGTTTTTTTTTTTTTTTTTTTTTTTGAAATTTTTCCAATGCAAAAAGTACAACATTACTTTCATCACTTTCAATACATCCTTTTACAATTCAAGTACTCAGTACAATATACTTAAGCTTAAAATGCTGTTAAAAAATTAATAAATAAAATTCAATTTAAAGTAAAAGTAAAACTTAAAAATCCAGATCACTTCCAGGAACATTCCATTCTAAATCTTTTAAAACTTTAGAAATCTTTGGAGTAAAAATTACATAAAAGCTTTGCAACATGTTTTCATACTTAAAATACCAATACAGTCCTTCAATATATCTTTCGGTTTTCTTTTTAAGAACATTCCAAACATCAACCACCACTTTTTCTTTTTTGGCCACATTTCTTCTTTCCCATACTGCATTTTTTATCAACATTACTAACAGGTTCACAAACTTTTTACTTTGACAATTTCCCTCCCATCCAAACGTCACTATCCTCTTCCATTCTATTACCTCTTCGTCCCAGTCCTCAATTAATTCTTTTATCATCTTTTTGCATTTTCTGTAAAAGCCCTCCAACTCTTTACAGTATAAAAACAAGTGTAAAATTCCTTCATCTTCGTCTTTGCATACCTTACATGTTGCATTCTGTTCCATTCCAATCTTAGTTAAAATACAATCTGTAAAAATTGCTTTGTGCCTTATTAAATACTCTAAACATTCCAGTTTGGTTTCCACAATCTTTCCCCTCGTATTTCTCCATATACTTCCTTTTTTCAGATCTTTAAATCTCTGTACCCAAAAATTGTTAGCAACTGGTTCTTTAAAAATACTATCTCTAAAATAACAATAAAACTGTTTCACATTACACTCCTTAAAATTACATAGTTTCCCTTTCAGTCTGACATAAATGTCTTTCTCTTCCTTCCATTCCTCCATGTTTTCTATTCTTTTAATCCATTTCTTCGGTATTGCGTTTTTGATAATTTCGTATTTATTTTCTATTTCTCTTTCGCTGCATTCCTCTTTTGCTTCCTCCATTGCATCCTTTATAAATTGTGATGGTAAAAACCCTTCTTTAAATTCATACAAAACATCTCTTACCCTTGTTATTCCCACCTCCATCCATTTTTTAAAAAAGATCTATTTCCCATCTCTTAAAATACTTCTGTTTAAGAACAGGGGTTGATTTAAAATGTTTTCTCTTCCTTTCAGATTATAATCTATTACAGTTAAGAAATCCCCCCAAGCACTTAAAATTTCCTTATAGAAGTCAGGTAATCCTTCCGCCATCCAGTTTTTTGTTTTCATCCATAAAATATCCTCCCCCAAATTAAAATTCCCACATTTGTTTAAAAAATATTTCATAACTTTCTTCCATTCTGTTTCATTTTCTTCTTGCAACAATTTTTTGACTATTTTAACTCTTAAGCATTTTTTCCTTTGTTTAATATCCATTAACCCCAACCCACCCTCTTCTAATGGTCCTAATAAGGTGTTGTATGCTATTCTTGAGGGTTTACCCTCCCACAAAAAACAGAGAAAACATTTCTTCAACCTCCCTTCTACCCACAAAGGCATTTCTGTCACATATAAAACGTACCACAACTTTGAAGCCATTAAAACATTCAATACTAAAACCTTCCCTTTCAAATTTAAAGCCCTCATTCTCCAAAAATTTAACCTCCGCTCTATTCCTGTTATCAATTCCTCCCACATTTTGTCTCTTACTTGCTTCCCATCCTTTCCCATTAATATCCCTAAAATCCTAATTTCTTCAACTTCCTTAAAATTAAAACATTCCGTTAACACTGACGTTGCCCCAAACCTCATATACACTGTCTTGTCCTCATTAATTTTACTTCCTGATCCTTTGCAAAATTCTTGTACATTCTTCATTACTTGTTTTACACCCTCTGTCCCTTTAACTAATATTGTTGTGTCAGCCGCATATTGAAAAATTTTCCCTTCTGCTTTGCTTTCCTGTATTTGTATTCCTTTTATTTTCTCTTCTTTTCGTATTGCTAGGCCCAACGGTTCTGCTACAAGAGAGTATAATAAAGCTGAGAGTGGACATCCTTGTCTAATTGATAATCTAGTTATTTTAAAACATTCCGTTAAAAAAACATTACATTTTATTTTTGTTAGAGCCCCCTTAAATAAAATCTTTATCCATTTCATAAAATTCTCACCAAACCCAAACCTATTTAAAACCCCAAACAAATATTCATGCTCCACTCTATCAAAAGCCTTTTCGAAGTCTAAGCTGATCACATACCCCTCATCATTCTTTTCTTTTATGTATTGTATTGTGTCCCTTATACTCATCGTTATGTCTGCTATGTCTCTTCCTTTTACTGCATATGCTTGATTTGTTTTTATTATTTGAGGCATCACTTCTTTTAACCTATTTGCTAAAATCTTTGCTAATATCTTTAAATCAGTATTTAGCATTGTTATTGGCCTGTAGTTTTTTAAATCAGTTTGTTCACCTTTCCTTTTATATATTAGCTTCATCAGCCCCATTCCCATCCTTTCATTCATCTCTTCCTCCTTAAATATTTCCTTAAAAACCTCCTTTAAAATCTCTATTAAAATGTCCTTAAAACGTATATAAAATTCACTTCCCAAACCATCTATCCCTGGGCTTTTCCTTTTATTTAGTTGATCTATCACTCTTTCGATCTCCTAATTCCTGATTTCCCCATCACATTCCTTTTTATCCTCTTGTAAAGACTCAGGGGCGGATCTAATCCGTGGGGGAATTTGCATATCATAATTAATAATTGGTAATTAATAATTATTCATACATGTTTGGATTAGATCAGGCTTACATGTTAATAAATCTCCCGCTAAGGGATGATGTGTCATTTTACCTGCATGCATGCATGTGTATCCCTGCAATTAACCGCAAGTTGATTGTAATTAATTACACGGACCACGTCTTACAAAACAGGCAAAATTAATTAGCTCAATTGTCAGAATAATATTTGTGGGGATCCACAATATCATCCTACTTTATAGGATTTCAGGAAACGCAATTCTGTGGCCACTAGAATTGGGTTTTCTGCCCTATAAACCAACTACTCTTTAAAGTATCTTTAATTTGTAAAGCTTGTGGCTTAAGTTAGATCTTTGGCACTTAAGGGACTTGGAAAATGAGCAGAGGCAGTACATCAATCAAATGAATATAATGAATTTAATAAGGCAGAACTACTTATGTATTTACTACGGATATATGTATTTACAAACATAATAAACAACAAAACACGATAAGGCATCGATGAACGAGAAATGCATAGAGACAGAGAGAGAGAGGAAATGTAGAGAGTTGCAGTTATGCAATAGGGAGTTTAGAAAGACCCGAGGATCTTTATAAATAGCAAATTCACATAGACAACAGAATTTTGAGACACAACGAGACTTCAACAAATCTTAAAAGCGTGATCAAACACGGATACTTGCACAGGTAATTCTTTGCATGGCTTGTGAAGAAGCGTGTGTGTCTCTCGGTCCGGCGCGTCACGTGGTCACGTGCGTGTGTTTTTCCTTCAAAGCGAGCGTGCGCTCGTTTAAAGGTCCCTTGTAGATGGATTTGCTGAAGAGATATGTCACGCGGTGTTCGTTTCACGCATCGATTGGAATTAAACACGGAGACTTATCTAAGACTGAAATACACAAACTAAACTAGAAACAAATAAAAGAAAGGCGAAGAGCTCGCCCGGGGGCGAGACGTTACATTATGACACGAGGACGAGAGAAGTAAGAGAACGAGCGGAGGGGGGGAAGCCTCATTTATCACCTTGGAGAAATCCAGCCTCTTCCTGTTGGCTTGGCCGGAATTGGTTGGAATTTCACAGGCGGGACTTTGGTTTTTATTGCTCTTTGTCTAAGAGAGAGACATTTGAAACCCTAATTTTGTTTAAGAGCAGAATCTTCACAATTATTATAGTCCTATGTGTCACAAAGTTTTAGCAAGATGTGATATAAATGGCTAAATGTGGAACGAAGATTGGAGCTCAGAGAATCCAAACTTGCCTCACATGGAGTTGGTTACTCATAGTTTGCAAAGTTTGAAACCTTATCCCACTAGAGTTTCCCAACAACATAGATCAAACACATAAAAGACAAATCGTAAGATAAGATTGTATACATTGTTCGTACAATTCAACAAACACACATAAAACACATTGAATATATCTGGTTAAATGTCTTTTAAAGAAAAGAAGTTTCTTTTCGCTTTGGAATCCACTTCCTTTGGGACATTCCGATCAGTCATAAAATGTCTTGTAAGCGGACACCACGCTCTGTCCTGAGTGTGGTCTTCCCTGGTGGGGGAATGTGTGTGTGTGTGTGTGTGTTTGGGTTAATTTACATTCAGAGATTTTTGGTCTTTAGCAGTATGTATTTAGTTATTCAGATTCACCCTCTTAGCCCAGTCCTTACAGTCCCCCTTTTTGTCTGATGAAGTCCCTGTGTGGACTTAATCAGACAACAATCATCACAATGGACGGATGACAGGTGAATCATGATGATCGGGTAGCAGGTGCTCTCAGGCTGAGGCTGAGGGCTCAGCTTGATTAAGTTTGAAGCAGCCTCCAGCGTGGTACCCTCTTCCTGAGGGTCCCGTGGGCTTGGCTGTAGATGTTCGCACCTCGTTGAGCCTCTTGCGCAGGATGACTGTCGAGCATCTGGGTGTGGTTGATAGAGGTACCCAGCGTAGGGTCAGCCGCAATCCAGGATTGGACAGCAGGTGTGGTGGTTAAGTAGGGCAGTTGAGACAAAGCTTGGAGGGCTGTGTCGATAGGATAAATGTCAATTCGCTGGGACCCCCCCACCTTTCGCAAACCACAACTCCCGTTCTGGAGTTAGGGTGAAAGTGTGGTTACTGGAGAAGGATGGGATTTCCAGTTCTAATTTGTACTCTTTGCTTGGAAGATGGTACCATGCCAGGTTGTCACGGTGAAGGATGGCGCCTTTCGGTACTTGGATTCACATGCTGTGGTGGAGCGAGGTGGCACAGGTGTCAGTGTCATTCTGGTCGTAATTGAGTGCAGCTGTGCGCACAGGAGTGTTAATGAGCCCTGTCACCTACAATCTCTGGTTGGGTCTCGATGACTTAAGTGCGAGGCTTACCTTCGGCAGGGCAGCGGGTGTCGCTGATCTGCAGCCTGCAGATTCCGTCAGTGTTGTCTCTGAGGAAGGGTTTGTTAGGGGAGAGATAGTGAGTGTCTTTGGTCAGTGTGCACATGTGTGGATTCGGAGCTGGGGACAGCTTAGTGTCGCTGTCGTGCAAGTCAATCACGTACGGCGTGCGGATCTTGATGTGAGTGTTACCTTTCAGAATCTGACATTGACAATGTTCTTGAGCCGGTGGATTCGGCTTGACTGTGATGGGTAAGTTCAGGAGAAAGCCCCCTTTTCTCTGCTTGTGGTACACGCAGAGTGGGCTGGCACTAACCAGTGAGTAGGCAAGGTGTATTTGTAGAGAGTCAGCTGGCGTGGTGATGGCGGAAGCCAGCACGGTTTGCACAAGGCTTAAGGGTATCAGGTGCGGTGGAATTCTACCCATAGCTAGGCTGTCAATGGAGTTCACCTCCGGCCGCGTGTCTGTCATCAGAGCTGTTACCAGCTGAGTTTGAGCAAAGCCATTCTGGAAGACAGTAAACAGCTGTTTCATGGAGTTCACTGTCTGGGTCAGCAGAACGCTGTGAGTGTTGAAAATTACCACAATTCCCTTTAGTGTCTTGTCGATGGTCTGCAGGGGTGCACTCTGTGTTGTGAGTTGCTCTTTTATCTGTGGAATCTCAGTCTGAATTTTTGCTGCATGCCGCCTCACGGTGGCTAGGTTCACTGTATTCGCACTGGACATACAAGTGTTAAACAGAGTGGCGGCGGCTCCGGGCCAAGCTCCCCGGAACTGTTTGGAGCGGTGGTTGTGTCCACCTAACTCCGCTTGTGTGATAGTCATTTTCTCAAGTTGGCTGAGCATGTGCATCGGCCCCGGCTTGAGTGAGGGAGTCTGTCCATCGGGCACCTGCCCAGCGGTATTTGGGCTACTGCGCTGGCGTAGGGTGCCCTGTAAACATTGCAGGGGTCGAGACGAACATGAACTTTCTGGGTGTGGGTCCTGAAGTTGGTAGTCAGGAGTCCCGGTTGTTCCCTCAGGATGGTGCCTGATGCCGGGCCTGGGGAGATGCTGTTCAATGGTGGTGGCTGCCCTCTGGTTGGCCGAAGGCACAGGATGGTGAACCACAGCAGCATCCTGGTAAAGTGAAAGGGAGAGAGAGAGAGAGAAAGGGAGGAAAAATTTCAGCAGGTGTTGTCCTTGGTTGGCTTGGACAGTCTTTTTCACGCCGGTATGCCACTTGCTTCGGTGTCTTGCAAGTGTCTCTGGTGCTGCGGTGTGCAGCACATGGTGCATCATGGGCATACATTGGCATGACCCCCCTTTTGCACTGTGGCATTACAAGCTGTGGCGCAGTGATGGCATCAGGTGCAGAACGCTGAATGTTGTCTTGTGCACGCAGCATGTGCAAGGTTTATTGCAGGTGTCTGGGGCACCGGTCGTCGGTGGGTTCAGACGGCATTCGTGGGTGGTTGGAGGGGTTAGAGGTGGTTTCTCATAGTGTCCATTGGTTTGTCATAGTCTTTGGGAAGCTGGAAGGTTGGGGTCAGGTTAAGCAGAGGCTCTGTGACACTTTGGCACACTTGTGGTGAGAGACTAATGCATGACCCTAAAAGTTCAGAACCACTGTTTAATGGGTTCGCTAGATATGTAGCATAAAGTTAGGTGCTTCATGTGTATCTAGCTAGTGATGTGTCTCTTGTATCTTTATCATCTTAGCTGTGGATGTTAGGAGGCTAAGACTTGTGTGGTTCCTAGAGTGTTTCCTGGAAGGGGCATAGCCGAGATTAAATAAATGACTTAAGATGGTTCTTATGACTAAATTATTTCTCTGGACTTAAATGGTGGTTCACTACGGCTTGACGAAGTGAAGGATAGGAGGAAAAGAGACAGCTTTCCTATTCAAATTATGCTTATTATCAATCCTCAGGACTATAGTTATGCCCTAGTAATTGTTGAAATTACTTGTGTTGCAGGGTCACAAAAATGAGTGCACTTGTTGAAAATAAACACAATCACAAATAAAGGTGTCTCTGTTTCCTTTCTGGGCCCAATGGGAAATGGAACCACATTCGAACAAGAGAGGAAATGGAATTAAATCATATAGATGACCGAATAGACAAGGGAATAGCTGACTGCCATTATTATCAAAGTGGAAATAAAAATAAAAAAAAGTAATCAAAACAGCGGTAATGATCTGAATGTGAGAATAATCAGTAGCACTAGTGACTAAACTTTGGGTTTGTCTGGACCAACACTCCATAGTGGGTTACAGCGGTTGCGTGTTCAAGACCACACTGTGTGTGTCCCTCCAAAGGTTTAATCAACATGCTGATGGAAATTCTCATTACTATACGAATTCTTCTCTAGCTACACAGTTTACATGTAGTTAAACTTAAGTTTAATTGACAGGGCATCTGCAAATTTAACCTACAGCGCTCAGCCAGGACTATGCCTAACTAGTGAAGGTGAAATTTAGCTGAGAAGAACTGAAAGTACGGAAAGTGAAGAATTAGAAACCCTAACTGGGGTTAAAGAAAGTATTCTAGAATACTTTGCACTGTGTAAACAAAAGCTGTAATTAAGGCTTCAAGTGAATGATGCTAACTGCTAATTGTAGAAGTTATTATTTAGCTTAGCCTAAGCTGGATGAATGCTAGGTTCGCTTAGCCACCTAGGCTGGTTTGTTTACAAAGTGACATCACAAGTTAGCACTTCCTGTGACCAGTTGTTGTCATGGGAACCAGAGCATGTCAGAACAATTCAACAGTACCTGAAGAATGTCTGCACATTTTACTGAGTTATGCATGTTTAAACGGGTTAAAAGGGGGCACCTATACTTTAAGTCTTTCAAGAACTTGATGTTACATTCAGTAAAATGCAAATGTGTTTTGGCATTTGCTAATTTTACTCATGGAACTCTTCTCTTTACTTTACACAACTTATTCTATTTGGTTACAGAGTGAGGAAATAGATTTGCTGTAAGTCAAAGCTTGTCTAAGCCTATATAGTTACGTCCCTCTCATGCATAAATGCTGACTTTTCAGCGAATGAACAGTTTTGATCGCTAGGTAGCTCTCTGCTTGTAGATGCAGCTAAAAATTTAGGTGAATTACATCAATCTAACAATAATTTGTAAGGCCTTTACATTGTAGAAAGGGGAGCATCACCCAGGTCTACGTATATATATAACACTGTCCTGAGCTTTCTTTGTCAGAAACAGGTTTAGCAATACTGCAATTTGGATTTCTTTAACCAAAGCAGGATAGATATCGGTACAGTTTACAAGCTGCTGAGATGAGATTCCTTTGTCAAACAGACTTGCGCTTTACGGCTGAACTTACTGATATTAGTTGGAAATCTAGGACTCTTTCACTTAAAGTAGAGATGTCAATTCCAGTTATCGTTTTATCTGCATTTAGACAAGCCAGCGATCAGAAATGCGTATTGCACGTTGTGTTCTAGTTGGATCGCAAAGATCAAATGCACGCCTGTAGGTTAACAGTAGTTTACGACTCAGGTGGTTTTACTACACTCTGACGCCAGGGTGACGTATGCCTTATTTGGAGCTAGTGTTTGCTGTAACCCTTCATTGTCAGGAAACCTAATGTTTAGCAGTGCTAATTCAACCAGCATCTAGAAACTGTTTGTTTTAAAAGAGTCGTGCATAGTCTGTTGGCCGTTGAGATTTACACGCCCATTTAAGATTCTTTTACATCAGTAAAATTCTAATTTTACGAATGCAGAGTCTTGCAACTCTTTGAGCACACATTTTCATCTACTTCTAAAAGTTCTATGTCCTATGCTGATCAGGGACCTTTTTAGCAGAGTCTTGCACTGTGTTCGGGCAGTGTCCTCTGGTTTTGCAGTTCAAAATCATTGGGGTTTTAGGAATTCTTTCTGAGGAGGCCTTTTGTGTTAGAGGCCTTCTGCATTAGGTCACGCATCGTTGAGTGGGCATTGCGTGGTCTTTGGCGAGCTGGAAGGTGCAGGGTAGCGAACTTGAACCTTGACTTGGTAGTGAGGCTGTGTACCCATGGATGGCTGCTGGAGTTCCGGGGAACTCTGTGATTTTGGGAGTCTGGCTTTGTTGTAGTTCTCGTGACCTCTGTGACCAGAGGGGGCGGGGTTCTTGAACTTGGGCCCAGACGGCCAGGTGTTTATAAGTCTAATAAAAGCTCAGAGCAGTCTAGCAGGTCTTTGCCAGTCAGAAAGGGGTACGTGTCCATTTGTGAGATGTACACCGGGTGGGTAGGACTCAAAGGACCAGTTGTCAGGTACATGGGAGCTCTCTGTTCGAGCCGAAGGTCGTTCTGGCTGTACGACTGCACGTTCAGCTCACACATTTGGGGTGTAAGAGTTTGATCTTCGCTCTTAGCTTTAGCACTGAGTCTTTCAAAGAGTTGAGCTGACATTAGAGGGAGGTCTGAGCCGGTGTCTACCAGGGCTTCAAGGCTCACCTCATTGTCTAGAGTGATGGGTAGGTAGAGTTTCCGGGCCCACCCCCTTTTGATCAGGTTCCCCAGGAGTCTTGGCGTAGGGGCTGGTGTGGCGATCGACGGGTGGTTAGGGCCGGTCTTGTGTAGTTCTCTGCGGAGACAGACAGACAAAGCAGCATTTCTTGGTCTTTTGGGGGTTTTGGACCCAGCTGTGGGAAACTGTGCTGTCTCGTTCAGGCTGTGCAGCTGTCAGCTGTGGTGGCTGTGTGCTGCTGTCACTTTGTGATGTGACAGTGTGCTCTGGGGTCTGTGGCCGACGAGCAGTGTTCTGTGTGCCTGTTGTAGGTCTTACGCTCAAGCATAGGATGTAAGGCTCGTACCTCTTGAATTTTTGGAAAGTCTTTTGTGAAGAAGCTTTTCAGCGACTTCAGGGTCTCGGCTGTCTCAGACGTGGCGGCACTGTGTTTGTCTGATGCGTGCTCAGACTTGTGCTTCTTAGTGGCATGTTGAAAGGGGTACCGCTCCAGGCTGTCTGGGCTTTAGTCTCTTGGTGATGGGGGTCGGCTATTTCTGGGTCGCCGGCTGGCTTCCAGAATGTTTCAGAGCGCTCGCTCTGGTGTCTTGGACGAGCACCATCACGGTACTGCTGCCCTCTGGAGGCCTGGAACGGTCGTGACTCTCTGTAAACAGGGCTATGGTGTTGTGGGGCGCCCTCTGGAGGCAGCTCTGAGTAGTGTTCGGAGACCGAGTAGATTGTGGGGTTTTTCAAAGTCTTTCCGGACATAGTCTTTTGCTTGGTGCAAGCTTCTCTTAGCTGTTGAGTAGTCATGCTATGTGGGCAGGCCAGGAGGACTTGGTGATGACTCACTGTGGGGTGCAGATTTCGGAGAACAGAGTTCTGGAGTTGAAATCATCCTCCATGCCGGCTGATTGAGGTCCACGGCTGTGATTAGTTGTTGGTCTGATTCTGGATCAGAGACTTCTTTAATGAAGGCCTGCCGCAGCGGCTGGTAGTCTATAAGAGTGTGTCAACTCTGTGGGAAAAATGTCAAGTTCACGTTTGAGATCTTATCTCTGCTGAACGAGCTTGTGGATGGTAACATGGGCCTCTTGCGAGCTTCTTTCGCAGGCCGTGGCTTTCGAGTCTCTTTAAGTTCAGTCTCTGCTCTTTGCAAGGGGCTTCACTTTGTCGGAGTTTCTCGTTGAGTTCCTCTCTGGTTCTTTTCTCTGTCTGTGTCGATGAAGATCAGACAGGGCAGTTTGAAGTCTTTCCACTTCTTTCTGTAGCTCGGGGTCGTTGTCATCCTCGGCTTGCATCCTCAGCGTTGCAATTTCGTGCTCCAGGGCGATGCGGCTCCTTTCGTGGAGACGTGCTTGTGCGATGGGCTGGGCAAGCGAGGTTTTGACGTGTCTGGCCGGTCTTTGTCGTGGGAGCTTTGGCTTGGTTTGTGCGCCATCAGCTTGTCCACGTCTGCGATGCTCTGGGCTCGGGGCTCTGAGTCATTGGCGACCTTGGGCAGGAATGGAGGTGTCATGAATCTCAGCCATGTCTCCAGATTGTCCCAGCGGGTTGTGGGACTGTAGGACCGGAACATACTGGCTTCACTGTGGGCGAGAGGAACACAACACACCCAGAGAGACCAATGCAAGTTCCTTCTAAGTTTAACGAGCTATAATACGGGCTATGCCGTGTATGAAAATTTTGGTTAACTGATGCAGACAGTTAAATCATTCGGTGGGACAATTTGGGTAGGTCAACATGGGCCTGAATAAAGATTTTTAACGGGGCGGTAGCTTAGGGGTCACCTGTTGATGCTAACGGCTTGGTTGTCAAACTATTATTCAGCGTTCCTTGTTGTCTCAGAAAGGTTCCGTCTCTAGGTGAACTGAAAGGAACAGAGCACAACAGAAAAGAGCAATGGCAAGATAGCAAAGTTTGAAGTAACATGCAACCATCCAAGATGGAAAGGTCTGTAATGAAATGGCGTTAATAGTACACAGGAAGTGTTACAGGGGAAGAGGAGGCCTAAGCCTGCGGTTTGTGGCTCGGAGAGGAGGAGGGAGCCAAACACTTCAATGACCGGGGGAATCTCTAGATCCTGTGGCCAATACTAAGTGGATGGATTTAATACCTTTTCTAGTTTCCCGGGGATGAAATGAGGTCATTCAGGTTGGAGTCAGCATCGTGGTTGGTCTTTGTCGTCCCCAAACACTTAACAGCAGTGTCTCGGGCCCTTCCGTACTTCTGTACCGATGTGTGCCCTCACGCAACTTGACTTTGAACACAACCGGCAGTGCCAAATTGGTGATGTCGTGTTGCGGGCCGCACCAACGGAGAAATACAGGAAAGTCCGAGACTCGTGCTCAGTCAGCGCTGGTGACGCAGGTCAGACGAACCAGCTTGCTGGACCCCAAGCAGAGATGACTGTCAAATCACCACAGCACGAGAGAAATTTCTACCTACAAACACAAAACAGGATGAAGGACAAGTGAACCTCAACGTGAATTAAAGCTCTCTCTATCTAAATCAAATTGAGTGTCTATTTTTTTTTTTAGAAAAATCAAAGGCAACGGCTTTACTAAAATTATGGTACAAACAAAAAGGGGGTTATGACAATGTTAATTATCAGAACAACCTAGCCTCCATTCAGAGAAGAGATTAAGTGCAGCAGGAAGAGCACGGGAGGAAGCAAGCTGTAGTGGCGCGTTTGGGCCACAAAGGGTTTGGGGCCACTTCCTCTTAGTGGTCAACCTGGCTGACAGAGAACTTGATTTAAATTGCATTCAAACGGGTTTAAATACAATTCAAATCAAGCGTATGCATAGATGCTGAGTAACTTCTAGAATAGTAAGGATATCGTTGTCATAACGTATCAAATCAAAATTATTAAAAATAATTTGAAGAAGGAAATATAGAAGTAAAGCCATAAAACCATTCCCAACAGGAAAGGAGACTTAATTCAAATTGATCTTGAAATCTGTTTGTTTCAAACCAAATTTGAATAAGTGTAGGAAATTAAAGGTTGGCATTATATTTGATGATGATCACGACTACGGTGAGGTATCAATGATAAATGACCAAAATAAAACCAAGTGGGAGAAAGCCACTTCAGAACAGAATGATGTTAGGAACTAAGTGATGAGCTGACGTAGAGAGGGGAAGGCCACAAGGGGGCCGCACTCCTCCTATTGGTCATCAGAAACTGGTAATACTTACTTTTGAATTTTGAGTTCAAAAGTGGTTTGAACCAAATTCAAAATAAGTGTACACCGTCAGGAGTGAAGTCATGTTAGTAAAACTGGAACTTGCACATGCATTGAAAGTTAGAAACACACTTTCAGAAATTCACTGGGAAAATCTGAAATTGTGACGAGAGAGAAATTGTTTAGGAAAGGATGACCTTGTTACTAGTGTCCACACGATGGCGACATTTCGTTCATGCAGGATGAAATCAGGGGGGCGGAGCGTAATTCGAGAACTGTCAAGCACTTAGGCCTCAAGGCTGCCCTCTAGTGTTTGTCAGCGGAATAACATTCAGTGTGATTAAAATTTTAGCGTGCAGACGCTTTGTTTTCTGTAGTGATCACACTTATCGAAATTAAATCTCAGCGGATTTTTTTTTTTTTTTTTTTATATTTCACAAGCACCTTTGGCAGGAATTTTTTTTTGTAGAAGACAGGAATTATACGTCTGTCGGTTGGATCCAAATAACATTTATCAAATAGCACTTATGATTTAAAATGTTTTTTTTTTTTTTTTTAGGTTTTGGATTTTATTTTTATTTTTCGGTGCTATATTTTAACAACAAGTCTTGCAGGAATTTTTTTTTCTCTGCGCTGTGTAGAAGAAAACAGGAATTATGTCTGTCGGTTGGATCCAAATAACATTTATCAAATAGCACTTATGATTTAAAATGTTTTTAGGTTTTGGATTTTTTTTCTGTGCTACATTTTAACAACAAGTCTTGAAGGAATTTTTTTTTTCTCTGCGCTGTGTAGAAGAAAACAGGAATTATGCGTCTGTCGGTTGGATCCAAATAACATTTATCAAATAGCACTTATGATTTTAAAATGTTTTTAGGTTTTGGATTTTTTTTCTGTGCTACATTTTAACAAACACGTGCGTCTTGCAGGAAATGTTTTTTCCTCTGCGCTGTGTAGAAGAAAACAGGAATTATACGTCTGTCGGTTGGATCCAAATAACATTTATCAAATAGCACTTATGATTTAAAATGTTTTTAGGTTTTGGATTTTTTTTCTGTGCTACATTTTAACAACAAGTCTTGCAGGAATTTTTTTTTCTCTGCGCTGTGTAGAAGAAAACAGGAATTATACGTCTGTCGGTTGGATCCAAATAACATTTATCAAATAGCACTTATGATTTTAAAATGTTTTTAGGTTTTGGATTTTTTTTCTGTGCTACATTTTAACAAACACGTGCGTCTTGCAGGAAATGTTTTTTCCTCTGCCCTGTGTAGAAGAAAACAGGAATTTTTACGTCTGTCGGTTGGATCCAAATAACATTTATCAAATAGCACTTATGATTTAAAATGTTTTTAGGTTTTGGATTTTATTTCATTTTTTTTCGGTGCTATATTTTAACAACACGTCTGGCAGGATTCTTCGCTGCGCTGTGCAAAGAAAACAGGAATTTGTCGTCTGTTTTTCGACTCCCATAACATATATCAAATAGCACTTATGATTAAATATGCTTTAGGTTTTTACACTTGAGTAGCTACGTCAATGTTTAACCAGGAGTTTATCGTTAATCTAACGATTATAATATAAGGCCTTTTTAAGAATAGTGAAAGAGCATCGTTTCACTAACTCTTGTCTTCACCCTGACAGAAGAACATCGTTCGGACAGGGGAGTTTAACATTAAAAATGTCGTCGCTCAAAAGAGGTTTCTTCGTCTTTTGTAGGACAAATTTAATACTATGAAACTATGAAACTGCAGTTTACTTTTTAGTTTTGCTGAACTGAAAGCGGCTTTTTGCCTTCAGTCAGCCTGTGAGTTCGCATTGCGTTCGCTCACTCGAGGCGCACGTACAATATTAAATCACAATATAGACATAGATTGAAACTGAATTTGCTCATAAACAAGTTTAAAGTGTGCCAAGCATATTCTCCACCAATTAATGTAAAGACTCAGGGGCGGATCTAATCCGTGGGGGAATTTGCATATCATAATTAATAATTGGTAATTAATAATTATTCATACATGTTTGGATTAGATCAGTCTTACATGTTAATAAATCTCCCGCTAAGGGATGATGTGTCATTTTACCTGCATGCATGCATGTGTATCCCTGCAATTAACCGCAAGTTGATTGTAATTAATTACACGGACCACGTCTTACAAAACAGGCAAAATTAATTAGCTCAATTGTCAGAATAATATTTGTGGGGATCCACAATATCATCCTACTTTATAGGATTTCAGGAAACGCAATTCTGTGGCCACTAGAATTGGGTTTTCTGCCCTATAAACCAACTACTCTTTAAAGTATCTTTAATTTGTAAAGCTTGTGGCTTAAGTTAGATCTTTGGCACTTAAGGGACTTGGAAAATGAGCAGAGGCAGTACATCAATCAAATGAATATAATGAATTTAATAAGGCAGAACTACTTATGTATTTACTACGGATATATGTATTTACAAACATAATAAACAACAAAACACGATAAGGCATCGATGAACGAGAAATGCATAGAGACAGAGAGAGAGAGGAAATGTAGAGAGTTGCAGTTATGCAATAGGGAGTTTAGAAAGACCCGAGGATCTTTATAAATAGCAAATTCACATAGACAACAGAATTTTGAGACACAACGAGACTTCAACAAATCTTAAAAGCGTGATCAAACACGGATACTTGCACAGGTAATTCTTTGCATGGCTTGTGAAGAAGCGTGTGTGTCTCTCGGTCCGGCGCGTCAAGTGGTCACGTGCGCGTGTTTTTCCTTCAAAGCGAGCGCGCGCTCGTTTAAAGGTCCCTTGTAGATGGATTTGCTGAAGAGATATGTCACGCAGTGTTCGTTTAACTCGTCGATTGGAATTAAACACGGAGACTTATCTAAGACTGAAATACACAAACTAAACTAGAAACAAATAAAAGAAAGGCGAAGAGCTCGCCCGGGGGCGAGACGTTACATTATGACACGAGGACGAGAGAAGTAAGAGAACGAGCGGAGGGGGGAAGCCTCATTTATCACCTTGGAGAAATCCAGCCTCTTCCTGTTGGCTTGGCCAATTAGAGGGTTGGAATTTCACAGGCGGGACTTTGGTTTTTATTGCTCTTTGTCTAAGAGAGAGACATTTGAAACCCTAATTTCGTCGGGTGTTTAAGAGCAGAATCTTCACAATTATTATAGTCCTATGTGTCACAAAGTTTTAGCAAGATGTGATATAAATGGCTAAATGTGGAACGAAGATTGGAGCTCAGAGAATCCTCACATGGAGTTGGTTACTCATAGTTTGCAAAGTTTGAAACCTTATCCCATTAGAGTTTCCCAACAACATAGATCAAACACATAAAAGACAAATCGTAAGATAAGATTGTATACATTGTTCGTACAATTCAACAAACACACATAAAACACATTGAATATATCTGGTTAAATGTCTTTTAAAGAAAAGAAGTTTCTTTTCGCTTTGGAATCCACTTCCTTTGGGACATTCCGATCAGTCATAAAATGTCTTGTAAGCGGACACCACGCTCTGTCCTGAGTGTGGTCTTCCCTGGTGGGGGAATGTGTGTGTGTGTGTGTGTGTGTTTGAGTTAATTTACATTCAGAGATTTTTGGTCTTTAGCAGTATGTATTTAGTTATTCAGATTCACCCTCTTAGCCCAGTCCTTACACTCTTCACTTAAATTTGTTTCAATATAATTTAACAGTTTCTTTTTTTCCTCTTCTTCCACTCATCCACTTCCACTATCCTCATAAAAAAGCTTTATCTCTTCCAGCACTTTTCCATTGCCCTCCACAATCTCTCCACTTCTCCCTTTTATTTCTTTTATTATTCCAGCTTTTTCTCTATTTCTCCAAGTCAAAAAAAAACTTCGTGCATTTCTCCCCCTCCACCATATATTTGTTCTTACTTCTTAATCTTGCCCCCTCATATTCTTTTTCTTCTATTTCTTTCCGTTTCTCCTCTATTTCTTTTATCTTTTTTATGTCTTCACTCTCACTATTTAATTCTCTTTCTAGCATCTCCTTTATTTCTTTTTCTTTGTGTCTTTTACTTATTTGTAAGATTCTGCAATACTTTATTGAAAATTTCTTTACTAGATATTTAACATTCTCCCACCACATTCTTTTATCTTCTTCATACATCGCATTATCCTTCTCTTTCTCTATGATTCCTTTTATCTCTGCAACATAATCTTCATTCTTTAAAATCTCTGTATTTAGAATCCATGTACCCGGTCCCCTTTGCACATTACTCCAATCTATTTTAAACCGTAAAAACTTATGATCACTAAAACTAGTTTCATCATAGCTGATTTTTTTCAATAAAATTCTCCACATTTCTTGTAAATAGCACATAATCAATTCTTGTTTTACATATAAAATTCCCCACTATTTGCTTCCTTGAGTAAACCTTTTTCCCTCCATTTCTTTCCCTCCATACATCTATTAAGTTATTTTCTCTCATCAATTCGGTTAATTCTTTCCTCCCTGTGTCCGATTTAAAAACCATCCCCTCTGCCATGTTGAGTTTGCTAAAAACTGTGTTAAAATCCCCCACCATTATTATTTCCTTATATTTCTTTATCACACTCCTTAGACAGTTAAAAAAATCTTTCTTTTCTTTCTCTTCTGTTGGTGCATGTACATTCACTAAAATTAATTCACCTCCTTCATAATTTACTTCTACAGCCATGCATTTTCCCATCTTATCTTTGTACACCACTTTGGTTGTATTAAAAACATCTTTTCTCATTAAAAACGCCACCCCTCTTCCAAGCCTACCATCCCCATTATTATATAAAATATCTCCTTCCCATTTCTTTTTGTATTCCATTATCACACTCTCTTTCCAATTTGTTTCTTGTAAAACAATGACATCTTCTCCTCTACACTTTTCTTTCACTCTTTCAAATTTTCCCATGTCCATCAGTCCCCTTGCATTAAAAGTAACACAACTTAAAACCATTAAAATAAATAAAAATAAATACTTAAAAAACATTATTCTCCATTTTCACCCTCCTGGCCCTTTAACACGTCACATCTGTTTTCACTTTCATCTTGGACCTTAAACATAGTCTTTTTCCTTACATTTTCCAGATTCGGTGTTTCAGTGCCGGGTCACAACAAAGATAGTTTCAGTTCCTTCGCACCTGCCAGTTGCTAATGTGTTGCGAGCATACTTGCTGACCGCACAATCCGGGATTCAGCCTACTTCCAACCCCCTGCGTTGGTGGTATAGTCGTGAGCATAGCTGCCTTCCAAGCAGTTGACTCGGGTTCAAACGCATTGCCGTTTGCTCAAGCTGTCGTTAAAACAGTCGTCCGGGGCCCCTGGCCAACTCGTGGCTGGAACAAAACGATTCATGTGTCTTTGGGCAGCAGCAAACAACTAGTTCTCCCCGTCGGGAATCGAACCCCGGTCTTCCGCGTGACAGGCAGAGATACTGTCCACTATACTAACGAGGAGTTGGAAAGACTGGTCGTCGCCTCCGAGCAGTGCGACTTCAGCTCGCTGCAGACAGCCTTCCCATTTCCAGGAACGGCCTCATGCGTCATTTTAGGTCATCGCTTCCTCGACGCGAGCGTTCTTGCTGACTGGACAATCCGGCATCCAACCTCCAATCAAGCCCTTGTGTTGGTGGTATAGTGGTGAGCATAGTTGCCTTCCAAGCAGTTGACCCGGGTTCGATTCCCGGCCAACGCATTGCCTTTTGCTCAAGCTTTCTTTAAAACAGTCGTCCGGGGCCCCTGGCCAACTCCTTCTGTAACTCATTTTAGGTCGTCGCTTCCTCGTCGCGAGCGTTCTTGCTGACTGCACAATTCGGCATCCAACCTCAGTTCAATGCCCCTGCGTTGGTGGTATAGTGGTGAGCATAGCTGCCTTCCAAGCAGTTGACCCGGGTTCGATTCCCGGCCAACGCATTGCCTTTTGCTCAAGCTTTCGTTAAAACAGTCGTCCGGGGCCCCTGGCCAACTCGTGGCTGGAGCAAAACTATTGTATGTGTCTTTGGGCAGCATACGACTAGTTCTCCCCGTCAGGGAATCGAACCCCAGTCTTCCGCGTGACAGGCGGAGATACTGTCCACTATACTAACGAGGAGTCGCAGAGACAGGTAGTCGCCTCCGATCAGTGCGACTTCAGCTCGCCGCAGACAGCCTTCCCATTTCCAGGAACGGCCTCATGCGTCATTTTAGGTCATCGCTTCCTCGTCGCGAGCGTTCTTGCTGACTGCACAATGCGGCATCCAACCTCCAATGAAGCCACTGCGTTGGTGGTATAGTGGTGAGCATAGCTGCCTTCCAAGCAGTTGACCCGGGTTCGATTCCCGGCCAACGCATTGCCTTTTGCTCAAGCTTTCTTTAAAACAGTCGTCCGGGGCCCTTGGCCAACTCCTTCTGTAACTCATTTTAGGTCGTCGCTTCCTCGTCGCGAGCGTTCTTGCTGACTGCACAATCCGGCATCCAACCTCCGTTCAATGCCCCTGCGTTGGTGGTATAGTGGTGAGCATAGCTGCCTTCCAAGCAGTTGACCTGGGTCGGATTCCCGGCCAACGCATTGCCTTTTGCTCAAGCTTTCGTTAAAACAGACGTCCGGAGCCCTTGGCCAACTCCTTCTGTGGCTGGAGCAAAAATTTCGTATAGGATTTTGGGCAGCTGTAAACGACTGGGTCTGGGTATGAATCGAACCCCTGTCTTCCGCGTGACAGGCGGAGATACTGTCCAATATACTAACGAGGAGTTGCAGAGACAGGTAGTAGCCCCCGGTCAGCGCGACTTCAGCTCGCTGCAAACAGCCTTCCCATTTCCAGGAACGGCCTCATGTGTCATTTTAGGTCAGAGAAGCCAGGGAATCCCAAAAAAAACATAATCTAATACCATTTAAATATGAACTGTCTGTATAAAACGTGTTACGTTATTAAAGTAGAGAGCTTGTTTTTTTAATAAAGAGCCTGGTAGGTCAGGTCAATAAGTTCATGCGTTTTTTTTTCAGTGCTGGGTCCAAACAAAGAGAGTTTCAGTTCCTTCGCACCTGCCAGTTGCTAATGTGTTGCGAGCATACTTGCTGACCGCACAATCCGGGATTCAGCCTACTTCCAACCCCTTGCGTTGGTGGCATAGTTGTGAGCATAGCTGCCTTCCAAGCAGTTGACTCGGATTCGATTCACGCCCAACGCATTGCCGTTTGCTCAAGCTGTCGTTAAAATAGTCGTCCGGGGCTCCTGGCCAACTCGTGGCTGGAGCAAAACTATTGTATGTGTCTTTGGGCAGCAGTAAACGACTAGTTCTCCCCGTCGGGGAATCGAACCCCGGTCTTCCGCGTGACAGGCGGAGATACTGTCCACTATACTAACGAGGAGTCGCAGAGACAGGTAGTCGCCTCCGATCAGTGCGACTTCAGCTCGCTGCAGACAGCCTTCCCATTTCCAGGAACGGCCTCATGCGTCATTTTAGGTCATCGCTTCCTCGACGCGAGCGTTCTTGCTGACTGGACAATCCGGCATCCAACCTCCAATCAAGCCCTTGTGTTGGTGGTATAGTGGTGAGCATAGTTGCCTTCCAAGCAGTTGACCCGGGTTCGATTCCCGGCCAACGCATTGCCTTTTGCTCAAGCTTTCTTTAAAACAGTCGTCCGGGGCCCCTGGCCAACTCCTTCTGTAACTCATTTTAGGTCGTCGCTTCCTCGTCGCGAGCGTTCTTGCTGACTGCACAATTCGGCATCCAACCTCAGTTCAATGCCCCTGCGTTGGTGGTATAGTGGTGAGCATAGCTGCCTTCCAAGCAGTTGACCCGGGTTCGATTCCCGGCCAACGCATTGCCTTTTGCTCAAGCTTTCGTTAAAACAGTCGTCCGGGGCCCCTGGCCAACTCGTGGCTGGAGCAAAACTATTGTATGTGTCTTTGGGCAGCATACGACTAGTTCTCCCCGTCAGGGAATCGAACCCCAGTCTTCCGCGTGACAGGCGGAGATACTGTCCACTATACTAACGAGGAGTCGCAGAGACAGGTAGTCGCCTCCGATCAGTGCGACTTCAGCTCGCCGCAGACAGCCTTCCCATTTCCAGGAACGGCCTCATGCGTCATTTTAGGTCATCGCTTCCTCGTCGCGAGCGTTCTTGCTGACTGCACAATGCGGCATCCAACCTCCAATGAAGCCACTGCGTTGGTGGTATAGTGGTGAGCATAGCTGCCTTCCAAGCAGTTGACCCGGGTTCGATTCCCGGCCAACGCATTGCCTTTTGCTCAAGCTTTCTTTAAAACAGTCGTCCGGGGCCCTTGGCCAACTCCTTCTGTAACTCATTTTAGGTCGTCGCTTCCTCGTCGCGAGCGTTCTTGCTGACTGCACAATCCGGCATCCAACCTCCGTTCAATGCCCCTGCGTTGGTGGTATAGTGGTGAGCATAGCTGCCTTCCAAGCAGTTGACCTGGGTCGGATTCCCGGCCAACGCATTGCCTTTTGCTCAAGCTTTCGTTAAAACAGACGTCCGGAGCCCTTGGCCAACTCCTTCTGTGGCTGGAGCAAAAATTTCGTATAGGATTTTGGGCAGCTGTAAACGACTGGGTCTGGGTATGAATCGAACCCCTGTCTTCCGCGTGACAGGCGGAGATACTGTCCAATATACTAACGAGGAGTTGCAGAGACAGGTAGTAGCCCCCGGTCAGCGCGACTTCAGCTCGCTGCAAACAGCCTTCCCATTTCCAGGAACGGCCTCATGTGTCATTTTAGGTCAGAGAAGCCAGGGAATCCCAAAAAAAACATAATCTAATACCATTTAAATATGAACTGTCTGTATAAAACGTGTTACGTTATTAAAGTAGAGAGCTTGTTTTTTTAATAAAGAGCCTGGTAGGTCAGGTCAATAAGTTCATGCGTTTTTTTTTCAGTGCTGGGTCCAAACAAAGAGAGTTTCAGTTCCTTCGCACCTGCCAGTTGCTAATGTGTTGCGAGCATACTTGCTGACCGCACAATCCGGGATTCAGCCTACTTCCAACCCCTTGCGTTGGTGGCATAGTTGTGAGCATAGCTGCCTTCCAAGCAGTTGACTCGGATTCGATTCACGCCCAACGCATTGCCGTTTGCTCAAGCTGTCGTTAAAATAGTCGTCCGGGGCTCCTGGCCAACTCGTGGCTGGAGCAAAACTATTGTATGTGTCTTTGGGCAGCAGTAAACGACTAGTTCTCCCCGTCGGGGAATCGAACCCCGGTCTTCCGCGTGACAGGCGGAGATACTGTCCACTATACTAACGAGGAGTCGCAGAGACAGGTAGTCGCCTCCGATCAGTGCGACTTCAGCTCGCTGCAGACAGCCTTCCCATTTCCAGGAACGGCCTCATGCGTCATTTTAGGTCATCGCTTCCTCGTCGCAAGCGTTCTTGCTGACTGCACAATCTGGCATCCAACCTCCATTCAAGCCTCCATACTGTCCACTATACTAACGAGGAGTTGCAGAGACAGGTAGTCGCCTCCGATCAGTGCGACTTCAGCTCGCTGCAGACAGACTTCCCATTTCCAGGAACGGCCTCATGCGTCATTTTAGGTCAGAGAAGCCAGTGAATCCCAAAAAAAACATCATCTAATACCATTTAAATATGAAGTGTCTGTATAAAACGTGTTACGTTATTAAAGTAGAGAGCTTGTATTTTAATAAAGAGCCTGGTAGGTCAGGTCAATAAGTTCATGCGTTTTTTTTTCAGTGCCGGGTCACAACAAAGATAGTTTCAGTTCCTTCGCACCTGCCAGTTGCTAATGTGTTGCGAGCATACTTGCTGACCGCACAATCCGGGATTCAGCCTACTTCCAACCCCCTGCGTTGGTGGTATAGTCGTGAGCATAGCTGCCTTCCAAGCAGTTGACTCGGGTTCGATTCCCGCCCAACGCATTGCCGTTTGCTCAAGCTGTCGTTAAAACAGTCGTCCGGGGCCCCTGGCCAACTCGTGGCTGGAGCAAAACTATTGTATGTGTCTTTGGGCAGCAGTAAACAACTAGTTCTCCCCGTCGGGGAATAGAACCCCTGTCTTCCGCGTGACAGGCGGAGATACTGTCCACTATACTAACGAGGAGTCGCAAAGACTGGTAGTCGCCTCCGATCAGTGCGACTTCAGCTCGCTGCAGACAGCCTTCCCATTTCCAGGAACGGCCTCATGCGTCATTTTAGGTCATCGCTTCCTCGACGCGAGCGTTCTTGCTGACTGGACAATCCGGCATCCAACCTCCAATCAAGCCCCTGCGTTGGTGGTATAGTGGTGAGCATAGCTGCCTTCCAAGCATTTGACCCGGGTTCGATTCCCGGCCAACGCATTGCCTTTTGCTCAAGCTTTCTTTAAAACAGTCGTCCGGGGCCCCTGGCCAACTCCTTCTGTAACTCATTTTAGGTCGTCGCTTCCTCGTCGCGAGCGTTCTTGCTGACTGCACAATTCGGCATCCAACCTCAGTTCAATGCCCCTGCGTTGGTGGTATAGTGGTGAGCATAGCTACCTTCCAAGCAGTTGACCCGGGTTCGATTCCCGGCCAACGCATTGCCTTTTGCTCAAGCTTTCGTTAAAACAGTCGTCAGGGGCCCCTGGCCAACTCGTGGCTGGAGCAAAACTATTGTATGTGTCTTTGGGCAGCATACGACTAGTTCTCCCCGTCAGGGAATCGAACCCCAGTCTTCCGCGTGACAGGCGGAGATACTGTCCACTATACTAACAAGGAGCCGCAGAGAAAGGTAGTCGCCTCCGATCAGTGCGACTTCAGCTCGCCGCAGACAGCCTTCCCATTTCCAGGAACGGCCTCATGCGTCATTTTAGGTCATCGCTTCCTCGTCGCGACCGTTCTTGCTGACTGCACAATCCGGCATCCAACCTCCATTCAAGCCTCCATACTGTCCACTATACTAACGAGGAGTTGCAGAGACAGGTAGTCGCCTCCGATCAGTGCGACTTCAGCTCGCTGCAGACAGCCTTCCCATTTCCAGGAACGGCCTCATGCGTCATTTTAGGTCATCGCTTCCTCGTCACGAGCGTTCTTGCTGACTGGACAATCCGGCATCCAACCTCCAGTCAAGCCCCTGCGTTGGTGGGATAGTGGTGAGCATAGCTGCCTTCCAAGCAGTTGACCCGGGTTTGATTCCCGGCCAACGTATTGCCTTTTGCTCAAGCTTTCGTTAAAACAGTCGTCCGGGGCCCCTGGCCAACTCCTTCTGTGGCTGGAGCAAAAATTTCGTATAGGATTTTGGGCAGCTGTAAACGACTGGGTCTGGGTATGAATCGAACCCCTGTCTACCGCGTGACAGGCGGAGATACTGTCCAATATACTAACGAGGAGTTGCAGAGACAGGTAGTAGCCCCCGGTCAGCGCGACTTCAGCTCGCTGCAAACAGCCTTCCCATTTCCAGGAACGGCCTCATGCGTCATTTTAGGTCAGAGAAGCCAGTGAATCCCAAAAAATCCATCATCTAATACCATTTAAATATGAAGTGTCTGTATAAAAGGTGTTACGTTATTAAATTAGAGAGCTTGTTTTTTAATAAAGAGCCTGGTAGGTCAGGTCAATAAGTTCATGCGTTTTTTTTTCAGTGCCGGGTCCAAACAAAGAGAGTTTCAGTTCCTTCGCACCTGCCAGTTGCTAATGTGTTGCGAGCATACTTGCTGACCGCACAATCCGGGATTCAGCCTACTTCCAACCCCCTGCATTGGTGGTATAGTCGTGAGCATAGCTGCCTTCCAAGCAGTTGACTCGGGTTCGATTCCCGGCCAACGCATTGCCGTTTGCTCAAGCTGTCGTCCGGGGCCCCTGGCCAATTCGTGGCTGGAGCAAAACTATTGTATGTGACTTTGGGCAGCATACGACTAGTTCTCCCCGTCAGGGAATCGAACCCCGGTCTTACGCGTGACAGGCGGAGATACTGTCCATTTTTTTTTTTTTTTTTTTTTTTATTGAAATTTTTCCAATGCAAAAAGTACAACATTACTTTCATCACTTTCAATACATCCTTTTACAATTCAAGTACTCAGTACAATATACTTAAGCTTAAAATGCTGTTAAAAAATTAATAAATAAAATTCAATTTAAAGTAAAAGTAAAACTTAAAAATCCAGATCACTTCCAGGAACATTCCATTCTAAATCTTTTAAAACTTTAGAAATCTTTGGAGTAAAAATTATATAAAAGCTTTGCAACATGTTTTCATACTTAAAATACCAATACAGTCCTTCAATATATCTTTCTGTTTTCTTTTTAAGAACATTCCAAACATCAAGCACCACTTTTTCTTTTTTGGCCACATTTCTTCTTTCCCATACTGCATTTTTTATCAACATTACTAACAGGTTCAGAAACTTTTTACTTTGACAATTTCCCTCCCATCCAAACATCACTATCCTCTTCCATTCTATTACCTCTTCGTCCCAGTCCTCAGTTAATTCTTTTATCATCTTTTTGCATTTTCTGTAAAAGCCCTCCAACTCTTTACAGTATAAAAACAAGTGTAAAATTCCTTCATCTTCGTCTTTGCATACCTTACATGTTGCATTCTGTTCCATGCCAATCTTAGTTAAAATACAATCTGTAAAAATTGCTTTGTGCCTTATTAAATACTCTAAACATTCCAGTTTGGTTTCCACAATCTTTCCCCTCGTATTTCTCCATATACTTCCTTTTTTCAGATCTTTAAATCTCTGTACCCAAAAATTGTTAGCAACTGGTTCTTTAAAAACACTATCTCTAAAATAACAATAAAACTGTTTCATATTACACTCCTTAAAATTACATAGTTTCCCTTTCAGTCTGACATAAATGTCTTTCTCTTCCTTCCATTCCTCCATGTTTTCTATTCTTTTAATCCATTCCTTCGGTATTGCGTTTTTGATAATTTCGTATTTATTTTCTATTTCTCTTTCGCTGCATTCCTCTTTTGCTTCCTCCATTGCATCCTTTATAAATTGTGATGGTAAAAACCCTTCTTTAAATTCATACAAAACATCTCTTACCCTTGTTATTCCCACCTCCATCCATTTTTTAAAAAAGATCTCTTTCCCATCTCTTAAAATACTTTTGTTTAAGAACAGGGGTTGATTTAAAATGTTTTCTCTTCCTTTCAGATTATAATCTATTACAGTTAAGAAATCCCCCCAAGCACTTAAAATTTCCTTATAGAAGTCAGGTAATCCTTCCGCCATCCAGTTTTTTGTTTTCATCCATAAAATATCCTCCCCAAAATTAAAATTCCCACATTTGTTTAAAAAATATTTCATAACTTTCTTCCATTCTGTTTCATTTTCTTCTTGCAACAATTTTTTGACTATTTTAACTCTTAAGCATTTTTTCCTTTGTTTAATATCCATTAACCCCAACCCACCCTCTTCTAATGGTCCTAATAAGGTGTTGTATGCTATTCTTGAGGGTTTACCCTCCCACAAAAAACAGAGAAAACATTTCTTCAACCTCCCTTCTACCCACAAAGGCATTTCTGTCACATATAAAACGTACCACAACTTTGAAGCCATTAAAACATTCAATACTAAAACCTTCCCTTTCAAATTTAAAGCCCTCATTCTCCAAAAATTTAACCTCCGCTCTATTCCTGTTATCAATTCCTCCCACATTTTGTCTCTTACTTGCTTCCCATCCTTTCCCATTAATATCCCTAAAATCCTAATTTCTTCAACTTCCTTAAAATTAAAACATTCCGTTAACACTGACGTTGCCCCAAACCTCATATACACTGTCTTGTCCTCATTAATTTTACTTCCTGATCCTTTGCAAAATCCTTGTACATTCTTCATTACTTGTTTTACACCCTCTGTCCCTTTAACTATTATTGTTGTGTCATCCGCATATTGAAAAATTTTCCCTTCTGCTTTGCTTTCCTGTATTTGTATTCCTTTTATTTTCTCTTCTTTTCGTATTGCTAGGCCCAACGGTTCTGCTACAAGAGAGTATAATAAAGCTGAGAGTGGACATCCTTGTCTAATTGATCTAGTTATTTTAAAACATTCCGTTAAAAAAACGTTACATTTTATTTTTGTTAGAGCCCCCTTATATAAAATCTTTATCCATTTCATAAAATTCTCACCAAACCCAAACCTATTTAAAACCCCAAACAAATATTCATGCTCCACTCTATCAAAAGCCTTTTCGAAGTCTAAGCTGATCACATACCCCTCATCATTCTTTTCTTTTATGTATTGTATTGTGTCCCTTATACTCATCGTTATGTCTGCTATGTCTCTTCCTTTTACTGCTTATGCTTGATTTGTTTTTATTATTTGAGGCATCACTTCTTTTAACCTATTTGCTAAAATCTTTGCTAATATCTTTAAATCAGTATTTAGCATTGTTATTGGCCTGTAGTTTTTTAAATCAGTTTGTTCACCTTTCCTTTTATATATTAGCTTCATCAGCCCCATTCCCATCCTTTCATTCATCTCTTCCTCCTTAAATATTTCCTTAAAAACCTCCTTTAAAATCTCTATTAAAATGTCCTTAAAACGTATATAAAATTCACTTCCCAAACCATCTATCCCTGGGCTTTTCCTTTTATTTAGTTGATCTATCACTCTTTCGATCTCCTAATTCCTGATTTCCCCATCACATTCCTTTTTATCCTCTTCACTTAAATTTGTTTCAATATAATTTAACAGTTTCTTTTTTTCCTCTTCTTCCACTCCTCTTGTTTTAAAAAGATCCTCATAAAAAAGCTTTATCTCTTCCAGCACTTTTCCATTCCCCTCCACAATCTCTCCACTTCTCCCTTTTATTTCTTTTATTATTCCAGCTTTCGCCCTCTTTTTCTCCAAGTCAAAAAAAAACTTTGTGCATTTCTCCCCCTCCACCATATATTTGTTCTTACTTCTTAATCTTGCCCCCTCATATTCTTTTTCTTCTATTTCTTTCCGTTTCTCCTCTATTTCTTTTATCTTTTTTATGTCTTCACTCTCACTATTTAATTCTCTTTCTAGCATCTCCTTTATTTCTTTTTCTTTGTGTCTTTTACTTATTTGTTAGATTCTGCAATACTTTATTGAAAATTTCTTTACTAGATATTTAACATTCTCCCACCACATTCTTTTATCTTCTTCATACATCGCATTATCCTTCTCTTTCTCTATGATTCCTTTTATCTCTGCAACATAATCTTCATTCTTTAAAATCTCTGTATTTAGAATCCATGTACCCGGTCCCCTTTGCACATTACTCCAATCTATTTTAAACCGTAAAAACTTATGATCACTAAAACTAGTTTCATCATAGCTGATTTTTTCAATAAAATTCTCCACATTTCTTGTACATAGCACATAATCAATTCTTGTTTTACATATAAAATTCCCCACTATTTGCTTCCTTGAGTAAACCTTTTTCCCTCCATTTCTTTCCCTCCATACATCTATTAAGTTATTTTCTCTCATCAATTCGGTTAATTCTTTCCTCCCTGTGTCCGATTTAAAAACCATCCCCTCTGCCATGTCGAGTTTGCTAAAAACTGTGTTAAAATCCCCCACCATTATTATTTCCTTATATTTCTTTATCACACTCCTTAGACAGTTAAAAAAATCTTTCTTTTCTTTCTCTTCTGTTGGTGCATGTACATTCACTAAAATTAATTCACCTCCTTCATAATTTACTTCTACAGCCATGCATTTTCCCATCTTATCTTTGTACACCACTTTGGTTGTATTAAAAACATCTTTTCTCATTAAAAACGCCACCCCTCTTCCAAGCCTACCATCCCCATTATTATATAAAATATCTCCTTCCCATTTCTTTTTGTATTCCATTATCACACTCTCTTTCCAATTTGTTTCTTGTAAAACAATGACATCTTCTCCTCTACACTTTTCTTTCACTCTTTCAAATTTTCCCATGTCCATCAGTCCCCTTGCATTAAAAGTAACACAACTTAAAACCATTAAAATAAATAAAAATAAATACTTAAAAAACATTATTCTCCATTTTCACCCTCCAGGCCCTTTAACACGTCACATCTGTTTTCACTTTCATCTTGGACCTTAAACATAGTCTTTTTCCTTACATTTTCCAGATTCGGTGTTTCAGTGCCGGGTCACAACAAAGATAGTTTCAGTTCCTTCGCACCTGCCAGTTGCTAATGTGTTGCGAGCATACTTGCTGACCGCACAATCCGGGATTCAGCCTACTTCCAACCCCCTGCGTTGGTGGTATAGTCGTGAGCATAGCTGCCTTCCAAGCAGTTGACTCGGGTTCGATTCCCGCCCAACGCATTGCCGTTTGCTCAAGCTGTCGTTAAAACAGTCGTCCGGGGCCCCTGGCCAACTCGTGGCTGGAGCAAAACGATTGTATGTGTCTTTGGGCAGCAGTAAACAACTAGTTCTCCCCGTCGGGAATCGAACCCCGGTCTTCCGCGTGACAGGCGGAGATACTGTAGTACAGAGACAGGTAGTCGCCTCCGATCAGTGCGACTTCAGCTCGCTGCAGACAGCCTTCCCATTTCCAGGAACGGCCTCATTCGCCATTTTAGGTCATCGCTTCCTCGTCACGAGTGTTCTTGCTGACTGGACTAACCGGCATCCAACCTCCATTCAAGCCCCTGCGTTGGTGGTATAGTGGTGAGCATAGCTGCCTTCCAAGCAGTTGACCCGGGTTCGATTCCCGGCCAACGCATTGCCTTTTGCTCAAGCTGTCGTTAAAACAGTCGTCCGGGGGAACAGTTAGCCAGCAGGGATGTCTGGGAGACCACCCGTCACTTTGGAGAAGAATAGAGCGAAGGTCCCAGGGAGATAATGCGTGGCCCGTACGGGGATCGAACCCGCGACCTTGGCGTTATTAGCACCACGCTCTAACCAACTGAGCTAACAGGCCTCTCTCTGTAACATTTTATCCCCAATTTCTCAGAGATATCCTGGTTTCCCTAATCAGGCTGAAGAGATTAAAAGCAAAGCCTAATAATGGGCTCGTCCGGGATTTGAACCCGGGACCTCTCGCACCCTTAGTGAGAATCATACCCCTACACCAACGAGCCGAAACATACGTCCTTCCTGCTGCTGCCGGGGCCGCAAACATTTCCGTTTGCATGGCTTAAAGCGCAATATTTTAATTAAATCTACAATTAAAAAGTAGCCAGTGCAAAGTTGCCAGCACAGAGGAAATGCGGCCTCTGTTTTTTGTGGTCATTGGAAATCACGCTGCAGCACCTGCACACGTGCTAGTGATCGCGCCTCGCCTTTGTCTTTGAGAGCGATGGACACCTTCTCTCCATCATCGAGGGGAATTAGTTTAAATGGTAGAGCGCTCGCTTAGCATGCGAGAGGTAGCCGGATCGATGCCTGCGTTCTCCACGTGCTGTCCTTCTTTTTTACGACCCCTTCAAGGGGCACTCCCTAGATCAGTGGTGTCAAACTCAAATCCTGGAGGGCCAGAGCTCTGCACAGTTTAGCTCCAACCAGCTCAAACTCACACCTGCAAGGAAGTTTCTAGCAAACCTGAAGACCTTGATTAGCTGGATCAGGTGTGTTTGATTAGGGTTGGAGCAAAACTGTGCAGAGCTCTGGCCCTCCAGGAATTGAGTTTGACACCACTGCCCTAGATGAGCTTTTGAGGCTCAGTGCTGCCGAAAAGATTCTCGAACGAGCTACTGCGCACATTCCTTGCAAATGCAGGTCCCACCGAGATTCGAACTCGGATCGCTGGATTCAGAGCCCAGAGTGCTAACCATTACACCATGGAACCTTGGCGTGGGTCATCTTTTCCCATGAGCAGCAGAGAGTTAAGTCATTCAGTCCAGAAGCGCGAGAGCAAGGAGCAAATGAAGCCTTTGCTTTTTAAGCCCATGTTTCCCCAATTCCTACTCGGTTTGAGAGTGCCAATTTCACCGCCACATCAGCAGTTGCGCATCACCTCTTTTTTTTCCCTCCCTTCCGCAAAAGAACCTAAAAAGGTTCCACTGAGATTTGAACTCAGATCACTGGATTCAAAGCCCAGAGTGCTAACCATTACACCATGGAACCAACACACCCTGCTACGTGGATGTCTGAGAGCCAGATAGCGATGAGGCTAGGTGGAATCAGGTTGACAGGAGCTTTTTGTGGTCTTTGTAAATCACGCTGCAACACCTGCACACGTGCTAGGGATCGCGCCTCGCCTTTGTCTTTGAGAGCGATGGACACCTTCTCTCCATCATCGAGGGGAATTAGTTTAAATGGTAGAGCGCTCGCTTAGCATGCGAGAGGTAGCGGGATCGATGCCTGCGTTCTCCACGTGCTGTCCTTCCTTTTTACGACCCCTTCAAGGGGCACTCCCTAGATCAGTGGTGTCAAACTCAAATCCTGGAGGGCCAGAGCTCTGCACAGTTTAGCTCCAACCAGCTCAAACTCACACCTGCAAGGAAGTTTCTAGCAAACCTGAAGACCTTGATTAGCTGAATCAGGTGTGTTTGATTAGGGTTGGAGCAAAACTGTGCAGAGCTCTGGCCCTCCAGGAATTGAGTTTGACACCACTGCCCTAGATGAGCTTGTGAGGCTCAGTGCTGCCAAAAAGTTTTTTCAAACGAGCTACTGCGCACATTCCTCGCAAATGCAGGTCCCACCGAGATTTGAACTTGGAGCAAGGAGCAAATGAAGCCTTTGCTTTTTAAGCCCATGTTTCCCCAATTCCTACTCGGTTTGAGAGTGCCAATTTCACCGCCACATCAACAGTTGCGCATCACCTCTGTTTTTTCCCTCCCTTCCGCAAAAAAACCTAAAAAGGTTCCACCGAGATTTGAACTCGGATCGCTGGATTCAAAGCCCAGAGTGCTAACCATTACAACATGGAACCAACACAGCCTGCTAGCTGGCTGTCTGAGAGGCAGATAGCGATGAGGCTAGGTGGAATCAGGTAGACAGCAGCTGGCGTTTGGTGAATGGACCACCTCGACTAAAAGCGGCGGACATGTTTCCACTGCCGAAACCCGGGATTGAACCAGGGACCTTTAGATCTTCAGTCTAACGCTCTCCCAAATGAGCTATTTCGGCCAGGTCCTCATGTGGTTTAGCCAGCAGGGATGTCTGGGAGACCGCCCGTCACTTTGGAGAAGAGCAGAGCGAAGGTCCCAGAGAGAAAATGCGTGGCCCGTACGGTGATCGAACCCGCGACCTTGGCGTTATTAGCACCACGCTCTAACCAACTGAGCTAACCGGCCTCTCTCTGTAACATTTTATCCCCAATTTCTCAGAGATATCCTGGTTTCCCTAATCAGGCTGAAGAGATTAAAAGCAAAGCCTAATAAAGGGCTCGTCCGGGATTTGAACCCGGGGCCTCTCGCACCCTATGCGAGAATCATACCCCTAGACCAACGAGCCGAAACATACGTCCTCCCTGCTGCTGCCGGGGCCGCAAACATTTCCGTTTGCATGGCTTAAAGCGCAATATTTTAATTAAATCTACAATTAAAAGGTAGCCAGTGCAAAGTTGCCAGCACAGAGGAAATGCGGCCTCTGTTTTTTGTGGTCATTGGAAATCACGTTGTAGCACCTGCACACGTGCTAGGCATCGCGCCTCGCCTTTGTCTTTGAGAGCGATGGACACCTTCTCACCATCATCGAGGGGAATTAGCTCAAATGGTAGAGCGCTAGCTTAGCATGCGAGAGGTAGCGGGATCGATCCCTGCATTCTCCACGTGCTGTCCTTCCTTTTTACGACCCCTTCAATTCAATTCAATTCAAATTTATTTGTATAGCGCTTTTCACAATACATTTTGTTTCAAAGCAGCTTTACAGAAATTGCATTTCAGAAATGTACGTAGAAAATACAGTTAGTTAATCATCATGTATTAATTTAGGCCATAACATATCGCCAGCGTTGAGTCGTCTCTTCACAGGCGTCGAGTCGTCTCATCGCAGGCGTTTATTCGTCTCATCGCAGGTGTTGGGGCATCTGAAGTCTCCGTGAGAGGCTGGATACAGACTGTAGCTGAAGAACGCTATTTACCTCGGGACTAGCGTCCCGAGACAACAGCAGAAAAGCAGATGGGAAATAATTAGCGTAGCTGCTGTTCATAATATTAATGCATTCGATCTGATTGAACAGTAGTATAAGAGGCAAGCATTATATGAATGCTTGGCTGAAGAGATGCGTCTTTAATCTAGTTTTGAACTGGGAGAGCGAGTCTGAGCAACGAACAGTATCAGGAAGGCTATTCCAGAGTTTAGGAGCTAAATATGAGAACGCCCTCCCTCCTTTAGTGGACTTAGATATCCTCGGAATGACCAGAAGCCTCGAATTTAGGGATCTTAAAGAACGCGATGGATTGTAGGGCGATAGAAGGTCCATTAAATACACAGGAGCTAAACCATTTAGGGCTTTATAGGTCAGTAATAGTACTTTGTAATTGATATGGAACTTAATAGGTAACCAGTGCAGAGATGATAAAATCGGTGTTATATGATCATATTTTCTTGACCTAGTAAGAACTCTAGCGACTGCATTTTGCACTAACTGTAGCTTGTTTATTGAGGATGCAGGACAACCAGCTAATAAAGCATTACAGTAATCTAGTCTCGAGGTCATGAATGCATGAACTAACTTTTCTGCATCAGTAACAGAAAGTATGTTACGTAATTTAGCAATGTTTCTAAGGTGGAAAAAAGCAGTTCTTGTAACATATGAAATATGATTTTCGAAAGACAAGTTGCGGTCTAGTATAACACCCAGGTCTTTTACTGTAGTGGATAAGGTAACAGGACATCCTTCTAAATTAAAGTTGTATTGCACAAGGTTTTGTGGGTAGTTTTTTGGACCAATAAGTAATACCTCCGTTTTATCTGGATTTAACAGCAGGAAATTACACGTCATCCAGCATTTTATATCTTTAAGACACTCTGTCAATTTAGATAAGTTAATGTTTTCATCTGGTCGTGATGAAATATATAATTGAGTGTCATCAGCATAACAGTGGAAATTAATTCCATGTTTTCTTATAATATTACCAAGTGGCAGCATATATATTGAGAATAGCAGAGGGCCTAACACCGATCCCTGCGGCACTCCATAGTCTACTGACGTTATCTTCGATTTTTCCCCATTTAGACAGACAAAATGGTAACGGTCCGATAAGTACGATCTAAACCAGCTTAATGCCTGTCCCTGAACACCAGTGTAGTTTTGTAGTCGATCCAAGAGTATTTTATGATCTATAGTGTCGAACGCAGCGCTAAGATCGAGCAGAACTAGTATTGAGATACAGCCTTGGTCAGAAGCTAAAAGTAAATAATTTGTAATTTTAACTAGCGCGGTTTCTGTGCTATGATGCGGTCTAAATCCTGACTGAAATTTTTCATATATCTCATTTTCTTGCAGGAAAGAGCACAATTGAGCGGACACAATTTTTTCTAATATTTTAGACATAAATGGAAGATTTGAAATGGGTCTGTAATTTGCTAAGTTATTTTGATCTAATTGCGGTTTCTTAATAATCGGTTTTATTACTGCCAGCTTGAATATTTTTGGAACATGACCTAAAGATAAAGACGAGTTAATAATATTGAGAAGAGGCTCTTCCACTACAGGTAACACTTCTTTCAGTAGTTTAGTGGGTATTGGATCTAATAAACATGTTGTTGGTTTAGATGCAAAGATACGTTTATTTAGCTCTTCCTGTCCTATAGTTGTAAAGCAGTGTAGTTGTTCTTGAGGGGCGATAGTTGAGGCTGAATCATAAGACACCATAGAGGATTGTACATTTACAATTGTATTTCGGATGCTTTCTATTTTCTCATTGAAGTAATTCATAAAATCATTACAACTATACTGTAACGGAATATTTTGCTCTGGTGATGTCTGTTTATTTGTTAGTCTAGCCACGGTGTTAAATAAAAACCTTGGATTATTTTGGTTATTTTCTATCAGTTTGCGGAGATGCTCAGCCCTGGCTGCTTTTAGAGCCTTTTTATAACGTGACATACTGTCTTTCCACGCGATTCTAAAGACCTCTATATTAGTTTGGGGCAATTCAAAGGGCACTCCCTAGATCAGTGTTGTCAAACTCAAATCCTGGAGGGCCAGAGCTCTGCACAGTTTAGCTCCAACCAGCTCAAACTCACACCTGCAAGGAAGTTTCTAGCAAACCTGAAGACCTTGATTAGCTGGATCAGGTGTGTTTGATTAGGGTTGGAGCAAAACTGTGCAGAGCTCTGGCCCTCCAGGAATTGAGTTTGACACCACTGCCCTAGATGAGCTTTTGAGGCTCAGTGCTGCCGAAAAGTTTTTTCAAACGAGGTACTGCGCACATTCCTCGCAAATGCAGGTCCCACCGAGATTTGAACACAGATCGCTGGATTCAGAGCCCAGAGTGCTAACCATTACACCATGGAACCTTGGCGTGGGTCATCTTTTCCCATGAGCAGCAGAGAGTTAAGTCATTCAGTCCAGAAGCGCGAGAGCAAGGAGCAAATGAACCCTTTGCTTTTTAAGCCCATGTTTCCCCAATTCCTACTCAGTTTGAGAGTGCCAATTTCACCGCCACATCAGCAGTTGCGCATCACCTCTGTTTTTTCCCTCCCTTCCGCAAAAAAACCTTAAAAGGTTCCACCGAGATTTGAACTCGGATCGCTGGATTCAAAGCCCAGAGTGCTAACCATTACACCATGGAACCAACACAACCTGCTACGTGGCTGTCTGAGAGGCAGATAGCGATGAGGCTAGGTGGAATCAGGTTGAAAGGAGCTGGCGTTTGGTCAATGGACCACCTCGACTAAAAGAGGCGGACATGGTTCCACTGCCGAAAACCCGGGATTGAACCAGGGACCTTTAGATCTTCAGTCTGACGCTCTCCCAACTGAGCTATTTCGGCCAGGTGCTCATGTGGTTTAGCCAGCAGGGATGTCTGGGTGACCGCCTGTCACTTTGGAGAAGAGCAGAGCGAAGGTCCCAGAGAGAAAATGTGTGACCCGTACGGGGATTGAACCCCCGACCTTGGCGTTATTAGCACCACGCTCTAACCAACTGAGCTAACTGGCCTCTCTCTGTAACATTTTATCCCCAATTTCTCAGAGATATCCTGGTTTCCCTAATCAGGCTGAAGAGATTAAAAGCAAAGCCTAATAATGGGCTCGTCCGGGATTTGAACCCGGGACCTCTCGCACCCTAAGCGAGAATCATACCCCTATACCAACGAGCCGAAACATACGTCCTCCCTGCTGCTGCCGGGGCCGCAAACATTTCCGTTTGCATGGCTTAAAGCGCAATATTTTAATTAAATCTACAATTAAAAGGTAGCCAGTGCAAAGTTGCCAGCACAGAGGAAATGCGACCCCCTGTTTTTTGTGGTCATTGGAAATCATGCTGCAGCACCTGCACACGTGCTAGGGATCGCGCCTCGCCTTTGTCTTTGAGAGCGATGGACACCTTCTCTCCATCATCGAGGGGAATTAGTTTAAATGGTAGAGCGCTCGCTTAGCATGCGAGAGGTAGCGGGATCGATGCCTACGTTCTCCACGTGCTGTCCTTCCTTTTTACGACCCCTTCAAGGGGCACTCCCTAGATCAGTGGTGTCAAACTCAAATCCTGGAGGGCCAGAGCTCTGCACAGTTTAGCTCCAACCAGCTCAAACTCACACCTGCAACGAAGTTTCTAGCAAACCTGAAGACCTTGACACAGCTGGATCAGGTGTGTTTGATTAGGGTTGGAGCAAAACTGTGCAGAGCTCTGGCCCTCCAGGAATTGAGTTTGACACCACTGCCCTAGATGAGCTTTTGAGGCTCAGTGCTGCCGAAAAGTTTTTTCGATCGAGCTACTGCGCACATTCCTCGCAAATGCAGGTCCCACCGAGATTTGAACTCGGATCGCTAGATTCAGAGCCCAGAGTGCTAACCATTTCACCATGGAACCTTGGCGTGGGTCATCTTTTCACATGAGCAGCAGAGAGTTAAGTCATTCAGTCCAGAAGCGCGAGAGCAAGGAGCAAATGAAGCCTTTGCTTTTTAAGCCCATGTTTCCCCAATTCCTACTCGGTTTGAGAGTGCCAATTTCACCGCCACATCAGCAGTTGCGCATCACCTCTGTTTTTTCCCTCGCTTCCGCAAAAAAACCTAAAAAGGTTCCACCGAGATTTGAACTCGGATCGCTGGATTCAAAGCCCAGAGTGCTAACCATTACACTATGGAACCAACACACCCTGCTACGTGGCTGTCTGAGAGGCAGATAGCGATGAGGCTAGGTGGAATCAGGGAGACAGGAGCTGGCGTTTGGTCAATGGACCACCTCGACTAAAAGAGGCGGACATCGTTCCACTGCCGAAACCCAGGATTGAACCAGGGACCTTTAGATCTTCAGTCTAACGCTCTCCCAACTGAGCTATTTCAGCCAGATCCTCATGTGGTTTAGCCAGCATGGATGTCTGGGAGACCGCCCGTCACTTTGGAGAAGAGCAGAGCGAAGGTCTCAGAGAGAAAATGCGTGGCCCGTACGGGGATCGAACCCGCAACCTTGGCGTTATTAGCACCACGCTCTAACCAACTGAGCTAACCGGCCTCTCTCTGTACCATTTTATCCCCAATTTCTCAGAGATATCCTGGTTTCCCTAATCAGGCTGAAGAGATTAAAAGCAAAGCCTAATAATGGGCTCGTCCGGGATTTGAACGCGGGACCTCTCGCACCCTAAGCGAGAATCATACCCCTAGACCAACGAGCCGAAACATACGTCCTCCTTGCTGCTGCCGGGGACCGCAAACATTTCCGTTTGCATGGCTTAAAGCGCAATATTTTAATTAAATCTACAATTAAAAGGTAGCCAGTGCAAAGTTGCCAGCACAGAGGAAATGCGGCCTCTGTTTTTTGTGGTCATTGGAAATCACGCTGCAGCACCTGCACACGTGCTAGGGATCGCGCCTCGCCTTTGTCTTTGAGAGCGATGGACACCTTCTCTCCATCATCGAGGGGAATTAGCTCAAATGGTAGAGCGCTCGCTTAGCATGCGAGAGGTAGCAGGATCGATGCCTGCATTCTCCACGTGCTGTCCTTCCTTTTTTACGACCCCTTCAAGGGGCACTCCCTAGATCAGTGGTGTCAAACTCAAATCCTGGAGGGCCAGAGCTCTGCACAGTTTAGCTCCAACCAGCTCAAACTCACACCTGCAAGGAAGTTTCTAGCAAACCTGAAGACCTTGATTAGCTGGATCAGGTGTGTTTGATTAGGGTTGGAGCAAAACTGTGCAGAGCTCTGGCCCTCCAGGAATTGAGTTTGACACCACTGCCCTAGATGAGCTTTTGAGGCTCAGTGCTGCCGAAAAGTTTTTTCGATCGAGCTACTGCGCACATTTCTCGCAAATGCAGGTCCCACCGAGATTTGAACTCGGATCGCTGGATTCAGAGCCCAGAGTGCTAACCATTACACCATGGAACCTTGGCGTGGGTCATCTTTTCCCATGAGCAGCAGAGAGTTAAGTCATTCAGTCCAGAAGCGCGAGAGCAAGGAGCAAATGTAGCCTTTGCTTTTTAAGCCCATGTTACCCCAATTCCTACTCGGTTTGAGAGTGCCAATTTCACTGCCACATCAGCAGTTGCGCATCACCTCTGTTTTTTCCCTCCCTTCCGCAAAAAAACCTAAAAAGGTTCCACCGAGATTTGAACTCGGATCGCTGGATTCAAAGCCCAGAGTGCTAACCATTACACCATGGAACCAACACACCCTGCTACGTGGCTGTCTGAGAGGCAGATAGCGATGAGGCTAGGTGGAATCAGGTAGACAGGAGCTGGCGTTTGGTCAATGGACCACCTCGACTAAAAGAGGCGGACATGGTTCCACTGCCGAAACCCGGGATTGAACCAGGGACCTTTAGATCTTCAGTCTAACGCTCTCCCAACTGAGCTATTTCGGCCAGGTCCTCATGTGGTTTAGCCAGCAGGGATGTCTGGGAGACCGCCCATCACTTTGGAGAAGAGCAGAGCGAAGGTCCCAGAGAGATAATGCGTAGCCCGTACGTGGATCGAACCCGCGACCTTGGCGTTATTAGCAACACGCTCTAACCAACTGAGCTAACCGGCCTCTCTCTGTAACATTTTATCCCCAATTTCTCAGAGATATCCTGGTTTCCCTAATCAGGCTGAAGAGATTAAAAGCAAAGCCTAATAATGGGCTCGTCCGGGATGTGAACCCGGGACCTCTCGCACCCTAAGCGAGAATCATACCCCTAGACCAACGAGCCGAAACATACGTCCTCCCTGCTGCTGCCGGGGCCGCAAACATTTCCGTTTGCATGGCTTAAAGCGCAATATTTTAATTAAATCTACAATTAAAAAGTAGCCAGTGCAAAGTTGCCAGCACAGAGGAAATGCGGCCTCTGTTTTTTGTGGCCATTGTAAATCACGCTGCAGCACCTGCACACGTGCTAGGGATCGCGCCTCGCCTTTGTCTTTGAGAGCGATGGACACCTTCTCTCCATCATCGAGGGGAATTAGCTCAAATGGTAGAGTGCTCGCTTAGCATAAGAAGGGGTCCAATCTTTGCGCCCCGCACGCAAGCGAAAAGGACGCAGAAAACGCGAAAAAACGCACAAATTTGCCCTGCAACAATATTCGGGCTATATTCCTGTACGTTATGGAAGAGTTTTAGTTACATGTGAAACAAGTCACACTCCGCGGGCTGGGCTCGAACCCGTGTTCTGCGCGACTAGTGTGTGATCAACTGCGCATGCGCCTTCATTTGGTTATCAATGTGACATATCATTATATTGATTGATATTAATTGTGTATATTATTTAAAAAAAAAGCAAATTACATGTTTATGGTTTAATAAAACTAATACAAATGTTTATTCAAATATGTGTTTTTTGTGTGTGGGATTGATTGATGTGATTTATCTGATTTATTTTAGGACACTTTAAATGTTTTATACACACAAATGCACACAAATATCGAAATGTAAATTTTTTTATTAAAATTAATACACACAAATATTGAAATAAGTACACACACACACATAAATATATGGACATACACACAATATATGTGTTATATACAATGTATACTCTATGAAAGAGTGGGTGGGCCAATGTACAGTTTGCACATTCCAGTCCCAAGGCAATTAAAAGCAGCACAATGAATAAGAGTGTGAACAGTATTTATTTACTAAAACTACAAGACATTAATGAACAACAATAAACAACTAACAATGTAGAAATAGAATAGAACATTCTGTAATATAAATAAAACAAACAAGACATTACCGAAAGATTGAGAGAAAAAAAGAACATAACTGTATTTACACATAGATATTTATTTACAGGTATTTACAAACAATCTTTTTTCTGTGTTGGAAGATTTTTATTATGGAGGTGGCTGTCCAGGTTTTTTCTGCTGGCGCTGTTCTACCAGCCACTCTAAAGATTTGCCACCAGAGACACTGGGGCAAAACGTGGCACTGCCGAAGCGGCTGTGGCCGAACTCCTTGGTTTTGGGCTTGCCACACTTGGAGACTGCAGAGGAGGCTGGGCAGGGCGCAGAGGAGGAGACTGCAGAGGAGGCTGAGCAGGGGGCAGAGGAGGAGACTGCAGAGGAGGCTGGGCAGGGCGCAGAGTAGGAGACTGCAGAGGAGGCTGGGCAGGGCGCTGCAGTCCTGTGGGTGGCTGTAGTGAGGATGGTCCTGGTGCAGAGGGACAGGGGTTGAAGGCCTGGGGGCCGCTGCTGTGGACTGGGACAGGCTCAATGGGGTCATAGAGGACTGGCACTGTGAGGTCCTCAGGTTCCTCCTCAACAAAGCCTTCGTCCTGCACCACCTCATCAGTCATCTGCTCCACCAGCCGATCCTCCTCTTCTGGGTTATCCATAACAGTCAGGGATTTCCCAGACTGACTGTACAGATACTCCATACCCAGCAGCTCCCCTGCAAAAGAACACACATACAAAGCACATTCACATTATTATAGCTGTAGTGGCTATTTGTCCATAACAAACTGAAACAAAAAAAACAATCAAACTTTTCAAAGTTTGATCGTTTGTAGGCTTGACGCAGTTTAACAGATCAAAAAATTAAAATAATAAACAAGAAGATAATAAGCATAAATGCAAAATAAAGCAAATTCACTTTAGCAAAAGAAAGCAAAGAAATAAGGCTATAAAGGGTCAAATTAAGCCTAAATTAAACAAAGTACAAATAACTCCAACAATAGTTGAATTATTTGAAATACAATATAAAAAATGTACACTCAAACACTCATACACCTGTATAATGTATAATCTTTTGTTTGAGTTAACATGAATAATTCTCACCTGTGTAAGCCCCTGGAGGCTGGTAGCGATCATCCAGGGACATCTTCAGCACTTTGCGGCTGAGCCGGTCCATTGCCTCCCTCTCAACGCTACTGTAGGTCCTCAGGTCAGTCTTTCCCCTCACTGCTTCATCCATCCGGTCCTGGTTCCAGCGCATCAGGCCTTCCAGGAGATAGGCCTGGAAATGCGCATCACTGGCACTGGTCCCTACAGGTCAAATAAAGTCAAATATATGTTATCTATGTATTCAGTATGGCAGAATAGGTTATAAAAGTTTAAAGTTTTTTGCAGGTTATAAAAGTTATAACCTACCTGGGATGAAGCGATTTAAATGGAGGTGGAAAGACTCCAAGGAGGTGGAGCCACGAGCACAGCGATAGCAGCTGAGCTCCACACCACCCTTCTTCAGTGTGTCTGTCTTCTGGTACAGAGGGAAGCCCTCTGGGTCCTGAATACAGGCGATGTGCCTCTGCTGGTCTATCCAGACCTGTTGGATTCGCTCGTGGTCCAGCAGTGGTACACCCAGAGTGTCCCTCCCCTTCTCACTGTCCATCTCATCAATGAGCGCCTTGATCCTCCAGGTGGTCTCCTCCACTCCTCTGGTCCGCTTGCGACAGTGCAGTGCCAACTCCTTCCTGGTGATCAGCTTATCCAGAGCCTTCTCTGAGACTGGACCAGCTCCTCTGGCCTGTAACTCCCCCTGTTTGGCCAACCGTAGAGCAGCGACATCATCTGGATCCAGCTCAAAGATGCACCTGGAAAGCCGAGCCATGAAGGTGCCGTAGAGCTGATGAGCCTCCGTGATGACACCTGCTGCAAAGCGCCGCATGAAGTGCCAAATGTCTAGGCGCACTTGGAGCTCATCCCACTCTATGAACATGGCTCTGACCTGCGACTGTCTGTGCGCGTGTGGGCTGCAGCAGTCTCTGTCCATATACATGACGGCGGGTGGTGCCACTCCCGCCTCCCTGTACCTCTTCATGAGACCCACCGCCATGGGCCACAATCCATGCCCCTCTGCCGCTGTGAGGACTGACACCAACACCTGGCCGTGCTCATTGCCTACATTAGTGCACCAACCAGCAGTGTTGGCAGCAGCGCCGGCCAGTTTTTTGGTGACCTATGTAAAAAAAAAAAACAGTAGAATAAACAAATGTCAGAAAAATTTAAGATAATAACAATTATTATTACTCAAACTTGACTTTTTATACCTTTTTGGTGGAGTCCATCTTGAGGACAGAGCCAAAGACTGAGGTTATTTTGGCCTTGACCTCAGGTAGCCGCGAGAGGACGTCCCTGGCATACACAGACAACAGCCACTTGGGTTTAGGGATGGGTGGGAGGGGCGGGGGCGCAGAAAAGAGTGGAGGCTCAACGATGGAGGAGTCTGTGAAGGGCTCACAGACAGTGAGGTACTCCAGCGTCCGCTGTGACCACGCTGAGGTGTGTTGCTCCTGCAGCGACACTGTTGCCCCGGGTCCTCTCCCGCATCATTATGACTACACGGTAGTCACACGAGTACCTACAGACAGTCAAATAATTCTGTTCAGTGCCACATCTTATTATTTCAATGTTAATATCAGTAAATCAACGTATTTGATTTTATACAGTACAACAAATTACAGTGCATTGCTCTAAATATGAATGTGTTCTACCTGTATGTCAGAATGGCGGGGAATTTTCTGCGGTGTCCCATGTCGAGCTGTCCCAGGATGTCTTCAGACCAGGCTGGATACTTCTTCTTGCACCCTTTGCACTCCAGATACTCTGTGGCCATGTCATACCACCCGTCTATGTCCAGGACCTTGCGCACAGTGCGATAAAGGCCAGCAGCTGTCAGCTTGTGGTTATTGCAGGCTGGCTGGACACAGACAAGTGGAATGGACCACATCTTCAGCGGCATCCAGAGGAACAGAGGGTGGCAGAAGAAGATATCAGGAGAAGTAGGGGGCTGGGTGAAGACGGTCGGGGGCTGGGGAGGGTACCACCAGAAGTTGGGATGTGGCGTCAGCTCAGGCTTCCCTGTTTTTATGTTGGCCCTGAACAGAGTCTTCCTGATCCAGTCCTGCTGGAAAGATGGTAGTTGCTCTTTCCAGTGGACAGGAAGCTCTGCAGGCGACTGGGACACCTGGCCAGGGGTCCACAATGCTGGAGGAGCAGGATAAGGGGCAGGAGCAGGGGCAGGAGCAGGAGCAGGAGCAGGGGCAGTAGCACGAGCCGGGGCAGGAGCAGGGCCTCTCGAGCCTGCAGTGGCTGGAGCGTAAAAAAACACAACAAAATTATCTTATTGTTTTAGACTTTCACTGCATGACTTTCTCAGCTCTGCTGGACAGCTACTGCGATTACAAGGTTTACTGCAAAGCATGTATGATTAGTAGAGAGACGACATGATGATGAAAACATGGAAGGAAGCAGTGAAAATCATCCTGTTTTTCATCCAAGCACCATTAGAAGAAATACAAGAAGAAAAAAAGATGGGATCAGCCAAGTGTGAAGCGAAGCAGACCAAACACTACAACAGCCACTTATTCCAAGGGGAGTGGGGGAAGTGTGAGATGACAAGAATGAGCTTTAGTCAGTGATTACGATAAAAAAATGAAATAAAACCTTTTACATACACCTTTAAATTCTCTTTTTTCCTTTGAGGATGTTCACTCAAAGAGTGAATGTAGATTGACACCTGAGAAGTGCCATTCCTCTGTGTTGTGAAATAAAATAATATGATATGTCATTTAAAAAATACTGTTTTGTTTTATTTGTAATTGTTTGTAAAATATTGTTTAAGATTTACATACCTTGAGGAAGTTGTTCCTCAGCTTGCGAGGCTACAGTTGCCATCTCCAGGTCATCTTCCTCCTCAAAAAAATCCGTAGCAGCAGAGTCTGTAAAATAACATAAAACACTAAGCACATGTCACCAACACACTTGTATGCGTTAAGTGATACTGACCACATGTAAAGAGCTGTCTCCGGGCTGCGGTCTCAGACGCAGGAGATACACGTGGTCCTGCAGCTGTTGAACACGTATTTTCGTTAGACATATATACTGCATAATATATACTGTAAAGCTTAGTAAATCAGTAAAGTAATTAAATCAGTAAATTAGTAAAGCTTGCAAATCACTTACAGGGTTTGGCTGGAGACAAAATCTTTTGTGCCAGCTGTGAAGCAGATAAATGCTTCCCCCGTACCAACAGGGCCTTCACATTGGTCGCCAGCAGTGGCCTGTTCTTAGTGGCAGTAGGTGGAGGAGGAACAGACACAGTGGCAGTGGGCACAGCAGCAGTGAGGACAGATGCAGTGGGCACAGTGGTGGTGGGCACGTGGGCTGGAGCCTGCCTCTTCAGCACGTATGCTTTGAAAAGGGCCATATTGGTGTTAGGCCTGGCCTTTGCCTTCTTCAGGTAGGTGATGAGAGCCTGGGCCTCCTTGCTTGGGTCCTCATACACCTCCTTCATTGACCTACCCTTAAAATCCCCAAACTCCACCATCAGACATCCAGAGTCTCCTGTCCTCTGGGCCTCCTGCAGCATGGCCTGTTTATTCTGATACACCTCCACAGCCTCGCCTACCTCACTGATCTGCGAGGTGTATCTGAGGAACAGGTGTTTGTTGGCCGACAGCGGGTTGTCCCTCTCCTCCTCCCCCAAAATGCTGCTGACCAGATAGCAGGCATACCCCAGTGAGTTCTCCAGGAGCCACAGGAACCTCTGACCCTGGTGTTTCCCAAACTGGATCTTGCAGTGAGCCAGAACCAGGAACTGGTCTCCAGGATTCCCTCCATTCTGCCTCACAAAGGCAGTGGCCTCAGCCAGGACCTCCTCCTTACACCTGGCCCTCCCTGCCAACACGATCTCCCTCCTATTGGCCTCCTCAGTTGGCCCCATAAGGAGTCGACCCTCAGAGGTTCTTCGTAAAACCGGGTATGCATACATAATCTGAAAGGACACAGGCATAAACAGAACGTTACATAGCTGTCATATTCCAACTGAAAGTATTTTACTACAGCATTTGTTTTTTATGTAATTAATTATTATAATATTATAATAATTAATGATTATTATTATTATTATGAGCATAAGCATTATTGTTTTTTATACAACTGTGAATCACTTTGAATTGCCTTGTGTACAAATTATAAATAGTGTGATGAACTTATTAATAAGAAAATAAATAACACTTGGTACAATCTTACTGGTATCATGCCATGCTTAAATCGTTTTGTTTTGTTTAGCTTTTGTGGCAGAGATTACTAAGAAACACCAAATATAACATAAAGGCGTTTATGACAATTCATAATAATATGATCATCAAACAGATCTAAAACTTAAAATAGTATATCAAATCGTTTTGGTATATCTTTTATAACATAGTTGAGAATCATTTGTTGAAACAAAAAAAAATGTTTTTGCCTATTCATGTCTTTTTAAATATGTATAACATAGTATTTAAAAAGATAACATAAATATGTATACTGGTGTATAACATAGTATAGTATAACATATATGAATTAAACTTTTTTTTTTAAAAGGTTTTAGTAAAAATGTTCTTGTGCTCAAAATAATGTAATGAATGACACAAAAAAATACTTAATTAACAACAACAAAAAAATGGTTTGAGGAGGATATAGCTTAATTAGCAGTCGGCTAATTATCTTGACAGTAGTGACATGTTTTTTACTGTATATCATGGTAAAGTTGCAGGTTCACATGTACAGAAGAAAACGTGTGCTATTACACGCTAGCTAGCTTTATTGGCATGTTTAATTGTCTAAAAACACACACTGTTTATGAATAAATAATGATCAATTATACAGTCGTGAAGAATAGACTTACCTGTTGCAAAGATTGCAAAGATGACGATAATAATAGCGGTCGCCGATTGGTCAAAAGTAAGCCACAGGAGCAGAGCCAGGAGAGAAACGCGATTGGTCAAAAGTAAGCCACAGGAGAGAAACGCGATTGGTCAAAAGTAAGCAACAGAGAGAAACGCGATTGGTCAAAAGTAAGCCACAGGAGAGAACGCGATTGGTCAAAAGTAAGCCACAGGAGAGAACGCGATTGGTCAAAAGTAAGCCACAGCAGAGAAACACGATTGGCTCACGTGGGCTTACTTTGGGCTTACTTTGGCTCAATCGGTAGGAAGCAGTAGGCGCAAGCGAGAGGTAGCGGGATCGATGCCTGCATTCTCCACGTGCTGTCCTTCCTTTTTACGACCCCTTCAAGGGGCACTCCCTAGATCAGTGGTGTCAAACTCAAATCCTGGAGGGCCAGAGCTCTGCACAGTTTTTTTTGAACTCGGATCACTGGATTCAAAGCCCAGAGTGCTAACCATTACACCATGGAACCAACACACCCTGCTACGTGGCTGTCTGAGAGGCAGATAGCGATGAGGCTAGGTGGAATCAGGTAGACAGGAGCTGGCGTTTGGTCAATGGACCACCTCGACTAAAAGAGGCGGACATGGTTCCACTGCCGAAACCCGGGATTGAACCAGGGACCTTTAGATCTTCAGTCTAACGCTCTCCCAACTGAGCTATTTCGGCCAGGTCCTCATGTGGTTTAGCCAGCAGGGATGTCTGGGAGACCGCCCATCACTTTGGAGAAGAGCAGAGCGAAGGTCCCAGAGAGATAATGCGTAGCCCGTACGGGGATCGAACCCACGACCTTGGCGTTATTAGCACCACGCTCTAACCAACTGAGCTAACCGGCCTCTCTCTGTAACATTTTATCCCCAATTTCTCAGAGATATCCTGGTTTCCCTAATCAGGCTGAAGAGATTAAAAGCAAAGCCTAATAATGGGCTCGTCCGGGATTTGAACCCGGGACCTTTCGCACCCTAAGCGAGAATCATACCCCTAGACCAACGAGCCGAAACATACGTCCTCCCATACCAACTCGTGGCTGGAGCAAAACTATTGTATGTGTCTTTGTGCAGCATACGACTAGTTCTCCCCGTCAGGGAATCGAACCCCAGTCTTCCGCGTGACAGGCGGAGATACTGTCCACTATACTAATGAGGAGTCGCAGAGAAAGGTAGTCGCCTCCGATCAGTGTGACTTCAGATCGCCGCAGACAGCCTTCCCATTTCCAGGAACGGCCTCATGCGTCATTTTAGGTCATCGCTTCCTCGTCGCGAGCGTTCTTGCTGACTGCACAATCCGGCATCCAACCTCCGTTCAATGCCCCTGCGTTGTTGGTATAGTGGTGAGCATAGCTGCCTTCCAAGCAGTTGACCTGGGTCGGATTCCCGGCCAACGCATTGCCTTTTGCTCAAGCTTTCGTTAAAACAGACGTCCGGAGCCCTTGGCCAACTCCTTCTGTGGCTGGAGCAAAAATTTCGTATAGGATTTTGGGCAGCTGTAAACGACTGGGTCCGGGTATGAATCGAACCCCTGTCTTCCGCGTGACAGGCGGAGATACTGTCCAATATACTAACGAGGAGTTGCAGAGACAGGTAGTAGCCCCCGGTCAGCGCGACTTCAGCTCGCTGCAAACAGCCTTCCCATTTCCTGGAACGGCCTCATGCGTCATTTTAGGTCAGAGAAGCCAGTGAATCCCCAAAAAAACATCATCTAATACCATTTAAATATGAACTGTCTGTATAAAACGTGTTACGTTATTAAAGTAGAGAGCTTGTTTTTTAATAAAGAGCCTGGTAGGTCAGGTCAATAAGTTCATGCGTTTTTTTTTCAGTGCTGGGTCCAAACAAAGAGAGTTTCAGTTCCTTCGCACCTGCCAGTTGCTAATGTGTTGCGAGCATACTTGCTGACCGCACAATCCGGGATTCAGCCTACTTCCAACCCCCTGCGTTGGTGGCATAGTTTGAGCATAGCTGCCTTCCAAGCAATTGACTCGGATTCGATTCACGCCCAACGCATTGCCGTTTGCTCAAGCTGACGTTAAAACAGTAATCCGGGGCCCCTGGCCAACTCGTGGCTGGAGCAAAACTATTGTATGTGTCTTTGGGCAGCAGTAAACAACTAGTTCTCCCCGTCGGGGAATCGAACCCCGGTCTTCCGCGTGACAGGCGGAGATACTGTCCACTATACTAACGAGGAGTCGCAAAGACTGGTAGTCGCCTCCGATCAGTGCGACTTCAGCTCGCTGCAGACAGCCTTACCATTTCCAGGAACGGCCTCATGCGTCATTTTAGGTCATCGCTTCCTCGACGCGAGCGTTCTTGCTGACTGGACAATCCGGCATCCAACCTCCAATCAAGCCCCTGCGTTGGTGGTATAGTGGTGAGCATAGCTGCCTTCCAAGCAGTTGACCCGGGTTCGATTCCCGGCCAACGCATTGCCTTTTGCTCAAGCTTTCTTTAAAACAGACGTCCGGGGCCCCTGGCCAACTCCTTCTGTAACTCATTTTAGGTCGTCGCTTCCTCGTCGCGAGCGTTCTTGCTGACTGCACAATTCGGCATCCAACCTCAGTTCAATGCCCCTGCGTTGGTGGTATAGTGGTGAGCATATATGCCTTCCAAGCAGTTGACCCGGGTTCGATTCCCGGCCAACGCATTGCCTTTTGCTCAAGCTTTCGTTAAAACAGTCGTCCGGGACCCCTGGCCAACTCGTGGCTGGAGCAAAACTATTGTATGTGTCTTTGGGCAGCATACGACTAGTTCTCCCCGTCAGGGAATCGAACCCCAGTCTTCCGCGTGACAGGCGGAGATACTGTCCACTATACTAACGAGGAGTCGCAGAGACAGGTAGTCGCCTCCGATCAGTGCGACTTCAGCTCGCCGCAGACAACCTTCCCATTTCCAGGAACGGCCTCATGCGTCATTTTAGGTCATCGCTTCCTCGTCGCGAGCGTTCTTGCTGACTGCACAATCCGGCATCCAACCTCCAATCAAGCCCCTGCGTTGGTGGTATAGTGGTGAGCATAGCTGCCTTCCAAGCAGTTGACCCGGGTTCGATTCCCGGCCAACGCATTGCCTTTTGCTCAAGCTTTCTTTAAAACAGTCGTCCGGGGCCCCTGGCCAACTCCTTCTGTAACTCATTTTAGGTCGTCGCTTCCTCGTCGCGAGCGTTCTTGCTGACTGCACAATCCGGCATCCAACCTCCGTTCAGTGCCCCTGCGTTGGTGGTATAGTGGTGAGCATAGCTGCCTTCCAAGCAGTTGACCTGGGTCGGATTCCCAGCCAACGCATTGCCTTTTGCTCAAGCTTTCGTTAAAACAGACGTCCGGAGCCCTTGGCCAACTCCTTCTGTGGCTGGAGCAAAAATTTCGTATAGGATTTTGGGCAGCTGTAAACGACTGGGTCTGGGTATGAATCGAACCCCTGTCTTACGCGTGACAGGCGGAGATACTGTCCAATATACTAACGAGGAGTTGCAGAGACAGGTAGTAGCCCCCGGTCAGCGCGACTTCAGCTCGCTGCAAACAGCCTTCCCATTTCCAGGAACGGCCTCATGCGTCATTTTAGGTCAGAGAAGCCAGTGAATCCCAAAAAAAAACATCATCTAATACCATTTAAATATGAACTGTCTGTATAAAACGTGTTACGTTATTAAAGTAGAGAGCTTGTTTTTTAATAAAGAGCCTGGTAGGTCAGGTCAATAAGTTCATGTGTTTTTTTTTCAGTGCCGGGTCCAAACAAAGAGAGTTTCAGTTCCTTCGCACCTGCCAGTTGCTAATGTGTTGCGAGCATACTTGCTGACCGCACAATCCGGGATTCAGCCTACTTCCAACCCCCTGCGTTGGTGGCATAGTTGTAAGCATAGCTGCCTTCCAAGCAGTTGACTCGGATTCGATTCACGCCCAACGCATTGCCGTTTGCTCAAGCTGACGTTAAAACAGTCGTCCGGGGCCCCTGGCCAACTCGTGGCTGGAGCAAAACTATTGTATGTGTCTTTGGGCAGCATAAGACTAGTTCTCCCCGTCAGGGAATCGAACCCCAGTCTTCCGCGTGACAGGCAGAGATACTGTCCACTATACTAACGAGGAGTCGCAGAGACAGGTAGTCGCCTCCAATCAGTGCGACTTCAGCTCGCTGCAGACAGCCTTCCCATTTCCAGGAACGGCCTCATGCGTCATGTTAGGTCATCGCTTCCTCGTCGCGAGCGTTCTTGCTGACTGCACAATCCGGCATCCAACCTCCATTCAAGCCTCCATACTGTCCACTATACTGACGAGGAGTTGCAGAGACAGGTAGTCGCCTCCGATCAGTGCGACTTCAGCTCGCTGCAGACAGCCTTCCCATTTCCAGGAACAGCCTCATGCGTCATTTTAGGTCAGAGAAGCCAGTGAATCCCAAAATAAACATCATCTAATACCATTTAAATATGAAGTGTCTGTATAAAACGTGTTACGTTATTAAATTAGAGAGCTTGTATTTTAATAAAGAGCCTGGTAGGTCAGGTCAATAAGTTCATGCGGTTTTTTTTTCAGTGCCGGGTCACAACAAAGATAGTTTCAGTTCCTTCGCACCTTCCAGTTGCTAATGTGTTGCGAGCATACTTGCTGACCGCACAATCCGGGATTCAGCCTACTTACAACCCCCTGCGTTGGTGGTATAGTCGTGAGCATAGCTGCCTTCCAAGCAGTTGACTCGGGTTCGATTCCCGCCCAACGCATTGCCGTTTGCTCAAGCTGTCGTTAAAACAGTCGTCCGGGGCCCCTGGCCAACTCGTGGCTGGAGCAAAACTATTGTATGTGTCTTTGGGCAGCAGTAAACAACTAGTTCTCCCCGTCGGGGAATCGAACCCCGGTCTTCCGCGTGACAGACGGAGATACTGTCCACTATACTAACGAGGAGTCGCAAAGACTGGTCGTCGCCTCCGATCAGTGCGACTTCAGCTCGCTGCAGACAGCCTTCCCATTTCCAGGAACGGCCTCATGCGTCATTTTAGGTCATCGCTTCCTCGACGCGAGCGTTCTTGCTGACTGGACAATCCGGCATCCAACCTCCAATCAAGCCCCTGCGTTGGTGGTATAGTGGTGAGCATAGCTGCCTTCCAAGCAGTTGACCCGGGTTCGATTCCCGGCCAACGCATTGCCTTTTGCTCAAGCTTTCTTTAAAACAGTCGTCCGGGGCCCCTGGCCAACTCCTTCTGTAACTCATTTTAGGTCGTCGCTTCCTCGTTGCGAGCGTTCTTGCTGACTGCACAATTCGGCATCCAACCTCAGTTCAATGCCCCTGCGTTGGTGGTATAGTGGTGAGCATAGCTGCCTTCCAAGCAGTTGACCCGGGTTCGATTCCCGGCCAACGCATTGCCTTTTGCTCAAGCTTTCGTTAAAACAGTCGTCCGGGGCCCCTGGCCAACTCGTGGCTGGAGCAAAACTATTGTATGTGTCTTTGGGCAGCATACGACTAGCTCTCCCCGTCAGGAAATCGAACCCCAGTCTTCCGCGTGACAGGCGGAGATACTGTCCACTATACTAATGAGGAGTCGCAGAGACAGGTAGTCGCCTCCGATCAGTGCGACTTCAGCTCGCCGCAGACAGCCTTCCCATTTCCAGGAACGGCCTCGTGCTTCATTTTAGGTCATCGCTTCCTCGTCGCGAGCGTTCTTGCTGACTGCACAATTCGGCATCCAACCTCCGTTCAATGCCCCTGCGTTGGTGGTATAGTGGTGAGCATAGCTGCCTTCCAAGCAGTTGACCTGGGTCGGATTCCCGGCCAATGCATTGCCTTTTGCTCAAGCTTTCGTTAAAACAGACGTCCGGAGCCCTTGACCAACTCCTTCTGTGGCTGGAGCAAAAATTTCGTATAGGATTTTGGGCAGCTGTAAACGACTGGGTCTGGGTATGAATTGAACCCCTGTCTTCCGCGTGACAGGCGGAGATACTGTCCACTATACTAACGAGGAGTCGCAGAGACAGGTAGTCGCCTCCGATCAGTGCGACTTCAGCTCGCCGCAGACAGCCTTCCCATTTCCAGGAACGGCCTCATGCGTCATTTTAGGTCATCGCTTCCTCGTCGCGAGCGTTCTTGCTGACTGCACAATCCGGCATCCAACCTCCATTCAAGCCTCCATACTGTCCACTATACTAACGAGGAGTTGCAGAGACAGGTAGTCGCCTCCGATCAGTACGACTTCAGCTCGCTGCAGACAGCCTTCCCATTTCCAGGAACGGCCTCATGCGTCATTTTAGGTCAGAGAAGCCAGTGAATCCCAAAAAATCCATCATCTAATACCATTTAAATATGAAGTGTCTGTATAAAAGGTGTTACGTTATTAAATTAGAGAGCTTGTTTTTTAATAAAGAGCCTGGTAGGTCAGGTCAATAAGTTCATGCGTTTTTTTTTCAGTGCCGGGTCCAAACAAAGAGAGTTTCAGTTCCTTCGCACCTGCCAGTTGCTAATGTGTTGCGAGCATACTTGCTGACCGCACAATCCGGGATTCAGCCTACTTCCAACCCCCTGCATTGGTGGTATAGTCGTGAGCATAGCTGCCTTCCAAGCAGTTGACTCGGGTTCGATTCCCGGCCAACGCATTGCCGTTTGCTCAAGCTGTCGTCCGGGGCCCCTGGCCAATTCGTGGCTGGAGCAAAACTATTGTATGTGACTTTGGGCAGCATACGACTAGTTCTCCCCGTCAGGGAATCGAACCCCGGTCTTACGCGTGACAGGCGGAGATACTGTCCATTTTTTTTATTTTATTTTTTTTATTGAAATTTTTCCAATGCAAAAAGTACAACATTACTTTCATCACTTTCAATACATCCTTTTACAATTCAAGTACTCAGTACAATATACTTAAGCTTAAAATGCTGTTAAAAAATTAATAAATAAAATTCAATTTAAAGTAAAAGTAAAACTTAAAAATCCAGATCACTTCCAGGAACATTCCATTCTAAATCTTTTAAAACTTTAGAAATCTTTGGAGTAAAAATTACATAAAAGCTTTGCAACATGTTTTCATACTTAAAATACCAATACAGTCCTTCAATATATCTTTCGGTTTTCTTTTTAAGAACATTCCAAACATCAAGCACCACTTTTTCTTTTTTGGCCACATTTCTTCTTTCCCATACTGCATTTTTTATCAACATTACTAACAGGTTCACAAACTTTTTACTTTGACAATTTCCCTCCCATCCAAACGTCACTATCCTCTTCCATTCTATTACCTCTTCGTCCCAGTCCTCAATTAATTCTTTTATCATCTTTTTGCATTTTCTGTAAAAGCCCTCCAACTCTTTACAGTATAAAAACAAGTGTAAAATTCCTTCATCTTCGTCTTTGCATACCTTACATGTTGCATTCTGTTCCATTCCAATCTTAGTTAAAATACAATCTGTAAAAATTGCTTTGTGCCTTATTAAATACTCTAAACATTCCAGTTTGGTTTCCACAATCTTTCCCCTCGTATTTCTCCATATACTTCCTTTTTTCAGATCTTTAAATCTCTGTACCCAAAAATTGTTAGCAACTGGTTCTTTAAAAATACTATCTCTAAAATAACAATAAAACTGTTTCACATTACACTCCTTAAAATTACATAGTTTCCCTTTCAGTCTGACATAAATGTCTTTCTCTTCCTTCCATTCCTCCATGTTTTCTATTCTTTTAATCCATTTCTTCGGTATTGCGTTTTTGATAATTTCGTATTTATTTTCTATTTCTCTTTCGCTGCATTCCTCTTTTGCTTCCTCCATTGCATCCTTTATAAATTGTGATGGTAAAAACCCTTCTTTAAATTCATACAAAACATCTCTTACCCTTGTTATTCCCACCTCCATCCATTTTTTAAAAAAGATCTCTTTCCCATCTCTTAAAATACTTTTGTTTAAGAACAGGGGTTGATTTAAAATGTTTTCTCTTCCTTTCAGATTATAATCTATTACAGTTAAGAAATCCCCCCAAGCACTTAAAATTTCCTTATAGAAGTCAGGTAATCCTTCCGCCATCCAGTTTTTTGTTTTCATCCATAAAATATCCTCCCCCAAATTAAAATTCCCACATTTGTTTAAAAAATATTTCATAACTTTCTTCCATTCTGTTTCATTTTCTTCTTGCAACAATTTTTTGACTATTTTAACTCTTAAGCATTTTTTCCTTTGTTTAATATCCATTAACCCCAACCCACCCTCTTCTAATGGTCCTAATAAGGTGTTGTATGCTATTCTTGAGGGTTTACCCTCCCACAAAAAACAGAGAAAACATTTCTTCAACCTCCCTTCTACCCACAAAGGCATTTCTGTCACATATAAAACGTACCACAACTTTGAAGCCATTAAAACATTCAATACTAAAACCTTCCCTTTCAAATTTAAAGCCCTCATTCTCCAAAAATTTAACCTCCGCTCTATTCCTGTTATCAATTCCTCCCACATTTTGTCTCTTACTTGCTTCCCATCCTTTCCCATTAATATCCCTAAACTCCTAATTTCTTCAACTTCCTTAAAATTAAAACATTCCGTTAACACTGACGTTGCCCCAAACCTCATATACACTGTCTTGTCCTCATTAATTTTACTTCCTGATCCTTTGCAAAATTCTTGTACATTCTTCATTACTTGTTTTACACCCTCTGTCCCTTTAACTAATATTGTTGTGTCAGCCGCATATTGAAAAATTTTCCCTTCTGCTTTGCTTTCCTGTATTTGTATTCCTTTTATTTTCTCTTCTTTTCGTATTGCTAGGCCCAACGGTTCTGCTACAAGAGAGTATAATAAAGCTGAGAGTGGACATCCTTGTCTAATTGATAATCTAGTTATTTTAAAACATTCCGTTAAAAAAACATTACATTTTATTTTTGTTAGAGCCCCCTTAAATAAAATCTTTATCCATTTCATAAAATTCTCACCAAACCCAAACCTATTTAAAACCCCAAACAAATATTCATGCTCCACTCTATCAAAAGCCTTTTCGAAGTCTAAGCTGATCACATACCCCTCATCATTCTTTTCTTTTATGTATTGTATTGTGTCCCTTATACTCATCGTTATGTCTGCTATGTCTCTTCCTTTTACTGCATATGCTTGATTTGTTTTTATTATTTGAGGCATCACTTCTTTTAACCTATTTGCTAAAATCTTTGCTAATATCTTTAAATCAGTATTTAGCATTGTTATTGGCCTGTAGTTTTTTAAATCAATTTGTTCACCTTTCCTTTTATATATTAGCTTCATCAGCCCCATTCCCATCCTTTCATTCATCTCTTCCTCCTTAAATATTTCCTTAAAAACCTCCTTTAAAATCTCTATTAAAATGTCCTTAAAACGTATATAAAATTCACTTCCCAAACCATCTATCCCTGGGCTTTTCCTTTTATTTAGTTGATCTATCACTCTTTCGATCTCCTAATTCCTGATTTCCCCATCACATTCCTTTTTATCCTCTTGTAAAGACTCAGGGGCGGATCTAATCCGTGGGGGAATTTGCATATCATAATTAATAATTGGTAATTAATAATTATTCATACATGTTTGGATTAGATCAGGCTTACATGTTAATAAATCTCCCGCTAAGGGATGATGTGTCATTTTACCTGCATGCATGCATGTGTATCCCTGCAATTAACCGCAAGTTGATTGTAATTAATTACACGGACCACGTCTTACAAAACAGGCAAAATTAATTAGCTCAATTGTCAGAATAATATTTGTGGGGATCCACAATATCATCCTACTTTATAGGATTTCAGGAAACGCAATTCTGTGGCCACTAGAATTGGGTTTTCTGCCCTATAAACCAACTACTCTTTAAAGTATCTTTAATTTGTAAAGCTTGTGGCTTAAGTTAGATCTTTGGCACTTAAGGGACTTGGAAAATGAGCAGAGGCAGTACATCAATCAAATGAATATAATGAATTTAATAAGGCAGAACTACTTATGTATTTACTACGGATATATGTATTTACAAACATAATAAACAACAAAACACGATAAGGCATCGATGAACGAGAAATGCATAGAGACAGAGAGAGAGAGGAAATGTAGAGAGTTGCAGTTATGCAATAGGGAGTTTAGAAAGACCCGAGGATCTTTATAAATAGCAAATTCACATAGACAACAGAATTTTGAGACACAACGAGACTTCAACAAATCTTAAAAGCGTGATCAAACACGGATACTTGCACAGGTAATTCTTTGCATGGCTTGTGAAGAAGCGTGTGTGTCTCTCGGTCCGGCGCGTCACGTGGTCACGTGCGTGTGTTTTTCCTTCAAAGCGAGCGTGCGCTCGTTTAAAGGTCCCTTGTAGATGGATTTGCTGAAGAGATATGTCACGCGGTGTTCGTTTCACTCATCGATTGGAATTAAACACGGAGACTTATCTAAGACTGAAATACACAAACTAAACTAGAAACAAATAAAAAAAAGGCGAAGAGCTCGCCCGGGGGCGAGACGTTACATTATGACACGAGGACGAGAGAAGTAAGAGAACGAGCGGAGGGGGGGAAGCCTCATTTATCACCTTGGAGAAATCCAGCCTCTTCCTGTTGGCTTGGCCGGAATTGGTTGGAATTTCACAGGCGGGACTTTGGTTTTTATTGCTCTTTGTCTAAGAGAGAGACATTTGAAACCCTAATTTCGTCGGGTGTTTAAGAGCAGAATCTTCACAATTATTATAGTCCTATGTGTCACAAAGTTTTAGCAAGATGTGATATAAATGGCTAAATGTGGAACGAAGATTGGAGCTCAGAGAATCCAAACTTGCCTCACATGGAGTTGGTTACTCATAGTTTGCAAAGTTTGAAACCTTATCCCACTAGAGTTTCCCAACAACATAGATCAAACACATAAAAGACAAATCGTAAGATAAGATTGTATACATTGTTCGTACAATTCAACAAACACACATAAAACACATTGAATATATCTGGTTAAATGTCTTTTAAAGAAAAGAAGTTTCTTTTCGCTTTGGAATCCACTTCCTTTGGGACATTCCGATCAGTCATAAAATGTCTTGTAAGCGGACACCACGCTCTGTCCTGAGTGTGGTCTTCCCTGGTGGGGGAATGTGTGTGTGTGTGTGTGTGTGTTTGGGTTAATTTACATTCAGAGATTTTTGGTCTTTAGCAGTATGTATTTAGTTATTCAGATTCACCCTCTTAGCCCAGTCCTTACAGTCCCCCTTTTTGTCTGATGAAGTCCCTGTGTGGACTTAATCAGACAACAATCATCACAATGGACGGATGACAGGTGAATCATGATGATCGGGTAGCAGGTGCTCTCAGGCTGAGGCTGAGGGCTCAGCTTGATTAAGTTTGAAGCAGCCTCCAGCGTGGTACCCTCTTCCTGAGGGTCCCGTGGGCTTGGCTGTAGATGTTCGCACCTCGTTGAGCCTCTTGCGCAGGATGACTGTCGAGCGTCTGGGTGTGGTTGATAGAGGTACCCAGCGTAGGGTCAGCCGCAATCCAGGATTGGACAGCAGGTGTGGTGGTTAAGTAGGGCAGTTGAGACAAAGCTTGGAGGGCTGTGTCGATAGGATAAATGTCAATTCGCTGGGACCCCCCCACCTTTCGCAAACCACAACTCCCGTTCTGGAGTTAGGGTGAAAGTGTGGTTACTGGAGAAGGATGGGATTTCCAGTTCTAATTTGTACTCTTTGCTTGGAAGATGGTACCATGCCAGGTTGTCACGGTGAAGGATGGCGCCTTTCGGTACTTGGATTCACATGCTGTGGTGGAGCGAGGTGGCACAGGTGTCAGTGTCATTCTGGTCGTAATTGAGTGCAGCTGTGCGCACAGGAGTGTTAATGAGCCCTGTCACCTACAATCTCTGGTTGGGTCTCGATGACTTAAGTGCGAGGCTTACCTTCGGCAGGGCAGCGGGTGTCGCTGATCTGCAGCCTGCAGATTCCGTCAGTGTTGTCTCTGAGGAAGGGTTTGTTAGGGGAGAGATAGTGAGTGTCTTTGGTCAGTGTGCACATGTGTGGATTCGGAGCTGGGGACAGCTTAGTGTCGCTGTCGTGCAAGTCAATCACGTACGGCGTGCGGATCTTGATGTGAGTGTTACCTTTCAGAATCTGACATTGACAATGTTCTTGAGCCGGTGGATTCGGCTTGACTGTGATGGGTAAGTTCAGGAGAAAGCCCCCTTTTCTCTGCTTGTGGTACACGCAGAGTGGGCTGGCACTAACCAGTGAGTAGGCAAGGTGTATTTGTAGAGAGTCAGCTGGCGTGGTGATGGCGGAAGCCAGCACGGTTTGCACAAGGCTTAAGGGTATCAGGTGCGGTGGAATTCTACCCATAGCTAGGCTGTCAATGGAGTTCACCTCCGGCCGCGTGTCTGTCATCAGAGCTGTTACCAGCTGAGTTTGAGCAAAGCCATTCTGGAAGACAGTAAACAGCTGTTTCATGGAGTTCACTGTCTGGGTCAGCAGAACGCTGTGAGTGTTGAAAATTACCACAATTCCCTTTAGTGTCTTGTCGATGGTCTGCAGGGGTGCACTCTGTGTTGTGAGTTGCTCTTTTATCTGTGGAATCTCAGTCTGAATTTTTGCTGCATGCCGCCTCACGGTGGCTAGGTTCACTGTATTCGCACTGGACATACAAGTGTTAAACAGAGTGGCGGCGGCTCCGGGCCAAGCTCCCCGGAACTGTTTGGAGCGGTGGTTGTGTCCACCTAACTCCGCTTGTGTGATAGTCATTTTCTCAAGTTGGCTGAGCATGTGCATCGGCCCCGGCTTGAGTGAGGGAGTCTGTCCATCGGGCACCTGCCCAGCGGTATTTGGGCTACTGCGCTGGCGTAGGGTGCCCTGTAAACATTGCAGGGGTCGAGACGAACATGAACTTTCTGGGTGTGGGTCCTGAAGTTGGTAGTCAGGAGTCCCGGTTGTTCCCTCAGGATGGTGCCTGATGCCGGGCCTGGGGAGATGCTGTTCAATGGTGGTGGCTGCCCTCTGGTTGGCCGAAGGCACAGGATGGTGAACCACAGCAGCATCCTGGTAAAGTGAAAGGGAGAGAGAGAGAGAGAAAGGGAGGAAAAATTTCAGCAGGTGTTGTCCTTGGTTGGCTTGGACAGTCTTTTTCACGCCGGTATGCCACTTGCTTCGGTGTCTTGCAAGTGTCTCTGGTGCTGCGGTGTGCAGCACATGGTGCATCATGGGCATACATTGGCATGACCCCCCTTTTGCACTGTGGCATTACAAGCTGTGGCGCAGTGATGGCATCAGGTGCAGAACGCTGAATGTTGTCTTGTGCACGCAGCATGTGCAAGGTTTATTGCAGGTGTCTGGGGCACCGGTCGTCGGTGGGTTCAGACGGCATTCATGGGTGGTTGGAGGGGTTAGAGGTGGTTTCTCATAGTGTCCATTGGTTTGTCATAGTCTTTGGGAAGCTGGAAGGTTGGGGTCAGGTTAAGCAGAGGCTCTGTGACACTTTGGCACACTTGTGGTGAGAGACTAATGCATGACCCTAAAAGTTCAGAACCACTGTTTAATGGGTTCGCTAGATATGTAGCATAAAGTTAGGTGCTTCATGTGTATCTAGCTAGTGATGTGTCTCTTGTATCTTTATCATCTTAGCTGTGGATGTTAGGAGGCTAAGACTTGTGTGGTTCCTAGAGTGTTTCCTGGAAGGGGCATAGCCGAGATTAAATAAATGACTTAAGATGGTTCTTATGACTAAATTATTTCTCTGGACTTAAATGGTGGTTCACTACGGCTTGACAAAGTGAAGGATAGGAGGAAAAGAGACAGCTTTCCTATTCAAATTATGCTTATTATCAATCCTCAGGACTATAGTTATGCCCTAGTAATTGTTGAAATTACTTGTGTTGCAGGGTCACAAAAATGAGTGCACTTGTTGAAAATAAACACAATCACAAATAAAGGTGTCTCTGTTTCCTTTCTGGGCCCAATGGGAAATGGAACCACATTCGAACAAGAGAGGAAATGGAATTAAATCATATAGATGACCGAATAGACAAGGGAATAGCTGACTGCCATTATTATCAAAGTGGAAATAAAAATAAAAAAAAGTAATCAAAACAGCGGTAATGATCTGAATGTGAGAATAATCAGTAGCACTAGTGACTAAACTTTGGGTTTGTCTGGACCAACACTCCATAGTGGGTTACAGCGGTTGCGTGTTCAAGACCACACTGTGTGTGTCCCTCCAAAGGTTTAATCAACATGCTGATGGAAATTCTCATTACTATACGAATTCTTCTCTAGCTACACAGTTTACATGTAGTTAAACTTAAGTTTAATTGACAGGGCATCTGCAAATTTAACCTACAGCGCTCAGCCAGGACTATGCCTAACTAGTGAAGGTGAAATTTAGCTGAGAAGAACTGAAAGTACGGAAAGTGAAGAATTAGAAACCCTAACTGGGGTTAAAGAAAGTATTCTAGAATACTTTGCACTGTGTAAACAAAAGCTGTAATTAAGGCTTCAAGTGAATGATGCTAACTGCTAATTGTAGAAGTTATTATTTAGCTTAGCCTAAGCTGGATGAATGCTAGGTTCGCTTAGCCACCTAGGCTGGTTTGTTTACAAAGTGACATCACAAGTTAGCACTTCCTGTGACCAGTTGTTGTCATGGGAACCAGAGCATGTCAGAACAATTCAACAGTACCTGAAGAATGTCTGCACATTTTACTGAGTTATGCATGTTTAAACGGGTTAAAAGGGGGCACCTATACTTTAAGTCTTTCAAGAACTTGATGTTACATTCAGTAAAATGCAAATGTGTTTTGGCATTTGCTAATTTTACTCATGGAACTCTTCTCTTTACTTTACACAACTTATTCTATTTGGTTACAGAGTGAGGAAATAGATTTGCTGTAAGTCAAAGCTTGTCTAAGCCTATATAGTTACGTCCCTCTCATGCATAAATGCTGACTTTTCAGCGAATGAACAGTTTTGATCGCTAGGTAGCTCTCTGCTTGTAGATGCAGCTAAAAATTTAGGTGAATTACATCAATCTAACAATAATTTGTAAGGCCTTTACATTGTAGAAAGGGGAGCATCACCCAGGTCTACGTATATATATAACACTGTCCTGAGCTTTCTTTGTCAGAAACAGGTTTAGCAATACTGCAATTTGGATTTCTTTAACCAAAGCAGGATAGATATCGGTACAGTTTACAAGCTGCTGAGATGAGATTCCTTTGTCAAACAGACTTGCGCTTTACGGCTGAACTTACTGATATTAGTTGGAAATCTAGGACTCTTTCACTTAAAGTAGAGATGTCAATTCCAGTTATCGTTTTATCTGCATTTAGACAAGCCAGCGATCAGAAATGCGTATTGCACGTTGTGTTCTAGTTGGATCGCAAAGATCAAATGCACGCCTGTAGGTTAACAGTAGTTTACGACTCAGGTGGTTTTACTACACTCTGACGCCAGGGTGACGTATGCCTTATTTGGAGCTAGTGTTTGCTGTAACCCTTCATTGTCAGGAAACCTAATGTTTAGCAGTGCTAATTCAACCAGCATCTAGAAACTGTTTGTTTTAAAAGAGTCGTGCATAGTCTGTTGGCCGTTGAGATTTACACGCCCATTTAAGATTCTTTTACATCAGTAAAATTCTAATTTTACGAATGCAGAGTCTTGCAACTCTTTGAGCACACATTTTCATCTACTTCTAAAAGTTCTATGTCCTATGCTGATCAGGGACCTTTTTAGCAGAGTCTTGCACTGTGTTCGGGCAGTGTCCTCTGGTTTTGCAGTTCAAAATCATTGGGGTTTTAGGAATTCTTTCTGAGGAGGCCTTTTGTGTTAGAGGCCTTCTGCATTAGGTCACGCATCGTTGAGTGGGCATTGCGTGGTCTTTGGCGAGCTGGAAGGTGCAGGGTAGCGAACTTGAACCTTGACTTGGTAGTGAGGCTGTGTACCCATGGATGGCTGCTGGAGTTCCGGGGAACTCTGTGATTTTGGGAGTCTGGCTTTGTTGTAGTTCTCGTGACCTCTGTGACCAGAGGGGGCGGGGTTCTTGAACTTGGGCCCAGACGGCCAGGTGTTTATAAGTCTAATAAAAGCTCAGAGCAGTCTAGCAGGTCTTTGCCAGTCAGAAAGGGGTACGTGTCCATTTGTGAGATGTACACCGGGTGGGTAGGACTCAAAGGACCAGTTGTCAGGTACATGGGAGCTCTCTGTTCGAGCCGAAGGTCGTTCTGGCTGTACGACTGCACGTTCAGCTCACACATTTGGGGTGTAAGAGTTTGATCTTCGCTCTTAGCTTTAGCACTGAGTCTTTCAAAGAGTTGAGCTGACATTAGAGGGAGGTCTGAGCCGGTGTCTACCAGGGCTTCAAGGCTCACCTCATTGTCTAGAGTGATGGGTAGGTAGAGTTTCCGGGCCCACCCCCTTTTGATCAGGTTCCCCAGGAGTCTTGGCGTAGGGGCTGGTGTGGCGATCGACGGGTGGTTTGGGCCGGTCTTGTGTAGTTCTCTGCGGAGACAGACAGACAAAGCAGCATTTCTTGGTCTTTTGGGGGTTTTGGACCCAGCTGTGGGAAACTGTGCTGTCTCGTTCAGGCTGTGCAGCTGTCAGCTGTGGTGGCTGTGTGCTGCTGTCACTTTGTGATGTGACAGTGTGCTCTGGGGTCTGTGGCTGACGAGCAGTGTTCTGTGTGCCTGTTGTAGGTCTTACGCTCAAGCATAGGATGTAAGGCTCGTACCTCTTGAATTTTTGGAAAGTCTTTTGTGAAGAAGCTTTTCAGCGACTTCAGGGTCTCGGCTGTCTCAGACGTGGCGGCACTGTGTTTGTCTGATGCGTGCTCAGACTTGTGCTTCTTAGTGGCATGTTGAAAGGGGTACCGCTCCAGGCTGTCTGGGCTTTAGTCTCTTGGTGATGGGGGTCGGCTATTTCTGGGTCGCCGGCTGGCTTCCAGAATGTTTCAGAGCGCTCGCTCTGGTGTCTTGGACGAGCACCATCACGGTACTGCTGCCCTCTGGAGGCCTGGAACGGTCGTGACTCTCTGTAAACAGGGCTATGGTGTTGTGGGGCGCCCTCTGGAGGCAGCTCTGAGTAGTGTTCGGAGACCGAGTAGATTGTGGGGTTTTTCAAAGTCTTTCCGGACATAGTCTTTTGCTTGGTGCAAGCTTCTCTTAGCTGTTGAGTAGTCATGCTATGTGGGCAGGCCAGGAGGACTTGGTGATGACTCACTGTGGGGTGCAGATTTCGGAGAACAGAGTTCTGGAGTTGAAATCATCCTCCATGCCGGCTGATTGAGGTCCACGGCTGTGATTAGTTGTTGGTCTGATTCTGGATCAGAGACTTCTTTAATGAAGGCCTGCCGCAGCGGCTGGTAGTCTATAAGAGTGTGTCAACTCTGTGGGAAAAATGTCAAGTTCACGTTTGAGATCTTATCTCTGCTGAACGAGCTTGTGGATGGTAACATGGGCCTCTTGCGAGCTTCTTTCGCAGGCCGTGGCTTTCGAGTCTCTTTAAGTTCAGTCTCTGCTCTTTGCAAGGGGCTTCACTTTGTCGGAGTTTCTCGTTGAGTTCCTCTCTGGTTCTTTTCTCTGTCTGTGTCGATGAAGATCAGACAGGGCAGTTTGAAGTCTTTCCACTTCTTTCTGTAGCTCGGGGTCGTTGTCATCCTCGGCTTGCATCCTCAGCGTTGCAATTTCGTGCTCCAGGGCGATGCGGCTCCTTTCGTGGAGACGTGCTTGTGCGATGGGCTGGGCAAGCGAGGTTTTGACGTGTCTGGCCGGTCTTTGTCGTGGGAGCTTTGGCTTGGTTTGTGCGCCATCAGCTTGTCCACGTCTGCGATGCTCTGGGCTCGGGGCTCTGAGTCATTGGCGACCTTGCGCAGGAATGGAGGTGTCATGAATCTCAGCCATGTCTCCAGATTGTCCCAGCGGGTTGTGGGACTGTAGGACCGGAACATACTGGCTTCACTGTGGGCGAGAGGAACACAACACACCCAGAGAGACCAATGCAAGTTCCTTCTAAGTTTAACGAGCTATAATACGGGCTATGCCGTGTATGAAAATTTTGGTTAACTGATGCAGACAGTTAAATCATTCGGTGGGACAATTTGGGTAGGTCAACATGGGCCTGAATAAAGATTTTTAACGGGGCGGTAGCTTAGGGGTCACCTGTTGATGCTAACGGCTTGGTTGTCAAACTATTATTCAGCGTTCCTTGTTGTCTCAGAAAGGTTCCGTCTCTAGGTGAACTGAAAGGAACAGAGCACAACAGAAAAGAGCAATGGCAAGATAGCAAAGTTTGAAGTAACATGCAACCATCCAAGATGGAAAGGTCTGTAATGAAATGGCGTTAATAGTACACAGGAAGTGTTACAGGGGAAGAGGAGGCCTAAGCCTGCGGTTTGTGGCTCGGAGAGGAGGAGGGAGCCAAACACTTCAATGACCGGGGGAATCTCTAGATCCTGTGGCCAATACTAAGTGGATGGATTTAATACCTTTTCTAGTTTCCCGGGGGTGAAATGAGGTCATTCAGGTTGGAGTCAGCATCGTGGTTGGTCTTTGTCGTCCCCAAACACTTAACAGCAGTGTCTCGGGCCCTTCCGTACTTCTGTACCGATGTGTGCCCTCACGCAACTTGACTTTGAACACAACCGGCAGTGCCAAATTGGTGATGTCGTGTTGCGGGCCGCACCAACGGAGAAATACAGGAAAGTCCGAGACTCGTGCTCAGTCAGCGCTGGTGACGCAGGTCAGACGAACCAGCTTGCTGGACCCCAAGCAGAGATGACTGTCAAATCACCACAGCACGAGAGAAATTTCTACCTACAAACACAAAACAGGATGAAGGACAAGTGAACCTCAACGTGAATTAAAGCTCTCTCTATCTAAATCAAATTGAGTGTCTATTTTTTTTTTTAGAAAAATCAAAGGCAACGGCTTTACTAAAATTATGGTACAAACAAAAAGGGGATTATGACAATGTTAATTATCAGAACAACCTAGCCTCCATTCAGAGAAGAGATTAAGTGCAGCAGGAAGAGCACGGGAGGAAGCAAGCTGTAGTGGCGCGTTTGGGCCACAAAGGGTTTGGGGCCACTTCCTCTTAGTGGTCAACCTGGCTGACAGAGAACTTGATTTAAATTGCATTCAAACGGGTTTAAATACAATTCAAATCAAGCGTATGCATAGATGCTGAGTAACTTCTAGAATAGTAAGGATATCGTTGTCATAACGTATCAAATCAAAATTATTAAAAATAATTTGAAGAAGGAAATATAGAAGTAAAGCCATAAAACCATTCCCAACAGGAAAGGAGACTTAATTCAAATTGATCTTGAAATTTGTTTGTTTCAAACCAAATTTGAATAAGTGTAGGAAATTAAAGGTTGGCATTATATTTGATGATGATCACGACTACGGTGAGGTATCAATGATAAATGACCAAAATAAAACCAACTGGGAGAAAGCAACTTCAGAACAGAATGATGTTAGGAACTAAGTGATGAGCTGACGTAGAGAGGGGAAGGCCACAAGGGGGCCGCACTCCTCCTAAGTGGTCATCAGAAACTGGTAATACTTACTTTTGAATTTTGAGTTCAAAAGTGGTTTGAACCAAATTCAAAATAAGTGTACACCGTCAGGAGTGAAGTCATGTTAGTAAAACTGGAACTTGCACATGCATTGAAAGTTAGAAACACACTTTCAGAAATTCACTGGGAAAATCTGAAATTGTGACGAGAGAGAAATTGTTTAGGAAAGGATGACCTTGTTACTAGTGTCCACACGATGGCGACATTTCGTTCATGCAGGATGAAATCAGGGGGGCGGAGCGTAATTCGAGAACTGTCAAGCACTTAGGCCTCAAGGCTGCCCTCTAGTGTTTGTCAGCGGAATAACATTCAGTGTGATTAAAATTTTAGCGTGCAGACGCTTTGTTTTCTGTAGTGATCACACTTATCGAAATTAAATCTCAGCGGATTTTTTTTTTTTTTTTTTATGTTTCACAAGCACCTTTGGCAGGAATTTTTTTTTGTAGAAGACAGGAATTATACGTCTGTCGGTTGGATCCAAATAACATTTATCAAATAGCACTTATGATTTAAAATGTTTTTTTTTTTTTTTTTAGGTTTTGGATTTTATTTTTATTTTTCGGTGCTATATTTTAACAACAAGTCTTGCAAGAATTTTTTTTTCTCTGCGCTGTGTAGAAGAAAACAGGAATTATGTCTGTCGGTTGGATCCAAATAACATTTATCAAATAGCACTTATGATTTAAAATGTTTTTAGGTTTTGGATTTTTTTTCTGTGCTACATTTTAACAACAAGTCTTGCAGGAATTTTTTTTTTCTCTGCGCTGTGTAGAAGAAAACAGGAATTATACGTCTGTCGGTTGGATCCAAATAACATTTATCAAATAGCACTTATGATTTTAAAATGTTTTTAGGTTTTGGATTTTTTTTCTGTGCTACATTTTAACAAACACGTGCGTCTTGCAGGAAATGTTTTTTCCTCTGCGCTGTGTAGAAGAAAACAGGAATTATACGTCTGTCGGTTGGATCCAAATAACATTTATCAAATAGCACTTATGATTTAAAATGTTTTTAGGTTTTGGATTTTTTTTCTGTGCTACATTTTAACAACAAGTCTTTCAGGAATTTTTTTTTCTCTGCGCTGTGTAGAAGAAAACAGGAATTATACGTCTGTCGGTTGGATCCAAATAACATTTATCAAATAGCACTTATGATTTTAAAATGTTTTTAGGTTTTGGATTTTTTTTCTGTGCTACATTTTAACAAACACGTGCGTCTTGCAGGAAATGTTTTTTCCTCTGCCCTGTGTAGAAGAAAACAGGAATTATACGTCTGTCGGTTGGATCCAAATAACATTTATCAAATAGCACTTATGATTTAAAATGTTTTTAGGTTTTGGATTTTATTTCATTTTTTTTCGGTGCTATATTTTAACAACACGTCTGGCAGGATTCTTCGCTGCGCTGTGCAAAGAAAACAGGAATTTGTCGTCTGTTTTTCGACTCCCATAACATATATCAAATAGCACTTATGATTAAATATGCTTTAGGTTTTTACACTTGAGTAGCTACGTCAATGTTTAACCAGGAGTTTATCGTTAATCTAACGATTATAATATAAGGCCTTTTTAAGAATAGTGAAAGAGCATCGTTTCACTAACTCTTGTCTTCACCCTGACAGAAGAACATCGTTCGGACAGGGGAGTTTAACATTAAAAATGTCGTCGCTCAAAAGAGGTTTCTTCGTCTTTTGTAGGACAAATTTAATACTATGAAACTATGAAACTGCAGTTTACTTTTTAGTTTTGCTGAACTGAAAGCGGCTTTTTGCCTTCAGTCAGCCTGTGAGTTCGCATTGCGTTCGCTCACTCGAGGCGCACGTACAATATTAAATCACAATATAGACATAGATTGAAACTGAATTTGCTCATAAACAAGTTTAAAGTGTGCCAAGCATATTCTCCACCAATTAATGTAAAGACTCAGGGGCGGATCTAATCCGTGGGGGAATTTGCATATCATAATTAATAATTGGTAATTAATAATTATTCATACATGTTTGGATTAGATCAGTCTTACATGTTAATAAATCTCCCGCTAAGGGATGATGTGTCATTTTACCTGCATGCATGCATGTGTATCCCTGCAATTAACCGCAAGTTGATTGTAATTAATTACACGGACCACGTCTTACAAAACAGGCAAAATTAATTAGCTCAATTGTCAGAATAATATTTGTGGGGATCCACAATATCATCCTACTTTATAGGATTTCAGGAAACGCAATTCTGTGGCCACTAGAATTGGGTTTTCTGCCCTATAAACCAACTACTCTTTAAAGTATCTTTAATTTGTAAAGCTTGTGGCTTAAGTTAGATCTTTGGCACTTAAGGGACTTGGAAAATGAGCAGAGGCAGTACATCAATCAAATGAATATAATGAATTTAATAAGGCAGAACTACTTATGTATTTACTACGGATATATGTATTTACAAACATAATAAACAACAAAACACGATAAGGCATCGATGAACGAGAAATGCATAGAGACAGAGAGAGAGAGGAAATGTAGAGAGTTGCAGTTATGCAATAGGGAGTTTAGAAAGACCCGAGGATCTTTATAAATAGCAAATTCACATAGACAACAGAATTTTGAGACACAACGAGACTTCAACAAATCTTAAAAGCGTGATCAAACACGGATACTTGCACAGGTAATTCTTTGCATGGCTTGTGAAGAAGCGTGTGTGTCTCTCGGTCCGGCGCGTCAAGTGGTCACGTGCGCGTGTTTTTCCTTCAAAGCGAGCGCGCGCTCGTTTAAAGGTCCCTTGTAGATGGATTTGCTGAAGAGATATGTCACGCGGTGTTCGTTTAACTCGTCGATTGGAATTAAACACGGAGACTTATCTAAGACTGAAATACACAAACTAAACTAGAAACAAATAAAAGAAAGGCGAAGAGCTCGCCCGGGGGCGAGACGTTACATTATGACACGAGGACGAGAGAAGTAAGAGAACGAGCGGAGGGGGGAAGCCTCATTTATCACCTTGGAGAAATCCAGCCTCTTCCTGTTGGCTTGGCCAATTAGAGGGTTGGAATTTCACAGGCGGGACTTTGGTTTTTATTGCTCTTTGTCTAAGAGAGAGACATTTGAAACCCTAATTTCGTCGGGTGTTTAAGAGCAGAATCTTCACAATTATTATAGTCCTATGTGTCACAAAGTTTTAGCAAGATGTGATATAAATGGCTAAATGTGGAACGAAGATTGGAGCTCAGAGAATCCAAACTTGCCTCACATGGAGTTGGTTACTCATAGTTTGCAAAGTTTGAAACCTTATCCCATTAGAGTTTCCCAACAACATAGATCAAACACATAAAAGACAAATCGTAAGATAAGATTGTATACATTGTTCGTACAATTCAACAAACACACATAAAACACATTGAATATATCTGGTTAAATGTCTTTTAAAGAAAAGAAGTTTCTTTTCGCTTTGGAATCCACTTCCTTTGGGACATTCCGATCAGTCATAAAATGTCTTGTAAGCGGACACCACGCTCTGTCCTGAGTGTGGTCTTCCCTGGTGGGGGAATGTGTGTGTGTGTGTGTGTGTGTTTGAGTTAATTTACATTCAGAGATTTTTGGTCTTTAGCAGTATGTATTTAGTTATTCAGATTCACCCTCTTAGCCCAGTCCTTACACTCTTCACTTAAATTTGTTTCAATATAATTTAACAGTTTCTTTTTTTCCTCTTCTTCCACTCATCCACTTCCACTATCCTCATAAAAAAGCTTTATCTCTTCCAGCACTTTTCCATTGCCCTCCACAATCTCTCCACTTCTCCCTTTTATTTCTTTTATTATTCCAGCTTTTTCTCTATTTCTCCAAGTCAAAAAAAAACTTCGTGCATTTCTCCCCCTCCACCATATATTTGTTCTTACTTCTTAATCTTGCCCCCTCATATTCTTTTTCTTCTATTTCTTTCCGTTTCTCCTCTATTTCTTTTATCTTTTTTATGTCTTCACTCTCACTATTTAATTCTCTTTCTAGCATCTCCTTTATTTCTTTTTCTTTGTGTCTTTTACTTATTTGTAAGATTCTGCAATACTTTATTGAAAATTTCTTTACTAGATATTTAACATTCTCCCACCACATTCTTTTATCTTCTTCATACATCGCATTATCCTTCTCTTTCTCTATGATTCCTTTTATCTCTGCAACATAATCTTCATTCTTTAAAATCTCTGTATTTAGAATCCATGTACCCGGTCCCCTTTGCACATTACTCCAATCTATTTTAAACCGTAAAAACTTATGATCACTAAAACTAGTTTCATCATAGCTGATTTTTTTCAATAAAATTCTCCACATTTCTTGTAAATAGCACATAATCAATTCTTGTTTTACATATAAAATTCCCCACTATTTGCTTCCTTGAGTAAACCTTTTTCCCTCCATTTCTTTCCCTCCATACATCTATTAAGTTATTTTCTCTCATCAATTCGGTTAATTCTTTCCTCCCTGTGTCCGATTTAAAAACCATCCCCTCTGCCATGTCGAGTTTGCTAAAAACTGTGTTAAAATCCCCCACCATTATTATTTCCTTATATTTCTTTATCACACTCCTTAGACAGTTAAAAAAATCTTTCTTTTCTTTCTCTTCTGTTGGTGCATGTACATTCACTAAAATTAATTCACCTCCTTCATAATTTACTTCTACAGCCATGCATTTTCCCATCTTATCTTTGTACACCACTTTGGTTGTATTAAAAACATCTTTTCTCATTAAAAACGCCACCCCTCTTCCAAGCCTACCATCCCCATTATTATATAAAAGATCTCCTTCCCATTTCTTTTTGTATTCCATTATCACACTCTCTTTCCAATTTGTTTCTTGTAAAACAATGACATCTTCTCCTCTACACTTTTCTTTCACTCTTTCAAATTTTCCCATGTCCATCAGTCCCCTTGCATTAAAAGTAACACAACTTAAAACCATTAAAATAAATAAAAATAAATACTTAAAAAACATTATTCTCCATTTTCACCCTCCAGGCCCTTTAACACGTCACATCTGTTTTCACTTTCATCTTGGACCTTAAACATAGTCTTTTTCCTTACATTTTCCAGATTCGGTGTTTCAGTGCCGGGTCACAACAAAGATAGTTTCAGTTCCTTCGCACCTGCCAGTTGCTAATGTGTTGCGAGCATACTTGCTGACCGCACAATCCGGGATTCAGCCTACTTCCAACCCCCTGCGTTGGTGGTATAGTCGTGAGCATAGCTGCCTTCCAAGCAGTTGACTCGGGTTCGATTCCCGCCCAACGCATTGCCGTTTGCTCAAGCTGTCGTTAAAACAGTCGTCCGGGGCCCCTGGCCAACTCGTGGCTGGAACAAAACGATTCATGTGTCTTTGGGCAGCAGCAAACAACTAGTTCTCCCCGTCGGGAATCGAACCCCGGTCTTCCGCGTGACAGGCGGAGATACTGTCCACTATACTAACGAGGAGTTGGAAAGACTGGTCGTCGCCTCCGATCAGTGCGACTTCAGCTCGCTGCAGACAGCCTTCCCATTTCCAGGAACGGCCTCATGCGTCATTTTAGGTCATCGCTTCCTCGACGCGAGCGTTCTTGCTGACTGGACAATCCGGCATCCAACCTCCAATCAAGCCCTTGTGTTGGTGGTATAGTGGTGAGCATAGCTGCCTTCCAAGCAGTTGACCCGGGTTCGATTCCCGGCCAACGCATTGCCTTTTGCTCAAGCTTTCTTTAAAACAGTCGTCCGGGGCCCCTGGCCAACTCCTTCTGTAACTCATTTTAGGTCGTCGCTTCCTCGTCGCGAGCGTTCTTGCTGACTGCACAATTCGGCATCCAACCTCAGTTCAATGCCCCTGCGTTGGTGGTATAGTGGTGAGCATAGCTGCCTTCCAAGCAGTTGACCCGGGTTCGATTCCCGGCCAACGCATTGCCTTTTGCTCAAGCTTTCGTTAAAACAGTCGTCCGGGGCCCCTGGCCAACTCGTGGCTGGAGCAAAACTATTGTATGTGTCTTTGGGCAGCATACGACTAGTTCTCCCCGTCAGGGAATCGAACCCCAGTCTTCCGCGTGACAGGCGGAGATACTGTCCACTATACTAACGAGGAGTCGCAGAGACAGGTAGTCGCCTCCGATCAGTGCGACTTCAGCTCGCCGCAGACAGCCTTCCCATTTCCAGGAACGGCCTCATGCGTCATTTTAGGTCATCGCTTCCTCGTCGCGAGCGTTCTTGCTGACTGCACAATGCGGCATCCAACCTCCAATCAAGCCACTGCGTTGGTGGTATAGTGGTGAGCATAGCTGCCTTCCAAGCAGTTGACCGGGGTTCGATTCCCGGCCAACGCATTGCCTTTTGCTCAAGCTTTCTTTAAAACAGTCGTCCGGGGCCCTTGGCCAACTCCTTCTGTAACTCATTTTAGGTCGTCGCTTCCTCGTCGCGAGCGTTCTTGCTGACTGCACAATCCGGCATCCAACCTCCGTTCAATGCCCCTGCGTTGGTGGTATAGTGGTGAGCATAGCTGCCTTCCAAGCAGTTGACCTGGGTCGGATTCCCGGCCAACGCATTGCCTTTTGCTCAAGCTTTCGTTAAAACAGACGTCCGGAGCCCTTGGCCAACTCCTTCTGTGGTTGGAGCAAAAATTTCGTATAGGATTTTGGGCAGCTGTAAACGACTGGGTCTGGGTATGAATCGAACCCCTGTCTTCCGCGTGACAGGCGGAGATACTGTCCAATATACTAACGAGGAGTTGCAGAGACAGGTAGTAGCCCCCGGTCAGCGCGACTTCAGCTCGCTGCAAACAGCCTTCCCATTTCCAGGAACGGCCTCATGTGTCATTTTAGGTCAGAGAAGCCAGGGAATCCCAAAAAAAACATAATCTAATACCATTTAAATATGAACTGTCTGTATAAAACGTGTTACGTTATTAAAGTAGAGAGCTTGTTTTTTTAATAAAGAGCCTGGTAGGTCAGGTCAATAAGTTCATGCGTTTTTTTTTCAGTGCTGGGTCCAAACAAAGAGAGTTTCAGTTCCTTCGCACCTGCCAGTTGCTAATGTGTTGCGAGCATACTTGCTGACCGCACAATCCGGGATTCAGCCTACTTCCAACCCCTTGCGTTGGTGGCATAGTTGTGAGCATAGCTGCCTTCCAAGCAGTTGACTCGGATTCGATTCACGCCCAACGCATTGCCGTTTGCTCAAGCTGTCGTTAAAATAGTCGTCCGGGGCTCCTGGCCAACTCGTGGCTGGAGCAAAACTATTGTATGTGTCTTTGGGCAGCAGTAAACGACTAGTTCTCCCCGTCGGGGAATCGAACCCCGGTCTTCCGCGTGACAGGCGGAGATACTGTCCACTATACTAACGAGGAGTCGCAGAGACAGGTAGTCGCCTCCGATCAGTGCGACTTCAGCTCGCTGCAGACAGCCTTCCCATTTCCAGGAACGGCCTCATGCGTCATTTTAGGTCATCGCTTCCTCGTCGCGAGCGTTCTTGCTGACTGCACAATCCGGCATCCAACCTCCATTCAAGCCTCCATACTGTCCACTATACTAACGAGGAGTTGCAGAGACAGGTAGTCGCCTCCGATCAGTGCGACTTCAGCTCGCTGCAGATAGCCTTCCCATTTCCAGGAACGGCCTCATGCGTCATTTTAGGTCAGAGAAGCCAGTGAAACCCAAAAAAAACATCATCTAATACCATTTAAATATGAAGTGTCTGTATAAAACGTGTTACGTTATTAAATTAGAGAGCTTGTATTTTAATAAAGAGCCTGGTAGGTCAGGTCAATACGTTCATGCGGTTTTTTTTCAGTGCCGGGTCACAACAAAGATAGTTTCAGTTCCTTCGCACCTGCCAGTTGCTAATGTGTTGCGAGCATAATTGCTGACCGCACAATCCGGGATTCAGCCTACTTCCAACCCCCTGCGTTGGTGGTATAGTCGTGAGCATAGCTGCCTTCCAAGCAGTTGACTCGGGTTCGATTCCCGCCCAACGCATTGCCGTTTGCTCAAGCTGTCGTTAAAACAGTCGTCCGGGGCCCCTGGCCAACTCGTGGCTGGAGCAAAACTATTGTATGTGTCTTTGGGCAGCAGTAAACAACTAGTTCTCCCCGTCAGGGAACCGAACCCCGGTCTTCCGCGTGACAGGCGGAGATACTGTCCACTATACTAACGAGGAGTCGCAAAGACTGGTAGTCGCCTCCGATCACTGCGACTTCAGCTCGCTGCAGACAGCCTTCCCATTTCCAGGAACGGCCTCATGCGTCATTTTAGGTCATCGCTTCCTCGACGCGAGCGTTCTTGCTGACTGGACAATCCGGCATCCAACCTCCAATCAAGCCCCTGCGTTGGTGGTATGGTGGTGAGCATAGCTGCCTTCCAAACAGTTGACCCGGGTTCGATTCCCGGCCAACGCATTGCCTTTTGCTCAAGCTTTCTTTAAAACAGTCGTCCGGGGCCCCTGGCCAACTCCTTCTGTAACTCATTTTAGGTCGTCGCTTCCTCGTCGCGAGCGTTCTTGCTGACTGCACAATCCGGCATCCAACCTCCGTTCAGTGCCCCTGCATTGGTGGTATAGTGGTGAGCATAGCTGCCTTCCAAGCAGTTGACCTGGGTCGGATTCCCGGCCAACGCATTGCCTTTTGCTCAAGCTTTCGTTAAAACAGACGTCCGGAGCCCTAGGCCAACTCCTTCTGTGGCTGGAGCAAAAATTTCGTATAGGATTTTGGGCAGCTGTAAACGACTGGGTCTGGGTATGAATCGAACCCCTGTCTTCTGCGTGACAGGCGGAGATACTGTCCAATATACTAATGAGGAGTTGCAGAGACAGGTAGTAGCCCTCGGTCAGCGCGACTTCAGCTCGCTGCAAACAGCCTTCCCATTTCCAGGAACGGTCTCATGCGTCATTTTAGGTCAGAGAAGCCAGTGCATCCCAAAAAAAACATCATCTAATACCATTTAAATATGAAGTGTCTGTATAAAACGTGTTACGTTATTAAAGTAGAGAGCTTGTTTTTTAATAAAGAGCCTGGTAGGTCAGGTCAATAAGTTCATGCGTTTTTTTTTCAGTGCCGGGTCCAAACAAAGAGAGTTTCAGTTCCTTCGCACCTGCCAGTTGCTAATGTGTTGCGAGCATACTTGCTGACCGCACAATCCGGGATTCAGCCTACTTCCAACCCCCTGCGTTGGTGGCATAGTTGTGAGCATAGCTGCCTTCCAAGCAGTTGACTCGGATTCGATTCACGCCCAACGCATTGCCGTTTGCTCAAGCTGTCGTTAAAACAGTCGTCCGGGGCCCCTGGCCAACTCGTGGCTGGAGCAAAACTATTGTATGTGTCTTTGGGCAGCAGTAAACGACTAGTTCTCCCCGTCGGGGAATCGAACCCCGGTCTTCCGCGTGACAGGAGGAGATACTGTCCACTATACTAACGAGGAGTCGCAGAGACAGGTAGTCGCCTCCGATCAGTGCGACTTCAGCTCGCTGCAGACAGCCTTCCCATTTCCAGGAACGGCCTCATGCGTCATTTTAGGTCATCGCTTCCTCGTCGCAAGCGTTCTTGCTGACTGCACAATCTGGCATCCAACCTCCATTCAAGCCTCCATACTGTCCACTATACTAACGAGGAGTTGCAGAGACAGGTAGTCGCCTCCGATCAGTGCGACTTCAGCTCGCTGCAGACAGACTTCCCATTTCCAGGAACGGCCTCATGCGTCATTTTAGGTCAGAGAAGCCAGTGAATCCCAAAAAAAACATCATCTAATACCATTTAAATATGAAGTGTCTGTATAAAACGTGTTACGTTATTAAAGTAGAGAGCTTGTATTTTAATAAAGAGCCTGGTAGGTCAGGTCAATAAGTTCATGCGTTTTTTTTTCAGTGCCGGGTCACAACAAAGATAGTTTCAGTTCCTTCGCACCTGCCAGTTGCTAATGTGTTGCGAGCATACTTGCTGACCGCACAATCCGGGATTCAGCCTACTTCCAACCCCCTGCGTTGGTGGTATAGTCGTGAGCATAGCTGCCTTCCAAGCAGTTGACTCGGGTTCGATTCCCGCCCAACGCATTGCCGTTTGCTCAAGCTGTCGTTAAAACAGTCGTCCGGGGCCCCTGGCCAACTCGTGGCTGGAGCAAAACTATTGTATGTGTCTTTGGGCAGCAGTAAACAACTAGTTCTCCCCGTCGGGGAATAGAACCCCTGTCTTCCGCGTGACAGGCGGAGATACTGTCCACTATACTAACGAGGAGTCGCAAAGACTGGTAGTCGCCTCCGATCAGTGCGACTTCAGCTCGCTGCAGACAGCCTTCCCATTTCCAGGAACGGCCTCATGCGTCATTTTAGGTCATCGCTTCCTCGACGCGAGCGTTCTTGCTGACTGGACAATCCGGCATCCAACCTCCAATCAAGCCCCTGCGTTGGTGGTATAGTGGTGAGCATAGCTGCCTTCCAAGCATTTGACCCGGGTTCGATTCCCGGCCAACGCATTGCCTTTTGCTCAAGCTTTCTTTAAAACAGTCGTCCGGGGCCCCTGGCCAACTCCTTCTGTAACTCATTTTAGGTCGTCGCTTCCTCGTCGCGAGCGTTCTTGCTGACTGCACAATTCGGCATCCAACCTCAGTTCAATGCCCCTGCGTTGGTGGTATAGTGGTGAGCATAGCTACCTTCCAAGCAGTTGACCCGGGTTCGATTCCCGGCCAACGCATTGCCTTTTGCTCAAGCTTTCGTTAAAACAGTCGTCAGGGGCCCCTGGCCAACTCGTGGCTGGAGCAAAACTATTGTATGTGTCTTTGGGCAGCATACGACTAGTTCTCCCCGTCAGGGAATCGAACCCCAGTCTTCCGCGTGACAGGCGGAGATACTGTCCACTATACTAACGAGGAGCCGCAGAGAAAGGTAGTCGCCTCCGATCAGTGCGACTTCAGCTCGCCGCAGACAGCCTTCCCATTTCCAGGAACGGCCTCATGCGTCATTTTAGGTCATCGCTTCCTCGTCGCGACCGTTCTTGCTGACTGCACAATCCGGCATCCAACCTCCATTCAAGCCTCCATACTGTCCACTATACTAACGAGGAGTTGCAGAGACAGGTAGTCGCCTCCGATCAGTGCGACTTCAGCTCGCTGCAGACAGCCTTCCCATTTCCATGAACGGCCTCATGCGTCATTTTAGGTCATCGCTTCCTCGTCACGAGCGTTCTTGCTGACTGGACAATCCAGCATCCAACCTCCAGTCAAGCCCCTGCGTTGGTGGGATAGTGGTGAGCATAGCTGCCTTCCAAGCAGTTGACCCGGGTTTGATTCCCGGCCAACGTATTGCCTTTTGCTCAAGCTTTCGTTAAAAATGTCGTCCGGGGCCCCTGGCCAACTCCTTCTGTGGCTGGAGCAAAAATTTCGTATAGGATTTTGGGCAGCTGTAAACGACTGGGTCTGGGTATGAATCGAACCCCTGTCTACCGCGTGACAGGCGGAGATACTGTCCAATATACTAACGAGGAGTTGCAGAGACAGGTAGTAGCCCCCGGTCAGCGCGACTTCAGCTCGCTGCAAACAGCCTTCCCATTTCCAGGAACGGCCTCATGCGTCATTTTAGGTCAGAGAATCCAGTGAATCCCAAAAAATCCATCATCTAATACCATTTAAATATGAAGTGTCTGTATAAAAGGTGTTACGTTATTAAATTAGAGAGCTTGTTTTTTAATAAAGAGCCTGGTAGGTCAGGTCAATAAGTTCATGCGTTTTTTTTTCAGTGCCGGGTCCAAACAAAGAGAGTTTCAGTTCCTTCGCACCTGCCAGTTGCTAATGTGTTGCGAGCATACTTGCTGACCGCACAATCCGGGATTCAGCCTACTTCCAACCCCCTGCATTGGTGGTATAGTCGTGAGCATAGCTGCCTTCCAAGCAGTTGACTCGGGTTCGATTCCCGGCCAACGCATTGCCGTTTGCTCAAGCTGTCGTCCGGGGCCCCTGGCCAATTCGTGGCTGGAGCAAAACTATTGTATGTGACTTTGGGCAGCATACGACTAGTTCTCCCCGTCAGGGAATCGAACCCCGGTCTTACGCGTGACAGGCGGAGATACTGTCCATTTTTTTTATTTTATTTTTTTTATTGAAATTTTTCCAATGCAAAAAGTACAACATTACTTTCATCACTTTCAATACATCCTTTTACAATTCAAGTACTCAGTACAATATACTTAAGCTTAAAATGCTGTTAAAAAATTAATAAATAAAATTCAATTTAAAGTAAAAGTAAAACTTAAAAATCCAGATCACTTCCAGGAACATTCCATTCTAAATCTTTTAAAACTTTAGAAATCTTTGGAGTAAAAATTACATAAAAGCTTTGCAACATGTTTTCATACTTAAAATACCAATACAGTCCTTCAATATATCTTTCTGTTTTCTTTTTAAGAACATTCCAAACATCAAGCACCACTTTTTCTTTTTTGGCCACATTTCTTCTTTCCCATACTGCATTTTTTATCAACATTACTAACAGGTTCAGAAACTTTTTACTTTGACAATTTCCCTCCCATCCAAACATCACTATCCTCTTCCATTCTATTACCTCTTCGTCCCAGTCCTCAGTTAATTCTTTTATCATCTTTTTGCATTTTCTGTAAAAGCCCTCCAACTCTTTACAGTATAAAAACAAGTGTAAAATTCCTTCATCTTCGTCTTTGCATACCTTACATGTTGCATTCTGTTCCATGCCAATCTTAGTTAAAATACAATCTGTAAAAATTGCTTTGTGCCTTATTAAATACTCTAAACATTCCAGTTTGGTTTCCACAATCTTTCCCCTCGTATTTCTCCATATACTTCCTTTTTTCAGATCTTTAAATCTCTGTACCCAAAAATTGTTAGCAACTGGTTCTTTAAAAACACTATCTCTAAAATAACAATAAAACTGTTTCATATTACACTCCTTAAAATTACATAGTTTCCCTTTCAGTCTGACATAAATGTCTTTCTCTTCCTTCCATTCCTCCATGTTTTCTATTCTTTTAATCCATTCCTTCGGTATTGCGTTTTTGATAATTTCGTATTTATTTTCTATTTCTCTTTCGCTGCATTCCTCTTTTGCTTCCTCCATTGCATCCTTTATAAATTGTGATGGTAAAAACCCTTCTTTAAATTCATACAAAACATCTCTTACCCTTGTTATTCCCACCTCCATCCATTTTTTAAAAAAGATCTCTTTCCCATCTCTTAAAATACTTTTGTTTAAGAACAGGGGTTGATTTAAAATGTTTTCTCTTCCTTTCAGATTATAATCTATTACAGTTAAGAAATCCCCCCAAGCACTTAAAATTTCCTTATAGAAGTCAGGTAATCCTTCCGCCATCCAGTTTTTTGTTTTCATCCATAAAATATCCTCCCCAAAATTAAAATTCCCACATTTGTTTAAAAAATATTTCATAACTTTCTTCCATTCTGTTTCATTTTCTTCTTGCAACAATTTTTTGACTATTTTAACTCTTAAGCATTTTTTCCTTTGTTTAATATCCATTAACCCCAACCCACCCTCTTCTAATGGTCCTAATAAGGTGTTGTATGCTATTCTTGAGGGTTTACCCTCCCACAAAAAACAGAGAAAACATTTCTTCAACCTCCCTTCTACCCACAAAGGCATTTCTGTCACATATAAAACGTACCACAACTTTGAAGCCATTAAAACATTCAATACTAAAACCTTCCCTTTCAAATTTAAAGCCCTCATTCTCCAAAAATTGAACCTCCGCTCTATTCCTGTTATCAATTCCTCCCACATTTTGTCTCTTACTTGCTTCCCATCCTTTCCCATTAATATCCCTAAAATCCTAATTTCTTCAACTTCCTTAAAATTAAAACATTCCGTTAACACTGACGTTGCCCCAAACCTCATATACACTGTCTTGTCCTCATTAATTTTACTTCCTGATCCTTTGCAAAATCCTTGTACATTCTTCATTACTTGTTTTACACCCTCTGTCCCTTTAACTATTATTGTTGTGTCATCCGCATATTGAAAAATTTTCCCTTCTGCTTTGCTTTCCTGTATTTGTATTCCTTTTATTTTCTCTTCTTTTCGTATTGCTAGGCCCAACGGTTCTGCTACAAGAGAGTATAATAAAGCTGAGAGTGGACATCCTTGTCTAATTGATCTAGTTATTTTAAAACATTCCGTTAAAAAAACGTTACATTTTATTTTTGTTAGAGCCCCCTTATATAAAATCTTTATCCATTTCATAAAATTCTCACCAAACCCAAACCTATTTAAAACCCCAAACAAATATTCATGCTCCACTCTATCAAAAGCCTTTTCGAAGTCTAAGCTGATCACATACCCCTCATCATTCTTTTCTTTTATGTATTGTATTGTGTCCCTTATACTCATCGTTATGTCTGCTATGTCTCTTCCTTTTACTGCTTATGCTTGATTTGTTTTTATTATTTGAGGCATCACTTCTTTTAACCTATTTGCTAAAATCTTTGCTAATATCTTTAAATCAGTATTTAGCATTGTTATTGGCCTGTAGTTTTTTAAATCAGTTTGTTCACCTTTCCTTTTATATATTAGCTTCATCAGCCCCATTCCCATCCTTTCATTCATCTCTTCCTCCTTAAATATTTCCTTAAAAACCTCCTTTAAAATCTCTATTAAAATGTCCTTAAAACGTATATAAAATTCACTTCCCAAACCATCTATCCCTGGGCTTTTCCTTTTATTTAGTTGATCTATCACTCTTTCGATCTCCTAATTCCTGATTTCCCCATCACATTCCTTTTTATCCTCTTCACTTAAATTTGTTTCAATATAATTTAACAGTTTCTTTTTTTCCTCTTCTTCCACTCCTCTTGTTTTAAAAAGATCCTCATAAAAAAGCTTTATCTCTTCCAGCACTTTTCCATTCCCCTCCACAATCTCTCCACTTCTCCCTTTTATTTCTTTTATTATTCCAGCTTTCGCCCTCTTTTTCTCCAAGTCAAAAAAAAACTTTGTGCATTTCTCCCCCTCCACCATATATTTGTTCTTACTTCTTAATCTTGCCCCCTCATATTCTTTTTCTTCTATTTCTTTCCGTTTCTCCTCTATTTCTTTTATCTTTTTTATGTCTTCACTCTCACTATTTAATTCTCTTTCTAGCATCTCCTTTATTTCTTTTTCTTTGTGTCTTTTACTTATTTGTTAGATTCTGCAATACTTTATTGAAAATTTCTTTACTAGATATTTAACATTCTCCCACCACATTCTTTTATCTTCTTCATACATCGCATTATCCTTCTCTTTCTCTATGATTCCTTTTATCTCTGCAACATAATCTTCATTCTTTAAAATCTCTGCATTTAGAACCATCCAACCTCCAATCAAGCCCTTGCGTTGGTGGTATAGTGGTGAGCATAGCTGCCTTCCAAGCAGTTGACCCGGGTTCGATTCCCGGCCAACACATTGCCTTTTGCTCAAGCTTTCTTTAAAACAGTCGTCCGGGGCCCCTGGCCAACTCCTTCTGTAACTCATTTTAGGTCGTCGCTTCCTCGTCGCGAGCGTTCTTGCTGACTGCACAATTCGGCATCCAACCTCAGTTCAATGCCCCTGCGTTGGTGGTATAGTGGTGAGCATAGCTGCCTTCCAAGCAGTTGACCCGTGTTCGATTCCCGGCCAACGCATTGCCTTTTGCTCAAGCTTTCGTTAAAACAGTCGTCCGGGGCCCCTGGCCAACTCGTGGCTGGAGCAAAACTATTGTATGTGTCTTTGGGCAGCATACGACTAGTTCTCCCCGTCAGGGAATCGAACCCCAGTCTTCCGCGTGACAGGCGGAGATACTGTCCACTATACTAACGAGGAGTCGCAGAGACAGGTAGTCGCCTCCGATCAGTGCGACTTCAGCTCGCCGCAGACAGCCTTCCCATTTCCAGGAACGGCCTCATGCGTCATTTTAGGTCATCGCTTCCTCGTCGCGAGCGTTCTTGCTGACTGCACAATCCGGCATCCAACCTCCGTTCAGTGCCCCTGCGTTGGTGGTAGAGTGGTGAGCATAGCTGCCTTCCAAGCAGTTGACCTGGGTTCGATTCCCAGCCAACGCATTGCCTTTTGCTCAAGCTTTCGTTAAAACAGACGTCCAGAGCCCTTGGCCAACTCCTTCTGTGGCTGGAGCAAAAATTTCGTATAGGATTTTGGGCAGCTGTAAACGACTGGGTCTGGGTATGAATCGAACCCCTGTCTTCCGCGTGACAGGCGGAGATACTGTCCAATATACTAACGAGGAGTTGCAGAGACAGGTAGTAGCCCCCGGTCAGCGCGACTTCAGCTCGCTGCAAACAGCCTTCCCATTTCCAGGAACGGCCTCATGCGTCATTTTAGGTCAGAGAAGCCAGTGAATCCCAAAAAAAACATCATCTAATACCATTTAAATATGAACTGTCTGTATAAAACGTGTTACGTTATTAAAGTAGAGAGCTTGTTTTTTAATAAAGAGCCTGGTAGGTCAGGTCAATAAGTTCATGCGTTTTTTTTTCAGTGCCGGGTCCAAACAAAGAGAGTTTCAGTTCCTTCGCACCTGCCAGTTGCTAATGTGTTGCGAGCATACTTGCTGACCGCACAATCCGGGATTCAGCCTACTTCCAACCCCCTGCGTTGGTGGCATAGTTGTGAGCATAGCTGCCTTCCAAGCAGTTGACTCGGATTCGATTCACGCCCAACGCATTGCCGTTTGCTCAAGCTGACGTTAAAACAGTCGTCCGGGGCCCCTGGCCAACTCGTGGCTGGAGCAAAACTATTGTATGTGTCTTTGGGCAGCATAAGACTAGTTCTCCCCGTCAGGGAATCGAACCCCAGTCTTCCGCGTAACAGGCAGAGATACTGTCCACTATACTAACGAGGAGTCGCAGAGACAGGTAGTCGCCTCCAATCAGTGCGACTTCAGCTCGCTGCAGACAGCCTTCCCATTTCCAGGAACGGCCTCATGCGTCATTTTAGGTCATCGCTTCCTCGTCGCGAGCGTTCTTGCTGACTGCACAATCCGGCATCCAACCTCCATTCAAGCCTCCATACTGTCCACTATACTGACGAGGAGTTGCAGAGACAGGTAGTCGCCTCCGATCAGTGCGACTTCAGCTCGCTGCAGACAGCCTTCCCATTTCCAGGAACGGCCTCATGCGTCATTTTAGGTCAGAGAAGCCAGTGAATCCCAAAATAAACATCATCTAATACCATTTAAATATGAAGTGTCTGTATAAAACGTGTTACGTTATTAAATTAGAGAGCTTGTATTTTAATAAAGAGCCTAATAGGTCAGGTCAGTAAGTTCATGCGGTTTTTTTTCAGTGCCGGGTCACAACAAAGATAGTTTCAGTTCCTTCGCACCTGCCAGTTGCTAATGTGTTGCGAGCATACTTGCTGACCGCACAATCCGGGATTCAGCCTACTTCCAACCCCCTGCGTTGGTGGTATAGTCGTGAGCATAGCTGCCTTCCAAGCAGTTGACTCGGGTTCGATTCCCGCCCAACGCATTGCCGTTTGCTCAAGCTGTCGTTAAAACAGTCGCCCGGGGCCCCTGGCCAACTCGTGGCTGGAGCAAAACTATTGTATGTGTCTTTGGGCAGCAGTAAACAATTAGTTCTCCCCGTCGGGGAATCGAACCCCGGTCTTCCGCGTGACAGGCGGAGATACTGTCCACTATACTAACTAGGAGTCGCAAAGACTGGTCGTCGCCTCCGGTCAGTGCGACTTCAGCTCGCTGCAGACAGCCTTCCCATTTCCAGGAACGGCCTCATGCGTCATTTTAGGTCATCGCTTCCTCGACGCGAGCGTTCTTGCTGACTGGACAATCCGGCATCCAACCTCAGTTCAATGCCCCTGCGTTGGTGGTATAGTGGTGAGCATAGCTGCCTTCCAAGCAGTTGACCCGGGTTCGATTCCCGGCCAACGCATTGCCTTTTGCTCAAGCTTTCGTTAAAACAGTCGTCCGGGGCCCCTGGCCAACTCGTGGCTGGAGCAAAACTATTGTATGTGTCTTTGGGCAGCATACGACTAGTTCTCCCCGTCAGGGAATCGAACCCCAGTCTTACGCGTGACAGGCGGAGATACTGTCCACTATACTAACGAGGAGTCGCACAGACAGGTAGTCGCCTCCGATCAGTGCGACTTCAGCTCGCCGCAGACAGCCTTCCCATTTCCAGGAACGGCCTCATGCGTCATTTTAGGTCATCGCTTCCTCGTCGCGAGCGTTCTTGCTGACTGCACAATCCGGCATCCAACCTCCAATCAAGCCCCTGCGTTGGTGGTATAGTGGTGAGCATAGCTGCCTTCCAAGCAGTTGACCCGGGTTCGATTCCCGGCCAACGCATTGCCTTTTGCTCAAGCTTTCTTTAAAACAGTCGTCCGGGGCCCCTGGCCAAATCCTTCTGTAACTCATTTTAGGTCGTCGCTTCCTCGTCGCGAGCGTTCTTGCTGACTGCACAATCCGGCATCCAACCTCCATTCAATGCCCCTGCGTTGGTGGTATAGTGGTGAGCATAGCTGCCTTCCAAGCAGTTGACCTGGGTCGGATTCCAGGCCAACGCATTGCCTTTTGCTCAAGCTTTCGTTAAAACAGACGTCCGGAGCCCTTGGCCAACTCCTTCTGTGGCTGGAGCAAAAATTTCGTATAGGATTTTGGGCAGCTGTAAACGACTGGGTCTGGGTATGAATCGAACCCCTGTCTTCCGCGTGACAGGCGGAGATACTGTCCAATATACTAACGAGGAGTTGCAGAGACAGGTAGTAGCCCCCGGTCAGCGCGACTTCAGCTCGCTGCAAACAGCCTTCCCATTTCCAGGAACGGCCTCATGCGTCATTTAAGTCAGAGAAGCCAGTGAATCCCAAAAAAAACATCATCTAATACCATTTAAATATGAACTGTCTGTATAAAACGTGTTACGTTATTAAAGTAGAGAGCTTGTTTTTTAATAAAGAGCCTGGTAGGTCAGGTCAATAAGTTCATGCGTTTTTTTTTCAGTGCCGGATCCAAACAAAGAGAGTTTCAGTTCCTTCGCACCTGCCAGTTGCTAATGTGTTGCGAGCATACTTGCTGACCGCACAATCCGGGATTCAGCCTACTTCCAACCCCCTGCGTTGGTGGCATAGTTGTGAGCATAGCTGCCTTCCAAGCAGTTGACTCGGATTCGATTCACGCCCAACGCATTGCCGTTTGCTCAAGCTGTCGTTAAAACAGTCGTCCGGGGCCCCTGGCCAACTTGTGGCTGGAGCAAAACTATTGTATGTGTCTTTGGGCAGCAGTAAACGACTGGTTCTCCCCGTCGGGGAATCGAACCCCGGGCTGACGCGTGACAGGCGGAGATACTGTCCACTATACTAACGAGGAGTCGCAGAGACAGGTAGTCGCCTCCGATCAGTGCGACTTCAGCTCGCTGCAGACAGCCTTCCCAATTCCAGGAACGGCCTCATGCGTCATTTTATGTCATCGCTTCCTCGTCGCGAGCGTTCTTGCTGACTGCACAATCCGGCATCCAACCTCCATTCAAGCCTCCATACTCTCCACTATACTAACGAGGAGTTGCAGAGACAGGTAGTCGCCTCCGATCAGTGTGACTTCAGCTCGCTGCAGACAGCCTTCCCATTTCCAGGAACGGCCTCATGCGTCATTTTAGGTCAGAGAAGCCAGTGAATCCCAAAATAAACATCATCTAATACCATTTAAATATGAAGTGTCTGTATAAAATGTGTTACGTTATTAAATTAGAGAGCTTGTATTTTAATAAAGAGCCTGGTAGGTCAGGTCAATAAGTTCATGCGTTTTTTTTTCAGTGCCGGGTCACAACAAAGATAGTTTCAGTTCCTTCGCACCTGCCAGTTGCTAATGTGTTGCGAGCATTCTTGCTGACCGCACAATCCGGGATTCAGCCTACTTCCAACCCCCTGCGTTGGTGGTATAGTCGTGAGCATAGCTGCCTTCCAAGCAGTTGACTCGGGTTTGATTCCCGCCCAACGCATTGCCGTTTGCTCAAGCTGTCGTTAAAACAGTCGTCCGGGGCCCCTGGCCAACTCGTGGCTGGAGCAAAACTATTGTATGTGTCTTTGGGCAGCAGTAAACAACTAGTTCTCCCCGTCGGGGAATCGAACCCCTGTCTTACGCGTGACAGGCGGAGATACTGTCCACTATACTAACGAGGAGTCGCAAAGACTGGTAGTCGCCTCCGATCAGTGCGACTTCAGCTCGCTGCAGACAGCCTTCCCATTTCCAGGAACGGCCTCATGTGTCATTTTAGGTCATCGCTTCCTCGACTCGAGCGTTCTTGCTGACTGCACAATCCGGCATCCAACCTCCAATCAAGCCCCTGCGTTGGTGTTATAGTGGTGAGCATAGCTGCCTTCCAAGCAGTTGACCCGGGTTCGATTCCCGGCCAACGCATTGCCTTTTGCTCAAGCTTTCTTTAAAACAGTCGTCCGGGGCCCCTGGCCAACTCCTTCTGTAACTCATTTTAGGTCGTCGCTTCCTCGTCGCGAGCGTTCTTGCTGACTGCACAATCCCGCATCCAACCTCCATTCAATGCCCCTGCGTTGGTGGTATAGTGGTGAGCATAGCTGCCTTCCAAGCAGTTGACCTGGGTCGGATTCCAGGCCAACGCATTGCCTTTTGCTCAAGCTTTCGTTAAAACAGACGTCCGGAGCCCTTGGCCAACACCTTCTGTGGCTGGAGCAAAAATTTCGTATAGGATTTTGGGCAGCTGTAAACGACTGGGTCTGGGTATGAATCGAACCCCTGTCTTCCGCGTGACAGGCGGAGATACTGTCCAATATACTAACGAGGAGCTGCAGAGACAGGTAGTAGCCCCCGGTCAGCGCGACTTCAGCTCGCTGCAAACAGCCTTCCCATTTCCAGGAACGGCCTCATGCGTCATTTAAGTCAGAGAAGCCAGTGAATCCCAAAAAAAACATCATCTAATACCATTTAAATATGAACTGTCTGTATAAAACGTGTTACGTTATTAAAGTAGAGAGCTTGTTTTTTAATAAAGAGCCTGGTAGGTCAGGTCAATAAGTTCATGCGTTTTTTTTTCAGTGCCGGATCCAAACAAAGAGAGTTTCAGTTCCTTCGCACCTGCCAGTTGCTAATGTGTTGCGAGCATACTTGCTGACCGCACAATCCGGGATTCAGCCTACTTCCAACCCCCTGCGTTGGTGGCATAGTTGTGAGCATAGCTGCCTTCCAAGCAGTTGACTCGGATTCGATTCACGCCCAACGCATTGCCGTTTGCTCAAGCTGTCGTTAAAACAGTCGTCCGGGGCCCCTGGCCAACTCGTGGCTGGAGCAAAACTATTGTATGTGTCTTTGGGCAGCAGTAAACGACTGGTTCTCCCCGTCGGGGAATCGAACCCCGGGCTGACGCGTGACAGGCGGAGATACTGTCCACTATACTAACGAGGAGTCGCAGAGACAGGTAGTCGCCTCCGATCAGTGCGACTTCAGCTCGCTGCAGACAGCCTTCCCAATTCCAGGAACGGCCTCATGCGTCATTTTATGTCATCGCTTCCTCGTCGCGAGCGTTCTTGCTGACTGCACAATCCGGCATCCAACCTCCATTCAAGCCTCCATACTCTCCACTATACTAACGAGGAGTTGCAGAGACAGGTAGTCGCCTCCGATCAGTGCGACTTCAGCTCGCTGCAGACAGCCTTCCCATTTCCAGGAACGGCCTCATGCGTCATTTTAGGTCAGAGAAGCCAGTGAATCCCAAAATAAACATCATCTAATACCATTTAAATATGAAGTGTCTGTATAAAATGTGTTACGTTATTAAATTAGAGAGCTTGTATTTTAATAAAGAGCCTGGTAGGTCAGGTCAATAAGTTCATGCGTTTTTTTTTCAGTGCCGGGTCACAACAAAGATAGTTTCAGTTCCTTCGCACCTGCCAGTTGCTAATGTGTTGCGAGCATACTTGCTGACCGCACAATCCGGGATTCAGCCTACTTCCAACCCCCTGCGTTGGTGGTATAGTCGTGAGCATAGCTGCCTTCCAAGCAGTTGACTCGGGTTTGATTCCCGCCCAACGCATTGCCGTTTGCTCAAGCTGTCGTTAAAACAGTCGTCCGGGGCCCCTGGCCAACTCGTGGCTGGAGCAAAACTATTGTATGTGTCTTTGGGCAGCAGTAAACAACTAGTTCTCCCCGTCGGGGAATCGAACCCCTGTCTTACGCGTGACAGGCGGAGATACTGTCCACTATACTAACGAGGAGTCGCAAAGACTGGTAGGCGCCTCCGATCAGTGCGACTTCAGCTCGCTGCAGACAGCCTTCCCATTTCCAGGAACGGCCTCATGTGTCATTTTAGGTCATCGCTTCCTCGACTCGAGCGTTCTTGCTGACTGGACAATCCGGCATCCAACCTCAGTTCAATGCCCCTGCGTTGGTGGTATAGTGGTGAGCATAGCTGCCTTCCAAGCAGTTGACCCGGGTTCGATTCCCGGCCAACGCATTGCCTTTTGCTCAAGCTTTCTTTAAAACAGTCGTCCGGGGCCCCTGGCCAACTCCTTCTGTAACTCATTTTATGTCGTCGCTTCCTCGTCGCGAGCGTTCTTGCTGACTGCACAATTCGGCATCCAACCTCAATTCAATCCCCCTGCGTTGGTGGTATAGTGGTGAGCATAGCTGCCTTCCAAGCAGTTGACCCGGGTTCGATTCCCGGCCAACGCATTGCCTTTTGCTCAAGCTTTCATTAAAACAGTCGTCCGGGGCACCTGGCCAACTCGTGGCTGGAGCAAAACTATTGTATGTGTCTTTGGGCAGCATACGACTAGTTCTCCCCATCAGGGAATCGAACCCCAGTCTTCCGCGTGACAGGCGGAGATACTGTCCACTATACTAACGAGAAGTCGCAGAGACAGGTAGTCGCCTCCGATCAGTGCGACTTCAGCTCGCCGCAGACAGCCTTCCCATTTCCAGGAACGGCCTCATGCGTCATTTTAGGTCATCGCTTCCTCGTCGCGAGCGTTCTTGCTGACTGCACAATCCGGCATCCAACCTCCAATCAAGCCCCTGCGTTGGTGGTATAGTGGTGAGCATAGCTGCCTTCCAAGCAGTTGACCCGGGTGCGATTCCCGGCCAACGCATTGCCTTTTGCTCAAGCTTTCGTTAAAACAGTCGTCAGGGGCCCCTGGCCAACTCGTGGCTGGAGCAAAACTATTGTATGTGTCTTTGGGCAGCATACGACTAGTTCTCCCCGTCAGGGAATAGAACCCCAGTCTTCCGCGTGACAGGCGGAGATACTGTCCACTATACTAACGAGGAGTTGCAGAGACAGGTAGTCGCCTCCGATCAGTGCGACTTCAGCTCGCTGCAGACAGCCTTCCCATTTCCAGGAACGGCCTCATGCGTCATTTTAGGTAAGAGAAGCCAGTGAATCCCAAAAAAAAACATCATCTAATACCATTTAAATATGAAGTGTCTGTATAAAACGTGTTACGTTATTTAAGTAGAGAGCTTGTATTTTAATAAAGAGCCTGGTAGGTCAGGTCAATAAGTTCATGCGTTTTTTTTTCAGTGCCGGGTCACAACAAAGATAGTTTCAGTTCATTCGCACCTGCCAGTTGCTAATGTGTTGCGAGCATACTTGCTGACCGCACAATCCGGGATTCAGCCTACTTCCAACCCCCTGCGTTGGTGGTATAGTCGTGAGCATAGCTGCCTTCCAAGCAGTTGACTCGGGTTCGATTCCCGCCCAACGCATTGCCGTTTGCTCAAGCTGTCGTTAAAACAGTCGTCCGGGGCCCCTGGCCAACTCGTGGCTGGAGCAAAACTATTGTATGTGTCTTTGGGCAGCATACGACTAGTTCTCCCCGTCAGGGAATCGAACCCCAGTCTTCCGCGTGACAGGCGGAGATACTGTCCACTATACTAACGAGGAGTCGCAGAGACAGGTAGGCGCCTCCGATCAGTGCGACTTCAGCTCGCCGCAGACAGCCTTCCCATTTCCAGGAACGGCCTCATGCGTCATTTTAGGTCATCGCTTCCTTGTCGCGAGCGTTCTTGCTGACTGCACAATCCGGCATCCAACCTCCGTTCAGTGCCCCTGCGTTGGTGGTATAGTGGTGAGCATAGCTGCCTTCCAAGCAGTTGACCTGGGTCGGATTCCCAGCCAACGCATTGCCTTTTGCTCAAGCTTTCGTTAAAACAGACGTCCGGAGCCCTTGGCCAACTCCTTCTGTGGCTGGAGCAAAAATTTCGTATAGGATTTTGGGCAGCTGTAAACGACTGGGTCTGGGTATGAATCGAACCCCTGTCTTACGCGTGACAGGCGGAGATACTGTCCAATATACTAACGAGGAGTTGCAGAGACAGGTAGTAGCCCCCGGTCAGCGCGACTTCAGCTCGCTGCAAACAGCCTTCCCATTTCCAGGAACGGCCTCATGCGTCATTTTAGGTCAGAGAAGCCAGTGAATCCCAAAAAAAACATCATCTAATACCATTTAAATATGAACTGTCTGTAGAAAACGTGTTACGTTATTAAAGTAGAGAGCTTGTTTTTTAATAAAGAGCCTGGTAGGTCAGGTCAATAAGTTCATGCGTTTTTTTTTCAGTGCCGGGTCCAAACAAAGAGAGTTTCAGTTCCTTCGCACCTGCCAGTTGCTAATGTGTTGCGAGCATACTTGCTGACCGCACAATCCGGGATTCAGCCTACTTCCAACCCCCTGCGTTGGTGGCATAGTTGTGAGCATAGCTGCCTTCCAAGCAGTTGACTCGGATTCGATTCACGCCCAACGCATTGCCGTTTGCTCAAGCTGACGTTAAAACAGTCGTCCGGGGCCCCTGGCCAACTCGTGGCTGGAGCAAAACTATTGTATGTGTCTTTGGGCAGCATAAGACTAGTTCTCACCGTCAGGGAATCGAACCCCAGTCTTCCGCGTAACAGGCAGAGATACTGTCCACTATACTAACGAGGAGTCGCAGAGACAGGTAGTCGCCTCCAATCAGTGCGACTTCAGCTCGCTGCAGACAGCCTTCCCATTTCCAGGAACGGCCTCATGCGTCATTTTAGGTCATCGCTTCCTCGTCGCGAGCGTTCTTGCTGACTGCACAATCCGGCATCCAACCTCCATTCAAGCCTCCATACTGTCCACTATACTGACGAGGAGTTGCAGAGACAGGTAGTCGCCTCCGATCAGTGCGACTTCAGCTCGCTGCAGACAGCCTTCCCATTTCCAGGAACGGCCTCATGCGTCATTTTAGGTCAGAGAAGCCAGTGAATCCCAAAATAAACATCATCTAATACCATTTAAATATGAAGTGTCTGTATAAAACGTGTTACGTTATTAAATTAGAGAGCTTGTATTTTAATAAAGAGCCTAATAGGTCAGGTCAATAAGTTCATGCGGTTTTTTTTCAGTGCCGGGTCACAACAAAGATAGTTTCAGTTCCTTCGCACCTGCCAGTTGCTAATGTGTTGCGAGCATACTTGCTGACCGCACAATCCGGGATTCAGCCTACTTCCAACCCCCTGCGTTGGTGGTATAGTCGTGAGCATAGCTGCCTTCCAAGCAGTTGACTCGGGTTCGATTCCCGCCCAACGCATTGCCGTTTGCTCAAGCTGTCGTTAAAACAGTCGTCCGGGTCCCCTGGCCAACTCGTGGCTGGAGCAAAACTATTGTATGTGTCTTTGGGCAGCAGTAAACAACTAGTTCTCCCCGTCGGGGAATCGAACCCCGGTCTTCCGCGTGACAGGCGGAGATACTGTCCACTATACTAACGAGGAGTCGCAAAGACTGGTAGTCGCCTCCGATCAGTGCGACTTCAGCTCGCTGCAGACAGCCTTCCCATTTCCAGGAACGGCCTCATGCGTCATTTTAGGTCATCGCTTCCTCGACGCGAGCGTTCTTGCTGACTGGACAATCCGGCATCCAACCTCCAATCAAGCCCCTGCGTTGGTGGTATAGTGGTGAGCATAGCTGCTTTCCAAGCAATTGACCCGGGTTTGATTCCCGGCCAACGCATTGCCTTTTGCTCAAGCTGTCGTTAAAACAGTCGTCCGGGTCCCCTGGCCAACTCGTGGCTGGAGCAAAACTATTGTATGTGTCTTTGGGCAGCAGTAAACAACTAGTTCTCCCCGTCGGGGAATCGAACCCCGGTCTTCCGCGTGACAGGCGGAGATACTGTCCACTATACTAACGAGGAGTCGCAAAGACTGGTAGTCGCCTCCGATCAGTGCGACTTCAGCTCGCTGCAGACAGCCTTCCCATTTCCAGGAACGGCCTCATGCGTCATTTTAGGTCATCGCTTCCTCGTCACGAGCGTTCTTGCTGACTGGACAATCCGGCATCCAACCTCCAGTCAAGCCCCTGCGTTGGTGGTATAGTGGTGAGCATAGCTGCCTTCCAAGCAGTTGACCCGGGTTTGATTGCCTTTTGCTCAAGCTTTCGTTAAAACAGTCGTCCGGGGCCCCTGGCCAACTCCTTCTGTGGCTTGAGCAAAAATTTCGTATAGGATTTTGGGCAGCTGTAAACGACTGGGTCTGGGTATGAATCGAACCCCTGTCTACCGCGTGACAGGCGGAGATACTGTCCAATATACTAACGAGGAGTTGCAGAGACAGGTAGTAGCCCCCGGTCAGCGCGACTTCAGCTCGCTGCAAACAGCCTTCCCATTTCCAGGAACGGCCTCATGCGTCATTTTAGGTCAGAGAAGCCAGTGAATCCCAAAAAAATCCATCATCTAATACCATTTAAATATGAAGTGTCTGTATAAAAGGTGTTACGTTATTAAATTAGAGAGCTTGTTTTTTAATAAAGAGCCTGGTAGGTCAGGTCAATAAGTTCATGCGTTTTTTTTTCAGTGCTGGTTCCAAACAAAGAGAGTTTCAGTTCCTTCGCACCTGCCAGTTGCTAATGTGTTGCGAGCATACTTGCTGACCGCACAATCCGGGATTCAGCCTACTTCCAACCCCCTGCATTGGTGGTATAGTCGTGAGCATAGCTGCCTTCCAAGCAGTTGACTCGGGTTCGATTCCCGGCCAACGCATTGCCATTTATTCAAGCTGTCGTCCGGGGCCCCTGGCCAATTCGTGGCTGGAGCAAAACTATTGTATGTGACTTTGGGCAGCATACGACTAGTTCTCCCCGTCAGGGAATCGAACCCCGGTCTTACGCGTGACAGGCGGAGATACTGTCCATTTTTTTTTTTTATTGAAATTTTTCCAATGCAAAAAGTACAACATTACTTTCATCACTTTCAATACATCCTTTTACAATTCAAGTACTCAGTACAATATACTTAAGCTTAAAATGCTGTTAAAAAATTAATAAATAAAATTCAATTTAAAGTAAAAGTAAAACTTAAAAATCCAGATCACTTCCAGGAACATTCCATTCTAAATCTTTTAAAACTTTAGAAATCTTTGGAGTAAAAATTACATAAAAGCTTTGCAACATGTTTTCATACTTAAAATACCAATACAGTCCTTCAATATATCTTTCTGTTTTCTTTTTAAGAACATTCCAAACATCAAGCACCACTTTTTCTTTTTTGGCCACATTTCTTCTTTCCCTTACTGCATTTTTTATCAACATTACTAACAGGTTCAGAAACTTTTTACTTTGACAATTTCCCTCCCATCCAAACATCACTATCCTCTTCCATTCTATTACCTCTTCGTCCCAGTCCTCAGTTAATTCTTTTATCATCTTTTTGCATTTTCTGTAAAAGCCCTCCAACTCTTTACAGTATAAAAACAAGTGTAAAATTCCTTCATCTTCGTCTTTGCATACCTTACATGTTGCATTCTGTTCCATGCCAATCTTAGTTAAAATACAATCTGTAAAAATTGCTTTGTGCCTTATTAAATACTCTAAACATTCCAGTTTGGTTTCCACAATCTTTCCCCTCGTATTTCTCCATATACTTCCTTTTTTCAGATCTTTAAATCTCTGTACCCAAAAATTGTTAGCAACTGGTTCTTTAAAAACACTATCTCTAAAATAACAATAAAACTGTTTCACATTACACTCCTTAAAATTACATAGTTTCCCTTTCAGTCTGACATAAATGTCTTTCTCTTCCTTCCATTCCTCCATGTTTTCTATTCTTTTAATCCATTCCTTCGGTATTGCGTTTTTGATAATTTCGTATTTATTTTCTATTTCTCTTTCGCTGCATTCCTCTTTTGCTTCCTCCATTGCATCCTTTATAAATTGTGATGGTAAAAACCCTTCTTTAAATTCATACAAAACATCTCTTACCCTTGTTATTCCCACCTCCATCCATTTTTTAAAAAAGATCTCTTTCCCATCTCTTAAAATACTTTTGTTTAAGAACAGGGGTTGATTTAAAATGTTTTCTCTTCCTTTCAGATTATAATCTATTACAGTTAAGAAATCCCCCCAAGCACTTAAAATTTCCTTATAGAAGTCAGGTAATCCTTCCGCCATCCAGTTTTTTGTTTTCATCCATAAAATATCCTCCCCAAAATTAAAATTCCCACATTTGTTTAAAAAATATTTCATAACTTTCTTCCATTCTGTTTCATTTTCTTCTTGCAACAATTTTTTGACTATTTTAACTCTTAAGCATTTTTTCTTTTGTTTAATATCCATTAACCCCAACCCACCCTCTTCTAATGGTCCTAATAAGGTGTTGTATGCTATTCTTGAGGGTTTACCCTCCCACAAAAAACTGAGAAAACATTTCTTCAACCTCCCTTCTACCCACAAAGGCATTTCTGTCACATATAAAACGTACCACAACTTTGAAGCCATTAAAACATTCAATACTAAAACCTTCCCTTTCAAATTTAAAGCCCTCATTCTCCAAAAATTTAACCTCCGCTCTATTACTGTTATCAATTCCTCCCACATTTTGTCTCTTACTTGCTTCCCATCCTTTCCCATTAATATCCCTAAAATCCTAATTTCTTCAACTTCCTTAAAATTAAAACATTCCGTTAACACTGACGTTGCCCCAAACCCCATATACACTGTCTTGTCCTCATTAATTTTACTTCCTGATCCTTTGCAAAATTCTTGTACATTCTTCATTACTTGTTTTACACCTTCTGTCCCTTTAACTATTATTGTTGTGTCATCCGCATATTGAAAAATTTTCCCTTCTGCTTTGCTTTCCTGTATTTGTATTCCTTTTATTTTCTCTTCTTTTCGTATTGCTAGGCCCAACGGTTCTGCTACAAGAGAGTATAATAAAGCTGAGAGTGGACATCCTTGTCTAATTGATCTAGTTATTTTAAAACATTCCGTTACATTTTATTTTTGTTAGAGCCCCCTTATATAAAATCTTTATCCATTTCATAAAATTCTCACCAAACCCAAACCTATTTAAAACCCCAAACAAATATTCATGCTCCACTCTATCAAAAGCCTTTTCGAAGTCTAAGCTGATCACATACCCCTCATCATTCTTTTCTTTTATGTATTGTATTGTGTCCCTTATACTCATCGTTATGTCTGCTATGTCTCTTCCTTTTACTGCTTATGCTTGATTTGTTTTTATTATTTGAGGCATCACTTCTTTTAACCTATTTGCTAAAATCTTTGCTAATATCTTTAAATCAGTATTTAGCATTGTTATTGGCCTGTAGTTTTTTAAATCAGTTTGTTCACCTTTCCTTTTATATATTAGCTTCATCAGCCCCATTCCCATCCTTTCATTCATCTCTTCCTCCTTAAATATTTCCTTAAAAACCTCCTTTAAAATCTCTATTAAAATGTCCTTAAAACGTATAAAAAATTCACTTCCCAAACCATCTATCCCTGGGCTTTTCCTTTTATTTAGTTGATCTATCACTCTTTCGATCTCCTAATTCCTGATTTCCCCATCACATTCCTTTTTATCCTCTTCACTTAAATTTGTTTCAATATAATTTAACAGTTTCTTTTTTTCCTCTTCTTCCACTCCTCTTGTTTTAAAAAGATCCTCATAAAAAAGCTTTATCTCTTCCAGCACTTTTCCATTCCCCTCCACAATCTCTCCACTTCTCCCTTTTATTTCTTTTATTATTCCAGCTTTCGCCCTCTTTTTCTCCAAGTCAAAAAAAAACTTTGTGCATTTCTCCCCCTCCACCATATATTTGTTCTTACTTCTTAATCTTGCCCTCTCATATTCTTTTTCTTCTATTTCTTTCCGTTTCTCCTCTATTTCTTTTATCTTTTTTATGTCTTCACTTCCTACTATTTAATTCTCTTTCTAGCATCTCCTTTATTTCTTTTTCTTTGTGTCTTTTACTTATTTGTTAGATTCTGCAATACTTTATTGAAAATTTCTTTACTAGATATTTAACATTCTCCCACCACATTCTTTTATCTTCTTCATACATCGCATTATCCTTCTCTTTCTCTATGATTCCTTTTATCTCTGCAACATAATCTTCATTCTTTAAAATCTCTGTATTTAGAATCCATGTACCCGGTCCCCTTTGCACATTACTCCAATCTATTTTAAACCGTAAAAACTTATGATCACTAAAACTAGTTTCATCATAGCTGATTTTTTCAATAAAATTCTCCACATTTCTTGTACATAGCACATAATCAATTCTTGTTTTACATATAAAATTCCCCACTATTTGCTTCCTTGAGTAAACCTTTTTCCCTCCATTTCTTTCCCTCCATACATCTATTAAGTTATTTTCTCTCATCAATTCGGTTAATTCTTTCCTCCCTGTGTCCGATTTAAAAAACATCCCCTCTGCCATGTCGAGTTTGCTAAAAACTGTGTTAAAATCCCCCACCATTATTATTTCCTTATATTTCTTTATCACACTCCTTAGACAGTTAAAAAAATCTTTCTTTTCTTTCTCTTCTGTTGGTGCATGTACATTCACTAAAATTAATTCACGTCCTTCATAATTTACTTCTACAGCCATGCATTTTCCCATCTTATCTTTGTACACCACTTTGGTTGTATTAAAAACATCTTTTCTCATTAAAAACGCCACCCCTCTTCCAAGCCTACCATCCCCATTATTATATAAAATATCTCCTTCCCATTTCTTTTTGTATTCCATTATCACACTCTCTTTCCAATTTGTTTCTTGTAAAACAATGACATCTTCTCCTCTACACTTTTCTTTCACTCTTTCAAATTTTCCCATGTCCATCAGTCCCCTTGCATTAAAAGTAACACAACTTAAAACCATTAAAATAAATAAAAATAAATACTTAAAAAACATTATTCTCCATTTTCTCCCTCCAGGCCCTTTAACACGTCACATCTGTTTTCACTTTCATCTTGGACCTTAAACATAGTCTTTTTCCTTACATTTTCCAGATTCGGTGTTTCAGTGCCGGGTCACAACAAAGATAGTTTCAGTTCCTTCGCACCTGCCAGTTGCTAATGTGTTGCAAGCATACTTGCTGACCGCACAATCCGGGATTCAGCCTACTTCCAACCCCCTGCGTTGGTGGTATAGTCGTGAGCATAGCTGCCTTCCAAGCAGTTGACTCGGGTTCGATTCCCGCCCAACGCATTGCCGTTTGCTCAAGCTGTCGTTAAAACAGTCGTCCGGGGCCCCTGGCCAACTCGTGGCTGGAGCAAAACTATTGTATGTGTCTTTGGGCAGCAGTAAACAACTAGTTCTCCCCGTCGGGGAATCGAACCCCGGTCTTCCGCATGACAGGCGGAGATACTGTCCACTATACTAACTAGGAGTCGCAAAGACTGGTCGTCGCCTCCGGTCAGTGCGACTTCAGCTCGCTGCAGACAGCCTTCCCATTTCCAGGAACGGCCTCATGCGTCATTTTAGGTCATCGCTTCCTCGACGCGAGCGTTCTTGCTGACTGGACAATCCGGCATCCAACCTCCAATCAAGCCCTTGCGTTGGTGGTATAGTGGTGAGCATAGCTGCCTTCCAAGCAGTTGACCCGGGTTCGATTCCCGGCCAACGCATTGCCTTTTGCTCAAGCTTTCTTTAAAACAGTCGTCCGGGCCCCTGGCCAACTCCTTCTGTAACTCATTTTAGGTCGTCGCTTCCTCGTCGCGAGCGTTCTTGCGGACTGCACAATCCGGCATCCAACCTCCGTTCAGTGCCCCTCCGTTGGTGGTATAGTGGTGAGCATAGCTGCCTTCCAAGCAGTTGACCTGGGTCGGATTCCCAGCCAACGCATTGCCTTTTGCTCAAGCTTTCGTTAAAACAGACGTCCGGAGCCCTTGGCCAACTCCTTCTGTGGCTGGAGCAAAAATTTCGTATAGGATTTTGGGCAGCTGTAAACGACTGGGTCTGGGTATGAATCGAACCCCTGTCTTCCGCATGACAGGCAGAGATACTGTCCAATATACTAACGAGGAGTTGCAGAGACAGGTAGTAGCCCCCGGTCAGCGCAACTTCAGCTCGCTGCAAACAGCCTTCCCATTTCCAGGAACGGCCTCATGCGTCATTTTAGGTCAGAGAAGCCAGTGAATCCCAAAAAAAACATCATCTAATACCATTTAAATATGAACTGTCTGTATAACACGTGTTACGTTATTAAAGTAGAGAGCTTGTTTTTTAATAAAGAGCCTGGTAGGTCAGGTCAATAAGTTCATGCGTTTTTTTTTCAGTGCCGGGTCCAAACAAAGAGAGTTTCAGTTCCTTCGCACCTGCCAGTTGCTAATGTGTTGCGAGCATACTTGCTGACCGCACAATCCGGGATTCAGCCTACTTCCAACCCCCTGCGTTGGTGGCATAGTTGTGAGCAGAGCTGCCTTCCAAGCAGTTGACTCGGATTCGATTCACGCCCAACGCATTGCCGTTTGCTCAAGCTGACGTTAAAACAGTCGTCCGGGGCCCCTGGCCAACTTGTGGCTGGAGCAAAACTATTGTATGTGTCTTTGGGCAGCATAAGACTAGTTCTCCCCGTCAGGGAATCGAACCCCAGTCTTCCGCGTGACAGGCAGAGATACTGTCCACTATACTAACGAGGAGTCGCAGAGACAGGTAGTCGCCTCCAATCAGTTCGACTTCAGCTCGCTGCAGACAGCCTTCCCATTTCCAGGAACGGCCTCATGCGTCATTTTAGGTCATCGCTTCCTCGTCGCGAGCGTTCTTGCTGACTGCACAATCCGGCATCCAACCTCCATTCAAGCCTCCATACTGTCCACTATACTGACGAGGAGTTGCAGAGACAGGTAGTCGCCTCCGATCAGTGCGACTTCAGCTCGCTGCAGACAGCCTTCCCATTTCCAGGAACGGCCTCATGCGTCATTTTAGGTCAGAGAAGCCAGTGAATCCCAAAATAAACATCATCTAATACCATTTAAATATGAAGTGTCTGTATAAAACGTGTTACGTTATTAAATTAGAGAGCTTGTATTTTAATAAAGAGCCTAATAGGTCAGGTCAATAAGTTCATGCGGTTTTTTTTTAGTGCCTGGTCACAACAAAGATAGTTTCAGTTCCTTCGCACCTGCCAGTTGCTAATGTGTTGCGAGCATACTTGCTGACCGCACAATCCGGGATTCAGCCTACTTCCAACCCCCTGCGTTGGTGGTATAGTCGTGAGCATAGCTGCCTTCCAAGCAGTTGACCCGGGTTCGATTCCCGCCCAACGCATTGCCGTTTGCTCAAGCTGTCGTTAAAACAGTTGTCCGGGGCCCCTGGCCAACTCGTGGCTGGAGCAAAACTATTGTATGTGTCTTTGGGCAGCATACGACTAGTTCTCCCCGTCAGGGAATCGAACCCCGGTCTTCCGCGTGACAGGCGGAGATTTTTTTTCAGTGCCTGGTCACAACAAAGATAGTTTCAGTTCCTTCGCACCTGCCAGTTGCTAATGTGTTGCGAGCATACTTGCTGACCGCACAATCCGGGATTCAGCCTACTTCCAACCCCCTGCGTTGGTGGTATAGTCGTGAGCATAGCTGCCTTCCAAACAGTTGACCCGGGTTCGATTCCCGGCCAACGTATTGCCTTTTGCTCAAGCTGTCGTTAAAACAGTCATCCGGGGCCCCTGGCCAACTCGTGGCTGGAGCAAAACTATTGTATGTGTCTTTGGGCAGCATACGACTAGTTCTCCCCGTCAGGGAATCGAACCCCGGTCTTCCGCGTGACAGGCGGAGATACTGTCCACTATACTAACGAGGAGTCGCAGAGACAGGTAGTCGCCTCCGATCAGTGCGACTTCAGCTCGCCGCAGACAGCCTTCCCATTTCCAGGAACGGCCTCATGCGTCATTTTAGGTCATCGCTTCCTCGTCGCGAGCGTTCTTGCTGACTGCACAATCCGGCATCCAACCTCCATTCAAGCCTCCATACTGTCCACTATACTAACGAGGAGTTGCAGAGACAGGTAGTCGCCTCCGATCAGTACGACTTCAGCTCGCTGCAGACAGCCTTCCCATTTCCAGGAACGGCCTCATGCGTCATTTTAGGTCAGAGAAGCCAGTGAATCCCAAAAAATCCATCATCTAATACCATTTAAATATGAAGTGTCTGTATAAAAGGTGTTACGTTATTAAATTAGAGAGCTTGTTTTTTAATAAAGAGCCTGGTAGGTCAGGTCAATAAGTTCATGCGTTTTTTTTTCAGTGCCGGGTCCAAACAAAGAGAGTTTCAGTTCCTTCGCACCTGCCAGTTGCTAATGTGTTGCGAGCATACTTGCTGACCGCACAATCCGGGATTCAGCCTACTTCCAACCCCCTGCATTGGTGGTATAGTCGTGAGCATAGCTGCCTTCCAAGCAGTTGACTCGGGTTCGATTCCCGGCCAACGCATTGCCGTTTGCTCAAGCTGTCGTCCGGGGCCCCTGGCCAATTCGTGGCTGGAGCAAAACTATTGTATGTGACTTTGGGCAGCATACGACTAGTTCTCCCCGTCAGGGAATCGAACCCCGGTCTTCCGCGTGACAGGCGGAGATACTGTCTGTTTTTTTTTTTGAAATTTTTCCAATGCAAAAAGTACAACATTACTTTCATCACTTTCAATACATCCTTTTACAATTCAAGTACTCAGTACAATATACTTAAGCTTAAAATGCTGTTAAAAAATTAATAAATAAAATTCAATTTAAAGTAAAAGTAAAACTTAAAAATCCAGATCACTTCCAGGAACATTCCATTCTAAATCTTTTAAAACTTTAGAAATCTTTGGAGTAAAAATTACATAAAAGCTTTGCAACATGTTTTCATACTTAAAATACCAATACAGTCCTTCAATATATCTTTCGGTTTTCTTTTTAAGAACATTCCAAACATCAAGCACCACTTTTTCTTTTTTGGCCACATTTCTTCTTTCCCATACTGCATTTTTTATCAACATTACTAACAGGTTCACAAACTTTTTACTTTGACAATTTCCCTCCCATCCAAACATCACTATCCTCTTCCATTCTATTACCTCTTCGTCCCAGTCCTCAATTAATTCTTTTATCATCTTTTTGCATTTTCTGTAAAAGCCCTCCAACTCTTTACAGTATAAAAACAAGTGTAAAATTCCTTCATCTTCGTCTTTGCATACCTTACATGTTGCATTCTGTTCCATTCCAATCTTAGTTAAAATACAATCTGTAAAAATTGCTTTGTGCCTTATTAAATACTCTAAACATTCCAGTTTGGTTTCCACAATCTTTCCCCTCGTATTTCTCCATATACTTCCTTTTTTCAGATCTTTAAATCTCTGTACCCAAAAATTGTTAGCAACTGGTTCTTTAAAAATACTATCTCTAATATAACAATAAAACTGTTTCACATTACACTCCTTAAAATTACATAGTTTCCCTTTCAGTCTGACATAAATGTCTTTCTCTTCCTTCCATTCCTCCATGTTTTCTATTCTTTCAATCCATTCCTTCGGTATTGCGTTTTTGATAATTTCGTATTTATTTTCTATTTCTCTTTCGCTGCATTCCTCTTTTGCTTCCTCCATTGCATCCTTTATAAATTGTGATGGTAAAAACCCTTCTTTAAATTCATACAAAACATCTCTTACCCTTGTTATTCCCACCTCCATCCATTTTTTAAAAAAGATCTCTTTCCCATCTCTTAAAATACTTTTGTTTAAGAACAGGGGTTGATTTAAAATGTTTTCTCTTCCTTTCAGATTATAATCTATTACAGTTAAGAATCCCCCCAAGCACTTAAAATTTCCTTATAGAAGTCAGGTAATCCTTCCGCCATCCAGTTTTTTGTTTTCATCCATAAAATATCCTCCCCCAAATTAAAATTCCCACATTTGTTTAAAAAATATTTCATAACTTTCTTCCATTCTGTTTCATTTTCTTCTTGCAACAATTTTTTGACTATTTTAACTCTTAAGCATTTTTTCCTTTGTTTAATATCCATTAACCCCAACCCACCCTCTTCTAATGGTCCTAATAAGGTGTTGTATGCTATTCTTGAGGGTTTACCCTCCCACAAAAAACAGAGAAAACATTTCTTCAACCTCCCTTCTACCCACAAAGGCATTTCTGTCACATATAAAACGTACCACAACTTTGAAGCCATTAAAACATTCAATACTAAAACCTTCCCTTTCAAATTTAAAGCCCTCATTCTCCAAAAATTTAACCTCCGCTCTATTCCTGTTATCAATTCCTCCCACATTTTGTCTCTTACTTGCTTCCCATCCTTTCCCATTAATATCCCTAAAATCCTAATTTCGTCAACTTCCTTAAAATTAAAACATTCCGTTAACACTGACGTTGCCCCAAACCTCATATACACTGTCTTGTCCTCATTAATTTTACTTCCTGATCCTTTGCAAAATTCTTGTACATTCTTCATTACTTGTTTTACACCCTCTGTCCCTTTAACTAATATTGTTGTGTCATCCGCATATTGAAAAATTTTCCCTTCTGCTTTGCTTTCCTGTATTTGTATTCCTTTTATTTTCTCTTCTTTTCGTATTGCTAGGCCCAACGGTTCTGCTACAAGAGAGTATAATAAAGCTGAGAGTGGACATCCTTGTCTAATTGATAATCTAGTTATTTTAAAACATTCCGTTAAAAAAACATTACATTTTATTTTTCTTAGAGCCCCCTTAAATAAAATCTTTATCCATTTCATAAAATTCTCACCAAACCCAAACCTATTTAAAACCCTAAACAAATATTCATGCTCCACTCTATCAAAAGCCATTTCGAAGTCTAAGCTGATCACAGACCCCTCATCATTCTTTTCTTTTATGTATTGTATTGTGTCCCTTATACTCATCGTTATGTCTGCTATGTCTCTTCCTTTTACTGCATATGCTTGATTTGTTTTTATTATTTGAGGCATCACTTCTTTTAACCTATTTGCTAAAATCTTTGCTAATATCTTTAAATCAGTATTTAGCATTGTTATTGGCCTGTAGTTTTTTAAATCAGTTTGTTCACCTTTCCTTTTATATATTAGCTTCATCAGCCCCATTCCCATCCTTTCATTCATCTCTTCCTCCTTAAATATTTCCTTAAAAACCTCCTTTAAAATCTCTATTAAAATGTCCTTAAAACGTATATAAAATTCACTTCCCAAACCATCTATCCCTGGGCTTTTCCTTTTATTTAGTTGATCTATCACTCTTTCGATCTCCTAATTCCTGATTTCCCCATCACATTCCTTTTTATCCTCTTGTAAAGACTCAGGGGCGGATCTAATCCGTGGGGGAATTTGCATATCATAATTAATAATTGGTAATTAATAATTATTCATACATGTTTGGATTAGATCAGGCTTACATGTTAATAAATCTCCCGCTAAGGGATGATGTGTCATTTTACCTGCATGCATGCATGTGTATCCCTGCAATTAACCGCAAGTTGATTGTAATTAATTACACGGACCACGTCTTACAAAACAGGCAAAATTAATTAGCTCAATTGTCAGAATAATATTTGTGGGGATCCACAATATCATCCTACTTTATAGGATTTCAGGAAACGCAATTCTGTGGCCACTAGAATTGGGTTTTCTGCCCTATAAACCAACTACTCTTTAAAGTATCTTTAATTTGTAAAGCTTGTGGCTTAAGTTAGATCTTTGGCACTTAAGGGACTTGGAAAATGAGCAGAGGCAGTACATCAATCAAATGAATATAATGAATTTAATAAGGCAGAACTACTTATGTATTTACTACGGATATATGTATTTACAAACATAATAAACAACAAAACACGATAAGGCATCGATGAACGAGAAATGCATAGAGACAGAGAGAGAGAGGAAATGTAGAGAGTTGCAGTTATGCAATAGGGAGTTTAGAAAGACCCGAGGATCTTTCTAAATAGCAAATTCACATAGACAACAGAATTTTGAGACACAACGAGACTTCAACAAATCTTAAAAGCGTGATCAAACACGGATACTTGCACAGGTAATTCTTTGCATGGCTTGTGAAGAAGCGTGTGTGTCTCTCGGTCCGGCGCGTCACGTGGTCACGTGCGTGTGTTTTTCCTTCAAAGCAAGCGTGCGCTCGTTTAAAGGTCCCTTGTAGATGGATTTGCTGAAGAGAAATGTCACGCGGTGTTCGTTTCACTCATCGATTGGAATTAAACACAGAGACTTATCTAAGACTGAAATACACAAACTAAACTAGAAACAAATAAAAGAAAGGCGAAGAGCTCGCCCGGGGGCGAGACGTTACATTATGACACGAGGACGAGAGAAGTAAGAGAACGAGCGGAGGGGGGGAAGCCTCATTTATCACCTTGGAGAAATCCAGCCTCTTCCTGTTGGCTTGGCCGGAATTGGTTGGAATTTCACAGGCGGGACTTTGGTTTTTATTGCTCTTTGTCTAAGAGAGAGACATTTGAAACCCTAATTTCGTCGGGTGTTTAAGAGCAGAATCTTCACAATTATTATAGTCCTATGTGTCACAAAGTTTTAGCAAGATGTGATATAAATGGCTAAATGTGGAACGAAGATTGGAGCTCAGAGAATCCAAACTTGCCTCACATGGAGTTGGTTACTCATAGTTTGCAAAGTTTGAAACCTTATCCCATTAGAGTTTCCCAACAACATAGATCAAACACATAAAAGACAAATCGTAAGATAAGATTGTATACATTGTTCGTACAATTCAACAAACACACATAAAACACATTGAATACATCTGGTTAAATGTCTTTTAAAGAAAAGAAGTTTCTTTTCGCTTTGGAATCCACTTCCTTTGGGACATTCCGATCAGTCATAAAATGTCTTGTAAGCGGACACCACGCTCTGTCCTGAGTGTGGTCTTCCCTGGTGGGGGAATGTGTGTGTGTGTGTGTGTGTGTGTGTTTGGGTTAATTTACATTCAGAGATTTTTGGTCTTTAGCAGTATGTATTTAGTTATTCAGATTCACCCTCTTAGCCCAGTCCTTACAGTCCCCCTTTTTGTCTGATGAAGTCCCTGTGTGGACTTAATCAGACAACAATCATCACAATGGACGGATGACAGGTGAATCATGATGATCGGGTAGCAGGTGCTCTCAGGCTGAGGCTGAGGGCTCAGCTTGATTAAGTTTGAAGCAGCCTCCAGCGTGGTACCCTCTTCCTGAGGGTCCCGTGGGCTTGGCTGTAGATGTTCGCACCTCGTTGAGCCTCTTGCGCAGGATGACTGTCGAGCGTCTGGGTGTGGTTGATAGAGGTACCCAGCGTAGGGTCAGCCGCAATCCAGGATTGGACAGCAGGTGTGGTGGTTAAGTATGGCAGTTGAGACAAAGCTTGGAGGGCTGTGTCGATAGGATAAATGTCAATTCGCTGGGACCCCCCCACCTTTCGCAAACCACAACTCCCGTTCTGGAGTTAGGGTGAAAGTGTGGTTACTGGAGAAGGATGGGATTTCCAGTTCTAATTTGTACTCTTTGCTTGGAAGATGGTACCATGCCAGGTTGTCACGGTGAAGGATGGCGCCTTTCGGTACTTGGATTCACATGCTCTGGTGGAGCGAGGTGGCACAGGTGTCAGTGTCATTCTGGTCGTAATTGAGTGCAGCTGTGCGCACAGGAGTGTTAATGAGCCCTGTCACCTACAATCTCTGCTTGGGTCTCGATGACTTAAGTGCGAGGCTTAGCTTCGGCAGGGCAGCGGGTGTCGCTGATCTGCAGCCTGCAGATTCCGTCAGTGTTGTCTCTGAGGAAGGGTTTGTTAGGGGAGAGATAGTGAGTGTCTTTGGTCAGTGTGCACATGTGTGGATTCGGAGCTGGGGACAGCTTAGTGTCGCTGTCGTGCAAGTCAATCACTTACGGCGTGCGGATCTTGATGTGAGTGTTACCTTTCAGAATCTGACATTGACAATGTTCTTGAGCCGGTGGATTCGGCTTGACTGTGATGGGTAAGTTCAGGAGAAAGCCCCCTTTTCTCTGCTTGTGGTACACGCAGAGTGGGCTGGCACTAACCAGTGAGTAGGCAAGGTGTATTTGTAGAGAGTCAGCTGGCGTGGTGATGGCGGAAGCCAGCACGGTTTGCACAAGGCTTAAGGGTATCAGGTGCGGTGGAATTCTACCCATAGCTAGGCTGTCAATGGAGTTCACCTCCGGCCGCGTGTCTGTCATCAGGGCTGTTACCAGCTGAGTTTGAGCAAAGTCATTCTGGAAGACAGTAAACAGCTGTTTCATGGAGTTCACTGTCTGGGTCAGCAGAACGCTGTGAGTGTTGAAAATTACCACAATTCCCTTTAGTGTCTTGTCGATGGTCTGCAGGGGTGCACTCTGTGTTGTGAGTTGCTCTTTTATCTGTGGAATCTCAGTCTGAATTTTTGCTGCATGCCGCCTCACGGTGGCTAGGTTCACTGTATTCGCACTGGACATACAAGTGTTAAACAGAGTGGCGGCGGCTCCGGGCCAAGCTCCCCGGAACTGTTTGGAGCGGTGGTTGTGTCCACCTAACTCCGCTTGTGTGATAGTCATTTTCTCAAGTTGGCTGAGCATGTGCATCGGCCCCGGCTTGAGTGAGGGAGTCTGTCCATCGGGCACCTGCCCAGCGGTATTTGGGCTACTGCGCTGGCGTAGGGTGCCCTGTAAACATTGCAGGGGTCGAGACGAACATGAACTTTCTGGGTGTGGGTCCTGAAGTTGGTAGTCAGGAGTCCCGGTTGTTCCCTCAGGATGGTGCCTGATGCCGGGCCTGGGGAGATGCTGTTCAATGGTGGTGGCTGCCCTCTGGTTGGCCGAAGGCACAGGATGGTGAACCAAAGCAGCATCCTGGTAAAGTGAAAGGGAGAGAGAGAGAGAGAAAGGGAGGAAAAATTTCAGCAGGTGTTGTCCTTGGTTGGCTTGGACAGTCTTTTTCACGCCGGTATGCCACTTGCTTCGGTGTCTTGCAAGTGTCTCTGGTGCTGCGGTGTGCAGCACATGGTGCATCATGGGCATACATTGGCATGACCCCCCTTTTGCACTGTGGCATTACAAGCTGTGGCGCAGTGATGGCATCAGGTGCAGAACGCTGAATGTTGTCTTGTGCACGCAGCATGTGCAAGGTGTATTGCAGGTGTCTGGGGCACCGGTCGTCGGTGGGTTCAGACGGCATTCGTGGGTGGTTGGAGGGGTTAGAGGTGGTTTCTCATAGTGTCCATTGGTTTGTCATAGTCTTTGGGAAGCTGGAAGGTTGGGGTCAGGTTAAGCAGAGGCTCTGTGACACTTTGGCACACTTGTGGTGAGAGGTAAATGGTAAATGGTGGTTCACTACGGCTTGACGAAGTGAAGGATAGGAGGAAAAGAGACAGCTTTCCTATTCAAATTATGCTTATTATCAATCCTCAGGACTATAGTTATGCCCTAGTAATTGTTGAAATTACTTGTGTTGCAGGGTCACAAAAATGAGTGCACTTGTTGAAAATAAACACAATCACAAATAAAGGTGTCTCTGTTTCCTTTCTGGGCCCAATGGGAAATGGAACCACATTCGAACAAGAGAGGAAATGGAATTAAATCATATAGATGACCGAATAGACAAGGGAATAGCTGACTGCCATTATTATCAAAGTGGAAATAAAAATAAAAAATAAAAAAAAGTAATCAAAACAGCGGTAATGATCTGAATGTGAGAATAATCAGTAGCACTAGTGACTAAACTTTGGGTTTGTCTGGACCAACACTCCATAGTGGGTTACAGCGGTTGCGTGTTCAAGACCACACTGTGTGTGTCCCTCCAAAGGTTTAATCAACATGCTGATGGAAATTCTCATTACTATACGAATTCTTCTCTAGCTACACAGTTTACATGTAGTTAAACTTAAGTTTAATTGACAGGGCATCTGCAAATTTAACCTACAGCGCTCAGCCAGGACTATGCCTAACTAGTGAAGGTGAAATTTAGCTGAGAAGAACTGAAAGTACGGAAAGTGAAGAATTAGAAACCCTAACTGGGGTTAAAGAAAGTATTCTAGAATACTTTGCACTGTGTAAACAAAAGCTGTAATTAAGGCTTCAAGTGAATGATGCTAACTGCTAATTGTAGAAGTTATTATTTAGCTTAGCCTAAGCTGGATGAATGCTAGGTTCGCTTAGCCACCTAGGCTGGTTTGTTTACAAAGTGACATCACAAGTTAGCACTTCCTGTGACCAGTTGTTGTCATGGGAACCAGAGCATCTCAGAACAATTCAACAGTACCTGAAGAATGTCTGCACATTTTACTGAGTTATGCATGTTTAAACGGGTTAAAAGGGGGCGCCTATACTTTAAGTCTTTCAAGAACTTGATGTTACATTCAGTAAAATGCAAATGTGTTTTGGCATTTGCTAATTTTACTCATGGAACTCTTCTCTTTACTTTACACAACTTATTCTATTTGGTTACAGAGTGAGGAAATAGATTTGCTGTAAGTCAAAGCTTGTCTAAGCCTATATAGTTACGTCCCTCTCATGCATAAATGCTGACTTTTCAGCGAATGAACAGTTTTGATCGCTAGGTAGCTCTCTGCTAACAATAATTTGTAAGGCCTTTACATTGTAGAAAGGGGAGCATCACCCAGGTCTACGTATATATAACACTGTCCTGAGCTTTCTTTGTCAGAAACAGGTTTAGCAATACTGCAATTTGGATTTCTTTAACCAAAGCAGGATAGATATCGGTACAGTTTACAAGCTGCTGAGATGAGATTCCTTTGTCAAACAGACTTACGCTTTACGGCTGAACTTACTGATATTAGTTGAAAATCTAGGACTCTTTCACTTAAAGTAGAGATGTCAATTCCAGTTATCGTTTTATCTGCATTTAGACAAGCCAGCGATCAGAAATGCGTATTGCACGTTGTGTTCTAGTTGGATCGCAAAGATCAAATGCACGCCTGTAGGTTAACAGTAGTTTACGACTCAGGTGGTTTTACTACACTCTGACGCCAGGGTGACGTATGCCTTATTTGGAGCTAGTGTTTGCTGTAACCCTTCATTGTCAGGAAACCTAATGTTTAGCAGTGCTAATTCAACCAGCATCTAGAAACTGTTTGTTTTAAAAGAGTCGTGCATAGTCTGTTGGCCGTTGAGATTTACACGCCCATTTAAGATTCTTTTACATCAGTAAAATTCTAATTTTACGAATGCAGAGTCTTGCAACTCTTTGAGCACACATTTTCATCTACTTCTAAAAGTTCTATGTCCTATGCTGATCAGGGACCTTTTTAGCAGAGTCTTGCACTGTGTTTGGGCAGTGTCCTCTGGTTTTGCAGTTCAAAATCATTGGGGTTTTAGGAATTCTTTCTGAGGAGGCCTTTTGTGTTAGAGGCCTTCTGCATTAGGTCACGCATCGTTGAGTGGGCATTGCGTGGTCTTTGGCGAGCTGGAAGGTGCAGGGTAGCGAACTTGAACCTTGACTTGGTAGTGAGGCTGTGTACCCATGGATGGCTGCTGGAGTTCCGGGGAACTCTGTGATTTTGGGAGTCTGGCTTTGTTGTAGTTCTCGTGACCTCTGTGACCAGAGGGGGCGGGGTTCTTGAACTTGGGCCCAGACGGCCAGGTGTTTATAAGTCTAATAAAAGCTCAGAGCAGTCTAGCAGGTCTTTGCCAGTCAGAAAGGGGTACGTGTCCATTTGTGAGATGTACACCGGGTGGGTAGGACTCAAAGGACCAGTTGTCAGGTACATGGGAGCTCTCTGTTCGAGCCGAAGGTCGTTCTGGCTGTACGACTGCACGTTCAGCTCACACATTTGGGGTGTAAGAGTTTGATCTTCGCTCTTAGCTTTAGCACTGAGTCTTTCAAAGAGTTGAGCTGACATTAGAGGGAGGTCTGAGCCGGTGTCTACCAGGGCTTCAAGGCTCACCTCATTGTCTAGAGTGATGGGTAGGTAGAGTTTCCGGGCCCACCCCCTTTTGATCAGGTTCCCCAGGAGTCTTGGCGTAGGGGCTGGTGTGGCGATCGACGGGTGGTTAGGGCCGGTCTTGTGTAGTTCTCTGCGGAGACAGACAGACAAAGCAGTATTTCTTGGTCTTTTGGGGGTTTTGGACCCAGCTGTGGGAAACTGTGCTGTCTCGTTCAGGCTGTGCAGCTGTCAGCTGTGGTGGCTGTGTGCTGCTGTCACTTTGTGATGTGACAGTGTGCTCTGGGGTCTGTGGCCGACGAGCAGTGTTCTGTGTGCCTGTTGTAGGTCTTACGCTCAAGCATAGGATGTAAGGCTCGTACCTCTTGAATTTTTGGAAAGTCTTTTGTGAAGAAGCTTTTCAGCGACTTCAGGGTCTCGGCTGTCTCAGACGTGGCGGCACTGTGTTTGTCTGATGCGTGCTCAGACTTGTGCTTCTTAGTGGCATGTTGAAAGGGGTACCGCTCCAGGCTGTCTGGGCTTTAGTCTCTTGGTGATGGGGGTCGGCTATTTCTGGGTCGCCGGCTGGCTTCCAGAATGTTTCAGAGCGCTCGCTCTGGTGTCTTGGACGAGCACCATCACGGTAGTGCTGCCCTCTGGAGGCCTGGAACGGTCGTGACTCTCTGTAAACAGGGCTATGGTGTTGTGGGGCGCCCTCTGGAGGCAGCTCTGAGTAGTGTTCGGAGACCGAGTAGATTGTGGGGTTTTTCAAAGTCTTTCCGGACATAGTCTTTTGCTTGGTGCAAGCTTCTCTTAGCTGTTGAGTAGTCATGCTATGTGGGCAGGCCAGGAGGACTTGGTGATGACTCACTGTGGGGTGCAGATTTCGGAGAACAGAGTTCTGGAGTTGAAATCATCCTCCATGCCGGCTGATTGAGGTCCACGGCTGTGATTAGTTGTTGGTCTGATTCTGGATCAGAGACTTCTTTAATGAAGGCCTGCCGCAGCGGCTGGTAGTCTATAAGAGTGTGTCAACTCTGTGGGAAAAATGTCAAGTTCACGTTTGAGATCTTATCTCTGCTGAACGAGCTTGTGGATGGTAACATGGGCCTCTTGCGAGCTTCTTTCGCAGGCCGTGGCTTTCGAGTCTCTTTAAGTTCAGTCTCTGCTCTTTGCAAGGGGCTTCACTTTGTCGGAGTTTCTCGTTGAGTTCCTCTCTGGTTCTTTTCTCTGTCTGTGTCGATGAAGATCAGACAGGGCAGTTTGAAGTCTTTCCACTTCTTTCTGAGGCTCGGGGTCGTTGTCATCCTCGGCTTGCATCCTCAGCGTTGCAATTTCGTGCTCCAGGGCGATGCGGCTCCTTTCGTGGAGACGTGCTTGTGCGATGGGCTGGGCAAGCGAGGTTTTGACGTGTCTGGCCGGTCTTTGTCGTGGGAGCTTTGGCTTGGTTTGTGCGCCATCAGCTTGTCCACGTCTGCGATGCTCTGGGCTCGGGGCTCTGAGTCATTGGCGACCTTGGGCAGGAATGGAGGTGTCATGAATCTCAGCCATGTCTCCAGATTGTCCCAGCGGGTTGTGGGACTGTAGGACCGGAACATACTGGCTTCACTGTGGGCGAGAGGAACACAACACACCCAGAGAGACCAATGCAAGTTCCTTCTAAGTTTAACGAGCTATAATACGGGCTATGCCGTGTATGAAAATTTTGGTTAACTGATGCAGACAGTTAAATCATTCGGTGGGACAATTTGGGTAGGTCAACATGGGCCTGAATAAAGATTTTTAACGGGGCGGTAGCTTAGGGGTCACCTGTTGATGCTAACGGCTTGGTTGTCAAACTATTATTCAGCGTTCCTTGTTGTCTCAGAAAGGTTCCGTCTCTAGGTGAACTGAAAGGAACAGAGCACAACAGAAAAGAGCAATGGCAAGATAGCAAAGTTTGAAGTAACATGCAACCATCCAAGATGGAAAGGTCTGTAATGAAATGGCGTTAATAGTACACAGGAAGTGTTACAGGGGAAGAGGAGGCCTAAGCCTGCGGTTTGTGGCTCGGAGAGGAGGAGGGAGCCAAACACTTCAATGACCGGGGGAATCTCTAGATCCTGTGGCCAATACTAAGTGGATGGATTTAATACCTTTTCTAGTTTCCCGGGGGTGAAATGAGGTCATTCAGGTTGGAGTCAGCATCGTGGTTGGTCTTTGTCGTCCCCAAACACTTAACAGCAGTGTCTCGGGCCCTTCCGTACTTCTGTACCGATGTGTGCCCTCACGCAACTTGACTTTGAACACAACCGGCAGTGCCAAATTGGTGATGTCGTGTTGCGGGCCGCACCAACGGAGAAATACAGGAAAGTCCGAGACTCGTGCTCAGTCAGCGCTGGTGACGCAGGTCAGACGAACCAGCTTGCTGGACCCCAAGCAGAGATGACTGTCAAATCACCACAGCACGAGAGAAATTTCTACCTACAAACACAAAACAGGATGAAGGACAAGTGAACCTCAACGTGAATTAAAGCTCTCTCTATCTAAATCAAATTGAGTGTCTATTTTTTTTTTTAGAAAAATCAAAGGCAACGGCTTTACTAAAATTATGGTACAAACAAAAAGGGGATTATGACAATGTTAATTATCAGAACAACCTAGCCTCCATTCAGAGAAGAGATTAAGTGCAGCAGGAAGAGCACGGGAGGAAGCAAGCTGTAGTGGCGCGTTTGGGCCACAAAGGGTTTGGGGCCACTTCCTCTTAGTGGTCAACCTGGCTGACAGAGAACTTGATTTAAATTGCATTCAAACGGGTTTAAATACAATTCAAATCAAGCGTATGCATAGATGCTGAGTAACTTCTAGAATAGTAAGGATATCGTTGTCATAACGTATCAAATCAAAATTATTAAAAATAATTTGAAGAAGGAAATATAGAAGTAAAGCCATAAAACCATTCCCAACAGGAAAGGAGACTTAATTCAAATTGATCTTGAAATTTGTTTGTTTCAAACCAAATTTGAATAAGTGTAGGAAATTAAAGGTTGGCATTATATTTGATGATGATCACGACTACGGTGAGGTATCAATGATAAATGACCAAAATAAAACCAACTGGGAGAAAGCCACTTCAGAACAGAATGATGTTAGGAACTAAGTGATGAGCTGACGTAGAGAGGGGAAGGCCACAAGGGGGCCGCACTCCTCCTAAGTGGTCATCAGAAACTGGTAATACTTACTTTTGAATTTTGAGTTCAAAAGTGGTTTGAACCAAATTCAAAATAAGTGTACACCGTCAGGAGTGAAGTCATGTTAGTAAAACTGGAACTTGCACATGCATTGAAAGTTAGAAACACACTTTCAGAAATTCACTGGGAAAATCTGAAATTGTGACGAGAGAGAAATTGTTTAGGAAAGGATGACCTTGTTACTAGTGTCCACACGATGGCGACATTTCGTTCATGCAGGATGAAATCAGGGGGGCGGAGCGTAATTCGAGAACTGTCAAGCACTTAGGCCTCAAGGCTGCCCTCTAGTGTTTGTCAGCGGAATAACATTCAGTGTGATTAAAATTTTAGCGTGCAGACGCTTTGTTTTCTGTAGTGATCACACTTATCGAAATTAAATCTCAGCGGATTTTTTTTTTTTTTTTTTATATTTCACAAGCACCTTTGGCAGGAATTTTTTTTTGTAGAAGACAGGAATTATACGTCTGTCGGTTGGATCCAAATAACATTTATCAAATAGCACTTATGATTTAAAATGTTTTTTTTTTTTTTTTTAGGTTTTGGATTTTATTTTTATTTTTCGGTGCTATATTTTAACAACAAGTCTTGCAGGAATTTTTTTTTCTCTGCGCTGTGTAGAAGAAAACAGGAATTATGTCTGTCGGTTGGATCCAAATAACATTTATCAAATAGCACTTATGATTTAAAATGTTTTTAGGTTTTGGATTTTTTTTCTGTGCTACATTTTAACAACAAGTCTTGCAGGAATTTTTTTTTTCTCTGCGCTGTGTAGAAGAAAACAGGAATTATACGTCTGTCGGTTGGATCCAAATAACATTTATCAAATAGCACTTATGATTTTAAAATGTTTTTAGGTTTTGGATTTTTTTTCTGTGCTACATTTTAACAAACACGTGCGTCTTGCAGGAAATGTTTTTTCCTCTGCGCTGTGTAGAAGAAAACAGGAATTATACGTCTGTCGGTTGGATCCAAATAACATTTATCAAATAGCACTTATGATTTAAAATGTTTTTAGGTTTTGGATTTTATTTTATTTTTTTTCGGTGCTATATTTTAACAACACGTCTGGCAGGATTTTTCGCTGCGCTGTGCAAAGAAAACAGGAATTTGTCGTCTGTTTTTCGACTCCCATAACATATATCAAATAGCACTTATGATTAAATATGCTTTAGGTTTTTACACTTGAGTAGCTACGTCAATGTTTAACCAGGAGTTTATCGTTAATCTAACGATTATAATAAGGCCTTTTTAAGAATAGTGAAAGAGATTCGTTTCACTAACTCTTGTCTTCACCCTGACAGAAGAACATCGTTCGGACAGGGGAGTTTAACATTAAAAATGTCGTCGCTCAAAAGAGGTTTCTTCGTCTTTTGTAGGACAAATTTAATACTATGAAACTATGAAACTGCAGTTTACTTTTTAGTTTTGCTGAACTGAAAGCGGCTTTTTGCCTTCAGTCAGCCGGTGAGTTCGCATTGCGTTCGCTCACTCGAGGCGCACGTACAATATTAAATCACAATATAGACATAGATTGAAACTGAATTTGCTCATAAACAAGTTTAAAGTGTGCCAAGCATATTCTCCACCAATTAATGTAAAGACTCAGGGGCGGATCTAATCCGTGGGGGAATTTGCATATCATAATTAATAATTGGTAATTAATAATTATTCATACATGTTTGGATTAGATCAGTCTTACATGTTAATAAATCTCCCGCTAAGGGATGATGTGTCATTTTACCTGCATGCATGCATGTGTAATGAACGAGAAATGCATAGAGACAGAGAGAGAGAGGAAATGTAGAGAGTTGCAGTTATGCAATAGGGAGTTTAGAAAGACCCGAGGATCTTTCTAAATAGCAAATTCACATAGACAACAGAATTTTGAGACACAACGAGACTTCAACAAATCTTAAAAGCGTGATCAAACACGGATACTTGCACAGGTAATTCTTTGCATGGCTTGTGAAGAAGCGTGTGTGTCTCTCGGTCCGGCGCGTCACGTGGTCACGTGCGCGTGTTTTTCCTTCAAAGCGAGCGCGCGCTCGTTTAAAGGTCCCTTGTAGATGGATTTGCTGAAGAGATATGTCACGCGGTGTTCGTTTCACTCGTCGATTGGAATTAAACACGGAGACTTATCTAAGACTGAAATACACAAACTAAACTAGAAACAAATAAAAGAAAGGCGAAGAGCTCGCCCGGGGGCGAGACGTTACATTATGACACGAGGACGAGAGAAGTAAGAGAACGAGCGGAGGGGGGGAAGCCTCATTTATCACCTTGGAGAAATCCAGCCTCTTCCTGTTGGCTTGGCCAATTAGAGGGTTGGAATTTCACAGGCGGGACTTTGGTTTTTATTGCTCTTTGTCTAAGAGAGAGACATTTGAAACCCTAATTTCGTCGGGTGTTTAAGAGCAGAATCTTCACAATTATTATAGTCCTATGTGTCACAAAGTTTTAGCAAGATGTGATATAAATGGCTAAATGTGGAACGAAGATTGGAGCTCAGAGAATCCAAACTTGCCTCACATGGAGTTGGTTACTCATAGTTTGCAAAGTTTGAAACCTTATCCCATTAGAGTTTCCCAACAACATAGATCAAACACATAAAAGACAAATCGTAAGATAAGATTGTATACATTGTTCGTACAATTCAACAATCACACATAAAACACATTGAATATATCTGGTTAAATGTCTTTTAAAGAAAAGAAGTTTCTTTTCGCTTTGGAATCCACTTCCTTTGGGACATTCCGATCAGTCATAAAATGTCTTGTAAGCGGACACCACGCTCTGTCCTGAGTGTGGTCTTCCCTGGTGGGGGAATGTGTGTGTGTGTGTGTGTGTGTTTGGGTTAATTTACATTCAGAGATTTTTGGTCTTTAGCAGTATGTATTTAGTTATTCAGATTCACCCTCTTAGCCCAGTCCTTACACTCTTCACTTAAATTTGTTTCAATATAATTTAACAGTTTCTTTTTTTCCTCTTCTTCCACTCCTCTTGTTTTAAAAAGATCCTCATAAAAAAGCTTTATCTCTTCCAGCACTTTTCCATTCCCCTCCACAATCTCTCCACTTCTCCCTTTTATTTCTTTTATTATTCCAGCTTTTTCTCTATTTCTCCAAGTCAAAAAAAAACTTTGTGCATTTCTCCCCCTCCACCATATATTTGTTCTTACTTCTTAATCTTGCCCCCTCATATTCTTTTTCTACTATTTCTTTCCGTTTCTCCTCTATTTCTTTTATCTTTTTTATGTCTTCACTCTCACTATTTAATTCTCTTTCTAGCATCTCCTTTATTTCTTTTTCTTTGTGTCTTTTACTTATTTGTAAGATTCTGCAATACTTTATTGAAAATTTCTTTACTAGATATTTAACATTCTCCCACCACATTCTTTTATCTTCTTCATACATCGCATTATCCTTCTCTTTCTCTATGATTCCTTTTATCTCTGCAACATAATCTTCATTCTTTAAAATCTCTGTATTTAGAATCCATGTACCCGGTCCCCTTTGCACATTACTCCAATCTATTTTAAACCGTAAAAACTTATGATCACTAAAACTAGTTTCATCATAGCTGATTTTTTCAATAAAATTCTCCACATTTCTTGTAAATAGCACATAATCAATTCTTGTTTTACATATAAAATTCCCCACTATTTGCTTCCTTGAGTAAACCTTTTTCCCTCCATTTCTTTCCCTCCATACATCTATTAAGTTATTTTCTCTCATCAATTCGGTTAATTCTTTCCTCCCTGTGTCCGATTTAAAAACCATCCCCTCTGCCATGTCGAGTTTGCTAAAAACTGTGTTAAAATCCCCCACCATTATTATTTCCTTATATTTCTTTATCACACTCCTTAGACAGTTAAAAAAATCTTTCTTTTCTTTCTCTTCTGTTGGTGCATGTACATTCACTAAAATTAATTCACCTCCTTCATAATTTACTTCTACAGCCATGCATTTTCCCATCTTATCTTTGTACACCACTTTGGTTGTATTAAAAACATCTTTTCTCATTAAAAACGCCACCCCTCTTCCAAGCCTACCATCCCCATTATTATATAAAATATCTCCTTCCCATTTCTTTTTGTATTCCATTATCACACTCTCTTTCCAATTTGTTTCTTGTAAAACAATGACATCTTCTCCTCTACACTTTTCTTTCACTCTTTCAAATTTTCCCATGGCCATCAGTCCCCTTGCATTAAAAGTAACACAACTTAAAACCATTAAAATAAATAAAAATAAATACTTAAAAAACATTATTCTCCATTTTCACCCTCCAGGCCCTTTAACACGTCACATCTGTTTTCACTTTCATCTTGGACCTTAAACATAGTCTTTTTCCTTACATTTTCCAGATTCGGTGTTTCAGTGCCGGGTCACAACAAAGATAGTTTCATTTCCTTCGCACCTGCCAGTTGCTAATGTGTTGCGAGCATACTTGCTGACCGCACAATCCGGGATTCAGCCTACTTCCAACCCCCTGCGTTGGTGGTATAGTCGTGAGCATAGCTGCCTTCCAAGCAGTTGACTCGGGTTCGATTCCCGCCCAACGCGTTGCCGTTTGCTCAAGCTGTCGTTAAAACAGTCGTCCGGGGCCCCTGGCCAACTCGTGGCTGGAGCAAAACTATTGTATGTGTCTTTGGGCAGCAGTAAACATCTAGTTCTCCCTGTCGGGAATCGAACCCCGGTCTTCCGCGTGACAGGCTGAGATACTGTCCACTATACTAACGAGGAGTTGCAAAGACTGGTCGTCGCCTCCGATCAGTGCGACTTCAGCTCGCTGCAGACAGCCTTCCCATTTCCAGGAACGGCCTCATGCGTCATTTTAGGTCATCGCTTCCTCGACGCGAGCGTTCTTGCTGACTGGACAATCCGGCATCTAACCTCCAATCAAGCCCTTGCGTTGGTGGTATAGTGGTGAGCATAGCTGCCTTCCAAGCAGTTGACCCGGGTTCGATTCCCGGCCAACGCATTGCCTTTTGCTCAAGCTTTCTTTAAAACAGTCGTCCGGGACCCCTGGCCAACTCCTTCTGTAACTCATTTTAGGTCGTCGCTTCCTCGTCGCGAGCGTTCTTGCTGACTGCACAATTCGGCATCCAACCTCAGTTCAATGCCCCTGCATTGGTGGTATAGTGGTGAGCATAGCTGCCTTCTAAGCAGTTGACCCGGGTTCGATTCCCGGCCAACGCATTGCCTTTTGCTCAAGCTTTCGTTAAAACAGTCGTCCGGGGCCCCTGGCCAACTCGTGGCTGGAGCAAAACTATTGTATGTGTCTTTGGGCAGCATACGACTAGTTCTCCCCGTCAGGGAATCGAACCCCAGTCTTCCGCGTGACAGGCGGAGATACTGTCCACTATACTAACGAGGAGTCGCAGAGACAGGTAGTCGCCTCCGATCAGTGCGACTTCAGCTCGCCGCAGACAGCCTTCCCATTTCCAGGAACGGCCTCATGCGTCATTTTAGGTCATCGCTTCCTCGTCGCGAGCGTTCTTGCTGACTGCACAATCCGGCATCCAACCTCCAATCAAGCCCCTGCGTTGGTGGTATAGTGGTGAGCATAGCTGCCTTCCAAGCAGTTGACCCGGGTTCGATTCCCGGCCAACGCATTGCCTTTTGCTCAAGCTTTCTTTAAAACAGTCGTCCGGGGCCCTTGGCCAACTCCTTCTGTAACTCATTTTAGGTCGTCGCTTCCTCGTCGCGAGCGTTCTTGCTGACTGCACAATCCGGCATCCAACCTCCGTTCAATGCCCCTGCGTTGGTGGTATAGTGGTGAGCATAGCTGCCTTCCAAGCAGTTGACCTGGGTCGGATTCCCGGCCAACGCATTGCCTTTTGCTCAAGCTTTCGTTAAAACAGACGTCCGGAGCCCTTGGCCAACTCCTTCTGTGGCTGGAGCAAAAATTTCGTATAGGATTTTGGGCAGCTGTAAACGACTGGGTCTGGGTATGATTCGAACCCCTGTCTTCCGCGTGACAGGCGGAGATACTGTCCAATATACTAACGAGGAGTTGCAGAGACAGGTAGTAGCCCCCGGTCAGCGCGACTTCAGCTCGCTGCAAACAGCCTTCCCATTTCCAGGAACGGCCTCATGTGTCATTTTAGGTCAGAGAAGCCAGGGAATCCCAAAAAAAACATAATCTAATACCATTTAAATATGAACTGTCTGTATAAAACGTGTTACGTTATTAAAGTAGAGAGCTTGTTTTTTTAATAAAGAGCCTGGTAGGTCAGGTCAATAAGTTCATGCGTTTTTTTTCAGTGCCGGGTCCAAACAAAGAGAGTTTCAGTTCCTTCGCACCTGCCAGTTGCTAATGTGTTGCGAGCATACTTGCTGACCGCACAATCCGGGATTCAGCCTACTTCCAACCCCCTGCGTTGGTGGCATAGTTGTGAGCATAGCTGCCTTCCAAGCAGTTGACTCGGATTCGATTCACGCCCAACGCATTGCCGTTTGCTCAAGCTGTCGTTAAAATAGTCGTCCGGGGCTCCTGGCCAACTCGTGGCTGGAGCAAAACTATTGTATGTGTCTTTGGGCAGCAGTAAACGACTAGTTCTCCCCGTCGGGGAATCGAACCCCGGTCTTCCGCGTGACAGGCGGAGATACTGTCCACTATACTAACGAAGAGTCGCAGAGACAGGTAGTCGCCTCCGATCAGTGCGACTTCAGCTCGCTGCAGACAGCCTTCCAATTTCCAGGAACGGCCTCATGCGTCATTTTAGGTCAGAGAAGCCAGTGAATCCCAAAAAAAACATCATCTAATACCATTTAAATATGAAGTGTCTGTATAAAACGTGTTACGTTATTAAATTAGAGAGCTTGTATTTTAATAAAGAGCCTGGTAGGTCAGGTCAATAAGTTCATGCGTTTTTTTTTCAGTGCCGGGTCACAACAAAGATAGTTTCAGTTCCTTCGCACCTGCCAGTTGCTAATGTGTTGCGAGCATAATTGCTGACCGCACAATCCGGGATTCAGCCTACTTCCAACCACCTGCGTTGGTGGTATAGTCGTGAGCATAGCTGCCTTCCAAGCAGTTGACTCGGGTTCGATTCCCGCCCAACGCATTGCCGTTTGCTCAAGCTGTCATTAAAACAGTCGTCCGGGGCCACTGGCCAACTCGTGGCTGGAGCAAAACTATTGTATGTGTCTTTGGGCAGCAGTAAACAACTAGTTCTCCCCGTCAGGGAATCGAACCCCGGTCTTCCGCGTGACAGGCGGAGATACTGTAGTACAGAGACAGGTAGTCGCCTCCGATCAGTGCGACTTCAGCTCGCTGCAGACAGCCTTCCCATTTCCAGGAACGGCCTCATTCGCCATTTTAGGTCATCGCTTCCTCGTCACGAGTGTTCTTGCTGACTGGACTAACCGGAATCCAACCTCCATTCAAGCCCCTGCGTTGGTGGTATAGTGGTGAGCATAGCTGCCTTCCAAGCAGTTGACCCGGGTTCGATTCACGCCCAACGCATTGCCGTTTGCTCAAGCTGTCGTTAAAATAGTCGTCCGGGGCTCCTGGCCAACTCGTGGCTGGAGCAAAACTATTGTATGTGTCTTTGGGCAGCAGTAAACGACTAGTTCTCCCCGTCGGGGAATCGAACCCCGGTCTTCCGCGTGACAGGCGGAGATACTGTCCACTATACTAACGAAGAGTCGCAGAGACAGGTAGTCGCCTCCGATCAGTGCGACTTCAGCTCGCTGCAGACAGCCTTCCAATTTCCAGGAACGGCCTCATGCGTCATTTTAGGTCAGAGAAGCCAGTGAATCCCAAAAAAAACATCATCTAATACCATTTAAATATGAAGTGTCTGTATAAAACGTGTTACGTTATTAAATTAGAGAGCTTGTATTTTAATAAAGAGCCTGGTAGGTCAGGTCAATAAGTTCATGCGGTTTTTTTTCAGTGCCGGGTCACAACAAAGATAGTTTCAGTTCCTTCGCACCTGCCAGTTGCTAATGTGTTGCGAGCATAATTGCTGACCGCACAATCCGGGATTCAGCCTACTTCCAACCACCTGCGTTGGTGGTATAGTCGTGAGCATAGCTGCCTTCCAAGCAGTTGACTCGGGTTCGATTCCCGCCCAACGCATTGCCGTTTGCTCAAGCTGTCGTTAAAACAGTCGTCCGGGGCCACTAGCCAACTCGTGGCTGGAGCAAAACTATTGTATGTGTCTTTGGGCAGCAGTAAACAACTAGTTCTCCCCGTCAGGGAATCGAACCCCGGTCTTCCGCGTGACAGGCGGAGATACTGTAGTACAGAGACAGGTAGTCGCCTCCGATCAGTGCGACTTCAGCTCGCTGCAGACAGCCTTCCCATTTCCAGGAACGGCCTCATTCGCCATTTTAGGTCATCGCTTCCTCGTCACGAGTGTTCTTGCTGACTGGACTAACCGGCATCCAACCTCCATTCAAGCCCCTGCGTTGGTGGTATAGTGGTGAGCATAGCTGCCTTCCAAGCAGTTGACCCGGGTTCGATTCCCGGCCAACGCATTGCCTTTTGCTCAAGCTGTCGTTAAAACAGTCGTCCGGGGGAACAGTTAGCCAGCAGGGATGTCTGGGAGACCACCCGTCACTTTGGAGAAGAGCATTGCGAAGGTCCCAGGGAGATAATGCGTGGCCCGTACGGGGATCGAACCCGCGACCTTGGCGTTATTAGCACCACGCTCTAACCAACTGAGCTAACCGGCCTCTCTCTGTAACATTTTATCCCCAATTTCTCAGAGATATCCTGGTTTCCCTAATCAGGCTGAAAAGATTAAAAGCAAAGCCTAATAAAGGGCTCGTCCGGGATTTGAACGCGGGACCTCTCGCACCCTAAGCGAGAATCATACCCCTAGACCAACGAGCCGAAACATACGTCCTCCTTGCTGCTGCCGGGGCCGCAAACATTTCCGTTTGCATGGCTTAAAGCGCAATATTTTAATTAAATCTACAATTAAAAAGTAGCCAGTGCAAAGTTTCCAGCACAGAGGAAATGCGGCCTCTGTTTTTTGTGGTCATTGGAAATCACGCTGCAGCACCTGCACACGTGCTAGGGATCGCGCCTCGCCTTTGTCTTTGAGAGCGATGGACACCTTCTCTCCATCATCGAGGGGAATTAGCACAAATGGTAGAGCGCTCGCTTAGCATGCGAGAGGTAGCGGGATCGATGCCTGCATTCTCCACGTGCTGTCCTTCCTTTTTACGACCCCTTCAAGGGGCACTCCCTAGATCAGTGGTGTCAAACTCAAATCCTGGAGGGCCAGAGCTCTGCACAGTTTAGCTCCAACCAGCTCAAACTCACACCTGCAAGGAAGTTTCTAGCAAACCTGAAGACCTTGATTAGCTGGATCAGGTGTGTTTGATTAGGGTTGGAGCAAAACTGTGCAGAGCTCTGGCCCTCCAGGAATTGAGTTTGACACCACTGCCCTAGATGAGCTTTTGAGGCTCAGTGCTGCCGAAAAGTTTTTCGAACGAGCTACTGCGCACATTCCTCGCAAATGCCGGTCCCACCGAGATTTGAACTCGGATCGCTGGATTCAGAGCCCAGAGTGCTAACCATTACACCATGGAACCTTGGCGTGGGTCATCTTTTCCCATGAGCAGCAGAGAGTTAAGTCATTCAGTCCAGAAGCGCGAGAGCAAGGAGCAAATGAAGCCTTTGCTTTTTAAGCCCATGTTTCCCCAATTCCTACTCGGTTTGAGAGTGCCAATTTCACTGCCACATCAGCAGTTGCGCATCACCTCTGTTTTTTCCCTCCCTACCGCAAAAAAACCTAAAAAGGTTCCACCGAGATTTGAACTTGGATCGCTGGATTCAAAGCCCAGAGTGCTAACCATTACACCATGGAACCAACACACCCTGCTACGTGGCTGTCTGAGAGGCAGATAGCGATGAGGCTCTCCCAACTGAGCTATTTCGGCCAGCTCTTCATGTGGTTTAGCCAGCAGGGATGTCTGGGAGACCGCCCGTCACTTTGGAGAAGAGCATAGCGAAGGTCCCAGAGAGAAAATGCGTGGCCCGTACGGGGATCGAACCCCCGACCTTGGCGTTATTAGCACCACGCTCTAACCAACTGAGCTAACTGGCCTCTCTCTGTAACATTTTATCCCCAATTTCTCAGAGATATCCTGGTTTCCCTAATCAGGCTGAAGAGATTAAAAGCAAAGCCTAATAATGGGCTCGTCCGGGATTTGAACCCGGGACCTCTCGCACCCTAAGCGAGAATCATACCCCTATACCAACGAGCCGAAACATACGTCCTCCCTGCTGCTGCCGGGGCCGCAAACATTTCCGTTTGCATGGCTTAAAGCGCAATATTTTAATTAAATCTACAATTAAAAGGTAGCCAGTGCAAAGTTGCCAGCACAGAGGAAATGCGGCCTCTGTTTTTTGTGGTCATTGGAAATCACGTTGTAGCACCTGCACACGTGCTAGGCATCGCGCCTCGCCTTTGTCTTTGAGAGCGATGGACACCTTCTCACCATCATCGAGGGGAATTAGCTCAAATGGTAGAGCGCTAGCTTAGCATGCGAGAGGTAGCGGGATCGATGCCTGCATTCTCCACGTGCTGTCCTTCCTTTTTACGACCCCTTCAATTCAATTCAATTCAAATTTATTTGTATAGCGCTTTTCACAATACATTTTGTTTCAAAGCAGCTTTACAGAAATTGCATTTCAGAAATGTACGTAGAAAATACAGTTAGTTAATCATCATGTATTAATTTAGGCCATAACATATCGCCAGCGTTGAGTCGTCTCTTCACAGGCGTCGAGTCGTCTCATCGCAGGCGTTTATTCGTCTCATCGCAGGTGTTGGGGCATCTGAAGTCTCCGTGAGAGGCTGGATACAGACTGTAGCTGAAGAACGCTATTTACCTCGGGACTAGCGTCCCGAGACAACAGCAGAAAAGCAGATGGGAAATAATTAGCGTAGCTGCTGTTCATAATATTAATGCATTCGATCTGATTGAACAGTAGTATAAGAGGCAAGCATTATATGAATGCTTGGCTGAAGAGATGCGTCTTTAATCTAGTTTTGAACTGGGAGAGCGAGTCTGAGCAACGAACAGTATCAGGAAGGCTATTCCAGAGTTTAGGAGCTAAATATGAGAACGCCCTCCCTCCTTTAGTGGACTTAGATATCCTCGGAATGACCAGAAGCCTCGAATTTAGGGATCTTAAAGAACGCGATGGATTGTAGGGCGATAGAAGGTCCATTAAATACACAGGAGCTAAACCATTTAGGGCTTTATAGGTCAGTAATAGTACTTTGTAATTGATATGGAACTTAATAGGTAACCAGTGCAGAGATGATAAAATCGGTGTTATATGATCATATTTTCTTGACCTAGTAAGAACTCTAGCGACTGCATTTTGCACTAACTGTAGCTTGTTTATTGAGGATGCAGGACAACCAGCTAATAAAGCATTACAGTAATCTAGTCTCGAGGTCATGAATGCATGAACTAACTTTTCTGCATCAGTAACAGAAAGTATGTTACGTAATTTAGCAATGTTTCTAAGGTGGAAAAAAGCAGTTCTTGTAACATATGAAATATGATTTTCGAAAGACAAGTTGCGGTCTAGTATAACACCCAGGTCTTTTACTGTAGTGGATAAGGTAACAGGACATCCTTCTAAATTAAAGTTGTATTGCACAAGGTTTTGTGGGTAGTTTTTTGGACCAATAAGTAATACCTCCGTTTTATCTGGATTTAACAGCAGGAAATTACACGTCATCCAGCATTTTATATCTTTAAGACACTCTGTCAATTTAGATAAGTTAGTGTTTTCATCTGGTCGTGATGAAATATATAATTGAGTGTCATCAGCATAACAGTGGAAATTAATTCCATGTTTTCTTATAATATTACCAAGTGGCAGCATATATATTGAGAATAGCAGAGGGCCTAACACCGATCCCTGCGGCACTCCATAGTCTACTGACGTTATCTTCGATTTTTCCCCATTTAGACAGACAAAATGGTAACGGTCCGATAAGTACGATCTAAACCAGCTTAATGCCTGTCCCTGAACACCAGTGTAGTTTTGTAGTCGATCCAAGAGTATTTTATGATCTATAGTGTCGAACGCAGCGCTAAGATCGAGCAGAACTAGTATTGAGATACAGCCTTGGTCAGAAGCTAAAAGTAAATAATTTGTAATTTTAACTAGCGCGGTTTCTGTGCTATGATGCGGTCTAAATCCTGACTGAAATTTTTCATATATCTCATTTTCTTGCAGGAAAGAGCACAATTGAGCGGACACAATTTTTTCTAATATTTTAGACATAAATGGAAGATTTGAAATGGGTCTGTAATTTGCTAAGTTATTTTGATCTAATTGCGGTTTCTTAATAATCGGTTTTATTACTGCCAGCTTGAATATTTTTGGAACATGACCTAAAGATAAAGACGAGTTAATAATATTGAGAAGAGGCTCTTCCACTACAGGTAACACTTCTTTCAGTAGTTTAGTGGGTATTGGATCTAATAAACATGTTGTTGGTTTAGATGCAAAGATACGTTTATTTAGCTCTTCCTGTCCTATAGTTGTAAAGCGGTGTAGTTGTTCTTGAGGGGCGATAGTTGAGGCTGAATCATAAGACACCATAGAGGATTGTACATTTACAATTGTATTTCGGATGCTTTATATTTTCTCATTGAAGTAATTCATAAAATCATTACAACTATACTGTAACGGAATATTTTGCTCTGGTGATGTCTGTTTATTTGTTAGTCTAGCCACGGTGTTAAATAAAAACCTTGGATTATTTTGGTTATTTTCTATCAGTTTGCGGAGATGCTCAGCCCTGGCTGCTTTTAGAGCCTTTTTATAACGTGACATACTGTCTTTCCACGCGATTCTAAAGACCTCTATATTAGTTTGGGGCAATTCAAAGGGCACTCCCTAGATCAGTGTTGTCAAACTCAAATCCTGGAGGGCCAGAGCTCTGCACAGTTTAGCTCCAACCAGCTCAAACTCACACCTGCAAGGAAGTTTCTAGCAAACCTGAAGACCTTGATTAGCTGGATCAGGTGTGTTTGATTAGGGTTGGAGCAAAACTGTGCAGAGCTCTGGCCCTCCAGGAATTGAGTTTGACACCACTGCCCTAGATGAGCTTTTGAGGCTCAGTGCTGCCGAAAAGTTTTTTCAAACGAGGTACTGCGCACATTCCTCGCAAATGCAGGTCCCACCGAGATTTGAACTCAGATCGCTGGATTCAGAGCCCAGAGTGCTAACCATTACACCATGGAACCTTGGCGTGGGTCATCTTTTCCCATGAGCAGCAGAGAGTTAAGTCATTCAGTCCAGAAGCGCGAGAGCAAGGAGCAAATGAACCCTTTGCTTTTTAAGCCCATGTTTCCCCAATTCCTACTCAGTTTGAGAGTGCCAATTTCACCGCCACATCAGCAGTTGCGCATCACCTCTGTTTTTTCCCTCCCTTCCGCAAAAAAACCTAAAAAGGTTCCACCGAGATTTGAACTCGGATCGCTGGATTCAAAGCCCAGAGTGCTAACCATTACACCATGGAACCAACACAACCTGCTAAGTGGCTGTCTGAGAGGCAGATAGCGATGAGGCTAGGTGGAATCAGGTTGAAAGGAGCTGGCGTTTGGTCAATGGACCACCTCGACTAAAAGAGGCGGACATGGTTCCACTGCCGAAAACCCGGGATTGAACCAGGGACCTTTAGATCTTCAGTCTGACGCTCTCCCAACTGAGCTATTTCGGCCAGGTGCTCATGTGGTTTAGCCAGCAGGGATGTCTGGGTGACCGCCTGTCACTTTGGAGAAGAGCAGAGCGAAGGTCCCAGAGAGAAAATGTGTGACCCGTACGGGGATTGAACCCCCGACCTTGGCGTTATTAGCACCACGCTCTAACCAACTGAGCTAACTGGCCTCTCTCTGTAACATTTTATCCCCAATTTCTCAGAGATATCCTGGTTTCCCTAATCAGGCTGAAGAGATTAAAAGCAAAGCCTAATAATGGGCTCGTCCGGGATTTGAACCCGGGACCTCTCGCACCCTAAGCGAGAATCATACCCCTATACCAACGAGCCGAAACATACGTCCTCCCTGCTGCTGCCGGGGCCGCAAACATTTCCGTTTGCATGGCTTAAAGCGCAATATTTTAATTAAATCTACAATTAAAAGGTAGCCAGTGCAAAGTTGCCAGCACAGAGGAAATGCGGCCCCCTGTTTTTTGTGGTCATTGGAAATCATGCTGCAGCACTTGCACACGTGCTAGGGATCGCGCCTCGCCTTTGTCTTTGAGAGCGATGGACACCTTCTCTCCATCATCGAGGGGAATTAGTTTAAATGGTAGAGCGCTCGCTTAGCATGCGAGAGGTAGCGGGATCGATGCCTACGTTCTCCACGTGCTGTCCTTCCTTTTTACGACCCCTTCAAGGGGCACTCCCTAGATCAGTGGTGTCAAACTCAAATCCTGGAGGGCCAGAGCTCTGCACAGTTTAGCTCCAACCAGCTCAAACTCACACCTGCAACGAAGTTTCTAGCAAACCTGAAGACCTTGACACAGCTGGATCAGGTGTGTTTGATTAGGGTTGGAGCAAAACTGTGCAGAGCTCTGGCCCTCCAGGAATTGAGTTTGACACCACTGCCCTAGATGAGCTTTTGAGGCTCAGTGCTGCCGAAAAGTTTTTTCGATCGAGCTACTGCGCACATTCCTCGCAAATGCAGGTCCCACCGAGATTTGAACTCGGATCGCTAGATTCAGAGCCCAGAGTGCTAACCATTTCACCATGGAACCTTGGCGTGGGTCATCTTTTCACATGAGCAGCAGAGAGTTAAGTCATTCAGTCCAGAAGCGCGAGAGCAAGGAGCAAATGAAGCCTTTGCTTTTTAAGCCCATGTTTCCCCAATTCCTACTCGGTTTGAGAGTGCCAATTTCACCGCCACATCAGCAGTTGCGCATCACCTCTGTTTTTTCCCTCGCTTCCGCAAAAAAACCTAAAAAGGTTCCACCGAGATTTGAACTCGGATCGCTGGATTCAAAGCCCAGAGTGCTAACCATTACACTATGGAACCAACACACCCTGCTACGTGGCTGTCTGAGAGGCAGATAGCGATGAGGCTAGGTGGAATCAGGTAGACAGGAGCTGGCGTTTGGTCAATGGACCACCTCGACTAAAAGAGGCGGACATGGTTCCACTGCCGAAACCCGGGATTGAACCAGGGACCTTTAGATCTTCAGTCGTGGCTGGAGCAAAACTATTGTATGTGTCTTTGGGCAGCAGTAAACAACTAGTTCTCCCCGTCGGGAATCGAACCCCGATCTTCCGCGTGACAGGCGGAGATAATGTCCACTATACTAACAAGGAGTTGCAAAGACTGGTCGTCGCCTCCGATCAGTGCGACTTCAGCTCGCTGCAGACAGCCTTCCCATTTCCAGGAACGGCCTCATGCGTCATTTTAGGTCATCGCTTCCTCGACGCGAGCGTTCTAACTGATTTGACGGCATCCAACCTCCAATCAAGCCCCTGCGTTGGTGGTATAGTGGTGAGCATAGCTGCCTTCCAAGCAGTTGACCCGGGTTCGATTCCCGGCCAACGCATTGCCTTTTGCTCAAGCTTTCTTTAAAACAGTCGTCCGGGGCCCCTGGCCAACTCCTTCTGTAACTCATTTTAGGTCGTCGCTTCCTCGTCGCAAGCGTTCTTGCTGACTGCACAATTCGGCATCCAACCTCAGTTCAATGCCCCTGCGTTGGTGGTATAGTGGTGAGCATAGCTGCCTTCCAAGCAGTTGACCCGGGTTCGATTCCCGCCCAACGCATTGCCGTTTGCTCAAGCTGTCGTTAAAACAGTCGTCCGGGGCCCCTGGCCAACTCGTGGCTGGAGCAAAACTATTGTATGTGTCTTTGGGCAGCAGTAAACAACTAGTTCTCCCCGTCGGGAATCGAACCCCGATCTTCCGCGTGACAGGCGGAGATAATGTCCACTATACTAACAAGGAGTTGCAAAGACTGGTCGTCGCCTCCGATCAGTGCGACTTCAGCTCGCTGCAGACAGCCTTCCCATTTCCAGGAACGGCCTCATGCGTCATTTTAGGTCATCGCTTCCTCGACGCGAGCGTTCTAACTGATTTGACGGCATCCAACCTCCAATCAAGCCCCTGCGTTGGTGGTATAGTGGTGAGCATAGCTGCCTTCCAAGCAGTTGACCCGGGTTCGATTCCCGGCCAACGCATTGCCTTTTGCTCAAGCTTTCTTTAAAACAGTCGTCCGGGGCCCCTGGCCAACTCCTTCTGTAACTCATTTTAGGTCGTCGCTTCCTCGTCGCAAGCGTTCTTGCTGACTGCACAATTCGGCATCCAACCTCAGTTCAATGCCCCTGCGTTGGTGGTATAGTGGTGAGCATAGCTGCCTTCCAAGCAGTTGACCCGGGTTCGATTCCCGGCCAACGCATTGCCTTTTGCTCAAGCTTTCGTTAAAACAGGCGTCCGGCGCCCCTGGCCAACTCGTGGCTGGAGCAAAACTATTGTATGTGTCTTTGGGCAGCATACGACTAGTTCTCCCCGTCAGGGAATCGAACCCCAGTCTTCCGCGTGACAGGCGGAGATACTGTCCACTATACTAACGAGGAGTCGCAGAGACAGGTAGTCGCCTCCGATCAGTGCGACTTCAGCTCGCCGCAGACAGCCTTCCCATTTCCAGGAACGGCCTCATGCGTCATTTTAGGTCATCGCTTCCTCGTCGCGAGCGTTCTTGCTGACTGCACAATCCGGCATCCAACCTCCAATCAAGCCCCTGCGTTGGTGGTATAGTGGTGAGCATAGCTGCCTTCCAAGCAGTTGACCCGGGTTCGATTCCCGGCCAACGCATTGCCTTTTGCTCAAGCTTTCTTTAAAACAGTCGTCCGGGGCCCTTGGCCAACTCCTTCTGTAACTCATTTTAGGTCGTCGCTTCCTCGTCGCAAGCGTTCTTGCTGACTGCACAATCCGGCATCCAACCTCCGTTCAATGCCCCTGCATTGGTGGTCTAGTGGTGAGCATAGCTGCCTTCCAAGCAGTTGACCTGGGTCGGATTCCCGGCCAACGCATTGCCTTTTGCTCAAGCTTTCGTTAAAACAGACGTCCGGAGCCCTTGGCCAACTCCTTCTGTGGCTGGAGCAAAAATTTCGTATAGGATTTTGGGCAGCTGTAAACGACTGGGTCTGGGTATGATTCGAACCCCTGTCTTCCGCGTGACAGGCGGAGATACTGTCCAATATACTAACGAGGAGTTGCAGAGACAGGTAGTAGCCCCCGGTCAGCGCGACTTCAGCTCGCTGCAAACAGCCTTCCCATTTCCAGGAACGGCCTCATGTGTCATTTTAGGTCAGAGAAGCCAGGGAATCCCAAAAAAAACATAATCTAATACCATTTAAATATGAACTGTCTGTATAAAACGTGTTACGTTATTAAAGTAGAGAGCTTGTTTTTTTAATAAAGAGCCTGGTAGGTCAGGTCAATAAGTTCATGCGTTTTTTTTCAGTGCCGGGTCCAAACAAAGAGAGTTTCAGTTCCTTCGCACCTGCCAGTTGCTAATGTGTTGCGAGCATACTTGCTGACCGCACAATCCGGGATTCAGCCTACTTCCAACCCCCTGCGTTGGTGGCATAGTTGTGAGCATAGCTGCCTTCCAAGCAGTTGACTCGGATTCGATTCACGCCCAACGCATTGCCGTTTGCTCAAGCTGTCGTTAAAATAGTCGTCCGGGGCTCCTGGCCAACTCGTGGCTGGAGCAAAACTATTGTATGTGTCTTTGGGCAGCAGTAAACGACTAGTTCTCCCCGTCGGGGAATCGAACCCCGGTCTTCCGCGTGACAGGCGGAGATACTGTCCACTATACTAACGAAGAGTCGCAGAGACAGGTAGTCGCCTCCGATCAGTGCGACTTCAGCTCGCTGCAGACAGCCTTCCAATTTCCAGGAACGGCCTCATGCGTCATTTTAGGTCAGAGAAGCCAGTGAATCCCAAAAAAAACATCATCTAATACCATTTAAATATGAAGTGTCTGTATAAAACGTGTTACGTTATTAAATTAGAGAGCTTGTATTTTAATAAAGAGCCTGGTAGGTCAGGTCAATAAGTTCATGCGTTTTTTTTTCAGTGCCGGGTCACAACAAAGATAGTTTCAGTTCCTTCGCACCTGCCAGTTGCTAATGTGTTGCGAGCATAATTGCTGACCGCACAATCCGGGATTCAGCCTACTTCCAACCACCTGCGTTGGTGGTATAGTCGTGAGCATAGCTGCCTTCCAAGCAGTTGACTCGGGTTCGATTCCCGCCCAACGCATTGCCGTTTGCTCAAGCTGTCATTAAAACAGTCGTCCGGGGCCACTGGCCAACTCGTGGCTGGAGCAAAACTATTGTATGTGTCTTTGGGCAGCAGTAAACAACTAGTTCTCCCCGTCAGGGAATCGAACCCCGGTCTTCCGCGTGACAGGCGGAGATACTGTAGTACAGAGACAGGTAGTCGCCTCCGATCAGTGCGACTTCAGCTCGCTGCAGACAGCCTTCCCATTTCCAGGAACGGCCTCATTCGCCATTTTAGGTCATCGCTTCCTCGTCACGAGTGTTCTTGCTGACTGGACTAACCGGAATCCAACCTCCATTCAAGCCCCTGCGTTGGTGGTATAGTGGTGAGCATAGCTGCCTTCCAAGCAGTTGACCCGGGTTCGATTCACGCCCAACGCATTGCCGTTTGCTCAAGCTGTCGTTAAAATAGTCGTCCGGGGCTCCTGGCCAACTCGTGGCTGGAGCAAAACTATTGTATGTGTCTTTGGGCAGCAGTAAACGACTAGTTCTCCCCGTCGGGGAATCGAACCCCGGTCTTCCGCGTGACAGGCGGAGATACTGTCCACTATACTAACGAAGAGTCGCAGAGACAGGTAGTCGCCTCCGATCAGTGCGACTTCAGCTCGCTGCAGACAGCCTTCCAATTTCCAGGAACGGCCTCATGCGTCATTTTAGGTCAGAGAAGCCAGTGAATCCCAAAAAAAACATCATCTAATACCATTTAAATATGAAGTGTCTGTATAAAACGTGTTACGTTATTAAATTAGAGAGCTTGTATTTTAATAAAGAGCCTGGTAGGTCAGGTCAATAAGTTCATGCGGTTTTTTTTCAGTGCCGGGTCACAACAAAGATAGTTTCAGTTCCTTCGCACCTGCCAGTTGCTAATGTGTTGCGAGCATAATTGCTGACCGCACAATCCGGGATTCAGCCTACTTCCAACCACCTGCGTTGGTGGTATAGTCGTGAGCATAGCTGCCTTCCAAGCAGTTGACTCGGGTTCGATTCCCGCCCAACGCATTGCCGTTTGCTCAAGCTGTCGTTAAAACAGTCGTCCGGGGCCACTAGCCAACTCGTGGCTGGAGCAAAACTATTGTATGTGTCTTTGGGCAGCAGTAAACAACTAGTTCTCCCCGTCAGGGAATCGAACCCCGGTCTTCCGCGTGACAGGCGGAGATACTGTAGTACAGAGACAGGTAGTCGCCTCCGATCAGTGCGACTTCAGCTCGCTGCAGACAGCCTTCCCATTTCCAGGAACGGCCTCATTCGCCATTTTAGGTCATCGCTTCCTCGTCACGAGTGTTCTTGCTGACTGGACTAACCGGCATCCAACCTCCATTCAAGCCCCTGCGTTGGTGGTATAGTGGTGAGCATAGCTGCCTTCCAAGCAGTTGACCCGGGTTCGATTCCCGGCCAACGCATTGCCTTTTGCTCAAGCTGTCGTTAAAACAGTCGTCCGGGGGAACAGTTAGCCAGCAGGGATGTCTGGGAGACCACCCGTCACTTTGGAGAAGAGCATTGCGAAGGTCCCAGGGAGATAATGCGTGGCCCGTACGGGGATCGAACCCGCGACCTTGGCGTTATTAGCACCACGCTCTAACCAACTGAGCTAACCGGCCTCTCTCTGTAACATTTTATCCCCAATTTCTCAGAGATATCCTGGTTTCCCTAATCAGGCTGAAAAGATTAAAAGCAAAGCCTAATAAAGGGCTCGTCCGGGATTTGAACGCGGGACCTCTCGCACCCTAAGCGAGAATCATACCCCTAGACCAACGAGCCGAAACATACGTCCTCCTTGCTGCTGCCGGGGCCGCAAACATTTCCGTTTGCATGGCTTAAAGCGCAATATTTTAATTAAATCTACAATTAAAAAGTAGCCAGTGCAAAGTTTCCAGCACAGAGGAAATGCGGCCTCTGTTTTTTGTGGTCATTGGAAATCACGCTGCAGCACCTGCACACGTGCTAGGGATCGCGCCTCGCCTTTGTCTTTGAGAGCGATGGACACCTTCTCTCCATCATCGAGGGGAATTAGCACAAATGGTAGAGCGCTCGCTTAGCATGCGAGAGGTAGCGGGATCGATGCCTGCATTCTCCACGTGCTGTCCTTCCTTTTTACGACCCCTTCAAGGGGCACTCCCTAGATCAGTGGTGTCAAACTCAAATCCTGGAGGGCCAGAGCTCTGCACAGTTTAGCTCCAACCAGCTCAAACTCACACCTGCAAGGAAGTTTCTAGCAAACCTGAAGACCTTGATTAGCTGGATCAGGTGTGTTTGATTAGGGTTGGAGCAAAACTGTGCAGAGCTCTGGCCCTCCAGGAATTGAGTTTGACACCACTGCCCTAGATGAGCTTTTGAGGCTCAGTGCTGCCGAAAAGTTTTTCGAACGAGCTACTGCGCACATTCCTCGCAAATGCCGGTCCCACCGAGATTTGAACTCGGATCGCTGGATTCAGAGCCCAGAGTGCTAACCATTACACCATGGAACCTTGGCGTGGGTCATCTTTTCCCATGAGCAGCAGAGAGTTAAGTCATTCAGTCCAGAAGCGCGAGAGCAAGGAGCAAATGAAGCCTTTGCTTTTTAAGCCCATGTTTCCCCAATTCCTACTCGGTTTGAGAGTGCCAATTTCACTGCCACATCAGCAGTTGCGCATCACCTCTGTTTTTTCCCTCCCTACCGCAAAAAAACCTAAAAAGGTTCCACCGAGATTTGAACTTGGATCGCTGGATTCAAAGCCCAGAGTGCTAACCATTACACCATGGAACCAACACACCCTGCTACGTGGCTGTCTGAGAGGCAGATAGCGATGAGGCTCTCCCAACTGAGCTATTTCGGCCAGCTCTTCATGTGGTTTAGCCAGCAGGGATGTCTGGGAGACCGCCCGTCACTTTGGAGAAGAGCATAGCGAAGGTCCCAGAGAGAAAATGCGTGGCCCGTACGGGGATCGAACCCCCGACCTTGGCGTTATTAGCACCACGCTCTAACCAACTGAGCTAACTGGCCTCTCTCTGTAACATTTTATCCCCAATTTCTCAGAGATATCCTGGTTTCCCTAATCAGGCTGAAGAGATTAAAAGCAAAGCCTAATAATGGGCTCGTCCGGGATTTGAACCCGGGACCTCTCGCACCCTAAGCGAGAATCATACCCCTATACCAACGAGCCGAAACATACGTCCTCCCTGCTGCTGCCGGGGCCGCAAACATTTCCGTTTGCATGGCTTAAAGCGCAATATTTTAATTAAATCTACAATTAAAAGGTAGCCAGTGCAAAGTTGCCAGCACAGAGGAAATGCGGCCTCTGTTTTTTGTGGTCATTGGAAATCACGTTGTAGCACCTGCACACGTGCTAGGCATCGCGCCTCGCCTTTGTCTTTGAGAGCGATGGACACCTTCTCACCATCATCGAGGGGAATTAGCTCAAATGGTAGAGCGCTAGCTTAGCATGCGAGAGGTAGCGGGATCGATGCCTGCATTCTCCACGTGCTGTCCTTCCTTTTTACGACCCCTTCAATTCAATTCAATTCAAATTTATTTGTATAGCGCTTTTCACAATACATTTTGTTTCAAAGCAGCTTTACAGAAATTGCATTTCAGAAATGTACGTAGAAAATACAGTTAGTTAATCATCATGTATTAATTTAGGCCATAACATATCGCCAGCGTTGAGTCGTCTCTTCACAGGCGTCGAGTCGTCTCATCGCAGGCGTTTATTCGTCTCATCGCAGGTGTTGGGGCATCTGAAGTCTCCGTGAGAGGCTGGATACAGACTGTAGCTGAAGAACGCTATTTACCTCGGGACTAGCGTCCCGAGACAACAGCAGAAAAGCAGATGGGAAATAATTAGCGTAGCTGCTGTTCATAATATTAATGCATTCGATCTGATTGAACAGTAGTATAAGAGGCAAGCATTATATGAATGCTTGGCTGAAGAGATGCGTCTTTAATCTAGTTTTGAACTGGGAGAGCGAGTCTGAGCAACGAACAGTATCAGGAAGGCTATTCCAGAGTTTAGGAGCTAAATATGAGAACGCCCTCCCTCCTTTAGTGGACTTAGATATCCTCGGAATGACCAGAAGCCTCGAATTTAGGGATCTTAAAGAACGCGATGGATTGTAGGGCGATAGAAGGTCCATTAAATACACAGGAGCTAAACCATTTAGGGCTTTATAGGTCAGTAATAGTACTTTGTAATTGATATGGAACTTAATAGGTAACCAGTGCAGAGATGATAAAATCGGTGTTATATGATCATATTTTCTTGACCTAGTAAGAACTCTAGCGACTGCATTTTGCACTAACTGTAGCTTGTTTATTGAGGATGCAGGACAACCAGCTAATAAAGCATTACAGTAATCTAGTCTCGAGGTCATGAATGCATGAACTAACTTTTCTGCATCAGTAACAGAAAGTATGTTACGTAATTTAGCAATGTTTCTAAGGTGGAAAAAAGCAGTTCTTGTAACATATGAAATATGATTTTCGAAAGACAAGTTGCGGTCTAGTATAACACCCAGGTCTTTTACTGTAGTGGATAAGGTAACAGGACATCCTTCTAAATTAAAGTTGTATTGCACAAGGTTTTGTGGGTAGTTTTTTGGACCAATAAGTAATACCTCCGTTTTATCTGGATTTAACAGCAGGAAATTACACGTCATCCAGCATTTTATATCTTTAAGACACTCTGTCAATTTAGATAAGTTAGTGTTTTCATCTGGTCGTGATGAAATATATAATTGAGTGTCATCAGCATAACAGTGGAAATTAATTCCATGTTTTCTTATAATATTACCAAGTGGCAGCATATATATTGAGAATAGCAGAGGGCCTAACACCGATCCCTGCGGCACTCCATAGTCTACTGACGTTATCTTCGATTTTTCCCCATTTAGACAGACAAAATGGTAACGGTCCGATAAGTACGATCTAAACCAGCTTAATGCCTGTCCCTGAACACCAGTGTAGTTTTGTAGTCGATCCAAGAGTATTTTATGATCTATAGTGTCGAACGCAGCGCTAAGATCGAGCAGAACTAGTATTGAGATACAGCCTTGGTCAGAAGCTAAAAGTAAATAATTTGTAATTTTAACTAGCGCGGTTTCTGTGCTATGATGCGGTCTAAATCCTGACTGAAATTTTTCATATATCTCATTTTCTTGCAGGAAAGAGCACAATTGAGCGGACACAATTTTTTCTAATATTTTAGACATAAATGGAAGATTTGAAATGGGTCTGTAATTTGCTAAGTTATTTTGATCTAATTGCGGTTTCTTAATAATCGGTTTTATTACTGCCAGCTTGAATATTTTTGGAACATGACCTAAAGATAAAGACGAGTTAATAATATTGAGAAGAGGCTCTTCCACTACAGGTAACACTTCTTTCAGTAGTTTAGTGGGTATTGGATCTAATAAACATGTTGTTGGTTTAGATGCAAAGATACGTTTATTTAGCTCTTCCTGTCCTATAGTTGTAAAGCGGTGTAGTTGTTCTTGAGGGGCGATAGTTGAGGCTGAATCATAAGACACCATAGAGGATTGTACATTTACAATTGTATTTCGGATGCTTTATATTTTCTCATTGAAGTAATTCATAAAATCATTACAACTATACTGTAACGGAATATTTTGCTCTGGTGATGTCTGTTTATTTGTTAGTCTAGCCACGGTGTTAAATAAAAACCTTGGATTATTTTGGTTATTTTCTATCAGTTTGCGGAGATGCTCAGCCCTGGCTGCTTTTAGAGCCTTTTTATAACGTGACATACTGTCTTTCCACGCGATTCTAAAGACCTCTATATTAGTTTGGGGCAATTCAAAGGGCACTCCCTAGATCAGTGTTGTCAAACTCAAATCCTGGAGGGCCAGAGCTCTGCACAGTTTAGCTCCAACCAGCTCAAACTCACACCTGCAAGGAAGTTTCTAGCAAACCTGAAGACCTTGATTAGCTGGATCAGGTGTGTTTGATTAGGGTTGGAGCAAAACTGTGCAGAGCTCTGGCCCTCCAGGAATTGAGTTTGACACCACTGCCCTAGATGAGCTTTTGAGGCTCAGTGCTGCCGAAAAGTTTTTTCAAACGAGGTACTGCGCACATTCCTCGCAAATGCAGGTCCCACCGAGATTTGAACTCAGATCGCTGGATTCAGAGCCCAGAGTGCTAACCATTACACCATGGAACCTTGGCGTGGGTCATCTTTTCCCATGAGCAGCAGAGAGTTAAGTCATTCAGTCCAGAAGCGCGAGAGCAAGGAGCAAATGAACCCTTTGCTTTTTAAGCCCATGTTTCCCCAATTCCTACTCAGTTTGAGAGTGCCAATTTCACCGCCACATCAGCAGTTGCGCATCACCTCTGTTTTTTCCCTCCCTTCCGCAAAAAAACCTAAAAAGGTTCCACCGAGATTTGAACTCGGATCGCTGGATTCAAAGCCCAGAGTGCTAACCATTACACCATGGAACCAACACAACCTGCTAAGTGGCTGTCTGAGAGGCAGATAGCGATGAGGCTAGGTGGAATCAGGTTGAAAGGAGCTGGCGTTTGGTCAATGGACCACCTCGACTAAAAGAGGCGGACATGGTTCCACTGCCGAAAACCCGGGATTGAACCAGGGACCTTTAGATCTTCAGTCTGACGCTCTCCCAACTGAGCTATTTCGGCCAGGTGCTCATGTGGTTTAGCCAGCAGGGATGTCTGGGTGACCGCCTGTCACTTTGGAGAAGAGCAGAGCGAAGGTCCCAGAGAGAAAATGTGTGACCCGTACGGGGATTGAACCCCCGACCTTGGCGTTATTAGCACCACGCTCTAACCAACTGAGCTAACTGGCCTCTCTCTGTAACATTTTATCCCCAATTTCTCAGAGATATCCTGGTTTCCCTAATCAGGCTGAAGAGATTAAAAGCAAAGCCTAATAATGGGCTCGTCCGGGATTTGAACCCGGGACCTCTCGCACCCTAAGCGAGAATCATACCCCTATACCAACGAGCCGAAACATACGTCCTCCCTGCTGCTGCCGGGGCCGCAAACATTTCCGTTTGCATGGCTTAAAGCGCAATATTTTAATTAAATCTACAATTAAAAGGTAGCCAGTGCAAAGTTGCCAGCACAGAGGAAATGCGGCCCCCTGTTTTTTGTGGTCATTGGAAATCATGCTGCAGCACTTGCACACGTGCTAGGGATCGCGCCTCGCCTTTGTCTTTGAGAGCGATGGACACCTTCTCTCCATCATCGAGGGGAATTAGTTTAAATGGTAGAGCGCTCGCTTAGCATGCGAGAGGTAGCGGGATCGATGCCTACGTTCTCCACGTGCTGTCCTTCCTTTTTACGACCCCTTCAAGGGGCACTCCCTAGATCAGTGGTGTCAAACTCAAATCCTGGAGGGCCAGAGCTCTGCACAGTTTAGCTCCAACCAGCTCAAACTCACACCTGCAACGAAGTTTCTAGCAAACCTGAAGACCTTGACACAGCTGGATCAGGTGTGTTTGATTAGGGTTGGAGCAAAACTGTGCAGAGCTCTGGCCCTCCAGGAATTGAGTTTGACACCACTGCCCTAGATGAGCTTTTGAGGCTCAGTGCTGCCGAAAAGTTTTTTCGATCGAGCTACTGCGCACATTCCTCGCAAATGCAGGTCCCACCGAGATTTGAACTCGGATCGCTAGATTCAGAGCCCAGAGTGCTAACCATTTCACCATGGAACCTTGGCGTGGGTCATCTTTTCACATGAGCAGCAGAGAGTTAAGTCATTCAGTCCAGAAGCGCGAGAGCAAGGAGCAAATGAAGCCTTTGCTTTTTAAGCCCATGTTTCCCCAATTCCTACTCGGTTTGAGAGTGCCAATTTCACCGCCACATCAGCAGTTGCGCATCACCTCTGTTTTTTCCCTCGCTTCCGCAAAAAAACCTAAAAAGGTTCCACCGAGATTTGAACTCGGATCGCTGGATTCAAAGCCCAGAGTGCTAACCATTACACTATGGAACCAACACACCCTGCTACGTGGCTGTCTGAGAGGCAGATAGCGATGAGGCTAGGTGGAATCAGGTAGACAGGAGCTGGCGTTTGGTCAATGGACCACCTCGACTAAAAGAGGCGGACATGGTTCCACTGCCGAAACCCGGGATTGAACCAGGGACCTTTAGATCTTCAGTCGTGGCTGGAGCAAAACTATTGTATGTGTCTTTGGGCAGCAGTAAACAACTAGTTCTCCCCGTCGGGAATCGAACCCCGATCTTCCGCGTGACAGGCGGAGATAATGTCCACTATACTAACAAGGAGTTGCAAAGACTGGTCGTCGCCTCCGATCAGTGCGACTTCAGCTCGCTGCAGACAGCCTTCCCATTTCCAGGAACGGCCTCATGCGTCATTTTAGGTCATCGCTTCCTCGACGCGAGCGTTCTAACTGATTTGACGGCATCCAACCTCCAATCAAGCCCCTGCGTTGGTGGTATAGTGGTGAGCATAGCTGCCTTCCAAGCAGTTGACCCGGGTTCGATTCCCGGCCAACGCATTGCCTTTTGCTCAAGCTTTCTTTAAAACAGTCGTCCGGGGCCCCTGGCCAACTCCTTCTGTAACTCATTTTAGGTCGTCGCTTCCTCGTCGCAAGCGTTCTTGCTGACTGCACAATTCGGCATCCAACCTCAGTTCAATGCCCCTGCGTTGGTGGTATAGTGGTGAGCATAGCTGCCTTCCAAGCAGTTGACCCGGGTTCGATTCCCGCCCAACGCATTGCCGTTTGCTCAAGCTGTCGTTAAAACAGTCGTCCGGGGCCCCTGGCCAACTCGTGGCTGGAGCAAAACTATTGTATGTGTCTTTGGGCAGCAGTAAACAACTAGTTCTCCCCGTCGGGAATCGAACCCCGATCTTCCGCGTGACAGGCGGAGATAATGTCCACTATACTAACAAGGAGTTGCAAAGACTGGTCGTCGCCTCCGATCAGTGCGACTTCAGCTCGCTGCAGACAGCCTTCCCATTTCCAGGAACGGCCTCATGCGTCATTTTAGGTCATCGCTTCCTCGACGCGAGCGTTCTAACTGATTTGACGGCATCCAACCTCCAATCAAGCCCCTGCGTTGGTGGTATAGTGGTGAGCATAGCTGCCTTCCAAGCAGTTGACCCGGGTTCGATTCCCGGCCAACGCATTGCCTTTTGCTCAAGCTTTCTTTAAAACAGTCGTCCGGGGCCCCTGGCCAACTCCTTCTGTAACTCATTTTAGGTCGTCGCTTCCTCGTCGCAAGCGTTCTTGCTGACTGCACAATTCGGCATCCAACCTCAGTTCAATGCCCCTGCGTTGGTGGTATAGTGGTGAGCATAGCTGCCTTCCAAGCAGTTGACCCGGGTTCGATTCCCGGCCAACGCATTGCCTTTTGCTCAAGCTTTCGTTAAAACAGGCGTCCGGCGCCCCTGGCCAACTCGTGGCTGGAGCAAAACTATTGTATGTGTCTTTGGGCAGCATACGACTAGTTCTCCCCGTCAGGGAATCGAACCCCAGTCTTCCGCGTGACAGGCGGAGATACTGTCCACTATACTAACGAGGAGTCGCAGAGACAGGTAGTCGCCTCCGATCAGTGCGACTTCAGCTCGCCGCAGACAGCCTTCCCATTTCCAGGAACGGCCTCATGCGTCATTTTAGGTCATCGCTTCCTCGTCGCGAGCGTTCTTGCTGACTGCACAATCCGGCATCCAACCTCCAATCAAGCCCCTGCGTTGGTGGTATAGTGGTGAGCATAGCTGCCTTCCAAGCAGTTGACCCGGGTTCGATTCCCGGCCAACGCATTGCCTTTTGCTCAAGCTTTCTTTAAAACAGTCGTCCGGGGCCCTTGGCCAACTCCTTCTGTAACTCATTTTAGGTCGTCGCTTCCTCGTCGCAAGCGTTCTTGCTGACTGCACAATCCGGCATCCAACCTCCGTTCAATGCCCCTGCATTGGTGGTCTAGTGGTGAGCATAGCTGCCTTCCAAGCAGTTGACCTGGGTCGGATTCCCGGCCAACGCATTGCCTTTTGCTCAAGCTTTCGTTAAAACAGACGTCCGGAGCCCTTGGCCAACTCCTTCTGTGGCTGGAGCAAAAATTTCGTATAGGATTTTGGGCAGCTGTAAACGACTAGGTCTGGGTATGAATCGAACCCCTGTCTTCCGCGTGACAGGCGGAGATACTGTCCAATATACTAACGAGGAGTTGCAGAGACAGGTAGTCGCCTCCGATCAGTGCGACTTCAGCTCGCTGCAGATAGCCTTCCCATTTCCAGGAACGGCCTCATGCGTCATTTTGGGTCAGAGAAGCCAGTGAATCCCAAAAAAAACATCATCTAATACCATTTAAATATGAACTGTCTGTATAAAACGTGTTACGTTATTAAATTAGAGAGCTTGTATTTTAATAAAGAGCCTGGTAGGTCAGGTCAATAAGTTCATGCGTTTTTTTTTCAGTGCCGGGTCACAACAAAGATAGTTTCAGTTCCTTCGCACCTGCCAGTTGCTAATGTGTTGCGAGCATAATTGCTGACCGCACAATCCGGGATTCAGCCTACTTCCAACCCCCTGCGTTGGTGGTATAGTCGTGAGCATAGCTGCCTTCCAAGCAGTTGACTCGGGATCGATTCCCGCCCAACGCATTGCCGTTTGCTCAAGCTGTCGTTAAAACAGTCGTCTGGGGCCCCTGGCCAACTCGTGGCTGGAGCAAAACTATTGTATGTGTCTTTGGGCAGCAGTAAACAACTAGTTCTCCCCGTCGGGGAATCGAACCCCGGTCTTCCGCGTGACAGGCGGAGATACTGTCCACTATACTAACGAGGAGTCGCAAAGACTGGTAGTCGCCTCCGATCAGTGCGACTTCAGCTCGCTGCAGACAGCCTTCCCATTTCCAGGAACGGCCTCATGCGTCATTTTAGGTCATCGCTTCCTCGACGCGAGCGTTCTTGCTGACTGGACAATCCGGCATCCAACCTCCAATCAAGCCCCTGCGTTGGTGGTATAGTGGTGAGCATAGCTTCCTTCCAAGCAGTTGACCCGGGTTCGATTCCGGGGGAACAGTTAGCCAGCAGGGATGTCTGGGAGACCACCCGTCACTTTAGAGAAGAGCAGAGCGATGGTCCCAGAGAGATAATGCGTGGCCCGTACGGGGATCGAACCCGCGACCTTGGCGTTATTAGCACCACGCTCTAACCAACTGAGCTAACCGGCCTCTCTCTGTAACATTTTATCCCCAATCTAATAAAGGGCTCGTCCGGGATTTGAACGCGGGACCTCTCGCACCCTAAGCGAGAATCATACCCCTAGACCAACGAGCCGAAACATACGTCCTCCTTGCTGCTGCCGGGGCCGCAAACATTTCCGTTTGCATGGCTTAAAGCGCAATATTTTAATTAAATCTACAATTAATTAAAAAAAACCTAAAAAGGTTCCACCGAGATTTGAACTCGGATCGCTGGATTCAAAGCCCAGAGTGCTAACCATTACACCATGGAACCAACACACCCTGCTACGTGGCTGTCTGAGAGGCAGATAGCGATGAGGCTAGGTGGAATCAGGTTGACAGGAGTTGGCGTTTGGTCAATGGACCACCTCGACTAAAAGAGGCGGACATGGTTCCACTGCCGAAACCCGGGATTGAACCAGGGACCTTTAGATCTTCAGTCTAACGCTCTCCCAACTGAGCTATTTCGGCCAGGTCCTCATGTGGTTTAGCCAGCAGGGATGTCTGGGAGACCGCCCATCACTTTGGAGAAGAGCAGAGCGAAGGTCCCAGAAAGAATATGTGTGGCCCGTACGGGGATCGAACCCCCGACCTTGGCGTTATTAGCACCACGCTCTAACCAACTGAGCTAACCGGCCTCTCTCTGTAACATTTTATCCCCAATTTCTCAGAGATATCCTGGTTTCCCTAATCAGGCTGAAGAGATTAAAAGCAAAGCCTAATAATGGCCTCGTCCGGGATTTGAACCCGGGACCTCTCGCACCCTAAGCGAGAATCATACCCCTAGACCAACGAGCCGAAACATACGTCCTCCCTGCTGCTGCCGGGGCCGCAAACATTTCCGTTTGCATGGCTTAAAGCGCAATATTTTAATTAAATCTACAATTAAAACGTAGCCAGTGCAAAGTTGCCAGCACAGAGGAAATGCGGCCTCTGTTTTTTGTGGTCATTGTAAATCACGCTGCAGCACCTGCACACGTGCTAGGGATCACGCCTCGCCTTTGTCTTTGAGAGCGATGGACACCTTCTCTCCATCATCGAGGGGAATTAGCTCAAATGGTAGAGCGCTCGCTTAGCATGCGAGAGGTAGCGGGATCGATGCCTGCATTCTCCACGTGCTGTCCTTCCTTTTTACGACCCCTTCAAGGGGCACTCCCTAGATCAGTGGTGTCAAACTCAAATCCTGGAGGGCCAGAGCTCTGCACAGTTTAGCTCCAACCAGCTCAAACTCACACCTGCAAGGAAGTTTCTAGCAAATCTGAAGACCTTGATTAGCTGGATCAGGTGTGTTTGATTAGGGTTGGAGCAAAACTGTGCAGAGCTCTGGCCCTCCAGGAATTGAGTTTGACACCACTGCCCTAGATGAGCTTTTGAGGCTCAGTGCTGCCGAAAAGTTTTTTCGATCGAGCTACTGCGCACATTCCTCGCAAATGCAGGTCCCACCGAGATTTGAACTCGGATCGCTAGATTCAGAGCCCAGAGTGCTAACCATTTCACCATGGAACCTTGGCGTGGGTCATCTTTTCACATGAGCAGCAGAGAGTTAAGTCATTCAGTCCAGAAGCGCGAGAGCAAGGAGCAAATGAAGCCTTTGCTTTTTAAGCCCATGTTTCCCCAATTCCTACTCGGTTTGAGAGTGCCAATTTCACCGCCACATCAGCAGTTGCGCATCACTTCTGTTTTTTCCCTCGCTTCCGCAAAAAAACCTAAAAAGGTTCCACCGAGATTTGAACTCGGATCGCTGGATTCAAAGCCCAGAGTGCTAACCATTACACTATGGAACCAACACACCCTGCTACGTGGCTGTCTGAGAGGCAGATAGCGATGAGGCTAGGTGGAATCAGGTAGACAGGAGCTGGCGTTTGGTCAATGGACCACCTCGACTAAAAGAGGCGGACATGGTTCCACTGCCGAAACCCGGGATTGAACCAGGGACCTTTAGATCTTCAGTCGTGGCTGGAGCAAAACTATTGTATGTGTCTTTGGGCAGCAGTAAACAACTAGTTCTCCCCGTCGGGAATCGAACCCCGATCTTCCGCGTGACAGGCGGAGATAATGTCCACTATACTAACAAGGAGTTGCAAAGACTGGTCGTCGCCTCCGATCAGTGCGACTTCAGCTCGCTGCAGACAGCCTTCCCATTTCCAGGAACGGCCTCATGCGTCATTTTAGGTCATCGCTTCCTCGACGCGAGCGTTCTAACTGATTTGACGGCATCCAACCTCCAATCAAGCCCCTGCATTGGTGGTATAGTGGTGAGCATAGCTGCCTTCCAAGCAGTTGACCCGGGTTCGATTCCCGGCCAACGCATTGCCTTTTGTTCAAGCTTTCTTTAAAACAGTCGTCCGGGGCCCCTGGCCAACTCCTTCTGTAACTCATTTTAGGTCGTCGCTTCCTCGTCGCAAGCGTTCTTGCTGACTGCACAATTCGGCATCCAACCTCAGTTCAATGCCCCTGCGTTGGTGGTATAGTGGTGAGCATAGCTGCCTTCCAAGCAGTTGACCCGGGTTCGATTCCCGGCCAACGCATTGCCTTTTGCTCAAGCTTTCGTTAAAACAGGCGTCCGGCGCCCCTGGCCAACTCGTGGCTGGAGCAAAACTATTGTATGTGTCTTTGGGCAGCATACGACTAGTTCTCCCCATCAGCGAATCGAACCCCAGTCTTCCGCGTGACAGGCGGAGATACTGTCCACTATACTAACGAGGAGTCGCAGAGACAGGTAGTCGCCTCCGATCAGTGCGACTTCAGCTCGCCGCAGACAGCCTTCCCATTTCCAGGAACGGCCTCATGCGTCATTTTAGGTCATCGCTTCCTCGTCGCGAGCGTTCTTGCTGACTGCACAATCCGGCATCCAACCTCCAATCAAGCCCCTGCGTTGTTGGTATAGTGGTGAGCATAGCTGCCTTCCAAGCAGTTGACCCGGGTTCGATTCCCGGCCAACGCATTGCCTTTTGCTCAAGCTTTCTTTAAAACAGTCGTCCGGGGCCCTTGGCCAACTCCTTCTGTAACTCATTTTAGGTCGTCGCTTCCTCGTCGCAAGCGTTCTTGCTGACTGCACAATCCGGCATCCAACCTCCGTTCAATGCCCCTGCATTGGTGGTCTAGTGGTGAGCATAGCTGCCTTCCAAGCAGTTGACCTGGGTCGGATTCCCGGCCAACGCATTGCCTTTTGCTCAAGCTTTCGTTAAAACAGACGTCCGGAGCCCTTGGCCAACTCCTTCTGTGGCTGGAGCAAAAATTTCGTATAGGATTTTGGGCAGCTGTAAACGACTAGGTCTGGGTATGAATCGAACCCCTGTCTTCCGCGTGACAGGCGGAGATACTGTCCAATATACTAACGAGGAGTTGCAGAGACAGGTAGTCGCCTCCGATCAGTGCGACTTCAGCTCGCTGCAGATAGCCTTCCCATTTCCAGGAACGGCCTCATGCGTCATTTTGGGTCAGAGAAGCCAGTGAATCCCAAAAAAAACATCATCTAATACCATTTAAATATGAACTGTCTGTATAAAACGTGTTACGTTATTAAATTAGAGAGCTTGTATTTTAATAAAGAGCCTGGTAGGTCAGGTCAATAAGTTCATGCGTTTTTTTTTCAGTGCCGGGTCACAACAAAGATAGTTTCAGTTCCTTCGCACCTGCCAGTTGCTAATGTGTTGCGAGCATAATTGCTGACCGCACAATCCGGGATTCAGCCTACTTCCAACCCCCTGCGTTGGTGGTATAGTCGTGAGCATAGCTGCCTTCCAAGCAGTTGACTCGGGATCGATTCCCGCCCAACGCATTGCCGTTTGCTCAAGCTGTCGTTAAAACAGTCGTCTGGGGCCCCTGGCCAACTCGTGGCTGGAGCAAAGCTATTGTATGTGTCTTTGGGCAGCAGTAAACAACTAGTTCTCCCCGTAGGGGAATCGAACCCCGGTCTTCCGCGTGACAGGCGGAGATACTGTCCATTATACTAACGAGGAGTCGCCTCCGATCAGTGCGACTTCAGGTCCCAGAGAGATAATGCGTGGCCCGTACGGGGATCGAACCCGCGACCTTGGCGTTATTAGCACCACACTCTAACCAACTGAGCTAACCGGCCTCTCTCTGTAACATTTTATCCCCAATCTAATAAAGGGCTCGTCCGGGATTTGAACGCGGGACCTCTCGCACCCTAAGCGAGAATCATACCCCTAGACCAACGAGCCGAAACATACGTCCTCCTTGCTGCTGCCGGGGCCGCAAACATTTCCGTTTGCATGGCTTAAAGCGCAATATTTTAATTAAATCTACAATTAATAAAAAAAAACCTAAAAAGGTTCCACCGAGATTTGAACTCGGATCGCTGGATTCAAAGCCCAGAGTGCTAACCATTACACCATGGAACCAACACACCCTGCTACGTGGCTGTCTGAGAGGCAGATAGCGATGAGGCTAGGTGGAATCAGGTTGACAGGAGTTGGCGTTTGGTCAATGGACCACCTCGACTAAAAGAGGCGGACATGGTTCCACTGCCGAAACCCGGGATTGAACCAGGGACCTTTAGATCTTCAGTCTAACGCTCTCCCAACTGAGCTATTTCGGCCAGGTCCTCATGTGGTTTAGCCAGCAGGGATGTCTGGGAGACCGCCCATCACTTTGGAGAAGAGCAGAGCGAAGGTCCCAGAAAGAATATGTGTGGCCCGTACGGGGATCGAACCCCCGACCTTGGCGTTATTAGCACCACGCTCTAACCAACTGAGCTAACCGGCCTCTCTCTGTAACATTTTATCCCCAATTTCTCAGAGATATCCTGGTTTCCCTAATCAGGCTGAAGAGATTAAAAGCAAAGCCTAATAATGGCCTCGTCCGGGATTTGAACCCGGGACCTCTCGCACCCTAAGCGAGAATCATACCCCTAGACCAACGAGCCGAAACATACGTCCTCCCTGCTGCTGCCGGGGCCGCAAACATTTCCGTTTGCATGGCTTAAAGCGCAATATTTTAATTAAATCTACAATTAAAACGTAGCCAGTGCAAAGTTGCCAGCACAGAGGAAATGCGGCCTCTGTTTTTTGTGGTCATTGTAAATCACGCTGCAGCACCTGCACACGTGCTAGGGATCACGCCTCGCCTTTGTCTTTGAGAGCGATGGACACCTTCTCTCCATCATCGAGGGGAATTAGCTCAAATGGTAGAGCGCTCGCTTAGCATGCGAGAGGTAGCGGGATCGATGCCTGCATTCTCCACGTGCTGTCCTTCCTTTTTACGACCCCTTCAAGGGGCACTCCCTAGATCAGTGGTGTCAAACTCAAATCCTGGAGGGCCAGAGCTCTGCACAGTTTAGCTCCAACCAGCTCAAACTCACACCTGCAAGGAAGTTTCTAGCAAATCTGAAGACCTTGATTAGCTGGATCAGGTGTGTTTGATTAGGGTAGGAGCAAAACTGTGCAGAGCTCTGGCCCTCCAGGAATTGAGTTTGACACCACTGCCCTAGATGAGCTTTTGAGGCTCAGTGCTGCCGAAAAGATTTTCGAACGAGCTACTGCGCACATTCCTCGCAAATGCAGGTCCCACCGAGATTTGAACTCGGATCGCTGGATTCAGAGCCCAGAGTGCTAACCATTACACCATGGAACCTTGGCGTGGGTCATCTTTTCCCATGAGCAGCAGAGAGTTAAGTCATTCAGTCCAGAAGCGCGAGAGCAAGGAGCAAATGAAGCCTTTGCTTTTTAAGCCCATGTTTCCCCAATTCCTACTCGGTTTGAGAGTGCCAATTTCACCGTCACATCACCTCTGTTTTTTCCCTCCCTTCCGCAAAAAAACCTAAAAAGGTTCCACCGAGATTTGAACTCGGATCGCTGGATTCAAAGCCCAGAGTGCTAACCATTACACCATGGAACCAACACACCATAGACCCAACACACCCTCCTACGTGGCTGTCTGAGAGGCAGATAGCGATGATGCTAGGTGGAATCAGGTAGACAGGAGCTGGCGTTTGGTCAATGGACCACCTCGACTAAAAGAGGCCTAAAATGAGTTACAGAAGGAGTTGGCCAGGGGCCCCGGACGACTGTTTTAATGAAAGCTTGAGCAAAAGGCAATGCGTTGGCCGGGAATCGAACCCGGGTCAACTGCTTGGAAGGCAGCTATGCTCACCACTATACCACCAACGCAGGGGGATTGAACTGAGGTTGGATGCCGAATTGTGCAGTCAGCAAGAACGCTCGCGACGAGGAAGCGACGACATAAAATGAGTTACAGAAGGAGTTGGCCAGGGGCCCCGGACGACTGTTTTAAAGAAAGCTTGAGCAAAAGGCAAAGCGTTGGCCGGGAATCGAACCCGGGTCAACTGCTTGGAAGGCAGCTATGCTCACCACTATACCACCAACGCAGGGGCATTGAACTGAGGTTGGATGCCGTATTGTCCAGTCAGCAAGAACGCTCGAGTCGAGGAAGCGATGACCTAAAATGACACATGAGGCCGTTCCTGGAAATGGGAAGGCTGTTTGCAGCGAGCTGAAGTCGCACTGATCGGAGGCGACTACCAGTCTTTGCGACTCCTCGTTAGTATAGTGGACAGTATCTCCGCCTGTCACGCGTAAGACAGGGGTTCGATTCCCCGACGGGGAGAACTAGTTGTTTACTGCTGCCCAAAGACACATACAATAGTTTTGCTCCAGCCACGAGTTGGCCAGGGGCCCCGGACGACTGTTTTAACGACAGCTTGAGCAAACGGCAATGCGTTGGGCGGGAATCAAACCCGAGTCAACTGCTTGGAAGGCAGCTATGCTCACGACTATACCACCAACGCAGGGGGTTGGAAGTAGGCTGAATCCCGGATTGTGCGGTCAGCAAGTATGCTCGCAACACATTAGCAACTGGCAGGTGCGAAGGAACTGAAACTATCTTTGTTGTGACCCGGCACTGAAAAAAAACCGCATGAACTTATTGACCTGACCTACCAGGCTCTTTATTAAAATACAAGCTCTCTACTTTAATAACGTAACACGTTTTATACAGACACTTCATATTTAAATGGTATTAGATGATGTTTTTTTTTGGGATTCACTGGCTTCTCTTACCTAAAATGACGCATGAGGCCGTTCCTGGAAATGGGAAGGCTGTCTGCAGCGAGCTGAAGTCGCACTGATCGGAGGCGACTACCTGTCTCTGCAACTCCTCGTTAGTGTAGTGGACAGTATCTCCGCCTGTCACGCGGAAGACTGGGGTTCTATTCCCTGACGGGGAGAACTAGTCGTATGCTGCCCAAAGACACATACAATAGTTTTGCTCCAGCCACGAGTTGGCCAGGGGCCCCTGACGACTGTTTTAACGAAAGCTTGAGCAAAAGGCAATGCGTTGGCCGGGAATCGAACCCGGGTCAACTGCTTGGAAGGCAGCTATGCTCACCACTATACCACCAACGCAGGGGCTTGATTGGAGGTTGGATGCCGGATTGTGCAGTCAGCAAGAACGCTCGCGACGAGGAAGCGATGACCTAAAATGACGCATGAGGCCGTTCCTGGAAATGGGAAGGCTGTCTGCGGCGAGCTGAAGTCGCACTGATCGGAGGCGACTACCTGTCTCTGCGACTCCTCGTTAGTATAGTGGACAGTATCTCCGCCTGTCACGCGGAAGACTGGGGTTCGATTCCCTGATGGGGAGAACTAGTCGTATGCTGCCCAAAGACACATACAATAGTTTTGCTCCAGCCACGTGTTGGCCAGGGGCCCCGGACGACTGTTTTAATGAAAGCTTGAGCAAAAGGCAATGCGTTGGCCGGGAATCGAACCCGGGTCAACTGCTTGGAAGGTAGCTATGCTCACCACTATACCACCAACGCAGGGGCATTGAATTGAGGTTGGATGCCGAATTGTGCAGTCAGCAAGAACGCTCGCGACGAGGAAGCGACGACATAAAATGAGTTACAGAAGGAGTTGGCCAGGGGCCCCGGACGACTGTTTTAAAGAAAGCTTGAGCAAAAGGCAATGCGTTGGCCGGGAATCGAACCCGGGTCAAATGCTTGGAAAGCAGCTATGCTCACCACTATACCACCAACGCAGGGGCTTGATTGGAGGTTGGATGCCGGATTGTGCAGTCAGCAAGAACGCTCGCGACGAGGAAGCGATGACCTTCACATCCTGTGCCTTCGGCCAACCAGAGGGCAGCCACCACCATTGAACAGCATCTCCCCAGGCCCGGCATCAGGCACCATCCTGAGGGAACAACCGGGACTCCTGACTACCAACTTCAGGACCCACACCCAGAAAGTTCATGTTCGTCTCGACCCCTGCAATGTTTACAGGGCACCCTACGCCAGCGCAGTAGCCCAAATACCGCTGGGCAGGTGCCCGATGGACAGACTCCCTCACTCAAGCCGGGGCCGATGCACATGCTCAGCCAACTTGAGAAAATGACTATCACACAAGCGGAGTTAGGTGGACACAACCACCGCTCCAAACAGTTCCGGGGAGCTTGGCCCGGAGCCGCCGCCACTCTGTTTAACACTTGTATGTCAAGTGCGAATACAGTGAACCTAGCCACCGTGAGGCGGCATGCAGCAAAAATTCAGACTGAGATTCCACAGATAAAAGAGCAACTCACAACACAGAGTGCACCCCTGCAGACCATCGACAAGACACTAAAGGGAATTGTGATAATTTTCAACACTCACAGCGTTCTGCTGACCCAGACAGTGAACTCCATGAAACAGCTGTTTACTGTCTTCCAGAATGACTTTGCTCAAACTCAGCTGGTAACAGCCCTGATGACAGACACGCGGCCGGAGGTGAACTCCATTGACAGCCTAGCTATGGATAGAATTCCACCGCACCTGATACCCTTAAGCCTTGTGCAAACCGTGCTGGCTTCCGCCATCACCACGCCAGCTGACTCTCTACAAATACACCTTGCCTACTCACTGGTTAGTGCCAGCCCACTCTGCGTGTACCACAAGCAGAGAAAAGGGGGCTTTCTCCTGAACTTACCCATCACAGTCAAGCCGAATCCACCGGCTCAAGAACATTGTCAATGTCAGATTCTGAAAGGTAACACTCACATCAAGATCCGCACGCCGTACGTGATTGACTTGCACGACAGCGACACTAAGCTGTCCCCATCTCCGAATCCACACATGTGCACACTGACCAAAGACACTCACTATCTCTCCCCTAACAAACCCTTCCTCAGAGACAACACTGACGGAATCTGCAGGCTGCAGATCAGCGACACCCGCTGCCCTGCCGAAGCTAAGCCTCGCACTTAAGTCATCGAGACCCAAGCAGAGATTGTAGGTGACAGGGCTCATTAACACTCCTGTGCGCACAGCTGCACTCAATTACGACCAGAATGACACTGACACCTGTGCCACCTCGCTCCACCAGAGCATGTGAATCCAAGTACCGAAAGGCGCCATCCTTCACCGTGACAACCTGGCATGGTACCATCTTCCAAGCAAAGAGTACAAATTAGAACTGGAAATCCCATCCTTCTCCAGTAACCACACTTTCACCCTAACTCCAGAACGGGAGTTGTGGTTTGCGAAAGGTGGGGGGGTCCCAGCGAATTGACATTTATCCTATCGACACAGCCCTCCAAGCTTTGTCTCAACTGCCCTACTTAACCACCACACCTGCTGTCCAATCCTGGATTGCGGCTGACCCTACGCTGGGTACCTCTATCAACCACACCCAGACGCTCGACAGTCATCCTGCGCAAGAGGCTCAACGAGGTGCGAACATCTACAGCCAAGCCCACGGGACCCTCAGGAAGAGGGTACCACGCTGGAGGCTGCTTCAAACTTAATCAAGCTGAGCCCTCAGCCTCAGCCTGAGAGCACCTGCTACCCGATCATCATGATTCACCTGTCATCCGTCCATTGTGATGATTGTTGTCTGATTAAGTCCACACAGGGACTTCATCAGACAAAAAGGGGGACTGTAAGGACTGGGCTAAGAGGGTGAATCTGAATAACTAAATACATACTGCTAAAGACCAAAAATCTCTGAATGTAAATTAACCCAAACACACACACACATTCCCCCACCAGGGAAGACCACACTCAGGACAGAGCGTGGTGTCCGCTTACAAGACATTTTATGACTGATCGGAATGTCCCAAAGGAAGTGGATTCCAAAGCGAAAAGAAACTTCTTTTCTTTAAAAGACATTTAACCAGATATATTCAATGTGTTTTATGTGTGTTTGTTGAATTGTACGAACAATGTATACAATCTTATCTTACGATTTGTCTTTTATGTGTTTGATCTATGTTGTTGGGAAACTCTAATGGGATAAGGTTTCAAACTTTGCAAACTATGAGTAACCAACTCCATGTGAGGCAAGTTTGGATTCTCTGAGCTCCAATCTTCGTTCCACATTTAGCCATTTATATCACATCTTGCTAAAACTTTGACACATAGGACTATAATAATTGTGAAGATTCTGCTCTTAAACACCCGACGAAATTAGGGTTTCAAATGTCTCTCTCTTAGACAAAGAGCAATAAAAACCAAAGTCCCGCCTGTGAAATTCCAACCAATTCCGGCCAAGCCAACAGGAAGAGGCTGGATTTCTCCAAGGTGATAAATAAGGCTTCCCCCCCTCCGCTCGTTCTCTTACTTCTCTCGTCCTCGTGTCATAATGTAACGTCTCGCCCCCGGGCGAGCTCTTCGCCTTTCTTTTATTTGTTTCTAGTTTAGTTTGTGTATTTCAGTCTTAGATAAGTCTCCGTGTTTAATTCCAATCGACGAGTGAAACGAACACCGCGTGACATATCTCTTCAAACACACGCACGTGACCACGTGACGCGCCGGACCGAGAGACACACACGCTTCTTCACAAGCCATGCAAAGAATTACCTGTGCAAGTATCCGTGTTTGATCACGCTTTTAAGATTTGTTGAAGTCTCGTTGTGTCTCAAAATTCTGTTGTCTATGTGAATTTGCTATTTAGAAAGATCCTCGGGTCTTTCTAAACTCCCTATTGCATAACTGCAACTCTCTACATTTCCTCTCTCTCTCTGTCTCTATGCATTTCTCGTTCATCGATGCCTTATCGTGTTTTGTTGTTTATTATGTTTGTAAATACATATATCCGTAGTAAATACATAAGTAGTTCTGCCTTATTAAATTCATTATATTCATTTGATTGATGTACTGCCTCTGCTCATTTTCCAAGTCCCTTAAGTGCCAAAGATCTAACTTAAGCCACAAGCTTTACAAATTAAAGATACTTTAAAGAGTAGTTGGTTTATAGGGCAGAAAACCCAATTCTAGTGGCCACAGAATTGCGTTTCCTGAAATCCTATAAAGTAGGATGATATTGTGGATCCCCACAAATATTATTCTGACAATTGAGCTAATTAATTTTGCCTGTTTTGTAAGACGTGGTCCATGTAATTAATTACAATCAACTTGCGGTTAATTGCAGGGATACACATGCATGCATGCAGGTAAAATGACACATCATCCCTTAGCGGGAGATTTATTAACATGTAAGCCTGATCTAATCCAAACATGTATGAATAATTATTAATTACAATTAGATCCGCCCCTGAGTCTTTACAAGAGGATAAAAAGGAATGTGATGGGGAAATCAGGAATTAGGAGATCGAAAGAGTGATAGATCAACTAAATAAAAGGAAAAGCCCAGGGATAGATGGTTTGGGAAGTGAATTTTATATACGTTTTAAGGACATTTTAATAGAGATTTTAAAGGAGGTTTTTAAGGAAATATTTAAGGAGGAAGAGATGAATGAAAGGATGGGAATGGGGCTGATGAAGCTAATATATAAAAGGAAAGGTGAACAAACTGATTTAAAAAACTACAGGCCAATAACAATGCTAAATACTGATTTAAAGATATTAGCAAAGATTTTAGCAAATAGGTTAAAAGAAGTGATGCCTCAAATAATAAAAACAAATCAAGCATATGCAGTAAAAGGAAGAGACATAGCAGACATAACGATGAGTATAAGGGACACAATACAATACATAAAAGAAAAGAATGATGAGGGGTATGTGATCAGCTTAGACTTCGAAAAGGCTTTTGATAGAGTGGAGCATGAATATTTGTTTGGGGTTTTAAATAGGTTTGGGTTTGGTGAGAATTTTATGAAATGGATAAAGATTTTATTTAAGGGGGCTCTAACAAAAATAAAATGTAATGTTTTTTTAACGGAATGTTTTAAAATAACTAGATCAATTAGACAAGGATGTCCACTCTCAGCTTTATTATACTCTCTTGTAGCAGAACCGTTGGGCCTAGCAATACGAAAAGAAGAGAAAATAAAAGGAATACAAATACAGGAAAGCAAAGCAGAAGGGAAAATTTTTCAATATGCGGATGACACAACAATAATAGTTAAAGGGACAGAGGGTGTAAAACAAGTAATGAAGAATGTACAAGAATTTTGCAAAGGATCAGGAAGTAAAATTAATGAGGACAAGACAGTGTATATGAGGTTTGGGGCAACGTCAGTGTTAACGGAATGTTTTAATTTTAAGGAAGTTGAAGAAATTAGGATTTTAGGGATATTAATGGGAAAGGATGGGAAGCAAGTAAGAGACAAAATGTGGGAGGAATTGATAACAGGAATAGAGCGGAGGTTAAATTTTTGGAGAATGAGGGCTTTAAATTTGAAAGGGAAGGTTTTAGTATTGAATGTTTTAATGGCTTCAAAGTTGTGGTATGTTTTATATGTGACAGAAATGCCTTTGTGGGTAGAAGGGAGGTTGAAGAAATGTTTTCTCTGTTTTTGTGGGAGGGTAAACCCTAAAGAATAGCATACAACACCTTATTAGGACCATTAGAAGAGGGTGGGTTGGGCTTAATGGATATTAAACAAAGGAAAAAATGCTTAAGAGTTAAAATAGTCAAAAAATTGTTGCAAGAAGAAAATGAAACAGAATGGAAGAAAGTTATGAAATATTTTTTAAACAAATGTGGGAATTTTAATTTGGGGGAGGATATTTTATGGATGAAAACAAAAAACTGGATGGCGGAAGGATTACCTGACTTCTATAAGGAAATTTTAAGTGCTTGGGGGGATTTCTTAACTGTAATAGATTATAATCTGAAAGGAAGAGAAAACATTTTAAATCAACCCCTGTTCTTAAACAAAAGTATTTTAAGAGATGGGAAAGAGATCTTTTTTAAAAAATGGATGGAGGTGGGAATAACAAGGGTAAGAGATGTTTTGTATGAATTTAAAGAAGGGTTTTTACCATCACAATTTATAAAGGATGCAATGGAGGAAGCAAAAGAGGAATGCAGCGAAAGAGAAATAGAAAATAAATACGAAATTATCAAAAACGCAATACCAAAGGAATGGATTAAAAGAATAGAAAACATGGAGGAATGGAAGGAAGAGAAAGACATTTATGTCAGACTGAAAGGGAAACTATGTAATTTTAAGGAGTGTAATGTGAAACAGTTTTATTGTTATTTTAGAGATAGTGTTTTTAAAGAACCAGTTGCTAACAATTTTTGGGTACAGAGATTTAAAGATCTGAAAAAAGGAAGTATATGGAGAAATACGAGGGGAAAGATTGTGGAAACCAAACTGGAATGTTTAGAGTATTTAATAAGGCACAAAGCAATTTTTACAGATTGTATTTTAACTAAGATTGGAATGGAACAGAATGCAACATGTAAGGTATGCAAAGACGAAGATGAAGGAATTTTACACTTGTTTTTATACTGTAAAGAGTTGGAGGGCTTTTACAGAAAATGCAAAAAGATGATAAAAGAATTAATTGAGGACTGGGACGAAGAGGTAATAGAATGGAAGAGGATAGTGATGTTTGGATGGGAGGGAAATTGTCAAAGTAAAAAGTTTGTGAACCTGTTAGTAATGTTGATAAAAAATGCAGTATGGGAAAGAAGAAATGTGGCCAAAAAAGAAAAAGTGGTGCTTGATGTTTGGAATGTTCTTAAAAAGAAAACAGAAAGATATATTGAAGGACTGTATTGGTATTTTAAGTATGAAAACATGTTGCAAAGCTTTTATGTAATTTTTACTCCAAAGATTTCTAAAGTTTTAAAAGATTTAGAATGGAATGTTCCTGGAAGTGATCTGGATTTTTAAGTTTTACTTTTACTTTAAATTGAATTTTATTTATTAATTTTTTAACAGCATTTTAAGCTTAAGTATATTGTACTGAGTACTTGAATTGTAAAAGGATGTATTGAAAGTGATGAAAGTAATGTTGTACTTCTTGCATTGGAAAAATTTCAAAAAAAAAAAAAAATGGACAGTATCTCCGCCTGTCACGCGGAAGACCGGGGTTCGATTCCCTGACGGGGAGAACTAGTCGTATGCTGCCCAAAGTCACATACAATAGTTTTCAATTGATACATACAATAGTATCATAAAATACTCTTGGATCGACTACAAAACTACACTGGTGTTCAGGGACAGGCATTAAGCTGGTTTAGATCGTACTTATCGGACCGTTACCATTTTGTCTGTCTAAATGGGGAAAAATCGAAGATAACGTCAGTAGACTATGGAGTGCCGCAGGGATCGGTGTTAGGCCCTCTGCTATTCTCAATATATATGCTGCCACTTGGTAATATTATAAGAAAACATGGAATTAATTTCCACTGTTATGCTGATGACACTCAATTATATATTTCATCACGACCAGATGAAAACACTAACTTATCTAAATTGACAGAGTGTATAAATAAAAAATAAAATGCTGTATGACGTGTAATTTCCTGCTGTTAAATCCAGATAAAATGGAGGTATTACTTATTGGTCCAAAAAACTACCCACAAAACCTTGTGCAATACAACTTTAATTTAGAAGGATGTCCTGTTACCTTATCCACTACAGTAAAAGACCTGGGTGTTATACTAGACCGCAACTTGTCTTTCGAAAATCACATTTCATATGTTACAAGAACTGCTTTTTTCCACCTTAGAAACATTGCTAAATTACGTAACATACTTTCTGTTACTGATGCAGAAAAGTTAGTTCATGCATTCATGACCTCGAGACTAGATTACTGTAATGCTTTATTAGCTGGTTGTCCTGCATCCTCAATAAACAAGCTACAGTTAGTGCAAAATGCAGTCGCTAGAGTTCTGACTAGGTCAAGAAAATATGATCATATAACACCGATTTTATCATCTCTGCACTGGTTACCTATTAAGTTCCATATCAATTACAAAGTACTATTACTGACCTATAAAGCCCTAAATGGTTTAGCTCCTGTGTATTTAATGGACCTTCTATCGCCCTACAATCCATCGCGTTCTTTAAGATCCCTAAATTCGAGGCTTCTGGTCATTCCGAGGATATCTAAGTCCACTAAAGGAGGGAGGGCGTTCTCATATTTAGCTCCTAAACTCTGGAATAGCCTTCCTGATACTGTTCGTTGCTCAGACTCGCTCTCCCAGTTCAAAACTAGATTAAAGACGCATCTCTTCAGCCAAGCATTCATATAATGCTTGCCTCTTATACTACTGTTCAATCAGATCGAATGCATTAATATTATGAACAGCAGCTACGCTAATTATTTCCCATCTGCTTTTCTGCTGTTGTCTCGGGACGCTAGTCCCGAGGTAAATAGCGTTCTTCAGCTACAGTCTGTATCCAGCCTCTCACGGAGACTTCAGATGCCCCAACACCTGCGATGAGACGAATAAACGCCTGCGATGAGACGACTCGACGCCTGTGAAGAGACGACTCAACGCTGGCGATATGTTATGGCCTAAATTAATACATGATGATTAACTAACTGTATTTTCTACGTACATTTCTGAAATGCACTTTCTGTAAAGCTGCTTTGAAACAAAATGTATTGTGAAAAGCGCTATACAAATAAATTTGAATTGAATTGAAGGGGTCGTAAAAAGGAAGGACAGCACGTGGAGAATGCAGGCATCGATCCCGCTACCTCTCGCATGCTAAGCGAGCGCTCTACCATTTGAGCTAATTCCCCTCGATGATGGTGAGAAGGTGTCCATCGCTCTCAAAGACAAAGGCGAGGCGCGATGCCTAGCACGTGTGCAGGTGCTACAGCGTGATTTCCAATGACCACAAAAAACAGAGGCCAAATTTCCTCTGTGCTGGCAACTTTGCACTGGCTACCTTTTAATTGTAGATTTAATTAAAATATTGCGCTTTAAGCCATGCAAACGGAAATGTTTGCGGCCCCGGCAGCAGCAAGGAGGACGTATGTTTCGGCTCGTTGGTCTAGGGGTATGATTCTCGCTTAGGGTGCGAGAGGTCCCGGGTTCAAATCCCGGACGAGCCCACTATTAGGCTTTGCTTTTAATCTCTTCAGCCTGATTAGGGAAACCAGGATATCTCTGAGAAATTGGGGATAAAATGTTACAGAGAGAGGCCGGTTAGCTCAGTTGGTTAGAGCGTGGTGCTAATAACGCCAAGGTCGCGGGTTCGATCCCCGTACGGGCCACGCATTTTCTCTCTGAGACCTTCGCTCTGCTCTTCTCCAAAGTGACGGGCGGTCTCCCAAACATCCATGCTGGCTAAACCACATGAGGAACTGGCTGAAATAGCTCAGTTGGGAGAGCGTTAGACTGAAGATCTAAAGGTCCCTGGTTCAATCCCGGGTTTCGGCATTGGGACCATGTCCGCCTCTTTTAGTCGAGGTGGTCCATTGACCAAACGCCAGCCACCTCTCTCAACCTGATTCCACCTAGCCTCATCGCTATCTGCCTCTCAGACAGCCACGTAGCAGGGTGTGTTGGTTCCATGGTGTAATGGTTTGCACTCTGGGCTTTGAATCCAGCGATCCGAGTTCAAATCTCAGTGGAACCTTTTTAGGTTCTTTTGAGGAAGGGAGGGAAAAAACAGAGGTGATGCGCAACTGCTGATGTGGCGGTGAAATTGGCACTCTCAAACCGAGTAGGAATTGGGGAAACATGGGCTTAAAAAGCAAAGGCTTCATTTGCTCCTTGCTCTCGCGCTTCTGGACTGAATGACTTAACTCTCTGCTGCTCATGGGAAAAGATGACCCATGCCAAGGTTCCAAGGTGTAATGGTTAGCACTCTGGGCTCTGAATCCAGCGATCCGAGTTCAAATCTCGGTGGGACCTGCATTTGCGAGGAATGTGCGCAGTACCTCGTTCGAGAAACTTTTCGGCAGCACTGAGCCTCAAAAGCTCATCTAGGGCAGTCGTGTCAAACTCAATTCCTGGAGGGCCAGAGCTCTGCACAGTTTTGCTCCAACCCTAATCAAACACACCTGATCCAGCTAATCAAGGTCTTCAGGTTTGCTAGAAACTTCCTTGCAGGTGTGAGTTTGAGCTGGTTGGAGCTAAACTGTGCAGAGCTCTGGCCCTCCAGGATTTGAGTTTGACGCCACTGATCTAGGGAGTGCCCCTTGAAGGGGTCGTAAAAAGGAAGGACAGCACGTGGAGAATGCAGGCATCGATCCCGCTACCTCTCGCATGCTAAGCGAGCGCTCTACCATTTGAGCTAATTCCCCTCGATGATGGAAAGAAGGTGTCCATCGCTCTCAAAGACAAAGGCGAGGCGCGATCCCTAGCACGTGTGCAGGTGCTGCAGCGTGATTTCCAATGACCACAAAAAACAGAGGCCGCATTTCCTCTGTGCTGGCAACTTTGCACTGGCTACCTTTTAATTGTAGATTTAATTAAAATATTGCGCTTTAAGCCATGCAAACGGAAATGTTTGCGGCCCCGGCAGCAGCAGGGAGGACGTATGTTTCGGCGCGTTGGTATAGGGGTATGATTCTCGCTTAGGGTGCGAGAGGTCCCGGGTTCAAATCCCGGACGAGCCCTTTATTAGGCTTTGCTTTTAATCTCTTCAGCCTGATTAGGGAAACCAGGATATCTCTGAGAAATTGGGGATAAAATGTTACAGAGAGAAGCCGGTTAGCTCAGTTGGTTAGAGCGTGGTGCTAATAACGCCAAGGTCGGGGGTTCGATCCCCGTATGGGCCACACATTTTCTCTCTGGGACCTTCGCTCTGCTCTTCTCCAAAGTGACGGGCGGTCACCCAGACATCCCTGCTGGCTAAACCACATGAGCACCTGGCCGAAATAGCTCAGTTGGGAGAGCGTCAGACTGAAGATCTAAAGGTCCCTGGTTCAATCCCGGGTTTTCGGCAGTGGAACCATGTCCGCCTCTTTTAGTCGAGGTGGTCCATTGACCAAACGCCAGCTCCTGTCAACCTGATTCCACCTAGCCTCATCGCTATCTGCCTCTCAGACAGCCACGTAGCAGGGTGTGTTGGTTCCATGGTGTAATGGTTAGCACTCTGGGCTTTGAATCCAGCGATCCGAGTTCAAATCTCGGTGGAACCTTTTTAGGTTTTTTTGCGGAAGGGAGGGAAAAAACAGAGGTGATGCGCAACTGCTGATGTGGCGGTGAAATTGGCACTCTCAAACTGAGTAGGAATTGGGGAAACATGGGCTTAAAAAGCAAAGGGTTCATTTGCTCCTTGCTCTCGCGCTTCTGGACTGAATGACTTAACTCTCTGCTGCTCATGGGAAAAGATGACCTACGCCAAGGTTTCATGGTGTAATGGTTAGCACTCTGGGCTCTGAATCCAGCGATCCGAGTTCAAATCTCGGTGGGACCTGCATTTGCGAGGAATGTGCGCAGTACCTCGTTTGAAAAAACTTTTCGGCAGCACTGAGCCTCAAAAGCTCATCTAGGGCAGTGGTGTCAAACTCAATTCCTGGAGGGCCAGAGCTCTGCACAGTTTTGCTCCAACCCTAATCAAACACACCTGATCCAGCTAATCAAGGTCTTCAGGTTTGCTAGAAACTTCCTTGCAGGGGCTCGTTCTTCGTACGTCGCTAACTCAGTTAGCAGGATTTGATTGTTGGCGATTTGGCATGATCTTGGATCGTTTGGTTCTTCGAAGCTCATCCTAGACTTGCTGTCATAGCAACAGGTGCGCCAGCTTGAACCTGCTCGCGAGCAGGCTTATTTCATGTAAACAGGATTAGATTGCGGCTTTATAAGCGGAGGTGATACGGGAAGTCTGTCGTAGCCATGTCTTGTCCATTTTTACGACAGCAACCTGTTGCGGAAGGTGCGAGGATAATTCGCAGAGCTTTTCGAATTAATCGCGTATTGCAGGATAGACTGGATCCTTTAGCGCAGCGCGACAGTGTAATTTTTGAGAGATATCGTTTTTCTCGTGAGGGTGTTATTTACATCATTAATTTGCTGGAACCACACATTAAATGTTCAACACGGAGGAGTCGGGCTTTGACAACTGCACAGACTGTGTGCATTGCCCTGAGATTCTTTGCGAGTGGCACGTTCCTTTACACAATTGGAGATGCAGAGAACTTAGTGAAAAGTGCTGTCTGTCGTGCCATTCGCAAAGTTTACTTGGCACTCAAGCAGTTTTTAGGGGGTTTTGTGGTATTTCCAAGCCACTTAAGACCCCAGGTTGTAAAGCAGAATTTTTTTGCTATTGCAGGTACATTTATAATTGTTAATGACATGCAATCATGACCATGCCAAAAAGTATGACTAACAGTATGTGTCCTTCAGGCTTCCCTAACGTGATTGGTGCCATAGACTGCACACACGTCCCCATCAAGGCCCCACCAGGGCCCAATGAAGGGGATTTTGTGAACCGAAAGGGGGTTCACAGTGTAAATGTGCAGGCAAGTTACTATTACAATTTATAATATTCCAGATTAATTAGTAATATATTACATAAAAAAATGAATGTAATCAAAAAGTATGCAGTTGACTGACTAAAATCTCTTAGATGGTGTGTGACTCTATGTTCCATATAACAAATGTGGAAGCAAAATGGCCAGGATCAGTGCATGACTCAAGAATTTTCAGAGAGTCACATTTATGCACATTATTTGAACGTGGTAAGGGAACTTATAAATGTCAAGCTCACAGTATTACACACACTTATGCTGAGCCTAACAAAACTGCATTTTTCCATTATACAGGGAATTTTGACGGGGTCCTGCTTGGTGACCGGGGCTATGCCTGCAGGCAGTACTTCATGACGCCATTCCCTGACCCAAACCCTGGACCACAAACCCGTTACAATGCAGCTCTAGCCAGGACAAGGGCACGCATTGAAATGACCTTTGGGCAACTAAAGGAAAGATTTCAGTGTCTGAAGGGTCTGAGGGTTGCACCTGACAGGGCCTGTGACATAATTGTTGCATGTGCCATATTGCATAACATTGCCACTATCAGAAAGGAGAGGACCCCTGTGGTGGGGGTGCAGCCTGATGATGACCTCCAGCCAGTGCACTTGGACCAACCTAGTGGCAGAGCTGCACGGGACAGAATTGTGGAACACCATTTTTGAATGTGTAATAAAAGACAAGACAAAAATGCTTAGTTCCTGGAGTTTTATTTAAACAATTCTTTATAAAGAAAAGCCAGCAAGTCATCCTTTGCCTGCAATAAGAGATAGTGATGTAAAGTCAGCAATACTACTATGTGTCAAATGATGTATTAGCACTTACTCTGAAGGTCCTTTTGAAGCAACTCTATCTCTAGTGCAATTTTTCTCTTTTTCAAGTTGTCAAGTTCAATTTATCCTCTTAATTTGTGTTTTTTCAGGTCAAAATACTCGATTTTTTGTTGAAGATGCCGTTTATATAGGGAACGGATGTCACCCTGTGTCATTTTGTGAAAGAAAAAGGGTCAAAACATGCCTCATGCAACAAAAGTAAAAAGTAAAAGTACAACACTGTCCACCTCTGTATCAGTTCTTTGTGCAGACTCTTCTGTAGGCCTTTCTGTAGGTGTGGACTCCTGCAACTCATATTGCAGACAGAAAGAATAGGTACACAAGTATATACAAATTAGTGTAAAGTTATTTATGCACTTACAGGTTCTTCCTCCAAAGGACAGTCATCTGAGAGGGTTTCTTCACTGTCCTGTGCAATGGAAATAAATGGGTATTACAAAGTGTTGCACTTTCTTCCCTTTATGCAAGTTAGAAAAAGTACACAACTTACTGCATATGCTTCAGCCACCACTTGCTTGGGAACAGGTAAAAGTGTTGGTGTATTATGTAAAACTGCACAAAAGAGGGGAACAAAAAAAAATTGTCATTACAATTAACTACACTGTAAAAAATATAATGTGATCAATAACTCATGGCAATATATTTTATATTAACTAAAAGTTTAGAAGTTTTCACTTCCACAAACGGTTTAAATTACTGTACAAGCCATTTGGATTATACTTCATTTATATTTACAGTGTACTAAGAGAATTGAAAACTCATTTAGCCTACCAGTAATAAAGGTGTTGCTGCTACTGGTCCCTGGCTTTGGGTCTGAGGAAGAGCTGCCCCCAGGGATGCCCTCCACAATGGGTCGGTTTTCATTCAACCCAAGGGCCAGCTCCTCTGCTGGGGTATATTGTGGTGGTGCAGGACCACCACCTGTTTTTTTTTTTTCAGCCTTTTTCTTGGTGGCTGTTATAAACAGACAAACACATTATTTAACAGTGGCTTTTAAAAAGAGGAAAAAAGTGGCTTTTTAAAATAAAGACAGTATAAGAATTAAAGGCTACCATTTTGTAGAATATTCTTGTACTTCACTTTTACTTGTCCCCATGTTCTAGTGGGTCCCGCGGAGGCTCTGACATAAAAGAACAAAATAAATATGAAATTATTAAAATGCAAAAATACATACTGTAGAAAGTGATAGAAACATCTACCATGGACAGCACTTACGCATTTAATTTGTCTGCTACTTTTTGCCAGCCCTCTCTCCTGGATTTTGCAGACTTCGAGGTGTTCCCTGTCGTTTTAATTAAAGATTCAAATTCGGCATAACCTTCCATTAAAAGCTCTTGTTCTCCTTGGGAGAAAAACTGGGCGCGTTCTTTGGCCATGCTGAACAGCCAATAGCAGCGTTGCTTATCATTGTTTCTACTATCGATACATATCCCCTTTTAACCCAGCGCATGAACGCGCAATTATCTCAGATAACTCAATCCAGCGATACTAATCATAAACAACAGGTGTGTTCGAAGAACCCAATTAGCCGGATCATGATTAGCACGATGATATCATCTTGGATGTCTCATTTGATCTCGGATGTTTTAAGCAACGTACGAAGAACGAGCCCCAGGTGTGAGTTTGAGCTGGTTGGAGCTAAACTGTGCAGAGCTCTGGCCCTCCAGGATTTGAGTTTGACAACACTGATCTAGGGAGTGCCCTTTGAATTGCCCCAAACTAATATAGAGGTCTTTAGAATCGCGTGGAAAGACAGTATGTCACGTTATAAAAAGGCTCTAAAAGCAGCCAGGGCTGAGCATCTCTGCAAACTGATAGAAAATAACCAAAATAATCCAAGGTTTTTATTTAACACCGTGGCTAGACTAACAAATAAACAGACATCACCAGAGCAAAATATTCCGTTACAGTATAGTTGTAATGATTTTATGAATTACTTCAATGAGAAAATAGAAAGCATCCGAAATACAATTGTAAATGTACAATCCTCTATGGTGTCTTATGATTCAGCCTCAACTATCGCCCCTCAAGAACAACTACACCGCTTTACAACTATAGGACAGGAAGAGCTAAATAAACGTATCTTTGCATCTAAACCAACAACATGTTTATTAGATCCAATACCCACTAAACTACTGAAAGAAGTGTTACCTGTAGTGGAAGAGCCTCTTCTCAATATTATTAACTCGTCTTTATCTTTAGGTCATGTTCCAAAAATATTCAAGCTGGCAGTAATAAAACCGATTATTAAGAAACCGCAATTAGATCAAAATAACTTAGCAAATTACAGACCCATTTCAAATCTTCCATTTATGTCTAAAATACTAGAAAAAATTGTGTCCGCTCAATTGTGCTCTTTCCTGCAAGAAAATGAGATATATGAAAAATTTCAGTCAGGATTTAGACCGCATCATAGCACAGAAACCGCGCTAGTTAAAATTACAAATTATTTACTTTTAGCTTCTGACCAAGGCTGTATCTCAATACTAGTTCTGCTCGATCTTAGCGCTGCGTTCGACACTATAGATCATAAAATACTCTTGGATCGACTACAAAACTACACTGGTGTTCAGGGACAGGCATTAAGCTGGTTTAGATCGTACTTATCGGACCGTTACCATTTTGTCTGTCTAAATGGGGAAAAATCGAAGATAACGTCAGTAGACTATGGAGTGCCGCAGGGATCGGTGTTAGGCCCTCTGCTATTCTCAATATATATGCTGCCACTTGGTAATATTATAAGAAAACATGGAATTAATTTCCACTGTTATGCTGATGACACTCAATTATATATTTCATCACGACCAGATGAAAACACTAACTCATCTAAATTGACAGAGTGTCTTAAAGATATAAAATGCTGGATGACGTGTAATTTCCTGCTGTTAAATCCAGATAAAACGGAGGTATTACTTATTGGTCCAAAAAACTACCCACAAAACCTTGTGCAATACAACTTTAATTTAGAAGGATGTCCTGTTACCTTATCCACTACAGTAAAAGACCTGGGTGTTATACTAGACCGCAACTTGTCTTTCGAAAATCACATTTCATATGTTACAAGAACTGCTTTTTTCCACCTTAGAAACATTGCTAAATTACGTAACATACTTTCTGTTACTGATGCAGAAAAGTTAGTTCATGTATTCATGACCTCGAGACTAGATTACTGTAATTCTTTATTAGCTGGTTGTCCTGCATCCTCAATAAACAAGCTACAGTTAGTGCAAAATGCAGTCGCTAGAGTTCTGACTAGGTCAAGAAAATATGATCATATAACACCGATTTTATCATCTCTGCACTGGTTACCTATTAAGTTCCATATCAATTACAAAGTACTATTACTGACCTATAAAGCCCTAAATGGTTTAGCTCCTGTGTATTTAATGGACCTTCTATCGCCCTACAATCCATCGCGTTCTTTAAGATCCCTAAATTCGAGGCTTCTGGTCATTCCGAGGATATCTAAGTCCACTAAAGGAGGGAGGGCGTTCTCATATTTAGCTCCTAAACTCTGGAATAGCCTTCCTGATACTGTTCGTTGCTCAGACTCGCTCTCCCAGTTCAAAACTAGATTAAAGACGCATCTCTTCAGCCAAGCATTCATATAATGCTTGCCTCTTATACTACTGTTCAATCAGATCGAATGCATTAATATTATGAACAGCACTACGCTAATTATTTCCCATCTGCTTTTCTGCTGTTGTCTCGGGACGCTAGTCCCGAGGTAAATAGCGTTCTTCACCTACAGTCTGTATCCAGCCTCTCACGGAGACTTCAGATGCCCCAACACCTGCGATGAGACGAATAAACGCCTGCGATGAGACGACTCGACGCCTGTGAAGAGACGACTCAACGCTGGCGATATGTTATGGCCTAAATTAATACATGATGATTAACTAACTGTATTTTCTACGTACATTTCTGAAATGCACTTTCTGTAAAGCTGCTTTGAAACAAAATGTATTGTGAAAAGCGCTATACAAATAAATTTGAATTGAATTGAATTGAAGGGGTCGTAAAAAGGAAGGACAGCACGTGGAGAATGCAGGCATCGATCCCGCTACCTCTCGCATGCTAAGCGAGCGCTCTACCATTTGAGCTAATTCCCCTCGATGATGGTGAGAAGGTGTCCATCGCTCTCAAAGACAAAGGCGAGGCGCGATGCCTAGCACGTGTGCAGGTGCTACAGCGTGATTTCCAATGACCACAAAAAACAGAGGCCGCATTTCCTCTGTGCTGGCAACTTTGCACTGGCTACCTTTTAATTGTAGATTTAATTAAAATATTGCGCTTTAAGCCATGCAAACGGAAATGTTTGCGGCCCCGGCAGCAGCAGGGAGGACGTATGTTTCGGCTCGTTGGTCTAGGGGTATGATTCTCGCTTAGGGTGCGAGAGGTCCCGGGTTCAAATCCCTGACGAGCCCTTTATTAGGCTTTGCTTTTAATCTCTTCAGCCTGATTAGGGAAACCAGGATATCTCTGAGAAATTGGGGATAAAATGTTACTGAGAGAGGCCGGTTAGCTCAGTTGGTTAGAGCGTGGTGCTAATAACGCCAAGGTCGCGGGTTCGATCCCCGTACGGGCCACGCATATTCTCTCTGGGACCTTCGCTCTGCTCTTCTCCAAAGTGACGGGCGGTCTCCCAAACATCCCTGCTGGCTAAACCACATGAGGACCTGGCGAAATAGCTCAGTTGGGAGAGCGTTAGACTGAAGATCTAAAGGTCCCTGGTTCAATCCCGGGTTTCGGCAGTGGAACCATGTCTGCCTCCTTTAGTCGAGGTGGTCCATTCACCAAACGCCAGCTGCTGTCTACCTGATTCCACCTAGCCTCATCGCTATCTGCCTCTCAGACAGCCAGCTAGCAGGCTGTGTTGGTTCCATGTTGTAATGGTTAGCACTCTGGGCTTTGAATCCAGCGATCTGAGTTCAAATCTCGGTGGAACCTTTTTAGGTTTTTTTGCGGAAGGGAGGGAAAAAACAGAGGTGATGCGCAACTGTTGATGTGGCGGTGAAATTGGCACTCTCAAACCGAGTAGGAATTGGGGAAACATGGGCTTAAAAAGCAAAGGCTTCATTTGCTCCTTGCTCCGAGTTCAAATCTCGGTGGGACCTGCATTTGCGAGGAATGTGCGCAGTAGCTCGTTTGAAAAAACTTTTCGGCAGCACTGAGCCTCAAAAGCTCATCTAGGGCAGTGGTGTCAAACTCAATTCCTGGAGGGCCAGAGCTCTGCACAGTTTTGCTCCAACCCTAATCAAACACACCTGATTCAGCTAATCAAGGTCTTCAGGTTTGCTAGAAACTTCCTTGCAGGTGTGAGTTTGAGCTGGTTGGAGCTAAACTGTGCAGAGCTCTGGCCCTCCAGGATTTGAGTTTGACACCACTGATCTAGGGAGTGCCCCTCCCTAGATTCAATTGAATTGAATTGAAGGGGTCGTGAAAAGGAAGGACAGCATGTGGAGAATGCAGGCATCAATCCCGCTACCTCTCGCATGCTAAGCAAGCGCTCTACCATTTTTTTTTTTTTTTTTTATTGAAATTTTTCCAATGCAAAAAATACATCATTACTTTCATCACTTTCAATACATCCTTTTACAATTCAAGTACTCAGTACAATATACTTAAGCTTAAAATGCTGTTAAAAAATTAAGAAATAAAATTCAATTTAAAGTAAAAGTAAAACTTAAAAATCCAGATCACTTCCAGGTACATTCCATTCTAAATCTTTTAAAACTTTAGAAATCCTTGGAGTAAAAATTACATAAAAGCTTTGCAACATGTTTTCATACTTAAAATACCAATACAGTCCTTCAATATATCTTTCTGTTTTCTTTTTAAGAACATTCCAAACATCAAGCACCACTTTTTCTTTTTTGGCCACATTTCTTCTTTCCCATACTGCATTTTTTATCAACATTACTAACAGGTTCATAAACTTTTTACTTTGACAATTTCCCTCCCATCCAAACATCACTATCCTCTTCCATTCTATTACCTCTTCATCCCAGTCCTCAATTAATTCTTTTATCATCTTTTTGCATTTTCTGTAAAAGCCCTCCAACTCTTTACAGTATAAAAACAAGTGTAAAATTCCTTCATCTTCGTCTTTGCATACCTTACATGTTGCATTCTGTTCCATTCCAATCTTAGTTAAAATACAGTCTGTAAAAATTGCTTTGTGCCTTATTAAATACTCTAAACATTCCAGTTTGGTTTCCACAATCTTTCCCCTTGTATTTCTCCATATACTTCCTTTTTTCAGATCTTTAAATCTCTGTACCCAAAAATTGTTAGCAACTGGTTCTTTAAAAACACCATCTCTAAAATAACAATAAAACTGTTTCACATTACACTCCTTAAAATTACATAGTTTCCCTTTCAGTCTGACATAAATGTCTTTCTCTTCCTTCCATTCCTCCATGTTTTCTATTCTTTTAATCCATTCCTTCGGTATTGCGTTTTTGATAATTTCGTATTTATTTTCTATTTCTCTTTCGCTGCATTCCTCTTTTGCTTCCTCCATTGCATCCTTTATAAATTGTGATGGTAAAAACCCTTCTTTAAATTCATACAAAACATCTCTTACCCTTGTTATTCCCACCTCCATCCATTTTTTAAAAAAGATCTCTTTCCCATCTCTTAAAATACTTTTGTTTAAGAACAGGGGTTGATTTAAAATGTTTTCTCTTCCTTTCAGATTATAATCTATTACAGTTAAGAAATCCCCCCAAGCACTTAAAATTTCCTTGTAGAAGTCAGGTAATTCTTCCGCCATCCAGTTTTTTGTTTTCATCCATAAAATATCCTCCCCCAAATTAAAATTCCCACATTTGTTTAAAAAATATTTCATAACTTTCTTCCATTCCGTTTCATTTTCTTCTTGCAACAATTTTTTGACTATTTTAACTCTTAAGCAGTTTTTCCTTTGTTTAATATCCATTAACCCCAACCCACCCTCTTCTAATGGTCCTAATAAGGTGTTGTATGCTATTCTTGAGGGTTTACCCTCCCACAAAAAACTGAGAAAACATTTCTTCAACCTCCCTTCTACCCACAAAGGCATTTCTGTCACATATAAAACGTACCACAACTTTGAAGCCATTAAAACATTCAATACTAAAACCTTCCCTTTCAAATTTAAAGCCCTCATTCTCCAAAAATGTAACCTCCGCTCTATTCCTGTTATCAATTCCTCCCACATTTTGTCTCTTACTTGCTTCCCATCCTTTCCCATTAAGTCAAGTCAAGTCAAGTCAAATATATTTATATAGCGCTTTTCACAATACAGATTGTATCAAAGCTGCTTCACAGTATCAATCAAAACAACTTAATGTTTGTTTATTACTGGAAAAAAGACATCCAAGTTTGGTAGAGCTGATCAATGGTATGATTGGTTAATTAATTTGAATATCCCCAACTGAGCAAGCCTAAGGCAACAGTGGCAAGGAACCGAAAAACTCCATCCAGTGACCTAATGGTGTCCTAACACCCCATCAGATGACCCAATGGAGAAAAAAAAACCTTGGGAGAACCCAGGCTCAGTCGGGGGCCAGTTCTCCTCTGGCGTTTATGAACTAGAGGCCGAATTTACAGTAACTGTAAGATAAAAAATTTATATGAATGCCTGGCTAAATAGATGCGTCTTCAGTCTAGTTTTAAACTGGGAGAGCGAGTCTGAGCAACGAACAATATCAGGAAGGCTATTCCAGAGCTTCGGAGCTAAATGTGAAAATGCTCTGCCTCCTTTGGTGGATCTGGTTATCCTAGGAATGACCAGAAACCTCGAATCTAGTGATCTTAAAGAGCGCGATGGATTGTAAGGCGATAGAAGATCCGTTAAATAGACTGGAGCTAAACCATTTAGAGCTTTATAGGTCAAAAGCAATACCTTGTAATTAATACGGAACTTTATAGGTAACCAATGAAGTGATGATAAAATCGGTGTTATATGATCATATTTTCTTGATCTAGTAAGAACTCTAGCGGCTGCATTTTGGACTAACTGTAGCTTGTTTATTGAAGATGCAGGACAACCAGCTAATAAAGCATTACAGTAATCTAGTCTCGAGGTCATGAATGCATGAACTAACTTTTCTGCATCAGAGACTGATAGCATATTACGTAGCTTAGCAATGTTTCTAAGGTGGAAAAAGGCTGTTTTTGTAACATATGAAATATGCTTTTCAAAAGACAGGTTGCAGTCTAATGTAACACCCAGGTCTTTTACTGTAGCGGATAGAGTAAAAGGGCATCCTACTATGTTAAAGTCGTGCTGTGAAAGGTTTTGTGGATGGTTTTTAGAACCGATAAGTATTACCTCTGTCTTGTCTGGATTTAATAAAAGAAAATTATGCGTCATCCAATCTTTTATATCTTTAACACAATCTGTCAATTTGGATAATTTAGCGTATTCATCTGGCCGTGAGGAAATATATATTTGAGTGTCATCAGCATAACAATGGAAACTAATTCCATGTTTCCTTAGAATATTACCAAGTGGCAGCATATATATTGAGAATAATAAAGGGCCTAACACAGATCCCTGCGGCACTCCATAGTTTGCCGAAGTTATAATCGATTTTTCTCCATTTAAGTAGACGAAATGGTAGCGGTCAGATAAGTATGACCTGAACCAGCTTAATGCTTGTCCTTGAACACCAGTGTAATTTTGTAGTCGATCTAAGAGTATTGTGTGATCTATAGTATCGAACGCAGCACTAAGATCAAGTAAAACTAGTACTGAGATACAGCCTTGGTCCGAAGCTAAAAGTAAATCATTTGTGATTCTAACAAGCGCAGTTTCAGTGCTATGATGTGGCCTGAATCCAGACTGAAACTTTTCATAGATGTCGTTTTCTTGCAAGAAAGAGCCGAGTTGAGCGGACACAACTTTTTCTAATATTTTTGACATAAATGGAAGATTCGAAATGGGTCTGTAATTTGCTAGGTTATTTGGATCTAATTGTGGTTTCTTAATAAGAGGTTTTATAACTGCCAGCTTGAACGTTCTTGGAACATGACCTAAAGATAAAGATGAGATAATAATATTGAGAAGAGGCTCTTCCACTACAGGTAACACTTCTTTCAGTAGTTCAGTTGGTATAGGATCTAATAAACATGTTGTTGTTTTAGATGAAGTGATAAGTTTATTTAACTCTTTTTGTTCTATGGTTGTAAAGCATTGTAATTGTTCTTGCGGGGTGATAATTGCGGCCGAATTATAAGGCGCGAGCAAAGATCGAACGTTTACGATTTTGATTCTGATGCTTTCAATTTTCTCGGTGAAGAAGTTCATGAAATCATTACTACTAAACTGTAACGAGGTATTTTGTTCAGACGACGTCTGTTTATTTGTTAGTCTAGCCACGGCACAACATTAATATCCCTAAAATCCTAATTTCTTCAACTTCCTTAAAATTAAAACATTCCGTTAACACTGACGTTCCCCCAAACCTCATATACACTGTCTTGTCCTCATTAATTTTACTTCCTGATCCTTTGCAAAATTCTTGTACATTCTTCATTACTTGTTTTACACCCTCTGTCCCTTTAACTATTATTGTTGTGTCATCCGCATATTGAAAAATTTTCCCTTCTGCTTTGCTTTCCTGTATTTGTATTCCTTTTATTTTCTCTTCTTTTCGTATTGCTAGGCCCAACGGTTCTGCTACAAGAGAGTATAATAAAGCTGAGAGTGGACATCCTTGTCTAATTGATCTAGTTATTTTAAAACATTCCGTTAAAAAACCGTTACATTTTATTTTTGTTAGAGTCCCCTTATATAAAATCTTTATCCATTTCACAAAATTCTCACCAAACCCAAACCTATTTAAAACCCCAAATAAATATTCATGCTCCACTCTATCAAAAGCCTTTTCGAAGTCTAAGCTGATCACATACCCCTCATCATTCTTTTCTTTTATGTATTGTATTGTGTCCCTTATACTCATCGTTATGTCTGCTATGTCTCTTCCTTACTGCATATGCTTGATTTGTTTTTATTATTTGAGGCATCACTTCTTTTAACCTGTTTGCTAAAATCTTTGCTAATATCTTTAAATCAGTATTTAGCATTGTTATTGGCCTGTAGTTTTTTAAATCAGTTTGTTCACCTTTCCTTTTATATATTAGCTTCATCAGCCCCATTCCCATCCTTTCATTCATCTCTTCCTCCTTAAATATTTCCTTAAAAACCTCCTTTAAAATCTCTATTAAAATGTCCTTAAAACGTATATAAAATTCACTTCCCAAACCATCTATCCCTGGGCTTTTCCTTTTATTTAGTTGATCTATCACTCTTTTGATCTCCTCATTCCTGATTTCCCCATCACATTCCTTTTTATCCTCTTCACTTAAATTTGTTTCAATATAATTTAACAGTTTCTTTTTTTCCTCTTCTTCCACTCCTCTTGTTTTAAAAAGATCCTCATAAAAAAGCTTTATCTCTTCTAGCACTTTTCCATTCCCCTCCACAATCTCTCCACTTCTCCCTTTTATTTCTTTTATTATTCCAGCTTTCGCCCTCTTTTTCTCCAAGTCAAAGAAAAACTTTGTGAATTTCTCCCCCTCCACCATATATTTTTTCTTACTTCTTAATCTTGCCCCCTCATATTCTTTTTCTTCTATTTCTTTGAGTTTCCCCTCTATTTCTTTTATCTTTTTTATGTCTTTACTCTCACTATTTAATTCTCTTCCTAGCATCTCCTTTATTTCTTTTTCTTTGTGTCTTTTACTTATTTGTAAGATTCTGCAATACTTTATTGAAAATTTCTTTACTAGATATTTAACATTCTCCCACCACATTCTTTTATCTTCTCCATACATTGCATTATCCTTCTCTTTCTCTATGATTCCTTTTATCTCTGCAACATAATCTTCATTCTTTAAAATCTCTGTATTTAGAATCCATGTACCCGGTCCCCTTTGCACATTAATCCAATCTATTTAAACCGTAAAAACTTATGATCACTAAAACTAGTTTCATCATAGCTGATTTTTTCAATAAAATTCTCCACATTTCTTGTAAATAGCACATAATCAATTCTTGTTTTACATATAAAATTCCCCACTATTTGCTTCCTTGAGTAAACCTTTTTCCCTCCATTTCTTTCCCTCCATACATCTATTACGTTATTTTCTCTTATCAATTCGGTTAATTCTTTCCTCCCTGTGTCCGATTTAAAAACCATCCCCTCTGCCATGTCGAGTTTGCTAAAAACTGTGTTAAAATCCCCCACCATTATTATTTCCTTATATTTCTTTATCACACTCCTTAGACAGTTAAAAAAATCTTTCTTTTCTTTCTCTTCTGTTGGTGCATGTACATTCACTAAAATTAATTCACGTCCTTCATAATTTACTTCTACAGCCATGCATTTTCCCATCTTATCTTTGTACACCACTTTGGTTGTATTAAAAACATCTTTTCTCATTAAAAACGCCACCCCTCTTCCAAGCCTACCATCCCCATTATTATATAAAATATCTCCTTCCCATTTCTTTTTGTATTCCATTATCACACTCTCTTTCCAATTTGTTTCTTGTAAAACAATGACATCTTCTCCTCTACACTTTTCTTTCACTCTTTCAAAATTTCCCATGTCCATCAGTCCACTTGCATTAAAAGTAACACAACTTAAAACCAATAAAATAAATAAAAATAAATACTTAAAAACCATTATTCTCCATTTTCTCCCTCCAGGCCCTTTAACACGTCACATCTGTTTTCACTTTCATCTTGGACCTTAAACATAGTCTTTTTCCTTACATTTTCCAGATTCGGTGTTTCAGTGCCGGGTCACAACAAAGATAGTTTCAGTTCCTTCGCACCTGCCAGTTGCTAATGTGTTGCGAGCATACTTGCTGACCGCACAATCCGGGATTCAGCCTACTTCCAACCCCCTGCGTTGGTGGTATAGTCGTGAGCATAGCTGCCTTCCAAGCGGTTGACTCGGGTTCGATTCCCGCCCAACACATTGCCGTTTGCTTAAGCTGTCGTTAAAACAGTCGTCCGGGGCCCCTGGCCAACTCGTGGCTGGAGCAAAACTATTGTATGTGTCTTTGGGCAGCAGTAAACAACTAGTTCTCCACGTCGGGGAATCGAACCCCGGTCTTCCGCGTGACAGGCGGAGATACTGTCCACTATACTAACGAGGAGTCGCAAAGACTGGTAGTCGCCTCCGATCAGTGCGACTTCAGCTCGCCGCAGACAGCCTTCCCATTTCCAGGAACGGTCTCATGCGTCATTTTAGGTCATCGCTTCCTCGTCGCGAGCGTTCTTGCTGACTGCACAATCCGGCATCCAACCTCCAATCAAGCCCCTGCGTTGGTGGTATAGTGGTGAGCATAGCTGCCTTCCAAGCAGTTGACCTGGGTTCGATTCCCGGCCAACGCATTGCCTTTTGCTCAAGCCTTCTTTAAAACAGTCGTCCGGGGCCCCTGGCCAACTCCTTCTGTAACTCATTTTAGGTCGTCGCTTCCTCGTCGTGAGCGTTCTTGCTGACTGCACAATCCGGCATCCAACCTCCGTTCAGTGCCCCTGCGTTGGTGGTATAGTGGTGAGCATAGCTGCCTTCCAAGCAGTTGACCTGGGTCGGATTCCCAGCCAACGCATTGCCTTTTGCTCAAGCTTTCGTTAAAAGAGACGTCCGGAGCCCTTGGCCAACTCCTTCTGTGGCTGGAGCAAAAATTTCGTATAGGATTTTGGGCAGCTGTAAACGACTGGGTCTGGGTATGAATCGAACCCCTGTCTTCCGCGTGACAGGCGGAGATACTGTCCAATATACTAACGAGGAGTTGCAGAGACAGGTAGTAGCCCCCGGTCAGCGCGACTTCAGCTCGCTGCAAACAGCCTTCCCATTTCCAGGAACGGCCTCATGCGTCATTTTAGGTTAGAGAAGCCAGTGAATCCCAAAAAAAACATCATCTAATACCATTTAAATATGAACTGTCTGTATAAAACGTGTTACGTTATTAAAGTAGAGAGCTTGTTTTTTAATAAAGAGCCTGGTAGGTCAGGTCAATAAGTTCATGCGTTTTTTTTTCAGTGCCGGGTCCAAACAAAGAGAGTTTCAGTTCCTTCGCACCTGCCAGTTGCTAATGTGTTGCGAGCATACTTGCTGACCGCACAATCCGGGATTCAGCCTACTTCCAACCCCCTGCGTTGGTGGCATAGTTGTGAGCATAGCTGCCTTCCAAGCAGTTGACTCGATTTCGATTCACGCCCAACGCATTGCCGTTTGCTCAAGCTGACGTTAAAACAGTCGTCCGGGGCCCCTGGCCAACTCGTGGCTGGAGCAAAACTATTGTATGTGTCTTTGGGCAGCATAAGACTAGTTCTCCCCGTCAGGGAATCGAACCCCAGTCTTCCGCGTAACAGGCAGAGATACTGTCCACTATACTAACGAGGAGTCGCAGAGACAGGTAGTCGCCTCCAATCAGTGCGACTTCAGCTCGCTGCAGACAGCCTTCCCATTTCCAGGAACGGCCTCATGCGTCATTTTAGGTCATCGCTTCCTCGTCGCGAGCGTTCTTGCTGACTGCACAATCCGGCATCGAACCTCCATTCAAGCCTCCATACTGTCCACTATACTGACGAGGAGTTGCAGAGACAGGTAGTCGCCTCCGATCAGTGCGACTTCAGCTCGCTGCAGACAGCCTTCCCATTTCCAGGAACGGCCTCATGCGTCATTTTAGGTCAGAGAAGCCAGTGAATCCCAAAATAAACATCATCTAATACCATTTAAATATGAAGTGTCTGTATAAAACGTGTTACGTTATTAAATTAGAGAGCTTGTATTTTAATAAAGAGCCTAATAGGTCAGGTCAATAAGTTCATGCGGTTTTTTTTCAGTGCCGGGTCACAACAAAGATAGTTTCAGTTCCTTCGCACCTGCCAGTTGCTAATGTGTTGCGAGCATACTTGCTGACCGCACAATCCGGGATTCAGCCTACTTCCAGCCCCCTGCATTGGTGGTATAGTCGTGAGCATAGCTGCCTTCCAAGCAGTTGACTCGGGTTCGATTCCCGGCCAACGCATTGCCGTTTGCTCAAGCTGTCGTTAAAACAGTTGTCCGGGGCCCCTGGCCAACTCGTGGCTGGAGCAAAACTATTGTATGTGTCTTTGGGCAGCAGTAAACAACTAGTTCTCCCCGTCGGGGAATATAACACCGGTCTTCCGCGTGACAGGCGGAGATACTGTCCACTATACTAACGAGGAGTCGCAAAGACTGGTAGTCGCCTCCGATCAGTGCGACTTCAGCTCGCTGCAGACAGCCTTCCCATTTCCAGGAACGGCCTCATGCGTCATTTTAGGTCATTGCTTCCTCGACGCGAGCGTTCTTGCTGACTGCACAATCCGGCATCCAACCTCCAATCAAGCCCCTGCGTTGGTGGTATAGTGGTGAGCATAGCTGCCTTCCAAGCAGTTGACCCGGGTTCGATTCCCGGCCAACTCATTGCCTTTTGCTCAAGCTTTCTTTAAAACAGTCGTCCGGGGCCCCTGGCCAACTCCTTCTGTAACTCATTTTAGGTCGTCGCTTCCTTGTCGCGAGCGTTCTTGCTGACTGCACAATCCGGCATCCAATCTCCGTTCAGTGCCCCTGCGTTGGTGGTATAGTGGTGAGCATAGCTGCCTTCCAAGCAGTTGACCTGGGTCGGATTCCCAGCCAACGCATTGCCTTTTGCTCAAGCTTTCGTTAAAACAGACGTCCGGAGCCCTTGGCCAACTCCTTCTGTGGCTGGAGCAAAAATTTCGTATAGGATTTTGGGCAGCTGTAAACGACTGGGTCTGGGTATGAATTGAACCCCTGTCTTCCGCGTGACAGGCGGAGATACTGTCCAATATACTAACGAGGAGTTGCAGAGACAGGTAGTAGCCCCCGGTCAGCGCGACTTCAGCTCGCTGCAAACAGCCTTCCCATTTCCAGGAACGGCCTCATGCGTCATTTTAGGTCAGAGAAGCCAGTGAATCCCCAAAAAAACATCATCTAATACCATTTAAATATGAACTGTCTGTACAAAACGTGTTACGTTATTAAAGTAGAGAGCTTGTTTTATAATAAAGAGCCTGGTAGGTCAGGTCAATAAGTTCATGCGTTTTTTTTTCAGTGCCGGGTCCAAACAAAGAGAGTTTCAGTTCCTTCGCACCTGCCAGTTGCTAATGTGTTGCGAGCATACTTGCTGACCGCACAATCCGGGATTCAGCCTACTTCCAACCACCTGCGTTGGTGGTATAGTCGTGAGCATAGCTGCCTTCCAAGCAGTTGACTCGGGTTCGATTCCCGCCCAACGCATTGCCGTTTGCTCAAGCTGTCGTTAAAACAGTCGTCCGGGGCCACTGGCCAACTCGTGGCTGGAGCAAAACTATTGTATGTGTCTTTGGGCAGCAGTAAACAACTAGTTCTCCCCGTCAGGGAATCGAACCCCGGTCTTCCGCGTGACAGGCGGAGATACTGTAGTACAGAGACAGGTAGTCGCCTCCGATCAGTGCGACTTCAGCTCGCTGCAGACAGCCTTCCCATTTCCAGGAACGGCCTCATTCGCCATTTTAGGTCATCGCTTCCTCGTCACGAGTGTTCTTGCTGACTGGACTAACCGGCATCCAACCTCAGTTCAATGCCCCTGCATTGGTGGTATAGTGGTGAGCATAGCTGCCTTCTAAGCAGTTGACCCGGGTTCGATTCCCGCCCAACGCATTGCCGTTTGCTCAAGCTGTCGTTAAAACAGTCGTCCGGGGCCACTGGCCAACTCGTGGCTGGAGCAAAACTATTGTATGTGTCTTTGGGCAGCAGTAAACAACTAGTTCTCCCCGTCAGGGAATCGAACCCCGGTCTTCCGCGTGACAGGCGGAGATACTGTAGTACAGAGACAGGTAGTCGCCTCCGATCAGTGCGACTTCAGCTCGCTGCAGACAGCCTTCCCATTTCCAGGAACGGCCTCATTCGCCATTTTAGGTCATCGCTTCCTCGTCACGAGTGTTCTTGCTGACTGGACTAACCGGCATCCAACCTCCATTCAAGCCCCTGCGTTGGTGGTATAGTGGTGAGCATAGCTGCCTTCCAAGCAGTTGACCCGGGTTCGATTCACGCCCAACGCATTGCCGTTTGCTCAAGCTGTCGTTAAAATAGTCGTCCGGGGCTCCTGGCCAACTCGTGGCTGGAGCAAAACTATTGTATGTGTCTTTGGGCAGCAGTAAACGACTAGTTCTCCCCGTCGGGGAATCGAACCCCGGTCTTCCGCGTGACAGGCGGAGATACTGTCCACTATACTAACGAAGAGTCGCAGAGAAAGGTAGTCGCCTCCGATCAGTGCGACTTCAGCTCGCTGCAGACAGCCTTCCAATTTCCAGGAACGGCCTCATGCGTCATTTTAGGTCAGAGAAGCCAGTGAATCCCAAAAAAAACATCATCTAATACCATTTAAATATGAAGTGTCTGTATAAAACGTGTTACGTTATTAAATTAGAGAGCTTGTATTTTAATAAAGAGCCTGGTAGGTCAGGTCAATAAGTTCATGCGGTTTTTTTTCAGTGCCGGGTCACAACAAAGATAGTTTCAGTTCCTTCGCACCTGCCAGCTGCTAATGTGTTGCGAGCATAATTGCTGACCGCACAATCCGGGATTCAGCCTACTTCCAACCACCTGCGTTGGTGGTATAGTCGTGAGCATAGCTGCCTTCCAAGCAGTTGACTCGGGTTCGATTCCCGCCCAACGCATTGCCGTTTGCTCAAGCTGTCGTTAAAACAGTCGTCTGGGGCCACTGGCCAACTCGTGGCTGGAGCAAAACTATTGTATGTGTCTTTGGGCAGCAGTAAACAACTAGTTCTCCCCGTCAGGGAATCGAACCCCGGTCTTCCGCATGACAGGCGGAGATACTGTAGTACAGAGACAGGTAGTCGCCTCTGATCAGTGCGACTTCAGCTCGCTGCAGACAGCCTTCCCATTTCCAGGAACGGCCTCATTCGCCATTTTAGGTCATCGCTTCCTCGTCACGAGTGTTCTTGCTGACTGGACTAACCGGCATCCAACCTCCATTCAAGCCCCTGCGTTGGTGGTATAGTGGTGAGCATAGCTGCCTTCCAAGCAGTTGACCCGGGTTCGATTCCCGGCCAACGCATTGCCTTTTGCTCAAGCTGTCGTTAAAACAGTCGTCCGGGGGAACAGTTAGCCAGCAGGGATGTCTGGGAGACCACCCGTCACTTTGGAGAAGAGCAGAGCGAAGGTCCCAGGGAGATAATGCGTGGCCCGTACGGGGATCGAACCCGCGACCTTGGCGTTATTAGCACCACGCTCTAACCAACTGAGCTAACCGGCCTCTCTCTGTAACATTTTATCCCCAATTTCTCAGAGATATCCTGGTTTCCCTAATCAGGCTGAAAAGATTAAAAGCAAAGCCTAATAAAGGGCTCGTCCGGGATTTGAACGCGGGACCTCTCGCACCCTAAGCGAGAATCATACCCCTAGACCAACGAGCCGAAACATACGTCCTCCTTGCTGCTGCCGGGGCCGCAAACATTTCCGTTTGCATGGCTTAAAGCGCAATATTTTAATTAAATCTACAATTAAAAAGTAGCCAGTGCAAAGTTTCCAGCACAGAGGAAATGCGGCCTCTGTTTTTTGTGGTCATTGGAAATCACGCTGCAGCACCTGCACACGTGCTAGGGATCGCGCCTCGCCTTTGTCTTTGAGAGCGATGGACACCTTCTCTCCATCATCGAGGGGAATTAGCACAAATGGTAGAGCGCTCGCTTAGCATGCGAGAGGTAGCGGGATCGATGCCTGCATTCTCCACGTGCTGTCCTTCCTTTTTACGACCCCTTCAAGGGGCACTCCCTAGATCAGTGGTGTCAAACTCAAATCCTGGAGGGCCAGAGCTCTGCACAGTTTAGCTCCAACCAGCTCAAACTCACACCTGCAAGGAAGTTTCTAGCAAACCTGAAGACCTTGATTAGCTGGATCAGGTGTGTTTGATTAGGGTTGGAGCAAAACTGTGCAGAGCTCTGGCCCTCCAGGAATTGAGTTTGACACCACTGCCCTAGATGAGCTTTTGAGGCTCAGTGCTGCCGAAAAGTTTTTCGAACGAGCTACTGCGCACATTCCTCGCAAATGCCGGTCCCACCGAGATTTGAACTCGGATCGCTGGATTCAGAGCCCAGAGTGCTAACCATTACACCATGGAACCTTGGCGTGGGTCATCTTTTCCCATGAGCAGCAGAGAGTTAAGTCATTCAGTCCAGAAGCGCGAGAGCAAGGAGCAAATGAAGCCTTTGCTTTTTAAGCCCATGTTTCCCCAATTCCTACTCGGTTTGAGAGTGCCAATTTCACTGCCACATCAGCAGTTGCGCATCACCTCTGTTTTTTCCCTCCCTTCCGCAAAAAAACCTAAAAAGGTTCCACCGAGATTTGAACTTGGATCGCTGGATTCAAAGCCCAGAGTGCTAACCATTACACCATGGAACCAACACACCCTGCTACGTGGCTGTCTGAGAGGCAGATAGCGATGAGGCTCTCCCAACTGAGCTATTTCGGCCAGGTCTTCATGTGGTTTAGCCAGCAGGGATGTCTGGGAGACCGCCCGTCACTTTGGAGAAGAGCATAGCGAAGGTCCCAGAGAGAAAATGCGTGGCCCGTACGGGGATCGAACCCGCGACCTTGGCGTTATTAGCACCACGCTCTAACCAACTGAGCTAACAGGCCTCTCTCTGTAACATTTTATCCCCAATTTCTCAGAGATATCCTGGTTTCCCTAATCAGGCTGAAGAGATTAAAAGCAAAGCCTAATAATGGGCTCGTCCGGGATTTGAACCCGGGACCTCTCGCACCCTTAGTGAGAATCATACCCCTAGACCAACGAGCCGAAACATACGTCCTTCCTGCTGCTGCCGGGGCCGCAAACATTTCCGTTTGCATGGCTTAAAGCGCAATATTTTAATTAAATCTACAATTAAAAAGTAGCCAGTGCAAAGTTGCCAGCACAGAGGAAATGCGGCCTCTGTTTTTTGTGGTCATTGGAAATCACGCTGCAGCACCTGCACACGTGCTAGTGATCGCGCCTCGCCTTTGTCTTTGAGAGCGATGGACACCTTCTCTCCATCATCGAGGGGAATTAGTTTAAATGGTAGAGCGCTCGCTTAGCATGCGAGAGGTAGCCGGATCGATGCCTGCGTTCTCCACGTGCTGTCCTTCATTTTTACGACCCCTTCAAGGGGCACTCCCTAGATCAGTGGTGTCAAACTCAAATCCTGGAGGGCCAGAGCTCTGCACAGTTTAGCTCCAACCAGCTCAAACTCACACCTGCAAGGAAGTTTCTAGCAAACCTGAAGACCTTGATTAGCTGGATCAGGTGTGTTTGATTAGGGTTGGAGCAAAACTGTGCAGAGCTCTGGCCCTCCAGGAATTGAGTTTGACACCACTGCCCTAGATGAGCTTTTGAGGCTCAGTGCTGCCGAAAAGATTCTCGAACGAGCTACTGCGCACATTCCTTGCAAATGCAGGTCCCACCGAGATTCGAACTCGGATCGCTGGATTCAGAGCCCAGAGTGCTAACCATTACACCATGGAACCTTGGCGTGGGTCATCTTTTCCCATGAGCAGCAGAGAGTTAAGTCATTCAGTCCAGAAGCGCGAGAGCAAGGAGCAAATGAAGCCTTTGCTTTTTAAGCCCATGTTTCCCCAATTCCTACTCGGTTTGAGAGTGCCAATTTCACCGCCACATCAGCAGTTGCGCATCACCTCTTTTTTTTCCCTCCCTTCCGCAAAAGAACCTAAAAAGGTTCCACTGAGATTTGAACTCAGATCACTGGATTCAAAGCCCAGAGTGCTAACCATTACACCATGGAACCAACACACCCTGCTACGTGGATGTCTGAGAGCCAGATAGCGATGAGGCTAGGTGGAATCAGGTTGACAGGAGCTTTTTGTGGTCTTTGTAAATCACGCTGCAACACCTGCACACGTGCTAGGGATCGCGCCTCGCCTTTGTCTTTGAGAGCGATGGACACCTTCTCTCCATCATCGAGGGGAATTAGTTTAAATGGTAGAGCGCTCGCTTAGCATGCGAGAGGTAGCGGGATCGATGCCTGCGTTCTCCACGTGCTGTCCTTCCTTTTTACGACCCCTTCAAGGGGCACTCCCTAGATCAGTGGTGTCAAACTCAAATCCTGGAGGGCCAGAGCTCTGCACAGTTTAGCTCCAACCAGCTCAAACTCACACCTGCAAGGAAGTTTCTAGCAAACCTGAAGACCTTGATTAGCTGAATCAGGTGTGTTTGATTAGGGTTGGAGCAAAACTGTGCAGAGCTCTGGCCCTCCAGGAATTGAGTTTGACACCACTGCCCTAGATGAGCTTTTGAGGCTCAGTGCTGCCGAAAAGTTTTTTCAAACGAGCTACTGCGCACATTCCTCGCAAATGCAGGTCCCACCGAGATTTGAACTTGGAGCAAGGAGCAAATGAAGCCTTTGCTTTTTAAGCCCATGTTTCCCCAATTCCTACTCGGTTTGAGAGTGCCAATTTCACCGCCACATCAACAGTTGCGCATCACCTCTGTTTTTTCCCTCCCTTCCGCAAAAAAACCTAAAAAGGTTCCACCGAGATTTGAACTCGGATAGCTGGATTCAAAGCCCAGAGTGCTAACCATTACAACATGGAACCAACACAGCCTGCTAGCTGGCTGTCTGAGAGGCAGATAGCGATGAGGCTAGGTGGAATCAGGTAGACAGCAGCTGGCGTTTGGTGAATGGACCACCTCGACTAAAAGCGGCGGACATGGTTCCACTGCCGAAACCCGGGATTGAATCAGGGACCTTTAGATCTTCAGTCTAACGCTCTCCCAACTGAGCTATTTCGGCCAGGTCCTCATGTGGTTTAGCCAGCAGGGATGTCTGGGAGACCGCCCGTCACTTTGGAGAAGAGCAGAGCGAAGGTCCCAGAGAGAAAATGCGTGGCCCGTACGGGGATCGAACCCGCGACCTTGGCGTTATTAGCACCACGCTCTAACCAACTGAGCTAACCGGCCTCTCTCTGTAACATTTTATCCCCAATTTCTCAGAGATATCCTGGTTTCCCTAATCAGGCTGAAGAGATTAAAAGCAAAGCCTAATAAAGGGCTCGTCCGGGATTTGAACCCGGGGCCTCTCGCACCCTATGCGAGAATCATACCCCTAGACCAACGAGCCGAAACATACGTCCTCCCTGCTGCTGCCGGGGCCGCAAACATTTCCGTTTGCATGGCTTAAAGCGCAATATTTTAATTAAATCTACAATTAAAAGGTAGCCAGTGCAAAGTTGCCAGCACAGAGGAAATGCGGCCTCTGTTTTTTGTGGTCATTGGAAATCACGTTGTAGCACCTGCACACGTGCTAGGCATCGCGCCTCGCCTTTGTCTTTGAGAGCGATGGACACCTTCTCACCATCATCGAGGGGAATTAGCTCAAATGGTAGAGCGCTAGCTTAGCATGCGAGAGGTAGCGGGATCGATGCCTGCATTCTCCACGTGCTGTCCTTCCTTTTTACGACCCCTTCAATTCAATTCAATTCAAATTTATTTGTATAGCGCTTTTCACAATACATTTTGTTTCAAAGCAGCTTTACAGAAATTGCATTTCAGAAATGTACGTAGAAAATACATTTAGTTAATCATCATGTATTAATTTAGGCCATAACATATCGCCAGCGTTGAGTCGTCTCTTCACAGGCGTCGAGTCGTCTCATCGCAGGCGTTTTTTCGTCTCATCGCAGGTGTTGGGGCATCTGAAGTCTCCGTGAGAGGCTGGATACAGACTGTAGCTGAAGAACGCTATTTACCTCGGGACTAGCGTCCCGAGACAACAGCAGAAAAGCAGATGGGAAATAATTAGCGTAGCTGCTGTTCATAATATTAATGCATTCGATCTGATTGAACAGTAGTATAAGAGGCAAGCATTATATGAATGCTTGGCTGAAGAGATGCGTCTTTAATCTAGTTTTGAACTGGGAGAGCGAGTCTGAGCAACGAACAGTATCAGGAAGGCTATTCCAGAGTTTAGGAGCTAAATATGAGAACGCCCTCCCTCCTTTAGTGGACTTAGATATCCTCGGAATGACCAGAAGCCTCGAATTTAGGGATCTTAAAGAACGCGATGGATTGTAGGGCGATAGAAGGTCCATTAAATACACAGGAGCTAAACCATTTAGGGCTTTATAGGTCAGTAATAGTACTTTGTAATTGATATGGAACTTAATAGGTAACCAGTGCAGAGATGATAAAATCGGTGTTATATGATCATATTTTCTTGACCTAGTAAGAACTCTAGCGACTGCATTTTGCACTAACTGTAGCTTGTTTATTGAGGATGCAGGACAACCAGCTAATAAAGCATTACAGTAATCTAGTCTCGAGGTCATGAATGCATGAACTAACTTTTCTGCATCAGTAACAGAAAGTATGTTACGTAATTTAGCAATGTTTCTAAGGTGGAAAAAAGCAGTTCTTGTAACATATGAAATGTGATTTTCGAAAGACAAGTTGCGGTCTAGTATAACACCCAGGTCTTTTACTGTAGTGGATAAGGTAACAGGACATCCTTCTAAATTAAAGTTGTATTGCACAAGGTTTTGTGGGTAGTTTTTTGGACCAATAAGTAATACCTCCGTTTTATCTGGATTTAACAGCAGGAAATTACACGTCATCCAGCATTTTATATCTTTAAGACACTCTGTCAATTTAGATAAGTTAGTGTTTTCATCTGGTCGTGATGAAATATATAATTGAGTGTCATCAGCATAACAGTGGAAATTAATTCCATGTTTTCTTATAATATTACCAAGTGGCAGCATATATATTGAGAATAGCAGAGGGCCTAACACCGATCCCTGCGGCACTCCATAGTCTACTGACGTTATCTTCGATTTTTCCCCATTTAGACAGACAAAATGGTAACGGTCCGATAAGTACGATCTAAACCAGCTTAATGCCTGTCCCTGAACACCAGTGTAGTTTTGTAGTCGATCCAAGAGTATTTTATGATCTATAGTGTCGAACGCAGCGCTAAGATCGAGCAGAACTAGTATTGAGATACAGCCTTGGTCAGAAGCTAAAAGTAAATAATTTGTAATTTTAACTAGCGCGGTTTCTGTGCTATGATGCGGTCTAAATCCTGACTGAAATTTTTCATATATCTCATTTTCTTGCAGGAAAGAGCACAATTGAGCGGACACAATTTTTTCTAATATTTTAGACATAAATGGAAGATTTGAAATGGGTCTGTAATTTGCTAAGTTATTTTGATCTAATTGCGGTTTCTTAATAATCGGTTTTATTACTGCCAGCTTGAATATTTTTGGAACATGACCTAAAGATAAAGACGAGTTAATAATATTGAGAAGAGGCTCTTCCACTACAGGTAACACTTCTTTCAGTAGTTTAGTGGGTATTGGATCTAATAAACATGTTGTTGGTTTAGATGCAAAGATACGTTTATTTAGCTCTTCCTGTCCTATAGTTGTAAAGCGGTGTAGTTGTTCTTGAGGGGCGATAGTTGAGGCTGAATCATAAGACACCATAGAGGATTGTACATTTACAATTGTATTTCGGATGCTTTCTATTTTCTCATTGAAGTAATTCATAAAATCATTACAACTATACTGTAACGGAATATTTTGCTCTGGTGATGTCTGTTTATTTGTTAGTCTAGCCACGGTGTTAAATAAAAACCTTGGATTATTTTGGTTATTTTCTATCAGTTTGCGGAGATGCTCAGCCCTGGCTGCTTTTAGAGCCTTTTTATAACGTGACATACTGTCTTTCCACGCGATTCTAAAGACCTCTATATTAGTTTGGGGCAATTCAAAGGGCACTCCCTAGATCAGTGTTGTCAAACTCAAATCCTGGAGGGCCAGAGCTCTGCACAGTTTAGCTCCAACCAGCTCAAACTCACACCTGCAAGGAAGTTTCTAGCAAACCTGAAGACCTTGATTAGCTGGATCAGGTGTGTTTGATTAGGGTTGGAGCAAAACTGTGCAGAGCTCTGGCCCTCCAGGAATTGAGTTTGACACCACTGCCCTAGATGAGCTTTTGAGGCTCAGTGCTGCCGAAAAGTTTTTTCAAACGAGGTACTGCGCACATTCCTCGCAAATGCAGGTCCCACCGAGATTTGAACTCAGATCGCTGGATTCAGAGCCCAGAGTGCTAACCATTACACCATGGAACCTTGGCGTGGGTCATCTTTTCCCATGAGCAGCAGAGAGTTAAGTCATTCAGTCCAGAAGCGCGAGAGCAAGGAGCAAATGAACCCTTTGCTTTTTAAGCCCATGTTTCCCCAATTCCTACTCAGTTTGAGAGTGCCAATTTCACCGCCACATCAGCAGTTGCGCATCACCTCTGTTTTTTCCCTTCCTTCCGCAAAAAAACCTAAAAAGGTTCCACCGAGATTTGAACTCGGATCGCTGGATTCAAAGCCCAGAGTGCTAACCATTACACCATGGAACCAACACAACCTGCTACGTGGCTGTCTGAGAGGCAGATAGCGATGAGGCTAGGTGGAATCAGGTTGAAAGGAGCTGGCGTTTGGTCAATGGACCACCTCGACTAAAAGAGGCGGACATGGTTCCACTGCCGAAAACCCGGGATTGAACCAGGGACCTTTAGATCTTCAGTCTGACGCTCTCCCAACTGAGCTATTTCGGCCAGGTGCTCATGTGGTTTAGCCAGCAGGGATGTCTGGGTGACCGCCTGTCACTTTGGAGAAGAGCAGAGCGAAGGTCCCAGAGAGAAAATGTGTGACCCGTACGGGGATTGAACCCCCGACCTTGGCGTTATTAGCACCACGCTCTAACCAACTGAGCTAACTGGCCTCTCTCTGTAACATTTTATCCCCAATTTCTCAGAGATATCCTGGTTTCCCTAATCAGGCTGAAGAGATTAAAAGCAAAGCCTAATAATGGGCTCGTCCGGGATTTGAACCCGGGACCTCTCGCACCCTAAGCGAGAATCATACCCCTATACCAACGAGCCGAAACATACGTCCTCCCTGCTGCTGCCGGGGCCGCAAACATTTCCGTTTGCATGGCTTAAAGCGCAATATTTTAATTAAATCTACAATTAAAAGGTAGCCAGTGCAAAGTTGCCAGCACAGAGGAAATGCGGCCCCCTGTTTTTTGTGGTCATTGGAAATCATGCTGCAGCACCTGCACACGTGCTAGGGATCGCGCCTCGCCTTTGTCTTTGAGAGCGATGGACACCTTCTCTCCATCATCGAGGGGAATTAGTTTAAATGGTAGAGCGCTCGCTTAGCATGCGAGAGGTAGCGGGATCGATGCCTACGTTCTCCACGTGCTGTCCTTCCTTTTTACGACCCCTTCAAGGGGCACTCCCTAGATCAGTGGTGTCAAACTCAAATCCTGGAGGGCCAGAGCTCTGCACAGTTTAGCTCCAACCAGCTCAAACTCACACCTGCAACGAAGTTTCTAGCAAACCTGAAGACCTTGACACAGCTGGATCAGGTGTGTTTGATTAGGGTTGGAGCAAAACTGTGCAGAGCTCTGGCCCTCCAGGAATTGAGTTTGACACCACTGCCCTAGATGAGCTTTTGAGGCTCAGTGCTGCCGAAAAGTTTTTTCGATCGAGCTACTGCGCACATTCCTCGCAAATGCAGGTCCCACCGAGATTTGAACTCGGATCGCTAGATTCAGAGCCCAGAGTGCTAACCATTTCACCATGGAACCTTGGCGTGGGTCATCTTTTCACATGAGCAGCAGAGAGTTAAGTCATTCAGTCCAGAAGCGCGAGAGCAAGGAGCAAATGAAGCCTTTGCTTTTTAAGCCCATGTTTCCCCAATTCCTACTCGGTTTGAGAGTGCCAATTTCACCGCCACATCAGCAGTTGCGCATCACCTCTGTTTTTTCCCTCGCTTCCGCAAAAAAACCTAAAAAGGTTCCACCGAGATTTGAACTCGGATCGCTGGATTCAAAGCCCAGAGTGCTAACCATTACACTATGGAACCAACACACCCTGCTACGTGGCTGTCTGAGAGGCAGATAGCGATGAGGCTAGGTGGAATCAGGTAGACAGGAGCTGGCGTTTGGTCAATGGACCACCTCGACTAAAAGAGGCGGACATTGTTCCACTGCCGAAACCCGGGATTGAACCAGGGACCTTTAGATCTTCAGTCTAACGCTCTCCCAACTGAGCTATTTCGGCCAGGTCCTCATGTGGTTTAGCCAGCAGTGATGTCTGGGAGACCGCCCATCACTTTGGAGAAGAGCAGAGCGAAGGTCCCAGAGAGATAATGCGTAGCCCGTACGGGGATCGAACCCGCGACCTTGGCGTTATTAGCAACACGCTCTAACCAACTGAGCTAACCGGCCTCTCTCTGTAACATTTTATCCCCAATTTCTCAGAGATATCCTGGTTTCCCTAATCAGGCTGAAGAGATTAAAAGCAAAGCCTAATAATGGGCTCGTCCGGGATGTGAACCCGGGACCTCTCGCACCCTAAGCGAGAATCATACCCCTAGACCAACGAGCCGAAACATACGTCCTCCCTGCTGCTGCCGGGGCCGCAAACATTTCCGTTTGCATGGCTTAAAGCGCAATATTTTAATTAAATCTACAATTAAAAAGTAGCCAGTGCAAAGTTGCCAGCACAGAGGAAATGCGGCCTCTGTTTTTTGTGGCCATTGTAAATCACGCTGCAGCACCTGCACACGTGCTAGGGATCGCGCCTCGCCTTTGTCTTTGAGAGCGATGGACACCTTCTCTCCATCATCGAGGGGAATTAGCTCAAATGGTAGAGTGCTCGCTTAGCATAAGAAGGGGTCCAATCTTTGCGCCCCGCACGCAAGCGAAAAGGACGCAGAAAACGCGAAAAAACGCACAAATTTGCCCTGCAACAATATTCGGGCTATATTCCTGTACGTTATGGAAGAGTTTTAGTTACATGTGAAACAAGTCACACTCCGCGGGCTGGGCTCGAACCCGTGTTCTGCGCGACTAGTGTGTGATCAACTGCGCATGCGCCTTCATTTGGTTATCAATGTGACATATCATTATATTGATTGATATTAATTGTGTATATTATTTAAAAAAAAAGCAAATTACATGTTTATGGTTTAATAAAACTAATACAAATGTTTATTCAAATATGTGTTTTTTGTGTGTGGGATTGATTGATGTGATTTATCTGATTTATTTTAGGACACTTTAAATGTTTTATACACACAAATGCACACAAATATCGAAATGTAAATTTTTTTATTAAAATTAATACACACAAATATTGAAATAAGTACACACACACACATAAATATATGGACATACACACAATATATGTGTTATATACAATGTATACTCTATGAAAGAGTGGGTGGGCCAATGTACAGTTTGCACATTCCAGTCCCAAGGCAATTAAAAGCAGCACAATGAATAAGAGTGTGAACAGTATTTATTTACTAAAACTACAAGACATTAATGAACAACAATAAACAACTAACAATGTAGAAATAGAATAGAACATTCTGTAATATAAATAAAACAAACAAGACATTACCGAAAGATTGAGAGAAAAAAAGAACATAACTGTATTTACACATAGATATTTATTTACAGGTATTTACAAACAATCTTTTTTCTGTGTTGGAAGATTTTTATTATGGAGGTGGCTGTCCAGGTTTTTTCTGCTGGCGCTGTTCTACCAGCCACTCTAAAGATTTGCCACCAGAGACACTGGGGCAAAACGTGGCACTGCCGAAGCGGCTGTGGCCGAACTCCTTGGTTTTGGGCTTGCCACACTTAGAGCATTTGTTATATGCCACTTCACGGACATATTTCCTTTTGTGGGCTCCACTGGCCTCCTCTTCTGCCCTGCGTCGTCTGTTCCTCTGAGTGAAGCGGGACACAGACACCGGGGCAGTGGGAGCAGGAGCCTCTCGCACGTCAGGAAACACTGGAGTTGGAGCCAGGAGAGGAGCAGCTGAAGCGCCCCCTGCACCAGCTGCCAGCAGCGTGGGCGCAGTGTTCAATAAAATAAACTGGGGCAGTGGCACAGGAACCGGGGGAGGAGTAGGAGCTGCTGGGGTAATTGGCCTCACAATTGCAGCACTGGCAGGTCGTCTGCCCGGCCGTAGCTTAGGAGCCTGTCCCGCTCTGTTAGGAGGAAGGACAAACTCGTGCCGGGCCCCTGATGTGGAGGGAGCCTCATCCAGCTTTTCCCGCGGAGCAGGAAGCTGTGAGCTGGCCACAGCGATGCGGTCTTCTGCAGCAAGGCCCTGGGTAAGGACAGTCACTTCCTGGGTGTTCTCCCTTCGATTAAACCTGCAATCAAAAAATGTATTCATAATAAATAACTGCTATCCCTTTCTTTCAAATGTCAATGTAAAACCATGCTTACCACTGAGTGAGAGTCCTCTGATTCAGCATAAACAGCTGAAGTGACGTGGCCTCCATCAGAGTTTGGCAGTTCAGCACCAGGTCTCGGATGTGGTGGTAATCCGTGAGCACCTTAGTCCAACGAGGAAGACGGACTCCATCCTTCTTAGTTGGGGACTTGTGAAGTGCACACAGTTTGATACACATGGCCTCAACTAAGCGACTGGTGCTGGGCCACTGAGCTGGCCCCCCAGGATGACCAATCAGGCACCTCTTCACACTGTCCACACCCGGTGTCACTCCTGTGTTTTTCGGAGCCTTGAAGCGTCCGTGGGTCAGTTTGGGCTGGTGTCTGGGCTGATAGTGAATCTTCCTCTTGTCCCCATCAGGAAGAGCAGTCCACAGACGGATGACCTCTGTGACCTGCTGCTCGTCCAGGTAGAGTGCCTGACGGAGGGACACCAGGTACTCAGCCAGATCCTGCACCTTATCCCAGCCTGCAACGCCATCGGGTCCAAGAACAGGAGCCTGCAGGAAAGTATTACAATAACAATACACAGCATGTTAAATGTCAGAGTGTAAAAGCAAATAGAAACTAATAATGAGAAGCTTACTTACAGGAGCCTGGTCTGCAACACTGGACCCAGTTGATGTTGCAGAAGCAGAGGCAGCACTTGGCTGGACAGAAGGCTGTGGAGGAGACTGCAGAGGAGGCTGGGCAGGGCGCAGAGGAGGAGACTGCAGAGGAGGCTGAGCAGGGGGCAGAGGAGGAGACTGCAGAGGAGGCTGGGCAGGGCGCAGAGTAGGAGACTGCAGAGGAGGCTGGGCAGGGCGCTGCAGTCCTGTGGGTGGCTGTAGTGAGGATGGTCCTGGTGCAGAGGGACAGGGGTTGAAGGCCTGGGGGCCGCTGCTGTGGACTGGGACAGGCTCAATGGGGTCATAGAGGACTGGCACTGTGAGGTCCTCAGGTTCCTCCTCAACAAAGCCTTCGTCCTGCACCACCTCATCAGTCATCTGCTCCACCAGCCGATCCTCCTCTTCTGGGTTATCCATAACAGTCAGGGATTTCCCAGACTGACTGTACAGATACTCCATACCCAGCAGCTCCCCTGCAAAAGAACACACATACAAAGCACATTCACATTATTATAGCTGTAGTGGCTATTTGTCCATAACAAACTGAAACAAAAAAAACAATCAAACTTTTCAAAGTTTGATCGTTTGTAGGCTTGACGCAGTTTAACAGATCAAAAAATTAAAATAATAAACAAGAAGATAATAAGCATAAATGCAAAATAAAGCAAATTCACTTTAGCAAAAGAAAGCAAAGAAATAAGGCTATAAAGGGTCAAATTAAGCCTAAATTAAACAAAGTACAAATAACTCCAACAATAGTTGAATTATTTGAAATACAATATAAAAAATGTACACTCAAACACTCATACACCTGTATAATGTATAATCTTTTGTTTGAGTTAACATGAATAATTCTCACCTGTGTAAGCCCCTGGAGGCTGGTAGCGATCATCCAGGGACATCTTCAGCACTTTGCGGCTGAGCCGGTCCATTGCCTCCCTCTCAACGCTACTGTAGGTCCTCAGGTCAGTCTTTCCCCTCACTGCTTCATCCATCCGGTCCTGGTTCCAGCGCATCAGGCCTTCCAGGAGATAGGCCTGGAAATGCGCATCACTGGCACTGGTCCCTACAGGTCAAATAAAGTCAAATATATGTTATCTATGTATTCAGTATGGCAGAATAGGTTATAAAAGTTTAAAGTTTTTTGCAGGTTATAAAAGTTATAACCTACCTGGGATGAAGCGATTTAAATGGAGGTGGAAAGACTCCAAGGAGGTGGAGCCACGAGCACAGCGATAGCAGCTGAGCTCCACACCACCCTTCTTCAGTGTGTCTGTCTTCTGGTACAGAGGGAAGCCCTCTGGGTCCTGAATACAGGCGATGTGCCTCTGCTGGTCTATCCAGACCTGTTGGATTCGCTCGTGGTCCAGCAGTGGTACACCCAGAGTGTCCCTCCCCTTCTCACTGTCCATCTCATCAATGAGCGCCTTGATCCTCCAGGTGGTCTCCTCCACTCCTCTGGTCCGCTTGCGACAGTGCAGTGCCAACTCCTTCCTGGTGATCAGCTTATCCAGAGCCTTCTCTGAGACTGGACCAGCTCCTCTGGCCTGTAACTCCCCCTGTTTGGCCAACCGTAGAGCAGCGACATCATCTGGATCCAGCTCAAAGATGCACCTGGAAAGCCGAGCCATGAAGGTGCCGTAGAGCTGATGAGCCTCCGTGATGACACCTGCTGCAAAGCGCCGCATGAAGTGCCAAATGTCTAGGCGCACTTGGAGCTCATCCCACTCTATGAACATGGCTCTGACCTGCGACTGTCTGTGCGCGTGTGGGCTGCAGCAGTCTCTGTCCATATACATGACGGCGGGTGGTGCCACTCCCGCCTCCCTGTACCTCTTCATGAGACCCACCGCCATGGGCCACAATCCATGCCCCTCTGCCGCTGTGAGGACTGACACCAACACCTGGCCGTGCTCATTGCCTACATTAGTGCACCAACCAGCAGTGTTGGCAGCAGCGCCGGCCAGTTTTTTGGTGACCTATGTAAAAAAAAAAACAGTAGAATAAACAAATGTCAGAAAAATTTAAGATAATAACAATTATTATTACTCAAACTTGACTTTTTATACCTTTTTGGTGGAGTCCATCTTGAGGACAGAGCCAAAGACTGAGGTTTTTTTGGCCTTGACCTCAGGTAGCCGCGAGAGGACGTCCCTGGCATACACAGACAACAGCCACTTGGGTTTGGGGATGGGTGGGAGGGGCGGGGGCGCAGAAAAGAGTGGAGGCTCAACGATGGAGGAGTCTGTGAAGGGCTCACAGACAGTGAGGTACTCCAGCGTCCGCTGTGACCACGCTGAGGTGTGTTGCTCCTGCAGCGACACTGTTGCCCCGGGTCCTCTCCCGCATCATTATGACTACACGGTAGTCACACGAGTACCTACAGACAGTCAAATAATTCTGTTCAGTGCCACATCTTATTATTTCAATGTTAATATCAGTAAATCAACGTATTTGATTTTATACAGTACAACAAATTACAGTGCATTGCTCTAAATATGAATGTGTTCTACCTGTATGTCAGAATGGCGGGGAATTTTCTGCGGTGTCCCATGTCGAGCTGTCCCAGGATGTCTTCAGACCAGGCTGGATACTTCTTCTTGCACCCTTTGCACTCCAGATACTCTGTGGCCATGTCATACCACCCGTCTATGTCCAGGACCTTGCGCACAGTGCGATAAAGGCCAGCAGCTGTCAGCTTGTGGTTATTGCAGGCTGGCTGGACACAGACAAGTGGAATGGACCACATCTTCAGCGGCATCCAGAGGAACAGAGGGTGGCAGAAGAAGATATCAGGAGAAGTAGGGGGCTGGGTGAAGACGGTCGGGGGCTGGGGAGGGTACCACCAGAAGTTGGGATGTGGTGTCAGCTCAGGCTTCCCTGTTTTTATGTTGGCCCTGAACAGAGTCTTCCTGATCCAGTCCTGCTGGAAAGATGGTAGTTGCTCTTTCCAGTGGACAGGAAGCTCTGCAGGCGACTGGGACACCTGGCCAGGGGTCCACAATGCTGGAGGAGCAGGATAAGGGGCAGGAGCAGGGGCAGGAGCAGGAGCAGGAGCAGGGGCAGTAGCACGAGCCGGGGCAGGAGCAGGGCCTCTCGAGCCTGCAGTGGCTGGAGCGTAAAAAAACACAACAAAATTATCTTATTGTTTTAGACTTTCACTGCATGACTTTCTCAGCTCTGCTGGACAGCTACTGCGATTACAAGGTTTACTGCAAAGCATGTATGATTAGTAGAGAGACGACATGATGATGAAAACATGGAAGGAAGCAGTGAAAATCATCCTGTTTTTCATCCAAGCACCATTAGAAGAAATACAAGAAGAAAAAAAGATGGGATCAGCCAAGTGTGAAGCGAAGCAGACCAAACACTACAACAGCCACTTATTCCAAGGGGAGTGGGGGAAGTGTGAGATGACAAGAATGAGCTTTAGTCAGTGATTACGATAAAAAAATGAAATAAAACCTTTTACATACACCTTTAAATTCTCTTTTTTCCTTTGAGGATGTTCACTCAAAGAGTGAATGTAGATTGACACCTGAGAAGTGCCATTCCTCTGTGTTGTGAAATAAAATAATATGATATGTCATTTAAAAAATACTGTTTTGTTTTATTTGTAATTGTTTGTAAAATATTGTTTAAGATTTACATACCTTGAGGAAGTTGTTCCTCAGCTTGCGAGGCTACAGTTGCCATCTCCAGGTCATCTTCCTCCTCAAAAAAATCCGTAGCAGCAGAGTCTGTAAAATAACATAAAACACTAAGCACATGTCACCAACACACTTGTATGCGTTAAGTGATACTGACCACATGTAAAGAGCTGTCTCCGGGCTGCGGTCTCAGACGCAGGAGGTACACGTGGTCCTGCAGCTGTTGAACACGTATTTTCGTTAGACATATATACTGCATAATATATACTGTAAAGCTTAGTAAATCAGTAAAGTAATTAAATCAGTAAATTAGTAAAGCTTGCAAATCACTTACAGGGTTTGGCTGGAGACAAAATCTTTTGTGCCAGCTGTGAAGCAGATAAATGCTTCCCCCGTACCAACAGGGCCTTCACATTGGTCGCCAGCAGTGGCCTGTTCTTAGTGGCAGTAGGTGGAGGAGGAACAGACACAGTGGCAGTGGGCACAGCAGCAGTGAGGACAGATGCAGTGGGCACAGTGGTGGTGGGCACGTGGGCTGGAGCCTGCCTCTTCAGCACGTATGCTTTGAAAAGGGCCATATTGGTGTTAGGCCTGGCCTTTGCCTTCTTCAGGTAGGTGATGAGAGCCTGGGCCTCCTTGCTTGGGTCCTCATACACCTCCTTCATTGACCTACCCTTAAAATCCCCAAACTCCACCATCAGACATCCAGAGTCTCCTGTCCTCTGGGCCTCCTGCAGCATGGCCTGTTTATTCTGATACACCTCCACAGCCTCGCCTACCTTACTGATCTGCGAGGTGTATCTGAGGAACAGGTGTTTGTTGGCCGACAGCGGGTTGTCCCTCTCCTCCTCCCCCAAAATGCTGCTGACCAGATAGCAGGCATACCCCAGTGAGTTCTCCAGGAGCCACAGGAACCTCTGACCCTGGTGTTTCCCAAACTGGATCTTGCAGTGAGCCAGAACCAGGAACTGGTCTCCAGGATTCCCTCCATTCTGCCTCACAAAGGCAGTGGCCTCAGCCAGGACCTCCTCCTTACACCTGGCCCTCCCTGCCAACACGATCTCCCTCCTATTGGCCTCCTCAGTTGGCCCCATAAGGAGTCGACCCTCAGAGGTTCTTCGTAAAACCGGGTATGCATACATAATCTGAAAGGACACAGGCATAAACAGAACGTTACATAGCTGTCATATTCCAACTGAAAGTATTTTACTACAGCATTTGTTTTTTATGTAATTAATTATTATAATATTATAATAATTAATGATTATTATTATTATTATGAGCATAAGCATTATTGTTTTTTATACAACTGTGAATCACTTTGAATTGCCTTGTGTACAAATTATAAATAGTGTGATGAACTTATTAATAAGAAAATAAATAACACTTGGTACAATCTTACTGGTATCATGCCATGCTTAAATCGTTTTGTTTTGTTTAGCTTTTGTGGCAGAGATTACTAAGAAACACCAAATATAACATAAAGGCGTTTATGACAATTCATAATAATATGATCATCAAACAGATCTAAAACTTAAAATGGTATATCAAATCGTTTTGGTATATCTTTTATAACATAGTTGAGAATCATTTGTTGAAACAAAAAAAAATGTTTTTGCCTATTCATGTCTTTTTAAATATGTATAACATAGTATTTAAAAAGATAACATAAATATGTATACTGGTGTATAACATAGTATAGTATAACATATATGAATTAAACTTTTTTTTTTTAAAAGGTTTTAGTAAAAATGTTCTTGTGCTCAAAATAATGTAATGAATGACACAAAAAAAATACTTAATTAACAACAACAAAAAAATGGTTTGAGGAGGATATAGCTTAATTAGCAGTCGGCTAATTATCTTGACAGTAGTGACATGTTTTTTACTGTATATCATGGTAAAGTTGCAGGTTCACATGTACAGAAGAAAACGTGTGCTATTACACGCTAGCTAGCTTTATTGGCATGTTTAATTGTCTAAAAACACACACTGTTTATGAATAAATAATGATCAATTATACAGTCGTGAAGAATAGACTTACCTGTTGCAAAGATTGCAAAGATGACGATAATAATAGCGGTCGCCGATTGGTCAAAAGTAAGCCACAGGAGCAGAGCCAGGAGAGAAACACGATTGGTCAAAAGTAAGCCACAGGAGAGAAACGCGATTGGTCAAAAGTAAGCAACAGGAGAGAAACGCGATTGGTCAAAAGTAAGCCACAGGAGAGAACGCGATTGGTCAAAAGTAAGCCACAGGAGAGAACGCGATTGGTCAAAAGTAAGCCACAGCAGAGAAACACGATTGGCTCACGTGGGCTTACTTTGGGCTTACTTTGGCTCAATCGGTAGGAAGCAGTAGGCGCAAGCGAGAGGTAGCGGGATCGATGCCTGCATTCTCCACGTGCTGTCCTTCCTTTTTACGACCCCTTCAAGGGGCACTCCCTAGATCAGTGGTGTCAAACTCAAATCCTGGAGGGCCAGAGCTCTGCACAGTTTAGCTCCAACCAGCTCAAACTCACACCTGCAAGGAAGTTTCTAGCAAACCTGAAGACCTTGATTAGCTGGATCAGGTGTGTTTGATTAGGGTTGGAGCAAAACTGTGCAGAGCTCTGGCCCTCCAGGAATTGAGTTTGACACCACTGCCCTAGATGAGCTTTTGAGGCTCAGTGCTGCCGAAAAGTTTTTCGAACGAGCTACTGCGCACATTCCTCGCAAATGCAAGTCCCACCGAGATTTGAACTCGGATCGCTGGACTCAGAGCCCAGAGTGCTAACCATTACACCATGGAACCTTGGCGTGGGTCATCTTTTCCCATGAGCAGCAGAGAGTTAAGTCATTCAGTCCAGAAGCGCGAGAGCAAGGAGCAAATGAAGCCTTTGCTTTTTAAGCCCATGTTTCCCCAATTCCTACTCGGTTTGAGAGTGCCAATTTCACCGCCACATCAGCAGTTGCGCATCACCTCTGTTTTTTCCCTCCCTTCCGCAAAAAAACCTAAAAAGGTTCAACCGACATTTGAACTCGGATCACTGGATTCAAAGCCCAGAGTGCTAACCATTACACCATGGAACCAACACACCCTGCTACGTGGCTGTCTGAGAGGCAGATAGCGATGAGGCTAGGTGGAATCAGGTAGACAGGAGCTGGCGTTTGGTCAATGGACCACCTCGACTAAAAGAGGCGGACATGGTTCCACTGCCGAAACCCGGGATTGAACCAGGGACCTTTAGATCTTCAGTCGTGGCTGGAGCAAAACTATTGTATGTGTCTTTGGGCAGCAGTAAACAACTAGTTCTCCCCGTCGGGAATCGAACCCCGATCTTCCGCGTGACAGGCGGAGATAATGTCCACTATACTAACAAGGAGTTGCAAAGACTGGTCGTCGCCTCCGATCAGTGTGACTTCAGCTCGCTGCAGACAGCCTTCCCATTTCCAGGAACGGCCTCATGCGTCATTTTAGGTCATCGCTTCCTCGACGCGAGCGTTCTAACTGATTTGACGGCATCCAACCTCCAATCAAGCCCCTGCGTTGGTGGTATAGTGGTGAGCATAGCTGCCTTCCAAGCAGTTGACCCGGGTTCGATTCCCGGCCAACGCATTGCCTTTTGCTCAAGCTTTCTTTAAAACAGTCGTCCGGGGCCCCTGGCCAACTCCTTCTGTAACTCATTTTAGGTCGTCGCTTCCTCGTCGCAAGCGTTCTTGCTGACTGCACAATTCGGCATCCAACCTCAGTTCAATGCCCCTGCGTTGGTGGTATAGTGGTGAGCATAGCTGCCTTCCAAGCAGTTGACCCGGGTTCGATTCCCGCCCAACGCATTGCCGTTTGCTCAAGCTGTCGTTAAAACAGTCGTCCGGGGCCCCTGGCCAACTCGTGGCTGGAGCAAAACTATTGTATGTGTCTTTGGGCAGCAGTAAACAACTAGTTCTCCCCGTCGGGAATCGAACCCCGATCTTCCGCGTGACAGGCGGAGATAATGTCCACTATACTAAGAAGGAGTTGCAAAGACTGGTCGTCGCCTCCGATCAGTGCGACTTCAGCTCGCTGCAGACAGCCTTCCCATTTCCAGGAACGGCCTCATGCGTCATTTTAGGTCATCGCTTCCTCGACGCGAGCGTTCTAACTGATTTGACGGCATCCAACCTCCAATCAAGCCCCTGCGTTGGTGGTATAGTGGTGAGCATAGCTGCCTTCCAAGCAGTTGACCCGGGTTCGATTCCCGGCCAACGCATTGCCTTTTGCTCAAGCTTTCTTTAAAACAGTCGTCCGGGGCCCCTGGCCAACTCCTTCTGTAACTCATTTTAGGTCGTCGCTTCCTCGTCGCAAGCGTTCTTGCTGACTGCACAATTCGGCATCCAACCTCAGTTCAATGCCCCTGCGTTGGTGGTATAGTGGTGAGCATAGCTGCCTTCCAAGCAGTTGACCCGGGTTCGATTCCCGCCCAACGCATTGCCGTTTGCTCAAGCTGTCGTTAAAACAGTCGTCCGGGGCCCCTGGCCAACTCGTGGCTGGAGCAAAACTATTGTATGTGTCTTTGGGCAGCAGTAAACAACTAGTTCTCCCCGTCGGGAATCGAACCCCGATCTTCCGCGTGACAGGCGGAGATAATGTCCACTATACTAACAAGGAGTTGCAAAGACTGGTCGTCGCCTCCGATCAGTGCGACTTCAGCTCGCTGCAGACAGCCTTCCCATTTCCAGGAACGGCCTCATGCGTCATTTTAGGTCATCGCTTCCTCGACGCGAGCGTTCTAACTGATTTGACGGCATCCAACCTCCAATCAAGCCCCTGCGTTGGTGGTATAGTGGTGAGCATAGCTGCCTTCCAAGCAGTTGACCCGGGTTCGATTCCCGGCCAACGCATTGCCTTTTGCTCAAGCTTTCTTTAAAACAGTCGTCCGGGGCCCCTGGCCAACTCCTTCTGTAACTCATTTTAGGTCGTCGCTTCCTCGTCGCAAGCGTTCTTGCTGACTGCACAATTCGGCATCCAACCTCAGTTCAATGCCCCTGCGTTGGTGGTATAGTGGTGAGCATAGCTGCCTTCCAAGCAGTTGACCCGGGTTCGATTCCCGGCCAACGCATTGCCTTTTGCTCAAGCTTTCGTTAAAACAGGCGTCCGGCGCCCCTGGCCAACTCGTGGCTGGAGCAAAACTATTGTATGTGTCTTTGGGCAGGATACGACTAGTTCTCCCCGTCAGGGAATCGAACCCCAGTCTTCCGCGTGACAGGCGGAGATACTGTCCACTATACTAACGAGGAGTCGCAGAGACAGGTAGTCGCCTCCGATCAGTGCGACTTCAGCTCGCCGCAGACAGCCTTCCCATTTCCAGGAACGGCCTCATGCGTCATTTTAGGTCATCGCTTCCTCGTCGCGAGCGTTCTTGCTGACTGCACAATCCGGCATCCAACCTCAAATCAAGCCCCTGCGTTGGTGGTATAGTGGTGAGCATAGCTGCCTTCCAAGCAGTTGACCCGGGTTCGATTCCCGGCCAACGCATAGCCTTTTGCTCAAGCTTTCTTTAAAACAGTCGTCCGGGGCCCTTGGCCAACTCCTTCTGTAACTCATTTTAGGTCGTCGCTTCCTCGTCGCAAGCGTTCTTGCTGACTGCACAATCCGGCATCCAACCTCCGTTCAATGCCCCTGCATTGGTGGTCTAGTGGTGAGCATAGCTGCCTTCCAAGCAGTTGACCTGGGTCGGATTCCCGGCCAACGCATTGCCTTTTGCTCAAGCTTTCGTTAAAACAGACGTCCGGAGCCCTTGGCCAACTCCTTCTGTGGCTGGAGCAAAAATTTCGTATAGGATTTTGGGCAGCTGTAAACGACTAGGTCTGGGTATGAATCGAACCCCTGTCTTCCGCGTGACAGGCGGAGATACTGTCCAATATACTAACGAGGAGTTGCAGAGACAGGTAGTCGCCTCCGATCAGTGCGACTTCAGCTCGCTGCAGATAGCCTTCCCATTTCCAGGAACGGCCTCATGCGTCATTTTGGGTCAGAGAAGCCAGTGAATCCCAAAAAAAACATCATCTAATACCATTTAAATATGAACTGTCTGTATAAAACGTGTTACGTTATTAAATTAGAGAGCTTGTATTTTAATAAAGAGCCTGGTAGGTCAGGTCAATAAGTTCATGCGTTTTTTTTTCAGTGCCGGGTCACAACAAAGATAGTTTCAGTTCCTTCGCACCTGCCAGTTGCTAATGTGTTGCGAGCATAATTGCTGACCGCACAATCCGGGATTCAGCCTACTTCCAACCCCCTGCGTTGGTGGTATAGTCGTGAGCATAGCTGCCTTCCAAGCAGTTGACTCGGGATCGATTCCCGCCCAACGCATTGCCGTTTGCTCAAGCTGTCGTTAAAACAGTCGTCTGGGGCCCCTGGCCAACTCGTGGCTGGAGCAAAACTATTGTATGTGTCTTTGGGCAGCAGTAAACAACTAGTTCTCCCCGTCGGGGAATCGAACCCCGGTCTTCCGCGTGACAGGCGGAGATACTGTCCACTATACTAACGAGGAGTCGCAAAGACTGGTAGTCGCCTCCGATCAGTGCGACTTCAGCTCGCTGCAGACAGCCTTCCCATTTCCAGGAACGGCCTCATGCGTCATTTTAGGTCATCGCTTCCTCGACGCGAGCGTTCTTGCTGACTGGACAATCCGGCATCCAACCTCCAATCAAGCCCCTGCGTTGGTGGTATAGTGGTGAGCATAGCTTCCTTCCAAGCAGTTGACCCGGGTTCGATTCCGGGGGAACAGTTAGCCAGCAGGGATGTCTGGGAGACCACCCGTCACTTTAGAGAAGAGCAGAGCGATGGTCCCAGAGAGATAATGCGTGGCCCGTACGGGGTTATTAGCACCACGCTCTAACCAACTGAGCTAACCGGCCTCTCTCTGTAACATTTTATCCCCAATTTCTCAGAGATATCCTGGTTTCCCTAATCAGGCTGAAGAGATTAAAAGCAAAGCCTAATAATGGCCTCGTCCGGGATTTGAACCCGGGACCTCTCGCACCCTAAGCGAGAATCATACCCCTAGACCAACGAGCCGAAACATACGTCCTCCCTGCTGCTGCCGGGGCCGCAAACATTTCCGTTTGCATGGCTTAAAGCGCAATATTTTAATTAAATCTACAATTAAAACGTAGCCAGTGCAAAGTTGCCAGCACAGAGGAAATGCGGCCTCTGTTTTTTGTGGTCATTGTAAATCACGCTGCAGCACCTGCACACGTGCTAGGGATCACGCCTCGCCTTTGTCTTTGAGAGCGATGGACACCTTCTCTCCATCATCGAGGGGAATTAGCTCAAATGGTAGAGCGCTCGCTTAGCATGCGAGAGGTAGCGGGATCGATGCCTGCATTCTCCACGTGCTGTCCTTCCTTTTTACGACCCCTTCAATTCAATTCAAATTTATTTGTATAGCGCTTTTCACAATACATTTTGTTTCAAAGCAGCTTTACAGAAAGTGCATTTCAGAAATGTACGTAGAAAATACAGTTAGTTAATCATCATGTATTAATTTAGGCCATAACATATCGCCAGCGTTGAGTCGTCTCTTCACAGGCGTCGAGTCGTCTCATCGCAGGCGTTTATTCGTCTCATCGCAGGTGTTGGGGCATCTGAAGTCTCCGTGAGAGGCTGGATACAGACTGTAGCTGAAGAACGCTATTTACCTCGGGACTAGCGTCCCGAGACAACAGCAGAAAAGCAGATGGGAAATAATTAGCGTAGCTGCTGTTCATAATATTAATGCATTCGATCTGATTGAACAGTAGTATAAGAGGCAAGCATTATATGAATGCTTGGCTGAAGAGATGCGTCTTTAATCTAGTTTTGAACTGGGAGAGCGAGTCTGAGCAACGAACAGTATCAGGAAGGCTATTCCAGAGTTTAGGAGCTAAATATGAGAACGCCCTCCCTCCTTTAGTGGACTTAGATATCCTCGGAATGACCAGAAGCCTCGAATTTAGGGATCTTAAAGAACGCGATGGATTGTAGGGCGATAGAAGGTCCATTAAATACACAGGAGCTAAACCATTTAGGGCTTTATAGGTCAGTAATAGTACTTTGTAATTGATATGGAACTTAATAGGTAACCAGTGCAGAGATGATAAAATCGGTGTTATATGATCATATTTTCTTGACCTAGTAAGAACTCTAGCGACTGCATTTTGCACTAACTGTAGCTTGTTTATTGAGGATGCAGGACAACCAGCTAATAAAGCATTACAGTAATCTAGTCTCGAGGTCATGAATGCATGAACTAACTTTTCTGCATCAGTAACAGAAAGTATGTTACGTAATTTAGCAATGTTTCTAAGGTGGAAAAAAGCAGTTCTTGTAACATATGAAATGTGATATGAAGTTGCGGTCTAGTATAACACCCAGGTCTTTTACTGTAGTGGATAAGGTAACAGGACATCCTTCTAAATTAAAGTTGTATTGCACAAGGTTTTGTGGGTAGTTTTTTGGACCAATAAGTAATACCTCCGTTTTATCTGGATTTAACAGCAGGAAATTACACGTCATCCAGCATTTTATATCTTTAAGACACTCTGTCAATTTAGATGAGTTAGTGTTTTCATCTGGTCGTGATGAAATATATAATTGAGTGTCATCAGCATAACAGTGGAAATTAATTCCATGTTTTCTTATAATATTACCAAGTGGCAGCATATATATTGAGAATAGCAGAGGGCCTAACACCGATCCCTGCGGCACTCCATAGTCTACTGACGTTATCTTCGATTTTTCCCCATTTAGACAGACAAAATGGTAACGGTCCGATAAGTACGATCTAAACCAGCTTAATGCCTGTCCCTGAACACCAGTGTAGTTTTGTAGTCGATCCAAGAGTATTTTATGATCTATAGTGTCGAACGCAGCGCTAAGATCGAGCAGAACTAGTATTGAGATACAGCCTTGGTCAGAAGCTAAAAGTAAATAATTTGTAATTTTAACTAGCGCGGTTTCTGTGCTATGATGCGGTCTAAATCCTGACTGAAATTTTTCATATATCTCATTTTCTTGCAGGAAAGAGCACAATTGAGCGGACACAATTTTTTCTAGTATTTTAGACATAAATGGAAGATTTGAAATGGGTCTGTAATTTGCTAAGTTATTTTGATCTAATTGCGGTTTCTTAATAATCGGTTTTATTACTGCCAGCTTGAATATTTTTGGAACATGACCTAAAGATAAAGACGAGTTAATAATATTGAGAAGAGCCTCTTCCACTACAGGTAACACTTCTTTCAGTAGTTTAGTGGGTATTGGATCTAATAAACATGTTGTTGGTTTAGATGCAAAGATACGTTTATTTAGCTCTTCCTGTCCTATAGTTGTAAAGCGGTGTAGTTGTTCTTGAGGGGCGATAGTTGAGGCTGAATCATAAGACACCATAGAGGATTGTACATTTACAATTGTATTTCGGATGCTTTCTATTTTCTCATTGAAGTAATTCATAAAATCATTACAACTATACTGTAACGGAATATTTTGCTCTGGTGATGTCTGTTTATTTGTTAGTCTAGCCACGGTGTTAAATAAAAACCTTGGATTATTTTGGTTATTTTCTATCAGTTTGCGGAGATGCTCAGCCCTGGCTGCTTTTAGAGCCTTTTTATAACGTGACATACTGTCTTTCCACGCGATTCTAAAGACCTCTATATTAGTTTGGGGCAATTCAAAGGGCACTCCCTAGATCAGTGTTGTCAAACTCAAATCCTGGAGGGCCAGAGCTCTGCACAGTTTAGCTCCAACCAGCTCAAACTCACACCTGGGGCTCGTTCTTCGTACGTTGCTTAAAACATCCGAGATCAAATGAGACATCCAAGATGATATCATCGTGCTAATCATGATCCGGCTAATTGGGTTCTTCGAACACACCTGTTGTTTATGATTAGTATCGCTGGATTGAGTTATCTGAGATAATTGCGCGTTCATGCGCTGGGTTAAAAGGGGATATGTATCGATAGTAGAAACAATGATAAGCAACGCTGCTATTGGCTGTTCAGCATGGCCAAAGAACGCGCCCAGTTTTTCTCCCAAGGAGAACAAGAGCTTTTAATGGAAGGTTATGCCGAATTTGAATCTTTAATTAAAACGACAGGGAACACCTCGAAGTCTGCAAAATCCAGGAGAGAGGGCTGGCAAAAAGTAGCAGACAAATTAAATGCGTAAGTGCTGTCCATGGTAGATGTTTCTATCACTTTCTACAGTATGTATTTTTGCATTTTAATAATTTCATATTTATTTTGTTCTTTTATGTCAGAGCCTCCGCGGGACCCACTAGAACATGGGGACAAGTAAAAGTGAAGTACAAGAATATTCTACAAAATGGTAGCCTTTAATTCTTATACTGTCTTTATTTTAAAAAGCCACTTTTTTCCTCTTTTTAAAAGCCACTGTTAAATAATGTGTTTGTCTGTTTATAACAGCCACCAAGAAAAAGGCTGAAAAAAAAAAAACAGGTGGTGGTCCTGCACCACCACAATATACCCCAGCAGAGGAGCTGGCCCTTGGGTTGAATGAAAACCGACCCATTGTGGAGGGCATCCCTGGGGGCAGCTCTTCCTCAGACCCAAAGCCAGGGACCAGTAGCAGCAACACCTTTATTACTGGTAGGCTAAATGAGTTTTCAATTCTCTTAGTACACTGTAAATATAAATGAAGTATAATCCAAATGGCTTGTACAGTAATTTAAACCGTTTGTGGAAGTGAAAACTTCTAAACTTTTAGTTAATATAAAATATATTGCCATGAGTTATTGATCACATTATATTTTTTACAGTGTAGTTAATTGTAATGACAATTTTTTTTTGTTCCCCTCTTTTGTGCAGTTTTACATAATACACCAACACTTTTACCTGTTCCCAAGCAAGTGGTGGCTGAAGCATATGCAGTAAGTTGTGTACTTTTTCTAACTTGCATAAAGGGAAGAAAGTGCAACACTTTGTAATACCCATTTATTTCCATTGCACAGGACAGTGAAGAAACCCTCTCAGATGACTGTCCTTTGGAGGAAGAACCTGTAAGTGCATAAATAACTTTACACTAATTTGTATATACTTGTGTACCTATTCTTTCTGTCTGCAATATGAGTTGCAGGAGTCCACACCTACAGAAAGGCCTACAGAAGAGTCTGCACAAAGAACTGATACAGAGGTGGACAGTGTTGTACTTTTACTTTTTACTTTTGTTGCATGAGGCATGTTTTGACCCTTTTTCTTTCACAAAATGACACAGGGTGACATCCGTTCCCTATATAAACGGCATCTTCAACAAAAAATCGAGTATTTTGACCTGAAAAAACACAAATTAAGAGGATAAATTGAACTTGACAACTTGAAAAAGAGAAAAATTGCACTAGAGATAGAGTTGCTTCAAAAGGACCTTCAGAGTAAGTGCTAATACATCATTTGACACATAGTAGTATTGCTGACTTTACATCACTATCTCTTATTGCAGGCAAAGGATGACTTGCTGGCTTTTCTTTATAAAGAATTGTTTAAATAAAACTCCAGGAACTAAGCATTTTTGTCTTGTCTTTTATTACACATTCAAAAATGGTGTTCCACAATTCTGTCCCGTGCAGCTCTGCCACTAGGTTGGTCCAAGTGCACTGGCTGGAGGTCATCATCAGGCTGCACCCCCACCACAGGGGTCCTCTCCTTTCTGATAGTGGCAATGTTATGCAATATGGCACATGCAACAATTATGTCACAGGCCCTGTCAGGTGCAACCCTCAGACCCTTCAGACACTGAAATCTTTCCTTTAGTTGCCCAAAGGTCATTTCAATGCGTGCCCTTGTCCTGGCTAGAGCTGCATTGTAACGGGTTTGTGGTCCAGGGTTTGGGTCAGGGAATGGCGTCATGAAGTACTGCCTGCAGGCATAGCCCCGGTCACCAAGCAGGACCCCGTCAAAATTCCCTGTATAATGGAAAAATGCAGTTTTGTTAGGCTCAGCATAAGTGTGTGTAATACTGTGAGCTTGACATTTATAAGTTCCCTTACCACGTTCAAATAATGTGCATAAATGTGACTCTCTGAAAATTCTTGAGTCATGCACTGATCCTGGCCATTTTGCTTCCACATTTGTTATATGGAACATAGAGTCACACACCATCTAAGAGATTTTAGTCAGTCAACTGCATACTTTTTGATTACATTCATTTTTTTATGTAATATATTACTAATTAATCTGGAATATTATAAATTGTAATAGTAACTTGCCTGCACATTTACACTGTGAACCCCCTTTCGGTTCACAAAATCCCCTTCATTGGGCCCTGGTGGGGCCTTGATGGGGACGTGTGTGCAGTCTATGGCACCAATCACGTTAGGGAAGCCTGAAGGACACATACTGTTAGTCATACTTTTTGGCATGGTCATGATTGCATGTCATTAACAATTATAAATGTACCTGCAATAGCAAAAAAATTCTGCTTTACAACCTGGGGTCTTAAGTGGCTTGGAAATACCACAAAACCCCCTAAAAACTGCTTGAGTGCCAAGTAAACTTTGCGAATGGCACGACAGACAGCACTTTTCACTAAGTTCTCTGCATCTCCAATAGTGTAAAGGAACGTGCCACTCGCAAAGAATCTCAGGGCAATGCACACAGTCAGTGCAGTTGTCAAAGCCCGACTCCTCCGTGTTGAACATTTAATGTGTGGTTCCAGCAAATTAATGATGTAAATAACACCCTCACGAGAAAAACGATATCTCTCAAAAATTACACTGTCGCGCTGCGCTAAAGGATCCAGTCTATCCTGCAATACGCGATTAATTCGAAAAGCTCTGCGAATTATCCTCGCACCTTCCGCAACAGGTTGCTGTCGTAAAAATGGACAAGACATGGCTACGACAGACTTCCCGTATCACCTCCGCTTATAAAGCCGCAATCTAATCCTGTTTACATGAAATAAGCCTGCTCGCGAGCAGGTTCAAGCTGGCGCACCTGTTGCTATGACAGCAAGTCTAGGATGAGCTTCGAAGAACCAAACGATCCAAGATCATGCCAAATCGCCAACAATCAAATCCTGCTAACTGAGTTAGCGACGTACGAAGAACGAGCCCCTGCAAGGAAGTTTCTAGCAAACCTGAAGACCTTGATTAGCTGGATCAGGTGTGTTTGATTAGGGTTGGAGCAAAACTGTGCAGAGCTCTGGCCCTCCAGGAATTGAGTTTGACACCACTGCCCTAGATGAGCTTTTGAGGCTCAGTGCTGCCGAAAAGTTTTTTCAAACGAGGTACTGCGCACATTCCTCGCAAATGCAGGTCCCACCGAGATTTGAACTCGGATCGCTGGATTCAGAGCCCAGAGTGCTAACCATTACACCATGAAACCTTGGCGTAGGTCATCTTTTCCCATGAGCAGCAGAGAGTTAAGTCATTCAGTCCAGAAGCGTGAGAGCAAGGAGCAAATGAACCCTTTGCTTTTTAAGCCCATGTTTCCCCAATTCCTACTCAGTTTGAGAGTGCCAATTTCACCGCCACATCAGCAGTTGCGCATCACCTCTGTTTTTTCCCTCCCTTCCGCAAAAAAACCTAAAAAGGTTCCACCGAGATTTGAACTCGGATCGCTGGATTCAAAGCCCAGAGTGCTAACCATTACACCATGGAACCAACACACCCTGCTACGTGGCTGTCTGAGAGGCAGATAGCGATGAGGCTAGGTGGAATCAGGTTGACAGGAGCTGGCGTTTGGTCAATGGACCACCTCGACTAAAAGAGGCGGACATGGTTCCACTGCCGAAAACCCAGGATTGAACCAGGGACCTTTAGATCTTCAGTCTAACGCTCTCCCAACTGAGCTATTTCAGCCAGGTGCTCATATGGTTTAGCCAGCAGGGATGTCTGGGTGACCGCCCGTCACTTTGGAGAAGAGCAGAGCGAAGGTCCCAGAGAGAAAATGTGTGGCCCGTACGGGGATCGAACCCCCGACCTTGGCGTTATTTGCACCACGCTCTAACCAACTGAGCTAACCGGCCTCTCTCTGTAACATTTTATCCCCAATTTCTCAGAGATATCCTGGTTTCCCTAATCAGGCTGAAGAGATTAATAGCAAAGCCTAATAATGGGCTCGTCTGGGATTTGAACCCGGGACCTCTCGCACCCTAAGCGAGAATCATACCCCATACCAACGCGCCGAAACATACGTCCTCCCTGCTGCTGCCGGGGCCGCAAACATTTCCGTTTGCATGGCTTAAAGCGCAATATTTTAATTAAATCTACAATTAAAAGGTAGCCAGTGCAAAGTTGCCAGCACAGAGCAAATGCGGCCTCTGTTTTTTGTGGTCATTGGAACTCACGCTGCAGCACCTGCACACGTGCTAGGGATCGCGCCTCGCCTTTGTCTTTGAGAGCGATGGACACCTTTTCTCCATCATCGAGGGGAATTAGTTTAAATGGTAGAGCGCTCGCTTAGCATGCGAGAGGTAGCGGGATCGATGCCTACGTTCTCCACGTGCTGTCCTTCCTTTTTACGACCCCTTCAAGGGGCACTCCCTAGATCAGTGGTGTCAAACTCAAATCCTGGAGGGCCAGAGCTCTGCACAGTTTAGCTCCAACCAGCTCAAACTCACACCTGCAACGAAGTTTCTAGCAAACCTGAAGACCTTGACACAGCTGGATCAGGTGTGTTTGATTACGGTTGGAGCAAAACTGTGCAGAGCTCTGGCCCTCCAGGAATTGAGTTTGACACCACTGCCCTAGATGAGCTTTTGAGGCTCAGTGCTGCCGAAAAGTTTTTTCGATCGAGCTACTGCGCACATTCCTCGCAAATGCAGGTCCCACCGAGATTTGAACTCGGATCGCTGGATTCAGAGCCCAGAGTGCTAACCATTTCACCATGGAACCTTGGCGTGGGTCATCTTTTCCCATGAGCAGCAGAGAGTTAAGTCATTCAGTCCAGAAGCGCGAGAGCAAGGAGCAAATGAAGCCTTTGCTTTTTAAGCCCATGTTTCCCCAATTCCTACTCGGTTTGAGAGTGCCAATTTCACCGCCACATCAGCAGTTGCGCATCATCTCTGTTTTTTCCCTCCCTTCCGCAAAAAAACCTAAAAAGGTTGCACCGAGATTTGAACTCGGATCGCTGGATTCAAAGCCCAGAGTGCTAACCATTACACTATGGAACCAACACACCCTGCTACGTGGCTGTCTGAGAGCCAGATAGCGATGAGGCTAGGTGGAATCAGGGAGATAGGAGCTGGCGTTTGGTCAATGGACCACCTCGACTAAAAGAGGCGGACATGGTTCCACTGCCGAAACTCGGGATTGAACCAGTGACCTTTAGATCTTCAGTCTAACGCTCTCCCAACTGAGCTATTTCAGCCAGGTCCTGATGTGGTTTAGCCAGCAGGGATGTCTGGGAGACCGCCCGTCACTTTGGAGAAGAGCAGAGCGAAGGTCCCAGAGAGAAAGTGCGTGGCCCGTATGGGGATCGAACCCCCGACCTTGGCGTTATTAGCACCACGCTCTAACCAAATGAGCTAACCGGCCTCCCTCTGTAACATTTTATCCCCAATTTCTCAGAGATATCCTGGTTTCCCTAATCAGGCTGAAGAGATTAAAAGCAAAGCCTAATAATGGGCTCGTCCGGGATTTGAACCCGGGACCTCTCGCACCCTAAGCGAGAATCATACCCCTAGACCAACGATCCGAAACATACGTCCTCCCTGCTGCTGCCGGGGCCGCAAACATTTCCGTTTGCATGGCTTAAAGCGCAATATTTTAATTAAATCTACAATTAAAAATTAGCCAGTGCAAAGTTGCCAGCACAGAGGAAATGCGGCCTCTGTTTTTTGTGGTCATTGGAAATCACGCTGCAGCACCTGCACACGTGCTAGGGATCGCGCCTCGCCCTTTGTCTTTGAGAGCGATGGACACCTTCTTTCCATCATCGAGGGGAATTAGCTCAAATGGTAGAGCGCTCGCTTAGCATGCGAGAGGTAGCGGGATCGATGCCTGCATTCTCCACGTGCTGTCCTTCCTTTTTACGACCCCTTCAAGGGGCACTCCCTAGATCAGTGGCGTCAAACTCAAATCCTGGAGGGCCAGAGCTCTGCACAGTTTAGCTCCAACCAGCTCAAACTCACACCTGCAAGGAAGTTTCTAGCAAACCTGAAGACCTTGATTAGCTAGATCAGGTGTGTTTGATTAGGGTTGGAGCAAAACTGTGCAGAGCTCTGGCCCTCCAGGAATTGAGTTTGACACGACTGCCCTAGATGAGCTTTTGAGGCTCAGTGCTGCCGAAAAGTTTCTCGAACGAGGTACTGCGCACATTCCTCGCAAATGCAGGTCCCACCGAGATTTGAACTCGGATCGCTGGATTCAGAGCCCAGAGTGCTAACCATTACACCATGGAACCTTGGCATGGGTCATCTTTTCCCAAGAGCAGCAGAGAGTTAAGTCATTCAGTCCAGAAGCGCGAGAGCAAGGAGCAAATGAAGCCTTTGCTTTTTAAGCCCATGTTTCCCCAATTCCTACTCGGTTTGAGAGTGCCAATTTCACCGCCACATCAGCAGTTGCGCATCACCTCTGTTTATTCCCTCCCTTCCTCAAAAGAACCTAAAAAGGTTCCACTGAGATTTGAACTCGGATCGCTGGATTCAAAGCCCAGAGTGCAAACCATTACACCATGGAACCAACACACCCTGCTACGTGGCTGTCTGAGAGGCAGATAGCGATGAGGCTAGGTGGAATCAGGTTGAGAGAGGTGGCTGGCGTTTGGTCAATGGACCACTTCGACTAAAAGAGGCGGACATGGTCCCACTGCCGAAACCCGGGATTGAACCAGGGACCTTTAAATCTTCAGTCTAACGCTCTCCCAACTGAGCTATTTCAGCCAGTTCCTCATGTGGTTTAGCCAGCATGGATGTCTGGGAGACCGCCCGTCACTTTGGAGAAGAGCAGAGCGAAGGTCTCAGAGAGAAAATGTGTGGCCCGTACGGGGATCGAACCCGCGACCTTGGCGTTATTAGCACCACGCTCTAACCAACTGAGCTAACCGGCCTCTCTCTGTAACATTTTATCCCCAATTTCTCAGAGATATCCTGGTTTCCCTAATCAGGCTGAAGAGATTAAAAGCAAAGCCTAATAGTGGGCTCGTCCGGGATTTGAACGCGGGACCTCTCGCACCCTAAGCGAGAATCATACCCCTAGACCAACGAGCCGAAACATACGTCCTCCTTGCTGCTGCCGGGGCCGCAAACAATTCCGTTTGCATGGCTTAAAGCGCAATATTTTAATTAAATCTACAATTGAAAGGTAGCCAGTGCAAAGTTGCCAGCACAGAGGAAATGCGGCCTCTGTTTTTTGTGGTCATTGGAAATCACGCTGCAGCACCTGCACACATGCTAGGGATCGCGCCTCGCCTTTGTCTTTGAGAGCAATGGACACCTTCTCTCCATCATCAAGGGGAATTAGCTCAAATGGTAGAGCGCTCGCTTAGCATGCGAGAGGTAGCGGGATCGATGCCTGCATTCTCCACATGCTTTCCTACCTTTTCACGACCCCTTCAAGGGGCACTCCCCCGATCAGTGGTGTCAAACTCAAATCCTGGAGGGCCAGAGCTCTGCACAGTTTAGCTCCAACCAGCTCAAACTCACACCTGCAAGGAAGTGTCTAGCAAACCTGAAGACCTTGATTAGCTTGATCAGGTGTGTTTTATTAGGGTTGGAGCAAAACTGTGCAGAGCTCTGGCCCTCCAGGAATTGAGTTTGACACCACTGCCCTAGATGAGCTTTTGAGGCTCAGTGCTGCTGAAAAGTTTCTCGAACGAGCTACTGCGCACATTCCTTGCAAATGCAGGTCCCACCGAGATTTTAACTCGGATCGCTGGATTCAGAGCCCAGAGTGCTAACCATTACACCATGGAACCTTGGCGTGGGTCATCTTTTCCCATGAGCAGCAGAGAGTTAAGTCATTCAGTCCAGAAGCGCGAGAGCAAGGAGCAAATGAAGCCTTTGCTTTTTAAGCCCATGTTTCCCCAATTCCTACTCGGTTTGAGAGTGCCAATTTCACCGCCACATCAGCAGTTGCGCATCACCTCTGTTTTTTCCCTCCCTTCCGCAAAAAAACCTAAAAAGTTTCCACCGAGATTTGAACTCGGATCACTGGATTCAAAGCCCAGAGTGCTAACCATTACACCATGGAACCAACACACCCTGCTAGGTGGCTGTCTGAGAGGCAGATAGCGATGAGGCTAGGTGGAATCAGGTAGACAGGAGCTGGCGTTTGGTCAATGGACCACCTCGACTAAAAGAGGCGGACATGGTTCCACTGCCGAAACCCGGGATTGAAACAGGGACTTTTAGATCTTCAGTCTAACGCTCTCCCAACTGAGCTATTTCGGCCAGGTCCTCATGTGGTTTAGCCAGCAGGGATGTCTGGGAGACCGCCCGTCACTTTAGAGAAGAGCAGAGAGAAGGTCCCAGAGAGAAAATGCGTGGCCCGTACGGGGATCTAACCCGCGACCTTGGCGTTATTAGCACCACGCTCTAACCAACTGAGCTAACCGGCCTCTCTCTGTAACATTTTATCCCCAATTTCTCAGAGATATCCTGGTTTCCCTAATCAGGCTGAAGAGATTAAAAGCAAAGCCTAATAATGGGCTCGTCCGGGATTTGAACCCGGGACCTCTCGCACCCTAAGCGAGAATCATACCCCTAGACCAACGAGCCGAAACATACGTCCTCCCTTCTGCTGCCGGGGCCGCAAACATTTCCGTTTGCATGGCTTAAAGCGCAATATTTTAATTAAATCTACAATTAAAAAGTAGCCAGTGCAAAGTTGCCAGCACAGAGGAAATGCGGCCTCTGTTTTTTGTGGTCATTGGAAATCATGCTGCAGCACCTGCACACGTGCTAGGGATCGCGCCTCGCCTTTGTCTTTGAGAACGCATTGCCGTTTGCTCAAGCTGTCGTTAAAACAGCGTCCGGGGCCCCTGGCCAACTCGTGGCTGGAGCAAAACTATTGTATGTGTCTTTGGGCAGCAGTAAACAACTAGTTCTCCCCGTCGGGGAATAGAACCCCGGTCTTACGCGTGACAGGCGGAGAAACTGTCCACTATACTAACGAGGAGTCGCAAAGACTGGTAGTCGCCTTCGATCAGTGCGACTTCAGCTCGCTGCAGACAGCCTTCCCATTTCCAGGAACGGCCTCATGCGTCATTTTAGGTCATCGCTTCCTCGACGCGAGCGTTCTTGCTGACTGGACAATCCGGCATCCAACCTCCAATCAAGCCCCTGCGTTGGTGGTATAGTGGTGAGCATAGCTGCCTTCCAAGCAGTTGACCCGGGTTCGATTCCCGGCCAACGCATTGCCTTTTGCTCAAGCTTTCTTTAAAATAGTCGTCCGGGGCCCCTGGCCAACTCCTTCTGTAACTCATTTTAGGTCGTCGCTTCCTCGTCGCGAGCGTTCTTGCTGACTGCACAATTCGGCATCCAACCTCAGTTCAATGCCCCTGCGTTGGTGGTATAGTGGTGAGCATAGCTGCCTTCCAAGCAGTTGACCCGGGTTCGATTCCCGGCCAACGCATTGCCTTTTGCTCAAGCTTTCTTTAAAAGAGTCGTCCGGGGCCCCTGGCCAACTCCTTCTGTAACTCATTTTAGGTCGTCGCTTCCTCGTCGCGAGCGTTCTTGCTGACTGCACAATTCGGCATCCAACCTCAGTTCAATTCCCCTGCGTTGGTGGTATAGTGGTGAGCATAGCTGGCTTACAAGCAGTTGACCCGGGTTCGATTCCCGGCCAACGCATTGCCTTTTGCTCAAGCTTTCGTTAAAACAGTCGTCCGGGGCCCCTGGCCAACTCGTGGCTGGAGCAAAACTATTGTATGTGTCTTTGGGCAGCATACGACTAGTTCTCCCCGTCAGGTAATCGAACCCCAGTCTTCCGCGTGACAGGCGGAGATACTGTCCACTATACTAACGAGGAGTCGCAGAGACAGGTAGTCGCCTCCGATCAGTGCGACTTCAGCTCGCCGCAGACAGCCTTCCCATTTCCAGGAACGGCCTCATGCGTCATTTTAGGTCATCGCTTCCTCGTCGCGAGCGTTCTTGCTGACTGCACAATCCGGCATCCAACCTCCAATCAAGCCCCTGCGTTGGTGGTATAGTGGTGAGCATAGCTGCCTTCCAAGCAGTTGACCCGGGTTCGATTCCCGGCCAACTCATTGCCTTTTGCTCAAGCTTTCTTTAAAACAGTCGTCCGGGGCCCCTGGCCAACTCCTTCTGTAACTCATTTTAGGTCGTCGCTTCCTTGTCGCGAGCGTTCTTGCTGACTGCACAATCCGGCATCCAATCTCCGTTCAGTGCCCCTGCGTTGGTGGTATAGTGGTGAGCATAGCTGCCTTCCAAGCAGTTGACCTGGGTCGGATTCCCAGCCAACGCATTGCCTTTTGCTCAAGCTTTCGTTAAAACAGACGTCCGGAGCCCTTGGCCAACTCCTTCTGTGGCTGGAGCAAAAATTTCGTATAGGATTTTGGGCAGCTGTAAACGACTGGGTCTGGGTATGAATTGAACCCCTGTCTTCCGCGTGACAGGCGGAGATACTGTCCAATATACTAACGAGGAGTTGCAGAGACAGGTAGTAGCCCCCGGTCAGCGCGACTTCAGCTCGCTGCAAACAGCCTTCCCATTTCCAGGAACGGCCTCATGCGTCATTTTAGGTCAGAGAAGCCAGTGAATCCCCAAAAAAACATCATCTAATACCATTTAAATATGAACTGTCTGTACAAAACGTGTTACGTTATTAAAGTAGAGAGCTTGTTTTATAATAAAGAGCCTGGTAGGTCAGGTCAATAAGTTCATGCGTTTTTTTTTCAGTGCCGGGTCCAAACAAAGAGAGTTTCAGTTCCTTCGCACCTGCCAGTTGCTAATGTGTTGCGAGCATACTTGCTGACCGCACAATCCGGGATTCAGCCTACTTCCAACCCCCTGCGTTGGTGGCATAGTTGTGAGCATAGCTGCCTTCCAAGCAGTTGACTCGGATTCGATTCACGCCCAACGCATTGCCGTTTGATCAAGCTGTCGTTAAAACAGTCGTCCGGGGCCCCTGGCCAACTCGTGGCTGGAGCAAAACTATTGTATGTGTCTTTGGGCAGCATACGACTAGATCTCCCCGTCAGGGAATCGAACCCCGGTCTTCCGCGTGACAGGCGGAGATACTGTCCACTATACTAACGAGGAGTCGCAGAGACAGGTACTCGCCTCCGATCAGTGCGACTTCAGCTCGCCGCTGACAGCCTTCCCATTTCCAGGAACGGCCTCATGCGTCATTTTAGGTCAGAGAAGCCAGTGAATCCCAAAAAATCCATCATCTAATACCATTTAAATATGAAGTGTCTGTATAAAAGGTGTTACGTTATTAAATTAGAGAGCTTGTTTTTTAATAAAGAGCCTGGTAGGTCAGGTCAATAAGTTAATGCGTTTTTTTTTCAGTGCCGGGTCCAAACAAAGAGAGTTTCAGTTCCTTCACACCTGCCAGTTGCTAATGTGTTGCGAGCATACTTGCTGACCACCCAATCCGGGATTCAGCCTACTTCCAACCCCCTGCATTGGTGGTATAGTCGTGAGCATAGCTGCCTTCCAAGCAGTTGACTCGGGTTCGATTCCCGGCCAACGCATTGCCGTTTGCTCAAGCTGTCGTCCGGGGCCCCTGGCCAATTCGTGGCTGGAGCAAAACTATTGTATGTGACTTTGGGCAGCATACGACTAGTTCTCCCCGTCAGGGAATCGAACCCCGGTCTTCCGCGTGACAGGCGGAGATACTGTCCATTTTTTTTTTTTTTGAAATTTTTCCAATGCAAGAAGTACAACATTACTTTCATCACTTTCAATACATCCTTTTACAATTCAAGTACTCAGTACAATATACTTAAGCTTAAAATGCTGTTAAAAAATTAATAAATAAAATTCAATTTAAAGTAAAAGTAAAACTTAAAAATCCAGATCACTTCCAGGAACATTCCATTCTAAATCTTTTAAAACTTTAGAAATCTTTGGAGTAAAAATTACATAAAAGCTTTGCAACATGTTTTCATACTTAAAATACCAATACAGTCCTTCAATATATCTTTCTGTTTTCTTTTTAAGAACATTCCAAACATCAAGCACCACTTTTTCTTTTTTGGCCACATTTCTTCTTTCCCATACTGCATTTTTTATCAACATTACTAACAGGTTCACAAACTTTTTACTTTGACAATTTCCCTCCCATCCAAACATCACTATCCTCTTCCATTCTATTACCTCTTCGTCCCAGTCCTCAATTAATTCTTTTATCATCTTTTTGCATTTTCTGTAAAAGCCCTCCAACTCTTTACAGTATAAAAACAAGTGTAAAATTCCTTCATCTTCGTCTTTGCATACCTTACATGTTGCATTCTGTTCCATTCCAATCTTAGTTAAAATACAATCTGTAAAAATTGCTTTGTGCCTTATTAAATACTCTAAACATTCCAGTTTGGTTTCCACAATCTTTCCCCTCGTATTTCTCCATATACTTCCTTTTTTCAGATCTTTAAATCTCTGTACCCAAAAATTGTTAGCAACTGGTTCTTTAAAAACACTATCTCTAAAATAACAATAAAACTGTTTCACATTACACTCCTTAAAATTACATAGTTTCCCTTTCAGTCTGACATAAATGTCTTTCTCTTCCTTCCATTCCTCCATGTTTTCTATTCTTTTAATCCATTCCTTTGGTATTGCGTTTTTGATAATTTCGTATTTATTTTCTATTTCTCTTTCGCTGCATTCCTCTTTTGCTTCCTCCATTGCATCCTTTATAAATTGTGATGGTAAAAACCCTTCTTTAAATTCATACAAAACATCTCTTACCCTTGTTATTCCCACCTCCATCCATTTTTTAAAAAAGATCTCTTTCCCATCTCTTAAAATACTTTTGTTTAAGAACAGGGGTTGATTTAAAATGTTTTCTCTTCCTTTCAGATTATAATCTATTACAGTTAAGAAATCCCCCCAAGCACTTAAAATTTCCTTATAGAAGTCAGGTAATCCTTCCGCCATCCAGTTTTTTGTTTTCATCCATAAAATATCCTCCCCCAAATTAAAATTCCCACATTTGTTTAAAAAATATTTCATAACTTTCTTCCATTCTGTTTCATTTTCTTCTTGCAACAATTTTTTGACTATTTTAACTCTTAAGCATTTTTTCCTTTGTTTAATATCCATTAAGCCCAACCCACCCTCTTCTAATGGTCCTAATAAGGTGTTGTATGCTATTCTTTAGGGTTTACCCTCCCACAAAAACAGAGAAAACATTTCTTCAACCTCCCTTCTACCCACAAAGGCATTTCTGTCACATATAAAACATACCACAACTTTGAAGCCATTAAAACATTCAATACTAAAACCTTCCCTTTCAAATTTAAAGCCCTCATTCTCCAAAAATTTAACCTCCGCTCTATTCCTGTTATCAATTCCTCCCACATTTTGTCTCTTACTTGCTTCCCATCCTTTCCCATTAATATCCCTAAAATCCTAATTTCTTCAACTTCCTTAAAATTAAAACATTCCGTTAACACTGACGTTGCCCCAAACCTCATATACACTGTCTTGTCCTCATTAATTTTACTTCCTGATCCTTTGCAAAATTCTTGTACATTCTTCATTACTTGTTTTACACCCTCTGTCCCTTTAACTATTATTGTTGTGTCATCCGCATATTGAAAAATTTTCCCTTCTGCTTTGCTTTCCTGTATTTGTATTCCTTTTATTTTCTCTTCTTTTCGTATTGCTAGGCCCAACGGTTCTGCTACAAGAGAGTATAATAAAGCTGAGAGTGGACATCCTTGTCTAATTGATCTAGTTATTTTAAAACATTCCGTTAAAAAAACATTACATTTTATTTTTGTTAGAGCCCCCTTAAATAAAATCTTTATCCATTTCATAAAATTCTCACCAAACCCAAACCTATTTAAAACCCCAAACAAATATTCATGCTCCACTCTATCAAAAGCCTTTTCGAAGTCTAAGCTGATCACATACCCCTCATCATTCTTTTCTTTTATGTATTGTATTGTGTCCCTTATACTCATCGTTATGTCTGCTATGTCTCTTCCTTTTACTGCATATGCTTGATTTGTTTTTATTATTTGAGGCATCACTTCTTTTAACCTATTTGCTAAAATCTTTGCTAATATCTTTAAATCAGTATTTAGCATTGTTATTGGCCTGTAGTTTTTTAAATCAGTTTGTTCACCTTTCCTTTTATATATTAGCTTCATCAGCCCCATTCCCATCCTTTCATTCATCTCTTCCTCCTTAAATATTTCCTTAAAAACCTCCTTTAAAATCTCTATTAAAATGTCCTTAAAACGTATATAAAATTCACTTCCCAAACCATCTATCCCTGGGCTTTTCCTTTTATTTAGTTGATCTATCACTCTTTCGATCTCCTAATTCCTGATTTCCCCATCACATTCCTTTTTATCCTCTTGTAAAGACTCAGGGGCGGATCTAATCCGTGGGGGAATTTGCATATCATAATTAATAATTGGTAATTAATAATTATTCATACATGTTTGGATTAGATCAGGCTTACATGTTAATAAATCTCCCGCTAAGGGATGATGTGTCATTTTACCTGCATGCATGCATGTGTATCCCTGCAATTAACCGCAAGTTGATTGTAATTAATTACATGGACCACGTCTTACAAAACAGGCAAAATTAATTAGCTCAATTGTCAGAATAATATTTGTGGGGATCCACAATATCATCCTACTTTATAGGATTTCAGGAAACGCAATTCTGTGGCCACTAGAATTGGGTTTTCTGCCCTATAAACCAACTACTCTTTAAAGTATCTTTAATTTGTAAAGCTTGTGGCTTAAGTTAGATCTTTGGCACTTAAGGGACTTGGAAAATGAGCAGAGGCAGTACATCAATCAAATGAATATAATGAATTTAATAAGGCAGAACTACTTATGTATTTACTACGGATATATGTATTTACAAACATAATAAACAACAAAACACGATAAGGCATCGATGAACGAGAAATGCATAGAGACAGAGAGAGAGAGGAAATGTAGAGAGTTGCAGTTATGCAATAGGGAGTTTAGAAAGACCCGAGGATCTTTCTAAATAGCAAATTCACATAGACAACAGAATTTTGAGACACAACGAGACTTCAACAAATCTTAAAAGCGTGATCAAACACGGATACTTGCACAGGTAATTCTTTGCATGGCTTGTGAAGAAGCGTGTGTGTCTCTCGGTCCGGCGCGTCACGTGGTCACGTGCGTGTGTTTGAAGAGATATGTCACGCGGTGTTCGTTTCACTCGTCGATTGGAATTAAACACGGAGACTTATCTAAGACTGAAATACACAAACTAAACTAGAAACAAATAAAAGAAAGGCGAAGAGCTCGCCTGGGGGCGAGACGTTACATTATGACACGAGGACGAGAGAAGTAAGAGAACGAGCGGAGGGGGGAAGCCTTATTTATCACCTTGGAGAAATCCAGCCTCTTCCTGTTGGCTTGGCCGGAATTGGTTGGAATTTCACAGGCGGGACTTTGGTTTTTATTGCTCTTTGTCTAAGAGAGAGACATTTGAAACCCTAATTTCGTCGGGTGTTTAAGAGCAGAATCTTCACAATTATTATAGTCCTATGTGTCACAAAGTTTTAGCAAGATGTGATATAAATGGCTAAATGTGGAACGAAGATTGGAGCTCAGAGAATCCAAACTTGCCTCACATGGAGTTGGTTACTCATAGTTTGCAAAGTTTGAAACCTTATCCCATTAGAGTTTCCCAACAACATAGATCAAACACATAAAAGACAAATCGTAAGATAAGATTGTATACATTGTTCGTACAATTCAACAAACACACATAAAACACATTGAATATATCTGGTTAAATGTCTTTTAAAGAAAAGAAGTTTCTTTTCGCTTTGGAATCCACTTCCTTTGGGACATTCCGATCAGTCATAAAATGTCTTGTAAGCGGACACCACGCTCTGTCCTGAGTGTGGTCTTCCCTGGTGGGGGAATGTGTGTGTGTGTTTGGGTTAATTTACATTCAGAGATTTTTGGTCTTTAGCAGTATGTATTTAGTTATTCAGATTCACCCTCTTAGCCCAGTCCTTACAGTCCCCCTTTTTGTCTGATGAAGTCCCTGTGTGGACTTAATCAGACAACAATCATCACAATGGACGGATGACAGGTGAATCATGATGATCGGGTAGCAGGTGCTCTCAGGCTGAGGCTGAGGGCTCAGCTTGATTAAGTTTGAAGCAGCCTCCAGCGTGGTACCCTCTTCCTGAGGGTCCCGTGGGCTTGGCTGTAGATGTTCGCACCTCGTTGAGCCTCTTGCGCAGGATGACTGTCGAGCGTCTGGGTGTGGTTGATAGAGGTACCCAGCGTAGGGTCAGCCGCAATCCAGGATTGGACAGCAGGTGTGGTGGTTAAGTAGGGCAGTTGAGACAAAGCTTGGAGGGCTGTGTCGATAGGATAAATGTCAATTCGCTGGGACCCCCCCACCTTTCGCAAACCACAACTCCCGTTCTGGAGTTAGGGTGAAAGTGTGGTTACTGGAGAAGGATGGGATTTCCAGTTCTAATTTGTACTCTTTGCTTGGAAGATGGTACCATGCCAGGTTGTCACGGTGAAGGATGGCGCCTTTCGGTACTTGGATTCACATGCTCTGGTGGAGCGAGGTGGCACAGGTGTCAGTGTCATTCTGGTCGTAATTGAGTGCAGCTGTGCGCACAGGAGTGTTAATGAGCCCTGTCACCTACAATCTCTGCTTGGGTCTCGATGACTTAAGTGCGAGGCTTAGCTTCGGCAGGGCAGCGGGTGTCGCTGATCTGCAGCCTGCAGATTCCGTCAGTGTTGTCTCTGAGGAAGGGTTTGTTAGGGGAGAGATAGTGAGTGTCTTTGGTCAGTGTGCACATGTGTGGATTCGGAGATGGGGACAGCTTAGTGTCGCTGTCGTGCAAGTCAATCACGTACGGCGTGCGGATCTTGATGTGAGTGTTACCTTTCAGAATCTGACATTGACAATGTTCTTGAGCCGGTGGATTCGGCTTGACTGTGATGGGTAAGTTCAGGAGAAAGCCCCCTTTTCTCTGCTTGTGGTACACGCAGAGTGGGCTGGCACTAACCAGTGAGTAGGCAAGGTGTATTTGTAGAGAGTCAGCTGGCGTGGTGATGGCGGAAGCCAGCACGGTTTGCACAAGGCTTAAGGGTATCAGGTGCGGTGGAATTCTATCCATAGCTAGGCTGTCAATGGAGTTCACCTCCGGCCGCGTGTCTGTCATCAGGGCTGTTACCAGCTGAGTTTGAGCAAAGTCATTCTGGAAGACAGTAAACAGCTGTTTCATGGAGTTCACTGTCTGGGTCAGCAGAACGCTGTGAGTGTTGAAAATTATCACAATTCCCTTTAGTGTCTTGTCGATGGTCTGCAGGGGTGCACTCTGTGTTGTGAGTTGCTCTTTTATCTGTGGAATCTCAGTCTGAATTTTTGCTGCATGCCGCCTCACGGTGGCTAGGTTCACTGTATTCGCACTTGACATACAAGTGTTAAACAGAGTGGCGGCGGCTCCGGGCCAAGCTCCCCGGAACTGTTTGGAGCGGTGGTTGTGTCCACCTAACTCCGCTTGTGTGATAGTCATTTTCTCAAGTTGGCTGAGCATGTGCATCGGCCCCGGCTTGAGTGAGGGAGTCTGTCCATCGGGCACCTGCCCAGCGGTATTTGGGCTACTGCGCTGGCGTAGGGTGCCCTGTAAACATTGCAGGGGTCGAGACGAACATGAACTTTCTGGGTGTGGGTCCTGAAGTTGGTAGTCAGGAGTCCCGGTTGTTCCCTCAGGATGGTGCCTGATGCCGGGCCTGGGGAGATGCTGTTCAATGGTGGTGGCTGCCCTCTGGTTGGCCGAAGGCACAGGATGGTGAACCACAGCAGCATCCTGGTAAAGTGAAAGGGAGAGAGAGAGAGAGAAAGGGAGGAAAAATTTCAGCAGGTGTTGTCCTTGGTTGGCTTGGACAGTCTTTTTCACGCCGGTATGCCACTTGCTTCGGTGTCTTGCAAGTGTCTCTGGTGCTGCGGTGTGCAGCACATGGTGCATCATGGGCATACATTGGCATGACCCCCCTTTTGAACTGTGGCATTACAAGCTGTGGCGCAGTGATGGCATCAGGTGCAGAACGCTGAATGTTGTCTTGTGCACGCAGCATGTGCAAGGTGTATTGCAGGTGTCTTGGGCACCGGTCGTCGGTGGGTTCAGACGGCATTCGTGGGTGGTTGGAGGGGTTAGAGGTGGTTTCTCATAGTGTCCATTGGTTTGTCATAGTCTTTGGGAAGCTGGAAGGTTGGGGTCAGGTTAAGCAGAGGCTCTGTGACACTTTGGCACACTTGTGGTGAGAGACTAATGCATGACCCTAAAAGTTCAGAACCACTGTTTAATGGGTTCGCTAGATATGTAGCATAAAGTTAGGTGCTTCATGTGTATCTAGCTAGTGATGTGTCTCTTGTATCTTTATCATCTTAGCTGTGGATGTTAGGAGGCTAAGACTTGTGTGGTTCCTAGAGTGTTTCCTGGAAGGGGCATAGCCGAGATGAAATAAATGACTTAAGATGGTTCTTATGACTAAATTATTTCTCTGGACTTAAATGGTGGTTCACTACGGCTTGACGAAGTGAAGGATAGGAGGAAAAGAGACAGCTTTCCTATTCAAATTATGCTTATTATCAATCCTCAGGACTATAGTTATGCCCTAGTAATTGTTGAAATTACTTGTGTTGCAGGGTCACAAAAATGAGTGCACTTGTTGAAAATAAACACAATCACAAATAAAGGTGTCTCTGTTTCCTTTCTGGGCCCAATGGGAAATGGAACCACATTCGAACAAGAGAGGAAATGGAATTAAATCATATAGATGACCGAATAGACAAGGGAATAGCTGACTGCCATTATTATCAAAGTGGAAATAAAAAAATAAAAAAATAAAGTAATCAAAACAGCGGTAATGATCTGAATGTGAGAATAATCAGTAGCACTAGTGACTAAACTTTGGGTTTGTCTGGACCAACACTCCATAGTGGGTTACAGCGGTTGTGTGTTCAAGACCACACTGTGTGTGTCCCTCCAAAGGTTTAATCAACATGCTGATGGAAATTCTCATTACTATACGAATTCTTCTCTAGCTACACAGTTTACATGTAGTTAAACTTAAGTTTAATTGACAGGGCATCTGCAAATTTAACCTACAGCGCTCAGCCAGGACTATGCCTAACTAGTGAAGGTGAAATTTAGCTGAGAAGAACTGAAAGTACGGAAAGTGAAGAATTAGAAACCCTAACTGGGGTTAAAGAAAGTATTCTAGAATACTTTGCACTGTGTAAACAAAAGCTGTAATTAAGGCTTCAAGTGAATGATGCTAACTGCTAATTGTAGAAGTTATTATTTAGCTTAGCCTAAGCTGGATGAATGCTAGGTTCGCTTAGCCACCTAGGCTGGTTTGTTTACAAAGTGACATCACAAGTTAGCACTTCCTGTGACCAGTTGTTGTCATGGGAACCAGAGCATGTCAGAACAATTCAACAGTACCTGAAGAATGTCTGCACATTTTACTGAGTTATGCATGTTTAAACGGGTTAAAAGGGGGCGCCTATACTTTAAGTCTTTCAAGAACTTGATGTTACATTCAGTAAAATGCAAATGTGTTTTGGCATTTGCTAATTTTACTCATGGAACTCTTCTCTTTACTTTACACAACTTATTCTATTTGGTTACAGAGTGAGGAAATAGATTTGCTGTAAGTTAAAGCTTGTCTAAGCCTATATAGTTACGTCCCTCTCATGCATAAATGCTGACTTTTCAGCGAATGAACAGTTTTGATCGCTAGGTAGCTCTCTGCTTGTAGATGCAGCTAAAAATTTAGGTGAATTACATCAATCTAACAATAATTTGTAAGGCCTTTACATTGTAGAAAGGGGAGCATCACCCAGGTCTACGTATATATAACACTGTCCTGAGCTTTCTTTGTCAGAAACAGGTTTAGCAATACTGCAATTTGGATTTCTTTAACCAAAGCAGGATAGATATCGGTACAGTTTACAAGCTGCTGAGATGAGATTCCTTTGTCAAACAGACTTACGCTTTACGGCTGAACTTACTGATATTAGTTGGAAATCTAGGACTCTTTCACTTAAAGTAGAGATGTCAATTCCAGTTATCGTTTTATCTGCATTTAGACAAGCCAGCGATCAGAAATGCGTATTGCACGTTGTGTTCTAGTTGGATCGCAAAGATCAAATGCACGCCTGTAGGTTAACAGTAGTTTACGACTCAGGTGGTTTTACTACACTCTGACGCCAGGGTGACGTATGCCTTATTTGGAGCTAGTGTTTGCTGTAACCCTTCATTGTCAGGAAACCTAATGTTTAGCAGTGCTAATTCAACCAGCATCTAGAAACTGTTTGTTTTAAAAGAGTCGTGCATAGTCTGTTGGCCGTTGAGATTTACACGCCCATTTAAGATTCTTTTACATCAGTAAAATTCTAATTTTACGAATGCAGAGTCTTGCAACTCTTTGAGCACACATTTTCATCTACTTCTAAAAGTTCTATGTCCTATGCTGATCAGGGACCTTTTTAGCAGAGTCTTGCACTGTGTTTGGGCAGTGTCCTCTGGTTTTGCAGTTCAAAATCATTGGGGTTTTAGGAATTCTTTCTGAGGAGGCCTTTTGTGTTAGAGGCCTTCTGCATTAGGTCACGCATCGTTGAGTGGGCATTGCGTGGTCTTTGGCGAGCTGGAAGGTGCAGGGTAGCGAACTTGAACCTTGACTTGGTAGTGAGGCTGTGTACCCATGGATGGCTGCTGGAGTTCCGGGGAACTCTGTGATTTTGGGAGTCTGGCTTTGTTGTAGTTCTCGTGACCTCTGTGACCAGAGGGGGCGGGGTTCTTGAACTTGGGCCCAGACGGCCAGGTGTTTATAAGTCTAATAAAAGCTCAGAGCAGTCTAGCAGGTCTTTGCCAGTCAGAAAGGGGTACGTGTCCATTTGTGAGATGTACACCGGGTGGGTAGGACTCAAAGGACCAGTTGTCAGGTACATGGGAGCTCTCTGTTCGAGCCGAAGGTCGTTCTGGCTGTACGACTGCACGTTCAGCTCACACATTTGGGGTGTAAGAGTTTGATCTTCGCTCTTAGCTTTAGCACTGAGTCTTTCAAAGAGTTGAGCTGACATTAGAGGGAGGTCTGAGCCGGTGTCTACCAGGGCTTCAAGGCTCACCTCATTGTCTAGAGTGATGGGTAGGTAGAGTTTCCGGGCCCACCCCCTTTTGATCAGGTTCCCCAGGAGTCTTGGCGTAGGGGCTGGTGTGGCGATCGACGGGTGGTTAGGGCCGGTCTTGTGTAGTTCTCTGCGGAGACAGACAGACAAAGCAGTATTTCTTGGTCTTTTGGGGGTTTTGGACCCAGCTGTGGGAAACTGTGCTGTCTCGTTCAGGCTGTGCAGCTGTCAGCTGTGGTGGCTGTGTGCTGCTGTCACTTTGTGATGTGACAGTGTGCTCTGGGGTCTGTGGCCGACGAGCAGTGTTCTGTGTGCCTGTTGTAGGTCTTACGCTCAAGCATAGGATGTAAGGCTCGTACCTCTTGAATTTTTGGAAAGTCTTTTGTGAAGAAGCTTTTCAGCGACTTCAGGGTCTCGGCTGTCTCAGACGTGGCGGCACTGTGTTTGTCTGATGCGTGCTCAGACTTGTGCTTCTTAGTGGCATGTTGAAAGGGGTACCGCTCCAGGCTGTCTGGGCTTTAGTCTCTTGGTGATGGGGGTCGGCTATTTCTGGGTCGCCGGCTGGCTTCCAGAATGTTTCAGAGCGCTCGCTCTGGTGTCTTGGACGAGCACCATCACGGTAGTGCTGCCCTCTGGAGGCCTGGAACGGTCGTGACTCTCTGTAAACAGGGCTATGGTGTTGTGGGGCGCCCTCTGGAGGCAGCTCTGAGTAGTGTTCGGAGACCGAGTAGATTGTGGGGTTTTTCAAAGTCTCTCCGGACATAGTCTTTTGCTTGGTGCAAGCTTCTCTTAGCTGTTGAGTAGTCATGCTATGTGGGCAGGCCAGGAGGACTTGGTGATGACTCACTGTGGGGTGCAGATTTCGGAGAACAGAGTTCTGGAGTTGAAATCATCCTCCATGCCGGCTGATTGAGGTCCACGGCTGTGATTAGTTGTTGGTCTGATTCTGGATCAGAGACTTCTTTAATGAAGGCCTGCCGCAGCGGCTGGTAGTCTATAAGAGTGTGTCAACTCTGTGGGAAAAATGTCAAGTTCACGTTTGAGATCTTATCTCTGCTGAACGAGCTTGTGGATGGTAACATGGGCCTCTTGCGAGCTTCTTTCGCAGGCCGTGGCTTTCGAGTCTCTTTAAGTTCAGTCTCTGCTCTTTGCAAGGGGCTTCACTTTGTCGGAGTTTCTCGTTGAGTTCCTCTCTGGTTCTTTTCTCTGTCTGTGTCGATGAAGATCAGACAGGGCAGTTTGAAGTCTTTCCACTTCTTTCTGTAGCTCGGGGTCGTTGTCATCCTCGGCTTGCATCCTCAGCGTTGCAATTTCGTGCTCCAGGGCGATGCGGCTCCTTTCGTGGAGACGTGCTTGTGCGATGGGCTGGGCAAGCGAGGTTTTGACGTGTCTGGCCGGTCTTTGTCGTGGGAGCTTTGGCTTGGTTTGTGCGCCATCAGCTTGTCCACGTCTGCGATGCTCTGGGCTCGGGGCTCTGAGTCATTGGCGACCTTGGGCAGGAATGGAGGTGTCATGAATCTCAGCCATGTCTCCAGATTGTCCCAGCGGGTTGTGGGACTGTAGGACCGGAACATACTGGCTTCACTGTGGGTGAGAGGAACACAACACACCCAGAGAGACCAATGCAAGTTCCTTCTAAGTTTAACGAGCTATAATACGGGCTATGCCGTGTATGAAAATTTTGGTTAACTGATGCAGACAGTTAAATCATTCGGTGGGACAATTTGGGTAGGTCAACATGGGCCTGAATAAAGATTTTTAACGGGGCGGTAGCTTAGGGGTCACCTGTTGATGCTAACGGCTTGGTTGTCAAACTATTATTCAGCGTTCCTTGTTGTCTCAGAAAGGTTCCGTCTCTAGGTGAACTGAAAGGAACAGAGCACAACAGAAAAGAGCAATGGCAAGATAGCAAAGTTTGAAGTAACATGCAACCATCCAAGATGGAAAGGTCTGTAATGAAATGGCGTTAATAGTACACAGGAAGTGTTACAGGGGAAGAGGAGGCCTAAGCCTGCGGTTTGTGGCTCGGAGAGGAGGAGGGAGCCAAACACTTCAATGACCGGGGGAATCTCTAGATCCTGTGGCCAATACTAAGTGGATGGATTTAATACCTTTTCTAGTTTCCCGGGGGTGAAATGAGGTCATTCAGGTTGGAGTCAGCATCGTGGTTGGTCTTTGTCGTCCCCAAACACTTAACAGCAGTGTCTCGGGCCCTTCCGTACTTCTGTACCGATGTGTGCCCTCACGCAACTTGACTTTGAACACAACCGGCAGTGCCAAATTGGTGATGTCGTGTTGCGGGCCGCACCAACGGAGAAATACAGGAAAGTCCGAGACTCGTGCTCAGTCAGCGCTGGTGACGCAGGTCAGACGAACCAGCTTGCTGGACCCCAAGCAGAGATGACTGTCAAATCACCACAGCACGAGAGAAATTTCTACCTACAAACACAAAACAGGATGAAGGACAAGTGAACCTCAACGTGAATTAAAGCTCTCTCTATCTAAATCAAATTGAGTGTCTATTTTTTTTTTTAGAAAAATCAAAGGCAACGGCTTTACTAAAATTATGGTACAAACAAAAAGGGGATTATGACAATGTTAATTATCAGAACAACCTAGCCTCCATTCAGAGAAGAGATTAAGTGCAGCAGGAAGAGCACGGGAGGAAGCAAGCTGTAGTGGCGCGTTTGGGCCACAAAGGGTTTGGGGCCACTTCCTCTTAGTGGTCAACCTGGCTGACAGAGAACTTGATTTAAATTGCATTCAAACGGGTTTAAATACAATTCAAATCAAGCGTATGCATAGATGCTGAGTAACTTCTAGAATAGTAAGGATATCGTTGTCATAACGTATCAAATCAAAATTATTAAAAATAATTTGAAGAAGGAAATATAGAAGTAAAGCCATAAAACCATTCCCAACAGGAAAGGAGACTTAATTCAAATTGATCTTGAAATTTGTTTGTTTCAAACCAAATTTGAATAAGTGTAGGAAATTAAAGGTTGGCATTATATTTGATGATGATCACGACTACGGTGAGGTATCAATGATAAATGACCAAAATAAAACCAACTGGGAGAAAGCCACTTCAGAACAGAATGATGTTAGGAACTAAGTGATGAGCTGACGTAGAGAGGGGAAGGCCACAAGGGGGCCGCACTCCTCCTAAGTGGTCATCAGAAACTGGTAATACTTACTTTTGAATTTTGAGTTCAAAAGTGGTTTGAACCAAATTCAAAATAAGTGTACACCGTCAGGAGTGAAGTCATGTTAGTAAAACTGGAACTTGCACATGCATTGAAAGTTAGAAACACACTTTCAGAAATTCACTGGGAAAATCTGAAATTGTGACGAGAGAGAAATTGTTTAGGAAAGGATGACCTTGTTACTAGTGTCCACACGATGGCGACATTTCGTTCATGCAGGATGAAATCAGGGGGGCGGAGCGTAATTCGAGAACTGTCAAGCACTTAGGCCTCAAGGCTGCCCTCTAGTGTTTGTCAGCGGAATAACATTCAGTGTGATTAAAATTTTAGCGTGCAGACGCTTTGTTTTCTGTAGTGATCACACTTATCGAAATTAAATCTCAGCGGATTTTTTTTTTTTTTTTTTTTTATATTTCACAAGCACCTTTGGCAGGAATTTTTTTTTGTAGAAGACAGGAATTATACGTCTGTCGGTTGGATCCAAATAACATTTATCAAATAGCACTTATGATTTAAAATGTTTTTTTTTTTTTTTTTAGGTTTTGGATTTTATTTTTATTTTTCGGTGCTATATTTTAACAACAAGTCTTGCAGGAATTTTTTTTTCTCTGCGCTGTGTAGAAGAAAACAGGAATTATGTCTGTCGGTTGGATCCAAATAACATTTATCAAATAGCACTTATGATTTAAAATGTTTTTAGGTTTTGGATTTTTTTTCTGTGCTACATTTTAACAACAAGTCTTGCAGGAATTTTTTTTTTCTCTGCGCTGTGTAGAAGAAAACAGGAATTATACGTCTGTCGGTTGGATCCAAATAACATTTATCAAATAGCACTTATGATTTTAAAATGTTTTTAGGTTTTGGATTTTTTTTCTGTGCTACATTTTAACAAACACGTGCGTCTTGCAGGAAATGTTTTTTCCTCTGCGCTGTGTAGAAGAAAACAGGAATTATACGTCTGTCGGTTGGATCCAAATAACATTTATCAAATAGCACTTATGATTTAAAATGTTTTTAGGTTTTGGATTTTATTTTATTTTTTTTCGGTGCTATATTTTAACAACACGTCTGGCAGGATTTTTCGCTGCGCTGTGCAAAGAAAACAGGAATTTGTCGTCTGTTTTTCGACTCCCATAACATATATCAAATAGCACTTATGATTAAATATGCTTTAGGTTTTTACACTTGAGTAGCTACGTCAATGTTTAACCAGGAGTTTATCGTTAATCTAACGATTATAATAAGGCCTTTTTAAGAATAGTGAAAGAGATTCGTTTCACTAACTCTTGTCTTCACCCTGACAGAAGAACATCGTTCGGACAGGGGAGTTTAACATTAAAAATGTCGTCGCTCAAAAGAGGTTTCTTCGTCTTTTGTAGGACAAATTTAATACTATGAAACTATGAAACTGCAGTTTACTTTTTAGTTTTGCTGAACTGAAAGCGGCTTTTTGCCTTCAGTCAGCCGGTGAGTTCGCATTGCGTTCGCTCACTCGAGGCGCACGTACAATATTAAATCACAATATAGACATAGATTGAAACTGAATTTGCTCATAAACAAGTTTAAAGTGTGCCAAGCATATTCTCCACCAATTAATGTAAAGACTCAGGGGCGGATCTAATCCGTGGGGGAATTTGCATATCATAATTAATAATTGGTAATTAATAATTATTCATACATGTTTGGATTAGATCAGTCTTACATGTTAATAAATCTCCCGCTAAGGGATGATGTGTCATTTTACCTGCATGCATGCATGTGTATCCCTGCAATTAACCGCAAGTTGATTGTAATTAATTACACGGACCACGTCTTACAAAACAGGCAAAATTAATTAGCTCAATTGTCAGAATAATATTTGTGGGGATCCACAATATCATCCTACTTTATAGGATTTCAGGAAACGCAATTCTGTGGCCACTAGAATTGGGTTTTCTGCCCTATAAACCAACTACTCTTTAAAGTATCTTTAATTTGTAAAGCTTGTGGCTTAAGTTAGATCTTTGGCACTTAAGGGACTTGGAAAATGAGCAGAGGCAGTACATCAATCAAATGAATATAATGAATTTAATAAGGCAGAACTACTTATGTATTTACTACGGATATATGTATTTACAAACATAATAAACAACAAAACACGATAAGGCATCGATGAACGAGAAATGCATAGAGACAGAGAGAGAGAGGAAATGTAGAGAGTTGCAGTTATGCAATAGGGAGTTTAGAAAGACCCGAGGATCTTTCTAAATAGCAAATTCACATAGACAACAGAATTTTGAGACACAACGAGACTTCAACAAATCTTAAAAGCGTGATCAAACACGGATACTTGCACAGGTAATTCTTTGCATGGCTTGTGAAGAAGCGTGTGTGTCTCTCGGTCCGGCGCGTCAAGTGGTCACGTGCGCGTGTTTTTCCTTCAAAGCGAGCGCGCGCTCGTTTAAAGGTCCCTTGTAGATGGATTTGCTGAAGAGATATGTCACGCGGTGTTCGTTTAACTCGTCGATTGGAATTAAACACGGAGACTTATCTAAGACTGAAATACACAAACTAAACTAGAAACAAATAAAAGAAAGGCGAAGAGCTCGCCCGGGGGCGAGACGTTACATTATGACACGAGGACGAGAGAAGTAAGAGAACGAGCGGAGGGGGGAAGCCTCATTTATCACCTTGGAGAAATCCAGCCTCTTCCTGTTGGCTTGGCCAATTAGAGGGTTGGAATTTCACAGGCGGGACTTTGGTTTTTATTGCTCTTTGTCTAAGAGAGAGACATTTGAAACCCTAATTTCGTCGGGTGTTTAAGAGCAGAATCTTCACAATTATTATAGTCCTATGTGTCACAAAGTTTTAGCAAGATGTGATATAAATGGCTAAATGTGGAACGAAGATTGGAGCTCAGAGAATCCTCACATGGAGTTGGTTACTCATAGTTTGCAAAGTTTGAAACCTTATCCCATTAGAGTTTCCCAACAACATAGATCAAACACATAAAAGACAAATCGTAAGATAAGATTGTATACATTGTTCGTACAATTCAACAAACACACATAAAACACATTGAATATATCTGGTTAAATGTCTTTTAAAGAAAAGAAGTTTCTTTTCGCTTTGGAATCCACTTCCTTTGGGACATTCCGATCAGTCATAAAATGTCTTGTAAGCGGACACCACGCTCTGTCCTGAGTGTGGTCTTCCCTGGTGGGGGAATGTGTGTGTGTGTGTGTGTGTGTTTGAGTTAATTTACATTCAGAGATTTTTGGTCTTTAGCAGTATGTATTTAGTTATTCAGATTCACCCTCTTAGCCCAGTCCTTACACTCTTCACTTAAATTTGTTTCAATATAATTTAACAGTTTCTTTTTTTCCTCTTCTTCCACTCATCCACTTCCACTATCCTCATAAAAAGGCTTTATCTCTTCCAGCACTTTTCCATTGCCCTCCACAATCTCTCCACTTCTCCCTTTTATTTCTTTTATTATTCCAGCTTTTTCTCTATTTCTCCAAGTCAAAAAAAAACTTTGTGCATTTCTCCCCCTCCACCATATATTTGTTCTTACTTCTTAATCTTGCCCCCTCATATTCTTTTTCTACTATTTCTTTCCGTTTCTCCTCTATTTCTTTTATCTTTTTTATGTCTTCACTCTCACTATTTAATTCTCTTTCTAGCATCTCCTTTATTTCTTTTTCTTTGTGTCTTTTACTTATTTGTAAGATTCTGCAATACTTTATTGAAAATTTCTTTACTAGATATTTAACATTCTCCCACCACATTCTTTTATCTTCTTCATACATCGCATTATCCTTCTCTTTCTCTATGATTCCTTTTATCTCTGCAACATAATCTTCATTCTTTAAAATCTCTGTATTTAGAATCCATGTACCCGGTCCCCTTTGCACATTACTCCAATCTATTTTAAACCGTAAAAACTTATGATCACTAAAACTAGTTTCATCATAGCTGATTTTTTCAATAAAATTCTCCACATTTCTTGTAAATAGCACATAATCAATTCTTGTTTTACATATAAAATTCCCCACTATTTGCTTCCTTGAGTAAACCTTTTTCCCTCCATTTCTTTCCCTCCATACATCTATTAAGTTATTTTCTCTCATCAATTCGGTTAATTCTTTCCTCCCTGTGTCCGATTTAAAAACCATCCCCTCTGCCATGTCGAGTTTGCTAAAAACTGTGTTAAAATCCCCCACCATTATTATTTCCTTATATTTCTTTATCACACTCCTTAGACAGTTAAAAAAATCTTTCTTTTCTTTCTCTTCTGTTGGTGCATGTACATTCACTAAAATTAATTCACCTCCTTCATAATTTACTTCTACAGCCATGCATTTTCCCATCTTATCTTTGTACACCACTTTGGTTGTATTAAAAACATCTTTTCTCATTAAAAACGCCACCCCTCTTCCAAGCCTACCATCCCCATTATTATATAAAATATCTCCTTCCCATTTCTTTTTGTATTCCATTATCACACTCTCTTTCCAATTTGTTTCTTGTAAAACAATGACATCTTCTCCTCTACACTTTTCTTTCACTCTTTCAAATTTTCCCATGGCCATCAGTCCCCTTGCATTAAAAGTAACACAACTTAAAACCATTAAAATAAATAAAAATAAATACTTAAAAAACATTATTCTCCATTTTCACCCTCCAGGCCCTTTAACACGTCACATCTGTTTTCACTTTCATCTTGGACCTTAAACATAGTCTTTTTCCTTACATTTTCCAGATTCGGTGTTTCAGTGCCGGGTCACAACAAAGATAGTTTCATTTCCTTCGCACCTGCCAGTTGCTAATGTGTTGCGAGCATACTTGCTGACCGCACAATCCGGGATTCAGCCTACTTCCAACCCCCTGCGTTGGTGGTATAGTCGTGAGCATAGCTGCCTTCCAAGCAGTTGACTCGGGTTCGATTCCCGCCCAACGCGTTGCCGTTTGCTCAAGCTGTCGTTAAAACAGTCGTCCGGGGCCCCTGGCCAACTCGTGGCTGGAGCAAAACTATTGTATGTGTCTTTGGGCAGCAGTAAACATCTAGTTCTCCCTGTCGGGAATCGAACCCCGGTCTTCCGCGTGACAGGCTGAGATACTGTCCACTATACTAACGAGGAGTTGCAAAGACTGGTCGTCGCCTCCGATCAGTGCGACTTCAGCTCGCTGCAGACAGCCTTCCCATTTCCAGGAACGGCCTCATGCGTCATTTTAGGTCATCGCTTCCTCGACGCGAGCGTTCTTGCTGACTGGACAATCCGGCATCTAACCTCCAATCAAGCCCTTGCGTTGGTGGTATAGTGGTGAGCATAGCTGCCTTCCAAGCAGTTGACCCGGGTTCGATTCCCGGCCAACGCATTGCCTTTTGCTCAAGCTTTCTTTAAAACAGTCGTCCGGGGCCCCTGGCCAACTCCTTCTGTAACTCATTTTAGGTCGTCGCTTCCTCGTCGCGAGCGTTCTTGCTGACTGCACAATTCGGCATCCAACCTCAGTTCAATGCCCCTGCATTGGTGGTATAGTGGTGAGCATAGCTGCCTTCTAAGCAGTTGACCCGGGTTCGATTCCCGGCCAACGCATTGCCTTTTGCTCTAGCTTTCGTTAAAACAGTCGTCCGGGGCCCCTGGCCAACTCGTGGCTGGAGCAAAACTATTGTATGTGTCTTTGGGCAGCATACGACTAGTTCTCCCCGTCAGGGAATCGAACCCCAGTCTTCCGCGTGACAGGCGGAGATACTGTCCACTATACTAACGAGGAGTCGCAGAGACAGGTAGTCGCCTCCGATCAGTGCGACTTCAGCTCGCCGCAGACAGCCTTCCCATTTCCAGGAACGGCCTCATGCGTCATTTTAGGTCATCGCTTCCTCGTCGCGAGCGTTCTTGCTGACTGCACAATCCGGCATCCAACCTCCAATCAAGCCCCTGCGTTGTTGGTATAGTGGTGAGCATAGCTGCCTTCCAAGCAGTTGACCCGGGTTCGATTCCCGGCCAACGCATTGCCTTTTGCTCAAGCTTTCTTTAAAACAGTCGTCCGGGGCCCTTGGCCAACTCCTTCTGTAACTCATTTTAGGTCGTCGCTTCCTCGTCGCGAGCGTTCTTGCTGACTGCACAATCCGGCATCCAACCTCCGTTCAATGCCCCTGCGTTGGTGGTATAGTGGTGAGCATAGCTGCCTTCCAAGCAGTTGACCTGGGTCGGATTCCCGGCCAACGCATTGCCTTTTGCTCAAGCTTTCGTTAAAACAGACGTCCGGAGCCCTTGGCCAACTCCTTCTGTGGCTGGAGCAAAAATTTCGTATAGGATTTTGGGCAGCTGTAAACGACTGGGTCTGGGTATGAATCGAACCCCTGTCTTCCGCGTGACAGGCGGAGATACTGTCCAATATACTAACGAGGAGTTGCAGAGACAGGTAGTAGCCCCCGGTCAGCGCGACTTCAGCTCGCTGCAAACAGCCTTCCCATTTCCAGGAACGGCCTCATGTGTCATTTTAGGTCAGAGAAGCCAGGGAATCCCAAAAAAAACATAATCTAATACCATTTAAATATGAACTGTCTGTATAAAACGTGTTACGTTATTAAAGTAGAGAGCTTGTTTTTTTAATAAAGAGCCTGGTAGGTCAGGTCAATAAGTTCATGCGTTTTTTTTCAGTGCCGGGTCCAAACAAAGAGAGTTTCAGTTCCTTCGCACCTGCCAGTTGCTAATGTGTTGCGAGCATACTTGCTGACCGCACAATCCGGGATTCAGCCTACTTCCAACCCCCTGCGTTGGTGGCATAGTTGTGAGCATAGCTGCCTTCCAAGCAGTTGACTCGGATTCGATTCACGCCCAACGCATTGCCATTTGCTCAAGCTGTCGTTAAAATAGTCGTCCGGGGCTCCTGGCCAACTCGTGGCTGGAGCAAAACTATTGTATGTGTCTTTGGGCAGCAGTAAACGACTAGTTCTCCCCGTCGGGGAATCGAACCCCGGTCTTCCGCGTGACAGGCGGAGATACTGTCCACTATACTAACGAAGAGTCGCAGAGACAGGTAGTCGCCTCCGATCAGTGCGACTTCAGCTCGCTGCAGACAGCCTTCCAATTTCCAGGAACGGCCTCATGCGTCATTTTAGGTCAGAGAAGCCAGTGAATCCCAAAAAAAACATCATCTAATACCATTTAAATATGAAGTGTCTGTATAAAACGTGTTACGTTATTAAATTAGAGAGCTTGTATTTTAATAAAGAGCCTGGTAGGTCAGGTCAATAAGTTCATGCGGTTTTTTTTCAGTGCCGGGTCACAACAAAGATAGTTTCAGTTCCTTCGCACCTGCCAGTTGCTAATGTGTTGCGAGCGTAATTGCTGACCGCACAATCCGGGATTCAGCCTACTTCCAACCACCTGCGTTGGTGGTATAGTCGTGAGCATAGCTGCCTTCCAAGCAGTTGACTCGGGTTCGATTCCCGCCCAACGCTATGCCGTTTGCTCAAGCTGTCGTTAAAACAGTCGTCCGGGGCCACTGGCCAACTCGTGGCTGGAGCAAAACTATTGTATGTGTCTTTGGGCAGCAGTAAACAACTAGTTCTCCCCGTCAGGGAATCGAACCCCGGTCTTCCGCGTGACAGGCGGAGATACTGTAGTACAGAGACAGGTAGTCGCCTCCGATCAGTGCGACTTCAGCTCGCTGCAGACAGCCTTCCCATTTCCAGGAACGGCCTCATTCGCCATTTTAGGTCATCGCTTCCTCGTCACGAGTGTTCTTGCTGACTGGACTAACCGGCATCCAACCTCAGTTCAATGCCCCTGCATTGGTGGTATAGTGGTGAGCATAGCTGCCTTCTAAGCAGTTGACCCGGGTTCGATTCCCGCCCAACGCATTGCCGTTTGCTCAAGCTGTCGTTAAAACAGTCGTCCGGGGCCACTGGCCAACTCGTGGCTGGAGCAAAACTATTGTATGTGTCTTTGGGCAGCAGTAAACAACTAGTTCTCCCCGTCAGGGAATCGAACCCCGGTCTTCCGCGTGACAGGCGGAGATACTGTAGTACAGAGACAGGTAGTCGCCTCCGATCAGTGCGACTTCAGCTCGCTGCAGACAGCCTTCCCATTTCCAGGAACGGCCTCATTCGCCATTTTAGGTCATCGCTTCCTCGTCACGAGTGTTCTTGCTGACTGGACTAACCGGCATCCAACCTCCATTCAAGCCCCTGCGTTGGTGGTATAGTGGTGAGCATAGCTGCCTTCCAAGCAGTTGACCCGGGTTCGATTCACGCCCAACGCATTGCCGTTTGCTCAAGCTGTCGTTAAAATAGTCGTCCGGGGCTCCTGGCCAACTCGTGGCTGGAGCAAAACTATTGTATGTGTCTTTGGGCAGCAGTAAACGACTAGTTCTCCCCGTCGGGGAATCGAACCCCGGTCTTCCGCGTGACAGGCGGAGATACTGTCCACTATACTAACGAAGAGTCGCAGAGACAGGTAGTCGCCTCCGATCAGTGCGACTTCAGCTCGCTGCAGACAGCCTTCCAATTTCCAGGAACGGCCTCATGCGTCATTTTAGGTCAGAGAAGCCAGTGAATCCCAAAAAAAACATCATCTAATACCATTTAAATATGAAGTGTCTGTATAAAACGTGTTACGTTATTAAATTAGAGAGCTTGTATTTTAATAAAGAGCCTGGTAGGTCAGGTCAATAAGTTCATGCGGTTTTTTTTCAGTGCCGGGTCACAACAAAGATAGTTTCAGTTCCTTCGCACCTGCCAGCTGCTAATGTGTTGCGAGCATAATTGCTGACCGCACAATCCGGGATTCAGCCTACTTCCAACCACCTGCGTTGGTGGTATAGTCGTGAGCATAGCTGCCTTCCAAGCAGTTGACTCGGGTTCGATTCCCGCCCAACGCATTGCCGTTTGCTCAAGCTGTCGTTAAAACAGTCGTCTGGGGCCACTGGCCAACTCGTGGCTGGAGCAAAACTATTGTATGTGTCTTTGGGCAGCAGTAAACAACTAGTTCTCCCCGTCAGGGAATCGAACCCCGGTCTTCCGCGTGACAGGCGGAGATACTGTAGTACAGAGACAGGTAGTCGCCTCCGATCAGTGCGACTTCAGCTCGCTGCAGACAGCCTTCCCATTTCCAGGAACGGCCTCATTCGCCATTTTAGGTCATCGCTTCCTCGTCACGAGTGTTCTTGCTGACTGGACTAACCGGCATCCAACCTCCATTCAAGCCCCTGCGTTGGTGGTATAGTGGTGAGCATAGCTGCCTTCCAAGCAGTTGACCCGGGTTCGATTCCCGGCCAACGCATTGCCTTTTGCTCAAGCTGTCGTTAAAACAGTCGTCCGGGGGAACAGTTAGCCAGCAGGGATGTCTGGGAGACCACCCGTCACTTTGGAGAAGAGCAGAGCGAAGGTCCCAGGGAGATAATGCGTGGCCCGTACGGGGATCGAACCCGCGACCTTGGCGTTATTAGCACCACGCTCTAACCAACTGAGCTAACCGGCCTCTCTCTGTAACATTTTATCCCCAATTTCTCAGAGATATCCTGGTTTCCCTAATCAGGCTGAAAAGATTAAAAGCAAAGCCTAATAAAGGGCTCGTCCGGGATTTGAACACGGGACCTCTCGCACCCTAAGCGAGAATCATACCCCTAGACCAACGAGCCGAAACATACGTCCTCCTTGCTGCTGCCGGGGCCGCAAACATTTCCGTTTGCATGGCTTAAAGCGCAATATTTTAATTAAATCTACAATTAAAAAGTAGCCAGTGCAAAGTTTCCAGCACAGAGGAAATGCGGCCTCTGTTTTTTGTGGTCATTGGAAATCACGCTGCAGCACCTGCACACGTGCTAGGGATCGCGCCTCGCCTTTGTCTTTGAGAGCGATGGACACCTTCTCTCCATCATCGAGGGGAATTAGCACAAATGGTAGAGCGCTCGCTTAGCATGCGAGAGGTAGCGGGATCGATGCCTGCATTCTCCACGTGCTGTCCTTCCTTTTTACGACCCCTTCAAGGGGCACTCCCTAGATCAGTGGTGTCAAACTCAAATCCTGGAGGGCCAGAGCTCTGCACAGTTTAGCTCCAACCAGCTCAAACTCACACCTGCAAGGAAGTTTCTAGCAAACCTGAAGACCTTGATTAGCTGGATCAGGTGTGTTTGATTAGGGTTGGAGCAAAACTGTGCAGAGCTCTGGCCCTCCAGGAATTGAGTTTGACACCACTGCCCTAGATGAGCTTTTGAGGCTCAGTGCTGCCGAAAAGTTTTTCGAACGAGCTACTGCGCACATTCCTCGCAAATGCCGGTCCCACCGAGATTTGAACTCGGATCGCTGGATTCAGAGCCCAGAGTGCTAACCATTACACCATGGAACCTTGGCGTGGGTCATCTTTTCCCATGAGCAGCAGAGAGTTAAGTCATTCAGTCCAGAAGCGCGAGAGCAAGGAGCAAATGAAGCCTTTGCTTTTTAAGCCCATGTTTCCCCAATTCCTACTCGGTTTGAGAGTGCCAATTTCACTGCCACATCAGCAGTTGCGCATCACCTCTGTTTTTTCCCTCCCTTCCGCAAAAAAACCTAAAAAGGTTCCACCGAGATTTGAACTTGGATCGCTGGATTCAAAGCCCAGAGTGCTAACCATTACACCATGGAACCAACACACCCTGCTACGTGGCTGTCTGAGAGGCAGATAGCGATGAGGCTCTCCCAACTGAGCTATTTCGGCCAGGTCTTCATGTGGTTTAGCCAGCAGGGATGTCTGGGAGACCGCCCGTCACTTTGGAGAAGAGCATAGCGAAGGTCCCAGAGAGAAAATGCGTGGCCCGTACGGGGATCGAACCCGCGACCTTGGCGTTATTAGCACCACGCTCTAACCAACTGAGCTAACAGGCCTCTCTCTGTAACATTTTATCCCCAATTTCTCAGAGATATCCTGGTTTCCCTAATCAGGCTGAAGAGATTAAAAGCAAAGCCTAATAATGGGCTCGTCCGGGATTTGAACCCGGGACCTCTCGCACCCTTAGTGAGAATCATACCCCTAGACCAACGAGCCGAAACATACGTCCTTCCTGCTGCTGCCGGGGCCGCAAACATTTCCGTTTGCATGGCTTAAAGCGCAATATTTTAATTAAATCTACAATTAAAAAGTAGCCAGTGCAAAGTTGCCAGCACAGAGGAAATGCGGCCTCTGTTTTTTGTGGTCATTGGAAATCACGCTGCAGCACCTGCACACGTGCTAGTGATCGCGCCTCGCCTTTGTCTTTGAGAGCGATGGACACCTTCTCTCCATCATCGAGGGGAATTAGTTTAAATGGTAGAGCGCTCGCTTAGCATGCGAGAGGTAGCCGGATCGATGCCTGCGTTCTCCACGTGCTGTCCTTCATTTTTACGACCCCTTCAAGGGGCACTCCCTAGATCAGTGGTGTCAAACTCAAATCCTGGAGGGCCAGAGCTCTGCACAGTTTAGCTCCAACCAGCTCAAACTCACACCTGCAAGGAAGTTTCTAGCAAACCTGAAGACCTTGATTAGCTGGATCAGGTGTGTTTGATTAGGGTTGGAGCAAAACTGTGCAGAGCTCTGGCCCTCCAGGAATTGAGTTTGACACCACTGCCCTAGATGAGCTTTTGAGGCTCAGTGCTGCCGAAAAGATTCTCGAACGAGCTACTGCGCACATTCCTTGCAAATGCAGGTCCCACCGAGATTCGAACTCGGATCGCTGGATTCAGAGCCCAGAGTGCTAACCATTACACCATGGAACCTTGGCGTGGGTCATCTTTTCCCATGAGCAGCAGAGAGTTAAGTCATTCAGTCCAGAAGCGCGAGAGCAAGGAGCAAATGAAGCCTTTGCTTTTTAAGCCCATGTTTCCCCAATTCCTACTCGGTTTGAGAGTGCCAATTTCACCGCCACATCAGCAGTTGCGCATCACCTCTTTTTTTTCCCTCCCTTCCGCAAAAGAACCTAAAAAGGTTCCACTGAGATTTGAACTCAGATCGCTGGATTCAAAGCCCAGAGTGCTAACCATTACACCATGGAACCAACACACCCTGCTACGTGGATGTCTGAGAGCCAGATAGCGATGAGGCTAGGTGGAATCAGGTTGACAGGAGCTTTTTGTGGTCTTTGTAAATCACGCTGCAACACCTGCACACGTGCTAGGGATCGCGCCTCGCCTTTGTCTTTGAGAGCGATGGACACCTTCTCTCCATCATCGAGGGGAATTAGTTTAAATGGTAGAGCGCTCGCTTAGCATGCGAGAGGTAGCGGGATCGATGCCTGCGTTCTCCACGTGCTGTCCTTCCTTTTTACGACCCCTTCAAGGGGCACTCCCTAGATCAGTGGTGTCAAACTAAAATCCTGGAGGGCCAGAGCTCTGCACAGTTTAGCTCCAACCAGCTCAAACTCACACCTGCAAGTAAGTTTCTAGCAAACCTGAAGACCTTGATTAGCTGAATCAGGTGTGTTTGATTAGGGTTGGAGCAAAACTGTGCAGAGCTCTGGTCCTCCAGGAATTGAGTTTGACACCACTGCCCTAGATGAGCTTTTGAGGCTCAGTGCTGCCGAAAAGTTTTTTCAAACAAGCTACTGCGCACATTCCTCGCAAATGCAGGTCCCACCGAGATTTGAACTTGGAGCAAGGAGCAAATGAAGCCTTTGCTTTTTAAGCCCATGTTTCCCCAATTCCTACTCGGTTTGAGAGTGCCAATTTCACCGCCACATCAACAGTTGCGCATCACCTCTGTTTTTTCCCTCCCTTCCGCAAAAAAACCTAAAAAGGTTCCACCGAGATTTGAACTCGGATAGCTGGATTCAAAGCCCAGAGTGCTAACCATTACAACATGGAACCAACACAGCCTGCTAGCTGGCTGTCTGAGAGGCAGATAGCGATGAGGCTAGGTGGAATCAGGTAGACAGCAGCTGGCGTTTGGTGAATGGACCACCTCGACTAAAAGCGGCGGACATGGTTCCACTGCCGAAACCCGGGATTGAATCAGGGACCTTTAGATCTTCAGTCTAACGCTCTCCCAACTGAGCTATTTCGGCCAGGTCCTCATGTGGTTTAGCCAGCAGGGATGTCTGGGAGACCGCCCGTCACTTTGGAGAAGAGCAGAGCGAAGGTCCCAGAGAGAAAATGCGTGGCCCGTACGGGGATCGAACCCGCGACCTTGGCGTTATTAGCACCACGCTCTAACCAACTGAGCTAACCGGCCTCTCTCTGTAACATTTTATCCCCAATTTCTCAGAGATATCCTGGTTTCCCTAATCAGGCTGAAGAGATTAAAAGCAAAGCCTAATAAAGGGCTCGTCCGGGATTTGAACCCGGGGCCTCTCGCACCCTATGCGAGAATCATACCCCTAGACCAACGAGCCGAAACATACGTCCTCCCTGCTGCTGCCGGGGCCGCAAACATTTCCGTTTGCATGGCTTAAAGCGCAATATTTTAATTAAATCTACAATTAAAAGGTAGCCAGTGCAAAGTTGCCAGCACAGAGGAAATGCGGCCTCTGTTTTTTGTGGTCATTGGAAATCACGTTGTAGCACCTGCACACGTGCTAGGCATCGCGCCTCGCCTTTGTCTTTGAGAGCGATGGACACCTTCTCACCATCATCGAGGGGAATTAGCTCAAATGGTAGAGCGCTAGCTTAGCATGCGAGAGGTAGCGGGATCGATGCCTGCATTCTCCACGTGCTGTCCTTCCTTTTTACGACCCCTTCAATTCAATTCAATTCAAATTTATTTGTATAGCGCTTTTCACAATACATTTTGTTTCAAAGCAGCTTTACAGAAATTGCATTTCAGAAATGTACGTAGAAAATACATTTAGTTAATCATCATGTATTAATTTAGGCCATAACATATCGCCAGCGTTGAGTCGTCTCTTCACAGGCGTCGAGTCGTCTCATCGCAGGCGTTTTTTCGTCTCATCGCAGGTGTTGGGGCATCTGAAGTCTCCGTGAGAGGCTGGATACAGACTGTAGCTGAAGAACGCTATTTACCTCGGGACTAGCGTCCCGAGACAACAGCAGAAAAGCAGATGGGAAATAATTAGCGTAGCTGCTGTTCATAATATTAATGCATTCGATCTGATTGAACAGTAGTATAAGAGGCAAGCATTATATGAATGCTTGGCTGAAGAGATGCGTCTTTAATCTAGTTTTGAACTGGGAGAGCGAGTCTGAGCAACGAACAGTATCAGGAAGGCTATTCCAGAGTTTAGGAGCTAAATATGAGAACGCCCTCCCTCCTTTAGTGGACTTAGATATCCTCGGAATGACCAGAAGCCTCGAATTTAGGGATCTTAAAGAACGCGATGGATTGTAGGGCGATAGAAGGTCCATTAAATACACAGGAGCTAAACCATTTAGGGCTTTATAGGTCAGTAATAGTACTTTGTAATTGATATGGAACTTAATAGGTAACCAGTGCAGAGATGATAAAATCGGTGTTATATGATCATATTTTCTTGACCTAGTAAGAACTCTAGCGACTGCATTTTGCACTAACTGTAGCTTGTTTATTGAGGATGCAGGACAACCAGCTAATAAAGCATTACAGTAATCTAGTCTCGAGGTCATGAATGCATGAACTAACTTTTCTGCATCAGTAACAGAAAGTATGTTACGTAATTTAGCAATGTTTCTAAGGTGGAAAAAAGCAGTTCTTGTAACATATGAAATGTGATTTTCGAAAGACAAGTTGCGGTCTAGTATAACACCCAGGTCTTTTACTGTAGTGGATAAGGTAACAGGACATCCTTCTAAATTAAAGTTGTATTGCACAAGGTTTTGTGGGTAGTTTTTTGGACCAATAAGTAATACCTCCGTTTTATCTGGATTTAACAGCAGGAAATTACACGTCATCCAGCATTTTATATCTTTAAGACACTCTGTCAATTTAGATAAGTTAGTGTTTTCATCTGGTCGTGATGAAATATATAATTGAGTGTCATCAGCATAACAGTGGAAATTAATTCCATGTTTTCTTATAATATTACCAAGTGGCAGCATATATATTGAGAATAGCAGAGGGCCTAACACCGATCCCTGCGGCACTCCATAGTCTACTGACGTTATCTTCGATTTTTCCCCATTTAGACAGACAAAATGGTAACGGTCCGATAAGTACGATCTAAACCAGCTTAATGCCTGTCCCTGAACACCAGTGTAGTTTTGTAGTCGATCCAAGAGTATTTTATGATCTATAGTGTCGAACGCAGCGCTAAGATCGAGCAGAACTAGTATTGAGATACAGCCTTGGTCAGAAGCTAAAAGTAAATAATTTGTAATTTTAACTAGCGCGGTTTCTGTGCTATGATGCGGTCTAAATCCTGACTGAAATTTTTCATATATCTCATTTTCTTGCAGGAAAGAGCACAATTGAGCGGACACAATTTTTTCTAATATTTTAGACATAAATGGAAGATTTGAAATGGGTCTGTAATTTGCTAAGTTATTTTGATCTAATTGCGGTTTCTTAATAATCGGTTTTATTACTGCCAGCTTGAATATTTTTGGAACATGACCTAAAGATAAAGACGAGTTAATAATATTGAGAAGAGGCTCTTCCACTACAGGTAACACTTCTTTCAGTAGTTTAGTGGGTATTGGATCTAATAAACATGTTGTTGGTTTAGATGCAAAGATACGTTTATTTAGCTCTTCCTGTCCTATAGTTGTAAAGCGGTGTAGTTGTTCTTGAGGGGCGATAGTTGAGGCTGAATCATAAGACACCATAGAGGATTGTACATTTACAATTGTATTTCGGATGCTTTCTATTTTCTCATTGAAGTAATTCATAAAATCATTACAACTATACTGTAACGGAATATTTTGCTCTGGTGATGTCTGTTTATTTGTTAGTCTAGCCACGGTGTTAAATAAAAACCTTGGATTATTTTGGTTATTTTCTATCAGTTTGCGGAGATGCTCAGCCCTGGCTGCTTTTAGAGCCTTTTTATAACGTGACATACTGTCTTTCCACGCGATTCTAAAGACCTCTATATTAGTTTGGGGCAATTCAAAGGGCACTCCCTAGATCAGTGTTGTCAAACTCAAATCCTGGAGGGCCAGAGCTCTGCACAGTTTAGCTCCAACCAGCTCAAACTCACACCTGCAAGGAAGTTTCTAGCAAACCTGAAGACCTTGATTAGCTGGATCAGGTGTGTTTGATTAGGGTTGGAGCAAAACTGTGCAGAGCTCTGGCCCTCCAGGAATTGAGTTTGACACCACTGCCCTAGATGAGCTTTTGAGGCTCAGTGCTGCCGAAAAGTTTTTTCAAACGAGGTACTGCGCACATTCCTCGCAAATGCAGGTCCCACCGAGATTTGAACTCAGATCGCTGGATTCAGAGCCCAGAGTGCTAACCATTACACCATGGAACCTTGGCGTGGGTCATCTTTTCCCATGAGCAGCAGAGAGTTAAGTAATTCAGTCCAGAAGCGCGAGAGCAAGGAGCAAATGAACCCTTTGCTTTTTAAGCCCATGTTTCCCCAATTCCTACTCAGTTTGAGAGTGCCAATTTCACCGCCACATCAGCAGTTGCGCATCACCTCTGTTTTTTCCCTTCCTTCCGCAAAAAAACCTAAAAAGGTTCCACCGAGATTTGAACTCGGATCGCTGGATTCAAAGCCCAGAGTGCTAACCATTACACCATGGAACCAACACAACCTGCTACGTGGCTGTCTGAGAGGCAGATAGCGATGAGGCTAGGTGGAATCAGGTTGAAAGGAGCTGGCGTTTGGTCAATGGACCACCTCGACTAAAAGAGGCGGACATGGTTCCACTGCCGAAAACCCGGGATTGAACCAGGGACCTTTAGATCTTCAGTCTGACGCTCTCCCAACTGAGCTATTTCGGCCAGGTGCTCATGTGGTTTAGCCAGCAGGGATGTCTGGGTGACCGCCTGTCACTTTGGAGAAGAGCAGAGCGAAGGTCCCAGAGAGAAAATGTGTGACCCGTACGGGGATTGAACCCCCGACCTTGGCGTTATTAGCACCACGCTCTAACCAACTGAGCTAACTGGCCTCTCTCTGTAACATTTTATCCCCAATTTCTCAGAGATATCCTGGTTTCCCTAATCAGGCTGAAGAGATTAAAAGCAAAGCCTAATAATGGGCTCGTCCGGGATTTGAACCCGGGACCTCTCGCACCCTAAGCGAGAATCATACCCCTATACCAACGAGCCGAAACATACGTCCTCCCTGCTGCTGCCGGGGCCGCAAACATTTCCGTTTGCATGGCTTAAAGCGCAATATTTTAATTAAATCTACAATTAAAAGGTAGCCAGTGCAAAGTTGCCAGCACAGAGGAAATGCGGCCCCCTGTTTTTTGTGGTCATTGGAAATCATGCTGCAGCACCTGCACACGTGCTAGGGATCGCGCCTCGCCTTTGTCTTTGAGAGCGATGGACACCTTCTCTCCATCATCGAGGGGAATTAGTTTAAATGGTAGAGCGCTCGCTTAGCATGCGAGAGGTAGCGGGATCGATGCCTACGTTCTCCACGTGCTGTCCTTCCTTTTTACGACCCCTTCAAGGGGCACTCCCTAGATCAGTGGTGTCAAACTCAAATCCTGGAGGGCCAGAGCTCTGCACAGTTTAGCTCCAACCAGCTCAAACTCACACCTGCAACGAAGTTTCTAGCAAACCTGAAGACCTTGACACAGCTGGATCAGGTGTGTTTGATTAGGGTTGGAGCAAAACTGTGCAGAGCTCTGGCCCTCCAGGAATTGAGTTTGACACCACTGCCCTAGATGAGCTTTTGAGGCTCAGTGCTGCCGAAAAGTTTTTTCGATCGAGCTACTGCGCACATTCCTCGCAAATGCAGGTCCCACCGAGATTTGAACTCGGATCGCTAGATTCAGAGCCCAGAGTGCTAACCATTTCACCATGGAACCTTGGCGTGGGTCATCTTTTCACATGAGCAGCAGAGAGTTAAGTCATTCAGTCCAGAAGCGCGAGAGCAAGGAGCAAATGAAGCCTTTGCTTTTTAAGCCCATGTTTCCCCAATTCCTACTCGGTTTGAGAGTGCCAATTTCACCGCCACATCAGCAGTTGCGCATCACCTCTGTTTTTTCCCTCGCTTCCGCAAAAAAACCTAAAAAGGTTCCACCGAGATTTGAACTCGGATCGCTGGATTCAAAGCCCAGAGTGCTAACCATTACACTATGGAACCAACACACCCTGCTACGTGGCTGTCTGAGAGGCAGATAGCGATGAGGCTAGGTGGAATCAGGTAGACAGGAGCTGGCGTTTGGTCAATGGACCACCTCGACTAAAAGAGGCGGACATTGTTCCACTGCCGAAACCCGGGATTGAACCAGGGACCTTTAGATCTTCAGTCTAACGCTCTCCCAACTGAGCTATTTCGGCCAGGTCCTCATGTGGTTTAGCCAGCAGTGATGTCTGGGAGACCGCCCATCACTTTGGAGAAGAGCAGAGCGAAGGTCCCAGAGAGATAATGCGTAGCCCGTACGGGGATCGAACCCGCGACCTTGGCGTTATTAGCAACACGCTCTAACCAACTGAGCTAACCGGCCTCTCTCTGTAACATTTTATCCCCAATTTCTCAGAGATATCCTGGTTTCCCTAATCAGGCTGAAGAGATTAAAAGCAAAGCCTAATAATGGGCTCGTCCGGGATGTGAACCCGGGACCTCTCGCACCCTAAGCGAGAATCATACCCCTAGACCAACGAGCCGAAACATACGTCCTCCCTGCTGCTGCCGGGGCCGCAAACATTTCCGTTTGCATGGCTTAAAGCGCAATATTTTAATTAAATCTACAATTAAAAAGTAGCCAGTGCAAAGTTGCCAGCACAGAGGAAATGCGGCCTCTGTTTTTTGTGGCCATTGTAAATCACGCTGCAGCACCTGCACACGTGCTAGGGATCGCGCCTCGCCTTTGTCTTTGAGAGCGATGGACACCTTCTCTCCATCATCGAGGGGAATTAGCTCAAATGGTAGAGTGCTCGCTTAGCATAAGAAGGGGTCCAATCTTTGCGCCCCGCACGCAAGCGAAAAGGACGCAGAAAACGCGAAAAAACGCACAAATTTGCCCTGCAACAATATTCGGGCTATATTCCTGTACGTTATGGAAGAGTTTTAGTTACATGTGAAACAAGTCACACTCCGCGGGCTGGGCTCGAACCCGTGTTCTGCGCGACTAGTGTGTGATCAACTGCGCATGCGCCTTCATTTGGTTATCAATGTGACATATCATTATATTGATTGATATTAATTGTGTATATTATTTAAAAAAAAAGCAAATTACATGTTTATGGTTTAATAAAACTAATACAAATGTTTATTCAAATATGTGTTTTTTGTGTGTGGGATTGATTGATGTGATTTATCTGATTTATTTTAGGACACTTTAAATGTTTTATACACACAAATGCACACAAATATCGAAATGTAAATTTTTTTATTAAAATTAATACACACAAATATTGAAATAAGTACACACACACACATAAATATATGGACATACACACAATATATGTGTTATATACAATGTATACTCTATGAAAGAGTGGGTGGGCCAATGTACAGTTTGCACATTCCAGTCCCAAGGCAATTAAAAGCAGCACAATGAATAAGAGTGTGAACAGTATTTATTTACTAAAACTACAAGACATTAATGAACAACAATAAACAACTAACAATGTAGAAATAGAATAGAACATTCTGTAATATAAATAAAACAAACAAGACATTACCGAAAGATTGAGAGAAAAAAAGAACATAACTGTATTTACACATAGATATTTATTTACAGGTATTTACAAACAATCTTTTTTCTGTGTTGGAAGATTTTTATTATGGAGGTGGCTGTCCAGGTTTTTTCTGCTGGCGCTGTTCTACCAGCCACTCTAAAGATTTGCCACCAGAGACACTGGGGCAAAACGTGGCACTGCCGAAGCGGCTGTGGCCGAACTCCTTGGTTTTGGGCTTGCCACACTTAGAGCATTTGTTATATGCCACTTCACGGACATATTTCCTTTTGTGGGCTCCACTGGCCTCCTCTTCTGCCCTGCGTCGTCTGTTCCTCTGAGTGAAGCGGGACACAGACACCGGGGCAGTGGGAGCAGGAGCCTCTCGCACGTCAGGAAACACTGGAGTTGGAGCCAGGAGAGGAGCAGCTGAAGCGCCCCCTGCACCAGCTGCCAGCAGCGTGGGCGCAGTGTTCAATAAAATAAACTGGGGCAGTGGCACAGGAACCGGGGGAGGAGTAGGAGCTGCTGGGGTAATTGGCCTCACAATTGCAGCACTGGCAGGTCGTCTGCCCGGCCGTAGCTTAGGAGCCTGTCCCGCTCTGTTAGGAGGAAGGACAAACTCGTGCCGGGCCCCTGATGTGGAGGGAGCCTCATCCAGCTTTTCCCGCGGAGCAGGAAGCTGTGAGCTGGCCACAGCGATGCGGTCTTCTGCAGCAAGGCCCTGGGTAAGGACAGTCACTTCCTGGGTGTTCTCCCTTCGATTAAACCTGCAATCAAAAAATGTATTCATAATAAATAACTGCTATCCCTTTCTTTCAAATGTCAATGTAAAACCATGCTTACCACTGAGTGAGAGTCCTCTGATTCAGCATAAACAGCTGAAGTGACGTGGCCTCCATCAGAGTTTGGCAGTTCAGCACCAGGTCTCGGATGTGGTGGTAATCCGTGAGCACCTTAGTCCAACGAGGAAGACGGACTCCATCCTTCTTAGTTGGGGACTTGTGAAGTGCACACAGTTTGATACACATGGCCTCAACTAAGCGACTGGTGCTGGGCCACTGAGCTGGCCCCCCAGGATGACCAATCAGGCACCTCTTCACACTGTCCACACCCGGTGTCACTCCTGTGTTTTTCGGAGCCTTGAAGCGTCCGTGGGTCAGTTTGGGCTGGTGTCTGGGCTGATAGTGAATCTTCCTCTTGTCCCCATCAGGAAGAGCAGTCCACAGACGGATGACCTCTGTGACCTGCTGCTCGTCCAGGTAGAGTGCCTGACGGAGGGACACCAGGTACTCAGCCAGATCCTGCACCTTATCCCAGCCTGCAACGCCATCGGGTCCAAGAACAGGAGCCTGCAGGAAAGTATTACAATAACAATACACAGCATGTTAAATGTCAGAGTGTAAAAGCAAATAGAAACTAATAATGAGAAGCTTACTTACAGGAGCCTGGTCTGCAACACTGGACCCAGTTGATGTTGCAGAAGCAGAGGCAGCACTTGGCTGGACAGAAGGCTGTGGAGGAGACTGCAGAGGAGGCTGGGCAGGGCGCAGAGGAGGAGACTGCAGAGGAGGCTGAGCAGGGGGCAGAGGAGGAGACTGCAGAGGAGGCTGGGCAGGGCGCAGAGTAGGAGACTGCAGAGGAGGCTGGGCAGGGCGCTGCAGTCCTGTGGGTGGCTGTAGTGAGGATGGTCCTGGTGCAGAGGGACAGGGGTTGAAGGCCTGGGGGCCGCTGCTGTGGACTGGGACAGGCTCAATGGGGTCATAGAGGACTGGCACTGTGAGGTCCTCAGGTTCCTCCTCAACAAAGCCTTCGTCCTGCACCACCTCATCAGTCATCTGCTCCACCAGCCGATCCTCCTCTTCTGGGTTATCCATAACAGTCAGGGATTTCCCAGACTGACTGTACAGATACTCCATACCCAGCAGCTCCCCTGCAAAAGAACACACATACAAAGCACATTCACATTATTATAGCTGTAGTGGCTATTTGTCCATAACAAACTGAAACAAAAAAAACAATCAAACTTTTCAAAGTTTGATCGTTTGTAGGCTTGACGCAGTTTAACAGATCAAAAAATTAAAATAATAAACAAGAAGATAATAAGCATAAATGCAAAATAAAGCAAATTCACTTTAGCAAAAGAAAGCAAAGAAATAAGGCTATAAAGGGTCAAATTAAGCCTAAATTAAACAAAGTACAAATAACTCCAACAATAGTTGAATTATTTGAAATACAATATAAAAAATGTACACTCAAACACTCATACACCTGTATAATGTATAATCTTTTGTTTGAGTTAACATGAATAATTCTCACCTGTGTAAGCCCCTGGAGGCTGGTAGCGATCATCCAGGGACATCTTCAGCACTTTGCGGCTGAGCCGGTCCATTGCCTCCCTCTCAACGCTACTGTAGGTCCTCAGGTCAGTCTTTCCCCTCACTGCTTCATCCATCCGGTCCTGGTTCCAGCGCATCAGGCCTTCCAGGAGATAGGCCTGGAAATGCGCATCACTGGCACTGGTCCCTACAGGTCAAATAAAGTCAAATATATGTTATCTATGTATTCAGTATGGCAGAATAGGTTATAAAAGTTTAAAGTTTTTTGCAGGTTATAAAAGTTATAACCTACCTGGGATGAAGCGATTTAAATGGAGGTGGAAAGACTCCAAGGAGGTGGAGCCACGAGCACAGCGATAGCAGCTGAGCTCCACACCACCCTTCTTCAGTGTGTCTGTCTTCTGGTACAGAGGGAAGCCCTCTGGGTCCTGAATACAGGCGATGTGCCTCTGCTGGTCTATCCAGACCTGTTGGATTCGCTCGTGGTCCAGCAGTGGTACACCCAGAGTGTCCCTCCCCTTCTCACTGTCCATCTCATCAATGAGCGCCTTGATCCTCCAGGTGGTCTCCTCCACTCCTCTGGTCCGCTTGCGACAGTGCAGTGCCAACTCCTTCCTGGTGATCAGCTTATCCAGAGCCTTCTCTGAGACTGGACCAGCTCCTCTGGCCTGTAACTCCCCCTGTTTGGCCAACCGTAGAGCAGCGACATCATCTGGATCCAGCTCAAAGATGCACCTGGAAAGCCGAGCCATGAAGGTGCCGTAGAGCTGATGAGCCTCCGTGATGACACCTGCTGCAAAGCGCCGCATGAAGTGCCAAATGTCTAGGCGCACTTGGAGCTCATCCCACTCTATGAACATGGCTCTGACCTGCGACTGTCTGTGCGCGTGTGGGCTGCAGCAGTCTCTGTCCATATACATGACGGCGGGTGGTGCCACTCCCGCCTCCCTGTACCTCTTCATGAGACCCACCGCCATGGGCCACAATCCATGCCCCTCTGCCGCTGTGAGGACTGACACCAACACCTGGCCGTGCTCATTGCCTACATTAGTGCACCAACCAGCAGTGTTGGCAGCAGCGCCGGCCAGTTTTTTGGTGACCTATGTAAAAAAAAAAACAGTAGAATAAACAAATGTCAGAAAAATTTAAGATAATAACAATTATTATTACTCAAACTTGACTTTTTATACCTTTTTGGTGGAGTCCATCTTGAGGACAGAGCCAAAGACTGAGGTTTTTTTGGCCTTGACCTCAGGTAGCCGCGAGAGGACGTCCCTGGCATACACAGACAACAGCCACTTGGGTTTGGGGATGGGTGGGAGGGGCGGGGGCGCAGAAAAGAGTGGAGGCTCAACGATGGAGGAGTCTGTGAAGGGCTCACAGACAGTGAGGTACTCCAGCGTCCGCTGTGACCACGCTGAGGTGTGTTGCTCCTGCAGCGACACTGTTGCCCCGGGTCCTCTCCCGCATCATTATGACTACACGGTAGTCACACGAGTACCTACAGACAGTCAAATAATTCTGTTCAGTGCCACATCTTATTATTTCAATGTTAATATCAGTAAATCAACGTATTTGATTTTATACAGTACAACAAATTACAGTGCATTGCTCTAAATATGAATGTGTTCTACCTGTATGTCAGAATGGCGGGGAATTTTCTGCGGTGTCCCATGTCGAGCTGTCCCAGGATGTCTTCAGACCAGGCTGGATACTTCTTCTTGCACCCTTTGCACTCCAGATACTCTGTGGCCATGTCATACCACCCGTCTATGTCCAGGACCTTGCGCACAGTGCGATAAAGGCCAGCAGCTGTCAGCTTGTGGTTATTGCAGGCTGGCTGGACACAGACAAGTGGAATGGACCACATCTTCAGCGGCATCCAGAGGAACAGAGGGTGGCAGAAGAAGATATCAGGAGAAGTAGGGGGCTGGGTGAAGACGGTCGGGGGCTGGGGAGGGTACCACCAGAAGTTGGGATGTGGTGTCAGCTCAGGCTTCCCTGTTTTTATGTTGGCCCTGAACAGAGTCTTCCTGATCCAGTCCTGCTGGAAAGATGGTAGTTGCTCTTTCCAGTGGACAGGAAGCTCTGCAGGCGACTGGGACACCTGGCCAGGGGTCCACAATGCTGGAGGAGCAGGATAAGGGGCAGGAGCAGGGGCAGGAGCAGGAGCAGGAGCAGGGGCAGTAGCACGAGCCGGGGCAGGAGCAGGGCCTCTCGAGCCTGCAGTGGCTGGAGCGTAAAAAAACACAACAAAATTATCTTATTGTTTTAGACTTTCACTGCATGACTTTCTCAGCTCTGCTGGACAGCTACTGCGATTACAAGGTTTACTGCAAAGCATGTATGATTAGTAGAGAGACGACATGATGATGAAAACATGGAAGGAAGCAGTGAAAATCATCCTGTTTTTCATCCAAGCACCATTAGAAGAAATACAAGAAGAAAAAAAGATGGGATCAGCCAAGTGTGAAGCGAAGCAGACCAAACACTACAACAGCCACTTATTCCAAGGGGAGTGGGGGAAGTGTGAGATGACAAGAATGAGCTTTAGTCAGTGATTACGATAAAAAAATGAAATAAAACCTTTTACATACACCTTTAAATTCTCTTTTTTCCTTTGAGGATGTTCACTCAAAGAGTGAATGTAGATTGACACCTGAGAAGTGCCATTCCTCTGTGTTGTGAAATAAAATAATATGATATGTCATTTAAAAAATACTGTTTTGTTTTATTTGTAATTGTTTGTAAAATATTGTTTAAGATTTACATACCTTGAGGAAGTTGTTCCTCAGCTTGCGAGGCTACAGTTGCCATCTCCAGGTCATCTTCCTCCTCAAAAAAATCCGTAGCAGCAGAGTCTGTAAAATAACATAAAACACTAAGCACATGTCACCAACACACTTGTATGCGTTAAGTGATACTGACCACATGTAAAGAGCTGTCTCCGGGCTGCGGTCTCAGACGCAGGAGGTACACGTGGTCCTGCAGCTGTTGAACACGTATTTTCGTTAGACATATATACTGCATAATATATACTGTAAAGCTTAGTAAATCAGTAAAGTAATTAAATCAGTAAATTAGTAAAGCTTGCAAATCACTTACAGGGTTTGGCTGGAGACAAAATCTTTTGTGCCAGCTGTGAAGCAGATAAATGCTTCCCCCGTACCAACAGGGCCTTCACATTGGTCGCCAGCAGTGGCCTGTTCTTAGTGGCAGTAGGTGGAGGAGGAACAGACACAGTGGCAGTGGGCACAGCAGCAGTGAGGACAGATGCAGTGGGCACAGTGGTGGTGGGCACGTGGGCTGGAGCCTGCCTCTTCAGCACGTATGCTTTGAAAAGGGCCATATTGGTGTTAGGCCTGGCCTTTGCCTTCTTCAGGTAGGTGATGAGAGCCTGGGCCTCCTTGCTTGGGTCCTCATACACCTCCTTCATTGACCTACCCTTAAAATCCCCAAACTCCACCATCAGACATCCAGAGTCTCCTGTCCTCTGGGCCTCCTGCAGCATGGCCTGTTTATTCTGATACACCTCCACAGCCTCGCCTACCTTACTGATCTGCGAGGTGTATCTGAGGAACAGGTGTTTGTTGGCCGACAGCGGGTTGTCCCTCTCCTCCTCCCCCAAAATGCTGCTGACCAGATAGCAGGCATACCCCAGTGAGTTCTCCAGGAGCCACAGGAACCTCTGACCCTGGTGTTTCCCAAACTGGATCTTGCAGTGAGCCAGAACCAGGAACTGGTCTCCAGGATTCCCTCCATTCTGCCTCACAAAGGCAGTGGCCTCAGCCAGGACCTCCTCCTTACACCTGGCCCTCCCTGCCAACACGATCTCCCTCCTATTGGCCTCCTCAGTTGGCCCCATAAGGAGTCGACCCTCAGAGGTTCTTCGTAAAACCGGGTATGCATACATAATCTGAAAGGACACAGGCATAAACAGAACGTTACATAGCTGTCATATTCCAACTGAAAGTATTTTACTACAGCATTTGTTTTTTATGTAATTAATTATTATAATATTATAATAATTAATGATTATTATTATTATTATTATGAGCATAAGCATTATTGTTTTTTATACAACTGTGAATCACTTTGAATTGCCTTGTGTACAAATTATAAATAGTGTGATGAACTTATTAATAAGAAAATAAATAACACTTGGTACAATCTTACTGGTATCATGCCATGCTTAAATCGTTTTGTTTTGTTTAGCTTTTGTGGCAGAGATTACTAAGAAACACCAAATATAACATAAAGGCGTTTATGACAATTCATAATAATATGATCATCAAACAGATCTAAAACTTAAAATGGTATATCAAATCGTTTTGGTATATCTTTTATAACATAGTTGAGAATCATTTGTTGAAACAAAAAAAAATGTTTTTGCCTATTCATGTCTTTTTAAATATGTATAACATAGTATTTAAAAAGATAACATAAATATGTATACTGGTGTATAACATAGTATAGTATAACATATATGAATTAAACTTTTTTTTTTTAAAAGGTTTTAGTAAAAATGTTCTTGTGCTCAAAATAATGTAATGAATGACACAAAAAAAATACTTAATTAACAACAACAAAAAAATGGTTTGAGGAGGATATAGCTTAATTAGCAGTCGGCTAATTATCTTGACAGTAGTGACATGTTTTTTACTGTATATCATGGTAAAGTTGCAGGTTCACATGTACAGAAGAAAACGTGTGCTATTACACGCTAGCTAGCTTTATTGGCATGTTTAATTGTCTAAAAACACACACTGTTTATGAATAAATAATGATCAATTATACAGTCGTGAAGAATAGACTTACCTGTTGCAAAGATTGCAAAGATGACGATAATAATAGCGGTCGCCGATTGGTCAAAAGTAAGCCACAGGAGCAGAGCCAGGAGAGAAACACGATTGGTCAAAAGTAAGCCACAGGAGAGAAACGCGATTGGTCAAAAGTAAGCAACAGGAGAGAAACGCGATTGGTCAAAAGTAAGCCACAGGAGAGAACGCGATTGGTCAAAAGTAAGCCACAGGAGAGAACGCGATTGGTCAAAAGTAAGCCACAGCAGAGAAACACGATTGGCTCACGTGGGCTTACTTTGGGCTTACTTTGGCTCAATCGGTAGGAAGCAGTAGGCGCAAGCGAGAGGTAGCGGGATCGATGCCTGCATTCTCCACGTGCTGTCCTTCCTTTTTACGACCCCTTCAAGGGGCACTCCCTAGATCAGTGGTGTCAAACTCAAATCCTGGAGGGCCAGAGCTCTGCACAGTTTAGCTCCAACCAGCTCAAACTCACACCTGCAAGGAAGTTTCTAGCAAACCTGAAGACCTTGATTAGCTGGATCAGGTGTGTTTGATTAGGGTTGGAGCAAAACTGTGCAGAGCTCTGGCCCTCCAGGAATTGAGTTTGACACCACTGCCCTAGATGAGCTTTTGAGGCTCAGTGCTGCCGAAAAGTTTTTCGAACGAGCTACTGCGCACATTCCTCGCAAATGCAAGTCCCACCGAGATTTGAACTCGGATCGCTGGACTCAGAGCCCAGAGTGCTAACCATTACACCATGGAACCTTGGCGTGGGTCATCTTTTCCCATGAGCAGCAGAGAGTTAAGTCATTCAGTCCAGAAGCGCGAGAGCAAGGAGCAAATGAAGCCTTTGCTTTTTAAGCCCATGTTTCCCCAATTCCTACTCGGTTTGAGAGTGCCAATTTCACCGCCACATCAGCAGTTGCGCATCACCTCTGTTTTTTCCCTCCCTTCCGCAAAAAAACCTAAAAAGGTTCAACCGACATTTGAACTCGGATCACTGGATTCAAAGCCCAGAGTGCTAACCATTACACCATGGAACCAACACACCCTGCTACGTGGCTGTCTGAGAGGCAGATAGCGATGAGGCTAGGTGGAATCAGGTAGACAGGAGCTGGCGTTTGGTCAATGGACCACCTCGACTAAAAGAGGCGGACATGGTTCCACTGCCGAAACCCGGGATTGAACCAGGGACCTTTAGATCTTCAGTCGTGGCTGGAGCAAAACTATTGTATGTGTCTTTGGGCAGCAGTAAACAACTAGTTCTCCCCGTCGGGAATCGAACCCCGATCTTCCGCGTGACAGGCGGAGATAATGTCCACTATACTAACAAGGAGTTGCAAAGACTGGTCGTCGCCTCCGATCAGTGTGACTTCAGCTCGCTGCAGACAGCCTTCCCATTTCCAGGAACGGCCTCATGCGTCATTTTAGGTCATCGCTTCCTCGACGCGAGCGTTCTAACTGATTTGACGGCATCCAACCTCCAATCAAGCCCCTGCGTTGGTGGTATAGTGGTGAGCATAGCTGCCTTCCAAGCAGTTGACCCGGGTTCGATTCCCGGCCAACGCATTGCCTTTTGCTCAAGCTTTCTTTAAAACAGTCGTCCGGGGCCCCTGGCCAACTCCTTCTGTAACTCATTTTAGGTCGTCGCTTCCTCGTCGCAAGCGTTCTTGCTGACTGCACAATTCGGCATCCAACCTCAGTTCAATGCCCCTGCGTTGGTGGTATAGTGGTGAGCATAGCTGCCTTCCAAGCAGTTGACCCGGGTTCGATTCCCGCCCAACGCATTGCCGTTTGCTCAAGCTGTCGTTAAAACAGTCGTCCGGGGCCCCTGGCCAACTCGTGGCTGGAGCAAAACTATTGTATGTGTCTTTGGGCAGCAGTAAACAACTAGTTCTCCCCGTCGGGAATCGAACCCCGATCTTCCGCGTGACAGGCGGAGATAATGTCCACTATACTAACAAGGAGTTGCAAAGACTGGTCGTCGCCTCCGATCAGTGCGACTTCAGCTCGCTGCAGACAGCCTTCCCATTTCCAGGAACGGCCTCATGCGTCATTTTAGGTCATCGCTTCCTCGACGCGAGCGTTCTAACTGATTTGACGGCATCCAACCTCCAATCAAGCCCCTGCGTTGGTGGTATAGTGGTGAGCATAGCTGCCTTCCAAGCAGTTGACCCGGGTTCGATTCCCGGCCAACGCATTGCCTTTTGCTCAAGCTTTCTTTAAAACAGTCGTCCGGGGCCCCTGGCCAACTCCTTCTGTAACTCATTTTAGGTCGTCGCTTCCTCGTCGCAAGCGTTCTTGCTGACTGCACAATTCGGCATCCAACCTCAGTTCAATGCCCCTGCGTTGGTGGTATAGTGGTGAGCATAGCTGCCTTCCAAGCAGTTGACCCGGGTTCGATTCCCGCCCAACGCATTGCCGTTTGCTCAAGCTGTCGTTAAAACAGTCGTCCGGGGCTCGTGGCTGGAGCAAAACTATTGTATGTGTCTTTGGGCAGCAGTAAACAACTAGTTCTCCCCGTCGGGAATCGAACCCCGATCTTCCGCGTGACAGGCGGAGATAATGTCCACTATACTAACAAGGAGTTGCAAAGACTGGTCGTCGCCTCCGATCAGTGCGACTTCAGCTCGCTGCAGACAGCCTTCCCATTTCCAGGAACGGCCTCATGCGTCATTTTAGGTCATCGCTTCCTCGACGCGAGCGTTCTAACTGATTTGACGGCATCCAACCTCCAATCAAGCCCCTGCGTTGGTGGTATAGTGGTGAGCATAGCTGCCTTCCAAGCAGTTGACCCGGGTTCGATTCCCGGCCAACGCATTGCCTTTTGCTCAAGCTTTCTTTAAAACAGTCGTCCGGGGCCCCTGGCCAACTCCTTCTGTAACTCATTTTAGGTCGTCGCTTCCTCGTCGCAAGCGTTCTTGCTGACTGCACAATTCGGCATCCAACCTCAGTTCAATGCCCCTGCGTTGGTGGTATAGTGGTGAGCATAGCTGCCTTCCAAGCAGTTGACCCGGGTTCGATTCCCGCCCAACGCATTGCCGTTTGCTCAAGCTGTCGTTAAAACAGTCGTCCGGGGCCCCTGGCCAACTCGTGGCTGGAGCAAAACTATTGTATGTGTCTTTGGGCAGCAGTAAACAACTAGTTCTCCCCGTCGGGAATCGAACCCCGATCTTCCGCGTGACAGGCGGAGATAATGTCCACTATACTAACAAGGAGTTGCAAAGACTGGTCGTCGCCTCCGATCAGTGCGACTTCAGCTCGCTGCAGACAGCCTTCCCATTTCCAGGAACGGCCTCATGCGTCATTTTAGGTCATCGCTTCCTCGACGCGAGCGTTCTAACTGATTTGACGGCATCCAACCTCCAATCAAGCCCCTGCGTTGGTGGTATAGTGGTGAGCATAGCTGCCTTCCAAGCAGTTGACCCGGGTTCGATTCCCGGCCAACGCATTGCCTTTTGCTCAAGCTTTCTTTAAAACAGTCGTCCGGGGCCCCTGGCCAACTCCTTCTGTAACTCATTTTAGGTCGTCGCTTCCTCGTCGCAAGCGTTCTTGCTGACTGCACAATTCGGCATCCAACCTCAGTTCAATGCCCCTGCGTTGGTGGTATAGTGGTGAGCATAGCTGCCTTCCAAGCAGTTGACCCGGGTTCGATTCCCGGCCAACGCATTGCCTTTTGCTCAAGCTTTCGTTAAAACAGACGTCCGGAGCCCTTGGCCAACTCCTTCTGTGGCTGGAGCAAAAATTTCGTATAGGATTTTGGGCAGCTGTAAACGACTAGGTCTGGGTATGAATCGAACCCCTGTCTTCCGCGTGACAGGCGGAGATACTGTCCAATATACTAACGAGGAGTTGCAGAGACAGGTAGTCGCCTCCGATCAGTGCGACTTCAGCTCGCTGCAGATAGCCTTCCCATTTCCAGGAACGGCCTCATGCGTCATTTTGGGTCAGAGAAGCCAGTGAATCCCAAAAAAAACATCATCTAATACCATTTAAATATGAACTGTCTGTATAAAACGTGTTACGTTATTAAATTAGAGAGCTTGTATTTTAATAAAGAGCCTGGTAGGTCAGGTCAATAAGTTCATGCGTTTTTTTTTCAGTGCCGGGTCACAACAAAGATAGTTTCAGTTCCTTCGCACCTGCCAGTTGCTAATGTGTTGCGAGCATAATTGCTGACCGCACAATCCGGGATTCAGCCTACTTCCAACCCCCTGCGTTGGTGGTATAGTCGTGAGCATAGCTGCCTTCCAAGCAGTTGACTCGGGATCGATTCCCGCCCAACGCATTGCCGTTTGCTCAAGCTGTCGTTAAAACAGTCGTCTGGGGCCCCTGGCCAACTCGTGGCTGGAGCAAAACTATTGTATGTGTCTTTGGGCAGCAGTAAACAACTAGTTCTCCCCGTCGGGGAATCGAACCCCGGTCTTCCGCGTGACAGGCGGAGATACTGTCCACTATACTAACGAGGAGTCGCAAAGACTGGTAGTCGCCTCCGATCAGTGCGACTTCAGCTCGCTGCAGACAGCCTTCCCATTTCCAGGAACGGCCTCATGCGTCATTTTAGGTCATCGCTTCCTCGACGCGAGCGTTCTTGCTGACTGGACAATCCGGCATCCAACCTCCAATCAAGCCCCTGCGTTGGTGGTATAGTGGTGAGCATAGCTTCCTTCCAAGCAGTTGACCCGGGTTCGATTCCGGGGGAACAGTTAGCCAGCAGGGATGTCTGGGAGACCACCCGTCACTTTAGAGAAGAGCAGAGCGATGGTCCCAGAGAGATAATGCGTGGCCCGTACGGGGATCGAACCCGCGACCTTGGCGTTATTAGCACCACGCTCTAACCAACTGAGCTAACCGGCCTCTCTCTGTAACATTTTATCCCCAATCTAATAAAGGGCTCGTCCGGGATTTGAACGCGGGACCTCTCGCACCCTAAGCGAGAATCATACCCCTAGACCAACGAGCCGAAACATACGTCCTCCTTGCTGCTGCCGGGGCCGCAAACATTTCCGTTTGCATGGCTTAAAGCGCAATATTTTAATTAAATCTACAATTAATTAAAAAAAACCTAAAAAGGTTCCACCGAGATTTGAACTCGGATCGCTGGATTCAAAGCCCAGAGTGCTAACCATTACACCATGGAACCAACACACCCTGCTACGTGGCTGTCTGAGAGGCAGATAGCGATGAGGCTAGGTGGAATCAGGTTGACAGGAGTTGGCGTTTGGTCAATGGACCACCTCGACTAAAAGAGGCGGACATGGTTCCACTGCCGAAACCCGGGATTGAACCAGGGACCTTTAGATCTTCAGTCTAACGCTCTCCCAACTGAGCTATTTCGGCCAGGTCCTCATGTGGTTTAGCCAGCAGGGATGTCTGGGAGACCGCCCATCACTTTGGAGAAGAGCAGAGCGAAGGTCCCAGAAAGAATATGTGTGGCCCGTACGGGGATCGAACCCCCGACCTTGGCGTTATTAGCACCACGCTCTAACCAACTGAGCTAACCGGCCTCTCTCTGTAACATTTTATCCCCAATTTCTCAGAGATATCCTGGTTTCCCTAATCAGGCTGAAGAGATTAAAAGCAAAGCCTAATAATGGCCTCGTCCGGGATTTGAACCCGGGACCTCTCGCACCCTAAGCGAGAATCATACCCCTAGACCAACGAGCCGAAACATACGTCCTCCCTGCTGCTGCCGGGGCCGCAAACATTTCCGTTTGCATGGCTTAAAGCGCAATATTTTAATTAAATCTACAATTAAAACGTAGCCAGTGCGAAGTTGCCAGCACAGAGGAAATGCGGCCTCTGTTTTTTGTGGTCATTGTAAATCACGCTGCAGCACCTGCACACGTGCTAGGGATCACGCCTCGCCTTTGTCTTTGAGAGCGATGGACACCTTCTCTCCATCATCGAGGGGAATTAGCTCAAATGGTAGAGCGCTCGCTTAGCATGCGAGAGGTAGCGGGATCGATGCCTGCATTCTCCACGTGCTGTCCTTCCTTTTTACGACCCCTTCAAGGGGCACTCCCTAGATCAGTGGTGTCAAACTCAAATCCTGGAGGGCCAGAGCTCTGCACAGTTTAGCTCCAACCAGCTCAAACTCACACCTGCAAGGAAGTTTCTAGCAAATCTGAAGACCTTGATTAGCTGGATCAGGTGTGTTTGATTAGGGTAGGAGCAAAACTGTGCAGAGCTCTGGCCCTCCAGGAATTGAGTTTGACACCACTGCCCTAGATGAGCTTTTGAGGCTCAGTGCTGCCGAAAAGATTTTCGAACGAGCTACTGCGCACATTCCTCGCAAATGCAGGTCCCACCGAGATTTGAACTCGGATCGCTGGATTCAGAGCCCAGAGTGCTAACCATTACACCATGGAACCTTGGCGTGGGTCATCTTTTCCCATGAGCAGCAGAGAGTTAAGTCATTCAGTCCAGAAGCGCGAGAGCAAGGAGCAAATGAAGCCTTTGCTTTTTAAGCCCATGTTTCCCCAATTCCTACTCGGTTTGAGAGTGCCAATTTCACCGCCACATCAGCAGTTGCGCATCACCTCTGTTTTTTCCCTCCCTTCCGCAAAAAAACCTAAAAAGGTTCCACCGAGATTTGAACTCGGATCGCTGGATTCAAAGCCCAGAGTGCTAACCATTACACCATGGAACCAACACACCATAGAACCAACACACCCTGCTACGTGGCTATCTGAGAGGCAGATAGCGATGATGCTAGGTGGAATCAGGTAGACAGGAGCTGGCGTTTGGTCAATGGACCACCTCGACTAAAAGAGGCCTAAAATGAGTTACAGAAGGAGTTGGCCAGGGGCCCCGGACGACTGTTTTAATGAAAGCTTGAGCAAAAGGCAATGCGTTGGCCGGGAATCGAACCCGGGTCAACTGCTTGGAAGGCAGCTATGCTCACCACTATACCACCAACGCAGGGGGATTGAACTGAGGTTGGATGCCGAATTGTGCAGTCAGCAAGAACGCTCGCGACGAGGAAGCGACGACATAAAATGAGTTACAGAAGGAGTTGGCCAGGGGCCCCGGACGACTGTTTTAAAGAAAGCTTGAGCAAAAGGCAATGCGTTGGCCGGGAATCGAACCCGGGTCAACTGCTTGGAAGGCAGCTATGCTCACCACTATACCACCAACGCAGGGGCATTGAACTGAGGTTGGATGCCGGATTGTCCAGTCAGCAAGAACGCTCGAGTCGAGGAAGCGATGACCTAAAATGACACATGAGGCCGTTCCTGGAAATGGGAAGGCTGTCTGCAGCGAGCTGAAGTCGCACTGATCGGAGGCGACTACCAGTCTTTGCGACTCCTCGTTAGTATAGTGGACAGTATCTCCGCCTGTCACGCGTAAGACAGGGGTTCGATTCCCCGACGGGGAGAACTAGTTGTTTACTGCTGCCCAAAGACACATACAATAGTTTTGCTCCAGCCACGAGTTGGCCAGGGGCCCCGGACGACTGTTTTAACGACAGCTTGAGCAAACGGCAATGCGTTGGGCGGGAATCAAACCCGAGTCAACTGCTTGGAAGGCAGCTATGCTCACGACTATACCACCAACGCAGGGGGTTGGAAGTAGGCTGAATCCCGGATTGTGCGGTCAGCAAGTATGCTCGCAACACATTAGCAACTGGCAGGTGCGAAGGAACTGAAACTATCTTTGTTGTGACCCGGCACTGAAAAAAAACCGCATGAACTTATTGACCTGACCTACCAGGCTCTTTATTAAAATACAAGCTCTCTACTTTAATAACGTAACACGTTTTATACAGACACTTCATATTTAAATGGTATTAGATGATGTTTTTTTTTGGGATTCACTGGCTTCTCTTACCTAAAATGACGCATGAGGCCGTTCCTGGAAATGGGAAGGCTGTCTGCAGCGAGCTGAAGTCGCACTGATCGGAGGCGACTACCTGTCTCTGCAACTCCTCGTTAGTATAGTGGACAGTATCTCCGCCTGTCACGCGGAAGACTGGGGTTCTATTCCCTGACGGGGAGAACTAGTCGTATGCTGCCCAAAGACACATACAATAGTTTTGCTCCAGCCACGAGTTGGCCAGGGGCCCCTGACGACTGTTTTAACGAAAGCTTGAGCAAAAGGCAATGCGTTGGCCGGGAATCGAACCCGGGTCAACTGCTTGGAAGGCAGCTATGCTCACCACTATACCACCAACGCAGGGGCTTGATTGGAGGTTGGATGCCGGATTGTGCAGTCAGCAAGAACGCTCGCGACGAGGAAGCGATGACCTAAAATGACGCATGAGGCCGTTCCTGGAAATGGGAAGGCTGTCTGCGGCGAGCTGAAGTCGCACTGATCGGAGGCGACTACCTGTCTCTGCGACTCCTCGTTAGTATAGTGGACAGTATCTCCGCCTGTCACGCGGAAGACTGGGGTTCGATTCCCTGACGGGGAGAACTAGTCGTATGCTGCCCAAAGACACATACAATAGTTTTGCTCCAGCCACGTGTTGGCCAGGGGCCCCGGACGACTGTTTTAATGAAAGCTTGAGCAAAAGGCAATGCGTTGGCCGGGAATCGAACCCGGGTCAACTGCTTGGAAGGTAGCTATGCTCACCACTATACCACCAACGCAGGGGCATTGAACTGAGGTTGGATGCCGAATTGTGCAGTCAGCAAGAACGCTCGCGACGAGGAAGCGACGACATAAAATGAGTTACAGAAGGAGTTGGCCAGGGGCCCCGGACGACTGTTTTAAAGAAAGCTTGAGCAAAAGGCAATGCGTTGGCCGGGAATCGAACCCGGGTCAAATGCTTGGAAAGCAGCTATGCTCACCACTATACCACCAACGCAGGGGCTTGATTGGAGGTTGGATGCCGGATTGTCCAGTCAGCAAGAACGCTCGCGTCGAGGAAGCGATGACCTAAAATGACGCATGAGGCCGTTCCTGGAAATGGGAAGGCTGTCTGCAGCGAGCTGAAGTCGCACTGATCGGAGGCGACTACCAGTCTTTGCGACTCCTCGTTAGTATAGTGGACAGTATCTCCGCCTGTCACGCGGAAGACCGGGGTTCGATTCCCCGACGGGGAGAACTAGTCGTTTACTGCTGCCCAAAGACACATACAATAGTTTTGCTCCAGCCACGAGTTGGCCAGGAGCCCCGGACGACTATTTTAACGACAGCTTGAGCAAATGGCAATGCGTTGGGCGTGAATCGAATCCGAGTCAACTGCTTGGAAGGCAGCTATGCTCACAACTATGCCACCAACGCAGGGGGTTGGAAGTAGGCTGAATCCCGGATTGTGCGGTCAGCAAGTATGCTCGCAACACATTAGCAACTGGCAGGTGCGAAGGAACTGAAACTCTCTTTGTTTGGACCCAGCACTGAAAAAAAAACGCATGAACTTATTGACCTGACCTACCAGGCTCTTTATTAAAAAAACAAGCTCTCTACTTTAATAACGTAACACGTTTTATACAGACAGTTCATATTTAAATGGTATTAGATTATGTTTTTTTTGGGATTCCCTGGCTTCTCTGACCTAAAATGACACATGAGGCCGTTCCTGGAAATGGGAAGGCTGTTTGCAGCGAGCTGAAGTCGCGCTGACCGGGGGCTACTACCTGTCTCTGCAACTCCTCGTTAGTATATTGGACAGTATCTCCGCCTGTCACGCGGAAGACTGGGGTTCGATTCATACCCAGACCCAGTCGTTTACAGCTGCCCAAAATCCTATACGAAATTTTTGCTCCAGCCACAGAAGGAGTTGGCCAAGGGCTCCGGACGTCTGTTTTAACGAAAGCTTGAGCAAAAGGCAATGCGTTGGCCGGGAATCCGACCCAGGTCAACTGCTTGGAAGGCAGCTATGCTCACCACTATACCACCAACGCAGGGGCATTGAACGGAGGTTGGATGCCGTATTGTGCAGTCAGCAAGAACGCTCGCGACGGGGAAGCGACGACCTAAAATGAGTTACAGAAGGAGTTGGCCAAGGGCCCCGGACGACTGTTTTAAAGAAAGCTTGAGCAAAAGGCAATGCGTTGGCCGGGAATCGAACCCGGGTCAACTGCTTGGAAGGCAGCTATGCTCACCACTATACCACCAACGCAGTGGCTTGATTGGAGGTTGGATGCCGCATTGTGCAGTCAGCAAGAACGCTCGCGACGAGGAAGCGATGACCTAAAATGACGCATGAGGCCGTTCCTGGAAATGGGAAGGCTGTCTGCGGCGAGCTGAAGTCGCACTGATCGGAGGCGACTACCTGTCTCTGCGACTCCTCGTTAGTATAGTGGACAGTATCTCCGCCTGTCACGCGGAAGACTGGGGTTCGATTCCCTGACGGGGAGAACTAGTCGTATGCTGCCCAAAGACACATACAATAGTTTTGCTCCAGCCACGAGTTGGCCAGGGGCCCCGGACGACTGTTTTAACGAAAGCTTGAGCAAAAGGCAATGCGTTGGCCGGGAATCGAACCCGGGTCAACTGCTTGGAAGGCAGCTATGCTCACCACTATACCACCAACGCAGGGGCATTGAACTGAGGTTGGATGCCGAATTGTGCAGTCAGCAAGAACGCTCGCGACGAGGAAGCGACGACCTAAAATGAGTTACAGAAGGAGTTGGCCAGGGGCCCCGGACGACTGTTTTAAAGAAAGCTTGAGCAAAAGGCAATGCGTTGGCCGGGAATCGAACCCGGGTCAACTGCTTGGAAGGCAGCTATGCTCACCACTATACCACCAACACAAGGGCTTGATTGGAGGTTGGATGCCGGATTGTCCAGTCAGCAAGAACGCTCGCGTCGAGGAAGCGACGACCTAAAATGACGCATGAGGCCGTTCCTGGAAATGGGAAGGCTGTCTGCAGCGAGCTGAAGTCGCACTGATCGGAGGCGACGACCAGTCTTTCCAACTCCTCGTTAGTATAGTGGACAGTATCTCCGCCTGTCACGCGGAAGACCGGGGTTCGATTACCGACGGGGAGAACTAGTTGTTTACTGCTGCCCAAAGACACATGAATCGTTTTGTTCCAGCCACGAGTTGGCCAGGGGCCCCGGACGACTGTTTTAACGACAGCTTGAGCAAACGGCAATGCGTTGGGCGGGAATCGAACCCGAGTCAACTGCTTGGAAGGTAGCTATGCTCACGACTATACCACCAACGCAGGGGGTTGGAAGTAGGCTGAATCCCGGATTGTGCGGTCAGCAAGTATGCTCGCAACACATTAGCAACTGGCAGGTGCGAAGGAACTGAAACTATCTTTGTTGTGACCCGGCACTGAAACACCGAATCTGGAAAATGTAAGGAAAAAGACTATGTTTAAGGTCCAAGATGAAAGTGAAAACAGATGTGACGTGTTAAAGGGCCTGGAGGGTGAAAATGGAGAATAATGTTTTTTAAGTATTTATTTTTATTTATTTTAATGGTTTTAAGTTGTGTTACTTTTAATGCAAGGGGACTGATGGACATGGGAAAATTTGAAAGAGTGAAAGAAAAGTGTAGAGGAGAAGATGTCATTGTTTTACAAGAAACAAATTGGAAAGAGAGTGTGATAATGGAATACAAAAAGAAATGGGAAGGAGATCTTTTATATAATAATGGGGATGGTAGGCTTGGAAGAGGGGTGGCGTTTTTAATGAGAAAAGATGTTTTTAATACAACCAAAGTGGTGTACAAAGATAAGATGGGAAAATGCATGGCTGTAGAAGTAAATTATGAAGGAGGTGAATTAATTTTAGTGAATGTACATGCACCAACAGAAGAGAAAGAAAAGAATGATTTTTTTAACTGTCTAAGGAGTGTGATAAAGAAATATAAGGAAATAATAATGGTGGGGGATTTTAACACAGTTTTTAGCAAACTCGACATGGCAGAGGGGATGGTTTTTAAATCGGACACAGGGAGGAAAGAATTAACCGAATTGATGAGAGAAAATAACTTAATAGATGTATGGAGGGAAAGAAATGGAGGGAAAAAGGTTTACTCAAGGAAGCAAATAGTGGGGAATTTTATATGTAAAACAAGAATTGATTATGTGCTATTTACAAGAAATGTGGAGAATTTTATTGAAAAAAATCAGCTATGATGAAACTAGTTTTAGTGATCATAAGTTTTTACGGTTTAAAATAGATTGGAGTAATGTGCAAAGGGGACCGGGTACATGGATTCTAAATACAGAGATTTTAAAGAATGAAGATTATGTTGCAGAGATAAAAGGAATCATAGAGAAAGAGAAGGATAATGCGATGTATGAAGAAGATAAAAGAATGTGGTGGGAGAATGTTAAATATCTAGTAAAGAAATTTTCAATAAAGTATTGCAGAATCTTACAAATAAGTAAAAGACACAAAGAAAAAGAAATAAAGGAGATGCTAGAAAGAGAATTAAATAGTGAGAGTGAAGACATAAAAAAGATAAAAGAAATAGAGGAGAAACGGAAAGAAATAGAAGAAAAAGAATATGAGGGGGCAAGATTAAGAAGTAAGAACAAATATATGGTGGAGGGGGAGAAATGCACGAAGTTTTTATTTGACTTGGAGAAATAGAGAAAAAGCTGGAATAATAAAAGAAATAAAAGGGAGAAGTGGAGAGATTGTGGAGGGCAATGGAAAAGTGCTGGAAGAGATAAAGCTTTTTTATGAGGATAGTGGAAGTGGATGAGTGGAAGAAGAGGAAAAAAAGAAACTGTTAAATTATATTGAAACAAATTTAAGTGAAGAGTGTAAGGACTGGGCTAAGAGGGTGAATCTGAATAACTAAATACATACTGCTAAAGACCAAAAATCTCTGAATGTAAATTAACCCAAACACACACACACATTCCCCCACCAGGGAAGACCACACTCAGGACAGAGCGTGGTGTCCGCTTACAAGACATTTTATGACTGATCGGAATGTCCCAAAGGAAGTGGATTCCAAAGCGAAAAGAAACTTCTTTTCTTTAAAAGACATTTAACCAGATATATTCAATGTGTTTTATGTGTGTTTGTTGAATTGTACAAACAATGTATACAATCTTATCTTACGATTTGTCTTTTATGTGTTTGATCTATGTTGTTGGGAAACTCTAATGGGATAAGGTTTCAAACTTTGCAAACTATGAGTAACCAACTCCATGTGAGGCAAGTTTGGATTCTCTGAGCTCCAATCTTCGTTCCACATTTAGCCATTTATATCACATCTTGCTAAAACTTTGTGACACATAGGACTATAATAATTGTGAAGATTCTGCTCTTAAACACCCGACGAAATTAGGGTTTCAAATGTCTCTCTCTTAGACAAAGAGCAATAAAAACCAAAGTCCCGCCTGTGAAATTCCAACCAATTCCGGCCAAGCCAACAGGAAGAGGCTGGATTTCTCCAAGGTGATAAATAAGGCTTCCCCTCCTCCGCTCGTTCTCTTACTTCTCTCGTCCTCGTGTCATAATGTAACGTCTCGCCCCCGGGCGAGCTCTTCGCCTTTCTTTTATTTGTTTCTAGTTTAGTTTGTGTATTTCAGTCTTAGATAAGTCTCCGTGTTTAATTCCAATCGACGAGTGAAACGAACACCGCGTGACATATCTCTTCAAACACACGCACGTGACCACGTGACGCGCCGGACCGAGAGACACACACGCTTCTTCACAAGCCATGCAAAGAATTACCTGTGCAAGTATCCGTGTTTGATCACGCTTTTAAGATTTGTTGAAGTCTCGTTGTGTCTCAAAATTCTGTTGTCTATGTGAATTTGCTATTTAGAAAGATCCTCGGGTCTTTCTAAACTCCCTATTGCATAACTGCAACTCTCTACATTTCCTCTCTCTCTCTGTCTCTATGCATTTCTCGTTCATCGATGCCTTATCGTGTTTTGTTGTTTATTATGTTTGTAAATACATATATCCGTAGTAAATACATAAGTAGTTCTGCCTTATTAAATTCATTATATTCATTTGATTGATGTACTGCCTCTGCTCATTTTCCAAGTCCCTTAAGTGCCAAAGATCTAACTTAAGCCACAAGCTTTACAAATTAAAGATACTTTAAAGAGTAGTTGGTTTATAGGGCAGAAAACCCAATTCTAGTGGCCACAGAATTGCGTTTCCTGAAATCCTATAAAGTAGGATGATATTGTGGATCCCCACAAATATTATTCTGACAATTGAGCTAATTAATTTTGCCTGTTTTGTAAGACGTGGTCCATGTAATTAATTACAATCAACTTGCGGTTAATTGCAGGGATACACATGCATGCATGCAGGTAAAATGACACATCATCCCTTAGCGGGAGATTTATTAACATGTAAGCCTGATCTAATCCAAACATGTATGAATAATTATTAATTACCAATTATTAATTATGATATGCAAATTCCCCCACGGATTAGATCCGCCCCTGAGTCTTTACAAGAGGATAAAAAGGAATGTGATGGGGAAATCAGGAATTAGGAGATCGAAAGAGTGATAGATCAACTAAATAAAAGGAAAAGCCCAGGGATAGATGGTTTGGGAAGTGAATTTTATATACGTTTTAAGGACATTTTAATAGAGATTTTAAAGGAGGTTTTTAAGGAAATATTTAAGGAGGAAGAGATGAATGAAAGGATGGGAATGGGGCTGATGAAGCTAATATATAAAAGGAAAGGTGAACAAACTGATTTAAAAAACTACAGGCCAATAACAATGCTAAATACTGATTTAAAGATATTAGCAAAGATTTTAGCAAATAGGTTAAAAGAAGTGATGCCTCAAATAATAAAAACAAATCAAGCATATGCAGTAAAAGGAAGAGACATAGCAGACATAACGATGAGTATAAGGGACACAATACAATACATAAAAGAAAAGAATGATGAGGGGTATGTGATCAGCTTAGACTTCGAAAAGGCTTTTGATAGAGTGGAGCATGAATATTTGTTTGGGGTTTTAAATAGGTTTGGGTTTGGTGAGAATTTTATGAAATGGATAAAGATTTTATTTAAGGGGGCTCTAACAAAAATAAAATGTAATGTTTTTTTAACGGAATGTTTTAAAATAACTAGATCAATTAGACAAGGATGTCCACTCTCAGCTTTATTATAGTCTCTTGTAGCAGAACCGTTGGGCCTAGCAATACGAAAAGAAGAGAAAATAAAAGGAATACAAATACAGGAAAGCAAAGCAGAAGGGAAAATTTTTCAATATGCGGATGACACAACAATAATAGTTAAAGGGACAGAGGGTGTAAAACAAGTAATGAAGAATGTACAAGAATTTTGCAAAGGATCAGGAAGTAAAATTAATGAGGACAAGACAGTGTATATGAGGTTTGGGGCAACGTCAGTGTTAACGGAATGTTTTAATTTTAAGGAAGTTGAAGAAATTAGGATTTTAGGGATATTAATGGGAAAGGATGGGAAGCAAGTAAGAGACAAAATGTGGGAGGAATTGATAACAGGAATAGAGCGGAGGTTAAATTTTTGGAGAATGAGGGCTTTAAATTTGAAAGGGAAGGTTTTAGTATTGAATGTTTTAATGGCTTCAAAGTTGTGGTATGTTTTATATGTGACAGAAATGCCTTTGTGGGTAGAAGGGAGGTTGAAGAAATGTTTTCTCTGTTTTTGTGGGAGGGTAAACCCTAAAGAATAGCATACAACACCTTATTAGGACCATTAGAAGAGGGTGGGTTGGGCTTAATGGATATTAAACAAAGGAAAAAATGCTTAAGAGTTAAAATAGTCAAAAAATTGTTGCAAGAAGAAAATGAAACAGAATGGAAGAAAGTTATGAAATATTTTTTAAACAAATGTGGGAATTTTAATTTGGGGGAGGATATTTTATGGATGAAAACAAAAAACTGGATGGCGGAAGGATTACCTGACTTCTATAAGGAAATTTTAAGTGCTTGGGGGGATTTCTTAACTGTAATAGATTATAATCTGAAAGGAAGAGAAAACATTTTAAATCAACCCCTGTTCTTAAACAAAAGTATTTTAAGAGATGGGAAAGAGATCTTTTTTAAAAAATGGATGGAGGTGGGAATAACAAGGGTAAGAGATGTTTTGTATGAATTTAAAGAAGGGTTTTTACCATCACAATTTATAAAGGATGCAATGGAGGAAGCAAAAGAGGAATGCAGCGAAAGAGAAATAGAAAATAAATACGAAATTATCAAAAACGCAATACCGAAGGAATGGATTAAAAGAATAGAAAACATGGAGGAATGGAAGGAAGAGAAAGACATTTATGTCAGACTGAAAGGGAAACTATGTAATTTTAAGGAGTGTAATGTGAAACAGTTTTATTGTTATTTTAGAGATAGTGTTTTTAAAGAACCAGTTGCTAACAATTTTTGGGTACAGAGATTTAAAGATCTGAAAAAAGGAAGTATATGGAGAAATACGAGGGGAAAGATTGTGGAAACCAAACTGGAATGTTTAGAGTATTTAATAAGGCACAAAGCAATTTTTACAGATTGTATTTTAACTAAGATTGGAATGGAACAGAATGCAACATGTAAGGTATGCAAAGACGAAGATGAAGGAATTTTACACTTGTTTTTATACTGTAAAGAGTTGGAGGGCTTTTACAGAAAATGCAAAAAGATGATAAAAGAATTAATTGAGGACTGGGACGAAGAGGTAATAGAATGGAAGAGGATAGTGATGTTTGGATGGGAGGGAAATTGTCAAAGTAAAAAGTTTGTGAACCTGTTAGTAATGTTGATAAAAAATGCAGTATGGGAAAGAAGAAATGTGGCCAAAAAAGAAAAAGTGGTGCTTGATGTTTGGAATGTTCTTAAAAAGAAAACAGAAAGATATATTGAAGGACTGTATTGGTATTTTAAGTATGAAAACATGTTGCAAAGCTTTTATGTAATTTTTACTCCAAAGATTTCTAAAGTTTTAAAAGATTTAGAATGGAATGTTCCTGGAAGTGATCTGGATTTTTAAGTTTTACTTTTACTTTAAATTGAATTTTATTTATTAATTTTTTAACAGCATTTTAAGCTTAAGTATATTGTACTGAGTACTTGAATTGTAAAAGGATGTATTGAAAGTGATGAAAGTAATGTTGTACTTCTGTCATTGGAAAAATTTCAAAAAAAAAAAAAATGGACAGTATCTCCGCCTGTCACGCGGAAGACCGGGGTTCGATTCCCTGACGGGGAGAACTAGTCGTATGCTGCCCAAAGTCACATACAATAGTTTTGCTCCAGCCACGAATTGGCCAGGGGCCCCGGACGACAGCTTGAGCAAACGGCAATGCGTTGGCCGGGAATCGAACCCGAGTCAACTGCTTGGAAGGCAGCTATGCTCACGACTATACCACCAATGCAGGGGGTTGGAAGTAGGCTGAATCCCGGATTGGGCGGTCAGCAAGTATGCTCGCAACACATTAGCAACTGGCAGGTGTGAAGGAACTGAAACTCTCTTTGTTTGGACCCGGCACTGAAAAAAAAACGCATGAACTTATTGACCTGACCTACCAGGCTCTTTATTAAAAAACAAGCTCTCTAATTTAATAACGTAACACCTTTTATACAGACACTTCATATTTAAATGGTATTAGATGATGGATTTTTTGGGATTCACTGGCTTCTCTGACCTAAAATGACGCATGAGGCCGTTCCTGGAAATGGGAAGGCTGTCAGCGGCGAGCTGAAGTCGCACTGATCGGAGGCGAGTACCTGTCTCTGCGACTCCTCGTTAGTATAGTGGACAGTATCTCCGCCTGTCACGCGGAAGACCGGGGTTCGATTCCCTGACGGGGAGAACTAGTCGTATGCTGCCCAAAGACACATACAATAGTTTTGCTCCAGCCATGAGTTGGCCAGGGGCCCCGGACGACTGTTTTAACGACAGCTTGATCAAACGGCAATGCGTTGGGCGTGAATCGAATCCGAGTCAACTGCTTGGAAGGCAGCTATGCTCACAACTATGCCACCAACGCAGGGGGTTGGAAGTAGGCTGAATCCCGGATTGTGCGGTCAGCAAGTATGCTCGCAACACATTAGCAACTGGCAGGTGCGAAGGAACTGAAACTCTCTTTGTTTGGACCCGGCACTGAAAAAAAAACGCATGAACTTATTGACCTGACCTACCAGGCTCTTTATTAAAAAACAAGCTCTCTACTTTAATAACGTAACACGTTTTGTACAGACAGTTCATATTTAAATGGTATTAGATGATGTTTTTTTGGGGATTCACTGGCTTCTCTGACCTAAAATGACGCATGAGGCCGTTCCTGGAAATGGGAAGGCTGTTTGCAGCGAGCTGAAGTCGCGCTGACCGGGGGCTACTACCTGTCTCTGCAACTCCTCGTTAGTATATTGGACAGTATCTCCGCCTGTCACGCGGAAGACAGGGGTTCAATTCATACCCAGACCCAGTCGTTTACAGCTGCCCAAAATCCTATACGAAATTTTTGCTCCAGCCACAGAAGGAGTTGGCCAAGGGCTCCGGACGTCTGTTTTAACGAAAGCTTGAGCAAAAGGCAATGCGTTGGCTGGGAATCCGACCCAGGTCAACTGCTTGGAAGGCAGCTATGCTCACCACTATACCACCAACGCAGGGGCACTGAACGGAGATTGGATGCCGGATTGTGCAGTCAGCAAGAACGCTCGCGACGAGGAAGCGACGACCTAAAATGAGTTACAGAAGGAGTTGGCCAGGGGCCCCGGACGACTGTTTTAAAGAAAGCTTGAGCAAAAGGTAATGAGTTGGCCGGGAATCGAACCCGGGTCAACTGCTTGGAAGGCAGCTATGCTCACCACTATACCACCAACGCAGGGGCTTGATTGGAGGTTGGATGCCGGATTGTGCAGTCAGCAAGAACGCTCGCGACGAGGAAGCGATGACCTAAAATGACGCATGAGGCCGTTCCTGGAAATGGGAAGGCTGTCTGCGGCGAGCTGAAGTCGCACTGATCGGAGGCGACTACCTGTCTCTGCGACTCCTCGTTAGTATAGTGGACAGTATCTCCGCCTGTCACGCGGAAGACTGGGGTTCGATTCCCTGACGGGGAGAACTAGTCGTATGCTGCCCAAAGACACATACAATAGTTTTGCTCCAGCCACGAGTTGGCCAGGGGCCCCGGACGACTGTTTTAACGAAAGCTTGAGCAAAAGGCAATGCGTTGGCCGGGAATCGAACCCGGGTCAACTGCTTGTAAGCCAGCTATGCTCACCACTATACCACCAACGCAGGGGAATTGAACTGAGGTTGGATGCCGAATTGTGCAGTCAGCAAGAACGCTCGCGACGAGGAAGCGACGACCTAAAATGAGTTACAGAAGGAGTTGGCCAGGGGCCCCGGACGACTCTTTTAAAGAAAGCTTGAGCAAAAGGCAATGCGTTGGCCGGGAATCGAACCCGGGTCAACTGCTTGGAAGGCAGCTATGCTCACCACTATACCACCAACGCAGGGGCTTGATTGGAGGTTGGATGCCGGATTGTCCAGTCAGCAAGAACGCTCGCGTCGAGGAAGCAATGACCTAAAATGACGCATGAGGCCGTTCCTGGAAATGGGAAGGCTGTCTGCAGCGAGCTGAAGTCGCACTGATCGGAGGCGACTACCAGTCTTTGCGACTCCTCGTTAGTATAGTGGACAGTATCTCCGCCTGTCACGCGGAAGACCGGTGTTATATTCCCCGACGGGGAGAACTAGTTGTTTACTGCTGCCCAAAGACACATACAATAGTTTTGCTCCAGCCACGAGTTGGCCAGGGGCCCCGGACAACTGTTTTAACGACAGCTTGAGCAAACGGCAATGCGTTGGCCGGGAATCGAACCCGAGTCAACTGCTTGGAAGGTAGCTATGCTCACGACTATACCACCAATGCAGGGGGTTGGAAGTAGGCTGAATCCCGGATTGTGCGGTCAGCAAGTATGCTCGCAACACATTAGCAACTGGCAGGTGCGAAGGAACTGAAACTATCTTTGTTGTGACCCGGCACTGAAAAAAAACCGCATGAACTTATTGACCTGACCTATTAGGCTCTTTATTAAAATACAAGCTCTCTAATTTAATAACGTAACACGTTTTATACAGACACTTCATATTTAAATGGTATTAGATGATGTTTATTTTGGGATTCACTGGCTTCTCTGACCTAAAATGACGCATGAGGCCGTTCCTGGAAATGGGAAGGCTGTCTGCAGCGAGCTGAAGTCGCACTGATCGGAGGCGACTACCTGTCTCTGCAACTCCTCGTCAGTATAGTGGACAGTATGGAGGCTTGAATGGAGGTTGGATGCCGGATTGTGCAGTCAGCAAGAACGCTCGCGACGAGGAAGCGATGACCTAAAATGACGCATGAGGCCGTTCCTGGAAATGGGAAGGCTGTCTGCAGCGAGCTGAAGTCGCACTGATTGGAGGCGACTACCTGTCTCTGCGACTCCTCGTTAGTATAGTGGACAGTATCTCTGCCTGTTACGCGGAAGACTGGGGTTCGATTCCCTGACGGGGAGAACTAGTCTTATGCTGCCCAAAGACACATACAATAGTTTTGCTCCAGCCACGAGTTGGCCAGGGGCCCCGGACGACTGTTTTAACGTCAGCTTGAGCAAACGGCAATGCGTTGGGCGTGAATCGAAATCGAGTCAACTGCTTGGAAGGCAGCTATGCTCACAACTATGCCACCAACGCAGGGGGTTGGAAGTAGGCTGAATCCCGGATTGTGCGGTCAGCAAGTATGCTCGCAACACATTAGCAACTGGCAGGTGCGAAGGAACTGAAACTCTCTTTGTTTGGACCCGGCACTGAAAAAAAAACGCATGAACTTATTGACCTGACCTACCAGGCTCTTTATTAAAAAACAAGCTCTCTACTTTAATAACGTAACACGTTTTATACAGACAGTTCATATTTAAATGGTATTAGATGATGTTTTTTTTGGGATTCACTGGCTTCTCTAACCTAAAATGACGCATGAGGCCGTTCCTGGAAATGGGAAGGCTGTTTGTAGCGAGCTGAAGTCGCGCTGACCGGGGGCTACTACCTGTCTCTGCAACTCCTCGTTAGTATATTGGACAGTATCTCCGCCTGTCACGCGGAAGACAGGGCTTCGATTCATACCCAGACCCAGTCGTTTACAGCTGCCCAAAATCCTATACGAAATTTTTGCTCCAGCCACAGAAGGAGTTGGCCAAGGGCTCCGGACGTCTCTTTTAACGAAAGCTTGAGCAAAAGGCAATGCGTTGGCTGGGAATCCGACCCAGGTCAACTGCTTGGAAGGCAGCTATGCTCACCACTATACCACCAACGCAGGGGCACTGAACGGAGGTTGGATGCCGGATTGGGCAGTCAGCAAGAACGCTCACGACGAGGAAGCGACGACCTAAAATGAGTTACAGAAGGAGTTGGCCAGGGGCCCCGGACGACTGTTTTAAAGAAGGCTTGAGCAAAAGGCAATGCGTTGGCCGGGAATCGAACCCAGGTCAACTGCTTGGAAGGCAGCTATGCTCACCACTATACCACCAACGCAGGGGCTTGATTGGAGGTTGGATGCCGGATTGTGCAGTCAGCAAGAACGCTCGCGACGAGGAAGCGATGACCTAAAATGACGCATGAGACCGTTCCTGGAAATGGGAAGGCTGTCTGCGGCGAGCTGAAGTCGCACTGATCGGAGGCGACTACCAGTCTTTGCGACTCCTCGTTAGTATAGTGGACAGTATCTCCGCCTGTCACGCGGAAGACCGGGGTTCGATTCCCCGACGTGGAGAACTAGTTGTTTACTGCTGCCCAAAGACACATACAATAGTTTTGCTCCAGCCACGAGTTGGCCAGGGGCCCCGGACGACTGTTTTAACGACAGCTTAAGCAAACGGCAATGTGTTGGGCGGGAATCGAACCCGAGTCAACCGCTTGGAAGGCAGCTATGCTCACGACTATACCACCAACGCAGGGGGTTGGAAGTAGGCTGAATCCCGGATTGTGCGGTCAGCAAGTATGCTCGCAACACATTAGCAACTGGCAGGTGCGAAGGAACTGAAACTATCTTTGTTGTGACCCGGCACTGAAACACCGAATCTGGAAAATGTAAGGAAAAAGACTATGTTTAAGGTCCAAGATGAAAGTGAAAACAGATGTGACGTGTTAAAGGGCCTGGAGGGAGAAAATGGAGAATAATGGTTTTTAAGTATTTATTTTTATTTATTTTATTGGTTTTAAGTTGTGTTACTTTTAATGCAAGTGGACTGATGGACATGGGAAATTTTGAAAGAGTGAAAGAAAAGTGTAGAGGAGAAGATGTCATTGTTTTACAAGAAACAAATTGGAAAGAGAGTGTGATAATGGAATACAAAAAGAAATGGGAAGGAGATATTTTATATAATAATGGGGATGGTAGGCTTGGAAGAGGGGTGGCGTTTTTAATGAGAAAAGATGTTTTTAATACAACCAAAGTGGTGTACAAAGATAAGATGGGAAAATGCATGGCTGTAGAAGTAAATTATGAAGGACGTGAATTAATTTTAGTGAATGTACATGCACCAACAGAAGAGAAAGAAAAGAAAGATTTTTTTAACTGTCTAAGGAGTGTGATAAAGAAATATAAGGAAATAATAATGGTGGGGGATTTTAACACAGTTTTTAGCAAACTCGACATGGCAGAGGGGATGGTTTTTAAATCGGACATGGAGGAAAGAATTAACCGAATTGATAAGAGAAAATAACGTAATAGATGTATGGAGGGAAAGAAATGGAGGGAAAAAGGTTTACTCAAGGAAGTAAATAGTGGGGAATTTTATATGTAAAACAAGAATTGATTATGTGCTATTTACAAGAAATGTGGAGAATTTTATTGAAAAAATCAGCTATGATGAAACTAGTTTTAGTGATCATAAGTTTTTACGGTTTAAAATAGATTGGAGTAATGTGCAAAGGGGACCGGGTACATGGATTCTAAATACAGAGATTTTAAAGAATGAAGATTATGTTGCAGAGATAAAAGGAATCATAGAGAAAGAGAAGGATAATGCAATGTATGGAGAAGATAAAAGAATGTGGTGGGAGAATGTTAAATATCTAGTAAAGAAATTTTCAATAAAGTATTGCAGAATCTTACAAATAAGTAAAAGACACAAAGAAAAAGAAATAAAGGAGATGCTAGGAAGAGAATTAAATAGTGAGAGTAAAGACATAAAAAAGATAAAAGAAATAGAGGGGAAACTCAAAGAAATAGAAGAAAAAGAATATGAGGGGGCAAGATTAAGAAGTAAGAACAAATATATGGTGGAGGGGGAGAAATTCACAAAGTTTTTCTTTGACTTGGAGAAAAAGAGGGCGAAAGCTGGAATAATAAAAGAAATAAAAGGGAGAAGTGGAGAGATTGTGGAGGGGAATGGAAAAGTGCTAGAAGAGATAAAGCTTTTTTATGAGGATCTTTTTAAAACAAGAGGAGTGGAAGAAGAGGAAAAAAAGAAACTGTTAAATTATATTGAAACAAATTTAAGTGAAGAGGATAAAAAGGAATGTGATGGGGAAATCAGGAATGAGGAGATCAAAAGAGTGATAGATCAACTAAATAAAAGGAAAAGCCCAGGGATAGATGGTTTGGGAAGTGAATTTTATATACGTTTTAAGGACATTTTAATAGAGATTTTAAAGGAGGTTTTTAAGGAAATATTTAAGGAGGAAGAGATGAATGAAAGGATGGGAATGGGGCTGATGAAGCTAATATATAAAAGGAAAGGTGAACAAACTGATTTAAAAAACTACAGGCCAATAACAATGCTAAATACTGATTTAAAGATATTAGCAAAGATTTTAGCAAATAGGTTAAAAGAAGTGATGCCTCAAATAATAAAAACAAATCAAGCATATGCAGTTAAAGGAAGAGACATAGCAGACATAACGATGAGTATAAGGGACACAATACAATACATAAAAGAAAAGAATGATGAGGGGTATGTGATCAGCTTAGACTTCGAAAAGGCTTTTGATAGAGTGGAGCATGAATATTTATTTGAGGTTTTAAATAGGTTTGGGTTTGGTGAGAATTTTGTGAAATGGATAAAGATTTTATATAAGGGGACTCTAACAAAAATAAAATGTAACGTTTTTTTAACGGAATGTTTTAAAATAACTAGATCAATTAGACAAGGATGTCCACTCTCAGCTTTATTATACTCTCTTGTAGCAGAACCGTTGGGCCTAGCAATACGAAAAGAAGAGAAAATAAAAGGAATACAAATACAGGAAAGCAAAGCAGAAGGGAAAATTTTTCAATATGCGGATGACACAACAATAATAGTTAAAGGGACAGAGGGTGTAAAACAAGTAATGAAGAATGTACAAGAATTTTGCAAAGGATCAGGAAGTAAAATTAATGAGGACAAGACAGTGTATATGAGGTTTGGGGGAACGTCAGTGTTAACGGAATGTTTTAATTTTAAGGAAGTTGAAGAAATTAGGATTTTAGGGATATTAATGGGAAAGGATGGGAAGCAAGTAAGAGACAAAATGTGGGAGGAATTGATAACAGGAATAGAGCGGAGGTTACATTTTTGGAGAATGAGGGCTTTAAATTTGAAAGGGAAGGTTTTAGTATTGAATGTTTTAATGGCTTCAAAGTTGTGGTACGTTTTATATGTGACAGAAATGCCTTTGTGGGTAGAAGGGAGGTTGAAGAAATGTTTTCTCAGTTTTTTGTGGGAGGGTAAACCCTCAAGAATAGCATACAACACCTTATTAGGACCATTAGAAGAGGGTGGGTTGGGGTTAATGGATATTAAACAAAGGAAAAACTGCTTAAGAGTTAAAATAGTCAAAAAATTGTTGCAAGAAGAAAATGAAACGGAATGGAAGAAAGTTATGAAATATTTTTTAAACAAATGTGGGAATTTTAATTTGGGGGAGGATATTTTATGGATGAAAACAAAAAACTGGATGGCGGAAGAATTACCTGACTTCTACAAGGAAATTTTAAGTGCTTGGGGGGATTTCTTAACTGTAATAGATTATAATCTGAAAGGAAGAGAAAACATTTTAAATCAACCCCTGTTCTTAAACAAAAGTATTTTAAGAGATGGGAAAGAGATCTTTTTTAAAAAATGGATGGAGGTGGGAATAACAAGGGTAAGAGATGTTTTGTATGAATTTAAAGAAGGGTTTTTACCATCACAATTTATAAAGGATGCAATGGTGTAAGCAAAAGAGGAATGCAGCGAAAGAGAAATAGAAAATAAATACGAAATTATCAAAAACGCAATACCGAAGGAATGGATTAAAAGAATAGAAAACATGGAGGAATGGAAGGAAGAGAAAGACATTTATGTCAGACTGAAAGGGAAACTATGTAATTTTAAGGAGTGTAATGTGAAACAGTTTTATTGTTATTTTAGAGATGGTGTTTTTAAAGAACCAGTTGCTAACAATTTTTGGGTACAGAGATTTAAAGATCTGAAAAAAGGAAGTATATGGAGAAATACGAGGGGAAAGATTGTGGAAACCAAACTGGAATGTTTAGAGTATTTAATAAGGCACAAAGCAATTTTTACAGACTGTATTTTAACTAAGATTGGAATGGAACAGAATGCAACATGTAAGGTATGCAAAGACGAAGATGAAGGAATTTTACACTTGTTTTTATACTGTAAAGAGTTGGAGGGCTTTTACAGAAAATGCAAAAAGATGATAAAAGAATTAATTGAGGACTGGGATGAAGAGGTAATAGAATGGAAGAGGATAGTGATGTTTGGATGGGAGGGAAATTGTCAAAGTAAAAAGTTTGTGAACCTGTTAGTAATGTTGATAAAAAATGCAGTATGGGAAAGAAGAAATGTGGCCAAAAAAGAAAAAGTGGTGCTTGATGTTTGGAATGTTCTTAAAAAGAAAACAGAAAGATATATTGAAGGACTGTATTGGTATTTTAAGTATGAAAACATGTTGCAAAGCTTTTATGTAATTTTTACTCCAAGGATTTCTAAAGTTTTAAAAGATTTAGAATGGAATGTACCTGGAAGTGATCTGGATTTTTAAGTTTTACTTTTACTTTAAATTGAATTTTATTTCTTAATTTTTTAACAGCATTTTAAGCTTAAGTATATTGTACTGAGTACTTGAATTGTAAAAGGATGTATTGAAAGTGATGAAAGTAATGATGTATTTTTTGCATTGGAAAAATTTCAATTAAAAAAAAAAAAAAAAAATGGTAGAGCGCTTGCTTAGCATGCGAGAGGTAGCGGGATCGATGCCTGCATTCTCCACATGCTGTCCTTCCTTTTCACGACCCCTTCAATTCAATTCAATTGAATCTAGGGAGGGGCACTCCCTAGATCAGTGGTGTCAAACTCAAATCCTGGAGGGCCAGAGCTCTGCACAGTTTAGCTCCAACCAGCTCAAACTCACACCTGCAAGGAAGTTTCTAGCAAACCTGAAGACCTTGATTAGCTGAATCAGGTGTGTTTGATTAGGGTTGGAGCAAAACTGTGCAGAGCTCTGGCCCTCCAGGAATTGAGTTTGACACCACTGCCCTAGATGAGCTTTTGAGGCTCAGTGCTGCCGAAAAGTTTTTTCAAACGAGCTACTGCGCACATTCCTCGCAAATGCAGGTCCCACCGAGATTTGAACTCGGAGCAAGGAGCAAATGAAGCCTTTGCTTTTTAAGCCCATGTTTCCCCAATTCCTACTCGGTTTGAGAGTGCCAATTTCACCGCCACATCAACAGTTGCGCATCACCTCTGTTTTTTCCCTCCCTTCCGCAAAAAAACCTAAAAAGGTTCCACCGAGATTTGAACTCGGATCGCTGGATTCAAAGCCCAGAGTGCTAACCATTACAACATGGAACCAACACAGCCTGCTAGCTGGCTGTCTGAGAGGCAGATAGCGATGAGGCTAGGTGGAATCAGGTAGACAGCAGCTGGCGTTTGGTGAATGGACCACCTCGACTAAAGGAGGCAGACATGGTTCCACTGCCGAAACCCGGGATTGAACCAGGGACCTTTAGATCTTCAGTCTAACGCTCTCCCAACTGAGCTATTTCGCCAGGTCCTCATGTGGTTTAGCCAGCAGGGATGTCTGGGAGACCGCCCGTCACTTTGGAGAAGAGCAGAGCGAAGGTCCCAGAGAGAATATGCGTGGCCCGTACGGGGATCGAACCCGCGACCTTGGCGTTATTAGCACCACGCTCTAACCAACTGAGCTAACCGGCCTCTCTCTGTAACATTTTATCCCCAATTTCTCAGAGATATCCTGGTTTCCCTAATCAGGCTGAAGAGATTAAAAGCAAAGCCTAATAAAGGGCTCGTCAGGGATTTGAACCCGGGACCTCTCGCACCCTAAGCGAGAATCATACCCCTAGACCAACGAGCCGAAACATACGTCCTCCCTGCTGCTGCCGGGGCCGCAAACATTTCCGTTTGCATGGCTTAAAGCGCAATATTTTCATTAAATCTACAATTAAAAGGTAGCCAGTGCAAAGTTGCCAGCACAGAGGAAATGCGGCCTCTGTTTTTTGTGGTCATTGGAAATCACGCTGTAGCACCTGCACACGTGCTAGGCATCGCGCCTCGCCTTTGTCTTTGAGAGCGATGGACACCTTCTCACCATCATCAAGGGGAATTAGCTCAAATGGAAGAGCGCTCGCTTAGCATGCGAGAGGTAGCGGGATCGATGCCTGCATTCTCCACGTGCTGTCCTTCCTTTTTACGACCCCTTCAATTCAATTCAATTCAAATTTATTTGTATAGCGCTTTTCACAATACATTTTGTTTCAAAGCAGCTTTACAGAAAGTGCATTTCAGAAATGTACGTAGAAAATACAGTTAGTTAATCATCATGTATTAATTTAGGCCATAACATATCGCCAGCGTTGAGTCGTCTCTTCACAGGCGTCGAGTCGTCTCATCGCAGGCGTTTATTCGTCTCATCGCAGGTGTTGGGGCATCTGAAGTCTCCGTGAGAGGCTGGATACAGACTGTAGGTGAAGAACGCTATTTACCTCGGGACTAGCGTCCCGAGACAACAGCAGAAAAGCAGATGGGAAATAATTAGCGTAGTGCTGTTCATAATATTAATGCATTTGATCTGATTGAACAGTAGTATAAGAGGCAAGCATTATATGAATGCTTGGCTGAAGAGATGCGTCTTTAATCTAGTTTTGAACTGGGAGAGCGAGTCTGAGCAACGAACAGTATCAGGAAGGCTATTCCAGAGTTTAGGAGCTAAATATGAGAACGCCCTCCCTCCTTTAGTGGACTTAGATATCCTCGGAATGACCAGAAGCCTCGAATTTAGGGATCTTAAAGAACGCGATGGATTGTAGGGCGATAGAAGGTCCATTAAATACACAGGAGCTAAACCATTTAGGGCTTTATAGGTCAGTAATAGTACTTTGTAATTGATATGGAACTTAATAGGTAACCAGTGCAGAGATGATAAAATCGGTGTTATATGATCATATTTTCTTGACCTAGTCAGAACTCTAGCGACTGCATTTTGCACTAACTGTAGCTTGTTTATTGAGGATGCAGGACAACCAGCTAATAAAGCATTACAGTAATCTAGTCTCGAGGTCATGAATGCATGAACTAACTTTTCTGCATCAGTAACAGAAAGTATGTTACGTAATTTAGCAATGTTTCTAAGGTGGAAAAAAGCAGTTCTTGTAACATATGAAATGTGATTTTCGAAAGACAAGTTGCGGTCTAGTATAACACCCAGGTCTTTTACTGTAGTGGATAAGGTAACAGGACATCCTTCTAAATTAAAGTTGTATTGCACAAGGTTTTGTGGGTAGTTTTTTGGACCAATAAGTAATACCTCCGTTTTATCTGGATTTAACAGCAGGAAATTACACGTCATCCAGCATTTTATATCTTTAAGACACTCTGTCAATTTAGATGAGTTAGTGTTTTCATCTGGTCGTGATGAAATATATAATTGAGTGTCATCAGCATAACAGTGGAAATTAATTCCATGTTTTCTTATAATATTACCAAGTGGCAGCATATATATTGAGAATAGCAGAGGGCCTAACACCGATCCCTGCGGCACTCCATAGTCTACTGACGTTATCTTCGATTTTTCCCCATTTAGACAGACAAAATGGTAACGGTCTGATAAGTACGATCTAAACCAGCTTAATGCCTGTCCCTGAACACCAGTGTAGTTTTGTAGTCGATCCAAGAGTATTTTATGATCTATAGTGTCGAACGCAGCGCTAAGATCGAGCAGAACTAGTATTGAGATACAGCCTTGGTCAGAAGCTAAAAGTAAATAATTTGTAATTTTAACTAGCGCGGTTTCTGTGCTATGATGCGGTCTAAATCCTGACTGAAATTTTTCATATATCTCATTTTCTTGCAGGAAAGAGCACAATTGAGCGGACACAATTTTTTCTAGTATTTTAGACATAAATGGAAGATTTGAAATGGGTCTGTAATTTGCTAAGTTATTTTGATCTAATTGCGGTTTCTTAATAATCGGTTTTATTACTGCCAGCTTGAATATTTTTGGAACATGACCTAAAGATAAAGACGAGTTAATAATATTGAGAAGAGGCTCTTCCACTACAGGTAACACTTCTTTCAGTAGTTTAGTGGGTATTGGATCTAATAAACATGTTGTTGGTTTAGATGCAAAGATACGTTTATTTAGCTCTTCCTGTCCTATAGTTGTAAAGCGGTGTAGTTGTTCTTGAGGGGCGATAGTTGAGGCTGAATCATAAGACACCATAGAGGATTGTACATTTACAATTGTATTTCGGATGCTTTCTATTTTCTCATTGAAGTAATTCATAAAATCATTACAACTATACTGTAACGGAATATTTTGCTCTGGTGATGTCTGTTTATTTGTTAGTCTAGCCACGGTGTTAAATAAAAACCTTGGATTATTTTGGTTATTTTCTATCAGTTTGCAGAGATGCTCAGCCCTGGCTGCTTTTAGAGCCTTTTTATAACGTGACATACTGTCTTTCCACGCGATTCTAAAGACCTCTATATTAGTTTGGGGCAATTCAAAGGGCACTCCCTAGATCAGTGTTGTCAAACTCAAATCCTGGAGGGCCAGAGCTCTGCACAGTTTAGCTCCAACCAGCTCAAACTCACAGCTGGGGCTCGTTCTTCGTACGTTGCTTAAAACATCCGAGATCAAATGAGACATCCAAGATGATATCATCGTGCTAATCATGATCCGGCTAATTGGGTTCTTCGAACACACCTGTTGTTTATGATTAGTATCGCTGGATTGAGTTATCTGAGATAATTGCGCGTTCATGCGCTGGGTTAAAAGGGGATATGTATCAATAGTAGAAACAATGATAAGCAACGCTGCTATTGGCTGTTCAGCATGGCCAAAGAACGCGCCCAGTTTTTCTCCCAAGGAGAACAAGAGCTTTTAATGGAAGGTTATGCCGAATTTGAATCTTTAAATAAAACGACAGGGAACACCTCGAAGTCTGCAAAATCCAGGAGAGAGGGCTGGCAAAAAGTAGCAGACAAATTAAATGCGTAAGTGCTGTCCATGGTAGATGTTTCTATCACTTTCTACAGTATGTATTTTTGCATTTTAATAATTTCATATTTATTTTGTTCTTTTATGTCAGAGCCTCCGCGGGACCCACTAGAACATGGGGACAAGTAAAAGTGAAGTACAAGAATATTCTACAAAATGGTAGCCTTTAATTCTTATACTGTCTTTATTTTAAAAAGCCACTTTTTTCCTCTTTTTAAAAGCCACTGTTAAATAATGTGTTTGTCTGTTTATAACAGCCACCAAGAAAAAGGCTGAAAAAAAAAACAGGTGGTGGTCCTGCACCACCACAATATACCCCAGCAGAGGAGCTGGCCCTTGGGTTGAATGAAAACCGACCCATTGTGGAGGGCATCCCTGGGGGCAGCTCTTCCTCAGACCCAAAGCCAGGGACCAGTAGCAGCAACACCTTTATTACTGGTAGGCTAAATGAGTTTTCAATTCTCTTAGTACACTGTAAATATAAATGAAGTATAATCCAAATGGCTTGTACAGTAATTTAAACCGTTTGTGGAAGTGAAAACTTCTAAACTTTTAGTTAATATAAAATATATTGCCATGAGTTATTGATCACATTATATTTTTTACAGTGTAGTTAATTGTAATGACAATTTTTTTTTGTTCCCCTCTTTTGTGCAGTTTTACATAATACACCAACACTTTTACCTGTTCCCAAGCAAGTGGTGGCTGATGCATATGCAGTAAGTTGTGTACTTTTTCTAACTTGCATAAAGGGAAGAAAGTGCAACACTTTGTAATACCCATTTATTTCCATTGCACAGGACAGTGAAGAAACCCTCTCAGATGACTGTCCTTTGGAGGAAGAACCTGTAAGTGCATAAATAACTTTACACTAATTTGTATATACTTGTGTACCTATTCTTTCTGTCTGCAATATGAGTTGCAGGAGTCCACACCTACAGAAAGGCCTACAGAAGAGTCTGCACAAAGAACTGATACAGAGGTGGACAGTGTTGTACTTTTACTTTTTACTTTTGTTGCATGAGGCATGTTTTGACCCTTTTTCTTTCACAAAATGACACAGGGTGACATCCGTTCCCTATATAAACGGCATCTTCAACAAAAAATCGAGTATTTTGACCTGAAAAAACACAAATTAAGAGGATAAATTGAACTTGACAACTTGAAAAAGAGAAAAATTGCACTAGAGATAGAGTTGCTTCAAAAGGACCTTCAGAGTAAGTGCTAATACATCATTTGACACATAGTAGTATTGCTGACTTTACATCACTATCTCTTATTGCAGGCAAAGGATGACTTGCTGGCTTTTCTTTATAAAGAATTGTTTAAATAAAACTCCAGGAACTAAGCATTTTTGTCTTGTCTTTTATTACACATTCAAAAATGGTGTTCCACAATTCTGTCCCGTGCAGCTCTGCCACTAGGTTGGTCCAAGTGCACTGGCTGGAGGTCATCATCAGGCTGCACCCCCACCACAGGGGTCCTCTCCTTTCTGATAGTGGCAATGTTATGCAATATGGCACATGCAACAATTATGTCACAGGCCCTGTCAGGTGCAACCCTCAGACCCTTCAGACACTGAAATCTTTCCTTTAGTTGCCCAAAGGTCATTTCAATGCGTGCCCTTGTCCTGGCTAGAGCTGCATTGTAACGGGTTTGTGGTCCAGGGTTTGGGTCAGGGAATGGCGTCATGAAGTACTGCCTGCAGGCATAGCCCCGGTCACCAAGCAGGACCCCGTCAAAATTCCCTGTATAATGGAAAAATGCAGTTTTGTTAGGCTCAGCATAAGTGTGTGTAATACTGTGAGCTTGACATTTATAAGTTCCCTTACCACGTTCAAATAATGTGCATAAATGTGACTCTCTGAAAATTCTTGAGTCATGCACTGATCCTGGCCATTTTGCTTCCACATTTGTTATATGGAACATAGAGTCACACACCATCTAAGAGATTTTAGTCAGTCAACTGCATACTTTTTGATTACATTCATTTTTTTATGTAATATATTACTAATTAATCTGGAATATTATAAATTGTAATAGTAACTTGCCTGCACATTTACACTGTGAACCCCCTTTCGGTTCACAAAATCCCCTTCATTGGGCCCTGGTGGGGCCTTGATGGGGACGTGTGTGCAGTCTATGGCACCAATCACGTTAGGGAAGCCTGAAGGACACATACTGTTAGTCATACTTTTTGGCATGGTCATGATTGCATGTCATTAACAATTATAAATGTACCTGCAATAGCAAAAAAATTCTGCTTTACAACCTGGGGTCTTAAGTGGCTTGGAAATACCACAAAACCCCCTAAAAACTGCTTGAGTGCCAAGTAAACTTTGCGAATGGCACGACAGACAGCACTTTTCACTAAGTTCTCTGCATCTCCAATTGTGTAAAGGAACGTGCCACTCGCAAAGAATCTCAGGGCAATGCACACAGTCTGTGCAGTTGTCAAAGCCCGACTCCTCCGTGTTGAACATTTAATGTGTGGTTCCAGCAAATTAATGATGTAAATAACACCCTCACGAGAAAAACGATATCTCTCAAAAATTACACTGTCGCGCTGCGCTAAAGGATCCAGTCTATCCTGCAATACGCGATTAATTCGAAAAGCTCTGCGAATTATCCTCGCACCTTCCGCAACAGGTTGCTGTCGTAAAAATGGACAAGACATGGCTACGACAGACTTCCCGTATCACCTCCGCTTATAAAGCCGCAATCTAATCCTGTTTACATGAAATAAGCCTGCTCGCGAGCAGGTTCAAGCTGGCGCACCTGTTGCTATGACAGCAAGTCTAGGATGAGCTTCGAAGAACCAAACGATCCAAGATCATGCCAAATCGCCAACAATCAAATCCTGCTAACTGAGTTAGCGACGTACGAAGAACGAGCCCCTGCAAGGAAGTTTCTAGCAAACCTGAAGACCTTGATTAGCTGGATCAGGTGTGTTTGATTAGGGTTGGAGCAAAACTGTGCAGAGCTCTGGCCCTCCAGGAATTGAGTTTGACACCACTGCCCTAGATGAGCTTTTGAGGCTCAGTGCTGCCGAAAAGTTTTTTCAAACGAGGTACTGCGCACATTCCTCGCAAATGCAGGTCCCACCGAGATTTGAACTCGGATCGCTGGATTCAGAGCCCAGAGTGCTAACCATTACACCATGAAACCTTGGCGTAGGTCATCTTTTCCCATGAGCAGCAGAGAGTTAAGTCATTCAGTCCAGAAGCGCGAGAGCAAGGAGCAAATGAACCCTTTGCTTTTTAAGCCCATGTTTCCCCAATTCCTACTCAGTTTGAGAGTGCCAATTTCACCGCCACATCAGCAGTTGCGCATCACCTCTGTTTTTTCCCTCCGTTCCGCAAAAAAACCTAAAAAGGTTCCACCGAGATTTGAACTCGGATCGCTGGATTCAAAGCCCAGAGTGCTAACCATTACACCATGGAACCAACACACCCTGCTACGTGGCTGTCTGAGAGGCAGATAGCGATGAGGCTAGGTGGAATCAGGTTGACAGGAGCTGGCGTTTGGTCAATGGACCACCTCGACTAAAAGAGGCGGACATGGTTCCACTGCCGAAAACCCGGGATTGAACCAGGGACCTTTAGATCTTCAGTCTGACGCTCTCCCAACTGAGCTATTTCGGCCAGGTGCTCATGTGGTTTAGCCAGCAGGGATGTCTGGGTGACCGCCCGTCACTTTGGAGAAGAGCAGAGCGAAGGTCCCAGAGAGAAAATGTGTGGCCCGTACGGGGATCGAACCCCCGACCTTGGCGTTATTAGCACCACGCTCTAACCAACTGAGCTAACCGGCTTCTCTCTGTAACATTTTATCCCCAATTTCTCAGAGATATCCTGGTTTCCCTAATCAGGCTGAAGAGATTAAAAGCAAAGCCTAATAATGGGCTCGTCCGGGATTTGAACCCGGGACCTCTCGCACCCTAAGCGAGAATCATACCCCTATACCAACGCGCCGAAACATACGTCCTCCCTGCTGCTGCCGGGGCCGCAAACATTTCCGTTTGCATGGCTTAAAGCGCAATATTTTAATTAAATCTACAATTAAAAGGTAGCCAGTGCAAAGTTGCCAGCACAGAGGAAATGCGGCCTCTGTTTTTTGTGGTCATTGGAAATCACGCGGCAGCACCTGCACACGTGCTAGGGATCGCGCCTCGCCTTTGTCTTTGAGAGCGATGGACACCTTCTTTCCATCATCGAGGGGAATTAGCTCAAATGGTAGAGCGCTCGCTTAGCATGCGAGAGGTAGCGGGATCGATGCCTGCATTCTCCACGTGCTGTCCTTCCTTTTTACGACCCCTTCAAGGGGCACTCCCTAGATCAGTGGCGTCAAACTCAAATCCTGGAGGGCCAGAGCTCTGCACAGTTTAGCTCCAACCAGCTCAAACTCACACCTGCAAGGAAGTTTCTAGCAAACCTGAAGACCTTGATTAGCTGGATCAGGTGTGTTTGATTAGGGTTGGAGCAAAACTGTGCAGAGCTCTGGCCCTCCAGGAATTGAGTTTGACACGACTGCCCTAGATGAGCTTTTGAGGCTCAGTGCTGCCGAAAAGTTTCTCGAACGAGGTACTGCGCACATTCCTCGCAAATGCAGGTCCCACCGAGATTTGAACTCGGATTGCTGGATTCAGAGCCCAGAGTGCTAACCATTACACCATGGAACCTTGGCATGGGTCATCTTTTCCCATGAGCAGCAGAGAGTTAAGTCATTCAGTCCAGAAGCGCGAGAGCAAGGAGCAAATGAAGCCTTTGCTTTTTAAGCCCATGTTTCCCCAATTCCTACTCGGTTTGAGAGTGCCAATTTCACCGCCACATCAGCAGTTGCGCATCACCTCTGTTTTTTCCCTCCCTTCCTCAAAAGAACCTAAAAAGGTTCCACTGAGATTTGAACTCAGATCGCTGGATTCAAAGCCCAGAGTGCAAACCATTACACCATGGAACCAACACACCCTGCTACGTGGCTGTCTGAGAGGCAGATAGCGATGAGGCTAGGTGGAATCAGGTTGAGAGAGGTGGCTGGCGTTTGGTCAATGGACCACCTCGACTAAAAGAGGCGGACATGGTCCCAATGCCGAAACCCGGGATTGAACCAGGGACCTTTAGATCTTCAGTCTAACGCTCTCCCAACTGAGCTATTTCAGCCAGTTCCCCATGTGGTTTAGCCAGCATGGATGTTTGGGAGACCGCCCGTCACTTTGGAGAAGAGCAGAGCGAAGGTCTCAGAGAGAAAATGCGTGGCCCGTACGGGGATCGAACCCGCGACCTTGGCGTTATTAGCACCACGCTCTAACCAACTGAGCTAACCGGCCTCTCTCTGTAACATTTTATCCCCAATTTCTCAGAGATATCCTGGTTTCCCTAATCAGGCTGAAGAGATTAAAAGCAAAGCCTAATAGTGGGCTCGTCCGGGATTTGAACCCGGGACCTCTCGCACCCTAAGCGAGAATCATACCCCTAGACCAACGAGCCGAAACATACGTCCTCCTTGCTGCTGCCGGGGCCGCAAACATTTCCGTTTGCATGGCTTAAAGCGCAATATTTTAATTAAATCTACAATTAAAAGGTAGCCAGTGCAAAGTTGCCAGCACAGAGGAAATTTGGCCTCTGTTTTTTGTGGTCATTGGAAATCACGCTGTAGCACCTGCACACGTGCTAGGCATCGCGCCTCGCCTTTGTCTTTGAGAGCGATGGACACCTTCTCACCATCATCGAGGGGAATTAGCTCAAATGGTAGAGCGCTCGCTTAGCATGCGAGAGGTAGCGGGATCGATGCCTGCATTCTCCACGTGCTGTCCTTCCTTTTTACGACCCCTTCAATTCAATTCAAATTTATTTGTATAGCGCTTTTCACAATACATTTTGTTTCAAAGCAGCTTTACAGAAAGTGCATTTCAGAAATGTACGTAGAAAATACAGTTAGTTAATCATCATGTATTAATTTAGGCCATAACATATCGCCAGCGTTGAGTCGTCTCTTCACAGGCGTCGAGTCGTCTCATCGCAGGCGTTTATTCGTCTCATCGCAGGTGTTGGGGCATCTGAAGTCTCCGTGAGAGGCTGGATACAGACTGTAGGTGAAGAACGCTATTTACCTCGGGACTAGCGTCCCGAGACAACAGCAGAAAAGCAGATGGGAAATAATTAGCGTAGCTGCTGTTCATAATATTAATGCATTCGATCTGATTGAACAGTAGTATAAGAGGCAAGCATTATATGAATGCTTGGCTGAAGAGATGCGTCTTTAATCTAGTTTTGAACTGGGAGAGCGAGTCTGAGCAACGAACAGTATCAGGAAGGCTATTCCAGAGTTTAGGAGCTAAATATGAGAACGCCCTCCCTCCTTTAGTGGACTTAGATATCCTCGGAATGACCAGAAGCCTCGAATTTAGGGATCTTAAAGAACGCGATGGATTGTAGGGCGATAGAAGGTCCATTAAATACACAGGAGCTAAACCATTTAGGGCTTTATAGGTCAGTAATAGTACTTTGTAATTGATATGGAACTTAATAGGTAACCAGTGCAGAGATGATAAAATCGGTGTTATATGATCATATTTTCTTGACCTAGTAAGAACTCTAGCGACTGCATTTTGCACTAACTGTAGCTTGTTTATTGAGGATGCAGGACAACCAGCTAATAAAGCATTACAGTAATCTAGTCTCGAGGTCATGAATGCATGAACTAACTTTTCTGCATCAGTAACAGAAAGTATGTTACGTAATTTAGCAATGTTTCTAAGGTGGAAAAAAGCAGTTCTTGTAACATATGAAATGTGATTTTCGAAAGACAAGTTGCGGTCTAGTATAACACCCAGGTCTTTTACTGTAGTGGATAAGGTAACAGGACATCCTTCTAAATTAAAGTTGTATTGCACAAGGTTTTGTGGGTAGTTTTTTGGACCAATAAGTAATACCTCCGTTTTATCTGGATTTAACAGCAGGAAATTACACGTCATCCAGCATTTTATATCTTTAAGACACTCTGTCAATTTAGATGAGTTAGTGTTTTCATCTGGTCGTGATGAAATATATAATTGAGTGTCATCAGCATAACAGTGGAAATTAATTCCATGTTTTCTTATAATATTACCAAGTGGCAGCATATATATTGAGAATAGCAGAGGGCCTAACACCGATCCCTGCGGCACTCCATAGTCTACTGACGTTATCTTCGATTTTTCCCCATTTAGACAGACAAAATGGTAACGGTCCGATAAGTACGATCTAAACCAGCTTAATGCCTGTCCCTGAACACCAGTGTAGTTTTGTAGTCGATCCAAGAGTATTTTATGATCTATAGTGTCGAACGCAGCGCTAAGATCGAGCAGAACTAGTATTGAGATACAGCCTTGGTCAGAAGCTAAAAGTAAATAATTTGTAATTTTAACTAGCGCGGTTTCTGTGCTATGATGCGGTCTAAATCCTGACTGAAATTTTTCATATATCTCATTTTCTTGCAGGAAAGAGCACAATTGAGCGGACACAATTTTTTCTAGTATTTTAGACATAAATGGAAGATTTGAAATGGGTCTGTAATTTGCTAAGTTATTTTGATCTAATTGCGGTTTCTTAATAATCGGTTTTATTACTGCCAGCTTGAATATTTTTGGAACATGACCTAAAGATAAAGACGAGTTAATAATATTGAGAAGAGGCTCTTCCACTACAGGTAACACTTCTTTCAGTAGTTTAGTGGGTATTGGATCTAATAAACATGTTGTTGGTTTAGATGCAAAGATACGTTTATTTAGCTCTTCCTGTCCTATAGTTGTAAAGCGGTGTAGTTGTTCTTGAGGGGCGATAGTTGAGGCTGAATCATAAGACACCATAGAGGATTGTACATTTACAATTGTATTTCGGATGCTTTCTATTTTCTCATTGAAGTAATTCATAAAATCATTACAACTATACTGTAACGGAATATTTTGCTCTGGTGATGTCTGTTTATTTGTTAGTCTAGCCACGGTGTTAAATAAAAACCTTGGATTATTTTGGTTATTTTCTATCAGTTTGCAGAGATGCTCAGCCCTGGCTGCTTTTAGAGCCTTTTTATAACGTGACATACTGTCTTTCCACGCGATTCTAAAGACCTCTATATTAGTTTGGGGCAATTCAAAGGGCACTCCCTAGATCAGTGTTGTCAAACTCAAATCCTGGAGGGCCAGAGCTCTGCACAGTTTAGCTCCAACCAGCTCAAACTCACACCTGGGGCTCGTTCTTCGTACGTTGCTTAAAACATCCGAGATCAAATGAGACATCCAAGATGATATCATCGTGCTAATCATGATCCGGCTAATTGGGTTCTTCGAACACACCTGTTGTTTATGATTAGTATCGCTGGATTGAGTTATCTGAGATAATTGCGCGTTCATGCGCTGGGTTAAAAGGGGATATGTATCGATAGTAGAAACAATGATAAGCAACGCTGCTATTGGCTGTTCAGCATGGCCAAAGAACGCGCCCAGTTTTTCTCCCAAGGAGAACAAGAGCTTTTAATGGAAGGTTATGCCGAATTTGAATCTTTAATTAAAACGACAGGGAACACCTCGAAGTCTGCAAAATCCAGGAGAGAGGGCTGGCAAAAAGTAGCAGACAAATTAAATGCGTAAGTGCTGTCCATGGTAGATGTTTCTATCACTTTCTACAGTATGTATTTTTGCATTTTAATAATTTCATATTTATTTTGTTCTTTTATGTCAGAGCCTCCGCGGGACCCACTAGAACATGGGGACAAGTAAAAGTGAAGTACAAGAATATTCTACAAAATGGTAGCCTTTAATTCTTATACTGTCTTTATTTTAAAAAGCCACTTTTTTCCTCTTTTTAAAAGCCACTGTTAAATAATGTGTTTGTCTGTTTATAACAGCCACCAAGAAAAAGGCTGAAAAAAAAAAAACAGGTGGTGGTCCTGCACCACCACAATATACCCCAGCAGAGGAGCTGGCCCTTGGGTTGAATGAAAACCGACCCATTGTGGAGGGCATCCCTGGGGGCAGCTCTTCCTCAGACCCAAAGCCAGGGACCAGTAGCAGCAACACCTTTATTACTGGTAGGCTAAATGAGTTTTCAATTCTCTTAGTACACTGTAAATATAAATGAAGTATAATCCAAATGGCTTGTACAGTAATTTAAACCGTTTGTGGAAGTGAAAACTTCTAAACTTTTAGTTAATATAAAATATATTGCCATGAGTTATTGATCACATTATATTTTTTACAGTGTAGTTAATTGTAATGACAATTTTTTTTTGTTCCCCTCTTTTGTGCAGTTTTACATAATACACCAACACTTTTACCTGTTCCCAAGCAAGTGGTGGCTGAAGCATATGCAGTAAGTTGTGTACTTTTTCTAACTTGCATAAAGGGAAGAAAGTGCAACACTTTGTAATACCCATTTATTTCCATTGCACAGGACAGTGAAGAAACCCTCTCAGATGACTGTCCTTTGGAGGAAGAACCTGTAAGTGCATAAATAACTTTACACTAATTTGTATATACTTGTGTACCTATTCTTTCTGTCTGCAATATGAATTGCAGGAGTCCACACCTACAGAAAGGCCTACAGAAGAGTCTGCACAAAGAACTGATACAGAGGTGGACAGTGGTGTACTTTTACTTTTTACTTTTGTTGCATGAGGCATGTTTTGACCCTTTTTCTTTCACAAAATGACACAGGGTGACATCCGTTCCCTATATAAACGGCATCTTCAACAAAAAATCGAGTATTTTGACCTGAAAAAACACAAATTAAGAGGATAAATTGAACTTGACAACTTGAAAAAGAGAAAAATTGCACTAGAGATAGAGTTGCTTCAAAAGGACCTTCAGAGTAAGTGCTAATACATCATTTGACACATAGTAGTATTGCTGACTTTACATCACTATCTCTTATTGCAGGCAAAGGATGACTTGCTGGCTTTTCTTTATAAAGAATTGTTTAAATAAAACTCCAGGAACTAAGCATTTTTGTCTTGTCTTTTATTACACATTCAAAAATGGTGTTCCACAATTCTGTCCCGTGCAGCTCTGCCACTAGGTTGGTCCAAGTGCACTGGCTGGAGGTCATCATCAGGCTGCACCCCCACCACAGGGGTCCTCTCCTTTCTGATAGTGGCAATGTTATGCAATATGGCACATGCAACAATTATGTCACAGGCCCTGTCAGGTGCAACCCTCAGACCCTTCAGACACTGAAATCTTTCCTTTAGTTGCCCAAAGGTCATTTCAATGCGTGCCCTTGTCCTGGCTAGAGCTGCATTGTAACGGGTTTGTGGTCCAGGGTTTGGGTCAGGGAATGGCGTCATGAAGTACTGCCTGCAGGCATAGCCCCGGTCACCAAGCAGGACCCCGTCAAAATTCCCTGTATAATGGAAAAATGCAGTTTTGTTAGGCTCAGCATAAGTGTGTGTAATACTGTGAGCTTGACATTTATAAGTTCCCTTACCACGTTCAAATAATGTGCATAAATGTGACTCTCTGAAAATTCTTGAGTCATGCACTGATCCTGGCCATTTTGCTTCCACATTTGTTATATGGAACATAGAGTCACACACCATCTAAGAGATTTTAGTCAGTCAACTGCATACTTTTTGATTACATTCATTTTTTTATGTAATATATTACTAATTAATCTGGAATATTATAAATTGTAATAGTAACTTGCCTGCACATTTACACTGTGAACCCCCTTTCGGTTCACAAAATCCCCTTCATTGGGCCCTGGTGGGGCCTTGATGGGGACGTGTGTGCAGTCTATGGCACCAATCACGTTAGGGAAGCCTGAAGGACACATACTGTTAGTCATACTTTTTGGCATGGTCATGATTGCATGTCATTAACAATTATAAATGTACCTGCAATAGCAAAAAAATTCTGCTTTACAACCTGGGGTCTTAAGTGGCTTGGAAATACCACAAAACCCCCTAAAAACTGCTTGAGTGCCAAGTAAACTTTGCGAATGGCACGACAGACAGCACTTTTCACTAAGTTCTCTGCATCTCCAATTGTGTAAAGGAACGTGCCACTCGCAAAGAATCTCAGGGCAATGCACACAGTCTGTGCAGTTGTCAAAGCCCGACTCCTCCGTGTTGAACATTTAATGTGTGGTTCCAGCAAATTAATGATGTAAATAACACCCTCACGAGAAAAACGATATCTCTCAAAAATTACACTGTCGCGCTGCGCTAAAGGATCCAGTCTATCCTGCAATACGCGATTAATTCGAAAAGCTCTGCGAATTATCCTCGCACCTTCCGCAACAGGTTGCTGTCGTAAAAATGGACAAGACATGGCTACGACAGACTTCCCGTATCACCTCCGCTTATAAAGCCGCAATCTAATCCTGTTTACATGAAATAAGCCTGCTCGCGAGCAGGTTCAAGCTGGCGCACCTGTTGCTATGACAGCAAGTCTAGGATGAGCTTCGAAGAACCAAACGATCCAAGATCATGCCAAATCGCCAACAATCAAATCCTGCTAACTGAGTTAGCGACGTACGAAGAACGAGCCCCTGCAAGGAAGTTTCTAGCAAACCTGAAGACCTTGATTAGCTGGATCAGGTGTGTTTGATTAGGGTTGGAGCAAAACTGTGCAGAGCTCTGGCCCTCCAGGAATTGAGTTTGACACCACTGCCCTAGATGAGCTTTTGAGGCTCAGTGCTGCCGAAAAGTTTTTTCAAACGAGGTACTGCGCACATTCCTTGCAAATGCAGGTCCCACCGAGATTTGAACTCGGATCGCTGGATTCAGAGCCCAGAGTGCTAACCATTACACCATGAAACCTTGGCGTAGGTCATCTTTTCCCATGAGCAGCAGAGAGTTAAGTCATTCAGTCCAGAAGCGCGAGAGCAAGGAGCAAATGAACCCTTTGCTTTTTAAGCCCATGTTTCCCCAATTCCTACTCAGTTTGAGAGTGCCAATTTCACCGCCACATCAGCAGTTGCGCATCACCTCTGTTTTTTCCCTCCCTTCCGCAAAAAAACCTAAAAAGGTTCCACCGAGATTTGAACTCGGATCGCTGGATTCAAAGCCCAGAGTGCTAACCATTACACCATGGAACCAACACACCCTGCTACGTGGCTGTCTGAGAGGCAGATAGCGATGAGGCTAGGTGGAATCAGGTTGACAGGAGCTGGCGTTTGGTCAATGGACCACCTCGACTAAAAGAGGCGGACATGGTTCCACTGCCGAAAACCCGGGATTGAACCAGGGACCTTTAGATCTTCAGTCTGACGCTCTCCCAACTGAGCTATTTCGGCCAGGTGCTCATGTGGTTTAGCCAGCAGGGATGTCTGGGTGACCGCCCGTCACTTTGGAGAAGAGCAGAGCGAAGGTCCCAGAGAGAAAATGTGTGGCCCGTACGGGGATCGAACCCCCGACCTTGGCGTTATTAGCACCACGCTCTAACCAACTGAGCTAACCGGCTTCTCTCTGTAACATTTTATCCCCAATTTCTCAGAGATATCCTGGTTTCCCTAATCAGGCTGAAGAGATTAAAAGCAAAGCCTAATAATGGGCTCGTCCGGGATTTGAACCCGGGACCTCTCGCACCCTAAGCGAGAATCATACCCCTATACCAACGCGCCGAAACATACGTCCTCCCTGCTGCTGCCGGGGCCGCAAACATTTCCGTTTGCATGGCTTAAAGCGCAATATTTTAATTAAATCTACAATTAAAAGGTAGCCAGTGCAAAGTTGCCAGCACAGAGGAAATGCGGCCTCTGTTTTTTGTGGTCATTGGAAATCACGCTGCAGCACCTGCACACGTGCTAGGGATCGCGCCTCGCCTTTGTCTTTGAGAGCGATGGACACCTTCTTTCCATCATCCAGGGGAATTAGCTCAAATGGTAGAGCGCTCGCTTAGCATGCGAGAGGTAGCGGGATCGATGCCTGCATTCTCCACGTGCTGTCCTTCCTTTTTACGACCCCTTCAATTCAATTCAAATTTATTTGTATAGCGCTTTTCACAATACATTTTGTTTCAAAGCAGCTTTACAGAAAGTGCATTTCAGAAATGTACGTAGAAAATACAGTTAGTTAATCATCATGTATTAATTTAGGCCATAACATATCGCCAGCGTTGAGTCGTCTCTTCACAGGCGTCGAGTCGTCTCATCGCAGGCGTTTATTCGTCTCATCGCAGGTGTTGGGGCATCTGAAGTCTCCGTGAGAGGCTGGATACAGACTGTAGGTGAAGAACGCTATTTACCTCGGGACTAGCGTCCCGAGACAACAGCAGAAAAGCAGATGGGAAATAATTAGCGTAGCTGCTGTTCATAATATTAATGCATTCGATCTGATTGAACAGTAGTATAAGAGGCAAGCATTATATGAATGCTTGGCTGAAGAGATGCGTCTTTAATCTAGTTTTGAACTGGGAGAGCGAGTCTGAGCAACGAACAGTATCAGGAAGGCTATTCCAGAGTTTAGGAGCTAAATATGAGAACGCCCTCCCTCCTTTAGTGGACTTAGATATCCTCGGAATGACCAGAAGCCTCGAATTTAGGGATCTTAAAGAACGCGATGGATTGTAGGGCGATAGAAGGTCCATTAAATACACAGGAGCTAAACCATTTAGGGCTTTATAGGTCAGTAATAGTACTTTGTAATTGATATGGAACTTAATAGGTAACCAGTGCAGAGATGATAAAATCGGTGTTATATGATCATATTTTCTTGACCTAGTAAGAACTCTAGCGACTGCATTTTGCACTAACTGTAGCTTGTTTATTGAGGATGCAGGACAACCAGCTAATAAAGCATTACAGTAATCTAGTCTCGAGGTCATGAATGCATGAACTAACTTTTCTGCATCAGTAACAGAAAGTATGTTACGTAATTTAGCAATGTTTCTAAGGTGGAAAAAAGCAGTTCTTGTAACATATGAAATGTGATTTTCGAAAGACAAGTTGCGGTCTAGTATAACACCCAGGTCTTTTACTGTAGTGGATAAGGTAACAGGACATCCTTCTAAATTAAAGTTGTATTGCACAAGGTTTTGTGGGTAGTTTTTTGGACCAATAAGTAATACCTCCGTTTTATCTGGATTTAACAGCAGGAAATTACACGTCATCCAGCATTTTATATCTTTAAGACACTCTGTCAATTTAGATGAGTTAGTGTTTTCATCTGGTCGTGATGAAATATATAATTGAGTGTCATCAGCATAACAGTGGAAATTAATTCCATGTTTTCTTATAATATTACCAAGTGGCAGCATATATATTGAGAATAGCAGAGGGCCTAACACCGATCCCTGCGGCACTCCATAGTCTACTGACGTTATCTTCGATTTTTCCCCATTTAGACAGACAAAATGGTAACGGTCCGATAAGTACGATCTAAACCAGCTTAATGCCTGTCCCTGAACACCAGTGTAGTTTTGTAGTCGATCCAAGAGTATTTTATGATCTATAGTGTCGAACGCAGCGCTAAGATCGAGCAGAACTAGTATTGAGATACAGCCTTGGTCAGAAGCTAAAAGTAAATAATTTGTAATTTTAACTAGCGCGGTTTCTGTGCTATGATGCGGTCTAAATCCTGACTGAAATTTTTCATATATCTCATTTTCTTGCAGGAAAGAGCACAATTGAGCGGACACAATTTTTTCTAGTATTTTAGACATAAATGGAAGATTTGAAATGGGTCTGTAATTTGCTAAGTTATTTTGATCTAATTGCGGTTTCTTAATAATCGGTTTTATTACTGCCAGCTTGAATATTTTTGGAACATGACCTAAAGATAAAGACGAGTTAATAATATTGAGAAGAGGCTCTTCCACTACAGGTAACACTTCTTTCAGTAGTTTAGTGGGTATTGGATCTAATAAACATGTTGTTGGTTTAGATGCAAAGATACGTTTATTTAGCTCTTCCTGTCCTATAGTTGTAAAGCGGTGTAGTTGTTCTTGAGGGGCGATAGTTGAGGCTGAATCATAAGACACCATAGAGGATTGTACATTTACAATTGTATTTCGGATGCTTTCTATTTTCTCATTGAAGTAATTCATAAAATCATTACAACTATACTGTAACGGAATATTTTGCTCTGGTGATGTCTGTTTATTTGTTAGTCTAGCCACGGTGTTAAATAAAAACCTTGGATTATTTTGGTTATTTTCTATCAGTTTGCAGAGATGCTCAGCCCTGGCTGCTTTTAGAGCCTTTTTATAACGTGACATACTGTCTTTCCACGCGATTCTAAAGACCTCTATATTAGTTTGGGGCAATTCAAAGGGCACTCCCTAGATCAGTGTTGTCAAACTCAAATCCTGGAGGGCCAGAGCTCTGCACAGTTTAGCTCCAACCAGCTCAAACTCACACCTGGGGCTCGTTCTTCGTACGTTGCTTAAAACATCCGAGATCAAATGAGACATCCAAGATGATATCATCGTGCTAATCATGATCCGGCTAATTGGGTTCTTCGAACACACCTGTTGTTTATGATTAGTATCGCTGGATTGAGTTATCTGAGATAATTGCGCGTTCATGCGCTGCGTTAAAAGGGGATATGTATCGATAGTAGAAACAATGATAAGCAACGCTGCTATTGGCTGTTCAGCATGGCCAAAGAACGCGCCCAGTTTTTCTCCCAAGGAGAACAAGAGCTTTTAATGGAAGGTTATGCCGAATTTGAATCTTTAATTAAAACGACAGGGAACACCTCGAAGTCTGCAAAATCCAGGAGAGAGGGCTGGCAAAAAGTAGCAGACAAATTAAATGCGTAAGTGCTGTCCATGGTAGATGTTTCTATCACTTTCTACAGTATGTATTTTTGCATTTTAATAATTTCATATTTATTTTGTTCTTTTATGTCAGAGCCTCCGCGGGACCCACTAGAACATGGGGACAAGTAAAAGTGAAGTACAAGAATATTCTACAAAATGGTAGCCTTTAATTCTTATACTGTCTTTATTTTAAAAAGCCACTTTTTTCCTCTTTTTAAAAGCCACTGTTAAATAATGTGTTTGTCTGTTTATAACAGCCACCAAGAAAAAGGCTGAAAAAAAAAAAACAGGTGGTGGTCCTGCACCACCACAATATACCCCAGCAGAGGAGCTGGCCCTTGGGTTGAATGAAAACCGACCCATTGTGGAGGGCATCCCTGGGGGCAGCTCTTCCTCAGACCCAAAGCCAGGGACCAGTAGCAGCAACACCTTTATTACTGGTAGGCTAAATGAGTTTTCAATTCTCTTAGTACACTGTAAATATAAATGAAGTATAATCCAAATGGCTTGTACAGTAATTTAAACCGTTTGTGGAAGTGAAAACTTCTAAACTTTTAGTTAATATAAAATATATTGCCATGAGTTATTGATCACATTATATTTTTTACAGTGTAGTTAATTGTAATGACAATTTTTTTTTGTTCCCCTCTTTTGTGCAGTTTTACATAATACACCAACACTTTTACCTGTTCCCAAGCAAGTGGTGGCTGAAGCATATGCAGTAAGTTGTGTACTTTTTCTAACTTGCATAAAGGGAAGAAAGTGCAACACTTTGTAATACCCATTTATTTCCATTGCACAGGACAGTGAAGAAACCCTCTCAGATGACTGTCCTTTGGAGGAAGAACCTGTAAGTGCATAAATAACTTTACACTAATTTGTATATACTTGTGTACCTATTCTTTCTGTCTGCAATATGAGTTGCAGGAGTCCACACCTACAGAAAGGCCTACAGAAGAGTCTGCACAAAGAACTGATACAGAGGTGGACAGTGTTGTACTTTTACTTTTTACTTTTGTTGCATGAGGCATGTTTTGACCCTTTTTCTTTCACAAAATGACACAGGGTGACATCCGTTCCCTATATAAACGGCATCTTCAACAAAAAATCGAGTATTTTGACCTGAAAAAACACAAATTAAGAGGATAAATTGAACTTGACAACTTGAAAAAGAGAAAAATTGCACTAGAGATAGAGTTGCTTCAAAAGGACCTTCAGAGTAAGTGCTAATACATCATTTGACACATAGTAGTATTGCTGACTTTACATCACTATCTCTTATTGCAGGCAAAGGATGACTTGCTGGCTTTTCTTTATAAAGAATTGTTTAAATAAAACTCCAGGAACTAAGCATTTTTGTCTTGTCTTTTATTACACATTCAAAAATGGTGTTCCACAATTCTGTCCCGTGCAGCTCTGCCACTAGGTTGGTCCAAGTGCACTGGCTGGAGGTCATCATCAGGCTGCACCCCCACCACAGGGGTCCTCTCCTTTCTGATAGTGGCAATGTTATGCAATATGGCACATGCAACAATTATGTCACAGGCCCTGTCAGGTGCAACCCTCAGACCCTTCAGACACTGAAATCTTTCCTTTAGTTGCCCAAAGGTCATTTCAATGCGTGCCCTTGTCCTGGCTAGAGCTGCATTGTAACGGGTTTGTGGTCCAGGGTTTGGGTCAGGGAATGGCGTCATGAAGTACTGCCTGCAGGCATAGCCCCGGTCACCAAGCAGGACCCCGTCAAAATTCCCTGTATAATGGAAAAATGCAGTTTTGTTAGGCTCAGCATAAGTGTGTGTAATACTGTGAGCTTGACATTTATAAGTTCCCTTACCACGTTCAAATAATGTGCATAAATGTGACTCTCTGAAAATTCTTGAGTCATGCACTGATCCTGGCCATTTTGCTTCCACATTTGTTATATGGAACATAGAGTCACACACCATCTAAGAGATTTTAGTCAGTCAACTGCATACTTTTTGATTACATTCATTTTTTTATGTAATATATTACTAATTAATCTGGAATATTATAAATTGTAATAGTAACTTGCCTGCACATTTACACTGTGAACCCCCTTTCGGTTCACAAAATCCCCTTCATTGGGCCCTGGTGGGGCCTTGATGGGGACGTGTGTGCAGTCTATGGCACCAATCACGTTAGGGAAGCCTGAAGGACACATACTGTTAGTCATACTTTTTGGCATGGTCATGATTGCATGTCATTAACAATTATAAATGTACCTGCAATAGCAAAAAAATTCTGCTTTACAACCTGGGGTCTTAAGTGGCTTGGAAATACCACAAAACCCCCTAAAAACTGCTTGAGTGCCAAGTAAACTTTGCGAATGGCACGACAGACAGCACTTTTCACTAAGTTCTCTGCATCTCCAATTGTGTAAAGGAACGTGCCACTCGCAAAGAATCTCAGGGCAATGCACACAGTCTGTGCAGTTGTCAAAGCCCGACTCCTCCGTGTTGAACATTTAATGTGTGGTTCCAGCAAATTAATGATGTAAATAACACCCTCACGAGAAAAACGATATCTCTCAAAAATTACACTGTCGCGCTGCGCTAAAGGATCCAGTCTATCCTGCAATACGCGATTAATTCGAAAAGCTCTGCGAATTATCCTCGCACCTTCCGCAACAGGTTGCTGTCGTAAAAATGGACAAGACATGGCTACGACAGACTTCCCGTATCACCTCCGCTTATAAAGCCGCAATCTAATCCTGTTTACATGAAATAAGCCTGCTCGCGAGCAGGTTCAAGCTGGCGCACCTGTTGCTATGACAGCAAGTCTAGGATGAGCTTCGAAGAACCAAACGATCCAAGATCATGCCAAATCGCCAACAATCAAATCCTGCTAACTGAGTTAGCGACGTACGAAGAACGAGCCCCTGCAAGGAAGTTTCTAGCAAACCTGAAGACCTTGATTAGCTGGATCAGGTGTGTTTGATTAGGGTTGGAGCAAAACTGTGCAGAGCTCTGGCCCTCCAGGAATTGAGTTTGACACCACTGCCCTAGATGAGCTTTTGAGGCTCAGTGCTGCCGAAAAGTTTTTTCAAACGAGGTACTGCGCACATTCCTCGCAAATGCAGGTCCCACCGAGATTTGAACTCGGATCGCTGGATTCAGAGCCCAGAGTGCTAACCATTACACCATGAAACCTTGGCGTAGGTCATCTTTTCCCATGAGCAGCAGAGAGTTAAGTCATTCAGTCCAGAAGCGCGAGAGCAAGGAGCAAATGAACCCTTTGCTTTTTAAGCCCATGTTTCCCCAATTCCTACTCAGTTTGAGAGTGCCAATTTCACCGCCACATCAGCAGTTGCGCATCACCTCTGTTTTTTCCCTCCCTTCCGCAAAAAAACCTAAAAAGGTTCCACCGAGATTTGAACTCGGATCGCTGGATTCAAAGCCCAGAGTGCTAACCATTACACCATGGAACCAACACACCCTGCTACGTGGCTGTCTGAGAGGCAGATAGCGATGAGGCTAGGTGGAATCAGGTTGACAGGAGCTGGCGTTTGGTCAATGGACCACCTCGACTAAAAGAGGCGGACATGGTTCCACTGCCGAAAACCCGGGATTGAACCAGGGACCTTTAGATCTTCAGTCTGACGCTCTCCCAACTGAGCTATTTCGGCCAGGTGCTCATGTGGTTTAGCCAGCAGGGATGTCTGGGTGACCGCCCGTCACTTTGGAGAAGAGCAGAGCGAAGGTCCCAGAGAGAAAATGTGTGGCCCGTACGGGGATCGAACCCCCGACCTTGGCGTTATTAGCACCACGCTCTAACCAACTGAGCTAACCGGCTTCTCTCTGTAACATTTTATCCCCAATTTCTCAGAGATATCCTGGTTTCCCTAATCAGGCTGAAGAGATTAAAAGCAAAGCCTAATAATGGGCTCGTCCGGGATTTGAACCCGGGACCTCTCGCACCCTAAGCGAGAATCATACCCCTATACCAACGCGCCGAAACATACGTCCTCCCTGCTGCTGCCGGGGCCGCAAACATTTCCGTTTGCATGGCTTAAAGCGCAATATTTTAATTAAATCTACAATTAAAAGGTAGCCAGTGCAAAGTTGCCAGCACAGAGGAAATGCGGCCTCTGTTTTTTGTGGTCATTGGAAATCACGCTGCAGCACCTGCACACGTGCTAGGGATCGCGCCTCGCCTTTGTCTTTGAGAGCGATGGACACCTTCTTTCCATCATCGAGGGGAATTAGCTCAAATGGTAGAGCGCTCGCTTAGCATGCGAGAGGTAGCGGGATCGATGCCTGCATTCTCCACGTGCTGTCCTTCCTTTTTACGACCCCTTCAAGGGGCACTCCCTAGATCAGTGGCGTCAAACTCAAATCCTGGAGGGCCAGAGCTCTGCACAGTTTAGCTCCAACCAGCTCAAACTCACACCTGCAAGGAAGTTTCTAGCAAACCTGAAGACCTTGATTAGCTGGATCAGGTGTGTTTGATTAGGGTTGGAGCAAAACTGTGCAGAGCTCTGGCCCTCCAGGAATTGAGTTTGACACGACTGCCCTAGATGAGCTTTTGAGGCTCAGTGCTGCCGAAAAGTTTCTCGAACGAGGTACTGCGCACATTCCTCGCAAATGCAGGTCCCACCGAGATTTGAACTCGGATCGCTGGATTCAGAGCCCAGAGTGCTAACCATTACACCATGGAACCTTGGCATGGGTCATCTTTTCCCATGAGCAGCAGAGAGTTAAGTCATTCAGTCCAGAAGCGCGAGAGCAAGGAGCAAATGAAGCCTTTGCTTTTTAAGCCCATGTTTCCCCAATTCCTACTCGGTTTGAGAGTGCCAATTTCACCGCCACATCAGCAGTTGCGCATCACCTCTGTTTTTTCCCTCCCTTCCTCAAAAGAACCTAAAAAGGTTCCACTGAGATTTGAACTCGGATCGCTGGATTCAAAGCCCAGAGTGCAAACCATTACACCATGGAACCAACACACCCTGCTACGTGGCTGTCTGAGAGGCAGATAGCGATGAGGCTAGGTGGAATCAGGTTGAGAGAGGTGGCTGGCGTTTGGTCAATGGACCACCTCGACTAAAAGAGGCGGACATGGTCCCAATGCCGAAACCCGGGATTGAACCAGGGACCTTTAGATCTTCAGTCTAACGCTCTCCCAACTGAGCTATTTCAGCCAGTTCCTCATGTGGTTTAGCCAGCATGCATGTTTGGGAGACCGCCCGTCACTTTGGAGAAGAGCAGAGCGAAGGTCTCAGAGAGAAAATGCGTGGCCCGTACGGGGATCGAACCCGCGACCTTGGCGTTATTAGCACCACGCTCTAACCAACTGAGCTAACCGGCCTCTCTCTGTAACATTTTATCCCCAATTTCTCAGAGATATCCTGGTTTCCCTAATCAGGCTGAAGAGATTAAAAGCGAAGCCTAATAGTGGGCTCGTCCGGGATTTGAACCCGGGACCTCTCGCACCCTAAGCGAGAATCATACCCCTAGACCAACGAGCCGAAACATACGTCCTCCTTGCTGCTGCCGGGGCCGCAAACATTTCCGTTTGCATGGCTTAAAGCGCAATATTTTAATTAAATCTACAATTAAAAGGTAGCCAGTGCAAAGTTGCCAGCACAGAGGAAATTTGGCCTCTGTTTTTTGTGGTCATTGGAAATCACGCTGTAGCACCTGCACACGTGCTAGGCATCGCGCCTCGCCTTTGTCTTTGAGAGCGATGGACACCTTCTCACCATCATCGAGGGGAATTAGCTCAAATGGTAGAGCGCTCGCTTAGCATGCGAGAGGTAGCGGGATCGATGCCTGCATTCTCCACGTGCTGTCCTTCCTTTTTACGACCCCTTCAATTCAATTCAAATTTATTTGTATAGCGCTTTTCACAATACATTTTGTTTCAAAGCAGCTTTACAGAAAGTGCATTTCAGAAATGTACGTAGAAAATACAGTTAGTTAATCATCATGTATTAATTTAGGCCATAACATATCGCCAGCGTTGAGTCGTCTCTTCACAGGCGTCGAGTCGTCTCATCGCAGGCGTTTATTCGTCTCATCGCAGGTGTTGGGGCATCTGAAGTCTCCGTGAGAGGCTGGATACAGACTGTAGCTGAAGAACGCTATTTACCTCGGGACTAGCGTCCCGAGACAACAGCAGAAAAGCAGATGGGAAATAATTAGCGTAGCTGCTGTTCATAATATTAATGCATTCGATCTGATTGAACAGTAGTATAAGAGGCAAGCATTATATGAATGCTTGGCTGAAGAGATGCGTCTTTAATCTAGTTTTGAACTGGGAGAGCGAGTCTGAGCAACGAACAGTATCAGGAAGGCTATTCCAGAGTTTAGGAGCTAAATATGAGAACGCCCTCCCTCCTTTAGTGGACTTAGATATCCTCGGAATGACCAGAAGCCTCGAATTTAGGGATCTTAAAGAACGCGATGGATTGTAGGGCGATAGAAGGTCCATTAAATACACAGGAGCTAAACCATTTAGGGCTTTATAGGTCAGTAATAGTACTTTGTAATTGATATGGAACTTAATAGGTAACCAGTGCAGAGATGATAAAATCGGTGTTATATGATCATATTTTCTTGACCTAGTAAGAACTCTAGCGACTGCATTTTGCACTAACTGTAGCTTGTTTATTGAGGATGCAGGACAACCAGCTAATAAAGCATTACAGTAATCTAGTCTCGAGGTCATGAATGCATGAACTAACTTTTCTGCATCAGTAACAGAAAGTATGTTACGTAATTTAGCAATGTTTCTAAGGTGGAAAAAAGCAGTTCTTGTAACATATGAAATGTGATTTTCGAAAGACAAGTTGCGGTCTAGTATAACACCCAGGTCTGTTACTGTAGTGGATAAGGTAACAGGACATCCTTCTAAATTAAAGTTGTATTGCACAAGGTTTTGTGGGTAGTTTTTTGGACCAATAAGTAATACCTCCATTTTATCTGGATTTAACAGCAGGAAATTACACGTCATACAGCATTTTATATCTTTAAGACACTCTGTCAATTTAGATAAGTTAGTGTTTTCATCTGGTCGTGATGAAATATATAATTGAGTGTCATCAGCATAACAGTGGAAATTAATTCCATGTTTTCTTATAATATTACCAAGTGGCAGCATATATATTGAGAATAGCAGAGGGCCTAACACCGATCCCTGCGGCACTCCATAGTCTACTGACGTTATCTTCGATTTTTCCCCATTTAGACAGACAAAATGGTAACGGTCCGATAAGTACGATCTAAACCAGCTTAATGCCTGTCCCTGAACACCAGTGTAGTTTTGTAGTCGATCCAAGAGTATTTTATGATCTATAGTGTCGAACGCAGCGCTAAGATCGAGCAGAACTAGTATTGAGATACAGCCTTGGTCAGAAGCTAAAAGTAAATAATTTGTAATTTTAACTAGCGCGGTTTCTGTGCTATGATGCGGTCTAAATCCTGACTGAAATTTTTCATATATCTCATTTTCTTGCAGGAAAGAGCACAATTGAGCGGACACAATTTTTTCTAGTATTTTAGACATAAATGGAAGATTTGAAATGGGTCTGTAATTTGCTAAGTTATTTTGATCTAATTGCGGTTTCTTAATAATCGGTTTTATTACTGCCAGCTTGAATATTTTTGGAACATGACCTAAAGATAAAGACGAGTTAATAATATTGAGAAGAGCCTCTTCCACTACAGGTAACACTTCTTTCAGTAGTTTAGTGGGTATTGGATCTAATAAACATGTTGTTGGTTTAGATGCAAAGATACGTTTATTTAGCTCTTCCTGTCCTATAGTTGTAAAGCGGTGTAGTTGTTCTTGAGGGGCGATAGTTGAGGCTGAATCATAAGACACCATAGAGGATTGTACATTTACAATTGTATTTCGGATGCTTTCTATTTTCTCATTGAAGTAATTCATAAAATCATTACAACTATACTGTAACGGAATATTTTGCTCTGGTGATGTCTGTTTATTTGTTAGTCTAGCCACGGTGTTAAATAAAAACCTTGGATTATTTTGGTTATTTTCTATCAGTTTGCGGAGATGCTCAGCCCTGGCTGCTTTTAGAGCCTTTTTATAACGTGACATACTGTCTTTCCACGCGATTCTAAAGACCTCTATATTAGTTTGGGGCAATTCAAAGGGCACTCCCTAGATCAGTGTTGTCAAACTCAAATCCTGGAGGGCCAGAGCTCTGCACAGTTTAGCTCCAACCAGCTCAAACTCACACCTGGGGCTCGTTCTTCGTACGTTGCTTAAAACATCCGAGATCAAATGAGACATCCAAGATGATATCATCGTGCTAATCATGATCCGGCTAATTGGGTTCTTCGAACACACCTGTTGTTTATGATTAGTATCGCTGGATTGAGTTATCTGAGATAATTGCGCGTTCATGCGCTGGGTTAAAAGGGGATATGTATCGATAGTAGAAACAATGATAAGCAACGCTGCTATTGGCTGTTCAGCATGGCCAAAGAACGCGCCCAGTTTTTCTCCCAAGGAGAACAAGAGCTTTTAATGGAAGGTTATGCCGAATTTGAATCTTTAATTAAAACGACAGGGAACACCTCGAAGTCTGCAAAATCCAGGAGAGAGGGCTGGCAAAAAGTAGCAGACAAATTAAATGCGTAAGTGCTGTCCATGGTAGATGTTTCTATCACTTTCTACAGTATGTATTTTTGCATTTTAATAATTTCATATTTATTTTGTTCTTTTATGTCAGAGCCTCCGCGGGACCCACTAGAACATGGGGACAAGTAAAAGTGAAGTACAAGAATATTCTACAAAATGGTAGCCTTTAATTCTTATACTGTCTTTATTTTAAAAAGCCACTTTTTTCCTCTTTTTAAAAGCCACTGTTAAATAATGTGTTTGTCTGTTTATAACAGCCACCAAGAAAAAGGCTGAAAAAAAAAAAACAGGTGGTGGTCCTGCACCACCACAATATACCCCAGCAGAGGAGCTGGCCCTTGGGTTGAATGAAAACCGACCCATTGTGGAGGGCATCCCTGGGGGCAGCTCTTCCTCAGACCCAAAGCCAGGGACCAGTAGCAGCAACACCTTTATTACTGGTAGGCTAAATGAGTTTTCAATTCTCTTAGTACACTGTAAATATAAATGAAGTATAATCCAAATGGCTTGTACAGTAATTTAAACCGTTTGTGGAAGTGAAAACTTCTAAACTTTTAGTTAATATAAAATATATTGCCATGAGTTATTGATCACATTATATTTTTTACAGTGTAGTTAATTGTAATGACAATTTTTTTTTGTTCCCCTCTTTTGTGCAGTTTTACATAATACACCAACACTTTTACCTGTTCCCAAGCAAGTGGTGGCTGAAGCATATGCAGTAAGTTGTGTACTTTTTCTAACTTGCATAAAGGGAAGAAAGTGCAACACTTTGTAATACCCATTTATTTCCATTGCACAGGACAGTGAAGAAACCCTCTCAGATGACTGTCCTTTGGAGGAAGAACCTGTAAGTGCATAAATAACTTTAAACTAATTTGTATATACTTGTGTACCTATTCTTTCTGTCTGCAATATGAGTTGCAGGAGTCCACACCTACAGAAAGGCCTACAGAAGAGTCTGCACAAAGAACTGATACAGAGGTGGACAGTGTTGTACTTTTACTTTTTACTTTTGTTGCATGAGGCATGTTTTGACCCTTTTTCTTTCACAAAATGACACAGGGTGACATCCGTTCCCTATATAAACGGCATCTTCAACAAAAAATCGAGTATTTTGACCTGAAAAAACACAAATTAAGAGGATAAATTGAACTTGACAACTTGAAAAAGAGAAAAATTGCACTAGAGATAGAGTTGCTTCAAAAGGACCTTCAGAGTAAGTGCTAATACATCATTTGACACATAGTAGTATTGCTGACTTTACATCACTATCTCTTATTGCAGGCAAAGGATGACTTGCTGGCTTTTCTTTATAAAGAATTGTTTAAATAAAACTCCAGGAACTAAGCATTTTTGTCTTGTCTTTTATTACACATTCAAAAATGGTGTTCCACAATTCTGTCCCGTGCAGCTCTGCCACTAGGTTGGTCCAAGTGCACTGGCTGGAGGTCATCATCAGGCTGCACCCCCACCACAGGGGTCCTCTCCTTTCTGATAGTGGCAATGTTATGCAATATGGCACATGCAACAATTATGTCACAGGCCCTGTCAGGTGCAACCCTCAGACCCTTCAGACACTGAAATCTTTCCTTTAGTTGCCCAAAGGTCATTTCAATGCGTGCCCTTGTCCTGGCTAGAGCTGCATTGTAACGGGTTTGTGGTCCAGGGTTTGGGTCAGGGAATGGCGTCATGAAGTACTGCCTGCAGGCATAGCCCCGGTCACCAAGCAGGACCCCGTCAAAATTCCCTGTATAATGGAAAAATGCAGTTTTGTTAGGCTCAGCATAAGTGTGTGTAATACTGTGAGCTTGACATTTATAAGTTCCCTTACCACGTTCAAATAATGTGCATAAATGTGACTCTCTGAAAATTCTTGAGTCATGCACTGATCCTGGCCATTTTGCTTCCACATTTGTTATATGGAACATAGAGTCACACACCATCTAAGAGATTTTAGTCAGTCAACTGCATACTTTTTGATTACATTCATTTTTTTATGTAATATATTACTAATTAATCTGGAATATTATAAATTGTAATAGTAACTTGCCTGCACATTTACACTGTGAACCCCCTTTCGGTTCACAAAATCCCCTTCATTGGGCCCTGGTGGGGCCTTGATGGGGACGTGTGTGCAGTCTATGGCACCAATCACGTTAGGGAAGCCTGAAGGACACATACTGTTAGTCATACTTTTTGGCATGGTCATGATTGCATGTCATTAACAATTATAAATGTACCTGCAATAGCAAAAAAATTCTGCTTTACAACCTGGGGTCTTAAGTGGCTTGGAAATACCACAAAACCCCCTAAAAACTGCTTGAGTGCCAAGTAAACTTTGCGAATGGCACGACAGACAGCACTTTTCACTAAGTTCTCTGCATCTCCAATAGTGTAAAGGAACGTGCCACTCGCAAAGAATCTCAGGGCAATGCACACAGTCTGTGCAGTTGTCAAAGCCCGACTCCTCCGTGTTGAACATTTAATGTGTGGTTCCAGCAAATTAATGATGTAAATAACACCCTCACGAGAAAAACGATATCTCTCAAAAATTACACTGTCGCGCTGCGCTAAAGGATCCAGTCTATCCTGCAATACGCGATTAATTCGAAAAGCTCTGCGAATTATCCTCGCACCTTCCGCAACAGGTTGCTGTCGTAAAAATGGACAAGACATGGCTACGACAGACTTCCCGTATCACCTCCGCTTATAAAGCCGCAATCTAATCCTGTTTACATGAAATAAGCCTGCTCGCGAGCAGGTTCAAGCTGGCGCACCTGTTGCTATGACAGCAAGTCTAGGATGAGCTTCGAAGAACCAAACGATCCAAGATCATGCCAAATCGCCAACAATCAAATCCTGCTAACTGAGTTAGCGACGTACGAAGAACGAGCCCCTGCAAGGAAGTTTCTAGCAAACCTGAAGACCTTGATTAGCTGGATCAGGTGTGTTTGATTAGGGTTGGAGCAAAACTGTGCAGAGCTCTGGCCCTCCAGGAATTGAGTTTGACACCACTGCCCTAGATGAGCTTTTGAGGCTCAGTGCTGCCGAAAAGTTTTTTCAAACGAGGTACTGCGCACATTCCTCGCAAATGCAGGTCCCACCGAGATTTGAACTCGGATCGCTGGATTCAGAGCCCAGAGTGCTAACCATTACACCATGAAACCTTGGCGTAGGTCATCTTTTCCCATGAGCAGCAGAGAGTTAAGTCATTCAGTCCAGAAGCGCGAGAGCAAGGAGCAAATGAACCCTTTGCTTTTTAAGCCCATGTTTCCCCAATTCCTACTCAGTTTGAGAGTGCCAATTTCACCGCCACATCAGCAGTTGCGCATCACCTCTGTTTTTTCCCTCCCTTCCGCAAAAAAACCTAAAAAGGTTCCACCGAGATTTGAACTCGGATCGCTGGATTCAAAGCCCAGAGTGCTAACCATTACACCATGGAACCAACACACCCTGCTACGTGGCTGTCTGAGAGGCAGATAGCGATGAGGCTAGGTGGAATCAGGTTGACAGGAGCTGGCGTTTGGTCAATGGACCACCTCGACTAAAAGAGGCGGACATGGTTCCACTGCCGAAAACCCGGGATTGAACCAGGGACCTTTAGATCTTCAGTCTAACGCTCTCCCAACTGAGCTATTTCGGCCAGGTGCTCATGTGGTTTAGCCAGCAGGGATGTCTGGGTGACCGCCCGTCACTTTGGAGAAGAGCAGAGCGAAGGTCCCAGAGAGAAAATGTGTGGCCCGTACGGGGATCGAACCCCCGACCTTGGCGTTATTTGCACCACGCTCTAACCAACTGAGCTAACCGGCCTCTCTCTGTAACATTTTATCCCCAATTTCTCAGAGATATCCTGGTTTCCCTAATCAGGCTGAAGAGATTAAAAGCAAAGCCTAATAATGGGCTCGTCTGGGATTTGAACCCGGGACCTCTCGCACCCTAAGCGAGAATCATACCCCATACCAATGCGCCGAAACATACGTCCTCCCTGCTGCTGCCGGGGCCGCAAACATTTCCGTTTGCATGGCTTAAAGCACAATATTTTAATTAAATCTACAATTAAAAGGTAGCCAGTGCAAAGTTGCCAGCACAGAGGAAATGCGGCCTCTGTTTTTTGTGGTCATTGGAACTCACGCTGCAGCACCTGCACACGTGCTAGGGATCGCGCCTCGCCTTTGTCTTTGAGAGCGATGGACACCTTTTCTCCATCATCGAGGGGAATTAGTTTAAATGGTAGAGCGCTCGCTTAGCATGCGAGAGGTAGCGGGATCGATGCCTACGTTCTCCACGTGCTGTCCTTCCTTTTTACGACCCCTTCAAGGGGCACTCCCTAGATCAGTGGTGTCAAACTCAAATCCTGGAGGGCCAGAGCTCTGCACAGTTTAGCTCCAACCAGCTCAAACTCACACCTGCAACGAAGTTTCTAGCAAACCTGAAGACCTTGACACAGCTGGATCAGGTGTGTTTGATTACGGTTGGAGCAAAACTGTGCAGAGCTCTGGCCCTCCAGGAATTGAGTTTGACACCACTGCCCTAGATGAGCTTTTGAGGCTCAGTGCTGCCGAAAAGTTTTTTCGATCGAGCTACTGCGCACATTCCTCGCAAATGCAGGTCCCACCGAGATTTGAACTCGGATCGGTGGATTCAGAGCCCAGAGTGCTAACCATTTCACCATGGAACCTTGGCGTGGGTCATCTTTTCCCATGAGCAGCAGAGAGTTAAGTCATTCAGTCCAGAAGCGCGAGAGCAAGGAGCAAATGAAGCCTTTGCTTTTTAAGCCCATGTTTCCCCAATTCCTACTCGGTTTGAGAGTGCCAATTTCACCGCCACATCAGCAGTTGCGCATCATCTCTGTTTTTTCCCTCCCTTCCGCAAAAAAACCTAAAAAGGTTGCACCGAGATTTGAACTCGGATCGCTGGATTCAAAGCCCAGAGTGCTAACCATTACACTATGGAACCAACACACCCTGCTATGTGGCTGTCTGAGAGCCAGATAGCGATGAGGCTAGGTGGAATCAGGGAGATAGGAGCTGGCGTTTGGTCAATGGACCACCTCGACTAAAAGAGGCGGACATGGTTCCACTGCCGAAACTCGGGATTGAACCAGTGACCTTTAGATCTTCAGTCTAACGCTCTCCCAACTGAGCTATTTCAGCCAGGTCCTCATGTGGTTTAGCCAGCAGGGATGTCTGGGAGACCGCCCGTCACTTTGGAGAAGAGCAGAGCGAAGGTCCCAGAGAGAAAATGCGTGGCCCGTATGGGGATCGAACCCCCGACCTTGGCGTTATTAGCACCACGCTCTAACCAAATGAGCTAACCGGCCTCCCTCTGTAACATTTTATCCCCAATTTCTCAGAGATATCCTGGTTTCCCTAATCAGGCTGAAGAGATTAAAAGCAAAGCCTAATAATGGGCTCGTCCGGGATTTGAACCCGGGACCTCTCGCACCCTAAGCGAGAATCATACCCCTAGACCAACGATCCGAAACATACGTCCTCCCTGCTGCTGCCGGGGCCGCAAACATTTCCGTTTGCATGGCTTAAAGCGCAATATTTTAATTAAATCTACAATTAAAAATTAGCCAGTGCAAAGTTGCCAGCACAGAGGAAATGCGGCCTCTGTTTTTTGTGGTCATTGGAAATCACGCTGCAGCACCTGCACACGTGCTAGGGATCGCGCCTCGCCCTTTGTCTTTGAGAGCGATGGACACCTTCTTTCCATCATCGAGGGGAATTAGCTCAAATGGTAGAGCGCTCGCTTAGCATGCGAGAGGTAGCGGGATCGATGCCTGCATTCTCCACGTGCTGTCCTTCCTTTTTACGACCCCTTCAAGGGGCACTCCCTAGATCAGTGGCGTCAAACTCAAATCCTGGAGGGCCAGAGCTCTGCACAGTTTAGCTCCAACCAGCTCAAACTCACACCTGCAAGGAAGTTTCTAGCAAACCTGAAGACCTTGATTAGCTAGATCAGGTGTGTTTGATTAGGGTTGGAGCAAAACTGTGCAGAGCTCTGGCCCTCCAGGAATTGAGTTTGACACGACTGCCCTAGATGAGCTTTTGAGGCTCAGTGCTGCCGAAAAGTTTCTCGAACGAGGTACTGCGCACATTCCTCGCAAATGCAGGTCCCACCGAGATTTGAACTCGGATCGCTGGATTCAGAGCCCAGAGTGCTAACCATTACACCATGGAACCTTGGCATGGGTCATCTTTTCCCAAGAGCAGCAGAGAGTTAAGTCATTCAGTCCAGAAGCGCGAGAGCAAGGAGCAAATGAAGCCTTTGCTTTTTAAGCCCATGTTTCCCCAATTCCTACTCGGTTTGAGAGTGCCAATTTCACCGCCACATCAGCAGTTGCGCATCACCTCTGTTTATTCCCTCCCTTCCTCAAAAGAACCTAAAAAGGTTCCACTGAGATTTGAACTCGGATCGCTGGATTCAAAGCCCAGAGTGCAAACCATTACACCATGGAACCAACACACCCTGCTACGTGGCTGTCTGAGAGGCAGATAGCGATGAGGCTAGGTGGAATCAGGTTGAGAGAGGTGGCTGGCGTTTGGTCAATGGACCACTTCGACTAAAAGAGGCGGACATGGTCCCACTGCCGAAACCCGGGATTGAACCAGGGACCTTTAAATCTTCAGTCTAACGCTCTCCCAACTGAGCTATTTCAGCCAGTTCCTCATGTGGTTTAGCCAGCATGGATGTCTGGGAGACCGCCCGTCACTTTGGAGAAGAGCAGAGCGAAGGTCTCAGAGAGAAAATGTGTGGCCCATACGGGGATCGAACCCGCGACCTTGGCGTTATTAGCACCACGCTCTAACCAACTGAGCTAACCGGCCTCTCTCTGTAACATTTTATCCCCAATTTCTCAGAGATATCCTGGTTTCCCTAATCAGGCTGAAGAGATTAAAAGCAAAGCCTAATAGTGGGCTCGTCCGGGATTTGAACGCGGGACCTCTCGCACCCTAAGCGAGAATCATACCCCTAGACCAACAAGCCGAAACATACGTCCTCCTTGCTGCTGCCGGGGCCGCAAACAATTCCGTTTGCATGGCTTAAAGCGCAATATTTTAATTAAATCTACAATTGAAAGGTAGCCAGTGCAAAGTTGCCAGCACAGAGGAAATGCGGCCTCTGTTTTTTGTGGTCATTGGAAATCACGCTGCAGCACCTGCACACGTGCTAGGGATCGCGCCTCGCCTTTGTCTTTGAGAGCGATGGACACCTTCTCTCCATCATCGAGGGGAATTAGCTCAAATGGTAGAGCGCTCGCTTAGCATGCGAGAGGTAGTGGGATCGATTGAGCTGGCTCCAACCAGCTCAAACTCACACCTGCAAGGAAGTTTCTAGCAAACCTGAAGACCTTGATTAGCTGGATCAGGTGTGTTTGATTAGGGTTGGAGCAAAACTGTGCAGAGCTCTGGCCCTCCAGGAATTGAGTTTGACACCACTGCCCTAGATGAGCTTTTGAGGCTCAGTGCTGCCGGAAAGTTTTTCGAACGAGCTACTGCGCACATTCCTCGCAAATGCAGGTCCCACCGAGATTTGAACTCGGATCGCTGGATTCAGAGCCCAGAGTGCTAACCATTACACCATGGAACCTTGGCGTGGGTCATCTTTTCCCATGAGCAGCAGAGAGTTAAGTCATTCAGTCCAGAAGCGCGAGAGCAAGGAGCAAATGAAGCCTTTGCTTTTTAAGCCCATGTTTCCCCAATTCCTACTCGGTTTGAGAGTGCCAATTTCACCGCCACATCAGCAGTTGCGCATCACCTCTGTTTTTTCCCTCCCTTCCGCAAAAAAAACCTAAAAAGGTTCCACCGAGATTTGAACTCGGATCGCTGGATTCAAAGCCCAGAGTGCTAACCATTACACCATGGAACCAACACACCCTGCTACGTGGCTGTCTGAGAGCCAGATAGCGATGAGGCTAGGTGGAATCAGGTTGACAGGAGCTGGCGTTTGGTCAATGGACCACCTCGACTAAAAGAGGCGGACATGGTTCCACTGCCGAAACCCGGGATTGAGCCAGGGACCTTTAGATCTTCAGTCTAACGCTCTCCCAACTGAGCTATTTCGGCCAGGTCCTCATGTGGTTTAGCCAGCAGGGATGTCTGGGAGACCGCCCGTCACTTTGGAGAAGAGCAGAGCGAAGGTCCCAGAGAGAAAATGCATGGCCTGTACGGGGATCGAACCCGCGACCTTGGCGTTATTAGCACCACGCTCTAACCAACTGAGCTAACCGGCCTCTCTCTGTAACATTTTATCCCCAATTTCTCAGAGATATCCTGGTTTCCCTAATCAGGCTGAAGAGATTAAAAGCGAAGCCTAATAATGGGCTCGTCTGGGATTTGAACGCGGGACCTCTCGCTCCCTAAGCGAGAATCATACCCCTAGACCAACGAGCCAAAACATACGTCCTCCTTGCTGCTGCCGGGGCCGCAAACATTTCCGTTTGCATGGCTTAAAGCGCAATATTTCAATTGAATCTACAATTAAAAAGTAGCCAGTGCAAAGTTGCCAGCACAGAGGAAATGCGGCCTCTGTTTTTTGTGGTCATTGGAAATCACGCTGCAGCACCTGCACACATGCTAGGGATCGCGACTCGCCTTTGTCTTTGAGAGCAATGGACACCTTCTCTCCATCATCAAGGGGAATTAGCTCAAATGGTAGAGCGCTCGCTTAGCATGCGAGAGGTAGCGGGATCGATGCCTGCATTCTCCACATGCTGTCCTACCTTTTCACGACCCCTTCAAGGGGCACTCCCCCGATCAGTGGTGTCAAACTCAAATCCTGGAGGGCCAGAGCTCTGCACAGTTTAGCTCCAACCAGCTCAAACTCACACCTGCAAGGAAGTTTCTAGCAAACCTGAAGACCTTGATTAGCTTGATCAGGTGTGTTTTATTAGGGTTGGAGCAAAACTGTGCAGAGCTCTGGCCCTCCAGGAATTGAGTTTGACACCACTGCCCTAGATGAGCTTTTGAGGCTCAGTGCTGCTGAAAAGTTTCTCGAACGAGCTACTGCGCACATTCCTCGCAAATGCAGGTCCCACCGAGATTTTAACTCGGATCGCTGGATTCAGAGCCCAGAGTGCTAACCATTACATTGTACATTGGTCATTGGAAATCATGCTGCAGCACCTGCACACGTGCTAGGGATCGCGCCTCGCCTTTGTCTTTGAGAACGCATTGCCGTTTGCTCAAGCTGTCGTTAAAACAGCGTCCGGGGCCCCTGGCCAACTCGTGGCTGGAGCAAAACTGTTGTATGTGTCTTTGGGCAGCAGTAAACAACTAGTTCTCCCCGTCGGGGAATAGAACCCCGGTCTTACGCGTGACAGGCGGAGAAACTGTCCACTATACTAACGAGGAGTCGCAAAGACTGGTAGTCGCCTTCGATCAGTGCGACTTCAGCTCGCTGCAGACAGCCTTCCCATTTCCAGGAACGGCCTCATGCGTCATTTTAGGTCATCGCTTCCTCGACGCGAGCGTTCTTGCTGACTGGACAATCCGGCATCCAACCTCCAATCAAGCCCCTGCGTTGGTGGTATAGTGGTGAGCATAGCTGCCTTCCAAGCAGTTGACCCGGGTTCGATTCCCGGCCAACGCATTGCCTTTTGCTCAAGCTTTCTTTAAAACAGTCGTCCGGGGCCCCTGGCCAACTCCTTCTGTAACTCATTTTAGGTCGTCGCTTCCTCGTCGCGAGCGTTCTTGCTGACTGCACAATTCGGCATCCAACCTCAGTTCAATGCCCCTGCATTGGTGGTATAGTGGTGAGCATAGCTGCCTTCCAAGCAGTTGACCCGGGTTCGATTCCCGGCCAACGCATTGCCTTTTGCTCAAGCTTTCTTTAAAAGAGTCGTCCGGGGCCCCTGGCCAACTCCTTCTGTAACTCATTTTAGGTCGTCGCTTCCTCGTCGCGAGCGTTCTTGCTGACTGCACAATTCGGCATCCAACCTCAGTTCAATTCCCCTGCGTTGGTGGTATAGTGGTGAGCATAGCTGGCTTACAAGCAGTTGACCCGGGTTCGATTCCCGGCCAACGCATTGCCTTTTGCTCAAGCTTTCGTTAAAACAGTCGTCCGGGGCCCCTGGCCAACTCGTGGCTGGAGCAAAACTATTGTATGTGTCTTTGGGCAGCATACGACTAGTTCTCCCCGTCAGGGAATCGAACCCCAGTCTTCCGCGTGACAGGCGGAGATACTGTCCACTATACTAACGAGGAGTCGCAGAGACAGGTAGTCGCCTCCGATCAGTGCGACTTCAGCTCGCCGCAGACAGCCTTCCCATTTCCAGGAACGGCCTCATGCGTCATTTTAGGTCATCGCTTCCTCGTCGCGAGCGTTCTTGCTGACTGCACAATCCGGCATCCAACCTCCAATCAAGCCCCTGCGTTGGTGGTATAGTGGTGAGCATAGCTGCCTTCCAAGCAGTTGACCCGGGTTCGATTCCCGGCCAACTCATTGCCTTTTGCTCAAGCTTTCTTTAAAACAGTCGTCCGGGGCCCCTGGCCAACTCCTTCTGTAACTCATTTTAGGTCGTCGCTTCCTCGTCGCGAGCGTTCTTGCTGACTGCACAATCCGGCATCCAATCTCTGTTCAGTGCCCCTGCGTTGGTGGTATAGTGGTGAGCATAGCTGCCTTCCAAGCAGTTGACCTGGGTCGGATTCCCAGCCAACGCATTGCCTTTTGCTCAAGCTTTCGTTAAAACAGACGTCCGGAGCCCTTGGCCAACTCCTTCTGTGGCTGGAGCAAAAATTTCGTATAGGATTTTGGGCAGCTGTAAACGACTGGGTCTGGGTATGAATTGAACCCCTGTCTTCCGCGTGACAGGCGGAGATACTGTCCAATATACTAACGAGGAGTTGCAGAGACAGGTAGTAGCCCCCGGTCAGCGCGACTTCAGCTCGCTGCAAACAGCCTTCCCATTTCCAGGAACGGCCTCATGCGTCATTTTAGGTCAGAGAAGCCAGTGAATCCCCAAAAAAACATCATCTAATACCATTTAAATATGAACTGTCTGTACAAAACGTGTTACGTTATTAAAGTAGAGAGCTTGTTTTTTAATAAAGAGCCTGGTAGGTCAGGTCAATAAGTTCATGCGTTTTTTTTTCAGTGCCGGGTCCAAACAAAGAGAGTTTCAGTTCCTTCGCACCTGCCAGTTGCTAATGTGTTGCGAGCATACTTGCTGACCGCACAATCCGGGATTCAGCCTACTTCCAACCCCCTGCGTTGGTGGCATAGTTGTGAGCATAGCTGCCTTCCAAGCAGTTGACTCGGATTCGATTCACGCCCAACGCATTGCCGTTTGATCAAGCTGTCGTTAAAACAGTCGTCCGGGGCCCCTGGCCAACTCGTGGCTGGAGCAAAACTATTGTATGTGTCTTTGGGCAGCATACGACTAGTTCTCCCCGTCAGGGAATCAAACCCCGGTCTTCCGCGTGACAGGCGGAGATACTGTCCACTATACTAACGAGGAGTCGCAGAGACAGGTACTCGCCTCCGATCAGTGCGACTTCAGCTCGCCGCTGACAGCCTTCCCATTTCCAGGAACGGCCTCATGCGTCATTTTAGGTCAGAGAAGCCAGTGAATCCCAAAAAATCCATCATCTAATACCATTTAAATATGAAGTGTCTGTATAAAAGGTGTTACGTTATTAAATTAGAGAGCTTGTTTTTTAATAAAGAGCCTGGTAGGTCAGGTCAATAAGTTCATGCGTTTTTTTTTCAGTGCCGGGTCCAAACAAAGAGAGTTTCAGTTCCTTCACACCTGCCAGTTGCTAATGTGTTGCGAGCATACTTACTGACCGCCCAATCCGGGATTCAGCCTACTTCCAACCCCCTGCATTGGTGGTATAGTCGTGAGCATAGCTGCCTTCCAAGCAGTTGACTCGGGTTCGATTCCCGGCCAACGCATTGCCGTTTGCTCAAGCTGTCGTCCGGGGCCCCTGGCCAATTCGTGGCTGGAGCAAAACTATTGTATGTGACTTTGGGCAGCATACGACTAGTTCTCCCCGTCAGGGAATCGAACCCCGGTCTTCCGCGTGACAGGCGGAGATACTGTCCATTTTTTTTTTTTTTGAAATTTTTCCAATGCAAGAAGTACAACATTACTTTCATCACTTTCAATACATCCTTTTACAATTCAAGTACTCAGTACAATATACTTAAGCTTAAAATGCTGTTAAAAAATTAATAAATAAAATTCAATTTAAAGTAAAAGTAAAACTTAAAAATCCAGATCACTTCCAGGAACATTCCATTCTAAATCTTTTAAAACTTTAGAAATCTTTGGAGTAAAAATTACATAAAAGCTTTGCAACATGTTTTCATACTTAAAATACCAATACAGTCCTTCAATATATCTTTCTGTTTTCTTTTTAAGAACATTCCAAACATCAAGCACCACTTTTTCTTTTTTGGCCACATTTCTTCTTTCCCATACTGCATTTTTTATCAACATTACTAACAGGTTCACAAACTTTTTACTTTGACAATTTCCCTCCCATCCAAACATCACTATCCTCTTCCATTCTATTACCTCTTCGTCCCAGTCCTCAATTAATTCTTTTATCATCTTTTTGCATTTTCTGTAAAAGCCCTCCAACTCTTTACAGTATAAAAACAAGTGTAAAATTCCTTCATCTTCGTCTTTGCATACCTTACATGTTGCATTCTGTTCCATTCCAATCTTAGTTAAAATACAATCTGTAAAAATTGCTTTGTGCCTTATTAAATACTCTAAACATTCCAGTTTGGTTTCCACAATCTTTCCCCTCGTATTTCTCCATATACTTCCTTTTTTCAGATCTTTAAATCTCTGTACCCAAAAATTGTTAGCAACTGATTCTTTAAAAACACTATCTCTAAAATAACAATAAAACTGTTTCACATTACACTCCTTAAAATTACATAGTTTCCCTTTCAGTCTGACATAAATGTCTTTCTCTTCCTTCCATTCCTCCATGTTTTCTATTCTTTTAATCCATTCCTTCGGTATTGCGTTTTTGATAATTTCGTATTTATTTTCTATTTCTCTTTCGCTGCATTCCTCTTTTGCTTCCTCCATTGCATCCTTTATAAATTGTGATGGTAAAAACCCTTCTTTAAATTCATACAAAACATCTCTTACCCTTGTTATTCCCACCTCCATCCATTTTTTAAAAAAGATCTCTTTCCCATCTCTTAAAATACTTTTGTTTAAGAACAGGGGTTGATTTAAAATGTTTTCTCTTCCTTTCAGATTATAATCTATTACAGTTAAGAAATCCCCCCAAGCACTTAAAATTTCCTTATAGAAGTCAGGTAATCCTTCCGCCATCCAGTTTTTTGTTTTCATCCATAAAATATCCTCCCCCAAATTAAAATTCCCACATTTGTTTAAAAAATATTTCATAACTTTCTTCCATTCTGTTTCATTTTCTTCTTGCAACAATTTTTTGACTATTTTAACTCTTAAGCATTTTTTCCTTTGTTTAATATCCATTAAGCCCAACCCACCCTCTTCTAATGGTCCTAATAAGGTGTTGTATGCTATTCTTTAGGGTTTACCCTCCCACAAAAACAGAGAAAACATTTCTTCAACCTCCCTTCTACCCACAAAGGCATTTCTGTCACATATAAAACATACCACAACTTTGAAGCCATTAAAACATTCAATACTAAAACCTTCCCTTTCAAATTTAAAGCCCTCATTCTCCAAAAATTTAACCTCCGCTCTATTCCTGTTATCAATTCCTCCCACATTTTGTCTCTTACTTGCTTCCCATCCTTTCCCATTAATATCCCTAAAATCCTAATTTCTTCAACTTCCTTAAAATTAAAACATTCCGTTAACACTGACGTTGCCCCAAACCTCATATACACTGTCTTGTCCTCATTAATTTTACTTCCTGATCCTTTGCAAAATTCTTGTACATTCTTCATTACTTGTTTTACACCCTCTGTCCCTTTAACTATTATTGTTGTGTCATCCGCATATTGAAAAATTTTCCCTTCTGCTTTGCTTTCCTGTATTTGTATTCCTTTTATTTTCTCTTCTTTTCGTATTGCTAGGCCCAACGGTTCTGCTACAAGAGAGTATAATAAAGCTGAGAGTGGACATCCTTGTCTAATTGATCTAGTTATTTTAAAACATTCCGTTAAAAAAACATTACATTTTATTTTTGTTAGAGCCCCCTTAAATAAAATCTTTATCCATTTCATAAAATTCTCACCAAACCCAAACCTATTTAAAACCCCAAACAAATATTCATGCTCCACTCTATCAAAAGCCTTTTCGAAGTCTAAGCTGATCACATACCCCTCATCATTCTTTTCTTTTATGTATTGTATTGTGTCCCTTATACTCATCGTTATGTCTGCTATGTCTCTTCCTTTTACTGCATATGCTTGATTTGTTTTTATTATTTGAGGCATCACTTCTTTTAACCTATTTGCTAAAATCTTTGCTAATATCTTTAAATCAGTATTTAGCATTGTTATTGGCCTGTAGTTTTTTAAATCAGTTTGTTCACCTTTCCTTTTATATATTAGCTTCATCAGCCCCATTCCCATCCTTTCATTCATCTCTTCCTCCTTAAATATTTCCTTAAAAACCTCCTTTAAAATCTCTATTAAAATGTCCTTAAAACGTATATAAAATTCACTTCCCAAACCATCTATCCCTGGGCTTTTCCTTTTATTTAGTTGATCTATCACTCTTTCGATCTCCTAATTCCTGATTTCCCCATCACATTCCTTTTTATCCTCTTGTAAAGACTCAGGGGCGGATCTAATCCGTGGGGGAATTTGCATATCATAGTTAATAATTGGTAATTAATAATTATTCATACATGTTTGGATTAGATCAGTCTTACATGTTAATAAATCTCCCGCTAAGGGATGATGTGTCATTTTACCTGCATGCATGCATGTGTATCCCTGCAATTAACCGCAAGTTGATTGTAATTAATTACACGGACCACGTCTTACAAAACAGGCAAAATTAATTAGCTCAATTGTCAGAATAATATTTGTGGGGATCCACAATATCATCCTACTTTATAGGATTTCAGGAAACGCAATTCTGTGGCCACTAGAATTGGGTTTTCTGCCCTATAAACCAACTACTCTTTAAAGTATCTTTAATTTGTAAAGCTTGTGGCTTAAGTTAGATCTTTGGCACTTAAGGGACTTGGAAAATGAGCAGAGGCAGTACATCAATCAAATGAATAGAATGAATTTAATTAAAGGCAGAACTACTTATGTATTTACTACGGATATATGTATTTACAAACATAATAAACAACAAAACACGATAAGGCATCGATGAACGAGAAATGCATAGAGACAGAGAGAGAGAGGAAATGTAGAGAGTTGCAGTTATGCAATAGGGAGTTTAGAAAGACCCGAGGATCTTTCTAAATAGCTAATTCACATAGACAACAGAATTTTGAGACACAACGAGACTTCAACAAATCTTAAAAGCGTGATCAAACACGGATACTTGCACAGGTAATTCTTTGCATGGCTTGTGAAGAAGCGTGTGTGTCTCTCGGCCCGGCGCGTCACGTGGTCACGTGCGTGTGTTTTTCCTTCAAAGCGAGCGTGCGCTCGTTTAAAGGTCCCTTGTAGATGGATTTGCTGAAGAGATATGTCACGCGGTGTTCGTTTCACTCGTCGATTGGAATTAAACACAGAGACTTATCTAAGACTGAAATACACAAACTAAACTAGAAACAAATAAAAGAAAGGCGAAGAGCTCGCCCGGGGGCGAGACGTTACATTATGAAACGAGGACGAGAGAAGTAAGAGAACGAGCGGAGGGGGGGAAGCCTCATTTATCACCTTGGAGAAATCCAGCCTCTTCCTGTTGGCTTGGCCGGAATTGGTTGGAATTTCACAGGCGGGACTTTGGTTTTTATTGCTCTTTGTCTAAGAGAGAGACATTTGAAACCCTAATTTCGTCGGGTGTTTAAGAGCAGAATCTTCACAATTATTATAGTCCTATGTGTCACAAAGTTTTAGCAAGATGTGATATAAATGGCTAAATGTGGAACGAAGATTGGAGCTCAGAGAATCCAAACTTGCCTCACATGGAGTTGGTTACTCATAGTTTGCAAAGTTTGAAACCTTATCCCATTAGAGTTTCCCAACAACATAGATCAAACACATAAAAGACAAATCGTAAGATAAGATTGTATACATTGTTCGTACAATTCAACAAACACACATAAAACACATTGAATATATCTGGTTAAATGTCTTTTAAAGAAAAGAAGTTTCTTTTCGCTTTGGAATCCACTTCCTTTGGGACATTCCGATCAGTCATAAAATGTCTTGTAAGCGGACACCACGCTCTGTCCTGAGTGTGGTCTTCCCTGGTGGGGGAATGTGTGTGTGTGTGTGTGTGTGTTTGGGTTAATTTACATTCAGAGATTTTTGGTCTTTAGCAGTATGTATTTAGTTATTCAGATTCACCCTCTAAGCCCAGTCCTTACAGTCCCCCTTTTTGTCTGATGAAGTCCCTGTGTGGACTTAATCAGACGACAATCATCACAATGGACGGATGACAGGTGAATCATGATGATCGGGTAGCAGGTGCTCTCAGGCTGAGGCTGAGGGCTCAGCTTGATTAAGTTTGAAGCAGCCTCCAGCGTGGTACCCTCTTCCTGAGGGTCCCGTGGGCTTGGCTGTAGATGTTCGCACCTCGTTGAGCCTCTTGCGCAGGATGACTGTCGAGCGTCTGGGTGTGGTTGATAGAGGTACCCAGCGTAGGGTCAGCCGCAATCCAGGATTGGACAGCAGGTGTGGTGGTTAAGTAGGGCAGTTGAGACAAAGCTTGGAGGGCTGTGTCGATAGGATAAATGTCAATTCGCTGGGACCCCCCCACCTTTCGCAAACCACAACTCCCGTTCTGGAGTTAGGGTGAAAGTGTGGTTACTGGAGAAGGATGGGATTTCCAGTTCTAATTTGTACTCTTTGCTTGGAAGATGGTACCATGCCAGGTTGTCACGGTGAAGGATGGCGCCTTTCGGTACTTGGATTCACATGCTCTGGTGGAGCGAGGTGGCACAGGTGTCAGTGTCATTCTGGTCGTAATTGAGTGCAGCTGTGCGCACAGGAGTGTTAATGAGCCCTGTCACCTACAATCTCTGCTTGGGTCTCGATGACTTAAGTGCGAGGCTTAGCTTCGGCAGGGCAGCGGGTGTCGCTGATCTGCAGCCTGCAGATTCCGTCAGTGTTGTCTCTGAGGAAGGGTTTGTTAGGGGAGAGATAGTGAGTGTCTTTGGTCAGTGTGCACATGTGTGGATTCGGAGCTGGGGACAGCTTAGTGTCGCTGTCGTGCAAGTCAATCACGTACGGCGTGCGGATCTTGATGTGAGTGTTACCTTTCAGAATCTGACATTGACAATGTTCTTGAGCCGGTGGATTCGGCTTGACTGTGATGGGTAAGTTCAGGAGAAAGCCCCCTTTTCTCTGCTTGTGGTACACGCAGAGTGGGCTGGCACTAACCAGTGAGTAGGCAAGGTGTATTTGTAGAGAGTCAGCTGGCGTGGTGATGGCGGAAGCCAGCACGGTTTGCACAAGGCTTAAGGGTATCAGGTGCGGTGGAATTCTACCCATAGCTAGGCTGTCAATGGAGTTCACCTCCGGCCGCGTGTCTGTCATCAGGGCTGTTGCCAGCTGAGTTTGAGCAAAGTCATTCTGGAAGACAGTAAACAGCTGTTTCATGGAGTTCACTGTCTGGGTCAGCAGAACGCTGTGAGTGTTGAAAATTACCACAATTCCCTTTAGTGTCTTGTCGATGGTCTGCAGGGGTGCACTCTGTGTTGTGAGTTGCTCTTTTATCTGTGGAATCTCAGTCTGAATTTTTGCTGCATGCCCCCTCACGGTGGCTAGGTTCACTGTATTCGCACTGGACATACAAGTGTTAAACAGAGTGGCGGCGGCTCCGGGCCAAGCTCCCCGGAACTGTTTGGAGCGGTGGTTGTGTCCACCTAACTCCGGTTGTGTGATAGTCATTTTCTCAAGTTGGCTGAGCATGTGCATCGGCCCCGGCTTGAGTGAGGGAGTCTGTCCATCGGGCACCTGCCCAGCGGTATTTGGGCTACTGCGCTGGCGTAGGGTGCCCTGTAAACATTGCAGGGGTCGAGACGAACATGAACTTTCTGGGTGTGGGTCCTGAAGTTGGTAGTCAGGAGTCCCGGTTGTTCCCTCAGGATGGTGCCTGATGCCGGGCCTGGGGAGATGCTGTTCAATGGCGGTGGCTGCCCTCTGGTTGGCCGAAGGCACAGGATGGTGAACCACAGCAGCATCCTGGTAAAGTAAAAGGGAGAGAGAGAGAGAGAAAGGGAGGAAAAATTTCAGCAGGTGTTGTCCTTGGTTGGCTTGGACAGTCTTTTTCACGCCGGTATGCCACTTGCTTCGGTGTCTTGCAAGTGTCTCTGGTGCTGCGGTGTGCAGCACATGGTGCATCATGGGCATACATTGGCATGACCCCCCTTTTGCACTGTGGCATTACAAGCTGTGGCGCAGTGATGGCATCAGGTGCAGAACGCTGAATGTTGTCTTGTGCACGCAGCATGTGCAAGGTGTATTGCAGGTGTCTGGGGCACCGGTCGTCGGTGGGTTCAGACGGCATTCGTGGGTGGTTGGAGGGGTTAGAGGTGGTTTCTCATAGTGTCCATTGGTTTGTCATAGTCTTTGGGAAGCTGGAAGGTTGGGGTCAGGTTAAGCAGAGGCTCTGTGACACTTTGGCACACTTGTGGTGAGAGACTAATGCATGACCCTAAAAGTTCAGAACCACTGTTTAATGGGTTCGCTAGATATGTAGCATAAAGTTAGGTGCTTCATGTGTATCTAGCTAGTGATGTGTCTCTTGTATCTTTATCATCTTAGCTGTGGATGTTAGGAGGCTAAGACTTGTGTGGTTCCTAGAGTGTTTCCTGGAAGGGGCATAGCCGAGATGAAATAAATGACTTAAGATGGTTCTTATGACTAAATTATTTCTCTGGACTTAAATGGTGGTTCACTACGGCTTGACGAAGTGAAGGATAGGAGGAAAAGAGACAGCTTTCCTATTCAAATTATGCTTATTATCAATCCTCAGGACTATAGTTATGCCCTAGTAATTGTTGAAATTACTTGTGTTGCAGGGTCACAAAAATGAGTGCACTTGTTGAAAATAAACACAATCACAAATAAAGGTGTCTCTGTTTCCTTTCTGGGCCCAATGGGAAATGGAACCACATTCGAACAAGAGAGGAAATGGAATTAAATCATATAGATGACCGAATAGACAAGGGAATAGCTGACTGCCATTATTATCAAAGTGGAAATAAAAAATAAAAAAAAATAAAGTAATCAAAACAGCGGTAATGATCTGAATGTGAGAATAATCAGTAGCACTAGTGACTAAACTTTGGGTTTGTCTGGACCAACACTCCATAGTGGGTTACAGCGGTTGCGTGTTCAAGACCACACTGTGTGTGTCCCTCCAAAGGTTTAATCAACATGCTGATGGAAATTCTCATTACTATACGAATTCTTCTCTAGCTACACAGTTTACATGTAGTTAAACTTAAGTTTAATTGACAGGGCATCTGCAAATTTAACCTACAGCGCTCAGCCAGGACTATGCCTAACTAGTGAAGGTGAAATTTAGCTGAGAAGAACTGAAAGTACGGAAAGTGAAGAATTAGAAACCCTAACTGGGGTTAAAGAAAGTATTCTAGAATACTTTGCACTGTGTAAACAAAAGCTGTAATTAAGGCTTCAAGTGAATGATGCTAACTGCTAATTGTAGAAGTTATTATTTAGCTTAGCCTAAGCTGGATGAATGCTAGGTTCGCTTAGCCACCTAGGCTGGTTTGTTTACAAAGTGACATCACAAGTTAGCACTTCCTGTGACCAGTTGTTGTCATGGGAACCAGAGCATGTCAGAACAATTCAACAGTACCTGAAGAATGTCTGCACATTTTACTGAGTTATGCATGTTTAAACGGGTTAAAAGGGGGCGCCTATACTTTAAGTCTTTCAAGAACTTGATGTTACATTCAGTAAAATGCAAATGTGTTTTGGCATTTGCTAATTTTACTCATGGAACTCTTCTCTTTACTTTACACAACTTATTCTATTTGGTTACAGAGTGAGGAAATAGATTTGCTGTAAGTTAAAGCTTGTCTAAGCCTATATAGTTACGTCCCTCTCATGCATAAATGCTGACTTTTCAGCGAATTAACAGTTTTGATCGCTAGGTAGCTCTCTGCTTGTAGATGCAGCTAAAAATTTAGGTGAATTACATCAATCTAACAATAATTTGTAAGGCCTTTACATTGTAGAAAGGGGAGCATCACCCAGGTCTACGTATATATAACACTGTCCTGAGCTTTCTTTGTCAGAAACAGGTTTAGCAATACTGCAATTTGGATTTCTTTAACCAAAGCAGGATAGATATCGGTACAGTTTACAAGCTGCTGAGATGAGATTCCTTTGTCAAACAGACTTACGCTTTACGGCTGAACTTACTGATATTAGTTGGAAATCTAGGACTCTTTCACTTAAAGTAGAGATGTCAATTCCAGTTATCGTTTTATCTGCATTTAGACAAGCCAGCGATCAGAAATGCGTATTGCACGTTGTGTTCTAGTTGGATCGCAAAGATCAAATGCACGCCTGTAGGTTAACAGTAGTTTACGACTCAGGTGGTTTTACTACACTCTGACGCCAGGGTGACGTATGCCTTATTTGGAGCTAGTGTTTGCTGTAACCCTTCATTGTCAGGAAACCTAATGTTTAGCAGTGCTAATTCAACCAGCATCTAGAAACTGTTTGTTTTAAAAGAGTCGTGCATAGTCTGTTGGCCGTTGAGATTTACACGCCCATTTAAGATTCTTTTACATCAGTAAAATTCTAATTTTACGAATGCAGAGTCTTGCAACTCTTTGAGCACACATTTTCATCTACTTCTAAAAGTTCTATGTCCTATGCTGATCAGGGACCTTTTTAGCAGAGTCTTGCACTGTGTTCGGGCAGTGTCCTCTGGTTTTGCAGTTCAAAATCATTGGGGTTTTAGGAATTCTTTCTGAGGAGGCCTTTTGTGTTAGAGGCCTTCTGCATTAGGTCACGCATCGTTGAGTGGGCATTGCGTGGTCTTTGGCGAGCTGGAAGGTGCAGGGTAGCGAACTTGAACCTTGACTTGGTAGTGAGGCTGTGTACCCATGGATGGCTGCTGGAGTTCCGGGGAACTCTGTGATTTTGGGAGTCTGGCTTTGTTGTAGTTCTCGTAACCTCTGTGACCAGAGGGGGCGGGGTTCTTGAACTTGGGCCCAGACGGCCAGGTGTTTATAAGTCTAATAAAAGCTCAGAGCAGTCTAGCAGGTCTTTGCCAGTCAGAAAGGGGTACGTGTCCATTTGTGAGATGTACACCGGGTGGGTAGGACTCAAAGGACCAGTTGTCAGGTACATGGGAGCTCTCTGTTCGAGCCGAAGGTCGTTCTGGCTGTACGACTGCACGTTCAGCTCACACATTTGGGGTGTAAGAGTTTGATCTTCGCTCTTAGCTTTAGCACTGAGTCTTTCAAAGAGTTGAGCTGACATTAGAGGGAGGTCTGAGCCGGTGTCTACCAGGGCTTCAAGGCTCACCTCATTGTCTAGAGTGATGGGTAGGTAGAGTTTCCGGGCCCACCCCCTTTTGATCAGGTTCCCCAGGAGTCTTGGCGTAGGGGCTGGTGTGGCGATCGACGGGTGGTTAGGGCCGGTCTTGTGTAGTTCTCTGCGGAGACAGACAGACAAAGCAGCATTTCTTGGTCTTTTGGGGGTTTTGGACCCAGCTGTGGGAAACTGTGCTGTCTCGTTCAGGCTGTGCAGCTGTCAGCTGTGGTGGCTGTGTGCTGCTGTCACTTTGTGATGTGACAGTGTGCTCTGGGGTCTGTGGCCGACGAGCAGTGTTCTGTGTGCCTGTTGTAGGTCTTACGCTCAAGCATAGGATGTAAGGCTCGTACCTCTTGAATTTTTGGAAAGTCTTTTGTGAAGAAGCTTTTCAGCGACTTCAGGGTCTCGGCTGTCTCAGACGTGGCGGCACTGTGTTTGTCTGATGCGTGCTCAGACTTGTGCTTCTTAGTGGCATGTTGAAAGGGGTACCGCTCCAGGCTGTCTGGGCTTTAGTCTCTTGGTGATGGGGGTCGGCTATTTCTGGGTCGCCGGCTGGCTTCCAGAATGTTTCAGAGCGCTCGCTCTGGTGTCTTGGACGAGCACCATCACGGTAGTGCTGCCCTCTGGAGGCCTGGAACGGTCGTGACTCTCTGTAAACAGGGCTATGGTGTTGTGGGGCGCCCTCTGGAGGCAGCTCTGAGTAGTGTTCGGAGACCGAGTAGATTGTGGGGTTTTTCAAAGTCTTTCCGGACATAGTCTTTTGCTTGGTGCAAGCTTCTCTTAGCTGTTGAGTAGTCATGCTATGTGGGCAGGCCAGGAGGACTTGGTGATGACTCACTGTGGGGTGCAGATTTCGGAGAACAGAGTTCTGGAGTTGAAATCATCCTCCATGCCGGCTGATTGAGGTCCACGGCTGTGATTAGTTGTTGGTCTGATTCTGGATCAGAGACTTCTTTAATGAAGGCCTGCCGCAACGGCTGGTAGTCTATAAGAGTGTGTCAACTCTGTGGGAAAAATGTCAAGTTCACGTTTGAGATCTTATCTCTGCTGAACGAGCTTGTGGATGGTAACATGGGCCTCTTGCGAGCTTCTTTCGCAGGCCGTGGCTTTCGAGTCTCTTTAAGTTCAGTCTCTGCTCTTTGCAAGGGGCTTCACTTTGTCGGAGTTTCTCGTTGAGTTCCTCTCTGGTTCTTTTCTCTGTCTGTGTCGATGAAGATCAGACAGGGCAGTTTGAAGTCTTTCCACTTCTTTCTGTAGCTCGGGGTTGTTGTCATCCTCGGCTTGCATCCTCAGCGTTGCAATTTCGTGCTCCAGGGCGATGCGGCTCCTTTCGTGGAGACGTGCTTGTGCGATGGGCTGGGCAAGCGAGGTTTTGACGTGTCTGGCCGGTCTTTGTCGTGGGAGCTTTGGCTTGGTTTGTGCGCCATCAGCTTGTCCACGTCTGCGATGCTCTGGGCTCGGGGCTCTGAGTCATTGGCGACCTTGGGCAGGAATGGAGGTGTCATGAATCTCAGCCATGTCTCCAGATTGTCCCAGCGGGTTGTGGGACTGTAGGACCGGAACATACTGGCTTCACTGTGGGCGAGAGGAACACAACACACGCAGAGAGACCAATGCAAGTTCCTTCGAAGTTTAACGAGCTATAATACGGGCTATGCCGTGTATGAAAATTTTGGTTAACTGATGCAGACAGTTAAATCATTCGGTGGGACAATTTGGGTAGGTCAACATGGGCCTGAATAAAGATTTTTAACGGGGCGGTAGCTTAGGGGTCACCTGTTGATGCTAACGGCTTGGTTGTCAAACTATTATTCAGCGTTCCTTGTTGTCTCAGAAAGGTTCCGTCTCTAGGTGAACTGAAAGGAACAGAGCACAACAGAAAAGAGCAATGGCAAGATAGCAAAGTTTGAAGTAACATTCAACCATCCAAGATGGAAAGGTCTGTAATGAAATGGCGTTAATAGTACACAGGAAGTGTTACAGGGGAAGAGGAGGCCTAAGCCTGCGGTTCTTGGCTCGGAGAGGAGGAGGGAGCCAAACACTTCAATGACCGGTGGAATCTCTAGATCCTGTGGCCAATACTAAGTGGATGGATTTAATACCTTTTCTAGTTTCCCGGGGGTGAAATGAGGTCATTCAGGTTGGAGTCAGCATCGTGGTTGGTCTTTGTCGTCCCCAAACACTTAACAGCAGTGTCTCGGGCCCTTCCGTACTTCTGTACCGATGTGTGCCCTCACGCAACTTGACTTTGAACACAACCGGCAGTGCCAAATTGGTGATGTCGTGTTGCGGGCCGCACCAACGGAGAAATACAGGAAAGTCCGAGACTCGTGCTCAGTCAGCGCTGGTGACGCAGGTCAGACGAACCAGCTTGCTGGACCCCAAGCAGAGATGACTGTCAAATCACCACAGCACGAGAGAAATTTCTACCTACAAACACAAAACAGGATGAAGGACAAGTGAACCTCAACGTGAATTAAAGCTCTCTCTATCTAAATCAAATTGAGTGTCTATTTTTTTTTGTAGAAAAATCAAAGGCAACGGCTTTACTAAAATTATGGTACAAACAAAAAGGGGATTATGACAATGTTAATTATCAGAACAACCTAGCCTCCATTCAGAGAAGAGATTAAGTGCAGCAGGAAGAGCACGGGAGGAAGCAAGCTGTAGTGGCGCGTTTGGGCCACAAAGGGTTTGGGGCCACTTCCTCTTAGTGGTCAACCTGGCTGACAGAGAACTTGATTTAAATTGCATTCAAACGGGTTTAAATACAATTCAAATCAAGCGTATGCATAGATGCTGAGTAACTTCTAGAATAGTAAGGATATCGTTGTCATAACGTATCAAATCAAAATTATTAAAAATAATTTGAAGAAGGAAATATAGAAGTAAAGCCATAAAACCATTCCCAACAGGAAAGGAGACTTAATTCAAATTGATCTTGAAATTTGTTTGTTTCAAACCAAATTTGAATAAGTGTAGGAAATTAAAGGTTGGCATTATATTTGATGATGATCACGACTACGGTGAGGTATCAATGATAAATGACCAAAATAAAACCAACTGGGAGAAAGCCACTTCAGAACAGAATGATGTTAGGAACTAAGTGATGAGCTGACGTAGAGAGGGGAAGGCCACAAGGGGGCCGCACTCCTCCTAAGTGGTCATCAGAAACTTGTAATACTTACTTTTGAATTTTGAGTTCAAAAGTGGTTTGAACCAAATTCAAAATAAGTGTACACCGTCAGGAGTGAAGTCATGTTAGTAAAACTGGAACTTGCACATGCATTGAAAGTTAGAAACACACTTTCAGAAATTCACTGGGAAAATCTGAAATTGTGACGAGAGAGAAATTGTTTAGGAAAGGATGACCTTGTTACTAGTGTCCACACGATGGCGACATTTCGTTCATGCAGGATGAAATCAGGGGGGCGGAGCGTAATTCGAGAACTGTCAAGCACTTAGGCCTCAAGGCTGCCCTCTAGTGTTTGTCAGCGGAATAACATTCAGTGTGATTAAAATTTGAGCGTGCAGACGCTTTGTTTTCTGTAGTGATCACACTTATCGAAATTAAATCTCAGCGGATTTTTTTTTTTTTTTTTTTTTTTCACAAGCACCTTTGGCAGGAATTTTTTTTGTAGAAGACAGGAATTATACGACTGTCGGTTGGATCCAAATAACATTTATCAAATAGCACTTATGATTTAAAATGTTTTTTTTTTTTTTTTTAGGTTTTGGATTTTCTTTTTCTTTTTCGGTGCTATATTTTAACAACAAGTCTTGCAGGAATTTTTTTTTTCTCTGCGCTGTGTAGAAGAAAACAGGAATTATGTCTGTCGGTTGGATCCAAATAACATTTATCAAATAGCACTTATGATTTAAAATGTTTTTAGGTTTTGGATTTTTTTTCTGTGCTACATTTTAACAACAAGTCTTGCAGGAATTTTTTTTTTCTCTGCGCTGTGTAGAAGAAAACAGGAATTATACGTCTGTCGGTTGGATCCAAATAACATTTATCAAATAGCACTTATGATTTTAAAATGTTTTTAGGTTTTGGATTTTTTTTCTGTGCTACATTTTAACAAACACGTGCGTCTTGCAGGAAATGTTTTTTCCTCTGCGCTGTGTAGAAGAAAACAGGAATTATACGTCTGTCGGTTGGATCCAAATAACATTTATCAAATAGCACTTATGATTTAAAATGTTTTTAGGTTTTGGATTTTTTTTTTTTTTCGGTGCTATATTTTAACAACACGTCTGGCAGGATTCTTCGCTGCGCTGTGCAAAGAAAACAGGAATTTGTCGTCTGTTTTTCGACTCCCATAACATATATCAAATAGCACTTATGATTAAATATGCTTTAGGTTTTTACACTTGAGTAGCTACGTCAATGTTTAACCAGGAGTTTATCGTTAATCTAACGATTATAATATAAGGCCTTTTTAAGAATAGTGAAAGAGCATCGTTTCACTAACTCTTGTCTTCACCCTGACAGAAGAACATCGTTCGGACAGGGGAGTTTAACATTAAAAATGTCGTCGCTCAAAAGAGGTTTCTTCGTCTTTTGTAGGACAAATTTAATACTATGAAACTATGAAACTGCAGTTTACTTTTTAGTTTTGCTGAACTGAAAGCGGCTTTTTGCCTTCAGTCAGCCGGTGAGTTCGCATTGCGTTCGCTCACTCGAGGCGCACGTACAATATTAAATCACAATATAGACATAGATTGAAACTGAATTTGCTCATAAACAAGTTTAAAGTGTGCCAAGCATATTCTCCACCAATTAATGTAAAGACTCAGGGGCGGATCTAATCCGTGGGGGAATTTGCATATCATAATTAATAATTGGTAATTAATAATTATTCATACATGTTTGGATTAGATCAGTCTTACATGTTACAGTTTTTTACAATCACTTTGTTACTATTTTCAGAACCTTGATGTCATTTTTCACAACTCTAGACACAAAACTCACAACCAATTATCAAAATGCACATTTTTCAAAACTCTAACCATTTTCTCAATTGTTTGGATACAATACACATAAAACTTAGATCATTTGTTCATTCAACAAAAATCACTTGTTCAATATGACACAACTTAACATCAAAGTACTACTATTTCAAAAGGCAATTCACACATTACATTTCAAATGAATGTCTATTCATTTCCTTACACTGATCTAACTATCAATTGATACAACTGCTCAAAATGATAAGTAACTGTTGCGTTACTCTTAATGCATAGTTGTATGGAAACAGACAAACAATCTTCCATGTTTACAGTAAATCATGAAAGTTTCAAGATAACGAGATTCATTGTCACCAATTAGCGTGGAGCATGAACCAATTAGACTACAATATCCATGGATGTAGCCTAATATTTTATATCATACTGTAATGCTTCATCAGACACTGTGTCTATGGTCCCAAAAACTGTACCACCTTTTCAGACTATTTAAAGTATTGACAGTACTGCACTGTAGAGATGCAGGCCCTTGGAATTGCTTGTCCAATTCTGCCAACTCGTTACTGATGATTGAGGGCACATTGGAATGAGTATATAAAGAGTTGATTGGGATCCAATTGCAAGAGCATAGTGATATGTAACATGGAGCCAGCAGGTGATCCAGGTCACAATGGAGGTCAAGCAGTGGTGGGAGGAAGACGTGTTGGTCAAAGGAATGGTAGGGGACAGGCAGCCCTTCTGAGAGGTGGTCGTGGGCCTCGTTTGAGAGGTGTGGGGGAACGTGGTAGAGGACAGGCACCCCTTCTGAGAGGTGGTCGTGGGCCTCGTTTGAGAGGTGTGGGGGAACGTGGTAGAGGACAGGCACCCCTTCTGAGAGGTGGTCGTGGGCCTCGTTTGAGAGGTGTGGGGGAACGTGGTAGAGGACAAGGCCACGGACCAAGACAGCGGCAGCAACAGCATAGAGTGTCCAATGAAATTCGGGCAATAGTTGTAGACCATGTCATAAATCATGGCATGACAATGACTGAGGCGGCTACAATGATACAACCAAACCTGAGAAGGTCAACCGTGGCCTCAATAATCAGAACTTTCCGCAATGAGAACCGGTAAGTTATCAGCATGCACTAAACATTATGCTACTCTCAATTGTCAAATGACTGCATACCAATGTGTATCACAGAATAGGTGATGTGACCAAGTGTCTTCTTACTCTAATGTTCCCTGTAGAATTGTGACTAGGCCAAATAGTGGAGGCAGAGGGAAAATTCTAACTGACCAGCAAGAGCAGGCTGTGGTCGATTTGGTTCGGGCCAGAAATGATATTCGCCTTACAGAAATTCGCCAGCATATCTTGGACAATGAAGACATGTTCAACAATGTGGGATCCATAAGTTTGCCGACCATTGCACGCATACTGAAAAGGCACCAGGTATCTATAAAACAACTATACCATGTGCCTTTCGAAAGAAATGCAGACAGAGTGAAACAAATGAGGACTGAGTATGTTCAGGTAAGTTCAGTTTCAAGACGGCTGTTGTAAAAACATTCCCAAAAATTCTACATTGTACGGTAATCTCTAAATCTCTTTCCAAAATGTATTTTTAGAGGGTGATGGAGCTGGATGCTGATGACGACCATCACAAATTCATATATTTGGATGAGGCAGGTTTTAATCTGGCCAAGACAAGGAGGAGAGGTCGGAATTTCATTGGCCAGCGGGCAACCATCCAAGTACCTGGACAACGTGGGGCCAACATTACCATGTGTGCGGCTATATCAGAAGATGGTGTGGTGGGACGCAGACCTCATATTGGACCATATAATGCAGCTCTCCTTGTCACCTTTCTTGATGAGCTCGAACAGGTTTGTAGAGCTGAAGGTGTGACCTATGTCATTGTCTGGGACAATGTCAGGTTCCATCATGCTCATGTGGTGCAAGCATGGTTTCAGGCCCATGCACAATTTACCACCCTGTATTTACCCCCATACTCCCCCTTCCTTAACCCGATTGAGGAATTTTTCTCCGCATGGAGATGGAAGGTTCATGATAGGCACCCTCATGAACAAGTCACTCTTCTCCAGGCCATGGATGACGCCTGCAATGACATCACAGCAGACCAGTGTCAGGCCTGGATTCGCCATGCCCGAAGGTTTTTTCCAAGATGTTTGGCTAATGAAAACATCCATTGTGATGTAGATGAGAACCTGTGGCCAAATCCACAACACAGAGTTGATGACAATGTAGAAGTACAGTAATCACTGCTGTTTTATTTCTTACAGTGCAAGCAAGTTGAGGAACACTGCATTTGATGGTTTACAGTACTGTCTTTTCTTTTCTATTTCATAGCTAATTACTGTATTTTTGCTTTGATTAAAATAAACCAATGTTGTGATTGTACTGTAGTGTTTTGCATCAATATATTACAAACTTTGTTCAATGATTCCACTTTGTCTGTATTCTCTCTACTACTGCAGTACTTTACAGTAACAGAGGTATTTACTGTACATGTAGTACCATAATGAAACCTGTATCACCTATTTTGTTCTACAATAGTTAATGATTGTACGAACAATGACAGAGTGAAACTATCGGTTGCTTGTGTGTGGGTGATCTATAGTTGTGTTTCAATGGTATTTCACAGTAAATTTGTTTTTTGAACCAATGATTGTGCAAGTGCAAGATTTCTTTAAAGATGTGAATGCACAATGCAATGTTTTGAACATCCTTGTTTTTGACAACCTGTGTTACAAGTGATAACCGTTTTGAGTTTTGTGTCTAGAGTTTTGAAAAATGACATCAAGGTTCTGAAAATAGTAGCAAAGTGATTGTAAAAAACTGTAATAAATCTCCCGCTAAGGGATGATGTGTCATTTTACCTGCATGCATGCATGTGTATCCCTGCAATTAACCGCAAGTTGATTGTAATTAATTACACGGACAACGTCTTACAAAACAGGCAAAATTAATTAGCTCAATTGTCAGAATAATATTTGTGGGGATCCACAATATCATCCTACTTTATAGGATTTCAGGAAACGCAATTCTGTGGCCACTAGAATTGGGTTTTCTGCCCTATAAACCAACTACTCTTTAAAGTATCTTTAATTTGTAAAGCTTGTGGCTTAAGTTAGATCTTTGGCACTTAAGGCGAGACACGGCAGGCAAAAACATCTTTTTTTTTTTTACTGGTCAATTTTGAGATTTTGGGATATTTGTCTTCAATAACATGTCTTCTTTCAGACTTGTGGTGAAAAAAAGTCCGAAATACACATTTAGGTCTTTATTTTACTACACTTTGTCTGTTTGCGTCTGTAGATTTCTCATAAATTCATCAAAAGTTGTCGTTATAAATCATCCCTCTGCTCCGCGATCGCGATCTGCACCCTGTCATCACACACACCGTTAGAAAGCTCTCTCTCTCCTGAACAAGACTGCCGGATCCAAATATGGTCATTTCCTTTTTATCAGCAACCAATCGCGAAAGTAAAAGGGGGGATTTTACTCTAAATGCGCAATCTCATTGGCTGATGCTAAATCTTTAAAGCACGTTTTCTCAAAATGTCCTTTCTCTCATACTCCAAGTCCGAAATCTCCACTTAAGTAGCACCTATATACACCAAATTTTCCAGTCTTGTACCTAGTTATATTATGAAGACATTTTCAGAGGGATTTGTAAATATATTATTCCTAGCCTGATTTATATAACAATTTATTCCCAAAAACATGGCGAAAATCATTTTTTTAAGGCTATTGGCAGTATATTCTGATTTACAGGATAACAAAAGTAGATATCCATAAATCCCTCTGTAATTTTTTCCCCATCTAATATGTGAACACAATGAAAAAATAATTTTGAACCTGGCTTTGTCCAATACTCAGATTTCGTTTTTTTAAATATATGCAAAATAGCGCATATTTAATTAGACAATGCCTAATTTGCATATTTAAACATTAAATTACAGAAAACTTGTAATACATTTTTTTCTCATCTTAATGTAGGTAATCAACTGTCAAAGTTTCATGGTGATATCTGATAGTTAAAAAAATTACCCTATTCACCTGTAGTGTCTCGCCTTAAGGGACTTGGAAAATGAGCAGAGGCAGTACATCAATCAAATGAATATAATGAATTTAATAAGGCAGAACTACTTATGTATTTACTACGGATATATGTATTTACAAACATAATAAACAACAAAACACGATAAGGCATCGATGAACGAGAAATGCATAGAGACAGAGAGAGAGATGAAATGTAGAGAGTTGCAGTTATGCAATAGGGAGTTTAGAAAGACCCAAGGATCTTTCTAAATAGCAAATTCACATAGACAACAGAATTTTGAGACACAACGAGACTTCAACAAATCTTAAAAGCGTGATCAAACACGGATACTTGCACAGGTAATTCTTTGCATGGCTTGTGAAGAAGCGTGTGTGTCTCTCGGTCCGGCGCGTCACGTGGTCACGTGCGCGTGTTTTTCCTTCAAAGCGAGCGCGCGCTCGTTTAAAGGTCCCTTGTAGATGGATTTGCTGAAGAGATATGTCACGCGGTGTTCGTTTCACTCGTCGATTGGAATTAAACACGGAGACTTATCTAAGACTGAAATACACAAACTAAACTAGAAACAAATAAAAGAAAGGCGAAGAGCTCGCCCGGGGGCGAGACGTTACATTATGACACGAGGACGAGAGAAGTAAGAGAACGAGCGGAGGGGGGGAAGCCTCATTTATCACCTTGGAGAAATCCAGCCTCTTCCTGTTGGCTTGGCCAATTAGAGGGTTGGAATTTCACAGGCGGGACTTTGGTTTTTATTGCTCTTTGTCTAAGAGAGAGACATTTGAAACCCTAATTTCGTCGGGTGTTTAAGAGCAGAATCTTCACAATTATTATAGTCCTATGTGTCACAAAGTTTTAGCAAGATGTGATATAAATGGCTAAATGTGGAACGAAGATTGGAGCTCAGAGAATCCAAACTTGCCTCACATGGAGTTGGTTACTCATAGTTTGCAAAGTTTGAAACCTTATCCCATTAGAGTTTCCCAACAACATAGATCAAACACATAAAAGACAAATCGTAAGATAAGATTGTATACATTGTTCGTACAATTCAACAAACACACATAAAACACATTGAATATATCTGGTTAAATGTCTTTTAAAGAAAAGAAGTTTCTTTTCGCTTTGGAATCCACTTCCTTTGGGACGTTCCGATCAGTCATAAAATGTCTTGTAAGCGGACACCACGCTCTGTCCTGAGTGTGGTCTTCCCTGGTGGGGGAATGTGTGTGTGTGTGTGTGTGTGTGTTTGGGTTAATTTACATTCAGAGATTTTTGGTCTTTAGCAGTATGTATTTAGTTATTCAGATTCACCCTCTTAGCCCAGTCCTTACACTCTTCACTTAAATTTGTTTCAATATAATTTAACAGTTTCTTTTTTTCCTCTTCTTCCACTCTTGTTTTAAAAAGATCCTCATAAAAAAGCTTTATCTCTTCCTGCACTTTTCCATTCCCCTCCACAATCTCTCCACTTCTCCCTTTTATTTCTTTTATTATTCCAGCTTTCGCCCTCTATTTCTCCAAGTCAAAAAAAACTTTGTGCATTTCTCCCCCTCCACCATATATTTGTTCTTACTTCTTAATCTTGCCCCCTCATATTCTTTTTCTTCTATTTCTTTCCGTTTCTCCTCTATTTCTTTTATCTTTTTTATGTCTTCACTCTCACTATTTAATTCTCTTTCTAGCATCTCCTTTATTTCTTTTTCTTTGTGTCTTTTACTTATTTGTAAGATTCTGCAATACTTTATTGAAAATTTCTTTACTAGATATTTAACATTCTCCCACCACATTCTTTTATCTTCTTCATACATCGCATTATCCTTCTCTTTCTCTATGATTCCTTTTATCTCTGCAACATAATCTTCATTCTTTAAAATCTCTGTATTTAGAATCCATGTACCCGGTCCCCTTTGCACATTACTCCAATCTATTTTAAACCGTAAAAACTTATGATCACTAAAACTAGTTTCATCATAGCTGATTTTTTCAATAAAATTCTCCACATTTCTTGTAAATAGCACATAATCAATTCTTGTTTTACATATAAAATTCCCCACTATTTGCTTCCTTGAGTAAACCTTTTTCCCTCCATTTCTTTCCCTCCATACATCTATTAAGTTATTTTCTCTCATCAATTCGGTTAATTCTTTCCTCCCTGTGTCCGATTTAAAAACCATCCCCTCTGCCATGTCGAGTTTGCTAAAAACTGTGTTAAAATCCCCCACCATTATTATTTCCTTATATTTCTTTATCACACTCCTTAGACAGTTAAAAAAATCTTTCTTTTCTTTCTCTTCTGTTGGTGCATGTACATTCACTAAAATTAATTCACCTCCTTCATAATTTACTTCTACAGCCATGCATTTTCCCATCTTATCTTTGTACACCACTTTGGTTGTATTAAAAACATCTTTTCTCATTAAAAACGCCACCCCTCTTCCAAGCCTACCATCCCCATTATTATATAAAATATCTCCTTCCCATTTCTTTTTGTATTCCATTATCACACTCTCTTTCCAATTTGTTTCTTGTAAAACAATGACATCTTCTCCTCTACACTTTTCTTTCACTCTTTCAAATTTTCCCATGTCCATCAGTCCCCTTGCATTAAAAGTAACACAACTTAAAACCATTAAAATAAATAAAAATAAATACTTAAAAAACATTATTCTCCATTTTCACCCTCCAGGCCCTTTAACACGTCACATCTGTTTTCACTTTCATCTTGGACCTTAAACATAGTCTTTTTCCTTACATTTTCCAGATTCTGTGTTTCAGTGCCGGGTCACAACAAAGATAGTTTCAGTTCCTTCGCACCTGCCAGTTGCTAATGTGTTGCGAGCATACTTGCTGACCGCACAATCCGGGATTCAGCCTACTTCCAACCGCCTGCGTTGGTGGTATAGTCGTGAGCATAGCTGCCTTCCAAGCAGTTGACTCGGGTTCGATTCCCGCCCAACGCATTGCCGTTTGCTCAAGCTGTCGTTAAAACAGTCGTCCGGGGCCCCTGGCCAACTCGTGGCTGGAGCAAAACTATTGTATGTGTCTTTGGGCAGCAGTAAACAACTAGTTCTCCCCGTCGGGAATCGAACACCGATCTTCCGCGTGACAGGCGGAGATAATGTCCACTATACTAACAAGGAGTTGCAAAGACTGGTCGTCGCCTCCGATCAGTGCGACTTCAGCTCGCTGCAGACAGCCTTCCCATTTCCAGGAACGGCCTCATGCGTCATTTTAGGTCATCGCTTCCTCGACGCGAGCGTTCTAACTGATTTGACGGCATCCAACCTCCAATCAAGCCCCTGCGTTGGTGGTATAGTGGTGAGCATAGCTGCCTTCCAAGCAGTTGACCCGGGTTCGATTCCCGGCCAACGCATTGCCTTTTGCTCAAGCTTTCTTTAAAACAGTCGTCCGGGGCCCCTGGCCAACTCCTTCTGTAACTCATTTTAGGTCGTCGCTTCCTCGTCGCAAGCGTTCTTGCTGACTGCACAATTCGGCATCCAACCTCAGTTCAATGCCCCTGCGTTGGTGGTATAGTGGTGAGCATAGCTGCCTTCCAAGCAGTTGACCCGGGTTCGATTCCCGCCCAACGCATTGCCGTTTGCTCAAGCTGTCGTTAAAACAGTCGTCCGGGGCCCCTGGCCAACTCGTGGCTGGAGCAAAACTATTGTATGTGTCTTTGGGCAGCAGTAAACAACTAGTTCTCCCCGTCGGGAATCGAACCCCGATCTTCCGCGTGACAGGCGGAGATAATGTCCACTATACTAACAAGGAGTTGCAAAGACTGGTCGTCGCCTCCGATCAGTGCGACTTCAGCTCGCTGCAGACAGCCTTCCCATTTCCAGGAACGGCGTCATGGGTCATTTTAGGTCATCGCTTCCTCGACGCGAGCGTTCTAACTGATTTGACGGCATCCAACCTCCAATCAAGCCCCTGCGTTGGTGGTATAGTGGTGAGCATAGCTGCCTTCCAAGCAGTTGACCCGGGTTCGATTCCCGGCCAACGCATTGCCTTTTGCTCAAGCTTTCTTTAAAACAGTCGTCCGGGGCCCCTGGCCAACTCCTTCTGTAACTCATTTTAGGTCGTCGCTTCCTCATCGCAAGCGTTCTTGCTGACTGCACAATTCGGCATCCAACCTCAGTTCAATGCCCCTGCGTTGGTGGTATAGTGGTGAGCATAGCTGCCTTCCAAGCAGTTGACCCGGGTTCGATTCCCGGCCAACGCATTGCTATTTGCTCAAGCTTTCGTTAAAACAGGCGTCCGGCGCCCCTGGCCAACTCGTGGCTGGAGCAAAACTATTGTATGTGTCTGTGGGCAGCATACGACTAGTTCTCCCCGTCAGGGAATCGAACCCCAGTCTTCCGCGTGACAGGCGGAGATACTGTCCACTATACTAACGAGGAGTCGCAGAGACAGGTAGTCGCCTCCGATCAGTGCGACTTCAGCTCGCCGCAGACAGCCTTCCCATTTCCAGGAACGGCCTCATGCGTCATTTTAGGTCATCGCTTCCTCGTCGCGAGCGTTCTTGCTGACTGCACAATCCGGCATCCAACCTCCAATCAAGCCCCTGCGTTGGTGGTATAGTGGTGAGCATAGCTGCCTTCCAAGCAGTTGACCCGGGTTCGATTCCCGGCCAACGCATTGCCTTTTGCTCAAGCTTTCTTTAAAACAGTCGTCCGGGGCCCTTGGCCAACTCCTTCTGTAACTCATTTTAGGTCGTCGCTTCCTCGTCGCAAGCGTTCTTGCTGACTGCACAATCCGGCATCCAACCTCCGTTCAATGCCCCTGCATTGGTGGTCTAGTGGTGAGCATAGCTGCCTTCCAAGCAGTTGACCTGGGTCGGATTCCCGGCCAACGCATTGCCTTTTGCTCAAGCTTTCGTTAAAACAGACGTCCGGAGCCCTTGGCCAACTCCTTCTGTGGCTGGAGCAAAAATTTCGTATAGGATTTTGGGCAGCTGTAAACGACTGGGTCTGGGTATGAATCGAACCCCTGTCTTCCGCGTGACAGGCGGAGATACTGTCCAATATACTAACGAGGAGTTGCAGAGACAGGTAGTCGCCTCCGATCAGTGCGACTTCAGCTCGCTGCAGATAGCCTTCCCATTTCCAGGAACGGCCTCATGCGTCATTTTGGGTCAGAGAAGCCAGTGAATCCCAAAAAAAACATCATCTAATACCATTTAAATATGAACTGTCTGTATAAAACGTGTTACGTTATTAAATTAGAGAGCTTGTATTTTAATAAAGAGCCTGGTAGGTCAGGTCAATAAGTTCATGCGTTTTTTTTTCAGTGCCGGGTCACAACAAAGATAGTTTCAGTTCCTTCGCACCTGCCAGTTGCTAATGTGTTGCGAGCATAATTGCTGACCGCACAATCCGGGATTCAGCCTACTTCCAACCCCCTGCGTTGGTGGTATAGTCGTGAGCATAGCTGCCTTCCAAGCAGTTGACTCGGGATCGATTCCCGCCCAACGCATTGCCGTTTGCTCAAGCTGTCGTTAAAACAGTCGTCTGGGGCCCCTGGCCAACTCGTGGCTGGAGCAAAACTATTGTATGTGTCTTTGGGCAGCAGTAAACAACTAGTTCTCCCCGTCGGGGAATCGAACCCCGGTCTTCCGCGTGACAGGCGGAGATACTGTCCACTATACTAACGAGGAGTCGCAAAGACTGGTAGTCGCCTCCGATCAGTGCGACTTCAGCTCGCTGCAGACAGCCTTCCCATTTCCAGGAACGGCCTCATGCGTCATTTTAGGTCATCGCTTCCTCGACGCGAGCGTTCTTGCTGACTGGACAATCCGGCATCCAACCTCCAATCAAGCCCCTGCGTTGGTGGTATAGTGGTGAGCATAGCTGCCTTCCAAGCAGTTGACCCGGGTTCGATTCCCGGCCAACGCATTGCCTTTTGCTCAAGCTTTCTTTAAAACAGTCGTCCGGGGCCCCTGGCCAACTCCTTCTGTAACTCATTTTAGGTCGTCGCTTCCTCGTCGCGAACGTTCTTGCTGACTGCACAATTCGGCATCCAACCTCAGTTCAATGCCCCTGCGTTGGTGGTATAGTGGTGAGCATAGCTGCCTTCCAAGCAGTTGAACTGGGTTCGATTCCCGGCCAACGCATTGCCTTTTGCTCAATCATACCCCTAGACCAGTGGTGTCAAACTCAATTCCTGGAGGGCCAGAGCTCTGCACAGTTTTGCTCCAACCCTAATCAAACACACCTGATCCAGCTAATCAAGGTCTTCAGGTTTGCTAGAAACTTCCTTGCAGGTGTGAGTTTGAGCTGGTTGGAGCTAAACTGTGCAGAGCTCTGGCCCTCCAGGATTTGAGTTTGACACCACTGCCCTAGACCAACGAGCCGAAACATACGTCCTCCTTGCTGCTGCCGGGGCCGCAAAC